>OX344804.1:6156517-7621017 GCA_947034925.1 Eudemis profundana | reverse complement strand
TTGTTCTGATATCTATAATCTTGGTAAGAGTGAGCTAATATGTATTATTAACGATATGTTGTATTATCTAGTAATATTACTAAGCGAAATACCATCTGCGAGTATCCATAGCGAAATCAGCGCTTTCAAACTATGGCTGAGAATCATTCGGAGGTAGTCGGAAAGTGTCCGTTCAGACTCTTCTTCGATGATGCCCTGATGATGTAGGAAAAGAACAGAGAGTCAATATAATTTATTAAAATGTCTTTGGTATTATAATAATCAAAAATCGGCCAAGTGCGATTGAACTCCGCACACGAAAGGTTCCGTACCACCGTCGAGCAAAAACACCACCAAAACACGTTTCTTGTACGGGGACGTCGAGGACCCCTTTTATTTTGGTTTCATTATTTGTTGTTATAGCGGCAATAGAAATACACATTCTGTGAAGTCTCTACCTATTATGGTTCAAAAGATACAGTCCTATGACAGACGGATAGACGAACAGCGGAGTCTTAGTAATTGTATCCCCAAGGAACCGTTGGTAACCTTGCGGTACGGAAACTTGAAAGCAAAACTCGGAACTGGAAGTAAACCTACTTACGGTTCTTTATGCTGACTTACAGCATATGTAAAACGATTTTCTTCTCTTCATGCTTTTTCTGTTTTTTTTTTCGTTTGTATCTTTGGCCTGCTTTTTTGTTCCTCTTTGTAACCTTTGATAATGATTAATTTGTTTCTCGTTGCGTTGTTCTTGAGAACTTGCACCTTACACCTTATAGCTGTTCATTGAATAATCATGTCCAGTGGGACAAGTTTTAGAAAAGTTCTTGAATTGAACCCCATGTATTAATTGTGCAAGGAACCAATAAAGAGCTACATTTACCAGCCGTGGGTGAAATAGGTTGTAAATTGCTACTTGCAATTTTTTTGTCTAAATCAAAAGTTTATTTATTTAGAAGTTTCTGACGTATTGAACGTCATTTGAGACCATAGATAATAAATAAGTATAGAAAATTTGGTTTTTAAGTTGTTTTATAGAGTTTTCTACTGTACAGTCTATGCTCTGCGTCGGCTTGGTCAAGTTTGTGGATGCGTATTCACAGGTCCGGATTTTCCCTTAGGGCCGCCCTTAGGGCACTGTAAAAAATGGCGGACCTTCAGTGCCGGAATATTCACGTGCCACGAACGAGATTTCATCAAAAGATAACAAATGAAGTTCTGAATTTTGCCGTCCTGGGCACTAGTCTCTAGTGCCCCTAGGGTGCCCAGCGGAACAGACTACAAGTCGACCGATCACAGTGCTCAAAATCTCCACTCCACACAGCTCCGTGTAAGTGGAAACGCTCCCTTAGGTAGGGGTACCTAAACAATGGATTGTGTATGTGGAAATTATAACCTCACCACCATTTAAGGCGACCATTTAACACATATCTATTTACCGTGCGATTTGTTTTCATAAATCAAACAACGTGTTCAGATGTACGACTATAATTATCAGGAATATTACAAGGTTGGTATTAGGTAGACTTGTACACCTGTGATATGTTTCAGAATTATGTCTAGTTTACACTTGCTTAGTTACCTGCCAATAGAAACTATTATTTGCGAACTATTAGTACATTACAATACGAGACAAAAGGCTAGTCTGCAAGCTACAACAGATCGGTGAAGCCTACCTCTGAGAGGACCAAGCATCATTTAATTACATCGAGGCCCTCCAGCCATAGGGGCGTACCCGTATAGGTTTTGTTCGTACGCTCGTATGGCTTGATGCTCTCGAGCTTATACGGCCGTTATAACACTACTTAGCTTAAGCATTATAAGGGTTGTATAAGCAGTTTTGCGATTTGTGTACTGCTTGGGAGATTTTCGGTAGTGAAGAGGGTATACCGTTCACAAAAAGTGCAGGTTTATATGGCTATGGGAATAAAACCATCGGGATCCAGTAACCAGCCATCGCGCCGGCGCCAATGGCGAGCCACAGGAGGAAACAGTGGCAACATACATTTAATGTCGATTCCGGCGGTTGGGGACGCTTTTTGGGTCTTTCTTCTGGAGTACATGCGCTGTAACAGAACGTATATTTACTTATCTGTATATATATATACGTATAATAAAATTGCTGAAATTTCATGTTTGTGCACGCATCACGTAAAAACTATACATAAAATTGGCTATACACGAGATTATGACCCCCGTTAAACACATAGGACACTTTTTATCCGACTTATTTCACCTCCGCGAACGAAGTTTCGGGCGGGTCCACTAGGTAGTCTATAATAATCCAAACTATTCTATCAATGCCCGTGTTATTCCCGTTAATGCCCCAACGGAACTTTTTACCGGAATATAAAGTATCCTATGTTTCAAACTATGACCAGGTCTACTTGCACGCCAAATTTCATCGCATCGCAATCCATCCAGTTCTTACCCCGTTATTTAGTAACAAACATCCAAATGTCCAAAACTCCAATTATCTAAACATCCAAACATCTTCACAAACTTTCACATTCACCACTTACCTGAGTTGTTTTTAAGGAAGGAGTGACCAGATATCTAGTAAGTATCCTCCATCGTAGAACTTGTCTCAATTTTCCATCAGGTAAGGAAGTCAATACAAACCCATGAATTATAAAAGTATGCTCACCATCCCTGTACAAAAGAGGTCTGGCACTGACGCTGAGCAAATTCCGTGCAACTCCTTGCTCTTCGCCTACTAACCCGATTGGATGATTTCTTTTGCAAGTTCGCACATTGCATTTCTCCGGTTCTGCAGCAGCACTCTTTGGTAGAAGAGCATGCCTTGCAGGAAATTTGAGGCCTTACCCCTAAGCATTGTAATTTTTCTTTGTGTTCGTTTATTGTTTGTATACTTTGCACGCATTTTTTTCGCCGCTTTTCTTGCTCTTTTAGCAATCTTTTTCGTGCTTTTTCACCGTTACTGCAGAAGCCAAATGAGACGCTCGGCACACACCAGCAAGGCATCGTTTGAGCTCATTAAATCATCGCGTTCTTCAGTTTCGCTTGTGATTTGTGAAACTGACGACGACTACGTATGATGTTGCTTGATATTTGCCATCATTTCTTGGATATTACAGATATTGGAGATTTAGATATCCAAATTAGGTACGCAGGGATGGTCATCGGGAAGGTTTAACTGTATAATTGCATGTTTATTTGATGATGATGATCTGTCAACTTGATAACGTCACTTGCTTGATGGATAGGTAGACATAGACAATTTAATCAAGTAGGTAGTTTATAAGAATAAAACAACGTGTCTTTGGACAGAGCAGCTGTAATTTAAGGTAATATTTGGTTTAGCAATGAGAATCAAACATTATTTCGTTTAGATTCAATATTTAATATATTGAAATAAAAACTGATCACTCATGTTATACAAAAGATGAGACATCCACTTGACATGTTTCGGGAGCATTCGGCATTCCCTTAATCATGAGTAGTATTTGCGAACGCTGCCCGACGACTAGACTAGAGGAGACAAAAGACGAGTGACGAGTGATTGGAGGGTAGTCATCGGGCACATATCGGGCAGCGTTCGCGAATACTACCCATGATTAAGGGAATGCCGAATGCTCCCGAAACATGTCGAGTGGATGTCTCGTCTTTTGTATAACGTGAGTGATCCGTTTCTATTTCAATATGTTTGAGTCTCACGGTGGTTTTCTAAGTAAAATTAAGGCCATTTTGTTCATGGGAGAAGTTTTCGACAATAAAGATGCATCTTGACGGTAGTTTACTATTTAGGACACCACAGGAAAATCTAGATAAATACATCGAAAAGCTTCGTCTGAAGTTCGTATCTTGCCGTTTTGCTTATTCAAACGTTCTATAAGGAGAGAGCGAGAGAAATGGCACGAGACGAACTTCGAACAAAGATGTTCGTAGCTGAGCCTCTTGGTTTTCCAGTATTTTAGCACCGTGCGACTCGTACTATTTATCTTTTCCCCTTAAATATAGTACGAAAGGGACACCTCATGCTATATCGCCAGAAAAACGAGGGTGCGCCCAGTTGTGCTTGCTCAGCAGCCCTCGTATCCTGGTCTGCTGCAAGAGCACCTCTACTAGAAACAAAAACCATAACAGGGTAGTACTTTATTCTCATTATTTTTGCAGCATGCAATGGTAACGTAGACACACAAACAGTAGTAAAGTACGGGTATTACGTCTTCCTGCACGGTCCTAGATTCGCTATACCACCTCTGGTCGACTGTTACCTCCATTGGAAGCACGTGTCATCTTAACTCTGTGCTCTTCCTAGGTCATAAAGTTTTCTCGTTGGCATTTTATTCTCAATATTTTTTGCGAAACACAAAACGCAATGGTATCGCAGACCAAACAGTCCGGTGTTACTTTATTAACGCACTGTCATAAACTTTTCTTTTTCGTTGGCATTATATTCTCAATCATTTTTGCAAAGAACATCTGAGCAAGGACATTGCAGAGATTGTAAGGATGAGAAAAAAAAATAAGCTGCAAGCATAGAACTTTCTGATCCACTGCACCGGCCTTTTTTAGACTATGTGGTGGTCTTTCTCACTGGTATTTTATACTCCATAAAAGTGCAGCAAGCATCGTAGAGACTGTGAAGGATTCAAAACAGCTGTAAGGTGTTACAGTTTCCAAGTTTCAGATCTACTTTACCAGCACTCGTTACTAACTTCGCTGCAACAGCACCCATCACTACCACTTTGCATCAGATCATAACACTGGACAGCTCTTCTTAGTTCATATAATTGTCTTTCTCGTTGGCATTTTGTTACTAATAATTTTTGCGAGCACTTACTTAGCACCTTCTCTCGTTTTAATCTCGTTTTTTCTTGCTTTTTCCTCAGTTTTGCTTGTTTTTTTGCGCACTTCTCCCATTCTTTAATTGATGAAATGCAACTCGCCCACCAGCAAGGCATTATTTTATATTTTTAATTGCTTGATGATTGCTTGTGATAGTGTTTTATGTATAAGAATTTGATATCAACTATGTCTTAAGTGATCGTCATTATTTATTTTGTAAATTTTACGGCCGGCCATCGCATGGCGATGGATTAAATCGGCCGACCTAGGAACGGACACTGGATATTAAAAACACGGTTTCATCATAAAATTGTAAGGATTATCCATAATACTGTGTCAACTTGGCAATGTCGATGTCGCTGGATACCTTGACAGTGTTGACACATATTACTTTACTCTTTGGTTGACACAAACCTATCTATAGATAGAACTAGGTATACAAAGAAAAACGTTTTAATATGGAATTAATTCCATACCAAACGTACCTAATTAGGTACCTATCAATGGAACTTGTGTTAGGCTGGTGTTAGGTAATTTGTGCATAAATATCATTGCTGGGTAATGCAATAAAAATAAAGTACCGCCGAAAATTTGCTTGTTTATTCAAATAATTTGATCTCTGAGACGTCCACTGCTGAACATAGTTCTCCTCCAACGACTTCCACAACGAACGGTCGGTTGCACGTTTTTTGCCTTCGTTGACTTCAGGTGATTAATTTTCGATGATGATGATGCTGTTTTTTATCCCTCATCAGGAACATAGGGCTCTCAGAAGCGATTAGATATTTAGGTAGTTAAAACTAATTATGCGTCATTATATAAAAACGGGATTTAATGACGTAAAAGCACACTGACTCAAAACGCTTCGGACGTATTGTAACATTCGTAACATACGAAGCGAAGGGGTGGTTATTGATGATAATATCATGTATCTACGCCGTTAACTCCCGTTTTGTTATGATATGATAATCACTAATCAGCGAAAATCAAGAAACTTTCATACCTACTTACTATATTACGGAATCAAGCAGGCAGGCGGGGCGGGATAGCGGCAATTCTCCAGAAATATGTCTGCGGTCACCTAATTACCGCGTCATTGTTTTCATACTAAATGTATGGAGACGCGTAAATTAGATGCAGACATATTTCTGGAGAATGGCCGATAAACTCTTTTATAAAGGTACCTATACCGCAAAAACGAAAAATAGAAACCGTATAAAGAAGGGATTAGTTGAAAAAGAGAGCAAAACCCATTAACCAGCACTGGGATAATACAGGCTTAGGATAAATTTATTTCCACTACGCAGAATCATCTCCTGCTCATAATCTTTTAACAACGCAATGTTACAGCGTCGAATAAAACTGATCATAAACACAACAAGTACGTATATTTTATAGAAATTTTACACAGCATATAACAAAATCCCGATTACATGTCTCATGCCTACGAAAATGACGATACATCGTTGTCTTTTGTCCTTGCCACTAATAACGTAATAAATAATTGGGGCCCTAACTCGTAATAGAATTCAAATAATTAGGATGACTTATAAACACTGAAACAATTTACTGTCTACAATTATATTTTCTGACAAGTTTTTTTATCGCCAAATGTGCCTTCTTAATGGGTACATTATAGTGCGAATTAGTTACGGGTTAATGTCAGGCGACAGAAGAAATCACGGACAGTTGTGTTAGACCGACTGGTCCCAACAGGCGAGGCTAATGCATGCTTTACGGCCATTCTCACGAAGTATGTCTGCGGTCACCTAATTACGACGCTGTTTTCATACTAAATGTATGGAGACGCGGTGATTAGACGCAGTCATACTTCGTGAGAATGGCCGTTTAAACACATAACCGGCTCTAGCCCCTAGTAGCGATCGTGTGCAATCAATACCCTGGCGCCCTCTATTAGACGAAAGAGGCCTTGACTCGCCTAGCTTCATCGTTTCGGCTTCATCGGCGTCTAAGACTGGGTCTCTACCAATCAACGTGCCTAGCCTCGCTCGGCGCGGCGCGGCATTGGTAGGTTTTTTCCTCGCTCTGCTACCTCGTACAGCTCTGGTGCGAACGCAGTGTAAGTGTCTGCGCCTGAGTGTGCTGCACACCTTGCAACATAGGTAAAGTCGGATATGTTTAAACACTAAGTGGAAACGGGAGAACTATAGCCAACGTGACCGCCACTGCGACGGTGAGACAACAACAGCACGGACGGAGACATCTTAGGAAACGTTTTTTGCAGCCGCTGAAACAAGAATGTGAGACGTAAAGTCATACATTTTTATTATAAAACTATTAAATTGAAAGTTTGGGAAACTTCGAGAAAAATTCAAAATTGAACACATGCAAAATATGATGGGTAGGTAGACTAATTATATGTATTGTAGGGGCTGCCTTAAAAAACACCAATGTTTCTCGGCCTCTGCATAGTATAATACCTATCAGTAATTACCTCCTACAAAATGTACATCACGCGTCTTGTATGTGTTCGCGCCGTGAACGAATGCACTACAAGCAAAGTGTTACGAATGCGTAAGAATACCCCAGAACGGATCGCACTGTCTGCGCCTCGAGCTTCAATGCGTATCGCGCGCTCCTAAACGGTCGAAGTTTGACTACTCCTATGCCTTTATGCCTAATTTGGGCCAGTTGGGCTAATGTGCAGTGACAGATTAACCCCGTAGCAGATGTTAAAAAATGCTACCCCACGCATAAGGGCCTTGTCACACTTGCGATTTGCGGGCGAGCTGCGGGCGAGAGTTTTCATATAAAACCAGGCGCGGCAAACTCGCAGCGAGTTCGACGCGAGCGACACTTGTATGGAACTTCGCTTCTAACTTGCCCGCAGCTCGCTCGGAAATCACAACTGTGTTAAGGCTCTAAGCAGGGCCGCGCTGCCCCTGTGTGCGAAGTATGCAGCGCACACAGGCGCCAAGGCAATAGGGGCGCCGGAAGTCGAAACACGACGACATAAAGAGGTGCTTCATAGGTTTCGCACACGCAGGCGCTGCCGGGGGTCGGCGCGGCCCTGGCTCTAAGGGAGGTGGCACGCACACTATGATGTCGTTTCGTAACTTATAAAATTACCAGTCAGTCGGTGTTTGATGGTATCTTCGACAAAACCATGAGCCTTTTGAAATAATTTGTTACAGGGGCCACGCTGGCTTAATTTGCTCTGTTTCTTTTCATATAAGGTAACATCCCATTGTAGAGTCATTATTTGAGCGTTTCACCCGCCTTACTTTTGTGGACACATTATTGCCGACATTCCGGCTGATTTTAATGTACTTTCAAGGTATTTGTTAGTAGTCCCGGATATGTACCAAATAGCTCGATATGAGACCAAAATCTGAGGGAACTTCAACAATAATTTGTCCACGAAAGTTGACGAAAGTGAGGCGGGTGAAACGCTCTAATAATTACCCTTGTGGTCTCACAAGGGTAATTATTAGAGCGTTTCACCCGCATGTCTATGCTATTACCCAATTGTTGACACCCTGATGGCGCCTCTATTGGTAATAATTAACATTCAGGATGGCAATTACAGGGACACTCGGACGTCTACCTCACATATCGAACTCTATTCATAAGTATACTCACCAATTCCTTGCTACTATAATCTTAGACGGAGTCTGGTAAACACGGAATTTCCTTTTATCGTTAGGTGCGCGTTTCTTGACAGCTTTTCTAACAGCGGACATCTGTTTATTCCGTTTATTTTTCAGCATTTTTAATTCTTTATCGAATTTCTGTTTGGCACGTTTGTTTTGCTTCTCTTTCATTTTTATATCTTTTCGTATTTGTTTAATGTACGTCAGCCCCTTTTGATGGCACAACTGAACTGAACAGCTATCCATCTTGGACCCTCGGTTTACTGGCACTGGTTCTCTGGATCTGCGGTGTTTAAACCGTTGGTCACGTTAGTTGCCTAATGCAACGGCCGCATTGTCGGGATTCGGCGAAGATTCGTGTTGGCGTCCCTTTCTGTAACTTACAAAGAGAACGAGACGTCAACACGAATATTCGCCGAATCCCGATAATGTGACCGTAGCATAAAGTATTGGTGGAATTGTGACTAGAATAAATATTTGTGACGTTACCATGAAGTATAAAGCAACCGACTTCAAACATTACCGATTTTTGAAAAATTTCCTGACGGAAGGAAACTTAAACAAATCGGAAATTTTAGGTGTGATATTTAGTGTACTTCTCACCCAAATAAACGAATGAGACTATAAAACAATGTGTCAAAACGCTCAGATAGTATGCAGCTTAGTATAAAATAGGCTCTGACTTGTGACGACATGCTCAAAATGGTGCCTTATATTTACTTTTTGTTATTTTAAAATCATTGGTGGCACGAAAACTAGTGTAATGGATGATAAATATCCTTAAACTATTGAAGTGCTTAATCAATGACCACATTATTGTTAAGTAACATTATCCTATCACGGGAAGAACATACTTGGGTTTCTTTTGTCATGTGTACCAGTAGCTTTTTGATAAGTCCTAATTGGCAACCAGGCATTTAGTCCCTGGAAACGTCACATTTGTTGGAATACGATAGGAGTGTAGTGATGTAACGTACTTACCAACTTCAAAGGATTTCACTAATTAACTGATAACGCAATGAAGGCAGCGAACAACGTGCAAAAGATCAGATTGAAGCAGTGGACAAAGCAGCATCTCTGCCGACGCCGGCAGCTACTGTAAATAGAAACAGAAAGTGCAGTCTGCTTCAAAAGGACAGCCTTAATATCTAGCGAAGTTTTGATTGGACACAGTATTCTGACATATTTTATGTGATTACTGCATTATGCTGCATTATACTTTTTATAAATTAGTTATGATTTTTTTAGCATTAACGAATTCTAATGCCTTGAGCCGAATTCGAACCTGCATCTTCAACAGCTCTCCGCACTCACACAGGTGCACTACCGATTGTGCCACCGAAGCGCTTAATCAAGTAATCGAATTTTTCAAGCAGTCGCCTTACATTTTTTATACACGTTTAAGGAGGCTTGTAGCGCCTTTTACCGTTAAGTAGTCTAATTTTATATATGGCACTGTCCAAAGTTGTTTGGGCACATCGTAACTGTTGATTTTCCAATACAACTAGCGCCTTATTACAATATAATATTTATTTAAGTTCGAACATAACAGACTTCTCTTTTGAATGAGGTTGAGGGGTACTGGACAAAATCGACAGGTATCAACATGTTTGATGTCAACTTCTAGTTTCTTTATTGTATTGGGTACGTGAGTACCTCCAACAAGAACTTACCACTGATTTACAGTAACAATCTGCGGTTTCCTCGTTTTTCTAAGAGCACTCCGTAGGGCATTTAGTTTTTTTTCTCTCTCGTTTTGCAGCATCTGAAGTTCCTTCTCATACTGTCTTTGTTGCTCCGTACCCCTCTTTTCTTTTCTTTTCGCTTCATTTTGAAGTTTTTTAGCGTATTTTATTTGCCACTTTCGGAATTTTTCGTATGAAGTGCAATCCATTATAAATCTTTACCTGACAAGACGAAATCCACAGCGTGTTACCCTTCTTAGGTTTAAATATACGAAATATTCATAAATACGACAGCAAGTACTTTAAATGTAAATGATAATAAGAAGATTCACTAATATTCCATTTAAATTTTTCGAAAGCATAAGCTTTTAACAATCGTATATATGAAATTTTCGTATACGAGAAAGGATAGTTGACAATGCTTCGCAACAATACCCAAGAGTCTGACGACCTGAGAATGTCCTCCTTTTTTAAGGTGGTTAAAAAGGGAAAGATAAGAGACTAAAATAATACTGCCCATTACCTGTATTATACATCCGACGCGTTACTGATTATTCTAGATGAGATGATATAATATTTCAAAGGCGCTTCATATACAAGATCGCCTGAACGGTTTTTGCGTTCCTACATAACATCCTTTAACCTTAGCATCGTCGAATAAGTGCTTGAACATTTGAAAGAAGTGACTGTTCTCATATATTTTAAATTTGCGTGCGGTTGGTTTTCGTTATTACGATGTGGTCATGGTATGAAAGACGCTTACGCCTGAACAAACCAAAAACGGTCGCCAGAAATTTCAGATTTTACATTTTGATTAAAAACTTTGTTTGTTTACTTAAATTCCTTTGACAGGAATTTTGGTAATGCCACTGTCACTTTCTTAGGAGCGTTCAGGATTTAGGTGTTAGATCGCCTGCACACACACTGATTCCTGATCTCGGAATTAGATTAGGTATACCCCGTTTAATTTCAGATTATAATTTTAACTACCTAACTATAATACGGTCTACGTTACTTCGTTACCCTAGGTCAACCCTACTAGGTTATCAGAAAGCAATATTGTACTAAGTTAACGTTACAGTACAACGTTTTAAAGTCAACACGATTCATATTTTCTAGTTTCAAGATGGTTATCCTTGAATTCACATGACGAATAACCATGGATGTAAACCTAAATCCCGTTTAGACGCGGTCCCGGTTATGCGTCTATGCGGATAACCCCCAATTTTTCTTATTTAAATAAAATGAACCGAAGTATGACTGATGTTCATAATTCCAAAGGACAGAATTGCATACAAATGTATATTCTACACAGTATCCGATTTTTCAGATAGATCTGTATAAAACGCGCCTCTTACCATACATTATCTATGACGAAATTGGCAAAGGTGTTGGTCAAAGTTCAAAAGAAAAGGCAACAGTGAAAGTAATAATACAGACAAGAAATATCACTTAATTTTACTTTTATTTCAAGTACAAAAATACTAAAGTGGCAATGGAGAGCAAAACCGCAACGACGGTTAGCAGATAGCAGAGATAGCGGTAGCAAGTCATCATACACATTTTTCTGAGTGAGCAAGCTTTGGTACCGCATACACTGAAACCAATAAAATAATTTGTATTATAGCTTAACGACTGCCAACAAATTCTAAATATTTTTACTAGAAGAGAATAAATTAAAAATTATGTGTATCGGGCAGGACTCGAACCTGTGCCTCCTACGGCTCTCCGAGCCAACACACACACACGACACGGGTCAATACGAGGTGGTCCGGGCCAAGCGACATGGTTCGATCCCAGGTGCTTCGGTCCCCATCTAGTCCGACCCTCTCAAGGTGGTCCAGGCCAAGCGACCAGGGAACGCCACGGCCCCCACTTGATCCGATTTTTGCAACAGTCAGTAAGACCAGCAAGTATGTCAACTTATAAAAAAAGGTAACTCATCTACTGTATACTCACCATTTTTTTCTACTGACATCTAAACCTAACTGCTCAGGCTTCACAAATATACTTATGATATTCGACGTATCCTGTCGTCTGTCAAGAATGGGGTCAATGCTTTTGTAAGGATTCTCCACTCCACTGCAGCAGCAAGGAGAGAACGGTTCCCCAGAGTCGCCTGGTGGAGCCCCCATCAAACTCAGGTTCCCTGACAGGTCTCCTGATCCAACCAGCTCCTCTTCCAGCTTCGATATATACACCTTCTCTAACTGTTTCAATTTCTTTTGGCGTGATCTTTCAAATTTTGCCAATTGACTTTCATACTTGTCAAGAGCCCTTTGATTCGCTTTTTCGCATTTTCTCTCTTCTTTTGACAGTTTTCTTTGGTAGGATTCAGTCTGTTTTGTTGGCTGGCATCCTGGACAAGGTTCAGGAGCCATTTTGGGTAATATGCGAGATCGTCTAGGTTTCCCAGTCACGTAAAATTTCGAGTTATTGTCCCTAAATCTCTGAAAAGTTTGTTATGAAGTTTTCTGTCACCTCACGTCATTCTGTCATTTTAATCTAAAACGGTTTATAATTATCAAAAAGTTCTGTAATAAAAAGTGTTTCAACGGTTAGCACGCGCTCTGAATGGTTTTATCTTCAAGTATAACTTATTTAGATACGTGCGTAGATATCTAAACAAAACATATGGTAACCTTGCAGCGCCCGATTTCTCAAGCGGTTGATAAGAGACTGATTGGACCAATAAACGGACGCGTATATGCAAGGCCAATTCCGGGTCTTATGGTTTACATCGACAAACCAATTTTATTGCCCCTTTTAAATAGGTCTACGAAGTTCTGTGCCCTTTAAATAAGTTGACTTAAGGGGTCATAGAAGTCAGGAATAACTTTGACAGTGCGAGTCTAAGTAGCATACAAGCTGTATAAAACTTTATAGCCATCTTTTTAGGGTTCCGTACTTGAAAAGGAAAAATGGAACCCTTATAGGATCTTTGTTTTCCGTTTGTCTGTGTATTTATTTTTTTCAGGAACGCGTGGAGTTATCAAGCTGAAACTTAAGTATATAATCTCTTGGAGCAGTGAAAAATTCAAACTTCTAAGTTAAGCCGGCCGTTTATGCTCCGTTTACGCTGCATATTTTGATGCTCGCAAGGGAATCAAAATCTCTAAGGTACTTCCCGTTGACTTAGAATCATGAAATTTGACAAGAAGCAATGTCATGTAGCACAAGTGAATAAAAAAATCGAAAACTGTAAATTTGTATGGTGATACGTAACCCTTCGTGTGCGAATCCGACTTCGGACTTGACCAGTTTTTTTAATTTTTGTATCAGAAATGAGTAAATTCGTAGAAGAACTAAGGTAACCGACATAGCTGCCATTGTAGCAAGTTAAAGTGGCAATGGATGGGCTTTGCATATAGCACGAAGAACCGATAGCCGTTGGAGCGTAAAATAGAGGTTCTCGAGTGGAGACTACGAACCGGAAGACGCAGCGTAGGTCGGCTTCCCGCAAGATGGTCTGACGACCTGGTTAGGGTCGCCGGAAGTCGATGGAGGCAAGAGGCGTGCGACCGTCCGCCTTTGGGGGAGACCTATGTTCAACAGTGGACGTTTCAAGGTTGAAATGATAATGATGATGGTGATGATTAAATGTTGTATAGGCTCTTATACAGCTTGCGTGCTAGTTAAGGGTGTAGAGGAGGAGAACGTCGTATTGCATTTGAAGGCTTCATACGTGATGCAAAGAGAACTCTAGGTCTTTCATTTTGACACCCTGGCAGCGCGACTAGAATATACTATTTAAGACAGCTTTCGTGTGATGCCCAAGCAACTAGGCAATCTCACCCTGACTTGTTTTTTGCATCGTTCTTTAGTTTCATATAACAAATGCTACTTTCATTCCAAAACTCTCTATCTAATCTAATCTAGCTCGATAAAATTTACAGAACCAGCTCCTGATTTGAAATTCCGAAGTTGACAGGAAACTACGTAGCCCAAAAGGAATATCTTAGCGCCAATGCAGTTCAGAATGAGTTTCCAACACACTGCGTCGCACGACTTTTCACCAAACTTATATATTCGAAATGAAATAAAGTTGAGCTGGTCCCCTTCCAACTTGAGCTCTAGTGAGAGAAAAAAAGTGTATCGCCCATTTTCTTTTGGGTAACGTGTTTGCATTTTACCTTTAATTCTCCTGATGAATAGTGAAGAAAAGGTCGAAGATGAAGCTCGCTTGTAGAGAAAACCATGTTCCTTATTGCCTTATAAAACTTCCAGAGCATAAGACAAAGCAAACACAAAGGTCGGCAAACACAAGTGTGTTACACATTGACACTTGAAATGCCATTTGGTCTAAGCGCCTATGGGACTTATTGGCGTTTAGATCAAGCCTTTTAACGCGTCGACCGACATCTATTATATATACTGATTGGATAAAAATACGAGGTGTGAGGATAGAATTAGGCTTAGCCAGTGTGATCCTGCAAGCAGAAGACAGCCGTGACATGTTTCGCGCGCAAGGCATCATGTAACTCTCTAAATCAAGTTGGTTACGCGGGAATCCGGGTTGCATTACCTACAATGAACCGGCATTGTCCGGCATAATAGTTACATTACACAACTAGGGTGGTAATACAAAGAAAGGCCGAGATCGCGGAAGTTTGCGGCCCGAGCTGAAAGCGAGGGACGTAAATATGCGATCGAGGGCTTTCTTTATTACCTCCCGTGTTGTGTACATCATTTTATGTCTAGACTTGGCCAGAAAGCGGCTTTTTCCGTACGCGCAGCGTGCGGAAAAAGCCACTTTATGGCCAGGTGTGGCATAAAGTTTATATTGTATGACACCGTATACTTTTCAGAATTGTTATAAATCAAATCTAATAATAAATTACCTGAAACATTACGAAGCAATACTAAGCATATACTAAAAAGTCTACAGACATAACTCTTTATGGGTAATAAAAGGATCACAAAAAATATGTAAAAAATTTAAATTATTTTTACTTTGGGTTAAATCTTTAAAAAGTTATTTTGACTGAGCGTAGGTACGTGTACCATATTGGTGATAACTATGTATCTGGCTTCATTGTTCGGATGTTCACGGTTATTATCAACTCTAATGGCGATAACTGTTGACTTTTAGCTTCAGTCAGTAAACATTGATCATTGGAATAGTATAGCATAGTGCCTGATACAGGTACAATGGTGTTACGGTAGAAATACTGACTGTACTGCAGTGTTTTCATCATCATTTGCGATTAGTTCCTACGTTCATTGATTGTAGACATTTAACGAAAATGAATATCGATAAGGTATTTATTTTACGAGAACTTATTTTGTTCCCAAACGAAAATTATTACATATTTTTTTGTTTTTCCGAAAGATTCAACCTGAAATCGTAAATCAAGATTTTTATTTTTTTTTTCAAATTGAACCCAGCCAAATAGATTATCTAAAATAATTTCATTGGCTAAAGTTGATACATTTAGAATAAAAGTTTTCGGACAAACGATTTGTTCAAATAAAAGTCTGCCAAATAAGAACCCATTTCAAAATCTGAATTATCTTAAATTATAATGTATTCTTCAAAAATGTGCCGCCGGCCATTCTCGAAATTGTAGAATATTCTCGAAAATTTCTATTTCGATTTTCTAACATATCTGGGGGCACGGCAGTGCCCCCGCCAAGTCGAGCATAAAGTTTTACAAGTTGGATTTTTTTGTCCAAAATATCTATATAACGTCTAATATAATTAATTATATATCCATTGACTATATCTAATAATCTAATATGATTTTATTTTGTTGACAGCCACTCCGTTTTGGCGTTTCGCTGATAACTTCTCTGCAGAATCCCTATACGGTACGTAACGATCCTACTATTGCTGCTACTGCTTCATTTGGGATGTTTGGTCCGATTTTTGCAACAGCCAGTAAAGGCTTACAAGATGGTCAGGCTTAAAAAAAAACTAGTCCGATTTTTGTAACAGCCAGTAAGGCTTGCAAGTTAGTAAGGCTTCAAAAAAAAACTGGTCCGATTTTTGTAACAGCCAGTAAGGCTTGCAAGTTAGTCAGGTTTCAAAAAAAAACTGGTCCAATTTTTGCAACAGCCAGTAAGGCTTGCAAGTTAGTCAGGTTTCAAAAAAAAACTGGTCCTTTTTTTGCAACAGCCAGTAAGGCTTGCAAGTTAGTCAGGTTTCAAAAAAAACTGGTCCAATTTTTGCAACAGCCAGTAAGGCTTGCAAGTTAGCCAGGTTTCAAAAAAAGACTGGTCCAATTTTAGCAACAGCCAGTAAGGCTTGAAAGTTAGTCAGGCTTCAAAAAAAAACTGGTCCAATTTTTGCAGCAGCCAGTAAGGCTTGAAAGTTAGTCAGGCTTCAAATTCTGGTCCAATTTTTGCAACAGCCAGTAAGGCTTGAAAGTTAGTCAGGCTTAAAAAAAAACTGTTCCAATTTTGGAACAGCCGGTAAGGCTTGCAAGTTAGTCAGGCTTCAAAAAAAAACTGGTCCGATTTTTGCAACAGCCAGTAAGGCTTGCAAGTTAGGCAGGCTTCAAAAAATCATTTGGGGTGTGCCATAAATTATACCATTAAGTATTGGACGTACGTACATCGTATTTCTTCATCCACTCTTGCACAGTGCCAAGTCGGTTATATAAATATATAAAAAAATATAAATATTAGGGGCCAATCTCACACAAATCGAACTAGTTCCATCGTAAGCTCAATAAGGCTTGTGTTATGGATAATAGACGACGATATATTTAATAAATACAAATACTTAAATACATAGAAAACATCTAAGGCTCAAAAACAAATATCATCACACAGTTAATATTTTCTTCAGAAATATGTCTGCGACTCATTCATTTGTCTCCATACATTTAGTATGAAAAAGGGCCAGTTGAATGGGGTGACCGCAGACATATTTCTGAAGAATAGCCCATTTGCTCTTACCGGGATTCGAACCCAGGCCCGTCAGCTTCGTAAACAGAGTCACTAATCACTAGGCTAAACCGGTCGTCGTTATGTTCCCATATAAACTCGAAAATGTGTGACCAAAACTGCTTAGTAATAACCATTGCACTTATTAGAAGAGTGATTGAACTCCCACTGAACCAGCGCCTTATTTATATCTCACGTATGCAACCAAATCAACTATGTATACTGTACCAATAAATATCTATAACATTTTATAACGATATAATAGGCGAGTCAATACTTTCCATTCGTAATTTTCTATAAATAGTCCACAATATCTGTTATACAACATGTCATGTAATAATAAAATCAGAGATAAAGTCTGCTTTTTAATTGCAGATAGAAACGTTCTAAACTAAAATAAATGTATGTATGCAAACTGATATACCTAGTATTAAAACGCCTTTAACGTTTTAAACGATTTTCGATTTAGGATATTTTCTTTATTGGGTACTAGCATTTTCCCGCGGCATCGCCCGCGTTGTTCCCGTTACTGTCCCAAAGGAACTCTTTATCGGGATACAAAGTATCCTATGTTTCAATCCAGGACTTGGTCTACTTACATGCCAAATTTCAGCTTGATTCATCCCGTTGTTACCCCGTTATTAGGTAACAAACATCCAAACATCCAAATATCTTCACAAACTTTCACATTTATAATATTAGTGGGATCCAAAATTACTCTTGGTATTTTTTCATCGTAACTCACTACACTTACTGCTGTACTCGTCTATGACTACTATCGCTTAATAAAGTGTAAGTAGTATGTTATAATTTTTTCATAGAGTTGTAAGAAACATTACCGAATTGCGAAAATTTAAGCAGACATTTCGTTATTCTCCAGTCAGACAGTTTGACGTTTTATGTTTGAAAAAGGACATAAGTTCCATATAAATTTCAATTGAAAGGCAACTAGGTCGCTCTACCAAAGTATAAAGACAAACAAGTAGTCCAACTTGGGCCGTATACGAGCGCGCGACACGTATTTACACAGGCACACGATCGCGCATCTATATACTGAAGCATTCTAGCGCATTCTTAAATCTTTGCTTGTAATGTGTTCGACACGGCGCGCACACATACAAGCGCGCGATTTACCTTTTGTAGGAAGAAAAATTACTGTATTAAGAGGAAACAGGAGGGCAGTTTTTCCATACAAACGTAGTCCCCTGTTTCCTCCCTGGATAATGCCAGTAGAGCAATAATTTTTGTCCAAAAATCTATGGCTACTATATGTTTCTATGTTTTCCTTTTTACGATAAATTGATTCTCAAAAGAGATATTAACCTTCAAAAACCTAAAAAAAATGCCAGATTTTCCGCTGTGTTCACACACCCAGAAAACAAATTTGACTAAATTATTAAAAAAAAGGAAAACATAGGAACACGGCCAAAGCCTTTTTTTAATGTTAAATGAAAAAAAAAATTAAATAGGTTAAGTTTTGGGGAAGAAATCAGGGGACTACGAAACGTTGTTTTCATGAAATTTTAAAAGGTATTTTCGGTCCAAGCTGCAGTTGTCTCTATCGCGCTCTGCGGGGGAGAGGCGGGCAGTGCGGGAAAGCGACACATTTTACAAATACCTAATTTTCAATTCTCTCGGCCTTACTGTTTCCTCTTAAGGTGGTTTTCCACCGGCAGGGCGAGACGAGACGAGACGAGGATTGAATTGAAATTTGTGCCAAGTTCCGCGATGCGCGAGCGGCGCTGCGCGAGGAGAGGATTGAAAAGTTCATACAAATTTCAATTCGATCCTCGTCTCGTCTCGTCTCGCCCAGTCGGTGGAAAACCACCTTTATACTGTGGCCCTCCGGTAATCAATAAATAGTTGAGAGACTTCCAAGAAAATTACTGATGTAAAAAAGCTCAAGTCATTCTGAGACCATTTTTTTATTTTTAGGAATATTCTTAGTAGTTCTTAGAAATATGAAAATCTTGCCAGCTAACATTAATGGAATACCGCCGCTTCTCAAGAAACTAAACTTGAGTAACAGAGAAAATATCGATACCTTTAGACTCAAAGGGCGTAAACGCCGTAGGTTCTAATGGCGTTTAAGCCCTTTGAGTCTAAAGGTATTGTACGGGCGTACATAAGGTTAAATGAAGAAGAAGACGGATGTAACATATTAACAAATTTAATGCAAACTGCATGTAAGTACAAATAGGTATGTATAGATAATAGCGGACGCGTGTGTGTGGTCCGGCGACCGTAGGCAAATAGATCGAGGTGCGCTCGCGGCTGGCGGGGGGAGCCTCATCCCGCGCTCGCCCGATGACGTTGTTCGCGTCGGCGCGAACATGCTGGGGGCCCTTGAAAGCCCTGCTTTCAAGAATCGTTCAGGAGACATATGCGGTTCAGCGCTCTCTTGATGACTCCTCTCGCAGTGTCGATGTCAGCGACCCGTGGTACTCCGTCTGAGCCATAATGAAGTTTCAGCACTCTCCCCAGGCGCCACAACAATGGGGGCTGATTCTCATCTTTTATGAGGACGAGGTCTCCTTGCTGTAGATCTCTGGCCCGTGTCTTCCATTTAGAGCGTTGCTGCAGCTCCATGACGTACTCTGACTGCCAGCGCTTCCAGAAGTGCTGCCTCATTTGCTCCAGCAGGTTGAAGCGATCCAGCTTGTTGACGTTGGTAGCCGTCAGGTCCGGAGCCGGAAGCGACATCAGCGGCCTGCCAAGGAGAAAGTGCCCGGGTGTGAGCGCTGCGTAGTCGTTAGGAGAGGAGGAGAGGGGGCAGAGAGGGCGGCTATTGAGGATAGCCTCAACTTGAGCGAATAATGACGATAGTTCCTCAAAGGTTAGGTGTGTATTGCCCATTATGCGCTTGATATGAAATTTCGCTGATTTTATGCCAGCCTCTACATAGCCGTTAAAGTTTGGAGCGTAAGCCGGCGCGAATTTAAATATTATATTATTACTAGATGCAAACTCTTGTATAGAACTTGAATGATGCTTAAAAAGGTCATTAATTTCGCGGGCAGCCGAGACAAAATTTTTGCCATTATCACAGAAAATCTCTCTCGGCCTGGCCCTACGTGAAATGAAGCGACGCAGAGCGAGTATGAAAGCGTCTTTGGATAATTCGCTAACTGCCTCTAAGTGGACACACTTAAATCTAAGACATATAAAAAGACAAAGGTAGCATTTTGTTATCTTGCAACCACGCCCTCGCCGATCAGTGATAAAAAAGGGGCCCGCCATATCACACGCTACACTGCTAAATGGGAATCCAGGCGTAATACGCTGTGAAGGCAAATTACCCATAATATTATACATAGTTCTGCCATAAAATCGAGTGCAGATGACGCAGCGTCGTGCCGTGCGTCGTGCTAAGTCCCTACCCCCAATGGGCCAGAACTGCTCGCGCACGGACGCTAACATAAGCTGAGGTCCCGCATGTAAGAGGCGTATGTGTTCATAACTGAATATTAACTTTGTGAATGTGTGTTTGGAACAGAGAAGTATAGGATGTTTTGTTGAATAATCATATTTAGATTTATCTAGCCTGCCCCCCACTCTCAGGATTCCCTGAGAGTCAACAAATGGTGTTAATGATGTAATACGTGATTTGGGGCTCCACCCGGGGGCGCCAAATTATGTACGGGCGTACATAAGGTTAAATGAAGAAGAAGACGGATGTAACATATTAACAAATTTAATGCAAACTGCATGTAAGTACAAATAGGTATGTATAGATAATAGCGGACGCGTGTGTGTGGTCCGGCGACCGTAGGCAAATAGATCGAGGTGCGCTCGCGGCTGGCGGGGGGAGCCTCATCCCGCGCTCGCCCGATGACGTTGTTCGCGTCGGCGCGAACAGGTATCGATATGTTCAGCATTTTTAGTCACCCCGGAGATAATATTTACCTTTTTTAACCACGTTTAGGAGATTTTATTCGCGTGGAGCGCGCGACTCAAAGGGCGCTTCCCAAAAACATTTTCTCACTGTTTTAAGGATTTCAAAAATAAAAGAAACCAATTTATAAATGAATGTGATTCAGTATACACGATAAAAAAAATATGTAAATTTTTAACACGTGTTTGTACTAAGTATACAGTGATTTAGAAAATTAAAAAATATGAAAGCTTTGATACGTTTTGTATACCTCCATAAAAATAAAAAGGGAGTCCGTTGCATACCTTTGCTCTGCAGTGGGACACATAATAATATTTAAGCTAAGAAAGAACTAATAAATTAAAAAGGTATCTTAATTTACTTTTCAATGTCGTAAATCCCAAAAAACAAATTATAATTTTTAGATCTATTTTAGTTTTAGCTTATTTAATTTTAATTTAGTTTTTAGTACATTTAATTTTATCTATGCTTCTATTTTAATGTTCTTTAAGGGTTTTATTTTGTATTAGGTTATTGATGCTTATGTACTTTTAAATTATAATTTAAATAATGTATTTAGTATGTTTTAATGTGGAAACACCACATTCTTTTTATTACGATTATAGACAATAAACATAGGCAGAAATAGATACAAAGATAGTTAGTAACGCTATTACAAATACATGGAAAAATTTCGATGGGTCTGCTAGTGCCCAGGTGGTGTAGCGGTTAGCACGTTGTCCCGGTAAGACAGAGGGCGTGGGTTCAAACCCCTGCTTTGGCTACAGTTATGTATTTAATCTTTATAGTTATCTACATATCGTAATATTTTAAATAATTTCAGAGTTAATGCTTATCGTATCGGAGCACAATTAGTCCATCACAATTGCGACATGTATTATATCTACATTATCGCCCGCGGCACATATATGTAGCAAAGTTGACGTAATGTATATAAGATCCAATCGTACGCTTAATAAAACAGTCAATTATCACATGCGACCTGGAAGTGCTGTGAACATGCAAAATTAAAATAAATACATAGATTAAAACGTAATTTTATGACCATTTTTAATTAACTGTCAGTGGCTATTATTAACAGTGAGAATGTGTTATAATTCCTTATTATTAACTTTGAGGAGGGGGTGCGTGCAGAATCGACTGTTTGGAGAAAATTTTAGGATCTGTCAAGCGAGGAATTTTAGTATCAAAGGATTTCAATTAAATGTAAGTAATAATGTTGTATTTATGTATATTTTTCGTTTTAAATAGTTCTTATAGTTTAGGTAATATACATATTTTTTTATTACCTTAAACTGCCAAACAAGTAGACGGCCCACCTGATGGAAAGTGGCCACCGCCGCCTATAGACATTTGCAACACTACTAGATGCCTTACTAATAATTTTCACATTCGTTTCATTTTACATTTTTTTACCAGCAAGATTACGTTAAATATACATATATCAAAAAAACCCCGCCTAATAAATAACTCTATTTACGTAATAAAAAAATATTCCATTTTATGATGAAAATGTCTTACATCATTTTGGTAAAGAGCCGATACTTTCATACTGCTGGATTAATTTTTACCAAACATAGAACCACCTCAAGAACAGTTGCTTTCACGTAAAAAACCACATTGAAATCGATTCATCTGTTCGAGAGCTACGATGCCACAGACAGACATACATTGGCGTCAAACTTATAACACGACCCCGTTTTTGCGTCGGGAGTTAAAAATAGGTAGGTATAGGTAGGTGGGGCTCACTTAATAAAAAAAAACAATAATATTTGAAACCATTTCTGCATAATATTGAAATACTGAAGCCAATATTCCTGCCATTACTTATTAAATGCCCATAGAACTATGTTTTTAAAAATGGATACTGCAATAACTTTTAGTCAGTACATCGTGACATTTAAGTGTCAGATCATACTTGCAAAAATGCAGTGCACAAAGATCCTTAACTTATTTATACAAACTACCTACTAGTACTAGTATAGCGCAAATAAGTTTACTTACATATTATTGCTAGGGGCAAAGTCTTTGTAGCTATATTATGGTTCTAGTCTTGAACTACGACGCATATTGCAATTATTTTGCATAGGACGTGTTTGTATTTCCTATTCGCTTATCTATTTGTTGTTAACGTGTATGCGTTATGCAAGTACTTATTTACTTTTAAATCATAAGATTTAAAAACAACTTCTGCGTATTAAAATTAACGGATTGTTTTATTGTAATAAAACAATGCGGTATTTAATCATTGATTGTCAAAACACTGTAGTTTTTATTAACATTAATTAAAGATATAATAATTTAATTTACAATACAAAGAATAACAAGATCATAGAAAACGTAAAATAACTTAAAATTTATCCTAAACTAAAATAAAATAATTAAACTACGTATAAGACTAAACTAAACCTCGACAAAAAGGTAAAAATAACTAAAACACCCCGCCCCGCATCGTACCTGGCTCAAAGGTCCCCATAATACCAGCAGCATTCCCTCGCTGAATGGCTAAAGAGACCTGTTGAACCAAGTACGATCCAGAGCGAGGATCACAGCCTCTCTGTCGCAAACGACGCCCTAACTCTATAAAGAGGGCGCGGGCCTCCGAGCCCCAGGGTCCCGCTGTTTCAACCGCGACTGTCAAAACAGCTTACTAGTAAATTTACGAAAAAAAAAATGCTGGATTTTTTCTCAAAGATTGTACAGGGTGATTCTGCAGACGTGAGCAGGATCAACCCTACAGATTCAGTAAATTATAAGCTACTATTTCATACTAGTATTAGTGAGATTTAATTTTTTAAGCGTTTAATATAAATATTTTTGACACTCATGGTTACTTTACAATTAGAATACTTCCGTCAAATACACTTAAATTTTCCTTTGAATGATTGTAAACTTTGACATTGTCAAAATGACCATTTATTTTCTTCATAACCAAAGTGCTGTCATAACAGTTGAAGAGGTTTTATCTTTATTAATTAGTCGTTGTAAGGTGACTAATTGAACATGGTTGAAGATATTTAAGTTTTGTACTTAGCAAAAAGTAATAACACTCCTTTCTTTCGGAAGTCGTGTAAAAAGATAAGAAAAGTGTGTGGGAATTGCACTGAAATACGACGGTAAACCATCCACTAACATTTACTAAATCCGTAGGGTTGGTCTTGCTTACGTTTCCGAATCACCCTGTATAAATATGCTTAGATTAGATCAACACGAACAGGAATAGATAGTTAATTTTTCTGATACGAAATTTTTTTGATATCTGCGCAACCTAGGTACAACCGCTTACGAGTACGCACTTGTCTGTAAAATGGCAAAACTGTGTCTTTGTCAAATCTCCAGTAATAAACGCTCTTAAGTTCTGTCCACAGAAAAACGAAGCTATTGCAAATATTCTCAAAAAAAGACATTTTCCCGTCATTTATTTCACATCGTCCCATAATTATCCCTTGCAAAAATGGATGTAAACAGAGGCTCCTTAGTAATGCGGTAACAAGCTTTCGTCATTACCAGACCCAATACGAATATCAAAGAACATCGGAGTAACCACGGACTTAGGTGTTCAAAGAAAATATTTCCGAATACCCAAATATGAAATGAGACAACTTCAAGGAAGAGCTACGACACTTACGTCGTTTTCTTAGTGGCAAGGTGCCGCTCGTTTGCTGTTTTCCTTCACATTAAGGCGCGGTAGGACCTGGCTCGCATTTCACATACAAACTAGGGTCGGGCGGAATGCAGATTATTGCAGATTATCTTCGATTTCTAACATAAAAGTATACGTTATCAACCCAAACATGAGAGGATGCCCTGCATGACTGTGAAATCATGATTGTCAGGTATTAATTTTGTCAGAAAAGGTAACTGGTGATGAACAAAATGAAAAAAAAATGAAAAAGATACTTTATTTTATAGTGTTTTCGCGCTACTTTTCTATCGAGCGAAGTGTTCGCTATCGTGTTCTAAGTGAGAGGAAGCCCTAGATACAGTTCTGAATATTATTATATATGTTTTACAGTGACCTAAGAGTCAAATAAGTGCTCTAAAAATGATTTGGAAACTAGGCTTCCGTGCCCGATTCTGGTCTCACCTCGCCTTAATGAATTGCTACAAAATCCTTAACCTGAAGAAAAAGGTATGTTTTTGATGCGCAATCTTATGTTTCATTCCTTTGGGGTTCGATGACAATACATCATTATGATAATAAGCAATAGAGAAAGTAACTATTGGATATTAGCGAGTCAAACACTCGGTTATTTACTTTACCTTATCTGCTAGGGCAACACTTTCATAAATCAACGTAGTTCTAAAGCTTGGTTTCTATTACTGGTACTAGATGTGTACATACAATCAAAGCATAATACATATACCAGGTTACGAATACTAAGTATAAATAATTAGTAAATATAGTTACGTAGCAAAATATCTAAAATCGAATATCATAAGCTCGATACACATATGTCTAGAATAATGTTCGTTGTGTATAACGTTCGAAATACATGTATGGTAGCCGCCTTGATGGGCAGGCCGGACCGAGAGGATGCACTGCTGTCTCGGTACGAGCAGGTGCCGCAACGCCTTAAAGATTTAGAGTCCCGGTTTGAAAGCTACCTGGCGGGGAGCGACCGGGCTGCCCCGGAGGATAAACACGTGGACGCTGATTATGACCAGTGCATGGATTTGGCGCACCAGATTACCCAGCGAGCTTTGGAAATAAAGCGGGTTCGGGCTGGTGAAGCCCAGAGTGACGGCAACCCCGTAGTCACCCTTATAATAATCTTTATTGCACAGGAATCCTGACATAAACAGAGCTTAAAAAATAATCGGTTAGCAACAGGCGTTAACGCGTCATCAGCGTATTTTAAACTTCGAGCTGGTCGATCCTTAAGCACAGAGTGAATAACGTCGAAGGGAGAGGCAAAACAAAGACCGCCGGCTAAAAGGTGCCTCAAAAGCTTTTAATGCAAGTCATACAGCTGCAACCAGAAAGACGTAACGCCAATTCAAATTCAAAGGCACGTACATCTTTCTGGATATAACGTGGTGGTAATGCAACGATGCTCTCAGCCTTGCGTACGAAACTGGAGGTTCTTAAGGAATGTAGCGAGCGGTCGGGACGTTTAGAAAAATGTACGGTATGTGAATTATAGAGGACTAGCTTTTACCCACCGCCTCCGATATTCGCGTTGTATTATCCCAAGAGAACTCCTTACCAGAGTACACACCTAGAGCGGTAATAGTACATTGTGTATTAAGGGATTACCAACAAGAGTCTATTAGAAGCCCGACACCGCGGTGGAGGGCTTTTAATGACTCGGTTTGTAACCCGCGTACTGCCCGTGATACACACAAAGTTTTTCATCACATTTGCGAGGAAAAAAATAAAACATAAAAGTCAAATAAACTAAACGCACCCGCTTAAAGACATCTTTAACTGTCAGTTTACAACCTCCTTAGTTTGAAATGACATACATGTGGGTTTTATATTTTTCACTCTCAGCATTCGTCTCCAACACCACATTTCTAGAGCATCTATCTTCTCATGGCTTGGGTGACGTAATTATCTAACTGTGACCTGAGACATTATTCGTTTACGTTTATTACGTGAGGTAAATACGAGTATGTATGAAAAATCTATAACTCCCGAGGGAGTTATGAATTTAGTTTTAATAGTACATTGTGTATTAAGGGAAGGATTTTCACATACTTTCATATTTATTTTCAACAAAAAAGTTTTCGCTTTCATGATCTGGGTAGCGATTTAAGCAAATTTAAGACCATAATCTTGGTAGTAGGTAGCAAGCGTAAATAGTATTTAAGAGCTGCTTTAAGTATAATTATCTAAGAAGTGAAATATCCTTCTCGGCAATTTTATTAAAAAACTGGTATGAAGTGAAACGTCGGAAAAATAGTCGGTAAGTTTCCAGCGTACAGAATAAATGAATTTCTAATTTAATATTTAAGGTATTGTAAATAATGCAAAGTGCAGTTTAATGTAAATAAAGTTTTCCAGGTGGTTTTTACACTGAACCATGTTTATATTCTCATCATAGTCGTTGGTTTGGTGTTATAAATAGACCGGTTAGTTATTAGTACATTGTGTATCTAGGGCGGTAAGTAAGGAATTACAAACGAGTGTTTGTTATAAGCCCGAGGTGAAACCGAGGGCTTTAATAACACGAGTTTGTAATTCCTTTACCGCCTGTGGCACACACAATGTTTTTCATCACACTTGTGAGGAAATCTTAATAAAATAACCTTATTTTTCGACCCAGTATGACAAGAAAATATTAAAACAGACAGTGACATTTGTCACATATGTCCATAGACAATGCGAACGTCAAGTCACGTTCGGAAACCATAGCGGTAACGGCCATTTTAGTTGATTTTATATTTGCAAAATAAAGAAATACACAATTTAAACATTTAATTAATGTTACCGAAATATGTGTTTATATGTATTTGCAATTACAGTTAGCTTTAAATAAATATTTCAGTGATAAAAGTTAAAAAAGTAAGTTGGCGTTTCCTTTGAACATGCATGACAAATAAGAGTAAAACAGAACCAGCGTTTCAAATTTAAAAAGAAAACCATTACGCCCTAGGGCGTAATACGCCATTTACGGCCCGCTGAACCTACGTGTAATGACACCATTTTCGAGCAAGTGTGATGAAAAAAATATTTTACGTTAATGACGCAACGAAATTTGTAACAGTTGATGACAAATATTGCTGTTTAAAATTTGGCTATTCATATTATTATGCCGTTTCGAGTATTGTTGATTTATTGAGGCGGCCCTTTAAAGTACGTTATACAGAGGGCCGTTAAGAGCCGTTGATTTCAGGAATTTCTAGATGCCTTGGCCAGTGAATGTCACAGTATGTGTTGCTATTCATATATGGAATCACTCCATTATAGGCGACCAAGTCCATTGTATAAAGTCACGCATATTTGCGGGTCCAGTCGCCCGTATCCCTCGCAGGGACTGAAAGCCATTCCTAAGTCATAAAAAATAAGTTTGTGTTGCATTTATCTTCGGAAGGCACTATTTAGCTAAGGGATGATTCGTTTGCAAATGTGTACGCAGAAAACGTGTATATTTAGGTCATGCCAACTCTAAATCATTCATATCATACAATTTCATTCATACCATCGGCCTTAATTACGCAATCGTTCTACCGGATTTTTAACGTCCTTATGTGACACTAATTCACATTTGATAATACACGTTTTTGTAATAAATGATTTAAGTGCCTGATAAGTACATGTTTGCTCTGTTAAACCAATTAAAGGTCGTTGATAATTATCAGCCGCAATGACAATGAACTTTGTAACTAAAACAATATATTTTTTATCCCCTAATCATTAGTATAACGTCAATTTATGAATGACTTTGTTTTTTGTTAATTGGCAAGATACTCAAAACGTACTGAGAGATATTGATAATATCTCTAATAATACTCAATAATTACATTAAATTAACCCAAAACAGCATATTGTAGGTAGAATAAGAAATGCACAAGTCACTTTGAAAAGTACCCAAATAGCTATATCTCTCTCTCTCTGGTCGCTCCCTCATGACTGAGAATCGTGGTCATCGGTGGATGTGGATTGTCTACACCTAGTTTTTATGATCTGCCTCCATCGGTGCCTGTTCATCGCGTCTCTGACGACCGAGCAAAACTTGGTTGAGGATGGGCCTTTCACTTGATCACTCCATCTGGTTGGAGACCGACCCCTTGCTCGTTTACCCTCCGTGTTTCCAACAATGATCAGCTTTTCAAGGCTTTCATCTCCCCTAAATAGCGATATAAGTGCCTATATTATAGAAATAGTGCCCTCGATTTCCCCAAGATCCCATCATCAGATCCTGATTTGAGTGAAATTTAACATTTTTTGTTGTTTAAAAACGGTCACACACAAAACAAAAATTGGTCCAGCCTTCTTTGAGTAATCGCGTAACAAACATACAAAAGTAAAATACAGAGATGTGCACGTGCTTAAATTAGACAAACTTCAGCTGTTTAGGAGCGTGCGATATGTATTTAAGGTCGGGACGTAGACGGTCCGATCCGTACTGGGCATTCTTACGCATTCTTAAAACTTTGCTTGTAGTGCGTTCGTTCACGGTGCGCACACATAAAAGCCGCGCCCGCGCGATGTAGGTACCTGTTGTAGAAAGAAAAATTACTGCTACTATTACAATAGCAGTAATTTTTCTTCACAGTATAATACCATCATCGTATTGATGGGTTTCTATTCGTCATCATCAATCTAATTACCGAATAAGAAAACTATAAAAGCGAATTGTAATACAAACGATATTATAATCGAATTACAAAACATGCAACAGTCGCGTGTGGCAGTAAACGTTATCGGCTTGTTAATACTGCCTTTGTACTGTTTTAGATAACGTTAATAAGATAAACCTCTACGATACCATCTAGCATGTCTAGGTATAATTATAGTTTATTAATAACCGTTTATGGATACATGCAACTACACTTGAGAGCAAATTGTAATATCACGTAAGCTATGCAGCTAGCTTATTGATTAAAAAGTAAAATAAATAATAATATATTCGTTTTATGTACGACCGCTTTAGCTTAGTTGGTAGTGACCCTGCCTACGAAGCAGGAGGTCCTGGGTTCAAATCCCGGTAAGGGCATTTATTTGTGTGATGAGCACGAATATTTGTTCCTGAGTCATGGATGTTTTCTATGTATTTAAGTATTTGTATCTATTAAATATCTCGTCGTCTAGTATCCTTAACACAAGCCTTATTGAGCTTACTAGGGGGCTAGTTCGATTTGTGTAAGATTGTCCCCTAATATTTATTATTTATTATTATTTATTATGTACTCGTATTTCATTGAATAAAAATTAAATCTTGGTTGTTCAATTTATTCGAACAAGCTAGCTGCATTCGTTTTCGAAATATTGTATTTTAATTAAGTGACCATATAATTGATTATGGACTTGACTGTAATCGAAATTTGTAAAAATTATATAAGATTCTATTAAAAATAGTAAAATAAGGAAATATGTTGAAGTTTTGAGTTTGAATGTGTTACTTTTTTTATGATCCTGCAAAGCTGGGTGCGAAAGTACATTAAAAGTATGAAAATATTAAAAAAAATATGAATACCTACCATTAAATAACCCATAAAGTATATGAAAGTTTAAACATACATCATTCTTGATCTCCTCAATGTATCGTGACGTCACGTTACAGTAGGCTTTAGTATAAAGCGTGTTTGGCACGTTTTCGGAAAGGCTATAAATGTGATTTTAACATTGTTGTATCTCGGTGAGTTTTAATGATACTGAAGTAGTTTTATTCACTAATATTTCTATTAATGAGAGGTCTTTCGGTAACATGTCACAGAAAAAAGTTGTCAAACAGCCAATCGCTCTCGAAAGTATTGAGAGGTTTTGGATCTTTGAAACGCTCCCCAATTTAAACTATTTTCTTTAAGATTCAAGTCGAGTCTTAATGTTTTTTCGACGATATCGTTAACTTCAGGTCTGTTGTGATTTAATAGCATGCAGTTGACATGGTGAATATATGCAATTCGGTACATACTTTCAGAGCGCGCGTAACAGTGCACTTGCTGTCATACGCGGCTGTGTCACATGGTTGTATGGGTGTTCGTCAGCTATAGGTGTTTAATCTGTGCGCCGACTCTTAATTAAGTTGTACCCCTATATGAGAGTAACACGTATATAATCTATCTATATCTGCCCGCGAAAAAAACAAAGGCATATCAAGTCTTTAATCGGCACTAGGTCAGCATGAGGACTACACTTCACTCCGTCGTAGGCCCAGCAGTGGGACGTACCTATACAGGTTGATGATGATGATGACGAAGGTCCAACCAAGCATAGAAAATAAGCTATAAAAACATCGTTGTTTATATGAACAATTACATAGTGCATGATATGGATCAAGGCTCATTTAGTTGTCGCTAACAAGTATGTGCAATGTCCATTACTGAGGCCCACACCGAAAGGGCTTAAGCGCCGTATAAGTAGACACACTAAACATACATTACTTTATACGGAGCTTAAGCCTTTTCGGCACGATACGTCGATTAGTTGAATGACGTTTTATGCAAACATATTGTGTTGCATTTATGCAACGTATTGCGGTCTCGTTTTAGCAACATCGCACATTTACTTACTAGAATAATCGAATTCAATTTGTGCATCGCGCGTCGTTTCAGTGCATTTTGTAATTCTATAGTTTCTTCTAAAATAAAAATATTATATATAATATAAAGCGGCCTTAACACTGATAATTTTGAATTTTTGTTCAAATGTCGACTGATTTTCCCGCAATTTTATGCAGTTTTGTCAAGTTGAAACTTAACTGCGTATCGCTGTACAAATCCAATATGATGCAGTAGATAGTAACAATAATTTAAATGATAGTCATATATTCATATTATTGCATGGTACATCTTTGCCTACGACTTTTGATTTTCGTTAATATGATCACTCTAAAAAGTGCATCAAGTTAAGACACGCCTGTTTAAGAATTTCGTGCATTCATTTTTGCTTATTATGATTTTCTCGTCTTCATTCGAAACATCGAATTAAATTTCGAAGTGCGTTCCAAAATCCAATAACAACAGAATAATGATAGCAAATTTTATTTAACTAAGTTTTAAAGAGCGCTATTTACGATACAAGTCTGATAACTGTCCTCATTTAACGAGTGGTTATCACTAAGAGCTAACGAGCCTAAAGCGAGCGTTGTGTTGGAATGATATAGGAGAAACTATCCAATTGAATAGTGAAAAGTTAAAGTGCGGTGTAACTATGTTGTATCTAAGTTCTAACTTACTGAAAAGGTTGGGGAGAAGGTGGTATTCATATAGCATCGTGGGCGGAGACAAACTACCTCTTGTTACTAACTTTGAGGTGAGTAACGTATTCTATTCGACTTGGTTAAGAGTTTTTAATAGGTGTAACTTTTGCTCTTTGAAAGGTGTTGGGTATTTCGGGGTTTTTAAAAGGATTTGCTTAGCTTGACTCCGTATAATTATGTTTATTTGTTTCTTGCGAAAACTTTTTCTTTAAAATCTATTACAATGACCGACGAATTATAGTGACCCAAAGCATTGTTTTTGGTAATTTGACGCTAAGTCACTAATTATAGCGACTTAGAATTATTAAAGAGTCCGATGATTGTTCCGACTTGGTCACTAGGATCTGACAATGGAGTCAGGAGGTGGCTAGTGAAACAGCTGCTGATTTTAAACAACAGAGTTTAACTACAAAGTTTTTTTAAAGATATTTACTTGTTATCTAGATTACGTAAAAAGGTTACCTCTTGTTACTAACTTTGAGGTTACGTACGCCATAGAAATATACCAAGAATAGAAGGAAATTGTTCGTCGGTTTCTATGGCAACCAAACGTTTTTCGCTTGGGGTTTGACGCGAAAAGTGTAATTTAGTGATGGAAAACATAAATTTTCCATTTCATTTGGTGGTATTTCAATTAATTATACCATTATAATTAGATTTTCAAATCTAATAATAATATTGATGGCAACTGAAATTAACAGCGTGCAAAGTAGGTTGCCTCCACTTTTTTTAGCACGCGAGGACACACTTTTAGGGCTCCGTACCAAAATGGTAAAAAAGGAAACCTTATGGTGCGACTCTGTCTGTCTGTCCGTCCGTCTGTCACAGCAAGATATCTCAGGAGCTACTGATGCTATCGACTTGAAATTTGGAATAGTGTTAAAAACCGCTAACCCGAGCCTATTGGACAGAAAAAACATCTTATACCTTTTTTACTTCTCCGAGCGTTTAGACCGCGCGGTTCGAAAACCATCATACTGTGCCGTTGGCGTCCATGTATCTGTCATAAAACAAAATCTTATGTGCCTCTAAAAAAATGTGGCTTGTGGCTCTGAGAGCTGTAGACCTTGGAAGTCTGTCAACCCCCTTGGTTTCGCCATTTTGGAAAATATCCAAAAAAATTGTTGCTCACAAAATTTCACGTGAATCAGTTGAGAAATGCGACCTTTAGAGGACAGACAAACATCCGCCGGATATGCGAAAGCATTTTTGCCCTGAAACGGAGATGCTTCACTCACTCGGTCAATAAAACAAAATGTTATAAAAATGCTGTGTAAAAATAAGTGTAATGTCATCAAAAGGATGAGAAAATCAAATTGATTTCAACAATCTGCCAATTATGGTCGCTAGTTTATAGTTTACTCACCAACCGCTGGTTGCTTGCGGTGAAACAGGTGCCTTATGGTGGTTTTCCACCGGCAGGGCGAGACGAGACGAGACAAGGATTGAATTGAAATTTGTATGAATTTTTCAGTCCTCTCAACGCGCATCGCCGCTCGAGCATCGCGCAACTTGATACAAATTTCAATTCAATCCTCGTCTCGTCTCGCCCTGCCGGTGGAAAACCACCTTTAGTCATTGAATTTTCGCCGACTATAACTAAACAGAACTTTGGGTCCAGATGCTTACTAAGTTTCAGTTTTAGCCCTTTGCGTAAGCGTCGTAATCTTTATTGTAGACGGTAGATCTAAACTTGTGAGCCTGAGATTTATTTACATACACTATTTGATGTTATTTATGCGAATATAACTAAAAAGTATAAGATTTAGTGCTTCATTTCAGATTTAATATGATCGTAAATATCTACGAGAGAGTAAATTTTTAATCCATTTTTTTGCCTATGTTGGTGGGTTTTACGTTACTGAGATTTTTATGTCTATCTTAATAAATTAACAGAGATAAAATTTATAAAAAGTCAGTTATGTGTTCGCGAGTCACTATTGCCAATTTATGCCATTGCTAAAATATAATTTAGGGACAAAATCTTTTTCTTAGACTTTAATTGATGTAAGTATTAGGTACGTTTGTTGACATCGCATACGTTTCCTTTTATTGAGTGATATCTTAAAGAGTTGCGCTCCTTATACAAACCTAAAGACACAGAAACATCTAAAGAAATAATTGGCTGCCTTATTTTTCTGAAACATACAACCATTATAGACTTATAATAAAAGTTACTAAATGGTGCCGATTGGCCGAAAAATTGCCCCAAATCTGTTCCGAGCATATAATAACCTTGAATCGGGCGTTACTAAAGGTTATCTAAGGAGCCACAAATCTACGAAAACGTAGTGATTTAGTTCTAGATAGTTACTCCGTTTTTCCTTAAGAATAAATCCGTTCAGAGGCACTAATTACTTGATCAAAGGAGTGTTTAGGGAGTTAGTGAGGAAGGAATATACTGGATGTTAGCTAAGGTAACAAAATGATAATAAGCTTAATGCCACTCGTGGATTTTAGTAGGCATATAAAACTGGTATGAAATAGTATTATTGCATACTAAGGACGGTCAAATAAAGAATGCCACAGATCCCAGGAGATTCCCCCACCTGAAAGGCCGGCAACGCACTTGTGACTCTTTTGGTGTTGCAGGTGTCTATGGGCGACGGTGATTGCTTGCATACCATCAGGCGACCCGTCTGCTCGTTTGCCCCTTATTTCATAAAAAAAAACGATGATCTAGTTCACACTCGTACGTGCTCGTACTAATTACGAGAAAAACGTAATTAGCATGTTAGTGCAGAAAACTTAAAGTTACAACTTCATTGGTAAAAAACATGTAATTAGGACGAGTCTGAGCTAGACCATCGATATGAGATCTGGAACTTTTCTATTCCCGCCTGTGGTGTATCCACATAAATAGAAAACTTAGCTATTTTAATTTCTACTAAGAGATTTAATAGCCGGCAAGGATACTCAATTAGTATTTTGATTGTCTTAAATACATACATAGTTAGCAAGGTCTCAAGTCATCTGAGATAACAATAGCAGACAATGTCAGGAGCACTCCACTATTTGAGCAGCAATTACACAAGTATCCGATAAAACGTATCTCCAAGCATCTGCACACATAGATAAGCTCCAAAGGACAGTCTTTGTTAATATCTTAGTGTGTGGTCTAAGTAAAAGCGTGTAGCGAAGCGCGGTAGACAAGTGGTCACAGTTTTATGATTACCACTATACATAAGTAGGAACATATACGATTGTCGATTACAATATGGAGAGAGCAATGTAGAAAGGTTAATCTGAGTATATGGGAAATACAGAAAGTATAACTCATTTAAGGAAAAAAAATGCTTAGAGTAGAACTACATCCCATATATCCCATTTCTCACTTCTGAATTCCTAAACTACTAGTAATGTATTCATTTATAAAAGGAGGCATTCACATAGATTTTAGGGAGTCGCAGTTTTACCGAGCTTAATATATTTAATTGCCGCTTAGTTGAGCGAGCCAGCGCGAAACGTCTCCGTTACAGCATGGTCAAAAACGCTTTCATACGTCTGCCTGCCCGGATGTTCTTCTCTACAGGCTGCATTTCGCAAGTGATTATAATAATATAAGATAATTATAAGGATTTTTGTTTTGTAGATTCAGTTTTTTGAATTACTTTCAAAATGGCAGTGCCATTGGAGTTGACAGACTCCTGAGATCTACGGCTCAGAGAGCCACTAGTGATAAACTGAAACTGCTAATCACTTCTTCCAGAAACGGTTAAATATGACGCTAAGGGTCTTACCACTCTTGCGATTTGCGGGCGAGCTGCGGGCGAGTTTCCATTCAAAACCAGTGGGACATATGTGTGGAACTTCGCATCTAACTCGTCCGCAAATTGCAAGTGTGATAATGCACTAAGTGACAAGTATTAATGAGCTTCAGTAGTACCAATATGTGATAATACGCTCGCAGAGTGCTAGTGTGGTAAAGCCCTTAAGCCGCAATGCTGAACGCTCCGCTTACGTGGGCACACAGGCTGTAGCCTTAACGTCTTGAATTGAATCGACCAGTCATTTGATTGGAATTTTCCCTTGCATTTATGCAAAACGGTTTATTGCTATGCAACACATAAATATAACTTGCATAATATTGATGCTTCGTGTGACAAGTTAATACACCGTTTCTTATACATAATACGTAATTTATGATCAAAATAAGGAAGTTATTTTAATGGATCCCAGTCTTTAAATGGTGAAAGAAATAAATAACGTCATACGTGGTACGTTAAAATCCAATCGAAGAGCGAACCGACATATTCTAAGTCTTGTGCGCGCTCGTTCATTGAACGGTCGCACCGAATTAGTACAATCGTGCCAATGTACTAGTTTGTTCTTTTAGTTTATTTAGTTCACTTGTACATTACTTACACCTGTTTCATTTTGTAATGTTCCGCTCTGTCCGATCAGACCGACCGATCCATTCCAGCGCTGTGCTGTTGCGTTCCATTTTCCTCACTCATTCATTCAGAACTGTTACATATCGGATGTCGGTCGGTGGTTGATCGGACTTGATCGGTTAATGTACTAAACGAACTAAAGAGCGGAAACGAAACGGAATAGTTCGTTCTAGTACAGTGAGCGGAATTCATTATTTTGAATACTTGGTACATGTGTACACAAGCCTAACATATGCTGACGTCTGACAAACTGTTGTTTGTTTGTGTTCAAGGTTCAAATTTTGTTAGAAGCGAGATTGGCAGCGTCTTACTGAATTACTCTACTGCATAGGACAGAAGACAAATAGAAGAAGCAGTAATGGGATTGCTACGACATAGGTTTATATTTAACCAGTCCAAAGAAAAAGACAGTAACTACCAAAGAGTTGGACAATTTTAGTGCATTTTGCGAGCAGCGAGGTTTCGCTGCAACGACACCCAGAGGGAAATCTAAAACATTCGTTGCAAGATGACGAAGTTACATTACTGTTTATTTGGGAAAGGGTGCTTAGGTTCTGCTGGGTTTCCGTATATTTAGGTTAGTAGGATTTTTCGCGGAAAACGTATTTTGCTTTTCCGTTGGGATCTGTGCATTTTTCGGGGTTAAAAAATATCATGTTTTGACCTGTTTTGCTGCTACCTGTAGAATCGTGTTTATCCAGCTTTTCTTTCGCTAAAAACAAGACAGACTAACAAGCCCATTTTTCTAGACATGCGCAAAATGTGCCACTAAAGTGAAAAGAGTGATATGAATCTTTAGCTCTCAAAGATATGTATATATCTTTTAGCTCAGTTGCTCCGCGGTGTATCAACAGCTCATTAGCTCTTATAAGCTCAGTAGCTCTGTGGTGTGTCAACGGCTTACTAGCTCTTACAGCTCAGTAAATCCAAATCCGAACATTTAGCTATACGGTGACAAGACACGTACAAAAAGTTCGCGTTTATAGTGTCTTTTCTTGCAGCTAACGGCTCAATGAGATCAAGAGCTACTTGAGAGCGAGTGAACGAGTGAGTTGAAAGATATACTGAGTTGTTAGAATCGGAGCTGAGCTAGTGAGCCGGTGAGCTATACCGACTAATATAGCTCTTTTGAATCACTCACTCGCGAGCTACACATATCTACATTTTTCCATTTACTGACCTAACCAAACCTATGTTATTTATCGAGTTATTTTACTTTATGTCTCCGTAAAGAGTTTCCTTGGGCAGGAGTAGTTTAGTTCGCGATTTCGCCGCATGGCACTAGTACCAAATTTTACCCCTCCGGAGGGGCTTAGCTTAGCCAGCGACCAGAAAGAGCACGCGTTATGCGATAGAGAGAGACGACCAGATGCGGTGCCTTCCGTCCGGGTGGTCGGCTCCGAACGTCAGTTTTGTTTGGAGTAGAAACTTCTGTACGTATCACTGTTACTTTTACTGGGAATATGGTAACTCATATCAAACAGCGACCATATAATAGTACATTACACAACTGGGGTGGTAATACAAAGAAAGGCCGAGATCGCAGAAGTTTGCGGCCCTAGCTGCAAGCGAGGGACGTAAATATGCGATCGAGGGCTTTCTTTATTACCTCCCTAGTTGTGTACATCATTTTATGGCCAGGTGTGGCATAAAAGTCAATAACTTTTCTAAATAGATACGCGCGCTTTTTATGTTAGGGTTTTACAATGTTTTTGTATCTGAACATTATATGTATGGTACTGACTACAAATAATTATCAGTAAAACTACACTCACGGAAAATGAATTCGGGTCATTTTCTTAGATAGTCTTCAATTATATAGAAAATGAGCCGAATTCATTGTCCGTGTATTTATAATCAAATCTTGTAACACTATTTATAAACAAATATTAAAGTTCAAAAAACTGAACATTTACGTCAAAAACGATTCTTTAAGCAAAATTTATTTTAAAAACGAATTTCGCAAATCCTAGCGTACACACGTAGGTACCTAAATGTAGACATTGTTTTATCAACCGTTGCAAGATGATAACGCAGCAAATGTCTATTAATATTCCGAACACTTTATATAAGGCATAAAATTACAATATTATTTCGTAGACCGAGCACGAGCACTGCTAGTCCAAAACAATTCAGAGGTCGAACCAGCTTTGACACACGTGGTGTCAAAGAGGGCTTAAGTGGCTGAGAAAACAGTGAGACTAAGTTTCTTTTTATTAGGAGTAAATTGGCCAGAGGTGGTATGAAATCGGTCGATTACCTTCAGATGACGTGATTGTGAATTTGAATTTATATTGTGCATTAAAGCTTGTAGCTTAATCAAATAGACTTGAACGTAAACGGGCGGTACGTGAAAAGAGTACCTACAGACTGAACTCGCGTGGGGAGATACGAGTAGGAAAGAAAAGAATAGTACATTGTGTATCTAGGGCGGTAAGTAAGGAATTACAAACAAGTGTTTGTTATAAGCCCGAAGTGAAACCGAGGGCTTTAATAACACGAGTTTGTAATTCCTTTACCGCCCGTGGCACACACAATGTTTTTCATCACACTTGTGAGGAAATCTTAATAAAATAACCTTACTTTTCGACCCAGTGTGACAAGAAAATATTAAAACAGACAGTGACATTTGTGACATATTATGTCAATAGACGATGCGAATGTTAATTCACGTTCGGAAACCATAGCGGTAACGACCATTTTAGTTGATTTTATATTTGCGAAATAAAGAAATACATTATTTAAACATTTAATTAATGTTACCGAAATATGTGTTTTTATGTATTAGCAATAACAGTTCTCTTTAAATAAATATTTCAGTGATAAAAATAAAAGTTAAAAGAGTAATTTGGCGTTTCCTTTGAACATGACAAATAAGAGTAAAACAGAACTAGCGTTTCAAATTTAAAAAGAAAACCATTACGCCCTAGGGCGTAATAGGCCATTTACGGCCCGCTAAACCTACGTGTAATGACACCATTTTCGAGCAAGTGTGATGAAAAATACATTTATGCCAGTACAAAAAGAAAACAGAAAAAAGGGAAACATGAAGAATGCAGCTTGCTGCCGAAAAATGGTCCCATTTCAGCATAATGCCGACTAGAGCCAGCGCTGGTCTTTTGGTGGAACCAGACAGGGGCGACGTCATCGTCACAATGACTTATTTGCACGACCGGTTATGTATGTTAGGTATATGAGATATTTGGGTTTGGTCGGCTTGCGACCTTAGATGGAACTCTACTAAGATGGAGAACATAATGACGGTAACTAATTGTAATCATCACCATCAGCCGAAAGATTGCCACTACTGAATGTAGACCCTGTCCAAAGAACGCGACCATAACTGGTCCTGCACTGCCCGCATCCGGCAAGTCTGCCTACCACTTCGTAAAAATAACTATAGACATTGAAAACAGTTACATAGTACATTACATACCGAGGTCAGTAAAGTAAGAAATGTCTCGGCTTTGCCTTGGCCGACAGTTACATGTGATCTGAGGCTTTCTTATTTACTGGTCAAGGTTTGTATACTACTTTTCTGTTTTATGGCGGTGGCGCTTACCAGCCGGAGAGGAGGACAGAAAAAAATCTCGTGGTCCGTGTCCGAAACACAGAAATTCGGCGTAGAGCATATGCGGCGTAAAAAGAATATAAGACAGCTGAAGTGGAGCCCTGTTGAGTGGACACTTGGCGATTTGTTAGGTGGACTTCCCGAACTCATTGTTTCTTCGAAGTAAATTTTCCGTTCGCATTTTTCCCCGAAAGATTTTTTTACAGTCTTATAGTTCTCTGATCCTTTATTTCACCGCTTTCCTTTTTTTCTATGAGCATATTTTACTATCGTCTTTTTTCACTATATACTTACCGATATCCAGGGGCAGTCACTTTATATTTGTAAAAATAGTTTAGGTACCAATAGGTTAAGGGCCGATACAGACGGACTACAACCCAACTGCATTTTGTATAGAAAACGTGCAGTCGGAGTTCCCATACATGTTTCGGTTAGAATGCAGTCAGTCTGTAGCGGCTTTAAGGTAGGTTTAATTAATAAGGTCTTTGAGAGCTATACATATCTTATATTACGTTATAATAAGAAGTATAGATTACCGATCGGGGAACAATGCGAACGGAAAGTGTACTTGCTGACTAAAAAACGAAAAGTATATTATGGTGCATAGGGATTTTACCGATCGGGGAAAAATGCGAACGGAAAATTTACTTCGAAGAACTAATGAGTTCGGGAAGGCCACCTAACAAATCCACTTGGATTGATTGCGAGGATGAACGACGGGAGGTGACCTAAGGAGGTTACTGAATTGTGGCCAAGATCGCTAAGAAAAATGCAGGGAGCGTACGGCAACAGCACGGTGGTACAGGCTAGCAAAAGACCTAGAAGAACGCTGAGTTAAAGAAGATGCGTTATAGGCCTGTAGTGGAAGCAAGCTGATTCTCTCTTCTTCTTCTTCGTCGATATCACTCCAGACAGAGTGGTAGTGGTCGTCATTTCAGGTGTTGGTGGCACGCTTCACGACGCGTCGCCACTCCTCTCTTAAGAGCTGCTTTCCGGGTGCATTGGTGCAAAGGGTCTGTCCATCTCATAGGTGATCTTCCTCGTGGCCTGGTATCTTCAACCTTTAAGCTGATTAGAGGTTGATAAAAAAATAAAATAGACAGAAATTTCATGGTGAAATATTATTGGAATACAAAAAGCTTCTTTGATTAGATTATTATCTACTATTGTAACTATGCATACTTATAGATAACTGTCAGTTTAACTCAGACATCGTTTATACCTCGTTTCATTTTAAATTAGAAGTCTCGTGCGTTATCCATCATGCGACTTCTAGGAAAATCATGCGGAAAATATGAAATATCTTGGAAAAGTAATAAGGTACTGAAGTAAACTTAGTAAAACACCCTCTGATATCCTAGGGACACGGAGGAGCGTGGGCAAAAATTTACTTTAATATTCTAATCTAAAGTTGACGAACGACGATTAAGGGTCAGTAGACGTGTAGTTATCAGTGGATAAGGTAACCTTTGTAGACTGACTTCATACCCTGTTCATAGTGTGCATTGTGTGTCATTAAGCATCTTTGTCGTCCTGTTTCATGCTGCAAATATCACAGATATAGGGCTCGAATCTGAGTCAGCTCGATCAGCTAGACTAGACATAACGTAGTTCTTTGTTCTATTCTCCAATATTTCTTTAAAATAACACCTGCGAACAGCAGCTGCATTGATTAAGAATGTCACCCGATTTATCTTCTCCTTAAAGGATACAAACATTGCCCCTCTAAACCAAAGAAAACAACTCAATATCGAATGTAACCCTTTTGAACTCAAAGAATGCACTATTAAGTTTTAAATAGAATGCATTCCTTTCGCAACTTAGTTCGTTTTTCGTTTAAATTTCATTTATTTCAAAGAAACCGAACTCATAATACTCAACCTAATTGACACCTTATGCAAATGGTATGTAGATTTAAATTTGAATGCACTTGCTAGCGACTTAGTTCGTTCTGTTTTCAAACGCGTGTTGTATCTTTGGAGGAAACCATGCGGTCGGTCAATGTGCAAGGCTCGTTCGTATCAATTACTCGGTCACTGCACAACATTTGCTGAAACGTCGTATGTATTAAGACAGGAGTCTTCAACCTTTTCCAAATCAAGGGCCAAGAATGATTTTTTTGCATAGCTGGCCGCAGCATAGGTTTTTATAAAGATTTTTTTTAATTAGGTAAAAATTGGCCTACATTCTATCCTTATACAAAAAATTTGGTAATCAATTAAATACAATATTATAATATTACTAAATTTATAAACGATTGACTATTTAGCTTTGATTTTACAAACACAATGATGAAAAAAACTGGCTAAGCTATTCGCGGGTATCCTCCAACCTCCAAAAACCCCCGTGGGACGCCGATGAGATCTCTGCGGGCCGCAGGTTGGAGACCCCTGTATTAAGACTTCCATGGTCGTTTGCGTCGTTTTTCTATTAAGAGTCACTGCACGTGTAAGTCTAGTGTATAGTATATGTCTCACGTGTTATATGACTAATAGGTTGTGTTTAACATAGCGGTTGATTTAATATAGTGACGTGTTTACAGCAATTAGGTACTGTATAAATAGTATTGACGTGTTTATACGTATTTTTATTTACATCCGATAATACCTGCTACGTCCTTAAGTCTCAAAAAAGGAAAAAAAAAATAGATATGTACAGGGTGAAACATGGGTCATAAACAGAAATTTCCGTTTGTATTGCAGTATTTTAAGGCAAATGTATTGCATTAACTCTTAAAGCAAACAATAAAACTTGTTGATATTAATTTAAAAAAATAGGAAAAATACCAAGCCAGGTCACCCTATCTGGGACTTGTCTGTAGCTTTAAGTACTTACAATTACTGTTATGTAGATTTATTTTATCTTATCACTTGAGTACTTAGACTATCAAACAACATCATCTGTGTATTCCAAGAACCTACATTATGCACTTAATGTAAACACACTTGGTATTGGTTGCTATCGTATATTATTTTGAAAAAAATAATCGCAAATTTCAATCACACAACTGTTTTTTAATAACGAATTAACAAACAACGTGTACATATTTCTGCCCCTCATATCGTCTACATGTTTAAGCTAAAGTTAGATAGTAAGAAAAGCATATTTCTGTTCACGACCCATGTTTCACCCTGTATAAAAAAAAGCAAAAAAAAGCGTAGAATTTAGCAAATTAAGTCACTGGTAATTTTTACCCCACGAGAGAGGCCTAGCCTTGTGTGGCGGTCACACACAGGTAAATCAAATCAAATCAAATTTCTTTATTGCACTCATGTTTGCATTATTGTTTATGTACACTTTTTGGGCAAATATGTATATCGGTTCTTTATGGTCACAGTCATCTATTAGCATCATTTCAAACTAAAGTTTTTACGTCACACCTAGCCATAAAGTGGCAATTACCGCCCGCTACGTGTGCCAAAAATCCCACTTCTTGGCCTGGGGGAGACGTAAAATTTTATACTTACCACGGGCGGTAGTAAAAAAACCTCAGATCGCATATTTATCGCCATTGCCTTCGGCTCGGGCGTCAAATACTTGCGAACTGAGACATTCTTTGTTTTACCGCCCTATGTACTATAATTAGTCTAAATAGATATTTTTTGGTTCTTTTCAAAGTCCGTAACTTTGGTAATGTCCACATGCCGTCCTGTGAACATTCGTGGCTTAACGCGAAAATTAATTGATATTACAAATTTTCTAAAATCCAAAAGTATGAGTAAGTAAAATTATGAGTTTAAGTCATAGTTAAATGGTAATTTCACTTTTATTAAAGAATTCATAAACTGTAGGTATTGTTAGGTAAAATAATTATGATTTATTCAGGTCCCAGGTATTGCATTTAATAGAGCGAAAATCTTTGAATCTCATATCTCTATGATAGAATTATGAACGGTTGTAAAGAATCAAGAAATATGATAATGCTACCCAGACTAGAGGTATTTTAATTTGAATGAATAATGTTAATTTGTTTTTGATCTTGTGCATGTACTCAGTCAATTAAAGAATATAAAAGAATTAACCAAAATATAATTGAAATTTGCATCACATCAATTTAGTTTAATATGAAAATAAAATACACATAGGTATATTATGTTACAATTTGTTGTATACAAATACATTGTAGATGGGTGGCCCATCGCGTATAAGTTTATAACTATCAATTACACTTTGAAAGATAATTTAACAAGGTAAATTTCTGAGACATCTATTGAGCTTAAGATTGTTAGGTCTCATTACCAGGGGGCGTACTTTTGGTGCCGATGACGTAAACATGACGTCAAGCTACATACAGCATGATTCACATTCGATTGTCGTTACCGGAAATTACCGGTATCGTAAATGCTATGAATTAATTTTATCGCTATGCTACACGGACATCTTTGAAATGATCTTTATTGTTCTTTCTCGCTCACACATTAAGAACCTCCTATCTATCTACCTATAGACTTGTCTCGCTCATTCCTATGGTTCGACCTCGATGTTGCCCTTACATGTCCTTTGAAATTTAATTTTAAATTAATATTTATGTTTATTTTTAAATTAGATTTCACATCCTTTACACATTTTGTACATCAAGATGTGTCTGCCTGTGTTATCTCATTTACTGACACAGGAAATAAATCAGAAACGTATTTTCATATAAAAGGGATCGCATGAATATAATACATTCGGATAAGTATATGTCAAATCGCACACCCGATTAATATTTCCGATTTTCCGTTAAAATAAATAAAAAACAGACGTATAGGTACATTTTTACTTACATAATGTCTTCTACCATTAACACCAATCAATGAAAGTAAAAAATATGATGAGTTCATTACTTAAACGATACCGGTAACGGTAAATCAATGTAAAACCTTAACTAAACCAGCCTGTATGTAGGGTCATTTGCCTGTCATCGGCACCAAAAGTACACTTCCTTCTCATTACCAACTTCAAAATGCTGTAGTATTATTCTGTATCATCAGAATCCATTTCATTTTTTCCGCATTTTATGGCTTCCGCATTTTGCTGTCGCCTGAATTATTAACACTGTTATTGGCCGTTAAAAATGAAACAAATGTACGCTGGTGAATATTCCTCGGAACATTAACCTGCCTTTGCGCTACAGTTGCTTGCTGTCTGTTCAATTATTTTAGAACACTTGCATTTATCCGCGGTTTCGTCTGCGTTATTCCAGTTATTATCTTAAAGAAACTCTTTACCGGGATATAAAGTATATTATATATTTTATTAAGAGACGAGAATTTAAAAAAAAATAATTATATGTATCTCGACAGGATTCGAACTTGCGTCTCTAACGGCTCTGCGGGTCAAAACAGGCGCACTATCAATTGTGCCACCGAAGCGATACCTAAATCATCCAATTTTTCAACCAGCCTCTTCAATTATAATACTGGGAGGCGTGGGAGAGCAAAAAATATATTACATAATATGTAGATACAAGAAATCAAAGTACATAGAAAAATTAAATGGCACTCACCTGTGTCCAGACCGGGAATCGAACCCGGTACCTCTGGATTTCCGGCCCAGCGACTCAACCACTCGTCCACCGGAGCACCCAGTAAGCGCCCTCAATTTTGCCATCTACTTTGACTTCCGTATCATTCTGTTTTAATAGGATTTAACCTAAACGCCAATTAATAATTTGTGGTGTAATTTACCCGCATTAAAAAACCAATGAAGAGACAAAATGTATCTTTCATATAAAGTAAAAAATATATTGTTTCAATCCAGAATACTTGTATACCAAATTTCATCTTAATCCATTTAATTCTAATCACGTTATTTAGAAACAAATATCCAAGCATCTTTACAAACTTTCACATTTATAATTTTGGGATATTAGAAAAGTACGATATTTGAGTTTTGTATTTGATTCAAAATGGCGGGACCATGGGGTTTGATAGACTCGCGATGTGTACAGCTCACAGCTCCACTAGTAATTTATAGTCAATTAAGTTTATCATGAACGTTTTTATCATTTGTGTCAAGTGGTAGTTTACATTTTGTTCTAACCCTGAATGTAGCTTTTGACCTTCATATTATACGTCCAAAATGACTCGGAAGTGTTTAAATTCTGCACTTTATCAAACATATTAGACAGTCACGGTTAAAAGGTTAACCAACTCAGTTAGTTAAATTAAAGCATTCCTTAAAATTCATACATTGCAACCGCAATTACTCCCGCATTTGCAAGGCACAATTAGGACCAAAATGCCCAAAAAAGGGTCCGTTTACGCCTTATCGTTAAAGGGATACTGGAAATAACCAGGCATCATTGTAATTTAATGCCCTATTTGAGTTTAAAAGTGTAATTTGACCTTTTTATACGCTATAACCGAAATAAAAGGTCCGAATTAGGCTCAGGTCGGTCGTGAGGCTGAACCGGTGATGATGCTGGTTTAAATATGGCGCCCAAGCGGCGCATTAAGTGCAGCGGGATATTTTATTTACGCTTATAGGGTCATTCCACGTAAAAGTAGCGTGAGTCATGATTTCATTCCATGTTTTTTTCACAAAAAGATACAAATTTAAGTGTCAGTATATCAAATTCAAATATTTATTTGCCAAGAATATAGTACAACGGTGTTAAATATCCAATAGATCCATGTATTCAGCCAGTACAAATTATTAAATATAAGCATCATAAAATTTAATGTCCTTTACCTAATCCTACATGACTCGAGAAAATCTTTCATACTGTAGAAACATTCGTCGAGCAGCCAGCTCAGCAAATTTCTCTTAAAACTATTTCCTTCGAAATGTCTAATGTCTTTAGTTTTGCATGAATGGGCTAGGTCTGGACAAAGTAAGGCGGAAGAATTCGCAAAACATCTGAGCCAAGTCTTCAAACCGAACAACGCAGCATCTACCGCAGACGAATCAGATATTGACGCAATCCTCAACCAAGACTTCCAGCTCGACCGTCCACTTAAACTAGTGACACCTAGCGAGGTTGTTAGAAACATCAAATCAATGGATAATAACAAGGCACCGGGATTCGACCTCATCGATAAAGAAGTTCTCGAAAAACTACCACGCAAGGCTATCGTGTACTTAACCATACTCTTCAACGCCATTCTAAGGGTAGGATACTTCCCCGATTTATGGAAAGTCTCCCTAGTAATAATGATCCACAAACCAGGTAAACCTCCGCATGAAGTAACCTCATACAGACCGATTAGCCTGCTGCCTATCATATCCAAACTCTTTGAGAAGTGCCTGCTCCATAGACTCAACAGTGCCTTGAGGGATAAATCCATAGTCCCAGACCACCAGTTCGGCTTTCGGAGAGAACATTCTACAATAGAACAGGTTCACAGAGTGTGCAGGAAAATTAGAAAGTCATTCGAGATGAAAGAATACTGCTCATCGGCATTTCTTGACATACAACAGGCCTTCGACAGGGTATGGCACAAAGGACTGCTATGTAAAATAAAATCCTTATTGCCCCACACATTCTATGGAATCCTGAGGTCTTACATTTCTAACAGAATATTCCAAGTAAGGGAAAGCGATTCAACATCAGGGTTTCACGAGATAACCGCAGGAGTGCCACAAGGCTCTGTACTTGGACCTGTCTTGTACACACTGTTCACATCAGATTTGCCACAGAGCTCAGATACGACGATAGCCACCTTCGCTGACGATACTGCTCTGCTAGCCTCGAATAAATGCCCAGTCGAAGCATCACGAATGCTACAAAACTGCCTTGATGAAGTGGAGAAGTGGCTAGCTAAGTGGAGAATTGCTGTTAGTGTAACCAAGTCAACACACATCACATTCACACTCCGCAAGGAAGACTGTGCTCCTGTCACCCTGAACGGCGTACAACTGCCACATCAAGACACCGTGAGGTATCTCGGCATGCACCTAGACCGGAGACTTACCTGGCAGAAACATATTAAGACAAAAAGAGATGAGATTAACTTAAAGTACAAAGGTATCTATTGGCTGATGGGCAGAAATTCAAAGCTCGCAATGGACAATAAGATTCTCATCTACAAAACCATGATAAAGCCAATATGGACATATGGCATACAACTATGGGGCGCTGCCTGTGCAACTAACCTAACTATAATGCAAAGGATGCAGAACAATATACTAAGACAGATATCGAATGCACCTTGGTTCCTCAAAACAACAGAGCTTCACGAAATTCTCGATATGCCAACAGTCAAACAAGAAATTGCATTTTATGGTGACAAATACAAAGCAAGACTACAAAATCACCCAAACCAACTTGCGGGGCAATTAACAATGCCAGAAATTATTCGTCGGCTTAAAAAGAGACGAGACATCTTTGACCAGGATAGTCAGCACACAGACTGACTACACAAATAAAGGGGCTGTACCCCGCTGGGGGTAGCACCTGACTCGACCACCACCTCCATCACATCTGCTTATAGCCAACAGGGCTGATTGCAAGATTTCGATTAGAACAAAAAAAAAAAAAAAAAGTTTTGCATGATGCTCATAGATGACGATGACTCATCAATGGCCTAACGCATGTCTTTGTAGTTTTTCTGGGTTTCTAATGTTGTTTAAGTCAAACTGAAAAATTACGGTTGTTACGTCGGCACTCAATTTTCGATAACTATAGAAACACGAGAGTTCTTTTAGCTCGTCGTCTAGATTTTTATATTCGGTAGTTTTTTATTAATTCACAAATATATATATTTTGACTTTATTTTATATCTTAAAACTAAAGGCTAGATAATTTAACTTTCCACTTCTGATGTCGTTCAAATGGATTGTTAATCTTCTTTTAGGCGACTCGTATCACCACCCTTAGTTTGGCACTGTATGACTGTATCATACATGTCTCTTTAACCGTCTTTTCGCATATTTTTTTTCAACTCCAATCACATGTTACTATTGAATCCCGGCGAATTATGGACCATCTGTATTTTTTGCCAAATTAAGGGACTTTTAACCACAGGAGCTAGGCTCGTGGCAAATTTTCGCTACGTACGGATTTCCCAGTGTTATCGCCGTCATCGGCTAAGAGAGCTATGAAATTTTGACTGCGGAATGATAATTTCTCATGACGGATATAACAGAAAGCTCTATTAAATTCCACATTCAACTATCCATTCAGCTGATGCACAGCAATTTTATAATTAAAATACGAATTGCAAAAAACCGTTCGTGTCGAATGAATATTCACGAGTGGAGGCTTAGTTCGGCTTTATTCTACGCAAAAAAACGAAATAACAACACTGCATCTGACACATTGTAAATTAAAACAGAATCCCTTTGAGCGATATTTGGGAGACGTTGATGGAAAAATATTTGTATTTTGTGTCAATTTAATATGTTACCAGAAGTGGCACACTCCGCGATTTCGCCGCGTGGCCCTGAGACCAGACCTGCAGAAGTGCAGGGGGGCTTAGCCAGCAATTTTTGATCCTAACCTAATATATTGATCAAAATTTAAAACAACACCGCCTGAAAAACTACAAAACAAAATGTACCTAACTAATTATTGGCCTGTTATTTTTTAAGATAAGTTGCTGTCGATAGACCTTCTGTGTTAGTACTGCATGTACTAGGTCCCCTGACAACTTATCTTAAAACATAAGAGGCCAATAGATAGGTAGGTACGCTTATTTATTACTTTTTAGGGTTTTTTTAGTCGTGAGTTTTTTACATTTAAGTTTTATTTAGTGCTTTTTAAATTTTATTTTTGTCCTAAAAGTCCATTTTACGCCGAATATGCCTTACATAATTTTGGAAAAGAGATGATACTCTTCAAATCGCTGGATCGATTTTTACCAAACATAGCTAGGAACCCGCAAGGAAACCTGCTTTCATGTAAAAAAAAAACGCATCAAAATCGGTCCATCCGTTCGAGAGCTACGATGCCACAGACATACACACAGACAGACAAACATACATACATTGGCGTCAAACTTATAATACCCCTCTTTTTGGGTCGGGGGTCACTAATCGATCGATTACCAAGCGCACTGAAAGAATGTAAAACTGCTTAAGATTTAGATTGAACTAAGTTGTTATAATACCAAACGGCAATATGTTGTCATGTTCCTAAAAAATGCTGCTACTTTTTGTACGACAACCATTATATTTACGTCACACGATTTTGCAGATTTCTAACCTAATCCTTCGTCTCATTTTTCCCATCTTTTAAAATAGACTATCACGTTAGACTATAGGTACGTATAATTTATGGACGACCCCTAAGATTGACATGCATTAGGGTTTGGGGTCAAGTTAAAAACGGTCGTGGGTCCTAATTAATGTGACCTCCATCCAATTATGCGGCATAACAAGTAATTACACCTACGCGAGGGCGGTGCAGGCTCAGCGAATAGGCTCGTTTGGGATTAGGTCAAGATGGAGAAAAGACAGTAGGCCATAGGCCATAGTGGTCGGCAAACCGCGGCTCGCAAGCTGCAGGCGGCTTTTTGAAGGACATGCTGTATACCGGCCATTCTCACCAAGTAGTCTGCGGTCACCTAATTACCGCGACGCTGTTTTCATACTAAATGTCTGGAGACGCGGTAATTAGACGCAGTCATACTTCGTGAGAATGGCCGATACAGTGAAAATCTTAAAATAGAAAACTGCGGCTCTTTGAGCTACCGCAAAATCGTCTTTTTTGCGGTATGACTTTTATACGATTTTAAGCTAACATGGTCATTCACATAATAACTACTATTAACACCGGGATATTTACCATGTATGTTTCTTTTTACGAGTTCCCTATATTTCAACACTGTTGCAAGCGCCATCATCACGAACTGACGTGCTGCGAGTTTTTACTTATAGTCTACCCACACACTATAGCGAGATCGCTGGCGAACCCGTAAGAGCGTGGAAACCCTCTGAAGGGTTAGCTTCTAATTTTTTAACATAAAGTGCACCTACTGTGCAAAAACTGTGTAGTAGTCATTAAGTTCTGATATAAGTTAATATTGTAATTGTTTTGAAAAAATTATACCTCGCCGAGTTTCTTAGCCGGTTCTTCTCGGGGCAGAGGTTTACACTGGAAACGGTGGTAAATCTTGACATTCATGAGTGCATTTTAATATGCCTAAATTGAAGAATAAAGTACTTTGACTTTGACTTTCTTTCGCGCGTTGTCCATACTACTACCGTCTGCATTCTCATTTGGAACTTGATCACGTTCACGACACACAACACTTACAGCAAACAGCAATATGTTGTCATGTTGTTAATAAAATGTTATGTGATGATGGCGCTTGCAACAGTGCCGAAATACGGGGAACTAATAAAAACAAACATACATGGTAAATATCCCGGTGTTAATAGTAGTTATTATCTGGCTCTTTGTCTAAATAGGTTGCAGACCCCTGGCCTTAGCAATGGGGCAGAGGCGTGATAGTTATAGGTTGACGCAGGCTAGATTTCCGCCACTCGATGTCGTCTATTTTATTATACGTCTATTTTGGGTGAAGACAAATGTTGAAAACTCTTGAACCTTAAAGGCTCGCGAATCTTGGCCCGAGCCCTCAAGACTCGACCCTCAGTGCCGGATTAGCCATATAGCAAGAGTAGCAAATGCTACGGGCCCCGCGCATTGAGGGGCCCCGCGCCCAGTCGCAAAAGGGGACCCCCCCCTCGTTATGTCATTTCGTCACGTATAACATTACCGGTCAGTCGGTATTTAAGCATATCTAAGACCAACCAAGCGCCTCTTCGAAGAAATGCTACAGGCCCCGCGCTGGCTTAATCCGGCACTGTCGACCCTGAAGCCTCCAGCTCTGGATGAACCTTAAACTTGAAAAATCGAGCAGAAGCTCCAATTTTTAAAACTGTAAAATTACTTATTTGAACATACGTGTGACCACGAACTGTAATAAGTTACAACCCAAAGCTCTAACATACGAAGGATTCCATTTACTTTCAATCAGTCGTTCCTTGCTGCCCGATGGTAATTATTAGACAATTTTATTTTTATCTAAAAAGGTCTTTATTAATATTATTTTTCACACCTATTCAGAAAAAAGTTGAGGGATCAAAGTGATACTTTTCTGTTCAAGGACAACAGGGTATTTTTAGTTTGAACCTACTTAGAATATGGCATACCATAGACAGCTTTATCCCTTCGAGTGGCAGCTGTCATATTGCTTATTTTCGTTGAGTGGCGGGCGCCGGCATGCCGGCGGTTGTCAGAAACCGTTAAGTGGCGGGCGCCGGCTAGCCGGCGATGGGTATTGTTTACTATTTACCTATAAAATGAGCTGCTAAATCTACACCTGTCTTGCTCTTTCTTGAAAGATTCATTCGTGAATAGATAAGGATATCATAAAATAACAGGCGCGACAACACTACCTAATCAATTTCTTTAAAAAATTCAAATTTGCAAACCCCATTTTCTTCGACCGTGCGCGTGTCCGATTTTAGACTCGGTTTTGAAAACCTCGTAGTCTAAAAATATAAAAATATTCTATGTAGAGGGATAGTTAATGTATTTCTTTGTAAATAAATGGTATTTTCTACATTTAATTGTTTAATTCATACTTACAATTATTTATATAGAAAAAGAAGGAAAAAATGTAACTTTCCGGGATTTAATCACAACTAGCCAATTTCACATATAAGGTACGGCTTTCATTATTATATAATTAGATAGCCAATTTTATGCTTAATCCAGCGATACAAGATAATAATATAGCCTTTCATAATGTTTTTTTGAATAAAATGGTAATTTTTCTAACATTAATCGAATTCGCGGTGACCACCCATGGAGGCCCCTGCCACTTGAGGGAAATTCGCGGAAAATGGCCGCGCCACTTGACGGTAAATGACAACCTGCCGGTAGCCGGTCGACCGCCACTCGAAGGGTTATTAATATATTACACACAGAGGGCGGTATAATAGGCCCAGATCACCAGATCACAGGTGTTTGCGGTCCGAGCCGCAGGCGAGGGCCATAAATATAATATGGAAGTGGTAAATTCGTCCCATCCGTAAAAAATAATAAACGTTTTATAAAATAATAAGAGACTATAAATTAAATGTTAAATTTATAGTTTCTTACTATTTTATAAAATGTTTTATTAAAAATGAAAAAAACTATATATTTCGTTATTTTGGTATCTACCAAAATTCGCGTTTGTATTCAAATTTTCCTCATAGTCGGTGTGAAAAGCAGTATGTGTCACAAGGTAGCAAATTTATTTTCACCACGGGCGTTAACACTTGAGTCCCTCACTACGCTCCGGATTCTACTTTAGAATCCCTCGCTACACTCAGGATTCAATTGTAGAATCCTTCGCTTCGTTCAGGATTCAATGTACGCCCTCGCCGTAAATATATCATTTTGCTCCCTTGTGACACAATCTACTATTATCACACAGATAACTGCTTTATAAACACTACCTATCCGCTGTCGCCCATTGCTGGATATAGGCATTTCCATAGAACGCCATGGAACGCGATCCGTGCAGACACGTCACGTTAACGTCTTTATTTTTCATGGGTTTTTACGAGTTCGCTCTAAATCTGAAATTGCTATTATTTTCAGTGTTATTTTTACAGATAATATTTAATAGTACATTACACAACTAGGGTGGTAATACAAAGAAAGCTCGAGATCGCAGATGTTTGCGGCCCGAGCTGCAGGCGAGGGACGTAAGTATGCGAGCGAGGGCTTTCTTGATTACCTCCCGCGTTGTGTAAATAATTTTATGTCTACACTTGGCCAGAAAGCGGCTTTTTCAACCCTGGAGTATTTTAGGAAATATGGCGGTATTTCACTGACCCGAAATTTTTGACCGCGAGTATATGATTCAGGGAAAATCGACCTACTGTTCCCAAATCTGTTATATTCCACGCCACAATCCAACCGCGCCTTCAGGTGTTAAGTATCTCACGACGATTTTAATATTTGAATATGTAAATGTTTGGGAACAGGGCCCTGGTAACGTCTGCGAACAGCTTTAGGACTTATCCACGGTTTAATGACAACATTCTACGTTGTAACGCAGCCATTAGGCTAAGCTCTTCTGATAGGATTAGTCTAGCCCTAAGTATAATGTCCCCAACCGTATGGCGGTAGTCAAAAATAGGTTATCAGCAGGGTGCTGATGACGTAAAAATGACGTCAAGCTATATACAGCATGATTCACTTTAGGTTTTAGATTCATTTATCGTCACCGGAAGTTACCGGTATCGTTAAAGCTATGAATTAATTTTATCACTACTTTCATTAGTTGGTTTATACCATTGACGGTACAAGCCATTTTATAATCAAGATATGTCGGACTCCGTGACTATGTATATACAGGTTGATTCCAAGGAGCTGGCGCGGATTTTGTATGCAAAAATTGCTCATTTCACACAAAATCCGCTCGAGTTCTTGTGAATCGACTTATACTTTGGTCTATCTGTAATTGTGAATTCTGCAGTCGTGTCCAGCAAAGTCCCATTTTAGTCTGGCGATCTTCATCGCAACTACGGATGTAACTATACATAATTTTGCCGATACGATACCAATACCGATTATTGTAGTAAATAATCGGCGATACCGATACCGATATGAAGTTAACGGCGTGCAAAGTAGGTCGTTGCCACTTGAGGTACACAGGTACACTTTTTTCTTCTACCTCGATATATTTCTGTGGACTCGAGCTTGAAAGTCTAAAGTCTCATAATAAAAAAAAAAAGATTTATTATGAAACAAAGAGAAAATTAACAAATTAATTATCATTGGACAAGGTAATAAACCGATATATATATGAAGTTAGAAATTGAAATTAGGTACTTTTTGCAGTTTTTTTTCAGACGGCAAATTATTTTCGCGCGCTTCAAATATCGGTTGTATATTATAATCGGCGATGCCGATATATCGGCCTGCCAATTAAATCGGCCAATATATCGGTATTGGTATCGTTACATCCCTAATCCCAACACTGAATGTTACACATATGTTGCAAATTGCCTCAGCCCTTGATTTGCCTTCAACCGTAAAAATACTATCATTGGAGCATCACATGACTTCCTTTTTCCGGCCATTTAAATCTAATTGGGTGAATCAACTTTTCTTTGTCAACAATATTTTACCTTCTCCGACTAAAATTGAAAGGAAATCTTTATTCAGATATTTTTGGAATAAAGTGATGCTCATTTAAAAGACAGATAATAAAGCTACGTAATGCAAATATTTTTTATTATAATGTGTTTATTATAACTTCTTTATTAGCAGTGACCCAGGGGACATAGCTGTCCCTCACTTTTGTATGAAAATAAGGGTTCGTCCGCTGGGTCACCCTATTTATTTATTAAAAAAGAGTTTTATTTTTGTTTTTACCTTAATCTACGGTAGACCATCTATCTAACCAGATATAATCTAACATTTACATCTACAATGAAGATAATCCTTAATCTATCTCTAGATGTAAGATCTTGTTCCATTTATTTAAAGCATGTTAAAACATGCAAAAGGTTAACAAATAAGGAACAAGGGCAATCCTTGCATAAAGCAAAGAAAAGGTGATTCACCCATTTGCTACTTTTGTGTCACTTAACATCGAAGAAATCTCTAGCTGACATCATTTCTGCGGACCGGCCGAAAGAAAACTTCTATTTGGTCCATATTTTTAAACCTAGATATACCAATATATGTAAATGCATTATGTGACGACACGTTTGGCTTAGTGGGAGTGACACCGCCTATGAAGCTAGAGGTCCCGGGTTCAAATCCTGGTGTGGGCAAATATTTGTGTGATGAACACGAATATTGGTTACTTTATATGAAATAAACATGTTGTCTCTTCATTGGTTTTTAATGCGGGTAAATTCCCGGCGATTCCCGGTCTGTTCACAGGTGAGCGCCATTTAATTTTTCTATGTACTTTGATTTCTTGTATCTATATATGTAACGAATATTGGTTCCTGACTCATGGACGTTTTCTATCTATTTATGTTAGTACCCGAAATACAAGCATTACTTAGTTTGGGGCTAGGTCGCTTTGTGTAATATAAGATTGTTCCCTAATATTTATTTGTTATAACTTGTGTCAATCTGTCAGTATTGCGCATATTATTATACATATAATATGTTATAGGTTTACACGTGCCAGTTTTCCGCTTCTCGATGCTCATTGCTCATTATATAGTAAGAAAAATAAAAGTCCATTTGAAAGCGGTGTCACATGTCGATAACAAATTGTTTCCACCCACACTTCCAAAGCCCTTTCGTAAGCCACCAAAATAAATTTATTGCCCTTTCTCCACATAAGTCATTTTCCCTACTAAAAGATTGTCCTGGATGGAGCAGCAATAGTTTTACCATCTATCATCCTATTTTGCTGCGCAGTAAGTTTAGATGAAAATGTTACTTTTATAGACGTTTTCTATGAATAATTGCCAAGAAGCGAAAAATGGTGCCACTCATCATAATATTTAAATTTTGTTGCGAGATAGTTTTGTTGCCGACTAGGTTAATAAAAAGGTTCACTAGTATAATACTTTAGTATTATACATTCTTTACTGAACAATGAAATTGGTACTTAGTTATTGATATAATTATTGTTAGAAACAGATGAAATAAACGAAACCTGTTTTCAAACTCTACTGTTTAGGTACGAATGCGAAATTTAATAATAAATAAAATCCGATTGTTCCCATCTTTTTTACGGCAGCAGTGAGGATTATTCACTAGCAAGCTACTTTTCGGAAACGGCTAGTGGGATCTGACAGGCCTTATTATAAGTACACACCGGCGCCAGTCCTTGAAAGCGGCCGTACGACGCTTTTTTGGGATCGACTCGTCCTAACGGACAGGACTATTGTAGCCAATAAGTCTGACATCGCGCTGATAGATCAATCAAAGCGCCTATTTTTTTTGGAAGCTGACACTTGCAAGACTGACTGTTGCACAAAAGTGGGGGCCGTTCCCTGGGATCGAACCAGGTCGCTTGGCCTGGACCATCTTGAGAGGGTCGGACTAGGTGGGTCCGGGGTGACTGGGATCGAACAAGGTCGCTTGGCCCGGACCACCTTGAGAGGGTCGGACTAGGTGGGGACCGAAGCGCCTGGGATCGAACCCGCTTCGCTGATTGCTCAAAGTGAACAACGGAACGGCGAGAAGGTTGAAGCGGATCAACCTGACCTTATGTAGAGTGTGTAAATCGAACTAATGGGAGTTTTAGTTGCCGGTTCGCTAAAACCTAGTCCCGCTAAGAAGACTCCGGCAAGAAACTTAGCTGAGCCTGAGCGAGGTCGGAGTAAAAATCGAAGCGCAGCGCAGTGCTCGTCCTCATGATGAGAACCTCGTGAAGGCCAAGAAAGACAAATTCAACGATGCCTTTGACTGATGTGGTGACCGCCATGTCAATGACAAACCGACACTTAAAGAAACTCTCGCTGGATGGCTGGATCAGAAGTTAACTACAGAAAGTGTTACTTCCGGGTATGGCATAACAACGAAGGAATCACGTCGATCCACGACGTGATTTTTTTTTTCTGCAAAAAGGTATAATTCAGACAGATTTTATAGTAGAATGTATAACCTCACCGGAAATACACCTTTTGCTGCTATAATGAATCTACTATTTACTACCACAAGATGGGATCAAATTGTCTACATATTTAGCTCGTATAACTTCAGCAATTTTTTAATACATAATAAATTCACTTTTCGCAATCGCATTTCATTTCCGAAATTGAAAATATTGTGTATTCCAAAATATATGAATTTCCTTCGAAGTCGTGATGTATTTGAGTAACACAAATTCAATATTCATGAAGATTTGTATAAAAATACAATTCTCAAGTAAGAATTTCGCAGTTTGCTTTCTCAAATATACTTTAGGGTCACGTGACTTCAATATGAAATGTTAAAACGAAATACTCTTTACATAGGAGTAATAATAATAAGCTAGGACAGGTGTGCTAATCCGGGCCAAACAGTACTTCATCCCGCAGCAGCGCCTTGTGTTTTATAAGGCACAAGACAGGCCTCATATGGAGTACTTTTCACATCTCTGGGCTGGAGCACCAGCCTATCAGCTTGACCCCCTCGACGCCATTCACAGACGCGCCGTCCGCATTGTCAACGATCCCATTCTTACTGATAGTTTAGAAACGCTTAGCCTCCGGAGAGACTTTGCATATCTCTGCGTCTTCTACCGTCTGTATAATGGGGAATGTTCCAAGGAACTGTTTGGGTTGGTGCCTACTGCATCATTCTACCATCGCACCACTCGTCATCAGGCGGTTCATCCTCATTTCCTTGAGTCACTACACTCAACAACGCGCCAGTTCTCTATAGAGCCTTTCTAGCGCGTACAATAGGGATCTGGAATGAACTTCCTGCTAAAATTTTCCCACTGCGCTACAATATGGGATTTTTAAAAAGGGTGTCATTAAATTTCTTCAAGACCGGCAACGCATTGGCAATGCATCTAGTATTGCAAATGTCTATAGGCGGCGGTGGCCACTTTCTATCAGGTGGGCCGCCTGCCTGTTTGCCAGTCTAAGGCAATAATAATAATAAACAAATAAAGTCAGAGATATGTATCAACGGGCTAACATAAGTATGAAAATTTCAGTTGAATAAAATCCGACACAGCAAGGGCTTGAAAAAAGGGTTTGCAAATAAAACGAACAAGTTACCTAAGAACATTGCAAGATTTGAAAGCCAAAAAATAAAAAAAAAGTCTCGCCAAAATCCCTTTTGGCGAGACTCGTCGTCGTGCCACGTCACGGCATCGTTTCACGTTGCGACGTCGTATTCGCGTCGTTGACGCGATATCGTGTCGTGGCGCGTTGCGATGTCGTGTCGTGAATTTTCACGTTGCTCGCTCGATGATGATATAAAAGCTAGCTCGGCCACTTCTACGGAACCAATAAAGATTACAGCCCCAATTTCTTCATCTTACAGTTTCAGAAAAACGACTTTTGTTACGTAAATAATTATATTGAGATCAAAAGGCCACTCGGCAGGAATTCCGACGAAAAGTCAGTCTGTGAAAACGGAGTAAACATTATTTTTAATATCGGATGCGAAATATCATCTCACCGGGGCGTCCTTTACAAAATGTAATAAAAAAGTTCTCGTAACATTTTATTATGTAGACAGTGCCCGCCCCGTCCATGCGCGGCGCAATTACTTGAGAACCTGAGTTTTGGATTATTCGAGGCTAACGTTTAACCGTCGATTCGTCTACGTTATTCCCGATTATCTTCTAAGGCAATGTTTTTCATAGTGTGGGTCGCGACCTCCTGGGAGGTCGCAGAGCCTCTAGAAGGGGGTCGCAAGGCGAAAGCCGAAAGCGGCTTTTTCCGTACGTAAAAAGCCACTTTATGGCTAGGTGTGGCATAAAAATATTTGTATGCGATTACAAACTTAGGTTCAATGTGGATTTCTTTTCTTACCTACTAAACTAGTACCTCGCTTTTTGCCGTTTTTAGGGTTCCGTACCCAAAAAGAAACAACGGAACCCTTATAAAATCACTTTGTTGTCCGTCTCTGTCTGTCTGTCAAGAGCCTTTATCTCAGGAAAGCGTGGAGGTATCGAGTTGAAATTAAAACTATATACTCAGATCTACAGCCCTTTGAAGGGGTGAAAAAACCAAACTTCTAAGTTCACGTAAAAAACGATACCTATGACCGTTTATGCCGCAAAAACGTATATCTCGACACTCTCAAGGAAACCAAAATTTATAGGGTACTTTCCGAACTATGAAATTTAGCAAATAATACCGACTTATACTACAAGTCTAGGGAAAAATCTGAAAACTATACATTTTTAATTAAATCATAAAAAATAAATAGTATTTATTTAAAGTATTTGTACGGAACCCTCGGTGGGCGGGTCCGACTCGCACTTGTCCAGTTTTTTTTTTATTTCTGGCACTCAGCCATTATGAAATACGCGCACTCCTAGTGTATATTGAACTGTCAACTGAATTGAGACAAGTTACCGTCCTCTTCCTCTGTATTTCCATCTATTAATTAAACGTGAAAATACATCGGTGATTGGAAAAACGCCACAGACAGAATGTAAAGATATTTCATGCCACACCTGGCCATAAAGCGGCTTTTACCGCGCGCTACACCTACGGAAAAAGCCGCTTTCTGGCCAAGTGTAGACATGAAATGATGTACACAACATTACACGGGAGGTAATAAAAAAGCCCTCGATCGCATACAGTTACGTCCCTCGATTGCAGCTCGGGCCTCAAACATCTGCGATCTCGGCCTTTCTTTGTTTTACCACCCTAGTTGTGTAATGTACAGTCGAGTTCATTTACATCTACACACTTACGTGAACAAAAACATCTGAACACGATCCTATTGTCAGGAGCATAAAAGCGTGTTCAGATATTTTGTTATCTTAAATATATATGTAGATGTAAATGAACTCGACTCTATTTGTTAAAACTTGGTTGCATATGATATTTGCTTACTTATTTTCAACGACGGCATTAGGAGAATTTATCTTCCTTGATTAGAAAATATAGAATAGCTTTTACTTCCCCTCAGGCCGTAAGGGGTACTTTTCTGTCCGCTTCGCAGAAAGAAATCCCATTTCCTAGTCAAGGGATGACATAGAATTATGTACCACACACCAAGCATTGACGGTAATTAAGAAAGCCCCATATGGCACATTTACACTCACATATGTGATATGGAACATTCTTTGTTTTACCGCCCACAAGAACCTACATTACAATACAGTAACGGAACAATAATTTATTCGTAGTACAAATTCTACCTCTGATATAAATCTGGGAATAATTTAATTTAAATAACTTCATGCATTAATTAATTAGCACCTCTATTTAAATATTCACAATTTTCAATTCGGTATATTCATAAAATAACTCATCAGTTCCCAGGCTACTGTATTCAGGGTTGTGGACTTCACGCAAACATTAAATTCATAACTTCAACTTTTGGTTGAACTAAAAGTTTAAGTTCTTAGAAACATACTCGAACCCACAAACTTCTGGTCAATTTGTAATCTAAATTATTTTACCACTATCGTTGTTTTAGGTATTTTTGGCTTTCCATTAATATTTTTTTATTTTGTTTTATAGGGGGCAAATGTCGACAAGCGAACGCTAGCGAGCGCTGATAACCGAAAACAGCGCACGTTTAGCGATCGCTCCCAGCTGAAATATGCCAGGCGCTTAGTTGTCAAACTAGGCAGCGCTGTGATTACGAGGGAAGACGCCAATGGACTGGCGCTGGGCCGACTGGCTTCCATCGTTGAACAGGTATGATGTAATTAGAGACCATTATTATGCCAAGCGCTTAGTCAAAAAATTCGATAAGTAAGTCACAGCGAAAAACTGAACGAAAATAGCTTCAACCATTCACTGTTGAAGTATGAACGTAAATGACTTAGCTTTCATCAACAAACTAATTATATAATTACAGCGAGATCACATAGTTGTAACAGCACCTTAAGCTAAACTTTTAAAAATTATGCCAGGCGCTTAGGAGGAAAGAGAAGGGCATTTTTTCCATACAAACGTAGTCCCCTGTTTTCTCCCTGGATAATGCCAATAGAGCCATAATTTTTTGTCCAAAAATCTATGGCTACTATTGATATGTTCCTATGTTTTGCTTTTTACCATAAATTGATTCTTAAAAGAGATATTGACCTTCAAAAACCTAAAAAAAATGCCAGATTTTTCCGCTGTGTTCACACATCCAGAAAACAAATTTGACTAGATTATTAAAAAAAAGGAAAACATAGGAACACGGCCAAAGCCTTTCTTTAATGTTTAATGAAAAAAATAGTTAAATAGGTTAAGTTTTGGGGAAGAAATCAGGGGACTACGAAACGTTGTTTTCATGAACTTTTAAAAGGTATTTTCGATCCAAGCTGCAGTGTCCCTATCGCACTCTGCGGGGGAGAGGCTGGGTTGGGGAGGCGCGGACTAATACGTATACACTCTCTGTGATGTGACACGTAGTCGATAATTTTATCGATATCCTAGTGTTGTTCATCGATATCGATATTTCTAGTAAAAATTTAGCGCGAAGTGCATTTAGCAGTCTTTTTTGCTGTTCGATTGTTGGAAGTAGGGCTTACAACCAGGTAGGGCCAGGAAGTAAACTCCGTACCTGAGAGGCATGACACTAGTGCCATGACATGACACTAAGTGCTATTTTCTAAATTTTACAGGAGAGCCATTTTTAGTAAAAAAATGGACATCTAGGGTTTTTAGTACTAGTTATGTAATGTACTATTAAAAAAAAGTGCGATCCGAGATGAATTCAACAGTTAGTGTTATAGTTCATAGTTCGATAGAGCTCAAACAATTATATGAGATACCGTAATGAAACGAAAATTATAAAAAGTGGACTTACAGTGTCATGCCCCTCAGGTACGGAACTACAAACCTGCACTATATGTTGATTTTTAGGGTTCCGTACCAAAATGGTAAAAAAGGAACGCTTATGGTGCGACTCTGTCTGACTGTCCGTCTGTCACAAACTATAAACAGGCACTATATGTTAATTTTTCAATAAAAACCTACTTGATAAAGATAAAATGTACGAGACAGGGTTTCCCTCATTTACCTATAAATCTGTCATTGATATATTTTTTATCAGGTAGTGGCACTAAATTAATCGAGTGATTCTGATATTAAAGTTTTTAAGTAAATATTCTTGAAATAAAGAAAATGAAACCATGTTTAAATTAAAAACGGTATTTTATTACACAATATAAAACTTTGCCTTCAAGATTTCATTAATACATTACATTAAACTTAAAACTACATTTATAGAGATGTAAAGGGTCTCTCTATGCGTCCAAACAAGACAAATAAAATTATAGAAAATAAATTGATAGTAAAATTAATGGAGATGTAAAGAGTCTCCGTTGTCAAAATATTATGTTTTGGAGGTGTAAAGGATTTCAAAACGTCGTAATACAAACTGAGAATATTAACAAAATATCTTACAGAAATACAAAAAAATCTGTGACTCACGATATAACTTAAAAACTAAATTTAAATTAAAAACATTTTCCTTAGAAATGTAAATGGTCTCCAAGTGTCAAAACAATTGGCAAGTACCTACAAACACAGAAAAAAATCACAACTAATTAGACATTGTTTTAAAATATATCTATCTATTTCCAGTCGCACGGTGTTTCATCATTCATGTAAACTTGTGTGCTGTAAGCTTTAGAAATGAGTTTACGCTTTACACAATTCTTCAATTTGTTAATAGATAATTCAGTTAGGTATATTCCTTGGCAGTTTATTATAAAATATAATATAATTAATGTTAGGGGGGTGGTATTGCAAAGAAAGGCCGAGATCGCAGAAATTTGCGGCTCGAGTTGCAATCGCTTGCAACTCGGGACGTAAATATGCGATCGAGGGCTTTCTTTATTACCTCCCGTGTTGTGTACATCATTTTATGTCTACACTTGGCCAGAAAGCGGCTTTTTCTGTACGCATAGCGTGCGGAAAAAGTCACTTTATGGCCAGGTGCGGCATAAATTACTATTCCGTGGCCAATCCTTTCCTCTCTCTCACGGCTAAATTTCGTGGTATACGACCGTCGATTATCTTTGGCAATACGCACTCGAAGTAAAAGGTTTCCAATATCGGTTCCATTTTCTGCCAAAACACATCGTCTCTTTTAATCTTTTCATAAATATTTATCTCCTTTTCACAAGAAAAACTGAAAATCCAATACACAATAAGCCGAGTCAAAACAGTGAAGCCAAGAAACAAGTCCAGTAAACAATAACCAGCGTCAAACAAACAGCGGGTAGGTAATAACACGAAACAATTACTCTGCAATGTCGGTAGGTATAACAACTTGCCGTCTGAAGGTGCGAGGCCTGTAAGCTTATGATGCTACGCTTTGTCACGCGATAAATAAATGATAAAGCATCCGTCACTACTCATACACTATTTGTCAGAACGTGACGGATGCTTTATCACTTATTTATCGCGTCACAAAGCGTAGCATCATACGCCTACTGGCCTGCGAGCGCGGCGGTCGCGGCGGTGGGGGCGGCGCCACGCATACGTAGACAGTGCACTCACACTATGATAGCTCGCTTGTTGGGCATTGCGCGACAGCAACACATTTTACAAATACCTAATTTTCAATTCTCACGGCCTTACTATTTCCTCTTAGTTATGAGTATTAAACTGCGCTGTGCTCATGAAAAATAACGTACGTAAATAATTTTAGGAATACTAGTGTCATTAAATTGGTAAGTATGTAGGTAATCTGAAGACTTATTTTACATCTTAAACCAAGTTTGACAGTCTTAAAGGTCACTCAAATATTCAAAATAATCAACCAAATAAACCAAAACAATGAACAAATAAGAAGGAGAATGTGATGGGCACCTTTGCTCCCGGAGTGACGCGGGGCGGGCTATTTGACTAAATTACTTATTTAGTATGTGCCTAGTTGTTAAGTGACATATTTTTAGACACTATTTATTTATGTAAATAAAGTGATACCATTGCCAGAAGGAGAAAATTAATTTAAGTACCTGTTGGTTGTCAGTGTTGTCAACCTAGAATAGGCTACTTGACAGGTTTCTGCAAAGTCAATCCGACTGTTTAATGAGCACTCAGAAAGTTGTGATTTTTAATTTTTTTGTGTATTTTTTCCGAAAAAAGCAAATAAAAATGCACTTTTAAAATTAACCGCCAAAACGGTTTCTCGGACAATATGGCGTCTATGACGACACATGATAGTAAACCGACAAATGTCAACGAGGATCGCATAACGTTCTACCTTTAAAAATAGGATTGACAGATGCTGTCGATGCTGTTTACTATGGTGTGACGTCATCGGCCAATCCAAACCGTTTTCGATAAAATGGCGACAGATAAAAAATAATCAATTTTCATCCGAGTTTTATAAATAAATTATCCATTTATTTTTAGTAATATTGACGTAAATTGGTTTTAATACTTATAATTAATACATATATCCATAATTCTTCCATTATTTTTCACACTGTCAAGTAGCCTATTATGTTGATGTTAGTAACCGCAAAAACGTAACATAGTAGCAGTCAATCAAATCCATTCATACCGAACATTTGCGGTTACAGTCTACTCTGCATACATCCAAACAAAAGAACTTCCGACATAAGGAAAATACAAGTAAACAAAAGAACATCTGCGACTTTAGACAGGTGCCGTTAAACAGAATGATCGCAAATGCCTTTTTAAAAAGTACTCCGGTCGCTGACTTTTTGTTTAAGTTTCTCGACGGATATTTGTGCAAAGAAAATCCGAAAAAGATTCAATCTTTGTTCTCCACTTCGGACTTTGCCGGGTGATCCATTGTTATCTTGTTAAATTCCCTATTGTTAGACTCCTTTGTTCGACATGTAAACGTGTTGATTATTGGAAAGTCTTTCTTCTTAATAAGAATTTTTAGATCGACTGTTAGAACCACGTTATAAGCAATTGTTGTTTAAGTATCATATGGCCTATATATGGTATATATAACCGTAGCACTTCACAGTGTTATAGTTTAAAATGAATAAGTTTTCATAAACAATGCATTATTACGTAATTTTTAAATCATAAATCCAATATTGCCCCTGCCCCTTTATCGACAAAAGTTTCAACGAATATGTCCTTTCCTAAAATTTTCTTTCATCAACAACTTTTTCCAGAAAAACCGTAAACTGTTCATGATTTTTGAAAATTGAATAAAGTTTTTGATACCATTATTTTTATGTGTACCTGTCCCAAAAATGATTTTCGGTGAAATCATGTGTCGTATGAAACATAATCTGAAACGTTTGTCGACGATCTAAGGGTAAACCCCACACTATACATATAAATATTTTTCTCAAAATGTTATCTCTCTTTAAATTATAGTACTTAATTTAAAGAGAAATAACATTTTGACAAAAAGAAGGTAGAAGGGACCTTCTGCCTGAAACACAGGGAATCCTAGTTCAAGCTTGTGTTAAACCGCAGTATAATAAATAGCACTAATTACCCGACTGTGGCGAAGCCCAAAGGAGGGTTATGTGTTTGACCAGTATGTATGTATGTATGTCCGTTCCTGTGTCCCCTCGTAACTACTCAACGGCACATCCGATTTTGATAAAAATGATACATCATTAGATTCGTCTTGATGGTGCGAGTGTCACTGGGTATGAAGTTCGTTAAAATAAACAAAATGGCGGATTTTATGCAGTTTCAAAGTGCACCGCGGTCGAGTTTTTTTTAGTAAAAATGTGGTTATTTTTCTTCCTACAAAAGGTACACCGCGCGCTTGTATGTGTGCGCACCGTGAACGAACCTACTACAAGTAAAGTTTTAAGAATGCGTAAGAATGCTCCAGTACGGATCGCACTGTCGGCGCTTCGACCTTGAATACGTATCGCGCGCTCCTAAGCGGCCGAAGTTTGACTACTTGTCTGTCTTTATAAATGGTGTCCCAAAAAGGATTTTAGGATTATAAGGATTCGGTTGAACTCTCTAATTGTGTGTTTTTACCCGACTGCGGCGAAGCCCAAAGGAGGGTAATGTGTTTGACCTGTATGTATGTATGTATGTCCGTTCCTGTGTCCGCTCGTTACTACTCAACGGCACAACCGATTTTGATAAATGATACATCATTGGATTCGTCTTGATGGTGCGACTGTCACTGGGTATGAATTTCATTAAAATAAACAAAATGGCGGATTTTATGCACTTTTAAAGTGCACCGCGGTCGGGTTTTTTTTAGTAAAAATATTTAGTTATGTTCTCTATAGTTGTCATCACTATAAAAATATGTATTTTTATTCTTTCTGTAAAGTCACGTCCCAAAGCACAGTATGAAATTTGACCTCAAAAGCGGTCATGCTTATTTTATGTCTTCATTTGGTGGAATTATTCAATATAAACACAAGACGAGAACTCCCGAAAGGCAATTATGCATACAATTCAAAATAAAAATTAAAATCGTAAAAAATATGAAAATCAAAAAAATTGTTTTTCTCATTTATTTGTCAATTATTAATATCGCTCTTAGCAAAATCAAATAGAGGTAACAAAGAGCTTCAAATCTAAGAAAGCAGCATAGCTCTGGGTATTAAAGAAATCTAATTAAGTATATTTTCTTACATTTATGTATTTATTTATTTTTAACGTAACTTATGAGTATTAGGATTCACTTTTAGCACTAAATTATTGTTTTGATTATACTCTTGCGTAGAAAAAAAAATCAAGGTAAAAGCTCTGAAGACCTTCGAGAAAATGGCGTTCTAAGTTTTTTCAGATTATTCTGATTTTAGGGTTGCCACTAGCAAGAATATTCATTTTCAATTATTTACATTATATTTTTATAGGAGGGTTATGTGTTTGACCCGTATGTATGTATGTATGTATGTTACTCAACTGCGGCGAAGCCCAAAGGAGGGTTATGTGTTTGACCGGTATATATGTATATAAGTATGTATGACGACATGTATTAAAACAGTTATATAACGTCACGCAAATATTTTTTTAACTACCTCTAATTCACTAGGAAATTCAAGCTATAATAATAATTTTATTTTTGTCGACAACCCTAGCGGTGAGCGTGGCGACCAGAAAGAGCGCGCGTTATGAGTTAGAGCGAGAACGTATGAGTAGGCGCATTTTCGTGACTCGAACGTGGGGTTTGTTAGACAGTGCGACTTCTGTACAAAGTACGATTAGGGGCTATTCATTTATTACGTAATACGGTTTTAGGGGGGGGACCCCCCGGTCAACCATGTCTTATTTTTTCTTACAGGGGGCGGGATGGGGTTTTGATCGATCTTACGTAAGATCATAAAAATGCGCAAAATAATCTTACGTAAGATCGATCAAAACCGCCTCTTCCGCCCCCCTGTAAGAAAAAATAAGACGTGGTTGACCGGGGGGGTCCCCCTCTTAAACCGTCTTACGTAATAAATGAATAGCCCCTTACTTATTCTGTGGCTGAAGTCCTAACCGCTTCCTATACAGTAACGTCACTCGTCAGTAACTAGATTTATGTTTAGGTCGATTTACTAGTTTTGGTGTTGCGACGGAACAGGCGAACGTACATACATACACCAATACACACACACACACACACATATATATATATATATATATATATATCAGTGGCGTAGCGTTGAAGAAATCCTTGGGCAAGCCGGAGCAGCTTTAGCTTCAATTTCCTTTAAGAGAACTAGAATTAAGTGCTGATCTGCCTAATATTAGGCAAGCCGATGGGAATCGAGTTCTATAGACACGACGCCACTGATATATATATATATATGTCGAAGTGAATAAATAGCTTAGCCGATCGGTCTCAATCATTGTTACTATTTGGGCGCGTATGTCAAGGAAACACTCGGAAATGGACACACTTCGTTACCTCAACTATCACTTGGGTTCATGTGAACACTCTCGCCACTAATTACTGTGATTTTTACAAGTTTAAGAGCCAATGGTTTGGTTCGCAAACCAACAACATCAATTCACCATATCGCGTCCAGCCCGCGCGCGAAAAACTAACTGTCAACAACTGTCAATGTCATTGAATCTGCGAACCACTCCATTCGGGTTACTAAATTGCCCGCTCTCAGATCATTGAAACATGTTTCCATTTTAAATTGGATTTTGACTACTAATTAAATCCACGCTTCGTCACGGCCACCCTGCATAGTCACACGTCCTCGTGTGTAAATCTATTTCCCGTACACTTAGCATTTATGACTGAATAATAGACAATAGTTTATACCATACGCCACTCGGTCACCCTGACTAACCTTATGTTGCATGACTCTATTCCTAACACTCATTTGCACCCCCAGCTAGATTGATTATTCAGAAAGAATGTTCATTCCTTTAATTTGCAAATACTACTTAGCTCACAAGATTATTTCAAAATGATGACTGCTATACCTACCCTACCACATAGGAAATTTAATTCCACCTAACGTCAGTGCCACACAGGCTCGTCAGCGCCACACAGGCTCGTCAGCGCCACACAGGCTCGTCAGCGCCACACAGGCTAATGCGTGCCACATAGGTGTAACGTTACACGTACATGTAGCATTATTAAAATAGTATTTCATACAGATTATAATCAATTGCATTATAATTAACTATATTACAACTTAAAATAATAACATTATGATTAAATAGTTACTAATTTATATAATATCAACATAACAATAAAGAACTAAGCTAACTAAACAATCATCTTAAAGAATAAATCACTTAATATAAATAAATGTTTAAATAAATCTTATACCAAACGTAATCATTAAGTAAGTAAGTTAATGCTCAACACTCCTGCACTCGATGGTACTTGACGGCCGGGTGGCAACGCGCGCTATTGTTCTGTTGCTGGAAACTTCCATTGGCGCGGCGCCCGCGCCCGCGCTCCGCCAGCCAGTGGTGAGACCCGTCAGAACGTCCTAGGCGACGGACGTATGCTTGTGCGTACATCGCTGTACAGCGGTGTCGTCTATCGCGCTCGCATATTTTAAAACTTTAATCAATAAAGTTATTGTTAATAGGCAGTGGCCGCCAAATTTAAGTATTTTTCGCAATAATGAATACGTAGTGCTGTTGTAACTCGTACCTACCTATCGCCTCGCACCCCGAAAGGGTTGCGACTTTCTGGTTTGAAAATAAAGCAGCCGTCATCTCCGGCCGGCTGACGCTGCGGGTCCACATTTTTTTTATAACCTGAGCACCCAACTTCGCAACTCCCCGGCACCATCCACGGCGACCGAAATCTGGCTCCGTCACCTCGCCACCACCAGGGGAGTACCGTACCTACGGAGTGATACCAGACGGGCATTTTAAACCCACGACCACGACCTTTTTACACTTTGTTGTTTTATTTTTAAATTATATTTGTGAATGACATCGGCTGTTTAATTTCTCTCCCAGCTAGAACGTTACACTGGCGCCCTTTAACGTGGTATAAAAAGGTCTGGTATCGCTTCGTAGAAGTAGTTGGTGTTTTGTTATTTTTTTTGTTGTGTTTGTGAAACGTTTTATGCTTATTTTTGGTTGCATATCAACTAAAGTGTACAATTATTATTATTTTTTAATTTTTATTATTTTACATAATTAATTTATCGTTTTAATTTTAATGAATTCATTGTTATTTTTTAAATCACATTTTTTAGTGTCAATTTAATTTATTGTTTTAATTTTTACGAATTTATTGGATATTTTTTTAAATCAAATTATTTATTGCAATTTTAAATGTTAATTATTGTAATTCATCATTGAAATCATTTGTTATTCGCTCAGACTTATTTCTTGGAGCATACTGTATTGATGTTGTTTACTTGTGTAGAACTCTAGTACAGTCGAGTCACACAAGTGATAACATATTATTTTTAAATTTTTACACTTTAGTTGAGTTTTATTTTGCTTACACGCTGCTTCTGTTTTTTGCTGGTGGCAGTTTTTATGTGTTGATTCTTTTTTAAATTTTACTAAGCCAATCAATTTTTGTTTTTTTTACTAAGCCAATCAAGTCAACCATAACGTTGCTAATCTGTTTTATTCTGTAACAGAACGGAGTAGGTTAAGTAGTTTTAAGCTCAACACTTACCCATTCGCGGTTTAATTAAAAGTCTTTCGGTTTTTTGGATATATTTAGTAGTGTGGCAGGATGGCCTACCCTGTTAAATTTTTGTCTTTGCAAAAAGCGGAATTAGAGTATGAAGTTGCGATTCGCGGCGCCACTCCAGGTTCCACTGTTCAATTGTTACGCGCGCAAATATCGAGGTTAGGACCTCAGTTTCCTTCGGATGACATCCTTGAGAGTGTTCTTTCGGTCGGTGACGATTTGAAAGGAGTCAGTGATTCTCTTTCTAAACTGAGAGCGTATCTTGAGGCGCCTCACGATAGGAGCACGTTGTTGCGAGCGCAAAACCTTATGAACCATTTATATCATCGGCTTAACCGTATCGATTATGATAGTTCGACACAGCAGGCTTTCGAGACTTGTACTGCGGAGTTTAGAGCTCTTTCAGACCGTTATATTGCAGTCAAAGATAACGGGTCGGATAACCTTTCGTCATCTTCTCCTGCGCCTAGCGAGTCACAGGCTACGTCCTCGCCTCTTAATATAAATGTCAGCTGCGACCGTGGCGTGGCTGGTGAGCTTACTAAGCTAAGGTTTGACGGGAAGTCGTGCGTCCGCGCTTTTATTCAGCGTATCTCGGAGTTCAGCAAGTCGAGAAATATCTCGGAGGAAAAACTTCTTTCTTATTCTACCGAGATATTTACCGGCGATGCGTTGCATTGGTACCGTGCCGTTAGCGACCAGGTGTCAGGTTGGGTTGACTTACTTACTCGCCTTAATCGCATCGCACCATCCACGGCGACCGAAATCTGGCTCCGTCACCTCGCCACCACCAGGGGAGTACCGTACCTACGGAGTGATACCAGACGGGCATTTTAAACCCACGACCACGACCTTTTTACACTTTGTTGTTTTATTTTTAAATTATATTTGTGAATGACATCGGCTGTTTAATTTCTCTCCCAGCTAGAACGTCACATAGGCTAGAGTGCGCCACAAAGGCCAATGTATGCCACACATGCTACTATGTGTCACACAGATCAGTGTATGCCACACAGGCCAGTATGTGCCACACAGGCCATTATATGCCACACAGGCTAGTATGTGCCACACAGGCTAGTATGTGCCACACAGGCTAGTATGTGCCACACAGGCTAGTATCTGTCACACAGTCTTGTCATAGTCATCTACGTAACGAACATGACGAATCCCTTATTATTAACTAACATGACCGTTATACCCTATGCACTCCGATTACTCTGACACATGTGTATCCTAACCCTGTGAATTTAATGACCCATAATCATTGTTTTTTTAGAATACCATTTCTTTATAGCATGTGTGAAATATCAAAGCTAGGAAATTTAGATATTAACTTGTAAAAGTTTACTTCACCTATACTGTTATTGTAATAAGGTTTTGTTACAATCAACTCTGGCCGCTTAGAATTGAATGATTCATATTCAATTTGAATGTAAGAATGTTGATGTCGTTCTTTGAACGACATGTCCATTCACTCCAGTCCCAGCCTTCAGGATAGCAAGATAAATGTCATTTGTATAGAGATTTGTTTATAATCAATATTGTGATTAAAATAGAGTGATAGTTGATTAAAAGAAGTGTCCAAAGTCCTCCGTGTATTAATCACATATTCCATTAAATTATCTCAATTTTCGGAACATGATATGCAACTTATACTGCAATTTTAATTTGAGTAATAAATAATCAAATTAGATTTAATCATGATCACAGACATACAAAAGAGGAGAGCACATTACATCTAAACATGCTATGCTTACCAGTCTTGCATCGCTGTATTAAGTACTTCTGTTTTAATTTAATTTATAAGACCTCCTAAGCTGATGATGAACACATAATGTACTTGACACAGAGTATGCCAATAATTATGTACCACTGCATAGTGCCAGTACGGGGACCACAGCCTGCTCACTAACATCCGAGAACTAGCCCGCACCAAGCCCGGGGCTGATGGGCACACTCACGGGCAATGATTATGTACCTACTAACCATTTCTATTAAGATTTATCAGAGAGAGAGAGAAGTTAATTACTTACTGTTATCCAAGTGCTCAATCATCAAATATGATAATTCCACAACCTTACCGACAGAAGATTTCTTAGTGACTCGATTTCCCAACCTCTACTGTAATCGATAGCCAGATGATTATCAAGATACCACTTGGGTTATGCTATTTCTGGATCAGCAGCGTGTGAACCTTGTAGTGTATCGCTTGAATCAAGTCCACTTTCCTTGTTGCATACCAAAAGGAGATTTCCATCGTTTGCACTCATACTTATGTGAAATATGTTCACTCTGATCTGTATGTGACTTCCGAGATTCCTTGGGTAATCCCACTTCTGATGTCGAAGTGAATAAATAGCTTAGCCGATCGGTCTCAATCATTGTTACTATTTGGGCGCGTATGTCAAGGAAACACTCGGAAATGGACACACTTCGTTACCTCAACTATCACTTGGGTTCATGTGAACACTCTCGCCACTAATTACTGTGATTTTTACAAGTTTAAGAGCCAATGGTTTGGTTCGCAAACCAACAACATCAATTCACCATATCGCGTCCAGCCCGCGCGCGAAAAACTAACTGTCAACAACTGTCAATGTCATTGAATCTGCGAACCACTCCATTCGGGTTACTAAATTGCCCGCTCTCAGATCATTGAAACATGTTTCCATTTTAAATTGGAATTTGACTACTAATTAAATCCACGCTTCGTCATATATATATATATATATATATATATATATATGTCGGGGACTGCAGCGATAATTCAAGAAATCCAAGATCGTCAATTGACCACTTTAGTACTAAGTAGAATTAAAATGGCGCGAACGCCGTGTGACGTAACGTCCGGTTGCGGTACACGTAGACGGGTTCGTTGGGCAAGAGTGTCGATTCTCTTTCTTGGCGACAACACTTGTCTTACGATTCTGTCAGTTCGTCTGCCAGTAGTTAAATATCTACGCCATAATATTGTAACAACTATTGTAATGCCTGATGATTGAAAAGAGAACCTGGTGAGTTTCTTCGGCCCTTCTTCTCACCAGAATGTCATTTACCGAAGCGGCCAAAAGAATCAGACGAATAAATGATTTGATCTGACATGAATCCTCTTCTTTAACCACCATACCTCAACGGCGAGGATTCTGCAGCTAACCCATCCTGACCAGACAGACACTTACGCGAGAAATATCCGACATATATATATACATTGGTACATACGCTGCAAAATAACCTGATTTGTTAATTAATATTTAGTACTTCATAGCAAGTGACAACCCTAACTTATAATTTTGAAAGTTAAAAATCTTGAAGGTCCTTTGGAATATGCGTTCCATTTTTTTGGGAGAGGTTAACAGTAACATAATTAAATATATAATCGTGAAATGTAATCCTAATACATAACTATGTGACCATAGAAAAATAAAAACCAAAATAGACAAAATCAACCAGAACTCGGCTGTTATTTACAACAAAATTCTGTTTTTTTTTCTAAAATATCCTGGATAATAGTTTTATTTGAAGCCATGTCAATTATTATACGAAACTGATTTATTTTCAAGTTAAAATAATTTCTATGATATTTCTGGAAATCCATAGAAATTATGAAAAAGAAAATATAACTCCAGTATTGTTCAAAATTGCCACTCGGGAGTTCTCGTATTGTGTTTATATTGAATAATTCCACCAAATGAAGACATAAAATAAGGATGACCGCTTTTGAGGTCAAATTTCATACTGTGCAAAGGGGCCTAAACGTTATATTTGTACCGAATAAACTTATTTCAATGATTATTTCTTAGGTAGCAGAATGCCATCACGAGGGCCGGGAGTGCATCATGGTGAGCAGCGGCGCCGTGGCCTTCGGGAGACAGAAGCTGACCCATGAGCTGCTGATGTCCATGTCCATGAGGGAGACGCTGTCACCTAACGATCATACTAGAGAGGTAACTTTCCCATAGCTTATTTTTAACAAATGATTATGCAGTCAGTAAGTTTGGGAAGAGCATCATGGTAAGTAACGGTGCCGTGACCTTCTGGAGACAGAAGCTGACCCATGAGCTGCTGATGTCCATGTCCATGCGGGAGACGCTGTCATCCAGCGATCATACTAGAGGGGTATCTTTTCCTATAGCTTCTGATTAACAAATGTAAGGCAGTCGGTAAGGTAAGTGCACCATGGCGACCAGCAGTGCCGTGGTCTTTGGGAGACAGACGCTTACCCAGGAGCCGCTGATGTCCATGTCCATGAGGGAGACGCTGTCACCCAGCACTCATACTAGAGAAGTAACTTTTCCCATAGCTTCTGTTTAATAAATGATTGTGCAGCCGGATATTATTCTTTCTAACTTTTTAAGACTAGGAGTGTTTATGAATTTCCAATATAAAAGTGATGTTTTGTGTTCTAGGATGCGAGTAATACTCTGGACCCTCGCGCAGCAGCCGCAGTTGGCCAATCGGAGCTGATGTCTATGTACGATGCCATGTTCTCCCAGTACAACGTGAAAATCGCCCAGGTAACTTTTTAGCCTAATGGTGGCACTTCACTTGGCCGCATGAACTAAATATTGTGCCATGCTGAACCTAAAGTAAGTATAATAAGTTAATACGTTTTTCATTGAACTTGCTGTTCTTTATGTTATCAACGACATGTTGCATCGCTTATTTGCGGCATAGGAAACGAAAAAGACACGAGTATTTGGCAAAACGGCGGAGTGAAGTGCCGTCATAAAGAATTTAAAGACATTCGTAGGAGACAGTATGAGTATTGAAAGAACAAGTCAAGGACCTATTATGAAAATATAAGATAGCTCTCAATTACACATTGGACCGATTTCGGAGAATGCTAAAAGATATTTCGCAACAAAACTTGTGTGCATGCGTCTATGACGCATAAAAATATGTATTTGATGGTTGAGTATATCGTGCGATATACACAACAATAATTGTTCCACAAATTGAAAACACGTGCGAACACGAACGCAGTAATCCAAAAAAACGTTGGTCATGAAGAGATACCGCTGAAAAGATCTAGATAAATGAAATGATTTTACGTGATTGAGTTCAGTAATACAAAACGATGCAATAATTTGTGTAGGCACAACATAATGTATTGGATCATACACAATGTTGTGCCTATTTAGTAAACTGTTGGTCATGCCTGTGGATGAGACTGTTTTTTCTAAAAAGTGTAATTATTTTTTCAGTAGTCCGAGGATTTAGGGGCCATTCATTTATTACGTAAAACGGTTTTAGGGGGGGACCCCCCGGTCAACCATGTCTTATTTTTTCTTAGGAGGGGGTTTTGATCGATCTTACGTAAGATTATTTTGCGCATTTTTATGATCTTACGTAAGATCGATCAAAAACCCCTCCCACCCCCCTGTAAGAAAAAATAAGACATGGTTGACCGGGGGGTCCCCCTCTAAAACCGTCTTACGTAATAAATGAATGGCCCCTTAAAGATTAAAAAACCACCGCTTTTGCATTTTGACTTATTAATATGGTAAATCCAAAATGCAATGAATTAGCTTAATTGGGTGAATAGGTAAGATAAATAAACTAGTGTCATACTGGAATTTGAATCATTTATAAGAAATGTTATTTTTAAAGTAAAATATACTGCAGAGGCTTGATATATTATTGTTTTTACAAAAACTTTGTCTTAGTACTCGTAAATTAATATGAATGGTGCTGAACTCACAAAAGTACATAAGCCTTATAAAATTCAAATAGCAATTATTCTACGAAGAGAATTTTAATTTTTATTTAATCTGGTCCAAGGAGTATTTTAACTTTTATTTAATCTGGACATTGTTATTACAAATAGAAAAATTTAAGTCCCCTTAACAATAAATAAGCTTCTATGCTCAAAAGCACTTGAATGGATATGAAAAATTATTCACTTTATGAAAGAAAAGCAAATTAGTTACTTTTTCTTATTCTGTAGACATCGAGTACGTTTATGCGGTGTTTTATGAGTACATAATTTTATAACTAGCCCACAATATATAAAAAAAAATCAATAAAACCAATTATGATTATGTATTATTGATGGTCGGCTAAAAATTGCTTCTATGTCGAGGTGGAGCAGCCTAATTTGCCTTAAGTATCCAAAATAAACTCAACTAATAATATATTTATTTACTATTAAATTTACAACAATTATGTACCTATTGATGATTAAAATAACCGTTTTGAAGGTAATACAGTTATTTAATAACGACTAAAAGCTTTTGAGAAAACATGGAGCTTTAATAGTTCGTCTAGACGCTTGTAATATTTACAAAGGGTTAAAACGACATTTAATTATTTCAAAAAGTAATTGACGAGAAACAGATTTGACTGCACATTTTCGGCACGCGCTTTCAACTTAATGGCTTTGCTTAAGTCTTTTTTAATTATTTGACCTGAAATATACAACCCTTTTACAGTTAATTCCGTTAAACTTTAACGATAGCAAGGAAAAGTTTTTTATTACCTATTGTTTAATTGTGTAATGCAATGTTTGGGTACCTATTCGTATTTGAATTGTTTTTTAGGGCATTTCTTCAGAAATATGTCTGCGCGTCACCTCATTTATCTGGCCCTTTTTCATACTAAATGTATGGAGACAGATGAATGTGTCGCAGACATATTTCTAAAGAATAGCCCTTTAACGGTTTCCATTTCCATATTTCATCATTTTTTGGTTTCGTTAAATGAATCCTCATAATATTAAGTAATTGGTGGTATATTTAAAGTGAGATTCGACGTCGAATTCGAGTCGAGAGTCGACTATGGCGTATAAGCCTATCGAGCACTGGATCATTTAGGTACCTTAATACTAAAATACATTTTCTGTTAATTGATTTTAGATTTTTTATTTTCCTGTTTTCAAAAAAAAATTACAGGGAAAATCACATCTGTATTAATCAACCTCTTTGGTAATTAGCCCTGTCACCTAATCTGCTTGTTGTCTACCCTTTTAAATTGTTTTTATTATGTTATGAACAGAGCTCGGAATAGACCGTGCCTATTTACCTAAACTTCGCGGGAGGACGTAACTAAGAGTGGCTACAACCACTAAAAATAATTATTTATTTTTATTGAGTGCGGGATTTCCTAGGATTAATAAGAATACATACTGTACATAAATTCACACTCGGGGTTAAATTATTAATGAAGTACAAGATTTATATTGAGAACTCAAAAATCGACTTCATTCAAAATTTTTGCATTAGACTATTGTATTTCATTAAATAATCTAAGCCTGAGCGTGAATTTATATGGATAATGTATTATTATTAAACCAGGGAAATCCCGGATTCAATAAAAATAATAGTTTTTTTTTGGGTGGTTGTAGCCACTCTTAGTTACGTCCTCCCGCGAAGTTTAGGTAAATAGGCACGGTCTATTCCGAGCTCTGGTTATGATCCTTTTGTAATATCTTCATCTGGAGTGATATTCTGCAGTTAGCCTGCCGATAAATATTCTAATAACGATTTACACCCTATAAGGATAAAATCTAAACATTTTATGACCTAGAATGAAATTCAAAACAGCATTCTCAACATTACTACTAGTAGAACCGGGCGCTCATTCTTTGCTTGTTTATAGCTACTGCCTGTTATTACCAAGATAGATGCTCGTATTTTGAGAGTACAAATTTCGCTCTGTGTACGCACGTCACGGACTCATAAGATGCTCCACAAAACACCTCAGCTATGTCAGTATGTCCTATGTATTTCATAATATTACACCGCGTTCCCGGCAAAACGCTCAGCATACAAATTCACATCAATTAAGCAGCGTATGGCATGAAATTTTACCCAATTTTAAAGCGGAGTAATATTTTATGAGGCAAAAAAATTAATGCGCGCATTTAAAAATGAACTTGTTTATGCACGGCGAAATTATGAATATGAGTATCTTGTTTTATACGCGGTGAAATCTGTCCGCTACACGGGTTTTTACATTAAATATTTTAAGAGATGTTGCCATTTAATGAAGGTACTGAAACATTAAAAACATTGAATATAATTTATTAAGGTCACATTTCATAACAAGATTCCAATTATTATGAAGTTTTTGTTGGAAATTTTATGAAGTTATAAAATTGACAAAAACATATCCAGATAATTGATAGTAAATAACCGGAGAAGTGCGAGTTAGACTCGCATGGAAAGGTTTCCGTACGTTCAAAACAATTATACTTTATTGCAAAGACTTCTTATAGGTTTTCCTGTAATTTATAGGTGTAGGACTATTTACAATATTTTATTTCCCACATTCATTCATTTAACTTTTTTTTTAATTTTCTAGGTGAAATGATTAAAATTCACATATTTTCGTGACATATCCGTATTCTAGTCATTAACCTTAGTACTCGTATATGTACCAAATTTCAACTCAATCGTACCAGTACTTTCGGAGCAAATTGCCTGTGACAGACAGACAGACACACGAGTGATCCTATAAGGGTTCCGTTTTTTTCCTTTTGAGGTACGGAACCCTAGAAATGGTTTAAAGGTGGCCCTGGCCATCGTCCTGGTTCGACCCCAGGCGAGCAGGCCCCCACCTAGCCCGACACCTATCGTGGTAAGCCGGGACCGGTGACCTGGTTCGACTCCAGGCACCCCCCGGCACATACCCAGCCCGATGTGCGTGTCGGCCGTGTGTATGGCACACGGTCGGACGCCCTTGGGTGGTCTGGCCAGCGACCTGGTTCGAGCCCAGTGACCGCAACGGCCAACCACCCGGCCCGACAATCACAATGCTCGGAAGTGGGTTGTGAGTTTGTCAGGTTTAAAAAAAAAAAAAGAAATGGTTTATTAAATGCATACCTCTATCTTATTTTTTGCTCACATTTTAAAATTTATAGTTTCATATCTAGAATACTCTGCCTCGAATTTGTCAACTTTAATTAGTGTTTTTTTGTGTCATTTAGATTTGTGGTTGATTAAAGTATTTACCAATTTACCTAGAACGTATTTTGATTTGATATGCAAGGTTTTACTAAAAGTTTTTTTTACCAAAATTGCGTTTAGTTTTGTCGAATCTAATCATGATGGCTGGTGTAAAAATTAAAAAAAAAAAGTGTTTATGGTTTTCCGGTCCCCGTTCCATAAGATCAGTTTGATCCTATATACATTAAATCATCTTCTCTCCGTTGCACGTGTTCAAATCTCATTTAACTTCTTAATTAAATAAATCATTTGAAAACATTGGTTGAGAAAGAAAAGTCATCGCGAGTTTTCTAGCTAATTGAAATTTAGATCGGATTTAGAAAGCTTGTAAGGATAATCTCGAGCTCAGTGTCTAATCTCAGAAAAGGAGGGCAAGTATCTACATTTAAAAACCTTGTGACTTTAAAACGACCTTTTTATAGGCGGCTCACTCAACTACAATATATTGTGCACAATTAATATTTATTTTAGTTTAGTTTAGGATAATTTATTGTTATTAATATTTATTGTTATATTGTAGTTGTAATTTATATCCATCTAAAACATAACATGTAAAAAAATTGCAAGCAATCTCTTACGACCGCAAAAGTTGTCAGATAATGAATGTATACCGCGAATGAATTTCGCCACTTGAGGCGCTTGTGTAGCGTGAGGTCTCCCAAATGTCAAATGTCACTGTTTGTGGGGGACTACTTGTTATTAGAATAATGTTATGAATATTTTACAATATGTGTGATTATTGATTGCAAATATGAGTTACGGGTCAACGAATGCAGTGCTTTGAAAAAGTTTCATCATTTAGATTTTTCTGTACTCTTTATTTCCGAACTAAATGCAATACTGTGGCATACTCGATATTTACCCGACTGCGGCGAAGCCCAAAGGAGGGTTATGTGTTTGACCAGTATGTATGTATGTATGTCCGTTCCTGTGTCCGCTCGTAACTACTCAACGGCATATCCGATTTTGATAAATGATACATCATTAGAATCGTCTTGATGGTGCGAGTGTCACTGGGTATCAAGTTCGTTAAAATAAACAAAATGGCGGATTTTATGCAGTTTCAAAGTGCACCGCGGTCGGGGTTTTTTTTAATAAAAATGTGGTTATTTTATGGTACGGCTTTAAGGCGTTAAATCGGTCGTTCGTTTTCACACCCGTAATAATACCTGTATAACTCGACAGTGGCGCCAACTAGTGAGCATAAAAACTGTAGCCCTCATTGAAATGTAAAACCAAGTCAATTAATTTATGACCGTATTACATCTTTTTCATTAACAGAATGAACGACTTGGCCATCGCTCACGACAGAATATCTCTCTAATTTTGAAGTCGGTTAAAAACGCGCACATAGACTCTGCAACGTCTCTCATTTACAAGTCACGTCACGTGGCCAACTTAATTGGTTAGTTAGTTCCACTACGTTATTTGCATCTCTATACTTATTAAGAGCAAACCCGAGCTATATTTGCATTTTCGGCATGACACCGATGTAATTAGAAATGACACTGACGTCTTAAAAGCAAGTGCCAGTCGGATTCGCACAGGAAGGGTCCCATACCAGCGTCGTCGAGCAACAAAAATGAATGATCGCACAAATCTGATCCTAATATTCACGGCAACTCAAGTTAACCGCGTGCAAAGTTGCCACTTATTTTTAGCACGCGAGGTACATACTCTTATGCCTTCTACTTCGATATGTTTCTGTGGTAACGCGTAACCATAAAATAGCAGATTTTCTTCAAATGAAATACCACATTTGTCGAAAAACTACTATTGGATTCTCGTACACAAAACATAATTAACTTCCCTCCGCCAAGCTGGATGACTTTACAGAAACCGTGCAGTTAACTGAAGCGCACAAATTACTTGTTTTCCTCTTTTTTTTCAAAGTCCGTTAATTTAGGTTAGGTTAAAATCCATTTTATTCGTTTTTTACTCAAAACTTCTAAATAAACCTATTAAGTATAAAACAAAGTCGCTTCCCGCTGTTTGTCCCTATGTACCTATGCTTAGATTTTTAAAACTACGCAACGGATTTTGATGCGGTTTTTTTTAATAGATAGAGTGATTCAAGAGAAAGCTTTATTATGTATAATACATACATTTAGTATCAGCATTGCAACCGTGCGAAGCCGGGGCGGGTCGCTAGTCTTAGATACGCATAAAACATAAAGCGATAAAGCAATTCATGAGTGCTTTTGAATTTCCTGAAATATTTTGCAGACTGTTTTATTACTTTGTGCCTAAATTTATTCTGATTTTAAATTAGACATTAAATTACTTGACTTTATTCAGTATCCTTTGTTTGATCATTTTAGTATTAAAATTTTCTTTTCAATTGTAAATAACTTCATTTATTAGGTATTTATTGTTTTGTAAAATTTAATAATGGCCTTTGTTTGAAATGTAATCATAAATGCTTGAGCAAAATTCTATCTTAATAATAAATTATATAAACCTGAAGAAATTAATACCTAATTTAGATTTTTTTTCTGAACTGTAGGTAAATATTTGAATGTTTATTTCGGTACATAGTAAAGTTAAAATTAATAAAACCAACTTATTATGTAGTTAGATCTCAAAGCAAAAGAACGGATCGAAATCGAAATAAAATAATTTTATTAGTATAGTCTATATCATTATACAAAAAGTAAATTATTGATACACTAAAATTGGGATAAAATATTTAATTACGTTAAATAATACAAAAAAATAAACAGAGTATGGTAAAATATGGTAAAAAGAAGAGAAATCTAGTGCTCCAGGATGGGTATTCCGCAGCCATCTTCGCATTCAAATCTTCCTATCTTTCTAAATTATTGATTGTTTTTATTTGATTAAAGAAATATTAAGGGTATGGATAAAGAAACTTGCATACAAGTTTTCCTTTGATCATTTGTATAATTATATAGATAGCTTATTTTTTTAGTGTAGTCAACAAACACGGTACCTATACACTTCCTCTTCGTATTTTGTTCCTCATTGCTGAGGATCGTGAAGTATACACACAGTATACATACATTATTTATTTATTTTATTTAGAAGAATGTTTCATGTTGTGTGTGTTTGTTTTTTTTGTTTGTTTTGTGTGTTTTGTTTGTTACAGTTACAAAAATACAAATCCCATCAGACACATTACATGTAAAAAGATGCAAGTCTCGCAACGATCTGCGTTCCTCTACAACAAAAAAGTTTTGAGATATAATGTTAAAGTGCTAAACCTAGTCGGTTATTTTAGTTAGTACCTACCGAGGGGGTGTACACAGAACTCAATTTCCACCGACTTGCCTATTCTGAGAGGATTCTTTATTTGAGAATTATAAAATGTGTTCCACCTCAAAACTTTTTTGTTGTAGAGAAACTGCGTTGCGAGACTTGTATCTTTTTACAAGTAAAGTTTTTGATGGGATGGCACTTCTTTTTGTAAATGGCCTTCTTTTATTTATTACATTCCAATCTATTCTATTTCCCATTTGATTGAACTACAAAAGTAACTTTGTAATCGCACGTCTTTGTATAGCATTACATATACATGCATATCACAAACCAAATAAAATTTCATATGCTTTGTGTGTACTGACGTGGATTTCGAAGAAGAAATTGCATCTGTCTCTATATGTATAATTTTATACAAACCTCACGTAAAATGTTGTATTAAATATTATTTTCTTTTATTACACAACTATCGATATCGAAATAAAATGTTTCTAACACTAGTTTGATTGCGACAGTCTTTTGTTTTGCCGTGTAAATTCCGGGCTCTGCTAATGGAGACGTTTGTTCACAGGTGTTAGTCACGAAACCCGACTTCTACAACGAAGAGACCCGCAAACATCTCTTCGCCACGCTCTCAGAGCTAATTTCCCTCAACATAGTGCCCATTATCAACACGAACGATGCGGTCAGCCCGCCTATGTTCGTACACGACGACACAGTTGTGCCAGGGACTGGGAAGAAGGTAAGCCAAGTTCAACTTTAAATCTATTGGAATAGAGTGCAATTTGTTATGTAAGTAGACATTTAAACTGAGTCTGATTTCATTTTGCTTCCAAACGTTGGAATCTTCAACGTGATGAGTGCGAAAATCTGGAACGGACAGAATAGCCTCATAACTGGATGCCGTTTTTACAAAAAAAATCGGCGTAACGACTTCTTCGGCCCCATTTAGAACTCGTATGCGAGTTTGATTACATTGCAGGCTACCTATGTACGATAAGTACAATTGATCGAATAATCCCCGCAATTAAATGAAAATCGCAAACGAGTTCTCACCCCGTCTAAATGGGGCCTTATGCCTCATTTTATTCATTGTTTCAATCATATGTTGGCACGTTAGTAAGTAACAAACAAACCAGACTTTGAAGGTTTCGCTGTGTGGCCTCTAAATATCTTCAAAAATTCAAAATTGTTGTGAAATCAATTTATTTTCTAAAACATCAGGCCAGTAATTCACCCAACTTACTGACTTACTGATCCCGGATACCCCGTCATAACAACCCGCTTACGATTTTCAAAGAGAAAGATCTAAGGGAATTATTAAAAGAAAAGAGTCGACTTCCTTGTTAAAAGTACTTAGAAGTTCCGCGGGATCTTATAGGAAAAACTTGACGGCTCCTTTAAATTGTGTTTTCTTTTACTTACGACACTGATAAGGGTTTTCGCGGGAGTGAAGCAATTTTGTTATTCTACAACGACTGAATAAAAAGACAATATTACTTCAGACGAAATTGATTTCAACACTGTTCGAGATTCTTTTTTTTTATCAAATGCGCAGTATTTTTTAGCGAGGCTGATAACCAATTTTTTGGTTTGTAATACTTTCCACGTTATTTTGCATTTTCTTAAATAGAATATAACTTTACCAATAACTACGTAAGCACACTTGACCTAAATGATAAAAGATTGCACTTAGTAGATAGGAAACGGTACAAAGAAGTCGAATTAGTACATGCATTGATTTTAATTTTTATCCTAATAATTTGTTGCAATATAGAAGCCAAATTAGTTTAACAATTTGCGACAAACAAAGTTACAAAAAGAAAGACATATATAATAGTTAAGCACTGAAAGACAGGGTTTTGTAAAGAAGTCCCAAATTCTATTTTCAATGCTCCTAAGTGTAGGTAACATTGAACATTAAAGCCCTTTTTGTATCGCGGATAAATAAAAAGGCTATCGTTTCAGGGTATTGGCCTAAAGGACAACGACAGCCTGTCAGCGCTGCTGGCGGCGGAGGTCCAGGCAGACCTGCTCATCATGATGTCAGACGTTGACGGCATCTACAACAAACCGCCGTGGGAAGATGGCGCTCGCATGATGCACACATACACTGCTAAGGACAAGGATCAGGTGGAGTTTGGAAAGAAATCCAAGGTACGTTGTTTTGTTTACACCGACAATGACAAAATTTTAGATGGAATATATATAAGAGATTGCAGATGTTGATTGCTAATAGGCACAATTCACTCTTACTCAAACTAGAATACAACAATGCAACGCAACTGCAATGCAAGTTGCAGTTGCTGATTTGTGTCAGTAATAAGTATTTGTAACATAAATTAGCATGGTCATTTAATGCAATTAAATCATTGTCTTGGGATGAGATGGGATAGGTTAGGTTAGGTTAGGTCCTCAAATTGTTTTTGAAAAATATCAACATGATGTTATAATGTTTTCATTCCACTATGAGACTAAATATTCATAAGACCTGATGTTGCACTTTGAAATGTTTTTAAGGTTGGCACTGGTGGCATGGACTCAAAAGTCAACGCTGCGACTTGGGCTATGGCCCGCGGCGTTAGCGTTGTAATCTGCAATGGCATGCAAGAAAAGGCTATTAAGACCATAATTAGCGGGAGGAAAGTCGGTACTTTCTTCACCGATTGCCCAGCACCTACAACATCCTCTGTAGACGTGTCTGCCGAAAATGGTATGGAAAAAAATGTAAATATTGTATATCTTCTTGTATTACATATTGTTATAGTAGTGGAGCCACAATAATTCTGCTTTAATTTTAGCTCGCACGGGTAGCCGAGTATTGCAGCAATTGTCACCAGCAGAAAGAGCTTCTGCCATACACACACTTGCTGACCTCTTGGTTGAAAAACAGGAAAGCATATTAGCGGCAAACTCCAAAGATTTAGAAGAGGCCACCAAAAATGGTCTTGCTAAACCCCTCTTAAATCGACTCGCATTAAGCCAAGGAAAGCTGAAAACTTTATCAATTGGATTGAAACAAATCGCTGACTCTAGCTACGAAAATGTTGGCAGACTTTTAAAGAAGACTAAACTGGCAGAAAACCTGGTACTTCGACAAATAACAGTCCCGATTGGTGTGCTTCTAGTCATATTTGAATCAAGACCAGACTCTTTGCCTCAAGTAGCGGCCTTAGCTATGGCTTCAGCTAATGGCCTTCTTTTAAAGGGAGGTAAAGAAGCCGCTCACTCTAACAGAGCACTCATGGAACTAGTTAAAGAATCCCTTCAAACTGTTGGTGCTCAAGATGCTATATCATTAGTATCAACCAGGGAAGAAATTAGTGACTTGCTATCAATGGAAAAACATATTGACTTGATTATCCCACGTGGATCATCTGATTTAGTCAGAAATATACAGAAACAGTCACAACATATTCCCGTTCTTGGTCACGCAGAAGGTATCTGTCATGTATATGTAGACAGGGAAGCCGATCCAGCTAAGGTTTTGAAGATAGTGAGAGATGCCAAATGTGATTATCCAGCCGCTTGTAATGCGATGGAAACTCTCCTATTGCACGAGGATTATCTGTCTAGCTCTCTATTTACGGACATTTGTAACATGCTGAAGAAGGAAGGCGTGAAGATTCATGCCGGTCCTGAACTATCGAATTATTTAACTTTCGGTCCTACGCCGGCAAGGACAATGAAGCATGAATATGGTGCTCTGGAATGCTGTATTGAAGTAGTTAAAGATCTTGATGCGGCAGTAGAGCACATCCACAAGTTTGGCAGCTCCCACACCGATGTTATCATCACTGAAAACGGTTAGTTCTATTTGATTGGTACGATTAGCAAAAGGTGTTACATAACTGTTGTTGTAAAACTAATAACTTTAATAACTTTTGTTTGTTCAGATGTTTGTTAAATACGGAAACGATATTAAACGTTAAACTTACTCTAGATAAGCGAAATATTATTATGGTTATTTTATATGCAGATAAGGCGGCACTATTTACTGACCTAACATTCCAATCAGTTTGTTTGCGTCTGATTTTACTGCTGTTTCATATAATGTTTACGTAATTGCTGTAGATAAAAGTAATACAATAAAACTAGTTTTAGCTTGGTTATCACACATATGTTGTGTGATACTTCTTTACAGTTACAAACATTTTAGACTCCGATCTTGATATTGATTTTCTGTAGCTAATTCGTTTATTATTCGTTAGGCAACAAACATCGACTTTTACCAATATTGAAACGTATTGATTAAAACTTTCTTGATTTTCACTTTCACGAATTACGATAAAGATAGATAACTTGATCGTGTAAAAACATGACGTCCATTTTTTCTCTGCGACCACGGATGTCACAGCACATCCGAAACGTCGAGGTAAATAAATGATGGTTTTACACGATTGAGTTCTATTTTATAGATAAGCTACAATAACGTGAAACCAAAATTTTCAACTTTTAGATGCCACAGCGAGACGTTTCCTCAACTCTGTGGATAGCGCCTGCGTGTTCCACAACGTGTCCTCTCGGTTCGCAGACGGGTTCCGTTTCGGACTCGGTGCTGAAGTCGGTATCTCCACTGCAAGGATACATGCCAGAGGTATATATACATGTCACCATACTTTAAATAATGACAACCTTAAAAAAATCAAATAACCGACTTCCAATGAACCTATTTTGATAGGAACTGCACGAGTGACTATAAATAATACCCAAATCGCTATAAATGCGCCTGTAATATTTAAAGACGGGAACATACATAAAAAGGCCCCGATGAACAGAGCATTTTCTTTTTTAAAGTCTGTTAAAAGTGACCTTGCGTGGTGTCGGTCGTTTAAAAGTGTTATTTGCGGAATAACGTTTCGATATTAGATTTTTATTTATGCAGCGTAGTAGCCTGCTACAAGTAGCTCGCACACATCAATCTGGTTTATCAACCAATTTATTTGAAGGTCCTTTGATATAGTAATACGATCGCTGAAATGGTAGTTGTTAAGACTACTAATGTCAACTTTTGGGGTTAAGTCAAAACACCACGAGGGCATAATATGACTTGTTAGATATGTTCTCAATAACGTTCAATAGGCTTGTGTCCTAAATTTTGTTACTGATGTTAATGGATTCTACTATTTATGAGGAACAAATATATACCTATAATTACTACACTTGGATAACTATAACAGCCACAAATTGCAATCAAAAGTAGCCGACCGCACCGAGCGTTAAAAACGGCCCATACAAAACGGACGCACCCTGTGACGTCATCTCTTGTCCTCGCTGTACTAAGTCTGTATGAAAAAAATAGCATTTTGCCATTTTGAGCACGAAAAAGTGCGTTTAAGCACATAGTTGTCATACATTTATTTTTTCAGTGTTATTTAAGCATTCCGAAATTGATTTTAATTTTTCTTTAAGACGATAAAAAAATATCGTTTTTTTTGTAACATTGTGGTCTCATAACTTTATATTTTTTATATATATTTTGTTTATTTCTTCTGTGTTATGATAGTTTAGTATTTTCCAATACATGTGACTATATTATGTTGTAAAATTCGACATAAGTCAACATCCCCATTGGAACTTGTAGTTAAAGTACATTTGCACGTCAAAATTTCTTAGTTTTGTCACTGACTCACTCACTGATCATCATAATTACGGTACTACGGTATTACTACGGTACCTACTTCTAGAAGTAAACACACGCTCCAAATTTTAAACATAATTAGTTTTTAGCCTATCAAGTCATGCAAAACCTAACCGTGGAGGATTCTTTATTTGAGAACTTTAAAATGTGTCCCTCCATGGTTAAATAATAGGCAAATCGATGGAATTTATCATTGCATCTCAAAACTTTTTTGTTGTAGAAGAACTACGTTGCGAGACTTGCATCTTTTTACATGTAATGTTTTTGATGGGATTGTTACTTCCAGGTCCGGTTGGAGTGGAAGGTCTACTCACTACAAAATGGATACTCGAAGGCACAGACCACACCGCTGCTGAATTCAACGAAGGCAAGAGGACTTGGTTGCACGAGAAAATGCCCGTCAATTGACTCAGAAAGGGTTTTACGAAACTGTTTAATACTTTTAGGAGATTATTTTCATATAGGATCAAATAATGTTAGTATTTGTAAAAGGATTTGGATGTTTTTAAATGTTATTAATAAAGTGAATGTTATTGAGTTTTGCTTTATTTTCACATGGAAGTTTTATACTATCAAGTTGTTGTATGTATATTTACGTAAACAATAGTACATTGTGTATCAAAGGCGGTAAGTAAGGAATTACAAACGAGTGTTTGTTACAAGTCCGAGGCAAAGCCGAGGGCTTTAATAACACGAGTTTGTAATTCCTTTACCGCCCGTGGCACACACAATGTTTTTCATCACACTTGTGAGCAAATCTGATTAAAATAACCTTACTTAACCTAAATAAAATTGTAAAACTGACAGTGACATTATCCATAGACAATGCGAATGTCAACTCACGTTCGGAAACCATAGCGGTAAAAACTTAAAATGTGTGTTTTTATTTTTGCAAAATACTGAAATGCACTATTTAAACATTTAATTAATGTTACAGAAATATGTGTTTACATGTATTTGCAATAACAGTTCTCTTTAAATAAATATTTCAGTAATAAAAGTTAAAAAAGTACGTTGGCGTTTCCTTTGAACATGACAAATAAGAGTAAAACAGAACCAGCGTTTCAAATTTAAAAAGAAAACCATTAAGTCCTAGGGCGTAATAGCTCATTTACGGCCCGCAAAACCTACGTGTTGATGACACCATTTTCGAGCAAGTGTGATGAAAACTATTTTTAACAATGTCTCTCCATGTATAATAGTTTTTTTATCTAAGTAGTTTGAGTTTTTGTAACGTAATTTCTTTACGTCCCACCTGGCCGAAAAGTGGCAATAACCGCCCGCTACGCGTGCGAAAATCCCACTTCATGGCCTGGGGGAAACTTAAAATTTTGTAATAAAGAAAGCCCCAGATCGCATATTTATCGCCCTTGCCTTCGGCTCGGGCGCGAAATATCTGCTATCTGAGGCATTTTTTTGTTTCAGCACCCTAGGTAAAGTAATGTACTATTGTTGTTAAAAATAACTAATATTTTCATCGATCGGTACATAGCCACTCGCTTGTTTTCTTGTTTATGTTCAATTTTATCCCTCCGGAGTGTTACGTCAAAGTCCTAAAATGTCCAGGTGTCCAGGTCGTAAAATAACCAAGTAGGAAAATGTCAAGTTGGTAAAATAACCAGGTAGTAGAATGTCAAGATCGTAAAATAACCAGGTAGCAAAATGTCAAGATCGTAAAATAACAGGTAGCAGAATGTCAAAATCGTAAAACAACCAGGTAGTCAAATGTCAAGATCGTAAAGTAACCAGGTAGTAGAATGTCAAGATCGTAAAATCATCATACTCCAAGTATGTATGTATGTAAACACATTATTGCACATTTTACGACTTTGACGTAACACTCCGGAAGGAATTTTATTGCTATACGAACGAGTAAAAATAAGTACTTGGACAGCTATAGCTATAAAACGCGAATGGAGCTCCCAGACAAAAATATTACAAACTAATAATATAGGTCTTGTCTCACATTGTTCTACATATATGGCAATATAAACAGTTTTAGTTTCACAAAAGAACATTTGGTATCACTTTTTACGAACCACTATGTTATGATGTCGGATCTCTATCATTTTTCCAGGAAAACCACGTTACTTTGTGAGAAATATGTAGTAACTGACAGTATAATAACTAACGAAGATATAAATTTTAATTAAAATATCGCAAGCGTGGCAATTTAAGCGGAGCACGATGATTTAATTATGAAAAAAAGATAAAACTTTATCCTCGATGTTACAATACCGTCTAAGAAAAGTCTAGAAAAAATCATTGCTTTAAAACTTTTTTATTACTTGCATGCTGTTCACTTCAACGACGTTAATGTTTGGCGGGACAAAGGCACAGAATATAAATAGAGCAGTATGGAAGCTACGTTTACTTTTTGAAATAAATACCTACACTCCATTAGAGCGTTAGGGTTGTTTAAAATGAAAAGATCGCGGGCTGTCTGGGCGCGCGCACGTAACAAACGCAAAGCGCGACCACTCGCCTGCATGAGGCACTCGCGACTGACGGCACCGCGAGATTCCCTTAGGGGCCTTGTAAAAGCGCGTGTCTATGTGTGCGTGCGTTTCGATCGTTTTGTTTGTAGCTTCCTTACTGCTTTAGCTTATATTATATTCTGTGACAAAGGTGTACCTGGCACAGTATAATTTAGCAGTAAATTATCTTCCTACAAAAGGTACATCGCGCGCTTGAATGTGCGCGCGCCGTGTACGAACGCACTACAAGCAAAGTTTTAAGAACGCGTAAGAATGCTCCAGTATGGGTCGCACTCACACAGACGTGCTATCGCGTGCTCCTAAACGGCCGAAGTTGGACTACTTGTTCGTCTTTATACTTTTGTACTAGGTACAGTATAGGTAATACAAAACAAGTAGTCTTTCTTCGAAACAAACGTTACAAATAGTAAGTACAAATTCCTTATTCTTACAACTCGAAAATTGACTGATTTATTTGTTTACGCCACGCCACTTGTACGTATTATAATATACGAGTAACAATATTACCATCTTGATGAATCCCACTAATATTATAAATGCGAAAGTTTGTGAAGATGTTTGGATATTTGGATGTTTGGATGTTTGTTACCTTATAACGGGGTAACAACTGGATGGATCAAGCTGAAATTTGGCATGCAAGTAGACCAAGTCCTGGATTTGGGATAATAACGGGAACAACGCGGGCGAAGCCGCGGGAAAATGCTAGTAAGCAATAAGCAAAGTAACTTGGCACAATTTAAGTGCTAAATTACCTCTAAGGCTAAACAAAGACATGAACAAAGAGATTTCTTCTTTCTATTTATTTTTCTTTCTATCTAATTCTAATAAATCTTCACCCTCGGAAGGCGAGCAAATCCTTTTAAGAGCTAGTTGTCAAGAAAGAGCCCAGTTTCCGCGATCATTATTTCACACAAGCATCGATTTGGCTCAACGCTGATTTACGCGATCCTTTTCTTAAAACCAACTTCATTTCATGTTTAAAAGTACACTTTTGAAGTATGATTGATGATTTGAAGTAGTATGAAATGAAGTATACAGGGAGGGGAGGGGAGGGGGAATACTACAGTATACAGGGTGTAATCGTTAAGCATTTACAGGCACTCATCCAGTGAATATAAAAGATCTCAAAAAACGTTAACGGGCGCTGGGCCGGAAATGCAGACGTACTGGGTTTGATTCCCGGTCTGGACCACAGGTGAGTACCATTTAATTTTTCTATGTACTTTGATTTCTTGTATCTATATATGTACTATATTAGTTACCAACTACCAGCTGAACTTCGCACTACGCGATGCCAAGAACAAGCAAAGATTGCCGGACACCGTCAGAGGGAAGCTGATTTCACGGGGACCTCACGACCCTCAGTATAATGTATGTATGTATAAGTATAAGGAACACTATGCGAAGAGCAGGATATTATGTAAGATTTTGGGATATTTAAATTATTAGTTAATATTCAGGTATATCTTTATTTTCTTAGATTAGGCTTTTTACAATATATATATAAAAAGTAAAATACAAAGTGAAATTACAAAATATAAACACATTATAAAAAACCTAACCTAGGGTGCCGCCGGCAGCGGGGCGGGGCCCAGGCTACCGGTGGTTAGGGCCGCAGAGAGAGGAACCTCCTGACGATGCGCGCCGTGTCCAGAAGAACCGCTTTCTGTATCTGACCCTTGATCCAGCCATCTAGCGAGAGTCTCTTGAGGTGGTGATCGAGACTCTTCGCTATAAGTCCGTTCGCCGAGACGACTATCGGAACAATGATCGTCGAATCAACATCCCACATGGCGGTAACCTCGTGAGCCAAGTCAAGGTAATTGCTGAGCTTGTCCTTCTCGGCCTTCACGAGGTTCTCGTCATGGGGGATGGTGATGTCGACGAGCACTGCACGGCGCTTGGATCGATCTATCAGCACGATATCAGGCTTATTGGCTACAATAGTCCTGTCCGTGATGATAGATCGATCCCAATAGAGCGTGGCGCGACCATTTTCGAGAACCGGCGTTGGTGCGTACTTATAGTACGGCACCTCAGACCCCACAAGACCATATCGAACAGCAAGTTGCTGGTGAATGATCCTGGCTACTTGATTATGTCTGTGCAAGTACTCGCCGTTAGCTAGATGGGAACAACCGGAGATAATATGCCTGATAGACTCTCCGGGACGGCGGCATGCCCGACAGATGTCGACCGTACCGTCCCTCAGGATATATCTCCGGTAGTTGTTCGTCATCATAACTTCGTCCGCAATTGCACAGACAAAACCTTCAGTTTCCCCGAAGAGATCACCGAAGCGTAGCCAGTTCACCGACGCGAGCAGGTCTACATCGGGCCCCATGAGGGCCTTGTAGAACCGCCCGTGTAGCTCCTTACTCTTCCATATGTCCTTGCGGTCGTCGGTGCTAAGCACCTTAGGTCTACGCCAGTTCTCGTTTGCCAAGGAAAGAGGAGTAAGGCTTCTGTCTACTGCTACTACATCGCGATGTATCCCACACTCGTTGTTTAGGAAGTACTCCCTGAGGCTGCACACCTCGCGGTTATGGAGGTCCTTGGCGTTTAAAAAGCCACGGCCGCCACACTTACGCGGGATGTACAGTCTCATAACTGACGAGCGTGGGTGTAGCATGCGGTGTGTAGTGAGCAGCACACGGACCCGCCTATCCAGGGCGTCCAGCTCAGTCTGAGTCCACCTTAGTATGCCAAAGGAGTAAGTGAGCAGGGGCATCACCCAAGCGTTGAAGGCCCGCACCTTGTTGCCGCCAGACAAAAGACTGTTAAGTACTTTTGTCAAGCGACAGAAGAAGCGCTCCTTCACCGCCTGTATAGTGTCCCTGTCCGCAATACTCAAGGCCTGTGACATACCAAGGTACTTGTAGGTTTCAGCCTCGGAGATAGACCTGAGAGTCATTGTCTCGGAAAGTTGCAAATTCGGGGAATTTACGACTTTCCCTCGTTGTACATGCATGACCGCACACTTATCTACACCAAACTCCATTTTGATGGCGCTACTGAAGGTTTCTGTGACCTTCAGTAGCTCCAGCAAGTCTGGGCGTTTGGGTGCAAATAGCTTGAGGTCGTCCATGTACAGCAGATGAGAAATGACCTCACCCCCTCTCCGAAGCCGACAGCCCAGTCCTGACTCCTTCAGCAGAGTGCTGAGTGGGTTCAGGGCCAGGCAGAACCACAGGGGACTCAGACTGTCACCCTGGAAAATACCTCTCTCAATCCTTATAAAGTCATGCGGACCAGGGGGGCCATCTCTACCGCCTGGTTGACGAAGGACTGTGGTCCACTGCCTCATACATGCGCCTAAGAAGGATTTTAAAGCTGTATTGATTTTATACAGCTCCAAGATCCTCTCCAGCCATGAATGAGGCACCGAATCATAGGCCTTCTTGTAGTCAATCCAAGCAGCCGAGAGAGACCCCCTGTCCCGCCGGACTTGTTGGCAAATGGCCGTGTCGATGAGGAGGAGCTCTTTAGTACCACGTGACCCAACCCTACATCCATTTTGAGAGAAGGCCATAACGTTGTTCGCAACAATGTGCGAGTTGATTTTTGATCTCAGAATGGATGTAAGGAGCTTGTACAGCGTGGGCAAGCACGTGATGGGTCGATAATTCTTCGCTTCCGTGGTACTACCGGACTTGTAGAGCAGGAAGGTAACACCTGTTGTTAGGAAAGATGGTAGGAAGCCGAGCTCAAGGGCTTGTTGGAATTGTGTTGCCAAGCGTTCATGTGCGCATCGAAACCACTTGATCCAGAAATTGTGTAACCCATCCGGCCCAGGACTTTTCCAGTTCTGGGTCGCACGAGCCGCACAACTCACGTCATCGGGGCTGATGGTAACAGCCCCCATGGTTTCGATGGGCTCACATTCTCGCTCAACAACAGTCATCCACTCGCCCTCGGTGTGCACGACTGGCGCCGACCAGATACTACGCCAGAAATTAATCATGGCGGTAGGATCCGGTAGTTGCCCGTCGGTCACACGTTGATCGGCTCCCTCCCACTTTCGGTATACCTTCCTTTGGTCACTCTGAAAGAGACGATTCTGCTGGTATCGATCCACACGCTCTCTATAGCGGCGAATACGGCTTGCCCATGCATAGACTTTCTGCTTCAGGAAGTCTATGCGCTCCGTGGCTCCGTGACACATGCCATGTAGTCGCAGGGTCTGATATCAGTCCCTGCGAAGGCTTGTGTCACGAAACGCATAACACGGGGGCGGTTGTTACCCCCCCTGAAGCAAATCAGCTTTGCAATGAGAGTCCTAAACGTGCTGATACGCCGCTCGATCCGTACTTGCCAGGCGGGGACACCCCCGGCGGTCCGCGGCGCTCGGTCAGCGTCCGGGAACTTGACGCGAGCGACGCGGCACGCCGCGATGGCCCCGCAATACATGATCGCGTGTGTATCAGCGAGATCTTCGCTAGCCCGCAAATACGGGTCTAGTAAAGCGTTTAGGGCTCCCACTAGCGCTAGATTACGCCTATTCGTGGGCAGGCGAGGTAAACGCGGCCTAGAGTCTGCCGTGGATCGGTACTGCTCAATCGCCTCCTCCAGAGCCCTCTTCAATTGCTCATTGGCCTGGGCACTTACACTACTCACACCGTCCTCCTCGTCGGCAGCGGGATCCTCCCGTGGCGCCCCCGGCGCCAGGTCGGGTGCTGGCACCGGGCCCGGCGACGTAGCGGGCGGATTCCGAGCCGAAGCGGAGGCCGCGCGGGTGGCAAGTACTTCCAGGCGCAGTCGATCAAGCGTCGCGTCATCCAGCCGCTTCAGCCGCTGGATGGCGCGCACCTGATCCGATAGTCGTTGCGCAGACACGTCGATGGCCGGTTCAAGAGTCTGAAACAGAAGCAGCATCCGGTCACGGTACGCGGTCAGGACGGTTCCTCCCTCTGTAGCCCCATAGTAGGCGCGCATGCAGTTCTCATTCATACTCTGAGTCCATCGCATGCGTCGCACTACACCACCGGTAGCGAGGGCCGTGGGCGGGGCAGGATGCCCCACAGGCCCCAAGCGTGCCGGCAGCGGTGGCCGTCCTCGTCGCGCAGGTTGTCGCGGCGGCGGGGGCGGCGGCCCGCGCGCGTCCTCGCTCGACTCGCTGCTGGTGTCGGGGGCAGTCGCAAACTCTTCCCCCGACGACGATCCCGAGGAGGTGGACGGCACGGGCGGTGGTGTTGGGCGTGCGCTTGTGACCGCCTGTGCTCGCCGTCTCGTAATCATCTTTGATACTGCTGGTAGTACTAGTATTTTATTTTCGCCATTTGTGTTTGTGTTCGCGGTTTTCGTGTTTTAGGTGTAAAATCTCATAGATTTCAGTCCAAAAAGCGTTTAAAATACATTTTTATCAAAATAAAAACGGAGACGACGTCTGTCATTGTCAGCGGATTTTTATTATAGTTAATATATTATTTTAATTATTTATCATTTTAACATTGAGTTTTAAATTCATGAAAGTGGTTTTAACGATTAAACAAAACGAAATAGATGCGGTTTGGCCGGAAAACTGGCTGGTTGACGCAGTCTCGAACGGTTTTAAAAAACAGAGAGGATAGCAAGATGGATGACGCAAGGAGAAACGTTGTAATGTTTATGGAGATGGAAAAATAAATGATTTGTCAAGAAAACTTTACCCTTATTACAAAGTGTCACACACGTTACTCACGGTTCGATATTTACTCCCAAATAAATCCGCCAAAACTTGTCCAATTAGTGCTCAACCCTTTAACTTTTCGCCTTTTGTTTATCTTAATTAAGGTAATAAAGTTTAGTGTTATCGGGTTCCTTCTTTCAGTGCCGTCCTCTAATTAACTTAGACAAAAGTTGGGAACAATAAAGAACAATTTCAGAGTTGGTAGACTTATTCAAAAGAGGGAGACGAATTGTTTTGGTTTGACGCTGAAATTGAGCAAGATTGTTGGCGGAGTTTCCGGAGGTATTCGTTTGTGTCTTCGAGATGTTTAAACTTCGGTTAGATCATTAAACTGTAATAAAATAGTTAAAATGTCAATGTTTTAAGAGAAGATTCATTCCGATCAAATTTCATTTATTGTAATTTTGTAGATTCTGTTAATGAAAGTGTAGTTTGTTTTGAGAAATGACACCTTTTCTTAAGAGTACTTATGTAAACCAAAATCTAATAATAAGTGGCGAAAATATTCCGCCCTTTTTTTGTGGTTGCTCTTTACAGACCATCACAGCTAGCACAAGACGGACGCGGCATATTTCGCGCGCAATACTCGTAACCAGACTTCGAATACCGGTATTGCCTCCATACAAAAATACCGGTATTTTTCCGTTCTTTTCGTTCCTTGCTTTATTATTTTTTAATCGGGCAATCTAATAATACGAAGTCATTAATTAAATACGTAAACGCTATACGCAAATACGCCCTACATAAAAAGCATAACATAATTCAACATTGGGCAATTTCGGGGTTTTTGCGAAATACCGGTTTCGAGCCCTGTAGGCTTATGATGCTACGGTTTGTCATAAAGCATCCGTCACTCTCACACACTATTTGTCAGAACATGCCGGATGCTTTATCAATTATTTATCACGTGATAAAGCGTAGCATCATAAGCCTACTCGTAACACCGATAGGACACCGCTCGCCCCGTCTGGCCCCGCTGCACGCTGTCCCGTGCAAGTCTAAAAGGCGACTTTGGCGAAGAAAACACATAGTAAACAAAAAAAGCCGGTCAAGTGCGAGTCGGACTCACTCACCGAGGGTTCCGTACTAACTTGTAGTATGTTAATAGTTAAGCTGTATTGAGAAACATACTTAACTTTGCTGCTGGAAAACTGTTGTCCCTATACATTGACATAGGTCGCACCGTTAGTTTAGTAACTGACAAAATAAGATCTTGTAAAGTTTTTTGTGAATTTCTAAAAAACTATGCAAGTTAGGAAAACCATTATATTTTTCCTGCAATATTCAGGACGATATTAATAATTGGTAATTTTTATACATTTTTCGGTCCAGTAACTTCGGAGACCCTATTATCTCCGGTAATGATATTTCTTTGAACGTTTTTCATCATAAAACCAAAACTACTACTTAAGCCCTTTCATTTCATACTCCACTTGATATAATTGCCCTACTTTTATTTTTGACATTCCATAAAAAAAAAAGTAAAAAAGCTATAAGAATTTTTTATGTCGAATAGGCGCAGGTTAGCGATTTGTAACACTATTCTAAATTTCACAACGATAGCAGCAGTAGTTCCTGAGACATCTGTGACAGACGGACAGACAGAGTCGCACCACAAGGGTTCCTTTTTACTATTTTGAACCCTAAACATCGCCTTTTAGACAAGCACGGCAGCGCTCATGTCCAGACCGCCGCTTGAAAGCCATTGGAAACGTGCATTCGCAACAGTGCAATGCACGCGTGTTGTCATTTGCCGTTACGTGTCATGTCACATTCGAAACATATCGCAGCCATTGTGCAAGTCGTGCAGGCGTCACTTAAGGACTCGTGTCGCCATCTTCACACTTTACAGGCTGACGAGTGACTTACCTGGAAATGTGGCATAGTTTCAAACCTATTTAGAGGCCATACGCGGACACGGGCGGCAGCGTTTAGCGGTAGCGGCGGCGTAGTAGTAGGGTTGTACAAACAGTAAAAATTACTATTTTGATAGTTTTATTTTTCTTTATTATAACAAGCATTTTACTATTGCAATTCGATTCTACGTCAAATATATGACACTATATTTTCAGGAAAGTCCCTCGTTACATTCCACCCGGTATACTTAGGGAATCTGAAAAGTATGAGTACGGTCAGATAACAAGTTGCATAAGCCCTTTATCAATAGGTAATAGTAAAAGAAAAATACTCCTACATAGAGGAAACTTTCTATTTTCAATATTGATCTATGAAAGTTATAATGCAACCGAGAACTCGTACAGCGTATAAGTAAAAGTAAACGTTTGCGTACATTTTATTCACTTAAGTCTAGTCAGTAGAACTCGTTTGTAGCCAATGTTCGCTCTCGAGTATTGGTTTACGCTGGAAAAGCTTTTACAACAGTATAACCAGTAGTCTAACTCCGAGCGTTTCGGACATTACGTACTTTACGGTAGGTATCAGTGGCGTGGCGTTAAATTATATTCTTATGATTTCTTTTTCTTCAGGACTAGTAGATACTCCGGTCATATGCTTTAAAAAATAGGCAAGCCGATGGGGATCGGGTTCTATGGACGCCACGCCACTGGTAGGTGCGGACGTCTCTGTATACAGAAGGCATGGCGCGTGCGCCGCTATGGCAAGATCTGAATTATGCCATACTGTCTATGTCAATGTCATAGCCATGAATTGTAATTTCTGACAGTAAATAAATCAAATCTAACAGCGTATCGATATGTGTATGTGACGCGCTGTGCTACGCATGCATACATGTCCACGAAGTCAAACTACTGGTAATACTGTGCTTTTATCCCATATTTAACTTCAGAGTTTTCCCTTTCGCAGGCGCAAAGCTGGTTGAATTTGTGCTCTTGAATTTTTATGTAAAGTAAAATTAATTTAAATTTTATGCGAATACGTAAATACGCTAATCTGCCGCTTATAGAATTATTCTTTTGCAGCGTTGGAAACCGCTGTTACAGAAAAAGAAAAGTCGTATGAAACTGACATCTATAAATATGTTACATTACGTTACGAGTATCTTACTGCTTGAGCACATCCACATTATGAATGATAATGAAATTAGTTTATCTACCTACGCTTTACATAATTTTTGAATTTGTTAATAGGTAATTATAAAACCTTACACAATTACACTGTGAGCTTATGTTTATTTTAGTATTCATTATGCATGTCACAGTTCTTTTAAAAAAATATTATATATTTTGTAGTTACATATATATATTACATTAATGTCCTTAAGCTTATCTCTAAGTGCGTCTCGATAATTCATCTTATAAGGTTAGTCGGGGCAAGGGCCCCTACAATGTCGTTTGTAGTACGATGTACTTTATGAGAGTTTTTATGATAGCCGCGCTTGCCCAGTAGCGCACTTGCTTGGACTGACCTTAAGTTTCTGTTTTCTACATCACACAGATACTTACTTGTCTTTTATAAATATGATAAACATTCAAAAACTCACCATATATCTTTGCCTACCAGTCGGCGCAGTAGCGTATGGTATTCCGAAAAACTCAAAAATGTGGTAGTCATGAATCTTGTGACCTCGCACCTGTCCCTGGGCACGTCACCACCCTAGACGCCTAATTTTTCGCCGGAATCACTGCGATATACACAGCTATTAATATTTTTTTCTACTCCTGTACTTTTAGCTGTCTTTTACTTGGTCACGAACACTAATATAAGAACATACATAATATGACTTCAGAGAAGTCTAATATACTCTATTCCCCATAAAAGCTTGTGTCTTTATAGTCGCAAAAAGATACTGATAGCAGCCACAGACATCTAAATCTAGGTTAAACTTGGGTAAAGGACGAAGGAGGCGTTCAATACTAACTTTACAATAAAAATGCACAACTACCAACTTAGCAGACAAATGAATTCCTACGGTTTTTAAGAATAACAAAACTTTCCGATCTCAATTGTTTGATGCCAACATAAAAAAATAATATTTTTTCATATCGTCACTGCGTGTTACTAGCGAGTATACGTCATATTAAAAACAAAGTTTACCATAGACACATACTTATTATATTGTCAGTCATATGTCATATTTGCCTTCTTTGCGCGCTATGTTTCATTTTGTATTTCTACTTTAAAACCTAGTCATAGAAAAAGTATTGTATGCAACGTTGCATAATTAAGTCAAAAAACGCTCATGACGTCTCTATTTGCGATACTCGCCGCCGTGGCGGCTCGTATCGCAACTCGCACCATTCATTGCATTTTTTGACCCTACTTATACAACTGTCGCATAAAATACTATAATTACCAGCCATTACAAGCTTAGGACTGATACTCTGGTCCGTTTTGCCACTATAACATGTTTTAATACTTACTTGATAAAAGTTTCAGTTTCGATCATCAATCGATTATAGCGATAAGCCTAATTTGTAGCATATTTTAGTGTGGAATGGTCTTATTGATTTAAATCTCCAATATCAAAGCGACTGATTGTTTGATTTTCCCAAGCTGATTCTAACCAAAGTAAGATTAAAAGCACTTTTATTTTATTTTTAATAAGTCATACAAGTTTAAGTAAAGCGAGGCACCATATTACAGACGTAGTTATAAGAAACTTAAGCTAATAATATACTCCGGAAATTTTCATTGGGGACAAATCGAAATTAAATTGTATGCGAATACGCAAATACGCTAATGTGCCGCTTTTGGAATTATAATTTTGCAGTGTCGCAAAACGCTTAACTGTTATAAAAAAACAGTCGTATAAAACTGAATACAATGATACTCAAGGTGCTAACTTATTAGTTGCAGATATTGTTACAGCTGATAGTACTCGTTTCCTGGAGGATATTTAAGTATGAAACATTATAGCTTTTAAGATGTTTTTTGGAGAAAACTGAACTACTTACTACGTAAAAACACCCTGTTAATGTGATTATTAAATGAGAACTCATTGAACAGATTCTAGTACCTCTTTTACCTAACACTTAAATGTTAACTGGCCACTTCACGCCGATAAATCAAATACTTCATTGTCAATGTTATGTTAAATGCAAGTTAAATGCACATTGTGATTATTTTAACACGAAATTATAATTAAATTTTTGTTCGGTAAATGAAAACAAAAAAATATATATGAAAAGATTTCATAATTTATATTTAAAGTTAACTGTCTTAAAGTAAATTATCATGTTTTTTTTTTTTTTTTTTATTTCTTACAAACACAGTACATAGTTACACTTTTCATGTCTTCGCCAAACTGCGGAACAGTTTGTTGGCGAATATTTGTGATTGGCTACTTCTGGGTTTTTGCGTAATACCGGTTCCGAGCCCTGTGGTGAAAAGGTGAAAGGAATAGTACATTACATAACTAGGGTGGTAATACAAGGAAAGGCCGAGATCGCAGAAGTTTGCGGCCTGAGCTGCAAGCGAGGGACGGTAATATGCGATCGAGGGCTTTCTTTATTACCTCCCGTGTTGTGTACATCATTTTATGTCTACACTTGGCCAGAAAGCGGCTTTTTCCATACGCGCAGCGTGCGGAAAAAGACACTTTATGGCTAGGTGTGGCATAAATTCAGTTTGTTGAGTCCCAGACCAGCGCACCCGTAATAAAGTTACATTCACATCTGAGTTACGTACGATTCTTAAAAGTTGTTTCTCGGAAACTGTCTAATATTCTTCTAATTAGGTACTTCAATTACAGGCTGTCGGTTTCACAAACAAAATCAAGCTTTGAAGTCAAATTAAAGTGGTAATCGTATCTTCTGAGAATCTTATTTACTTTAATCACTACGGATCTAGGTTATAAACGAAATGAAATCATATTTTTAGGTTAAGGGAGAAAATGTCTTGTCATAGTAGACATTACAGTAGAAATAATTAGCCTCAGTTTAATTTTAATTTGTATCTATAAATTTGCCAAAAAGTTAAAAAGTCATATTTTTCTAAATATCAAGTACTATAATAGTAGATATCAATAAATGTAAATTCCGCTTGAAACAAGTTCTTTCACGCTCTTTTAAGTAGTCAGGTTGTTATAGTACATTGTGTATCTAGGGCGGTAAGTAAGGAATTACAAACGAGTGTTTGTTATAAGCCCGAGGTGAAACCGAGGGCTTTAATAACACGAGTTTGTAATTCCTTTACCGCCCGTGGCACACACAATGTATTTCATCACACTTGTGAGGAAATCTTAGTAAAATAACCTTACTTTTCGACCCAGTATTACAAGAAAATATTAAAACAGACAGTGACATTTGTCACATATGCCCATAGACAATGCGAACGTCAAGTCACGTTCGGAAACCATAGCGGTAACGGCCATTTTAGTTGATTTTATATTAGCAAAATAAACAAATACATTATTTAAACATTTAATTAATGTTACCGAAATATGTGTTTATATGTATTTGCAATTACAGTTTTCTTTAAATGAATATTTCAGTGATAAAAGTTAAAAAAGTAAGTTGGCGTTTCCTTTGAACATGACAAATAAGAGTAAAACAGAACCAGCGTTTCAAATTTAAAAAAGAAAACCATTACGCCCTAGGGCGTAATACGCCATTTACGGCCCGCAGAACCTACGTGTAATGACACCATTTTCGAGCAAGTGTGATGAAAAGTAATTTTTGGTATTGATACTGAACGTTTGAACAAAACGTAGTAATGTTGAAAATGGGCTGACTGGCTTCGAGAAAAGGATGGTACAGCCATCGAAATATAATAAATTATGGAAGCGTAACTTACGCTCAAAATTGGCCCCAAGGAATACGTACTAACGGTTTGGAGCTAGAACTGAGTAGGTACTGAGGAAAATACTATACCTACAAATGAAATTCTCACGTCAGTAGCTTTGTAACCAATCATAGAAGGGTTAGGGTCGTAAGGACTAGTTATTTTGTCTTTTTTTAAACGATATGCAACCTATCCAAAAATGAAGTCTTTTCAAACTTAATACTAATATTTATCATAAATTACTTTTGAGACTCACACAATGCTCACACATAGTAAAAATCAAGTTAGTTATCAATACCACGTGATACATAAGACGTATTGATTTTAAAAATTGGGCGTTGAGGGGTAAATTTCAACGTAGGTACGCTTTGTGAGACGTTATCATTCAGTATTACATTATATTTCGATGGGTACGGCCGTGCCCCCAGATAAAAGGAAAATAAAACAAACTTCATTACTAAAATTTTCAACAGTTTAACTTATCTATTTAATATCTATACATAAACACAGTATACAATAAAAAAACGACGAATTTCTCCATTTGTTTCACTCTTAGGGTGCCCGCACATTACCGCCACTAATCGCGGTCACTAAATGCGACCACAAGCTCAGTTAAGCCACTACATACTCGTCCCTCCACCGGTGGCCACCACTGGTGGCTGTATCCAGCAGTAGTGGCGACTCGTGGCCTACGTGGGAGGTGGTAGTCGGCGACTGTGACCGAGTGTACCACTTAAGGCCACAAGAACGCGGCCACTTATGCTATACAGAATGTATGAAAAATCTCGCCCGCAGCTTGTGACCGCCACTACGAACCCATGTGCGGCCGCTCTTAACTAGTTAGTAGGCGTTACATTCTTTCGTGTCATACCATTACTCATTACCAGAGATCTCCTAGGTGCGCCCTCATTGCTGAGTGTCGTAACTCCACAGTCTGATCTTTTTGAAGTCGGCGGCAGAGCGTAACTCAATGGAACATCCGTTGAGACTGTGCTAGACCTCATATTTGTAGTCTAGTAGCGTGCATATTTCCCTTCACCATCAATCTTTTCAAGTTGCTAAGAATAAAGTCCCACAAAGTTACTCAAAGAGCAATGGAACGGGCTATGCTCGGAATTCCTCCTCTTTGTCGCTTTGCGAGATCGAATCAGAAATGAAGATGAAGAAATCCGTAGAAGAACCAAATTAACACCGACGTCCGTGGCACCCACGACCAGGTGAAGGGGAAGACGTAGCGTGGGTAAGGCCCATACAGGGTGGATTGATAACTTGGTCGTTGGAGTCCGATGGATGTGGGCGGCATAAGAACGGCCATGACCGCTGGGTCCGATTTTTGCTACAGCCAATAGCAAATAGGTTTGCAAGTTAATCAGGCTTCAAAAAAAAAGTTGATGAATGATGATGATGACGAATAATAAACGCCTATAAAACGTACCACGCGCTCGCCTGGGTGCCTCCTTTCCCGGTATATTTGTGGCTTTAATCCTCGCGAATTTGGCATCTTGCCCAGCTAGTTAGCGAATAACAATAAATTTATAAGTATTTTTCTGAACAGCCCAAGTTTAACTACGACTGGAATCCTTGCCAGAATCGTTAGGACCATGCATATTAGCCAGGTTTCTTTTAAAATTTGGAAACCAACTGAATACTTAACGTGGGCGTGGAAAATTCTTACTTGGCTTCTCGACTATCCATATTTTCTAAAAGAGTAATGTTTGCAACTATTGATTGAGAGATTGAATACAGGAGGTGTTCTTCGTCTTAGTCCTTGGTGTGACAACGCACTTGAAACACAAGTTTTTGTATTCTATCAATGTTGCTTGTTTATTTATCACCAAGTGGTGTATCATAAAAAATAATAAGTGCTCATTTTCGTGTGTCCCTGGTATGGCGTCTACTAATCGTTTGCTATTTTATCAAAATGTGTGTTATACCTATACGAGTGTATTTGTATTCAGTTTTATACGACTTTTCTATTACTGTAAGAGTAAAGTGATTTTCGGAAAATTTCGATCTGTCCACAATGACAATTTCCTTAACATCGTGTTCATACGATGTATTCGACAACTAACGTTCATTTGACGTTAGGTGGAACTTGCGATTGAAAATGGCTCCTATTTGTATAGATTGATAAACAAGTGCTGCTATTATCCAGCGGCTTCCCGCGGTTTTCACCAGATCGTCGGTCCACCTTGTGGGAGGCCTGTCAACACTAGCAGAACAAAGCCGACAATCCTGGAGATCTTTGGGGAAGGCCTATGTCCAGCAGTGGACGTCTTTTGGCTGAAATGATGATGATGATGATAAATAAGTAATTTGCTTTTAAGTCTTTAAGATATAATTCTCTGTGGTCAAAATGTACATTCCGTTTTTTCCTTTTGAGGTACGGCACCCTAAACAAGCGGTGGTGTAACACCATATATTGATACCTTTAGACTCAAAGGGCGAAAACGCCATTAGCACCTACGGCGTTTACGCCTTTTGAGTCTATAGGTATCGATATAAGGTGCTAATAAATTAGGTACCAATATTTTTAGGGCTGATAGAACTCAGCTTTTTGAGTTTATTTATGTATAAAACAATAAACAAATTATGTATGTTTTTGCAGAAAATTAGGGAAGAATTTTTGCTACGTAAAGCACCCTGTTAATGAGGTAAACAATAATCAGTGATTAAGACCTCTTTGATTACCTTATGGTTATTAACTTATCAATATGTATGAACTGGCCACTTAACAGAAAACGACGTCCACTTGACAGAAAATGTTATTGACAGTTGAATTAACAGTATGATTACGTTTGGGTAGAATTTTAATTTATTTATTTTGTTCGGGAAATGAAAACCAAAAATCATACACTAAAAAAAGTTTTTTAATTTTTATAAAAAGTTAATTGTGTTGACATCTCTTAAAATATTGGTACCTAATTAGTTAGCACCTTATATATCCGGCTTAGCTATATATGCAGTATCGGTGCAGTTTTGGAGAACCGGGATTTTCGGTACTGGCCGATAGTAGAACCGGGATTTCCCGGAATTTTCGGTACTTTCGGTACAAGTCTATATAAACTCTGTCGATGCTTCAGTCCGGTCAGATTTTGCTGGAATCTATTAGTTTTTTAATGAAAACACTGCAGTAAAACCGCTTTTATTAATTTAATGAAATAATCACAATTTTACAAACGAGCGAGGCAGGCGGGGATGAGTCACCGCACCAGCGGCACACAAGACAAAAGTAACGATTTAGGTGGACAAAAATATATAACCAATGATATTGATTTTTACAAACTTTTTACGTGATTTAGTTTCACTTATCCCGGTGTCTGTCTGTCTGAGTTGTCTGTAATCAAAATGTCTTGCAAATTAAATTGAACCCACTTCCCGGTTTCCGACCGAGCTGAAATTTTGCATGGATATAATATTTAAAATCGGATGGCAATGTAATATCTATGACGATGATGGAGCTGATGTGATGTTGGAGTTGTAAGGTGGCCATAGGATCATCCAAATTACTTGATAAATCCGCCGCTCCGTAACTTCTAAAGTGCAATAAAAGGATAGCTAAATGTTTGAACGGACTTCGTGTAAAACTCGAACAACAATATAATTCACAGTAATAAAACAACTTAAACGGCTTGAATCGCGTATATTACTACATTTTAAGTCCCGACGTTTCGTAACCCTTTTCCGCAGCAGCAGTTGTTTTATTACTATGAGTGATAATCGCGGAAACCGAAGACAATATTAACAATATAATTTATGAAAAGTAAATGTGGGTACTATGTGGTAATTAAAAAACGGTACGCAATCACCGTTTTTTAATTACGTAAATTAATTAAATACTAATTTACAATATGTCGCGTATTTCTGCCGCAGGAGTCAACTAAGGGCCCGGAATATGTGTGTTGCAGTAGTGCGTGCTCCCAGGCCATCGAAATGTAAAAATGTGACAAAGTAACTGGCCCTAAAATGGCCCCACGAGCTAGGTGCCCAAGGGGGTGGAGCTAATATAGAGTGCTGACGTAAGCCTTAAGATGAATAATAGCGTCAAATGAACTTCTCATCTCAAGTTGTCTCAAGTTAATAAGTTTGTAACCAATCACAGATTGTTGACGATATTCAACTTATCCAAAAAAGTCATCTACTCAAACTGTCATATAAATATTTGTTATAAATTACTTTAGACTCAATCATAGTAAACATTAAGGTAGTTATCAACTCCACTAAATATATTATACCATTCGTCTTGATGTTAAAAAGTGGGCGTTATGGGGTAAATTTCAACGTCTGTTTTGTTACACATTATCGTTCTTTACATTAAGACCGCACACATATATACATCTCCAGATCATTTTAAATATATACATGTCCAGATCATTATAAATAAATGAGATTTGTAACCACAGTGCCGTTTATAACGACCGTTATATGGAAAATAAAAAACTACTTTATGAGCACTATTCTTCAGAAATGAGAGTTCTCTAATGATTTCGTTATTCTTCGATTACTGGATAACTATTAGTTGTACAGGGTTCAACTAGGTCTTTAAATAAAGCTGAATAGATGTTTTGTAGGCAATTTTATCATGGGGTGAGTAATTCAGCCAATATTTGACTTGAAAGATAGCTATAAGTACAAATTAGAACTTTTTAGGAAAATGGCTATTTTTTGAAGTACCATATCTCAAAATTTTCTAAACATAAAGACTTATGATTACACTCATATTGTAGGGAATTTTATCTACTTTAATAGTGTCATACATAACTTTCCCTAAAATGCATTTTTTCTAAAGTATATACCAAACTCTGAAAAATGACCGAAAATTTCGGTGTTTTTCGACCACCAAACATTTAGCACAACTTTTTCGAAACTGCAAAATCGAGTTTATACTACTTATATGTATCCTAATAACATCCCAATATATTCAGCGTTGTGCGATTATTTGCGACCTCGAATGTTCGAAATGACTGTATCATACGTCTTTTGTTTGATTCAGAATTCAACACTATATACCAGAAAACATAAATTAAATGACAAAAACTGCTTCAATATATTTCCCGAAAATCCCGAAAGTACCGGGATTTTTATTTTGACGTACCGGTTCTTTGCTCGGCTCAAAATACCGGGAAATCCCGGTACTTTCGGTTCCGGTATTTCCCGGGAGCAAACCCTAATCCGGCTCGGGTGTCACTCAGCCTCCATCTACGCCACTACCTCTGCCTCTACATTCAGTTTTTGAATTTTTTCAAAATGGCACAGCCATGGGGTTTGACAGACTTGCGAAGTTTTTAGCTTACGGAGCCACTAGTATAATAAAATAAATAAATAAATAAATATTAGGGGACAATCTTACACAAATCGAACTAGCCCCATAGTAAGCTCAATAAGGCTTGTGTTATGTATACTAGACGATGATATATTTAATAGATACAAATACTTAAATACATAGAAAACATCCATGACTCAGGAACAAATATTCGTGCTCATCACACAAATAAATGCCCTTACCGGGATTCGAACCCAAGACCTCCTGCTTCGTAGGCAGGGTCACTACCAACTAAGCTAAAGCGGTCGTCAAATAGGAGTGTTACGTTTTTTAATTGTGTAGGTACCAGGTACCGAAAGGGATAAATCCCTCTGGCCACGTGGTTCGACAACGTTGTCCAACATGTCAGACATGTAGACAGCAAGGGATCAAAATTCAAATGTGGGGACATTAAGGTATTTTCAGGAGTACGTGCTTCCACTATGGCGTCGTTTCCCCATACTGATTGCACAGTTGAAACTTGTGACATTGTCCGATAGTTTTTTATGGGGACTTAGTTTTGTAAGAATCAGCTTAGGACACCAAACAGTCCCTTTGAATATACAGCCGTATACAGGATGTAATCGTTAAGTGTAGCCAGGCGATTATTACGTAAATATAACAGATATCAGAAATCTTTAAACTGATATCTAAAGTACGTTACCCAATGAGTAAAATCACATTAATAACTTTTCTCAATAATAGTAGTAATTTAAAAAAAAATTGAGTTTAAACGCTCCCATACATTTAGTATGACATTCCTTGAGGCTGTAATTTCCCTACCGTAATTGGGACACATAAATTGCTGGTTTTATTATAATAAAGTTATTGATGTGATTTTACTCATTGGGTAACATACTTTCGATATCAGTTTACGTTTACCGTTTTCTGATATCTGTTATATTTACGTGATAATCGCCTGGCTACACTTAACGAATACACCCTGTATGCTGTATGGCATCATCTTATCATAATGTCGTTAAGGGAATTTAAATATATAAGAAAATGAAAGCTATAATACAAAAAATTTTAAACGGATTATCGCAATAATAATCGATTGATAATCGCAATCAATATCTTCGCGGATATTATGTTATTGTGGCAAAATAGATATATAGTATCAATGCTAAGCTTGCAATGGGTGGTCATATTATAATTAAAATATTAATAGCTGTGTATACCGCAGTGGTAACGGCACAAAATGCTGAGGAGTCGAGGGTGGTGACGATTGGTCAAGGACCGGTGCGAGGTTACAAACATCCTGACTATGACATTTTTGAGTTTTACGGAATACCATACGCTACTGCCCCGACTGGCAGGGAACGATTTATGGTGAGTTTTTGATTATAAGTAAAGGTCGATTCACAAGAGCTGTCACGAATGGATTGAACGAAAGTAATGTCACTTGTCACTGTTGAGTGACGTTCTTATACGGGAGATTCCAAATATTTTGTAAACTAGTTCATAAAACTTCTTCGTCGTTTAAGATAAAAATACATATAATCTGCACGCAACTGCAAAGATATGGCAGAAAGGCAAATTTGATGTTTTCACACTGACGCCGCGATCTGCGAAACTCGTACGAAATTTAGATGTTTCGCTGCAATTTCCGCGGTTCACGGCGTCAGCATTTATGTAGGTAGCGATTTTTTTCTTTATAAAATGTACAATGCAGACTGCAAAAGTTATGAGACGAAATTATCTAAAAACACGTTTGTCGCTTATTGAATCAACCTGTATTTAATCATTTTGTTATGCACACATAGACATTATCATTCACTCATTCAATCTATTCGTGCCAGCTCTTTTGAATCGACCTGTATGCGAAGTTGGATACAGAGATGGAAGCAGAGAGAATACAGAAAGAACTACTGTTATCGTTTTAGGAAAAATATGTGATTTTTAAAAGTATGAGATGTTTATTCATGTAAAAGAAAATTACAAATTAAACTATAAACTGAACATAAAACTAAAACCTTATAGTAAAAACAATATAAATTAAAATAAAAGCCTAAAGTAATAATTAAAAATCTACCTACATAAAATAAAAATATATCTAAGAAATTCCTGGTACGGTTCCGAAGATACAGACAGTGTTCATTATCATAATCTTTTATTTCATGCACGACATGGTGTTACAAGATATTTTAGTTCAGTTTAAAAAAAAATCTGTTCCACATGGACCCTGCTAGGGCGAAGCATAAACTTATAATTAACTTAACCTACTTATTTATGTACATACATAAAAATAAAAACTTGTTAAAATCTTCCAATGGTTTTGCTCGATGAATCGCTGTATTTGTGTTGAGCGAGGATTATTTGGTCCCTTGTGACGTCCACCAGCTTTTTGGCGATTCCCTTAAACGGTGGGCGCTGGAGCCCTCGAGACGATATTTTTAACAATGTATGCTTAGCATGGTACAAGAAAACGGTATGTTACTACTTATAAGTTGTAGTGATAATAGTTTAACCTAGAACAATGTTAATTATATGAATAAAATTTAAACGCATGTTAACATTTTAACATTCGGTAATGTTAAAATTGCTGTGCCCTGGCAGGGTTCATGTTAAAATGTACCTAATTACCTACTTTGAGAGCTTTATACTTACATAAGGCCGGTTTTACACCTGTAAGTTTTACTTACGTAAGTAAGGACGCAGCTATACGTTAGACTGAGATAGCTGACTGACTATCTCAGTCCAACGTATAGCTGCGTCCTTACTTACGTAAGTAAAACTTACAGGTGTAAAGCCGGCCTAACTGCAATAAAGGATTTTGATTTGATTTGAATTGAATAGAGATGGGCGCTCGTGGGTATTTACCCGGTAAATACCGGGTATTTACCCAATCCACCCGGTATTTACCCGTTTCTACCCATTTTGGTGGGTAGAAACTACTGAGGGTCAAGATAAATAACAATTGAATAAATTAATTTGTGCAAGGGATAAAATATTAAGAAACATACATTTTGTCATCATCGGAATAATATAATATAACTTGGATTGCTAGATAATGCATAGTTACCGAATATTTTCTGCAGACTTAGCGTTTATATCTGATTTGAGTTGATCGTACCTAATAAAACATGTTTGTTTTATTAAAGGAATGATATTGAGTTTTTCTATAAATTTTCGAAGTCATATTTTAAATTTATTTTTTACATGAAAAAATATTTTTATAAACCACCCGTAAAGACTGTACTAGTCCAAAGTCTCATGCGGGTTTTATGAGGTTGAAATGGTTGTCAAATAATTTTATTTCAATTTCAGTATTACTTCTTTAAGAAGTGAAGTTGTATAATTATTAAGACTTTATTAAAGGGCTTTTATAGTTTGGTGAAAAATTATTTCAACGAAGTGTCTAAATATTTTATCGTTAAGTTTTAGAAATATTTTGAGGACTTAATATCCTACGAGTACTCTAGTAGTGTTTACACGGTATTTTAAAGTTTTCAGATTCCTAGAAGCTTCTAGAAGATGTCTAGAAACGTCTAGAAGTTACATTAAAGTTTCTTAATGTTTTGTGAATTTCATAGAAGGTTTAACATATTTCTAAAAGTTTCTATGACGGAAGAGAGAAACGTAAACTTCTGGATGGTAATATAGGGTTTATACAAGATCCTATGAACTTCATAGATGATACTACAATGATTAAAGAGATCTAAGAGATTTCTAGAAGATTCTTCGTTTATAAAGTCTTTAGAAGCCTACAAATTAAATAATATTATTAAATGGTATCTCTCTGTGGTATCTCGCGTCATGTTTATAAATATCCTAGATGCACAGTAGGGTACTAAAAGGCCTTGTAAAGTTTCTCGAGGCTTCTGTAAAGTTTTGACATGGTTTTATGAAGTTTCCAGAGACCTACAAAGAAACCAAAATCTTCTGTGGTATCTCTTTTAAATTTTATGAATTCTAGATGTTACTATAGGTGGCCAACAGAAGATTTAAGGTTTCTTGAAGCTTCTTTAAAGTTTTGACATGATTTTATGAAGTTTACAGAAGTCTACAAATTTAATAATATACGAGATGTTAATAAGATTATCAAGTTCCCAAATGACATAAGACATCTCTGGAAGTTTTTAGGTGGTTTTACAAGGAATCCAGAATCTTCTTTTGTATTTCTAGCCATATTTATGTGTTCCAGATGTAACAATATACGCCTAAATGTCCTTGTAAGGTTTTTTGAAGCTTCCATCAAGTTTTGAGAAGGTTTTATGAAATTTCCAGGGTCTACAAATATAGCAATGTACGAAATTATCAAGTGTCCCGTCGGTTTTCCGACATATTATCTAGAAGTTTCTAGGTGGTTTAACTAAGAAGCCAGAATCCTCTGTGATCCATTGTAGTGTTTATGAAGTTCTAGATGCTAAAGTAGGCTTCATAAAGGCCATGTAATGTAAGATATCTAGGAGTTGATATTACGTTACAAGAAGCTATCTGGGTATCTATGATGGTTCTAGAGATTTTGATAAGATTCCTAGAAGATTCTGTGAGATTTTTAGAAGAATCCTTTAAGTAGGAGGATATTTCAACAAAATTATGTGAACTTCATAAAACCTTATAAAATAGTTTTGTGAAAGTATAATACATATTCTAGATTTTTTGTGATTTTTCTAGATGGTCTTGTTAAGTTTCTAGAAGGTTCTTAAGATTTTATGATCTTATTTAGATTGTAACCTTCAACTACATTTAAAATTGTCAGTGTCACGACCAAGACAGGAACCAAAAATGAAAGATTAATAAAAAGTAGGGTGTCCCAGATTTTGCGAAAATCCAAACTGAGTAACTCATACCCTCTAATTATGTTTGTTATGTGCTAAAATGCCTCTAAACCATAAATTAGCTCATTCTGTGCATCCTCCTCCTCGCGTCGTATTCCTCATTGCTGAGGGTCGTGAAGTCCCCGTGGAATCAGCTTTTCTCTAACGATGTCTCGCCATCTGCGCCTAGTCTTGGCATCGTGTAGCCGAATTCATCCAAATGTTTCATATTATCCGGTTGAGCTAAGTTTGCACCTGGTTTCTTTAGCACTACATACCAACCAGGTGCAAACTTAACGTAACCGAGATATAATAGATTCCCGGATTGAGCTTCTGCTTTGACTTTTTTTGTTTAATTGTGACGGATTTCTATAATATAGTGGTCAGACAGAATCGGAGTGTGCAACTACATGTGTATTTCAAGCTTTTCACTTCCAGTAACTTCACAAATATGAAGAAATAAAATCGCTGAACTGCAATGCGGTATTTTACATAATCTATGAACAAAACGTATTTTCTAGCTCTTAATTGACAACATTTCATTTTAAGAACACTTCAAAATGTATATGCGATTCGAAAGCATTTTGCCTGCTGAACACTACACTATTTTTATATTTTTTTTATATCGCTTAATATAAAAAATACAAATAAATAAAAAATATGTTCTCATTTTACCAGTTCTACGGCACAATAGATGAAATTCCAGTGCCTTTTGCCACAGAAAAAATAAGCTGTCATCATTTTGAATTTGACATTGTCAGTACTTTAATGCGTAACGTGCCGAAGTAAAATTAAAAGATTATTTACATTTTATTTTAGTTAGTAAGTAGTCCTACTATAGATAAACCCGTATGGATCGACAAGGTATATGGGCGCATAAAAATAAAGCGGAGTGGTATCGAGCAGTAGGGAAAGTAGTGAGTCCAAAGAAACCACTAGTCATCTGTGAAGGACCCTATCTTGATGTAAGTTTTTGTATTGGCATAAGACATCGCTTTTACCTGTTTATGCCACACCTGGCCAAAAAGTGGCTTTTTCCGCACGCTGCGCGTACGGAAAAAGCCGCTTTCTAGCCAAGTGTAGACAAATTGATGTACACGACACGGGAGGTAATAAACAAAGTCCTCGATCGCATATTTACGTCCCTCGCTTGCAGCTCGGGCCGCAAACATCTGAGATCTCGGCCTTTCTTTGTATTACCACCCTAGTTGTGTAATGTACTATTATACATTTCATCAGTACAATACAAAAAAAATGTGTATTTTTTAAATTTTACAGTTGGAATATGACCTTGAAACCCATGAATCGTGGAAGATATCTAAAGGTAACGCCAAACTGAGATTCGGTTTGCCATTTTAAAAAAAATATCCAAACCCACAACTGAAACTATAACGAAGATGAACCAGGGCCATCAAGAGTGTCAAAAGCGAAATGTGTAGGACCTGTTTTTGGAGACAAGTCTGTAATTTGCACTCCAAAAACTGCCACAAAATCTACTCAAGTAAAACCAAATATCTAGCAAATATCCAAGCAATCATTGATGCAATAAATGTTTAGTCTCCAATAATAATAAAAAGGGGTAAATAAATGAATGTATTATACCTGTCTTGCTGTTTTTATTTGCCGAATATACATTTGACTGTAGTCTCATAATAAATAACAACTAGGGTGGTAATACAAAGAAAAGTCGAAATCGCAGAAGTTTGCGGCCTGAACTGAAAGCGATGGACATAAATATGCGATCGAGGGCTTTCTTTATTACCACCCGTGTTATGTATATAATTTTATGTTTAAACTTGGCTAGAAAGGGGCTTTTTCCGTACGCATAGCGTACGATAAAAGCCACTTTATGGCCAGGTGTTGCATAAATTCATTTATGCCACACCTGCTATAAAGTGACTTTCCGCACGCTGCGCATACGGAAAAAGCCGCTTTCTGGCCAAACGTAGACATAAAATGATGTACACAACACGGGAGGTAATAAAGAAAGCCCTCGATCGCATATTTACGTCCCTCGCTTGCAGCTCAGGCCGCAAACTTCTGCGGTCTCGGCCTTTCTTTGCTTGGCAACTTCGTTGGTGACACTCCCATGTGTGGTTTTTGTTATGTCTGCAGCCGTAACTACTTACACAAGTAACCGCCTCCGGGGGCCTCCGGAGGCTGCCTCCGTCGGTAACATCACAAAAAGCACATTATATCATATCACCAATGAAGTTGCCAAGCTATAGTGTGTTTTATTTTAATAAGAGAACAAAATTAAAAAATGGAAAAGAAACCATGTTCTTTTACTAATAACAATAATTTATTTATTTAGTGCACACGCCATAACTTTAAGAAATATAAATTGTGCCAGAGTTTGGTGCTTCTTTGACCCAGTGTGTTATTTTGTATATCATTGATCTTCTCCTCAGTATTTTTTTCTTCACAGAATGTTTTGAATTGATAATAGGTAAAATCACTACCATTTTCTATACTGCATTTTATTGCTAAATTAAAAACGGTAATCAATACATCACTGATTTTCCTTCTCTTGCACTCGTTTATAAAATCGTCTTTAGTAAATAGTGGGACGGGTTGAGCAACCTGTTTTTTTCTTTTAGTCAAATGGTCGCCGTGACCGTATACATTTTATTTTATACATTTTCGTTCTAATTCCATGTTCAGGAGTAATACGGCACTTAACTAATCATTTCCCATCCTGTCTTTTGACAGCCACGTATCCGATAGCATTATTAACGTATGCGTCTCTAGTTGAATGCAAAATTTTAGCACCTCGAATTTCAGCAGCATTGAATGCTTCTTTGTCACGCATGTACTCTATCCTAAATAGTCAATGTTTATTATTGTTTATTATCGTCCGTTGAATCCGTATGAAAGCCAGGTGTCGTATTTATATACAATGCAATATCGGTATCCCTTATCACAGCCAAAATCGTCGTAAAAGTCTTATCTTTTTGCACAAATATAGGAATTATATTATATTAACGAACAAAATACTCCACAGACCAGTTTAAGACAATGATGACATTATGACAACGTCAAATGTCAGATCGCTTACTTTTTTTCGATCGCGATAAGACTAAAGTAATGGTCTATTCTACCGTAGAACTGTAGTTACGTCCTTTTAGAATAAGTAAATATTAATATATTAATTATAAATTAAATACAAACCCTGTTGAAACAAGTAAACTATCAGCGTATTCGTCTTTTCAAACCGAATACAGAGAACCAATAAAATAAAAGGCTCAAAAAAATGAAAGGTTGTCAATTAGTCGGCTTCTTTGGTACAAAATAATAAAATGCGATTTAATTACATAAAAAGAACCACAATGGTTGCGCCCTACAATCCCGGTTGCGTTAAGTTTGCACCTGGTTGGTATGTGATTCGAAGGAAACCAGGTGCAAACTTAGCTCAACCGGAAGTCGGCACGGGTTTCGATACACAGAATTAGCAGATTTTTGGTTTAGGGGCATTTTAGCACATAACAAACTTAATTAGAGGGTATGCGTTACTCAATTTGGATTTACGCAAAATCTGGGACACCCTAATAAAAAGTGTATCATTACTTCTGTTGATGTAACGTAAGACGCCAATTTGACTATCCATAGCATTTATTCTTACTATATGTCTATATATCAACAACATTTATAATGTAATTTGCAAAAAATACTAACCAAATAGTTTATACCCACCAATTTGGGTATTTACCCAATTTACCGGGTGGATTGGGTAAATACCTGGGTATTTACCCGGTAAATACCTTGGGTATTTACCCACCGCCCATCTCTAGAATTGAATATTAGAAGTACAAAAAGTTATATGATATTTTGTCAAGAAACGCTTACTTTCCGACATATTCATTATTTTTTAAATGAAAACTCCCAAGTGTGTTACAATAATGTAACTAAGATACGTTAACTATTTTTTTTTGATGGAAAGCGACTATTTACGAGGCCAAAAAATTGACCTTTTGTTTCCATTTTAGCTTTTTTATTCCGTTTTGATATCTGATGACTACTGATTTATTTTGTTCCATAAGACTAATTAATGTAAAATGACAAAATTCGACCTATGTTGATATAACTTTATTTAATTGCAATACTGTCAGAAATACGAGATTAATATTGGTCGGGTTATTCGGGCCCACGGTGTATAAGTAATATCATCACAGAAGTTACATTTTATACTCAGGCACCCCTTCCACCCCGGTCATGGACGGAAACTCTAGATGCTGTAGACCATGGCATCATTTGTCCCCAACGTACGGATCAAACGTTTATCCCTTCCAAAAATATGACAGAAGACTGCTTAATTGCTAATATTTACATGCCTGATACAGAAGAAACGAATCTTCCTGTACTAGTCATGGTACACGGCGGCGCATATTACTTGGGCTTCGGCCACGAATGGGCACCATTACGTTTGGCAAATTCAAAGAGAATGGTCACTGTTTCATTCAATTATCGTCTTCACGCGCATGGGTTTCTCTGTCTTGGTACCCCTGAGGCACCTGGTAATGCTGGAATGAAGGACATGGTAGCAGCACTTCGCTGGGTAAGAGACAATATTGCCCATTTTGGTGGTGACCCCGAAGAGGTGACAATATTTGGATATAGTGCAGGATCATCGGCGGTAGACCTCCTAATGTTGTCGAAATCAGCAGAAGGTTTATTCAACAAAGTTATTCCAGCAAGCGGTGCTAACGTGGCTGGTTGGAGTGCGCATCCAGATCCAATTAAACGGGCAAAGGAGTACGCGGCATTGATACATTTTTCAAACGTAGATGACCTAGAAGCTCTAGAGGAATTTTACAAAACCGTACCTTATGACATCTTGAACTCATACACTGCCCTAACCACTTATGATTCTAATTTATACTTCTCTCCTTGCATTGAAAATGACTTAGGTGAAGAAATGTTTATGAATGATTCTCCAATCAATATTATAAGATCAGGCGAATACCGCCAAGTCCCACTTTTGTATGGATTTACTGACATGGAAGGCATATTAAGACTCCTTTTTTACGATGACTGGTTTAAGGTAATGGATGAACACTTTTCATGGTTTTTACCTGAAGATTTGCAATTTGAGAGCGAAGAAGAGAGAGAAAGAGTTGCTCAAGAAATAAGGGAAGTATATTTCGGTGATAGGCCTGTCGGAATCCATACAATATTTGGTTACATAAATTACTTCACTGATGTTGTTTGGGCCTATGGAATGCAAAAGTCAGCACGATTACAAATAGAAGTGGGTCATAATCAGATTTATCTTTATGAATATACATTCAATAATAAGTTTCCTTCGGTTCCTGGAGTACCTGATGCCCTTACTAATTATCCCGGGGCAGACCATTGCGAACAAGCGTGGGCTGTGCTTGATAATACACTTAATGTAGTTCCAGAGGAAGCTTATACTGAGGAATACAGGCAGATGAGAGCCACAATGCTTGAGATGTGGATAAACTTTATAACAACTGGGTAAGAAACAATGTTAAAATTCCAAAACAGTATAAGCACAAATTTTCTTTTGAAATGTGATGCAAGTTTAACAAACATGTTCTTTATAGTTGAATTGATTTGGTCCATTGTACTAGGTAATACATTTTGCTTTTTTGTAGACAACCGGTTCCACAAGGGTCATCTCTACCGGCGTGGCCATCGGTGGGTCCAGGTCTCGTTCCAAACATGCATCTGGGCAGTACTATAGAACTCAAGCACAGGACCAATACACCCCGAGCGAGTCCAGCTCTGGGACAGCGTGTACGAACGCCACTGGCGCGAACCTGGACCTCCTTATTCGAGTGCAAGCGTCATTTTTCAAACTCTAGCCCTATATATTCTAACTATTTATATAATTATGACTTAATAAAAAATGGTTATCTTTTAAACAACCAACTCCGAATTAATCTATTCAATAACAAAAACACGAGTTATCTCTGGGTAAATTATACGAATTCAGTGTCCGCGGGCACAATCTTCTGTTACTAGTTAAGAGTTGCGCTTGAAAAAATTATAATGGCAATAGTCTGTTCCAAAACTCGCATCATTGACGGTGGTGTGAAAGTCGCAAGGATTACATGGGACTGGGCTGGTCATGTATGACGTATGTAGTGTAGTTTCTACAAGACGCCATCGAGTGTATTTCACGAGACGGACAGCGACGCCGTGGTCGGCCCACAATGAGGGATGACGTGGACGTATAGTATAATCATATTATCTCAACGACTGGCCACAGGTCACCTTATATCGGAATGACTGGAAGTTTAGAAGGTAGGTCGTTGCCCAGCAGTGGGACACCTACCCGGCTATAAATTAATTTACTTGATTAATTGCAAAAACAACGAAATCAGTTTCTTAAATTAGCCTTTTTTATCGAATAAAAATATTAAAACGAGACCTTATTTTTTAGGGATACCCTAATTAGGCTTGTGTAGTTTGTGGACTCGTAGTACATGTACTAAGTACTAATAATAATGAATTCCGCTCACTGTACTAGAACGAACTATTCCGTTTTGTTTCCGCTCTTTAGTACGTTTACTACATTAACCGATCAAGTCCGATCAACCGCCGACCGACATTCGATATGTAACAGCTTTGAATGAAAGAGAAGATGTAACGAAACAGCACAGTGCTGGAATAGATCGGTCGGTCTGATGCTGATCGGACAGAGCGGAACAGTACGGGACAAAACGGGAGCAACGCTTAGATAGAAACAGTAGTGTACTAGTGAACTAAACGACCGAACTAGTACATTAGCACGATTGTACAAGTTCGGAGCGATCCGTTTAATGAACGAGCGCGCACAAAGCTTATGGCCAATCGTAGAGATATTATACGCGTCCAGGTCACTCGTGGCGCCCAGAGTAGATGGCGTCTTGTGGAATCTACACATATGGCAAACATCCCAAGTTCCATTTAATCCTGGCCGTTTACGCGCCAACCGTGTGGCGAAAATACGTGTGTGGAATAGAGAACAATAGAGAGATCTCTCTCCAGGCGGGTGTTGTGCCTGGGGATCGAAGTCCGAAGGAAGATACTTAGAAGTATTATATATAGGAAGCGTGTTTATAAACTTCGATAGCGCGATGTAGATGTATGGAGATGGACGTTTGGACGTTGATGTGAGCGCCATCTATCCATAGTCAATGTTGATTGTCCACTGCTTCCAACGTAAGTCACTAGGTGGCGGTGTCGCCATACGTGTTTTAGAACAAACCATTGCCATTATAATTTAGCAGGCGCAACCAGACAGAAAAGATCCATAAATAAATTTGACACAAGTCCTTATCTAGGCTATAAATAGCACAGATATTTGCGGCACTGACAGGCAATTAGGCTCTTGTGCCCGCAGCCACTTAATTCGCATAACCTACGTTATTACAAGTTACTGCTGCGGTGGCCCGGGGGGACTCGGACCACTGTGTGGGTTGGAACAACTAGGTACGTAAAACCACGGACCAAATAAAATCGTCGTTGAGTTTGCTCAAACTCACATTTGCAGATTGGTAGTTAATAATAATAAAATACCGCACATAAGGTGTTTTATTAACTAACAATGAGGATTGCTATATAAAAAGCGCCCGCCGATATAAAAGTTAATTAAAATATGAATTTACCTAATATAGAATGTCATAAAATGAGCCAAATTTCGATGGCTTTAGTAACTTGTGAAGAGTTCCACTACTCACAATGGCATTATCATCATAATCAGATCTTGGTACATATTTTAAGGGGTATTTTATGTAGTGGACGTATATAACTTATTAATACGTCTACTAGACGTAAAGTTATACTTGATCGTTATTAGGGAGAAATCGTAAGTGTAAACACATCTTACAGAACACTTTTGAATCTTGGATATTTTTTCTGTAGTTATAAATTAGGTAACCTATCGCAAACACTAAAAACCTTTCACCGAATTTAATTTGGCCAAAAACTATTCGAATTATTATCGTTTATCCGATGACAGGTTTCGTATTTTTTTCTGTTCACCATCTCACGTTTAGTAAAAGTTTCGTTTGTCAATTATACTTTTCGCACTGGATACGTTTAGACATATTTTCAGTTTACCTTTTAACGATATCCCAAGTTATTTTTCGGCAAAGGTACGTTTCCCTGAATCTAAAATAAATGTTATTTTAGAAAAGAAAATTAGCTATTATTAGTTTTTTAGAGGATTCGTTCGGAAAGCTCAGTAGGTTAGGTTGGTTCATAAAAAGTGGCCGTTTAGGGAAGTGACTTTAATACAAAACTTACATAGGCAGATGGACAAAGGGGGGACGGGGGGCGGAGCCCCCTACATGGGGGGCTCGGGGGCGAAGCCCCCTCATGGAAAAAAAAACTCAAAACAAAGGTTCAATTAGGTAAAAAAGTAGGTGAGGTTAGGTTTGAACAATGTCCCCGAATAAAAACGAACTACTACCAGAAAAGTAGGTTAGGTTTGAACTGCGTCCCCCAACAAAAAAGAGCTGCTTACCAGAAAAGTAGGTTAGGTTAGGTTTGAACTAGCTGCGTCCCCCAACAAAAACAAACTACTACCAGAAGAGTAGGTTAGGTTAGGTTTGAACTGCGTCCCCCAACAAAAACGAACTGCTACCAGAAAAGTAGGTTAGGTTAGGTTTGAACTACGTCCCCCAACGAAAAAGAACTGCTACGAAAAAAGTAGGTTAGGTGAGGTTTGAACTGCGTCCCCAACAATTACAGAAAAGTTGAATAGTTAAAAATCGAATCGTTACATCGGACAAATGAAATTAAAGTCAATCGAAAAAAGTCGAATGGTTAATAAACCGAAATGTTACTTCTGATAACTGATATTACGGTGAAATGAGATTTAGGGCAAACCATAATTTGTCGAATGATTAAAAAACCGAACCAATAAATGCCGAATCGTAATAATACGAAATGAATATTCGGACAAATTGAAACGATATTTGTCGAATAGTTTCTGCCGAATTGAAATTCGGACTAACATTTTTAGTATTTCAGATAGGTAACCGTGTTAGTGGTTTTAATCTTAATTTGGTTAGAATCAGCTTGTGACATCATAAAAATACCCTTTGAATATATCCCCCTATATATGCTGTATGGCATAAAGGTATTATGTCGTATTGGAGATTTTTTTTAAGGGCTCGTCCAGAAATCATGTGATCAAATTTGGCCTAATTTTGACCCCTCCCCCATCCAAAATCACGAGTAATTTTGAAAATTGAAAATATTGTTGAGCAATTTCGTAGTTTTTGGCTTTCCCGTTGTGTAAAAAAAAATATTTTTCTGACCCCCGCCCCATAGATGATCACATGATTTCTGAACGAGCCCTAAGTCGATAAGACAATGTAAGCTAAAATAAAGCATAATAATTTACTGTTTATCGTAATAAGCATCGATTGATAACCGCAATCAAAATCAGCAGGTAAGTATTATAAATATAACATGTTATTGTGGCAAAACAGATCAGAGTTTCAATCCTGAGCTTGTGATGGCTGGTCATATACTCGTAATTAAAATAATACTAGCTGTGTATGTCGCTGTGGTTACGGCGCAAAATGATGAGAATTCGAGGGTGGTGACGATTGCTCAAGGACCGGTGCGAGGTTACAGAAATCCTGACTATGACATCTTTGAGTTTTTCGGAATACCATACGCCACTGCCCCGACTGGCAGGCAACGATTTATGGTGAGTTTTTGAAAGTTTTTTGTAACATTTGCTTAGTATGGTACGAGAAAACCCGGTATGTTTTCCCGCAACATCTGATGACGACCTGGGATCAGAGATGAGTAAAATTTATTCGAATGAAGAATAACGAATAAGAATAACCAAATTTTTCGCGAATCACGAATAAAATTGACGGATGGTTATCCTTATTTGAATAAACTATTCGTGGAATAATTTATTCACAGATGATTTATTCGCGAAATAATTGACACGAATAATTATTTATTGGAATACCTTATTAACTTTTCTCGAAATCATTATTATTAAACAGATCTGAAAGACTGTTGTTTGCACTAACGGAACGGATTAAGATTTGTGCCTTATATACGAGTAAAAAAAACATACTTCTAGTTTTTTTACTGCTTAACTAAGACAAATGTTTTGTGTTAAGCTGTAAATCTTAGCGGTTTGCATAAAAGTTAGTGTTCCAAAAAACTCGAGCCTAGGTGATGGTGGTGATGGTGATGATGACGATGATGATAATGATGATGATAATGATGCTGCTGCTGATGATGATGATGTTGATGATGATGGTGATAATGATGCTGCTGCTGATGATGATGATGATTATGAAAATGATGATAATGATGATGATGATCATGAATAAGAAGAAGATGATGACTCTACTAAACCTTTTCTTTCAGCTCAACTCTAAAACAGGGTTTCGGAGCTGAAAACTTTGGGCGAAAAGTCTCAAGGAACACATTATGTGTTAGAATTAGAACCAATATACAGTAAAAACAGGTCATTTTAAACATTACTCGTATTGTACCTTAAATATTTTTCGTGGATTTATTCGAATAAAATAACGAAAAAGTTGTCGAATTAATAAATATCGTGAATTATTTTTTATTCGAATGATCTTTAAGATAAAAAATATTCGAATAAGCTCATCTCTGCCTGGGATAACATAACGTCACAAGCTCAATATGGGAAAAACAACTTTAATATCTAAGATAGGACGAGTTCTTGATCGTGAATATTTGTGTCATTGGTTTTGTTTTATTATAATATTATCACAGAAGTTACATTATATTCTCAGGCACCCCTTTCACCGCGGTCATGGACGGAAACTCTAGATGCTGTGGACCATGGCATCATTTGTCCCCAAAACCCGAATCAAAGAAATGTTAGAAACATGACGGAAGACTGTTTGATCGCTAATGTTTACATGCCTGATACCGTAGAAACGAATCTTCCTGTACTAGTAATGGTACACGGCGGTGCATATTCTTCGGGTTTCGGTAACCAATGGGCACCGTTACGTTTGGCAAATTCAAAGAGAATGGTCACTGTTTCATTCAATTATCGTCTTCGCGCACATGGGTTTCTCTGTCTTGGTACCCCTGAGGCACCTGGTAATGCTGGAATGAAGGACATGGTAGCAGCACTGCGCTGGGTAAGAGACAATATTGCCCATTTTGGTGGTAACTCCGAAGATGTGACATTATTTGGATATAGTTCAGGATCATCATCGGTAGACCTCCTAATGTTATCGAAATCAGCAGAAGGTTTATTCAACAAAGTCATCCCAGCAAGTGGTTCTAACGTGGCTGGTTGGAGTGCGCATCCAGATCCAATTAAACGGGCAAAAGAGTACGCGGCATTGATAAACTTTTCAAACGTGGATGACCTAGAAGCTCTGGAGGAATTTTACAAAACCGTACCTTATGACATCTTGAACTCATACAATGCCCTAACCACTTATGATTCTAATTTATACTTCTCTCCTTGCATTGAAAATGACCTAGGTGAAGAAATGTTTATGAATGATTCTCCAATCAATATTATAAGAGCAGGTGAATACCACCAAGTTCCACTTTTGTATGGGTTTACTGATATGGAAGGCATATTAAGACTTAGTTTGTACGATGACTGGTTCAAGGTAATGGATGAACACTTTTCGTGGTTTTTACCTGAAGACTTGCAGTTTGAGGATGAAGAAGAGAGAGAAAGAGTTGCTCAAGAAATAAGGGAAGTATATTTCGGTGATAGCCCTGTTGGACTCCGAACAATATTTGGTTACATCTATTACTTCACTGATGTTGTTTGGGCCTATGGAATGCAAAAGTCAGCTAGATTGAATATAGAAGCGGGTCATACTCAGATTTATCTTTATGAATATTCATTCAATAATAAGTTTCCTTCGGTCCCTGGAGTGCCTGATGCTCTAACTAATTTACCCGGGGCAGACCATTGCGAGCATGCTATGGCTGTGCTTGATAGAAGAACGGATGTAACTCCAGAGGAATCTTATACTGAGGAATTTAGGCAGATGAGAGCCACATTGCTCGAGATATGGATTAACTTTATAACAACTGGGTAAGAAACATTAAATATAAACACACATTTTCTTTTGAAATGCGATGCCAGTTCTATTTGTTGTCGGGTGTTGAATTCGGTCGACATTGTGGGTAATGGGTGAATTGCAGAAAAAAATTACCTTTTACTTTTTTGTCTAATCATGGTGTGTCTTATACCATTTTACTCAGAATTATAAGCACTTTTCATTTATGAAAGAAAAACAAATCCCAGTATCCCACTAATATTATAAATGCGAAAGTTTTTGAACATGTTTGGATGTTTGGATATTTGGATGTTTGTTACCTTATAACGGGGTAACAACTGGATGGATCAAGCTGAAATTTGGCATGCAAGTAGACCCAGTCCTGGATTGAAACATAGGATACATGTATCCCGGTAAAGAGTTCCTTTGGGACGATAACGGGAACAACGCGGGCGAAGCCGCGGGAAAATGCTAGTAATATTATAAATGAAAAGTTTGTGAAGATGTTTGGATGTTTGTTACTCAATAACTCAGTAACAATTGGATACATTTCATACATCATAGAGGGGGTAGCGGTAGGGGAATGCGTGGGAGGGAGGGAGCGAATGAGGTGCTCAGCTCAAGTTGCAAAATTAGCTGTGGGAAAAGAAAGGAAGAAAGGCGTGGGTGAACGATCTGCATGCAAAGAATTTTGCTTGCGAAGGAAAGCGAGAGTGATTGTCTGGGTGAACTCGCCGTGTGGTCCTGCGGCCCAGGGGCCGAAAATTTGGGACATTTTGGACAACTTTCTTTTTTATTTCATAAATGAAAAGTGCTCATGATTCAGAGTAAAATGGTATAAGACACACCATGATCAGACAAAAATAGTAAAAGGTACATTTTTTCTGCAATTGACCCTAATACAATAGATTTTACTTTTTTGCAGTCAACCGGTTCCAGAAGGCTCGTCTCTGCCGGCGTGGCCACCGGCGGGTCCAGGCCTCGTTCCGAACATGCATCTGGGCAGTAGTATAGAACTAAAGCACACGCCAATACACCCCGAACGAGTCCAGCTTTGGGACAGCGTGTACGAACGTCACTGGCGTGAACCTGGACCTCCTTATTCAAGTGCAAGCGTCATGTCTTATACTCCAGCTCTAGTATATATTCTGATTATTTATATCATTATGACCTAATATATAAATAAAACCGACAGGGAGAAGTGGAGAGCTGCCATCAAAAAAATTAATCGGCGGAGTCACGATCCTCAGCAGTGAGGAACCGACTTAGAAGAAGAGAGATATAAATAAAAAGATCTAAAATAACTTTCTAATACTCGAAACAAACCTATGCAATCACATCACACTAATATTATAAATGTGAAAGTTTGTGAAGATGTTTGGATGTTATATCTCACAATACAAGAAAGAAAATTACAGATTAAATTAAAATCTAAACATTCAACTAAAATACTAAACTAAAACCCTAATGTAGAAACAATCTCATCAAAAACATTACATGTAAAAAGATGCAAGTCTCGCAACGCAGTTCTCCTACAGCACAAAGTTTTGAGATGTAAAGTTAAACCAAGTCAGTACCGGGGAGGTATCAACAGAACTCGATTTCCACCGACTTGCCTATTATTAGATCTATAAAATGTGTTCCTCCACGGTTAAATAATAGGCAAGTCAGTGGAAATCGAGTTCTGTTGATACCCTCCCGGTACTGACTTGGTTTAACTTTACATCTCAAAACTTTTTGCTGTAGGAGAACTGCGTTGCGAGACTTGCATCTTTTTACATGTAATGTTTTTGTAATGTAATGGATTAGATTGTCTGGTTAAAACACGAAATAATAAACCAAAGAACGATAAGAACGGAAAGAATACCGGCATTTTTGTATGGAGCAAATACCGGTTTCCGAGGCCTGGCTAGAACAATGTAAACGTATCGGCGAAAAGCGCGGGCTGCTGAACGTGTTTCTTGTTGTTATTGAATTGAAACGGAAATACACATTTGTGATATATTTTTGAAATGAGCTTTTAAAATTCATTAAATTGTCATATAATACAATGCGACTTGATGACTTTTATTCAATGCTTTACTTTTTATGAGGATCATGGTCCCTATCTTAATTTTGGTTCCAACTAACTAGCTTATAACCTGCGTCTTATCACGAAGAATCTAATGATACCCCACATGTTTGAATCGGTTCAGTAGTTTTTGAGTTAAGAAGGAACAGACGAACATACAAACATACATACATGTATACATACGGCGCTGAAATCATAATCCTCCTTTTCGTTTTGCTATACTTGAGAAAATAATATGATGTGAAAAAGTGCACCAACGAAAAAGCATATCTTCATAGTAATTACGTCCTTTTGTTGAGAAGCGCGGTTTTTCGGCAATAACTCAAAAACGGTATATTCGATCATGTTGAAAATAATTTTCGTTGAAAGTACTAACTAAGCGTTACCTTTCTGATTTTTTCCCAATTTTTTGGACATACGGTTTAAAAGATAGAGGGCGGGGGGGCACAATTTTTGCAACTTTCGGAGCGATTATTTTTGAAAGTATTCACTTAATCAAAAATATTACTTAAGAACCTTAACAAACGAACCTTGGCAAACGGTTGACCAACTTACGTTTTGCCGATGATATAGTTTTGTTCTCCCACACGGCATCTCTAGAGCAAATGCTCCAGGACCTGAGCACTGCAAGTCTTGAAGTAGGACTCAAAATGAATAGGGCAAAGACTCAGTTAATGACCAATGGAATGAAACGTAGGGTAAAGGTAGACGGGCAGGATATGCAGTATGTCGACGAGTATATCTACTTGGGCCAGATAGCATCCTTCGATAACAGGCAGTCCAAAGAAATCGAACGTCGTATCGATAACGCCTGGAAGAGCTTCTGGTCCATGAAGCCGCTGATGAAAGGTAACCTTCCACTGTCTTTGAAGCGCAAGCTCGTCGACATGTGTATCCTTCCTATCCTAACCTACGGCGCCCAAACTTGGTCATTGACAGAAGCCCAAAAGTCTAAACTCAAGATTTGCCAACGAGCCATGGAGCGTAGTATACTCGGAGTTTGCAGAAGCGATCGTATCAGAAACACCGAACTGCGCTCTAAAACAGGCATTGCAGATGTAGGTGTCAAGACCCCCAAGCTCAAATGGGTCTGGGCTGGACATGTCTGCAGGATGCATCCCGAACGATGGGCCAATATAGCCACCAAATGGATTCCGCGAGATGGCTACAGGAGCAGAGGCCGACCGAGAAGGAGATGGCGGGATGACCTGGACTCATTTCAAGTCGGGTGGCAGGAGCATGCATTAAACCGAGACGAGTGGCTGAAAAAAGGGGAGGCCTTTGCCCAGCAGTGTGACACACAAACAGCCTAATAAAAAAAAAGAACCTTAAAGTGTTTTTAAAAGACCTGTCGAATTATTTACCACATGTTGATGTTTGGTGAGTAAAAACAAAATTTGCCTTTTGTTACATGTATAGAAAGATTTATTTTTAATATTTAACTACTGAACTAAGTAGCGGCTCATAGAACACATCTACATTCCAAATTTCATCAATATACGTCATGTAGTTTTTGAGTAAAATGCCCGTGACATACGGACGGACGGACGGACGGACGGACGGACATGACGAAGGTATAAGGGTTCCGTTTTTGCCATTTTGGCTACGGAACCCTAAAAACTAAGATTTCGTCGAACTGGAAACCTCTCCACTTATATAATAAAAATTAATTAATACTTTATATGCCCGTAAGAAAGTTCCATTGGGATAGTTATGGGAATAACGCAAGCGAAGCCGCGGGTATATAGTTGAATATAAAATTGTTTTATATATAGATCTGTTACGTTGGCGGAATGAATAACAATTACTTTAAAACCTTATTATCAATTTGATAAAATTGTCATTGACAAACTAATCAATCATAATTATATAAAACAATCAATCATTATTTTCGGTTCATATTAAAGATAATTAAATGATTTAGATTACTGACGTAGCGCCCTCGTAGTAGTCGCACTCTGTAATGGAAAATTGTACCTAAGTGCAAAGTTGTATTTGTCTATTTTATTCGTTTTACAAGTAGTACCTATACTTAGAGATTTTCCTGGCTCGAATGAGGCAAAGCTAGCCTTTGGTACTTAGTTTATCGTTGTCTTATAATGTGTAAGTATTTATAAGCAGGATATAAATTTTAGTTTGACGGAGACACAAGTTTTTAAATCGATTTTATATGAGTTAAAACAGCCGTTAAAGTTTAGTAAAAAAGGGACCTTCTTGTCGGTGACCCTCTCGTATGCTTTCTGTGCGCTCGGTATCGGTTTGGAAGACGTGTCGGTACTTGACTGCGGGCACGGTAGTGCCCCCGCCAAGTGGAGCAAAACAAAGACTCGGCTATACCGTACTTCTCTCGAAATCATTCAGGCCATTTTCAGCCTCCCGTAATTTTGTGTTGGCTAAAGCTAGAACTCTGAATTTTCGGGGATACATAGGGCATAATAGGACTTAAATCTATTCTCAATAACGTTCTACTTGAACGTGTAGTTATTGCACGTCAAAGATCCTTAGTTTGCCACTGACTGACTCACTGACTGACTGATGATCATCATAATTCTAAGGTACTTCTAGCAGACCCATAAGATCCAAATTTCAAACATAATCAGTTTTTAGCCTAACAAGTGACACAAAACATAAAAATATCTGAATACAAACTGCACAAATAAGTTTGTAATCGTATACGAATACAGGCGTGTTTTTAACATGGTTCGATAGCTAAATGTATGTAGATTATGGGGATATCAATAACTCAATACCGACAATAAGGTCCCTTCCCACTGATAACGCCACAAATGAGCCGTGAAAGCTGCTATAATCGAGTTTACATCAAACGGAACAGATAAAAACAAGATAAAGAAAATTACGCAAACAAATTTAGCGAGAACAAAATTACCTATACATACAACCCTCAGAACACTCCAAACTTCCTTTAATTTTATTAAATTCAATTCAGAAACAATTTTCACTTTCGTAAATTGGTTTAATTTCGAGCTTCGTTGACTGTAAACAACACCGGTATTTAGAGGTAGTTTTCACTTCAAACTTGTTACTTATTAGGGTGTAAAGGGTCGTTATTGGGCGGTTATTTGAGTGGAATTACCACTATGAAAGTAGTGAATAACTATCTTAACGACAAAAGGGTTTTTAATGAGGCAGGCCAAAGATGGTGTGTGGTGTGGGTAACTAAAAGGAACCATTTAAAAGTTTATTCTGCGGGTTCGGCACGCATATCTACACTTAAGGGATTGGAATGTTTAGCAGGTTAATGAGGGCTTCCGATTTTGTGTTCACCAGTTGGCGCCACTGTCGAGTGGGGTCCTGAAGTATAGTTGTAAGTTTGGTATTACGCATGTGAAAACGAAGTTTACATTTCAATAAAACCGTTCCATAAAAATATCGAGCATGCCACAATATTGCGTTTAGTTCGGAAAAAAGAGGGCATACGTTTTCGAATGGTGAAACTGATTCAAAGCACTCACATTCGTTGACTCATAACTCATATTTGCCATAAAAAATCTCAGATATTGCAAAATATTAATAACAAATAAACCCGTGTAGCCCGCCCCACAAACAGTGACATTTGACATTTCCGGGGTACAGTCAGCAACGAAAGTTGCCGAACAAAATAACGTTACAATATTAACTAAACGCACATATTTACATAAGTTGTTGAACAGAGTTACATACAAAATTACATTTACATCATAAATTTCTAAAAGTAGCTAAACACCACGTTTTCATAAGTGGCTGAACATTATAATTCCAAAAGTTGCTGGACAGCATACGTCAAAAAGTAGCCGGACATTATATTTTCTAAAAGTGGCTGGACAGTAAACATCCAGAAGTTGCTGGACACTATACGTCCAAAAGTGAGCGGAGAATTTTTCGAATTTTGAATGATGACAATCATCGAAAACAGGACCGCACTGTCAAGTGATACGTTTGTCTCTTTCATTCTGATCGTGACGTCCTGAACCTGTCAATTTCATTTGTTTATTATGCCCACCTCTCGTTTCTTACAGTTTTTAAACTATTTTAGATTTTCACCCGACTTCAAAAATAATTCAAATGTATTTTACGGTATACCTTCGTAATTTATGAGTCAAAATTTTAATTTCTTTTTTTATAAAGAAGCTACATAGTAGTATAGTAGGTATTAGTAGTTTATGCCGTATGTAAATTCGGTCAGGATTGATGATGTCAGTAGACATGTGCGCCGATCCAAAAATCGTCGGCGGCGGCGTTCGGCGAAAAATCGGCGGCGGCGGCGTATTTTCGGCGTGAAATCGGCGTTGCAAAATGATGTTAAACTTTGTTCATTTTTATGAAAAAAAAACCAAGGTTGATTCGTATTTTTTAATAAAAATGAGATTCATCACGATATACACTTATTAGCACTAAGATTAATTGTAAAATCACAGTTCAATATTTCAAAAATCAACAAAACATAATTAAACAGGTATATACAATAAACAATCTTGTTAATATGATTAATCAATAACAAATCAACGTATAAAACCCTTTCCCGTAATAAATAAACTACAACTTTCATTCTTAAAATGAATACACCTTAAAATAAATCAACATATAAAATGAAGAGCCTTATCACACCAAATGTTATTATAACAAAAAATCAACAATTATAAAATCTTAGTAATGAAGAATATGATATTATTGCCTTTTTTCTTATTTCTAAAACTTTCAGCTTTAATATTAAATTATTGACACAAAAAATTGCACACAAAATTTAAATGGAATTAATCTGCAATATTGATTATATTGTAGGTATATTAACCTTTTCTAGTGAGATGTACAGTCGGCCTCAGAAGTAGCTGGACACTTTAGTACTACACCTCGGTACAAACATGTTCAGCTACTTTTGAGGCCGACCGTACATAATGATATTATACATTTATTCTTTACTAAAAATATGTTTGCAATGTTTATAGTTGTCATGAATAAATAAAATCTTATCCACTCGGGTAGGATTCAGTCTTGAACGCTTGGCAGTTAATGTAAGACCAGCAATTGAAAATACCCTTTCACTGGGTGTACTGGTGGCGGGAACACATAATATGCTTTTGGCAAATAAGTATAGAATTGGGAATGCCAAGCGTCTATCTTGCCAATATTTTACAATATTGCCATCTTTTATGTCACTGGCATCGCAGGAAGCCAAATATTTCCAGCACTCTTTTTCGACATTTTCCTGCTGCTCTGTATATTCCGTGGTATGTTTTAATGCCAGTTGCATTAGAAAAGCAGCTTTTTTATTTTCACTTGATGGCCCCGGGCGATCTTGTTCAGTTTTATTATATGCAGTTTCTAGAGCAGCGGCCGAAACTACTTCACATATATATGCGTTCAGAAACGACACTTTCGTTTCATTTATACCTTCCAGATACTCGTCAATATCTCTAATATTAGCAAATCGTGGATCCAATAAAGCAGCTGCTATAATTAATTTGGTGATAGGAAACCTATGATCCAATTTTGCCATCATGTTTTGCTTCAACCTCCTCATTATAAGTTTTTCATTTTCAAGCAGGGATGTCAATGCTTCCTTGATTTCTGATCGAAATACTAAGGCCAGATTTATGGAACAGTTTTCCTGGGAACTCAAAATTTCCACAGCGTCTTTAATTTTTTGCAGAAATTTAATCATGTCTTCTATTAATTCCCATTGGTTTTCTTGAAACTTCAAATTTGACAAATTATACTTTCCTAGTAGGCTATTGATTGGTTGCCTATTAAATTTACTACTTATACTGCGCAGCATTTCCAAAGTGCTGTTCCATCTAGTTGGTGTGGCCGATTTTACCGATGGTGGCTTAATTGCGTCACGAGTAGAAGAAGATGGGTGCCCATACTCTTCTTCTTCCATAGAATTATTTTCAGATTCTATTGGAAATTGTTCATCCTCTTCAATGTTGGTGCAAACGTCGTCAATTTGAGTTAGAATCCGTCGCTGCTCTTTGTCCGCTTCTTCTTCCAGTTCTGGTAGTCGATATCGTAGTTTCTTCACAACCTTCTTACACTGAGCTACTATGTCCAGTATTTCCTTTGTGTTCTTGATTCCATCGACAGTTACTAAATTGTGAAGTCCATGTCCCAGGCAGAGATGGCTAGTCGTCATTGACATTAAAGGTGCTATGCGCCTTACGTTCGCCCCGGAATCAGTAACTAGGTGAAGCGACTTATCATTCAGTGCGAATGTGTTTCGTAGGTTTTCAATGAAACTACTTAGGGCTTCTCCAGTTTTTTTGTCGCTAAAAACCCTTGTAGCGAGTGTATAACTTTGCACATTAGTTGTATCTTCTGAAATGTAATGCAAAGTGACTGTTATATAATTTTTATGGCAATAAGCATCTTGCCACAAATCTGTTGTGAAGGCAGCATGGGCCCCAATTTTGTCGTGCACATTTTTTTTAACGTGTTCTAAAACAGCTTCGTAAACATCGGTTAATGCTTCGCGTGATATGGTGGTTCTCACAGGTAGCTCATGTTTATTAGCGATGACGTGGTATTTACTTAAAAAGTCAATCATCCCTTCGTCGGAAACTGTGTCGAATGGTAAAAGTGAACGACTAAACCATAGCGCTAAATCTCTCGCAAGAAGCCATTTTTTTTGGGTATTTGAACCAGCAGATGTAGAAGGTGTTGGCCGGATAACGTTGAAAAACGTATGTATGTTTTTCGATGCAGACGCTGCCGTAGAGCTCTCAAATAGCGAATGATCGTCTTTTAAGTGGCGAATTAGATTTCCAGTGCTTACTTTGCTGCCATATGTTTTTATTTTGGCACTGAAAAGAAAAGTAACATTAAAATAAAGTATTTATATTCAATATAAAACGGTTTTATATATTGACTACACTATATTGAGGTTTTTATTGAAACTAAAGACCCATTTCTATTGTGAAAATTTTAAAGTTACCTTTTATAACTTAAGACAAGTATGAGCCATTGTATAAGTTGATAAAAAACAAGTTTTAATATTACAAGTATGACATAACTTAACGGCCAAGAGATGTATGTACCTATATGTAGTTAAATTTAGTCTTACGTCGTCTTACTCAACATTTCATCTTTGTATATTTTAATTTAAAGAAACAAAGACTCAGTAAACCCAGAGATTGATAAACAAATACATAAATTGATTATGATGCGTAATTAATTGCCAGTTTGCCACGTGGGTCTTATGTCTTACTAGCGTCTCACTAAATTCATTATTTAATTACTTGTGCTTGAATAACTATACTAAATGATGAATTAAATTTTCAGAATGCGATGTTCTCTATTGACATTTAATTTTTTATTTGAAAAACACAATAATTTTAAATGGCCACATGCACTAATCTTCTACAATATGTAACAAATTTAACTATGTACGGAGTTATGTGGATGTATAATATATATATATCTATGGAGTACAGTACTTACTGTCCGAACGGGCTGTCTGGTGTCTGCTCTTGTGCCTTTTGCAGACATGGCTTGCAAAAAACCTGATCAGGAAGTACAGATCTGCTTTTTCCATCAAGCTCTAATATGAGAGTCCCAAAATGTTTCCAACAATAACTGTTTTTACCCTTGCAGTGTAACGGATTAATTTTTATGTCTTTTAATTTCACTTTATTTATGTCAGTCTTTTCTCGATCTTCACTTTGTTCCTCACTCATGATTACACCCAAAAAGTAGCACGTCCAGTTATATCAACCGCGCGCACAGACTAATCCCATGCAATTAGTGTGCATAGTTAAGGGATGCAAAACAGCAATATGATTGGGAGGGGGTAATGGCCCAGCTTTTTTTGTAGTGCCGGCACACGGCGCAGGTACATGTGCAAGCGCAAGATGGCGACGCGCCATGGCCAACCAAATGTGAGTCACCGTGCCTTTGTTACCACCCTAATCGTGTTCCTAGGTAGTAATGCCATTTACTACCATTAAATGACACCAAATAATAACGGCAGTATTTAGTTTCAAGTCGAAACCTAAGTGCAACTATATTAATCTTCAAAATAGCAATCACTCAGTGATCAAATTTAATGTCAGGGCCACGCCGATTTCACGCCGATCTGAAATCGGCGGCGGCGGCGTGATGAAAAATGCCGGCGGCGGCGGCGCGCCGGCGCGGCGCACACCTCTATGTCAGAGTTATAAATTTTCAATTTAGTAGTTTTATTTAATATCATACAAGGTTTCTTCGTGGCTTCACTTGGGTTGGGATCTCGTAAATCGTCCCAATATCACCGATTTATATCTACTGGAGTGTTTGATACTCTAACATCTATTTATTTATATAAAAGAAGAAGTCCTGACTGCCTATTGACTGGATCATCAACACACAGCCGAAACTGCTGAAGCTAGGAACTTGAAATTTTCATAGTAATTTTGGGACCAATATTTGGGGGTTCTGTTTAATAGCGACCAAGAATATCAACAAATATCAGAAATTATTTATGAAGCCAAATTACCAAGAAAATTACCATTTTCGCTGATATGCATAGTTTTGGAGTAACATAACTCTATTAATAATTCGAAAAATTATCTAAATTCTAAAAAACATCCGACTTGTTCAGCAACTTTTGATTAGTATACATAACAATGGATTTATGTCAGAAGTGTTCAGCAAATTATGTAATGAAACATGTCCAGCAAGTTTTAGTTACTATACATGTTCATGGATTTATGTAGTTAGTAAAGTTCAGCAATTATTGAAAAACTAATGTACATCGACATTTGTTACTTGCAGATGTCCATGGATATATGTATGACATCCTGTTCAGTTAAATATTGGACTTATAGTGTGCAGGTGTTTTGAAAATTTGGATGTGTTCATGGACTTTCGTTGCTGACTGTACAACTGGGGTAGAAATTTGGGACTAATTTATTTCATTATTAAAATTTTAAGGTGTAAGGTAGATAGCATCGGCCTTTTGGAAAAAATCCTGAAACTCTCAATACTGCGCTCATCAACTCCCTGCTCGCAGCACATTCTGAATGCGATTTGTTTGCGACTGGTATAGCGAGACTGATGATAGAATGGAAGAGAGTGCTAGAGAGAGAGCAAGATTGATATCTTGTAGCTGTAAGTTAGTAAGCTTCGGAGTCTGTGTAACGATTTGGTTAGTGTTAACTGTAACGTTACATGTTTTTTATGATTCAATAAAAAATAATAATAAGAGAGACTCTCGCTAGATGGTTGGATCAAGGGTCAGATACAGAAAGCGGTACTTCTGGACACGGCGCTCATAGTCAGGAGGTTCCTCTCTCTGACGCCCTAACTACCGGTAGCTTGGGCCCCGCGCCCCGCTGCCGGCGGCACCCTAGGTAAGGTTTCTTATAATGTGTTTATATTTTGTAATTTAATTTTGTATGCTACTTTTTATATATATGACGAAGTGAACAAATAGCTTAGCCGATCGGTCTCAATCATTGTTACTATTTGGGCGCGTATGTCAAGGAATACTCGGAACTGGACACACTTCGTTATTTCAACTAATCACTTGGGTTCATGTGAACACTCTTGCCACTAATTACTGTGATTTAAACAAGTTTAAGAGCCAAATGAATTAGTTCGCGAACACAACAGCTTCAATCCCAACAGATCGCGTCAAGTACGCGCGCGATTCTCTAAAAATGTCAACCAACTGTCAAAACTCTCCAGTTGTCATTGTCACAGTGTTCGAAAACTACGCCATTCGGGTTACTGAATTACCCGATTCAAATATGCTTTCATTACCGATTACCATCCCAAATTAGATTTAGACTACTAATTAATTTCACGCTTCGTCACGGCCACCCTGCATAGTCACACGTCCTCGTGTGTAAATCTATTTCCCGTGCACGTAGCATTTATGACTGAATAATAGACAATGGTTTATATCATACGCCACTCGGTCACCCTGACTAACTTTCGACTAAATTCATTTTACCCCTTAGATCAATTTGTACACCAATCACACAGTCATGTCAATGTCAAACAGGCTTGTCAATGTCAAACAGGCTTGTCGGTGCCACGGAGGCTTGTCGGTGCCACGGAGGCTTGTCGGTGCCACGGAGGCTTGTCGGTGCCACGGAGGCTTGTCGGTGCCACGGAGGCTTGTCGGTGCCACGGAGGCTTGTCGGTGCCACGGAGGCTTGTCGGTGCCACGCAGGCTTGTCGGTGCCACGGAGGCTTGTCGGTGCCACGCAGGCTTGTCAGCGCCACACAGGCTAATGCGTGCCACACAGGCTAATGCGTGCCACATAGGCTAGAGTGCGCCACAAAGGCTAACATGCGTCACACAGGCCAATATGTGTCACACAGATCAGTGTATGCCACACAGGCCAGTATGTGCCACACAGGCCATTATATGCCACACAGGCTAGTATGTGCCACACAGGCTAGTATGTGCCACACAGGCCAGCATGTGCCACACAGGCTTGTCAAAGTCATCTACGTAACGAACATGACGAATCCCCTATTATTAACTAACATGACCGTTATACCCTATGCACTCCGATTACTCTGACACATGTGTATCCTAACCCTGTGAATTTATTGACCCATAGTCATTGTTTTTTAGAATACCATTTCTTTATAGCATGTGTGAAATATCAAAGCTAGGAAATTTAGATATTAACTTGTAAAAGTTTACTTCACCTATTCTGTTATTGTAATAAGGTTTTGTTACAATCAACTCTGGCCGCTTAGAATCAAATGATTCATATTCAATTTGAATGTAAGAATGTTGATGTCGTTCTTTGAATGACATGTCAATTCACTCCAGTCCCAGCCTTCACGATAGCAAGATAAATGTCATTTGTATAGAGATTTGTTTATAATCAATATTGTGATTAAAATAGAGTGATAGTTGATTAAAAGAAGTGTCCCAAGTCCTCCGTGTATTAATCACATATTCCATTAAGTTATCTCAATTTTCAGAACATGAAATGCAACTTATACTGCCATTTTAATTTGAGTAATAAATAATCAAATTAGATTTAATCATGATCACAGACATACAAAAGAGGAGAGCACATTACATCTATCTAAACATGTAATTATTTCTTACCAGTTCCACATCGCTGAATTTAGAACTTCCGTTTTAATTTAATTTATAAGAACTCCTAAGCTGATGATGAACACATAATGTAGTTGACATCGAGTATGCAAATAATCATGTATCACTGCACAGTGCCAGTACGGGGACCACAGCCTGCTCACTACCATCCGAGAACTAACCCGCACCAAGCCCGGGGCTGATGGGCACACTCACAGGCAATGATTATGTACCTACTAACCATTTCTATTAAGATTTATCAGAGAGAGAGAGAGAAGTTAATTACTTACTATTATCCAAGTGGTCATTCAACAAATATGATAATTCAACAACCTTACCGACAGAAGGTTTCATAGTGACTCTATTTTCCAACCTCCACTATAGTTGACAGCCAGATGATTATCAAGATAACACTTGGGTCATGCTATTTCTGGATCAGCAGCGTGTGAATCTTGCAGTGTATTGTTTGAATCAAGTCAAGTTTCCTTGTTGCATACCAAAAGGATATTCCCAGTGTTTGCACTCATTCTTATGTGAAATATGTTCACTCTGATCTGTATGTGACTTCCGAGATTCCTTGGGTAATCCCATTTCTGATGACGGGGTGAACAAATAGCTTAGCCGATCGGTCTCAATCATTGTTACTATTTGGGCGCGTATGTCAAGGAATACTCGGAACTGGACACACTTCGTTATTTCAACTAATCACTTGGGTTCATGTGAACACTCTTGCCACTAATTACTGTGATTTAAACAAGTTTAAGAGCCAAATGAATTAGTTCGCGAACACAACAGCTTCAATCCCAACAGATCGCGTCAAGTACGCGCGCGATTCTCTAAAATGTCAACCAACTGTCAAAACTCTCCAGTTGTCATTGTCACAGTGTTCGAAAACTACGCCATTCGGGTTACTGAATTACCCGCTCTCAAACGATTAAAACATGCTTTCATTACCGATTACCATCCCAAATTAGATTTAGACTACTAATTAATTTCACGCTTCGTCATATATATATATATATATTGTAAAACCCTAACCTAAGCAAATAAAGAAATACTGGAATAATCATAACAATTTCGGAGACCACACACTACACTAGCGCCTCTAGCGGCGAAGTTCCTTCGCGGTCATTATGAAATTGGTCGTGTTACTATTTTTCATCACACTTGCTCGAAAATGGTATCATTACACGTAGGTTCTGCGGGCCGTAAATGGCCTATTACGCCCTAGGGCGTAATGGTTTTCTTTTTAAATTTGAAACGTTGGTTCTGTTTTACTCTTATTTGTCATGTTCAAAGGAAACGACAACTTACTTTTTTAACTTTTATCACTGAAATATTTATTTAAAGATAACTGTAATTGCAAATAGGTACATATAAACACATATTTTGGTAACATTAATTAAATGTTTAAATAATGTATTTCTTTATTTTGCAAATATAAAATCAACTAAAATGGCCGTTACCGCTATGGTTTCCGAACGTGACTTGACGTTCGCATTGTCTATGGACATATGTGACAAATGTCACTGTCTGTTTTAATACTTTCTTGTCATACTGGGTCGAAAAGTAAGGTTATTTTATTAAGATTTCCTCACAAGTGTGATGAAAAACATTGTGTGTGCCACGGGCGGTAAAGGAATTACAAACTCGTGTTATTAAAGCCCTCGGTTTCACCTCGGGCTTATAACAAACACTCGTTTGTAATTCCTTACTTACCGCCCTAGATACACAATGTACTATTCCGACACGACGCGACTGATGACGAACCACGAACTTCAATCGAACAAATTAAGAAGTCGATTAAACTGGTAAATATTAAATTTCTTTTAGTGCACTTGTAGTTTGCATTTTTGCTTGCTTGCTTGCTTGTTTTATAATGTGAGAACTAAAGAAAAGAAACGTCGCAACAGGCTTTAAATCCAAATATTTTTGGATTATCTTTCGTACCTAATTGTCTTTACTAAATGTTTGCTTTTACAAGTATGTTCCCCAATCCGCAGTGGGCTAGTGTGCGGACTACAGACCATTCACTCTCATCCATGAGAGTAGGCCTGTACCCAGCAGTGGGACGTTTATAGGCTGATGATGTCGAACCATATTGGGTTGGCATACCTAATTCGTTTTTTTTCTGATATCGTTACCTTATCAAAATTGTGATAAAACAAACCTCATAATGACGTAATGAGATCTACAGTATGATTTCAATAATCATACAAAGGTCAACGACTACAGAGGAAAAACAACTTATGACTTGACAACTTGTGAGCAAGGCGCTATACTCGTATGTATCGCGCCTACATTACACCGCCACGGCTGATGAGGTGGCGGAGTACGTTCGTCGGAAGACCGGCTTCTCGCTGAGGGTGTTCCAGCTGCGTTCGCGCCACTATGTGCACTTCAGCTCGTTTGTGGTACGCGTACCGCGGCCGCTGCAAGAGACCATCGCATGTGCTGACTTCTGGCCGAAGGGTGTCGTGTTTCGACGGTTCCGGGGCAACCTGCCGAATCCTACACCGGAGACGACGATGCAACGGGGCCACGCCGTTTCGTCGCCTAAATAGATATTTTATTTCTACGTTTCATGACGCATTGGTTTTTTTACTGTAATGTCATGTTAACTTGTATTAATAAATAAATAAATGACATACAACAATTAAGACAAATGTTAATGTAGGTATTTATATTTGTCGGCATTGTGCTGCTCGCATCCAGCGGTTCGGCACAATGCCGACAGTGGTGGAGATCCTTGGGCAAGGCCTATATCCAGCAGTGGACGTCTTTCGGCTGATATGATGATATCATGATGATGATGATATTTGTCATTAAACTTTAGTCACCTTTCGAAGTATGTGCCAAAAGATTAAATTAATTATTATAACATAGATGGCGCTGACTTCGAAAGGTGTTTAATTTTAAGAATGGTATTTGTAAAGTTAGGTCTGTAGGCTTATGATGCTACGCTTTGTCACGTGATAAATAAATGATAAAGCATCCGTCACGTTCTGACAAATAGTGTGTGAGAGTGACGGATGCTTTATCATTTATTTATCGCGTGACAAAGCGTAGCATCATAAGCCTACTGGTAAGGTTAGGTTTGGTAATTATGTATGTACTTGGTTTGATTTGGTTGCGATGAGGATGAGGTTTGAGGGCGGTATTTTCATTTAAATTTGTTTTTGGTGTTCTAAGCTTATTCTTACAAAACTGAGTTTAAAACCACAACTAACATATTTTTTATACAAATTCATAAATCAAGGCACCGTTTTACGGATTTTATTCACTGCGACCGTTGTTGGGTTCAGCTAAGTTTCTTGTCGGAGTCTTCTTAGTAGGGGTAGCGAACCGACCACTAAAAATCCCATTACCTAGCCCGATCACACACCCTGCATAAGGAAAGGTTGAGGTTCGTCGCTCACTTTGAGCGATCAATAATGTTATTATTGCTTCATAATAACATCCAATTTGATGAAGCAATAATAAAATTTTTACAGATAAGTAATTTTGTTTTTTTTTTTTTTTTTTTTAATTTATTTAAGTTAATTAAATACACAAACTCTTACAATTAAGACGCGTTACAGAAACCTGTAGGAGGTTTAAACGTGACGCGAATGTTTCGCACCGCTCACAACATTGCAAGGGTATAAGTATTCTTAACAGTAATAATGTAGCTACCTAATGACACCAGCAATCACACCTCGTCGTTGTCACTAAGATAATATTTTTTTAGTGTGTTTTGACGGTTTATTTTATCATACTCATCGAGAACCAGTAACATATTTCTTTTATTAAAAATTGACAATACTTTACAGTGTTTGAAAACACTGCTTTCATCATTAAATCTATTTCTATATGCGGGTACAATGGTTTTTAGTATACTTAATTGAAGTTTATAAATGTAATTTATGTTGGTTTTATATGTACGTCCATAACTACTTAAGCCGTAACTTATAACAGAGTCAGCAAGAGAAAGGTAACGAACCTGTTCATCTTTATGCTGGTTGTTATTTATAGTTTTCGAACGCATTAGAGGGTTTATGATATGTGTGTAGATAAAAAAATTACGGGTTATCGCAATAATAATCGATTGATAATTGCAATCAAAATCTTCTCGGGTAAGTATTATAAAAATTGATGGGAGTATCAATCCTAAGCTTGTAATGGCTGGTCATATAATTAAAATAATAATTGCTGTGTATATCGCAGCGGTTACGGCGCAAAATGCTGAGGAGTCGAGGGTGGTGACGATAGCTCAAGGACCGGTGCGAGGTTATAAAAATCCCGACTATGACATCTTTGAGTTTTACGGAATACCATACGCTACTGCCCCGACTGGCAGGCAACGATTTATGGTGAGTTTTTGAAAGTATCAGTTTTTCAGTATAAGATACCGAGTACAAGAATGCGAGGTAGGGCACAGTGATGGAAGGCAGAAATTGCAGCTTAAAATATGTGTGATTATTGTTATCGTTGCGGAAAAAAATGTTTTTCATAACGTTTGCTAAGCATGGTACAAGAAAACCAGGTATGTTTTTCCTACGGCAGCTGGTGACGACCTGGGTCAACATTATGTCACACGCTTAGTATGGGCAAAACGTCATTGTTTGTGTTTTATACTATAATATTATCACATGAATTACATTTTAATTTCAGGCACCCCTATCACCCAGGTCATGGACGGAAACTCTAGATGCTGTAGACCATGGCATCATCTGTCCTCAACGTACGGATCTACCATTTGTCCCTTCCAAAAATATGACTGAAGACTGCTTGATTGTTAACATTTTCATGCCTGATACAGAAGAGACGAATCTTCCAGTACTAGTAAAAGTACATGGTGTGACGATCCTTAGTATCGCCCACGGATTAAAATAATTGAGTTTATTCAGAATTTGAAACTTCAGTTGCAAACTTCAGTTACGGGTTTCAGAGCTGGAAAAATTGTAAGGTTTACCAGTTCAACCGACCGAACTGAAGCTCCTAAGAAATGCAGAGTAATGGATAAAATCCTAACATTGCTCAAACAATTACGTTAGGCGTTTGGATAAACATTATATTAGGAAAAGATATGGAAGATTTGCAATCTTACCTAGTATAATTATCCATGGACGTTGGTGACGAAAGCGCCCAAGGTAGGGTATATTTACAACCATGGCACTTATAAACATAACATAGGACAGTTGCAGATTATTCCAATACTTAATTAATTTTCTTCGCCACGTGAACGTAAACAAGGAATGATATCGAAACTGACCGAATGTATTTGAAGTGATGTCACAAAATACAATCGCGTAAGTTATGGTTAAGGGAAAGTTATCGGAATTAAGATAATGTTTTAATTTAGTTTAATTATATTATATAGATTAGAAAATTAAGAGAAAATTATTGGTGAGTTTATGAAAGTGATTTGTGATAGCTAACTTAATAATATTATTTGCGGGTTCGAATGGGAAAACTTAGTTAATACAGAACTGATTGTCTATGGCAAAGATAAATAATCGAAAGTACCCGTAGATAAGATTCCTAAGGAATAGACCTTTTGCTCTTAGACATAAGGTTGATTTTGGGCAAACCGTAAAATATTGGCGCCTTTTTATGGACCAATCACAAAGCGTCCCAATGATATGCATATGTGTGCAGTACTCTTAGACTGTTGGATTATCGAAAAAATGTTGCCAATTACTGAAGGGGCAAATTGGATTGGAGAATAATTGTATGATTAGATAATAAAATAGGTAGACTATAATTAAGCTTTCTAGTAATTAGAAAATGACATTAAAAGGATAATTTATTTATGTGTTATTATACGTTAGGACAACAGTATTTCAGCATAAATGGGAAACATTCGGGAATTTATGTTTCAATAATTGGGATCACTACTTACGAAACGGACGGTTATACGGACTACCCTCGGAATAAAATTCCTCAAATCAAACAAAGAAATAGGCTGTATGTCTTTAGTCATAAGGGCGATATTCAGCCAAATGAGAAAGTGGCGTGATCTTGCTTCTTCCAATCAGAGGATGTCCCGGAAATATGAATGTGTGAAATTTACCCTGATGAAGAATCGTGCATAATGAGACTGAGATATCGAAGGATCGACATAAGGTTGAAAATCATGTACATACGAAAAACCGGGAGAAACGTCTATAAAACCCGATGTAACCAGTATTTCAGCGTTCAGTCTCGCCTCGGCGAAACTGATACCAACCAGCCCTGGAGGCTGCCAACATTTAGTCGCCGATACTAGATCTCTGCGAAAGCTGTACAGGCCGGTACAGGCTATGTCTAGTGTTAGGAAATAACTGAACCTTTGCGAAAATCTTTCGAGATTATGTTCAGTTATTAGTCAGATTAGGGATCTCTTCAATTATTCTCATCTGCGGCTTGCCGACGGCGGAGCCCTGCCCATTTTCAGCCAGAATTTGGGACTTCTTCAATTATTCTCTTCTGCGGCTTGCCGACGGGGGGGTTATCGCCATTTTTAGTCAGATTTTAGGCGCATTTTAGTCACATCTTAGTCGAGGGTTTATGACCAAATTGGGGAAGGCCTACGTCCAATATTTAGTCCAGGCTGGGCCTACGCGGAAGCTATGCCCGAATTTAGTCAGATTTTAGGCAGATTTTAGTCATAGTTTAGTCACATTTCAGTCAACAGGTCCTATGTTCGTTAAGTTAGTCCAGGCCTACCTACAAAAGGGTTATGTTTTAAATAGGAAAGATTTATGTCCATTTTCAGAAGTTCTGTCTTGCATACAAGGGGTTCTTGTCAAAAATTTAGGGGAGACCTACGTTTAATCTAGGCCGACAGTCGGTAAGAATCCTGCGATCATAGTTTGAACCATAATATGAAACTTAAATCCACGTTACAGCGGAGGGAATAGTCAATTGTCAACGGCGGGGCAGCGGGGCAGCAGGGAGGACGCCCTCGGCTTGCCCGTGCTCTACGGCGTGCACCTGGTCCTAGATTGAAGATAACAAAGACATACGAGCAACGGCGCCACGGAGGGCTGGCTGGCGGTGAACGTGCAGACCACGGCGGCGGCGTGTTCCTGTCCTTGCAGCGGAGGGAATCGTGACTATCGGCGGCCGAGCGCGTCGGCGGCGGGCGCGTTGTCCTGGGGCAAGACCCGGTTCCTGTTCGTAGAGGTTTGAAGACATCGAGGGGTAAGTGTTTTATTTTATCACTGGTAGGGCTATCCGTGTGGGGGTTGCTTTGTTTTGGGAGGTTGTATATGAATCTGAAAGTCATAGGCCTGTTTGGTTCTAGAATTGTCTAAAGTTTAGGTACTAAAGTTAGTATCATATTAAATGCATTTTGAGTCAAAGATAGCAACAATTTCGGTTGAGACGTCAAGCGAAATTGTTAGCATATTTTTTTGATCGAGCATAGGCGAGGCTACCTAAAGGTCCTTTGTGCATGTCGTCGCTGGAAAGCAATAATGCTGTAACCCGCACCACCATCGAAAATGCTTTTTTTGCATATTCTTATTCAGTTTTTTTTTCTGCGTCGACTGGTATAGTTATTATTTGTCTGTGATGATAAATAAAATGTATACAGCATATTTTTTTTCACCTAAATTTGTAATCGCGGAATGAAGAAACGCTGTAACCCGCATAAAATCCCGTGTTTTCAACTGCGTTGTGGTTTACAGCAAAATGGTTTCCGCAATTAGTTCTCCGTCATCACGTACAGCATTTTTGCTTTCCGTAAATTTCAACTTTTGACCAATTTTTGTCATTTACAGCATTTTGTCGGGAGATGTTGTGAATAAACTATGGTGTACAGCATTTTAAAGATACAGTAATTAATGAATAATGACAGTAAATACATTTTAAAATATATAGTAAGTTTGTATGTATATAGTATTGAGGGTCGTTTTTATTTGTAGTTTGCTAGTTTTCGTTTTTTTTAAAGATTTAATCATGATTTAAATTAAATATAAATGTTTGCAAAGCTCCCTTTAGATTATAGAGGTAATATAAGCATAACCTACTTTAAAAGAAAAACACGTTAATTATTTTTCCGTTCAAACTTTAATGCATGTAAACTACACGTGTATCATAACTGTTCTGTAAAATAATCTTTATTATTTTTTTAATTAAATTGAATATATTTATCGATTAGATAAATAATATTTTTTTTTAATAAAATGACACGTCAACCTTAAAACAACGATTGTTTTAACTAGTATATTTAGTGTCTCACTGCTGTGCATGAGCCTCTCTTCTAATACTTTCCTCTTCCTCTGAAGTCCTCCTAGACCTTAACTGGGCGCCACAAGTCAGAATGGGTAGAATGCACTAAATCTCCATGAGCTTACATTTCAGGGATATAATGGGTTTCCCACCATTAGTGTTTTCATCAACCACAAGCTCCTCCAGGCGTTTCTGATACGTCTTTATTTTGTAAAAAAAAATAAGTTTTTTTAATACTGTGTACTTATAGCCTGATACCATACTTCCGTTCTCAATCATTGTCCAAACCAAATGATTAAAATTAGTTTAGGCGATTACATAGTGCTGCTGCATGTAGATGCATACAGTCCAACAACATAAATATAACAATACTTAATGATAACTTTTTAATAGCCAATACATAACATTTTAAGCTTAAAGATATGTATGTGTGGCATATTAATTAAGTAGTTCAGATAATATTATTACTACAGATCAACAATTATTTACCACTCACATTTTAAAATGGATCAACATAAACTACCATTCGCACTTACACTGCTTCATTCATACCTGTTTCCTTCCATTCATGCAACATTGCAGTACGACAATCTTGTCAATTTAAGTTTTCATGTCCCAAAAATTGTATTACGAACCACTTTTTAGACTTACAGCATTTTAAAACGACTGTGAGATTTGGTAAAAATATTGTTTCCATACAAAAATTTTGTAGGTTACAGCATTATTGCGTGCCATGATTAGAAATATCGAAATGCTGTAAACGACAAAAGTCATATTAAAAACAAGTTTATAGTAATTTTACCACCAAGATTATAAACTTCGATTTTTTTACAACGAGTCTACCAAAGGGGGTTTAATAATCTCTTTTTGTTTGAGATTTATGAATTTTTCTAAAAAAATGCAAACGTTTTTTGGCTCTAGTGAAAAGTTTACTTTTTGAGGGTTACAGCATTATTGCTTTCCAGCGACGATGTGAATTAGTGACCCATGGGTATCTTGTAGGGGGAGCTTAGTTCAAGGAATACCGACCAGAGTTGATTTGTAGTATTACCATTTCTTATATCGTCACGCCACATTATTATGCAATCCCGGGGGGGTCAGGGTCCATATCCCCGCAAATGTTAGTGGGAGTCATGCAGGTTACGACCGGTGTCTGTTGAGTATGTGATTTTGAACTCTTTAGCGTGAGTGCTTTGGGAGCTGTATTATAATTGGCTTAGGGAGAGTTTACTCTCAATTACATAACAAGTTTGAACACTTGATACACCACTCTTATTCGTCAATAAGAACCAGCTCTGGGAGGACCCTTGGTAGCTATTCGAGTAGGGATTTAGGTACACTGGTTTAATCCTAGGTTCCCACATACCGACTTTTAAGACATTAAAGTCACACTTAATACATATCACATTATGATTTAGGCTTTATTGACTACTTCCAAATGGACGCTATTAGGTATCGCGTCGCATTAGTGGCCCAAATGCGTTAGTGGACAAAATCAATTAACGCAGCACGCTCGTAGACCTAAATCCGGCCTGTTGTCAGACACACAAGCGGGCCAGGTCACACTGGCAGCGGAGCAATGTTCCTTACATTGGAAGATTTTCTAGAAATGGGCCGACTACGGATTTTGCCGACTAGATAGTCGGCCGACTAATCGGTTCTCAATTTGCCGATTAATCGGCCGACTAGTCGGGATTGCCGATCATAGTTATTAGCTATGTTCGGGTGCAATCGGAAACGCTCCGGTCGCTTCGTCTCCCCGCGATTTGTTGTCACTCGTTCGTGTTTTGATCCGTTTTTAATTAGGTAAGTTGATTTTTTTTAGTATTTGAGTAAGGTACGTAAAAATATAAAATAATTAAGAAAAATATGGTTTATTTTCTCCTGTGTCCTATATTAGGCAATAGTGCCGAATATTCGGTACTTTTTGCCGAAGACCTTGGACTGGAGTGGGGCTTTGATTCACGGGATAACATTTCTCACCGAGTTTTAAACCCAAGTACTACTTAAACACCTTTCATTTTGAACGCGTTTACCAACAATTTTTTGGAGGTTGCCAACCCTAATTATAAATTGTTATAAACCCATTCAGAAACCACCTTTTTCCAGTTGAAAAATCGATGATAGTTGTAAAGTAACCACAGTGCATGGACGATAAACGAACAACTCTTGTATATTTATTTATTTCGAGGGTCTTGGTAAACAGCTCTAACGATTTCAATGAAATTTGCTACATGGGGGTTTTAAGTAGGGATGTAACGATACATAGTTTTGCCAATACGGTACCGATACCGATATATTGTAGTAAATATCGGCAATACCGATACCGATATCTTAGCTAAATAATAAAGTATGAACTTCAGATATTTGTATGTCCTTATTATACCTAAAACTTGGCTATATTTAATAGAGAGTCAACCTTGAAAGTGTAAAGTAAAAATAAATAGATTGTCAACTCAAAATTCAATTTTTTTTTATTAAGAATCAAAGATTTAATTAACATAGTAATTGTCATAGCTCAAGGTATGTAATAGACCAATACATGAAATAAGTCAGTAATTGAAATTACTTTTTAACCGACTTCCAAAAGAAGGCCGGTTCTCTATTCGTCTGAATGTTTTTTTTTTTTTTTGTATGTTTGTTACGCGATTACTCGAAGACGGCTGAACCGATTTGAAAAGTTCTTTTTTTGTTTGAAAGGGTATACTTCCGAAATGGTCCCATTGCAACCAAATCAGGATTTGATGATGGGATCCTGGAGAAACCGAGGGAACTCTTCAAATATTAGAGGCACACATATAGCGATTTCGGTATTTTTCGTAGTTTCTTGTCCATTTCTTACTAGCAATAAGTTTTTAGTGTTAACCGACTTCAAAAAAGGAACAAATGTTTATGTAGGTTTCTTCCCCGATTACTTAAAAACAGCTGGACCGATTTGGAAAATTATTTTTTTGTTTGAAAGGGTATACTTCCGAGGTGATTCCATTGCAACCAAATCAGGATCTGATGATGGGATCTTGGAGAAATCGAGGGAACTCTTCAAATATTAGAGGCACACATATAGCGATTTTGGTATTTTTCTTAGTTTCTCGTGCACTTCTTATTAGATATAAGTTTCCAGTCTTAACCGACTTCAAAACAAAGATCAATTTTTATGTAGGTTTGTTCCCCGATTACTTGAGGCTAGACCGATTTGGAAAAATTTTCTTTTAACTAAATAGACTTTAGTCTATTTGGTTAAAATAGTATTTTTACAGCGCCACTAAAAATTTAAAAATAAAGTAAATTTTTAAAAACAAAAAATAAAAACCGACTTCCAAAAACTTAAACTAAAAAGCAGAAAATAATATGTTAATTACCCGAAAGAAATGGATAATCAACGATTCATATATACATATACAGATATTTATAGTTTTTAACCTGCTTTTTTGAAGTTTTTGGAAGTCGGTTTTTATTTTTTGTTTTTAAAAATTTACTTTATTGCAGATTTTTTTTCATACAGCAAATTCTTTTCGCGTTCTTCAAATATCGGTTGTATATTATCGGCGATACCGATATATCGGCTATACCGATATATCGGTATCGGTATCGTTACATTCCTAGTTTTAAGAGACGAAAATCGATCTAACTTGGTTTTGTTTCTGAGAAAACGCGTATTTTCAAGTTGTCATGTGTTTTCTCTCTTGACCGTTTAAGTTCGATAACTCTTCTGTTTGATTATAAGGTTCAAAACGTGACGCTTAAAACTTCGCTAGATCCTTAACAATTTCACTGAGGCATTTTGACATAGGTTCGGGGGTGTTTCTCTTTCTCTGACTAAATTTACATTATGTAGAAATACGAGTACTCATTAGTATATACACAGGGCGTTACATTAAACGTAATACAAATTAAGCAATTCCGGCTCTCGACAGCTCTTAACGACAGGGAACAAAATGCACGAATTGAATTATTAAAATACGTCGTAATTAACTTTTGCTAGTTTGCTAACAGAATAAAGAAATTAAAATCTCGTCGTGTGGTCACCCATTACGACGTCACGCTTACCTGATCTGTTTTTTTTATGGCAAATAACTTCAATAACATTATTATTCTGACACTGTCAGAATGCATTTTATTCATAAATTATCGGCCTAGATAAGATAAAAGGTAAGTGTTCACAATAAAAGTAGATTCGAACATTTTTTCTTTTAACTCTCTAAGAACCACGGGAAGACCAAAATAACATGAATAATTAAAACAGTGATATTCATTAATTAAGATAACTTAAACAATACGAGACCTAGCAGAGGATTATAGCATCAGGGAGATGAGTTTAAAAAAAACATGAGTTGTATTACGTTCAATGTAACACCCTGTTATGGTGACCGCTGGCATAAATTTGAATCCGGAACCTCACAATCTCGCCTGAGTTTAGCCTCGAAGCAATCATGCCACCATGAACTATATCACTCTAGCACTCAATAATTAATTTTATTGGAGAAAATGAACGTCGTATTTTTTGTTCCATTTAGACAAGGGACAAATAGTGGGACACGCCCCTAACCACTATTGTTAATTGATGAAACTGACATCGAGGCACTCACTAACTGTAATCACTGGACATTTGGGAAATACTACGTTTTAGGATAAGGTTCGTTACACACTGCGTATTTCCACTTCAGACCCACCGTGCCCCCACTATCTACTATAATGCGTTCGTCGTAAGAATGCAGTGAGTCATCAGTGCAACTACAGGGTAAAGGTGTATCCAACGTGGTGCTAAATAGAAATAAAGTACAAATGTGTATAATAAAATATTTTAATCACTATCATTATAGGTAAGGATGCGCGACATCACTATACATAAAAGTTTAATAATAATATAGAAATAAAGTACAAATGTGTATAATAAAATATTTTAATCACTATCATTATAGGTAAGGATGCGCGACATCACTATAAGTTACTGGCATCGTTTAACTTTAAAATACCCACTGTCACCAAGAGGGTAGCCAGGGGTACAGCAGGTCTGAAGGGTGTAGACGGGTGCGAATTGGGTCGCATAAATTTGAAAGCCATAATTCATCATTTAGCATAATTCATCGTTTTGCATTATGCATTTTTTTTTAATCTTTGAATTTTCAGGACTCTTTAAGGCATCATCCTGCTAAATAGGTTAGGTTAAGTTTGTGTTATAATAATCCTGGTAAGTTTGCGTGTCCAGAAAAAAATGCATTATGCCACATATAAAACTTCTTTTTTTTTGGAATATATTGTAATTTGATTATTTACTCAAAATAAATATCTTATCTCGAAATTAATAACTTATTATCTAATTAGCAATCGAATGTTTGTTCCAAAATATAAAGTAGATATTGATTTCGGAGCATACCAATCAGTTCCTTCTATTAGCGATCATAGATCATAAAATCGCTTATTAAAACAATCAATAAGTACATCTGAAAATACGTTATCGTGGAACTGTCAAAAGACCAGTGTTAGGCCCCACTTAGGCGATTTATCGATCAACTGTACTCATCGTACCTGGGTAGCCCGCAATGTAATCAAACTCGCATACGAGTTCTCGCCCTGTCTAAATGGGGTCTTATGCAGCAAGTCTAAACTGTTTGTAATAAATAAAATGGATGTTCATTTTCTCATAAAACGATGTTAATAAGGATCAGTGAGTACGAGTAAGGTATCCAAAAAATAAATTCGCATTCATATTTATCGGTGATGAACATTCGTTCATTTCGTTCATTCATCCAACAGAAAAGCGCCGAATGGTATTTAATCGCATTAAGTTGAATATACTGATTAACATTACTTAAGGTGATTCGAGTCGTCGATTCTCCATACAAACTAAAAAAAGGGTTAATAATCGACTTTAGCGATATGAAATTTGTAATATACATACAAAAAATCGAAGTAGGTACATAGAAAAATTAAATTACGCTCACCCTTGGTCCACACCAGGAATCGAACCCGATACCTCTGGATTTCCCTGGCCCAGCGTGTCAACGATTCGCCTAGCGGAGCAGTCAGCAAGTGCCTTCAATTTTGACATTTGACTTCGTATCATTCTGGTTTTTTCTAGGCTTTTAAACTAGGATGAGCGCATTTTAATTTTTCCATGTACCTACTTTGATTTCTTGTATCCAAGATCGATCGGGGATCGGGGATCGGGGAGCGGGGAGTAGTGAGTACGCTCAGGTATGCGGCGCTGAGCTATTGGCCCACAACTCCAAGTGCCTCATACACGTCCACGTCGTCCCAGACTCTGCCGACTTACGGAACTGGGACGAGCCCACCTGCTTTTCACTCGTGGGTCGTGCTCCCTGGAAACGCCTTACGTCGAACGGGCGCCGCATATTTACCATCTACCCCGGACCTTAGGCGGCCAAGTATGAGGGGCAAATACCCGGAGTGGCAGTCCCACCCTTCGGGTATCCCTAGCCCTATTTCCCATGATCCCACAGTCCTCATCCTGACCACCAACCCTTCCTCACCCTGGATTCCAGTGCGGATCCCTGCAGTGGAACCTTATATCCCATACCCATCCTTTTTCCCTAACCACCCCTCTGTTCCAACTCCTGGAGGAGTAAACCTCGACCCCAAAAATCCCCAATCTAAGGTGTTATCCGTACCGTGCCGATAGATGCGTGGCTGAGGGGATGCTCAGTCGTTAACGGTGGGCCCTCGATACCGGGCGACCTCGAGGTGTATATAGCCTTATTCCAGCAAGCGGGGCTCTGCTGGAATGGACCCGTATTTCCCTAGCTTCTCGTGGGAACAACAACGGAAGACTTAAAAAACAAAAACAACGACACCCTGGACGACCTAGTCCAGGAACTTCTGCCACTGACGGTAGATGCGGAGGAATCCGCTCAAACGTCGGAGCAACCAATGGAGGTGGTGGAGAGCACCAGAACGGTAGAAAGGTCTGATCACGGACCAAACGCACCTATTGATGCTTCCCACAACCCCAACAAAAAGCCGACCAAGCGATTGGCCAGCTCTCTAAAGAACCGCTTCAAAGCTCTTAAGGGACTGGGGGTGCCGCCTGAAGAGGCGGCGCAACTGTGCAAAAAGAGCTTTGCGGAGCTAAAGAAGATGGGTTATAAGTTTGGGAGCTCACAACCCAAGCCCGAGCAAAAGCCGACCAAACGGCCCCGCTCGGAGGAGGAGTCACCGCAGGGGAATGCACCCAAAGCCCCAAAGGTGAGTGAGACACCCCCAACGATGTCCCATCCACCACCAGCCTACAGCGAGGTCCTGAGCCAGATCCGAGTTGGGATCAAGGACTCCAATCCGATGACGGACGCACAACTGGAGTCCCTCAGCAACTCCATCCTGCAGAGGATTTCAACGATGGAGATTGGCGAAGGACCTAAATTCAAAGGCCACTCCTTCAAGCCAGGCTGGTTGCTCATCACATGCAGCGACCAACAATCCAAGACCTGGCTTGAAAACGTAACGCCATCCCTTAAACCATGGCCGGAAGCCAACCTCAGGGTCATTCCTGAAAATGAGCTACCGCGGCCAAATATAGGGGTGGTGTTTATTCCCGAGGCAGACGCCAAAAAGATCGGCCAATGTCTGCCTCTCCTACGTGCGCAAAACCGGGGACTGCGCACCGAACTCTGGAAGATCGTCAACACTAAGGTCGAAAAGGGCGGGGTCACACTGACCCTATCCATCGACGACCTATCTGTTGAAGCCCTCCAGAGGACGCAATTTAAGGCAAACCTCGGTTTTCGCGAAGTCCAGTTCCGGCTAAAGGGCCTGAACAAGGCCCAACAGCCTGGAACTGGATCCTCCATCACCCCAGCACCGACTGCCATAAACCCCCCTCCTCTCCCAACCGGCCCGCAGGTCCTCCCTGGACCATCGAGGCCGGCTATCCCCTCCCTCCCCACCACAACACCCTCTCGTAAGGTCCGCCCAAACCCTACCGGTACGATCCTCTCCCACCAACCCTCAACATCGTCGGGGCAGCGGTTTCCCCCTGGCAGGGGGGCCAACAGGGGCGCTGGCCGTCCCAGGGGTAGAGGACAGCATCGAGGAGGAAGGCAAGGGCGTGGAAATGCCCAACGCCATTAAAGACGCAAGAAGGAGTAGGGGAGCGACATTTCTGCAGGCCAATCTCCACCACGCCATCGCGGCCTCAGCGGTCGCGGAGAAGATCCTCGGCGAAAATGGCCTGTACATCGCCCTCCTACAAGAACCTTGGTTGAACGCCAGCGGCAAGGTCGCCGGACTAAACCAGGCAGGTAAGATTTTGGTACACGAAAAAGGATCTAAACCAAGAGCCTGCATTGTGTTCAACAAAAACATTAACTTTTTACCTGTTACAGAACTCTGCAGTGACGACATAGTCGTTGCCTACATCGATCTTAAAGGGCGGGGAACACTGAAAGTACTCGTATGCTCAGCCTACCTGCCCGGAGAGAAGACCGACCCCACCGAAGAACTGACTAAAGTGGTGGCTTACGCCCACACACAAAAGTCGGAACTGATAGTGGGATGCGATGCCAACGCCCACCACACCATCTGGGGCAGCTCCGGCATCAACAAAAGAGGTGAGTTACTCTCCAACTTTATCTTTACTAACGGTCTACATCTGTTGAACAATGGTCGTATTCCAACCTTCGTAACCAGAGCAAGACAAGAAGTATTAGATATAACATTCGCAACTCCAAAGGTAGCTAGCTGCCTTGCTGACTGGCATGTGAGTCGCGAAAACTCAATGTCGGACCACAAACATATCATTTTTGGTGTTAAAGGCTCACTAGACTCAATACCACTAGTGCGTAGGAATCCAAAAGACACTTCCTGGGCTGCCTACAAAGACAACCTTGAGGAATATCTAAAGGACGTCCCAAAAGTCGTAAAGACACCTGATTCACTCAACATAGCGGTAGAGCTCTTGACGCACGGCGTCATTAAAGCCTATGAGCAGAACTGCCCGTTGAAGGAATCAACCACAAGCAACCCAACGGCGTGGTGGAACAAAAAGCTCGAAAGACTACGGGTCTCCACACGTCGCATATTCAATCACTCGACCAAACCGTGCGATTGGCAACGGTACGGGAGAGCGTTGACGGAATATAACAAACAGATCAGAAAAGCCAGAAGAGCGTCTTGGCGCAAATTCTGTGAAAACATTGCCCAAACCCACAAAGGGGCGAGAATACACAAAATACTTGCCAAGACACCAACTAACTATCTAGGTCTTCTGAAGAAGCCGGATAACACCTACACGACCACAGAGGTGGAAACACTGGAGCTCCTCAGAGTTGTCCACTTCCCCGGTTCGTTCCAAACCAACAACAGTCAATTAAGGCCCGGAGGGAGTGTTAAACCCCACAGGGCAGGCAACACTGACTGGAACCTGGCCGCATATATATTCAGGCCAAACCAAATTAAATGGGCTCTGAAGAAATTCAAGCCATATAAATCAGCGGGTATGGATGGAATTTTCCCTGCCTTATTACAACAGGGACAAGACCTACTCCTCCCGCATCTGGTAAAAATTTTTCGCGCCAGCTTTGCCTGGGGCACGATACCAGATCAGTGGACTCGGGTCAAGGTACAATTCATACCAAAAGCAGGGAAAAAGGACTACTCTCAGCCTAAATCCTTCAGACCCATTAGTCTTACATCTTTCCTCCTTAAAACGATGGAAAGAATAATAGATCAGCACATTAGAGCGCAGTATCTGGTGGCTAGACCACTCAGCTCTAACCAACATGCTTACCAAAAAGGTAAATCCACGGAAACTGCCCTACTAGATCTGGTCGACAAGGTGCAGAACACCTTAGAGGACAAGCAAACCGCTCTATGTGCTTTTCTTGACGTGGAAGGTGCTTTCGATAACACACCCACAAGAACTATCCTCAAGGGGATGGAGTCGAAGGGCGTTGACGGAATCACTATTAGATGGGTACAGAGTATGCTATCCAATAGGGTAGCGACGCTAACCCTAAACTCTGTAACCCATGAATTTTACACCACAAGAGGCTGTCCACAAGGAGGTGTACTCTCCCCACTCCTATGGACCCTAGCTGTGGACCAACTTCTTGCATTATTGGCTAGCCACGACTACGATACCCAGGGATACGCCGACGACCTTGTGGTCGTAGTCAGGGGCCCATGCCTTCACACAATTTCAAGCCTAATGCAAGGAGCTCTTAACACCATCATCAAATGGTGTAAAGAAAACGAACTGACTATAAACGCCAGTAAAACCATAATAGTGCCCTTTACCAAGAAACGCAAACTTGAAAAGCTTGGAAACCTAAAGCTTAACGGGCACATTATACCCTTCTCAAAAGAAGTCAAGTATCTAGGGGTCACACTAGACCAAAAGTTAACTTGGAACACACATTTGGAAAATATAATCCAAAAAGCGAAGATGGCCTTATGGACATGTTGTCGAATGGCAGGAGCAAGATGGGGCTTAAAACCCAACATTGCTATGTGGCTTTACACAGCGGTTGTGAGGCCTATTATCACATACGCCTCGGCCGTCTGGTGTAACAAAACCAACCAAAAGATAACAATCCAAAAACTAAGCGGCCTACAACGCACCGCTTGCATAACTGCAACCGGAGCCCTATCCTCTACACCGGGGGCAGCCTTGGATGCTCTGCTGAACCTAATACCACTGCACCTGCAAGTGCAGAAAGAGGCGGAGCAGTGTATCTATAGAATCTGCACCCAAACGAGGACTACATGGCGTTCACAAACACTGACCAAACTTAAGGCCTCGGTGTTTGAAAACAACATCCTATGCATGCCCACTGATGATATGAATGCTGAATGCAACTTCACAAAAATATACTCAGTGGAAATACCCTCTAGGGACGAATGGGCAGATGAACAAACGTCCTTCGAAGAGGGCAGCCTAATCTGGTTCACAGATGGCTCTAAAAAAGGTGATGACGTAGGATGTGGAGTCTATGGACAAAGGCCAAAACTCAGGCTATGCGTCAGCATGGGGAAAGAGGCCTCAATCTTTCAAGCGGAGGTTTTCGCCATTAACAAATGTGCGGAGATCATCCTCGAAAAGAACCTAAGACATCGACACATCTACATCAACTCGGACAGCCAAGCTGCTCTGTTGGCACTAGATTCACTAGAGTCAAATTCCAAACTTGTCCAGAACTGTAAGGACAACTTGAATACCCTGGCCACATCCAACAAAGTTACACTTAGATGGGTACCAGGACACTCCGATATACACGGAAACGACCAAGCAGACGAACTTGCAAGGAAAGGGGCAGACACACCCCATGTCGGCCCGGAACCGTTTTGCGGCACCACAAAGCAAAAAGCATACTCTCTGCTACACAACCTGTACAAAGGTAGGGCGATCGAGCTGTGGAAGTCTGTAAAAGGACAAAGGCACTCGAAAACCCAAATTGAAGGGTTCAACAGCAAGAAATCTACAGAGCTATTATCACTCAAAAGATTTAAAACTTGCTCAGTGACCAGAATCCTCACTGGCCACTGCAAACTGAACAAACATCTGTTTCAAATGGGTATGAAACAGGACCCAGCGTGCAGGTTCTGCCAAGAGTCAGAGGAGACTGCCATGCACATCCTCTGCTCATGCGGACCACTCATGCGCAAACGAAGTATCCACCTAGGGCGACATATTCTGTTGCCGGAGGAGATACAACTACTCACTGCCCAAAGAATCTGGAATTTCTTAGATTCAACGGGCCTTTGCAGTGAAATCTAACAAAAGGGCTGCCACAATAGATCAGCAATGGTCGAAGCGGCACACAAAAGGCCCAAAAATAACTCAATAATAATAATAATAATAAGATCTATATATTACATAGAAATGTGATGTACATGAAAAATAAATGAATAAACGTAATGTTTTTTTTTTATATCGTTACATGAAATTTGGTTGAAATGTGTTTCATTATATAGTTAAATACAATTTGTCAGTGTAAAACATCATTGCAACGTCATGCAGTCTCAAAAAAGCAAATATATATATACACGGCGGATTCTAATCGGTAATCAGGAGTAGACAAATATTAATATCTAGCTAAACATGAAACCTTCTCGCTGCTTGCCTATTGCTCTTACGAGGATCCCGAGCAAAGTATCTTAAAATGCGTCGATCCAGATCGTCATGACGACGTCGAGGCCGGCCGGGTGGTTTTAGTTCATGCGGTTTATCAAACTGTGCGTGAGAATTGGTACGTTTGGATGAATTTCGTGGAATAATTCTTGAGTTCATCTTCAGCTGTTTGGTTTGTATTGATAAACGTACCTACAATATTGTAACGCTCTATATTTTGAGCACAAATATGGTCGAGGCATGTTTTTTAATTACTAATTTACTTTTCTCATTCAATATTTGCGACTTCTATGACTTTGTTTACATACATGACAGTGACAAGTTATTACTCATAAATTATCATTGTCATTAATTTTTTAAAGAGGTTGTAATCTCACAGATACAGATTAGTAGGGTGACTAGGAATTTAGGATAAAACTGATTTCGAAATAAAAATTATCACAGAAAAAAAAATTGTTTAGATGTAACTAATTACGACATCAACGTGACCGCTAACAATTACTGAGTTAGAAAAACTGGTACCTGATTACCAATTAGATGCCATCGTGTATATATATATATATATATGTATAATTAGGTGCAAATTGAAACTAAAGTCTCGAATAACGCCAATAGATGGCGCTGACCATAATCCAAGTAGCTTTGATTTCTTTGTTTTCCGAGAAATTTGCCTGTTTCTCTTTCTGTTTTTTTGTTACTCACTCAACCTTGTTGTTTTGCGGTGATAATGTATCAACCTAATGAAATGAAACATATTTTAATCAAATTTATTTCTTTACCCTCTTTTCGTTTGTAAGTAGAACCGAGGGACTTCAATCACCTTAAGTGCTGTTGATTCAGCTCATTTTCAATTAGTCTGCTTACACATGAAATTGAAATATTCTAGGTAATTAATGGATATTGATTCAAGAATTTATATACAATGGTTACCCTGTAATTTGATTGGCAAGGTGAGTTTAGACACAGACGTATTTTGTGTTTCAAATGTGATATTGCGAGTAAGAATCGTGAATTAATTAATTACCCAGTGAACAGAAGGCTGACTCGTACAGTCCAGGGCGCCAATATGTATACTCCACAAAGTTTCAAAAATATGTATACAGGCAAGGACCATTAAAACAAGAGAACTGTCATTCTCCATACTTTAGATCGTGCCCCGACCGCAAGGGGATATCCAGGCAAAATCTAGATGGCACTAAAAAACTAAACATTTAACGCTGTTATAATTGAACAAAGAAACATAGTACAGTAACAATTCGTTCGTAAACAGCTAATAATAAATAAATTCTAACATTTAAATACTGTGTCACGCTTGCAAAGTTGAATAGTTGTACCTAAATAATATAATTCTTATACCAAGCTTATACATAGATGGCGTTGTAACGGGGAACAGCTTTTTGTATGGAGAACATGGATGTATAAAATAGAAGGATACCGCGCGGTCTAAGACGCGGGTGAAGCCAAGCAATGGCCGCCGAAGTGAGCATGTGTGCGTTGACGGCCCAATGGCAGCCGACCGGCCCATTATGCTGGTTGATGTGTGCGCTGTGCGTGCGTGCGTACAAAGCGCCGGCGCATTGCCGGCGCATCATGAGTGCTTCACTTATCTGTTCGCGACGCTACGTCCATTTATTTTTAAGGTCCTTGATGGAGAATGACAGTCGTCTTGTTTTAATTGGTCCTTGATACAGGTATTATTATTGGTTATGTAGCAAAATATCTAAAAACACATGTTATACTGTCGTTTTGCATACGATCAAAATACATACAGTAAAATTGCAGAAACTACGGAATTCATAACATCATTTATCATAAGTTTAAAATATAAGATCTAAATTCATCACGTTTATAATCTATACTGGTGATAATATATATGGTTCATAATACATACAGCCAAATTATATAACCACAAAATTCATACACTAGGTCTCCTCAGAGTCGATTAAGCGGCTAACTAAAAGCCATAATTAATATGACTTGTAAAATATCTGGCACAAGATACATTTCATCTTAGTCCTGATGTAGCGATGCATAAACAGGTCTTATTGGTGCGGCTCGGCTGTATCGATGGGCGGTTGGGCGGCCATCACTAGCATTTACTATCAGATCAGATGGGTCGTCTACTCGTTTGTTCTTTCATGGTTTAAAAAACATGATAGTTCCCCAATTATTTTGTTGATTCGATTTACATTCTACTCCCCGATTCATTCCACCCGGTAAATCAATTACGGACCAAAAAATACGACGTTAATTAACATAATGATGGAATTAGTTATATATATATATGTCAAAATTTACTTTAATTTGCACACATTTTGTTGTAATTCGAAGAAACTTTTTCTCAACCGTAACTGGCCTAATGCCTTGTCCAGCTCAATTCACCATTTTCTGATTATGTAAAAGATGACAAATCAACAACAGAACCAAGTCAATTTTGAGTAGACGTTATTGTATCGCAACCAGATACACTCAACAAGATATTAAACATATCAACGAAAGCTGATTAATTAAAACAGCAAGTTCATTAGTGATTAAAACAACAATCTTGATAATTTTAACAAATATATTCCTTGTTTCTATCATTATTTTCTTCTTTGTATGATTCGATCATGTTTAATTAGTTACCTTATACATCAATCTTTGTTGAATCAAATCAGAACATGGTTAATTGAACTATGATAAACAATCAATATCATCTTAGTTGGTGCATCTAACGTCTTGTTAGGCTCGTATGGAATCAAGATGCTTGATTATAACTATCACAATCTTGTTAGGAGCAACCAATTTTTTTTAGAGTAGGGGACGTTCATTTTCTCGCGGTTATTGTCCCAGGGAAACTCTTTACTGGGATTTAAAATATCCAATCCAGAACTTGGTCTAGTCGCATGCCAAACATCTCATTCCATTTAGTTGTTTCTTCGTTATTTAATAATAAATAAATATTGTGGGAACAATCTTACACAAATTCACATTGACCCAAACTAAGTAAATATACTAAATTGGTAGAAAATATCCAAGACTCAGGAACAAATACTCGTGCTCATCACACAAATATTTGCCCTTACCAGAATTTAAAGCTTTGTAGGCGGTGTCACTCCCACCAATGTAAACGTTTCGTCAAAGGTTACTTAGTGACAAACATCTCAATATCTTTAGTAGGATAAGATACGCCTATTGTATCATATACAAATACTAGCGACCCACCCCGGCTTCGCAAGGTGTTTCTCTATTATATTATGCATGTATTATACATATGAACCTTCCTCTTCAATCACTCTATCTATTAAAAAACCCGCATCAAAATCCGTTGCGTAGATTTAAAGATTTAAGCATACATAGGGACATAGGGACAGAGAAAGCGACTTTGTTTTATACTATATGTATGTAGATTGTGTCCTTCCCATGAATAAAATCCTTAATTGTTCTTTGCACACGTGTTAAATCCTTCTGTGAAACCATTCAAAAACAGATTGTGTAATGAACTTACAGTGGCATTTCATCAGCCTGAAACCGAAATCAATAGAGTTCAATCGCTTTGTGGCTACAAAGCAATTCTAATCAAGTTACGCAAGTCACCAATCTATACGCTTTAACTGACAGGTAATTCACAATTTAGCCGTCAATCTAGTCTGCAATATAATTTGACCCGTCCACTAGTAATAACAGCGTGTATTGTGATTCAAATACAAGAAAGAATAATACTTACGTTGTGCACCAAGGGCAGTAAGAAGGGGATTACTAACGAGAGTCTATTAGAAGCGCGACGCCGAACGCGGAGATGCTACACACTATGTTTTTCGTCACATTTGCTAGGAAAAAATAAGACATATAAATCAATTTATTTTAAAAAGAAACTCATAACTCCCTCGGGAGTTATAAAAATCTGTAACTCCCACGAGAGGTAAATCGGCTCTAACTGCTCTATACGCCTGCGTATTATTACACCCTTTACGAGCAAGTGTGAAGAAAAGAAAGAAAATACGTTTATTTGTAACTGCACAAAAGGAAAAAATACAGTAAAAAAATAAATAGTAGAACATAAGCAGATAACGCTGTCACATAATGGACTCACCGTTCGTTTATAACAAAAGTAATTTAATTTTATAACATCTTGCAACGTATCGGTCCGCTCGTCGCTTCGTCTTTGACGGCTCAGCAATGTGACCTCCGATTATGAACTGTCATACTTACTCGAGCACGGGTCAAATGATGTTGGGGCCGTTATTGACCGTGAAGCTATGAATTAGCCTACTGATACTGATAGGTAAACAATAATGAGTATATGTTTCAGTAAAATTCAATTGTTCGATGATTTCATGTAATAGTCTTGAGCATTTGTTTCTGAGGCATAGGGTAACTAAAATCTATATTGTCTTTAGGTAAGTATCTATTACAGATACAAATACGATCATCACAGATGCGGAAATAAATACATATATACGAATGTAATAGTACGTTACACAGCTAGGGTGGTAAAACAAAGAAAGGCCGAGATCGCAGATGTTTGCGGCCCGAACTGCAAGCGAGGTAGTTCTGAAACGAAACGTTGCACTAGTGTTTATTAATGAATAACAAAAAATAAATTCATTCCTACTAGTTTAATATCTCTGTTTAGCCTAATGGTTGACTGGTAGAGAATGTCTTACGGCATTAACTCCGCCATTTATATTTTCTGATGCAGTAATGTTTAAATAACTAAATAAGAAATAAGTATACTTAATGATCTTTAAAGAATATGGTTGATGTTACTATGAACTAGTATTCAAATGTATGTAGGACGCACCTACAACAACGCTTTTAAAAGTTTAAAACGAGTAATTTAAAGATGTTCCGGTGGTCGGACCCGAACATCAGATTTGTTAAAAAGAGAAACTTCTGCAGGTAATTAATGCAATTACTTAAACTATGGCTATGGGAGAAGGCACAAACGAGAATCTGTGTTTGACCCATGCCCTTCTGTACTGAATATTCCTTTGCTAACAAAGACGCAAAATACCAATATACCAATTTCTCTAGGGGAGTCGTATAGGAAATATCAAAGCGTAAACTAGACTACTGTCTCTCTAGAACTGAAGGTACAAAGGTCTTCAGGGGCTGTTAGCAAATTGCAATGCTTCAACAAATTGAGGACGAATCTGCTTCAAGTTATCTTGCACTATCTCATGAAGTCGGAAATATATGGACTCTAGACTGTACAAAATCTATTTAGATTAGATGTTAATTATTTTTTCCGATTGACATTTGATTTTAACTTTTTATTGTAATTTATTTTGTAATTAATTCATTTTAATTCGACGATCTTTTTGTGAATTCATTTTAGTTTTAATCTAAAACACTTTGTAATTTTCAATAAGAAATAAATTAATCTATCTATCTATCAATATGCAGTATTGTATCCCATAGGTTACAATTATGCAACCCATGTATCATCCCGCGTGTGTAGTAAGGGGTCATTCATTTATTACGTAAGGACGATTTTGGCCATTTTTGAGCCGAGCCATCATTAAATAATCAAAAAGTATTAAAAACTAAATAAACCGACTTCAAAAAAGGAGAAAGTAACCGTATTTTTTGAGGTCGGTGCCAGCAATTTTGAAAAACAAGCTTCATCTTTGTGCATTCGTTTTAGAGATTATGTAATTATGGTAAAACAGCAGGTTCGGCCTTGTAATCGCCTACCATCAGGTGCAAAAAAGGACATTTGCAGGTCACTTAGAAATAGGGTATCACTGGAGTGGCGTCGAATATCTCCGCAGTAAGTCGTAATAAATTTAGCTGAGCAACTTTTCAAATCTCGAATTTTGACGCAATGTTTCTGTCGCGCTGCTGTGGGCGGGAGCGTCAATTCGTGCGATAAGGACAACTGTAGCTCGGACTAAAAATCCCACGCAAAAAACTCAAAACACGAGGTTTCGCTCTCGACTGTTTTCTCCTCCAAACCGCAGCCAATTAATATAAAATTTTGGGAACTACAAGAAGAAGAAATAATCTACGCCGCTATGTTTTGATTTTTTTGATATTTGTTGTCATATTTGTATACTGCGCCTTTTTTGGCAGCCAATTCAATTAAGCCGTTTTTGCGATTTTCAAGGCGCTGTAAATTTCTTTAAAATAAAAATATCCAAAAAAGCAAAACATAGCGGCATAGATATTGATGATAATGATCTTATTTGAAAAATTCATTGCTCTATGTTCAAAAACCAGAGAGAAAACAGTCGAGAGCGATTGTATGTGAAAATCGCAGGTAGCATATTAAAATAGGCAACTTGCTAGGAATCGGCTTCAGAAGCTACGCCACTGTCGTTCATGTATTTTTTTTACATCTTAACTCAACTTACATATAAAGTTGACGTTCGTTTACTAATGTACAGTTAAGAGTGTGTTCGATCGCACCGTGTCAGCAACTTCACAAAAGCTCTTAAACTTCATAAACTTCATTCGACATCATGAGGCCTCTCGACTCATTAAAACTTGCGCCGCCGGGTGTGACAAAACAGTAATTAGCCTATCCTACAACCTTGTCTAAGACTAAGTTTCCGCTCTAAGATCGTAAATCTAGAGAGAATTTCAAACTCATTACCTTAACAGTATGGGTGAAACAATTATTTGGGGTTATACGCAAATGGGATTATTTTGCTCGCAAAATGTGATCTAGTGGATTTTTATTACCAACTTTCCACACCTAACGCTACGAGATAATATAGTTAAAGATGGATCACAATACCCTGGCGATGATAATTATGTGTCTTTAAGGTTATTGAAGTTGTATATTACCGAAAAAAAATACCTGACTAGTGCGAGTCGCCCACCGAGGGCTTTAAATAAAGACTATATTTTTTATGATTGAATAACAAATGTATAGTTTTCACATTTTTCCCTATACTTGCAGTATAATACTATATTATAGTACTGTATTATGACACTAGTGTATTACTTGCCAAATTTCATAGTTCTAGGTCAACGGAAAGTACCCTATACATTTTGGTTTATTTGAGAGTGTCGAAAAATACGTTTTTTGCGACATAAACGGCCATATCATTTTTTACGTTAACCTAGATATTTGATTTTTTTCACAGCTTCAAGAGACTGTAGACCTCAGTATATGGTATAAATTTCATCTCGATATCTCTACGCGTTCCCGAGATAAAGAGTCTTGACAGACGAACAGACAGTCGGATGGACGGACAGACGAACAAAAGGAAAAAAATGGAACCCTTATAAGATCACTTTATAATGATCTTATAAGGGTTCCGTTTTTTTTCCTTTTGAGGTACGGAACTCTAAAATAACTGGCCAAGAGCATGTCGGACCATGCTCAGTGTAGGGTTCCATAGCCGTAACTATAAGGTAAAAATTACAATGTAAAAAAAGTACTACAACAAAAGAGCGTATCTTCATAGCAATTACGTCCTTTTGTTGAGAAGCGCAGTTTATCGGCAATAACTCAAAAACGGTTAATCCGATCTTGTTGAAAATAATTTTCGTTGAAAGTATTAATTGAGCGTTATCTTTGTAATTTTTTTTATATTTTTCGGACACACGGTTTAGAAGATAGAGGGGGGGGGACACAATTTTCACAACTTTCGGAGCGATTATTTCCAAAGGTATTCACTTAATCAAAAACATTACTTAAGAACCTTAAAATGTTTTCAAAAGAGCTGTCGAACTATGTACAACACGTTGACATTTTGTAAAAAAAATTTGTTTTACTTCTGTTACATGTATGGAGTGCCCCCCCTAGATTTTTTTATTTTTATTATTTAACTACCAAACTTAGTTGCGGCATCTACAAGACATCTATATTCCAAATTTCATCAGTATAGGTCTTGTAGTTTTTGAGTAAAATGCCTGTGACATACGGACGGACGGACGGACGGACATGACGAAACTATAAGGGTTCCTTTTTAGCCATTTTGGCTACGGAACCCTAAAAAGGATGAAATAGAGTTCCAAACGAAAGCAGACCATCTGTGTGAGTCATCTTCGGATTGCTTAAAATATCGCAATTAAAATCTCATGTTACAACACAGCTTTCAGTATTTATATCGGTTTCAGCAGCTGAAATAAATGAAGGGTACACGGAAAGAGAATGTTTAGTAGTTAAAGCTGTTTGAAAGATAGTCATCGTGAACAAATACTATGGTAACCATTTCTTACTATTTCTTATTTTGGTATTTCTTTAAAATTGAAAAAAATACATCTTATTTTAAGATATCCACCTGTAATCAAGTGGTAAGTTATAGTTCATTAGGAGCTCTACAGTTTAAAATTAAAATTGCATTTTCAAAAAGATGCGGTTTACGCGGAGCGGATGCACGCCTTGCGGGTGCATATTGAAACATATTATGAGCAGTGCTAAGTGAACCGCCGCGGGTGCCATAGTTTTGCCCACCCGCCCGCTGCGTGCGCCCGCTCCGTGCATCAGCTAGCGTTGGCCCTCAAATAATTTCACTTTTTACATATATGGTATGTCGGCTGGCGACAGTTCGTTGTGGATGTCTTTGGGGAAGTCCTATGTTCGTCAGTGGACATCCTGATCATGATCTATGTAAGGTACGAGTCAATAGGATTTTTATATACGAACTATGGCTTGGCAACTTCGTTGGTGACACTCACATGTGTGATTTTTGTTATGTGTAGCCGTAACTACTTACACAAGTTACCGCCAACACGAACGGTGACCAACGGAGGCAGCCTCCGCAGGCAGCCGTTCGTGTTGGCAGCAACTTATGTAAGTAGTTACGGCTGCACATAACAAAAAGCACACATGTGAGTGTCACCAACGAAGTTGCCAAGCTATAGTGAGCTAAGTCTTTGGCCTCATCTTCACTTTACTATTAGGAGATATTTACTGGGGTCAACCGCCACCAATTGAAAGTCAGTGCTGAAACAATTCTTCACAAAATCGTACATGTTCGTATTGTCCGTGTCTTGAGAGAGTTGTAAGAGTTTGCAGTGTGCCTCAAACTTAGTTCACGTTCGATGTAGGTAATGGCCCTCGTATTATAAACTCCTGACTTCACAGTTCGATGTCGTTAGGCACGATCTGGAACTTTATAGTATATGGACTTGAAAAAACAAAGTCTCATGTCTAGGAAACTTCTGATTCTCGAGAGACAGTATTCTACTAAACTACGTTAGCATGGTGAGTGTTGAAGTTATACCGCTAAATTTGAAAGATAAAGTTTCTGCTACTAATTAATTATTTTGCCTAAGAAAATCAGCTTGAATAATTCATGTAGTTTTGAAATTTGGTACAGTGTCATTAGGCTGTCATGACTATGACACTAATAATTCCTGAGTGTGGGAATGGTCTTAAGTCGGCATTGTCATTAAAATTTCAGTTTTTGTAGACTTCATTTTAGCTGATTCGCTAGTCGTTATTATATCATGCTGAGAAATAACAATGTTACTTACAACTTATGGATACTGAGTCCGAAATAAATGATTTTAATTTAATTTAATAACGCGAATCTATTACCTACCATAGGAATCATAAATCGCACTGTCAGGATTCTTCTTGAAGAAAGCTAAGTTGGAAATGTAAACTAAGGTGGACTATAACAATCACGATCGATACAGTCATATTATTATCTTATCAAAGAAAACATTTTACAAGTTTGTTGAAATATTTTCAACACTTGTACACGACTGAAACCTTGCCTCAGCTCGTTTTGTGTGCCACAAGTGCTATTTATTAATACATAAGAATATTCAGCCATCGAAGCACAACCTGTAATTCTACGCCCACATCCAATCCCGCCCACGACTTCTTTAAATATTCATACCAGCCAGTTTACAGATTATGAAGGTTTGATAGCATTTCATCGTTTCTATTGATAATTCAAACACACAAATAACTAATGTTACATATATAGTTAGTACAAGAAATCAAAGTACATAGAAAAATTAAATGGCACTCACCTGTGTACAGACCGGGAATCGAACCCGGTACCTCTGGATTTCCGGCTCAGCGACTCAACCACTCGTCCACCGTAGCACCCAGTAAACGCCCTCAATTTTGCCATCTACTTTGACTTCCGTATCATTCTGTTTTTAATAGGATTTAACCTAACTTAACTCATATTCTTTTATTTTCTGAATGTGATTATGTGTAGTTAAATTACTGTTATGTGTGTTATATCCAAATTCATTGAAAATATAAAATATTCGTTTCAGTACATTTACTCTCTTTCTGATCAGTTTGTGCAACCTTTAAATATGTTTGTATGACATCACCTTGAAATTTAAGATATAGAGTTTTTTAATGGGAGAGACCCAGAGGGTAAGCAAAGTCTGACAAAATAAACATTTTTTTACCCATAGGTACAAATATGAAACACCCTACTGTCCCCATACAAAACTATCGCACAATGTCACAAGTCCCAACTGTGCAATCAGTATGGGGAAGTGACCCCATAGTCGATGCACGGACTCCTGAAAAAAAAACCGTCATGATCCCACATTGGGGGCAACGGGACAGGGTAAGTGTTAATACTGGATAAATAGGACACTTGTCTCTTTACAACTTCATTGGTTTCCCTTCTTGGTTATTTTGGGTCAAATCGTACATATTACTTTTCACACGTTAAGCTATGTTTTTTCCAGTGTTTATATGTACTTATAATTTCGATTGTACATTATGCCATTATAATAAAGTATTGCCCTCAACGATCGTTACAAAGAAACTTATAAACTTTAAAAAATACTTACATACTTTTACAATAAACGGGAGACCCACTGCTGTAACTATTTTGCACTGAATACATTCTTTAGAAACTAGATTTCCATGTCGAGCAAAGTTTTCAGTTTTTATGACTATGGTGTCTGTAAAGTTGCTCTCACTTCGGCAGAGTTACCCACAACTCGACTTTTTTATTACTGAAACTTGCAATGTTTTACGTGAAGTTAGGTACGTGATAAATTCCCTTACAAATCGTAAAAATATTGAAAGTATAGTCTGCATGAGACGGTGTAGCTACTTATTTTATGGGAGAAATCTTTTGGCGGAAAAGTTTTTATCCTTCTGCGGTGTTTAGAGCTCCGTACATTGTGCCGGAAACCTTACTTTATTAACTCAGTCACGGTTGTAAGTAGCAGTGGCGTGGCGTCCATAGAACCCGATTCCCACCGGCTTGCCTATTTTAAAGGATATAACCGGAGTATCTACTACCTACTCCTGAAGAAAAAGTAATCCAAATCTGCTCCGGCTTTACTAAGAATATATTTGACGCTACGCCACTGGTAAGTAGTACGGTCGGCCTCAAAAGTTGCTGAACACATTTGTATCGTGGCGTAGTACTAAAGTGTTTAGCTACTTTTGAGGCTGACTGTACCAAATTTTGCCCCTCCAGAGGGGCTTAACCAGCGATCAGAAAGAGCTCGCGTTATGAGATAGAGAGACGGTCCAAACCGGTGCGTTCCGTCTGATGGTCGGATTCAAACGTCATTTATGTTGGAAGAAAAATTTCTGTACGTAGTTTATTATTATTTATTCTGTGGTTGTATTACAAACTTTGACTATAGCTTGGCAACTTCGTTGGTGACACTCACCTGTGTGATTTTTGTTCAGTGCAGCCGTAACTACTTACACAAGTTACCGCCAACACGAACGGCGACCGACGGAGACTGCCTACGGAGGCCCCCGTTCGTGTTGGCGGTAACTTGTGTTAGTAGTTACGGCTGCACATAACGAAAAGCACACAGGTGAGTGTCACCAACGAAGTTGCCAAGCTATAGCTCTTTATTCTGGACAATCCTACTAATATTATTTATATAGTAGTAGGTAAGTGTTAAAGTTTGTGAAGATTTAGATGTTTGTTACTAAATAACGCGGTACCAATTGGATGGATTCAGATTATATTTGGCATAAATTAGGGATACTTTAGAATCCGGTAAAGAGGTCCCTTTGGATGATAACGAGAATTACGAGGAAGTTTGTCCATGTAGTAGTTAAGCGTATTTTTCTGTAAAACTAATATTGTAGAAGCCTAACTTACCGGTACAATCGGTAATTTGAATCAAGTGTTGTGTAGTGAAGTGACAAGTGTCACATTCTAATAACATTTTTGTTTTTAATTAAAAATACTTCCTATTAAAGAAAGCTTTCATGTTACAATACGTTAATTAGCGTTAATTATTACTTAAAAAAACTTTGTTTCTGTCCAATTCTCAAAACAAAATTAAATGAGGTATGGTTCGCATTAAAGTGAACTAAGTAACAACAAAGTCACGATATAAATGATCAAACTAACTAGGCTGGCGCAACGACCCAAATTGAGTTTTGGCCTCTCACACAAGAACACTCCACTTCAACCAGGTCTTTCCAGCGGTATTTGGGGCGACTAACAGAGCGTCGACCGGTTGGTCGCCCAAATAAGGTTACTTGACGTAAAGGTCCTCCCCCATTCGTTCAAGGTGGCCGCGCCAGCGGAGAAGATAGGCTTTAGTCTCACCAAAAAAAAATATAAAAGAAAATAAAAAAATGCAACCAAGAAAATCCCCGTAGCATGAGATCAACTCACGCTTGACAGTATTTTACACGTGTTATGGAACATCCGTCAATTTATCACTTTACCGTGAAAAGAGACTTGTGAAAGACTTTTTCGTGAGAATTTGTTATTTGGGATAGAGCGATAAAAGCTTTCTATTTATGAAACAAATGTTTAACTTATCGGTATGTTATTAAAGCTAGCAAATGTTAGTTATGATCTATTTTAATTAAGAAATTAAATGTAAATGTCACTTTATACCAGTATTGTCAGTATTCAAATTATAATATAGAGTCACCAATTAGTGTCACTCGGGGTACGTTTTAAGAAATGAAAATGACCATCGCGGTCCGCACACCATTATATAGGAAAAAATATTTATTAGACAAATGTAATTACGGAAATAACAAAGGTGTTTTTTACTTCGCCTGGCCGTTTTTGAATTGACGTCAGCAAAGATAATGCGGGTATGTTTTTATTAAATAATGTCCTCTGTAGTGTAAGTTGCTGTATTCTCGCGGTCCGCGGGTGGATTTCACAGCGTTTCAAACGCCGTCATCTCATCACCAATCCCGAAATTTCGACGGTTCACTTTAAGAATGTATCCCATTATTTTGATAAAATCCGAAAATAGTACCTACTATTTTCATGTTTTGATCAAAAAATATGTAATTTTTAAAAAGATGTCATCATAATATCGGAATTGGTGATGACGGCGGTTGAAACGCTGTGAAATCCACCCCCGCACAAAATGGGTCGGCAGTCCGGATGCGGACCGCGGTCCGCCATTTTGCGACACCCGATATAGAGTGAAGTAGCCATTTTATCTGTTGCTACCACTACACACATCGCGATGACGCGAAGGTTCCTGTTGGCGCCTTTTTCTCTGCATACTAAGAGAACGCGACTTCAACGAATCTTAATCTGCGAATCTTCGCGTTATCGCAATCTGTGGAGCTGTAGCACGACCTAATAAATTTGTTTTCATCACACTTGCTCGCAAAGGGTGTTATAACACGTGGGCTTATAGACCAGCTCGAGCCGATTTACCTCCCGTGGGTTATAAAAATCTATAAGTCCCACGGGAGGAAAAACTGTATGAAAATCTATAACTCCCGTGGGAGTTATGAGTTATGTTTTAAAATATAGGACCTACCCGTACGTTATTTCAGACTAAGGAGGTTTCAAATTAGCCAAGGCTTATTTCACATCTTCAAAACATGGCTACAAAACCAATTTTAGTGGGGTCGATGCCGCAGGCAGACCTTTTAGAAGGGGTTTTCTAGTTGTATTTTATAAGTTTTAGTTTTAATTTTCTAGAATATTTTTATATTGTTTAGTAAGTAGTTTTATTTAATTTAAATTGCATTGTTCAATGGTTGATATAGATTATTTTAAGATTCAATAAATAGTAAATTATAACATTTTAGTGTAGGTATATAAAACTTATATGGTATATTTTACTATTATTTCAGTAATTTTTGCAATTATTTTAGTGCAATTAAATTAATTTACTTTAAAATTTTATTATGAAAATCGGTACAATCTGGCGGCATTGCCTGTCAAGTTTAAAAACTAAACGCAGTTCTTAGCATTATCTGTGGAAGACTATATTGAAAAAGTCACGAAAAAGTTGACAGTTGAAGTTGTCTCTTAGCGGGTGCGTTTAGTTTATTTATGTTTTATTTTTTTTTTCCTCGCAAATGTGATGAAAAACATTGTGTGTATCATGGGCAGTAAGGGGATTACCAACTCGAGTCATTAAAAGCCCTCCGCCTACGGCGTCGGGCTTCTAATAGACTCTCGTTAGTAATTCCCTTCTTACTACCCTCGGTGCACAATGTACTATTGTTTGATGCAATCTGTTCATTCTCGAATGTTATTTTAGCATTGCTAACGGTAAAGTCATATCTTGTGGAGAATAACCCGAGCCTACAGAAAAAAAAAACTTATACTTTTTTTCCTTTTTTTTATAAAGGGGACCGAAATGGGATGTCAGAAATCAAAAGTAGAGCTATTATATCGAGTAGGGTATCAAATGAAAGGGTATAGATTCCAAAACCATATTAATTTTTTTGACATGTAGTTTTTGATTTAGGACGAAAAACGTTAAAAAAAAATACAATTCCCCCTATTATCTCCGAAGTTACCTAACAGAAAAATCTGTAATAATTACTGTAATTTTTGTAAATCTGTAATTTTATTATATATTACAGGAAAAATAAAACCGTTTTCCTAACCTGCAGCGTTTTTTAAAAATTCGCAAAAATCGTAAGACAAACTTATTTGCTTCTACTGAACTAACCGCGACATATTTATGTCGATCTATGCGGACAACAGTGTTTCAAGAGCAAAGTTAAGTTTGTCCCACCATACAGTTTATCTTGAATTATTCACGTATGTAGATACGTCTGTCTGATAATTTATTATTACGCTTCGTAATTATTTTTCAGCCTTAACATAATTTTGTAGAAAATAATTCTAAATGGGATGTTGAAAACAGTCCGCCATTTTGGCTCCTGTCCAATTTCATTTGGCATTTAGTATTCCGGCTTCGTTTAGGTTCACCTGCTGTCTAGATTGCGGGCACACCCTAGACTCGTAGACTTTTTAATAAAACGTTTTCTTTCATTTGCGGGCTCATTTTGTGCGAACTGTAAAAGCATAATTAAAATAAACGCGGGATTTTAATTGCTTTTTTTCTAACTGCCGTAATAATGCTGTTATTTGAGATATCTTTGTGTAAAGAGCAGGTTAAAATTTGAAATCCATTTCAGTATGCTCATAAAACGGGATATGTTTCCCAAATATGACAAAAATTACTTATTTAAATGCGTGGAATGTTGAGTACCTATTCTTTCTCAATGATAATATGGGTGCAAAAATAAAAGGTATCGATAGAAATAAAATTTATATTGCACCCGTCCACGACTCAGCGTTTCAACCCAAATATATATTATTTATTTTATGTATTTAGTAAGAAAGTAGATATTACCTTAAGAATTATCAAATAACTCCATAACCGATGCTGCCTAATTATAATAATCGGAAAATTTTCCATAAAAACAGTTCGAACGTAATCCCTAAATTAAATCGATATTCTCTTCTTAATCGTTCCCCCATTACTGGGGATCGTGACTCCTTTTCAGGCGATCAGCGGTCTGTCTCCAGCTGATCCGGTCAGCCGCCTGGTGGAGGGCGGCGCTGATGGGTAGTTCCAGCTGTTCGGAGATCTGGTCGGACCATCTCTTCGGGCTTCGACCTCTGGGTCTTTTGCCTTCGACTTTTCCCGTCACTATCAGTTTTTCTAAGTTGTTGGCGTCTCTGCGTGCAATATGGCCAAAATAGGTCACCACACGGTGTAGGCAAGTAGAGGACAGACGTTGAGAGTTCTCAATTTTAAGTTGCTTGAGGATCGACGCATTGGTGCGGTGGGCTGTCCATGGAATCCTTAGCAGGCGGCGCCAGCACCACATTTCGAAAGCGTCAATCCTTTGCCTATCGGCGGCTTTGAGCGTCCAGGTCTCTGCCCCGTAAAGAAATACGGAGAAGACAAGTGTGCGGACGAGGTGCATCTTAGTCCGGTTGGAGATGTTCCTATCTTTCCATATTTTGCTGAGCTGGGTCATCGCGGTTTTGGCCATTCCGATTCGTCTGCGTATCTCTGGTTCACATGTACCTCTACTTGTGATGATCGAGCCAAGGTACTGGAAATGGTCAACAGTTTCAAACTCCTGGAGTAGGTTGGAACGCTGTGAAACATCGAAACGGTCGACTATCATCACCTTGGTCTTTTTTTTGTTAATTTCGAGACCCATTCTAAGACTGCTTGCTTTCGAATCGATATTAACTAATGTTTTCTTAGTATTAAAGAAACTTATCTAATTTGTACGGCTTAAGTTAAACCTACTTGACACTTGAAAAAGTTTTAGTGCTAATACTCACCAAATTCTTTTGCGATATTACTTTACAGCACTAAGTAGAAGGTTGATATACTCTAATTATTTTAAGTACGCTTGTACAGGCTTGAGAACAATGAAACTATCGGAGTACTATTGTATTACGGTTACATCAGCTAATATTGACTAATTAGTTAATTTTTTGCGCGTGGAATTGAAAATGAGGAACATTGATTGTCACAGAGCACAGACAATAGGCTATTTTACTGTAAATTACGGAGGCGACTTTGAATATCGGCGGTCGTACATTCAATTGGGGTAAGAGATAAACAAATGAACCATGAGTACTAGACTAGACGACGATATATGTACAAACTTATATAGATAAATACATGCTTAAATAGATAGAAAACATGGGATTTAGGAACAAATACTCGTGCTCATCAGATATTTGCACTTACGAGGATTTGAACCCGGGAACTGTAGCCGATGGACGTGTCGTCAAAATTCAAGCGCTCTCTCACCCACATCTCGCCAAGCGTTCATCTCGACACGGCTCCTAATTCTCAATTCCACAATCCTAACTCATGACCTTTCCGTAATCTTATTACGGCACCGAGCACCTGTGCCGATATGTAAATGTAATTAAGGCTACTCCACCCCCACTAATTCCGTCCGTGGACACAAATGGATAATATATGTGGCACTATAAAGGAGTGTGGCCATCTTAGCACTTGGGGCTAAATTTAGTGCATTTACGATCGATTTAGTCCCTAATATTTAGAAATGTACACGTTCAGAAATTTGTGTACTTTAGTACTATTTGCAATGTCATAAATCTATTTTTTTTTATCGCAACGAGTTGCGTACAATAGTACATTTATTCAGAGAAATATATATTACTTAAAAGTTATTATAAATTGCAAACTAAACTACAAGAATACACATTTAAAATTAAATATACTAAAAACTAAAACTAAATTAAAATTAAATAAGTTAAAACTAAAATAAATCTATCTATTAAAATAAATCAAAATTGATAATTTTCTGGTATAGCCTTTTAAATCTAAACCGATCAAAAATCTGTCTGAATATTGAAAAATTTTCGTGTTAAGGTGATTCGAGTCGGTAGATTTTCCATACAAACATAAAGAGGGTCATTGTTTGCTTCCACGGCATCAATTATATTTAAAACGTGTTTTATTTTATAGCTTGATACATTTTATTTGCGCGAAATGACATAAGAACTCCCAAAAATAAAAAATATATATATATAATTGCTGACCTTAAAGGCGCAACTGCATGTTAGGCATCTACGGAATTGACCGTAGATATGCAGAAATCAACTAATACTGAAAAACTGTAGACATGAAACTAAACTTTCTGCTTAACTGCATAAACTATATAATCCAAGTATACGAAACTTGCCTCTGCTCTGTTTCTGCAAAGCTATGGTCAATTACAATTGCTGAATAAGAAAGAAAGAAATAGTTAAACTAATAATTTATATATAATATGCTATTGTTACTTTTGTATAATATTGTTTTTAACTTCTTTTTTTTACACATTTTACCTCAAAATGAATTCCTGCGTTGGCAACACTGCTATCAAGGTTTGTTTGTTTTCCGGTAACCGGTAAAAGGTTGGTGTTTATGCAAGAGCCTTGTTTTAGCATAAACAGAGAGGTTAATTTTGCGAAAGTCCGGACAGTTGATGGTTTTGTCATTGCTTTTTGGTCGGAGATAATAAAGGATTAACTCGCATAATTGTTTTTAGAGCGCTCTTCACTTGTCTGGGATTAAAGAACTTAATTTTACCTCTAAATTAATTTTACTAGAGAAAATAAAAGCTACTCAAAGGTGTCTGCCCACTACATGGTTAGTGTTCTTGAGTGGCGTGGCGTAAAATATATTTTTGGGCAAGCCGGTGCAGATTTGGCGTACATATTAGGCAAGCCGGTAGGAATCGAGTTCTTTGGACGCCACGCCACTATTGTTCTTCTGCCTACTTAAGATGGAGGCAAAAAGCGTGCGATCTTTCGTTGTGGCAGTCTTTGGGGGAAACCTACGTTCAACAGAGGAAGTCTAAAGGTTGAAATTATCATGATGAGTCAAAATATATCATAATCAAAATATGTATAAAGACAAACAAGTAGTCCAACTTCCGCCGTTTAGGAGCGCGACACGTATTCACACAGACGCACGATCGCGCACCTGTGCGAGTGCGATCCATACTGGAGCATTCTTGCGCATTCTTAAGAGGAATGCCTACCTGCGATTTTCCCATACAAACGCTCTCGACTGTTTCCTCTCTGGTTTTTGAACATAGAGCAATGAATTTTTCAATTAAGATCAATATAATCAATATCTATGCCGCTATGTTTTGCTTCTTTAGATAGGTATTTTTATTTTAAAGAAACTTACAGCGCCTTGAAAATCGCAAAAACGGCTTAATTGAATTGGCTGCCAAAAAAGGCGCAGTATACAAATGTGACAACAAATATCAAAAAAATCAAAACATAGCGGCGTATATTATTTCTTCTGTTGCGTTTTGGAGGAGGAAACAGTCGAGAGCGAAAGCTCGATTTTTGAGTTTTTTGCGTGGCAATTTTAGTCCGAGCTGCAGTTGTCCTTATCGCACGAATTGGAGGCGCCGCGCACAGCAGCGCGACAGAAACATTGCGTCAAAAATTCGAGATTTGAAAAGCTGCTTATTAGGCATTGCTCTTAAATCTTTGTGTGCGTTCGTACTCGGTCCGCACACATTCAAGCGCGCGATAGTAACTTTTGTAGGAAGAAACATTACTGCTATTAGGCTGCGTTTCCACCGGAGCTGTGCGAGGTAGCTAAGCGGTGTGGGGCATTTCTCCAGAAATATGTCTGCGGTCACGTCATTCATCTGGCCCTTTTTCATACTAAATGTATGGGGACAGATGAATGAGTCGCAGACATATTTCTGGAGAAATGCCCTGTGCGAGGAAAAGCTTCTCTTGAGCTACCTATTTGCGCTAAGAAAGATTATTTTGAAATTCAAAAAGGTTTGAAACGGAGGTTACAACTCTGTACGAAATAGACGGAAATTCACGCGGACGGCTGACCACATTTCCAAATACAGCATAGGTTAAAGCAGACATAACGGCTCGCCACCGGATTGGCGGCGGCCCGGCTCTAGCCAGTATACTTTGTAAGAATACTTACTACAGTGCATACCTACTGTAAGGCCGGCTTTACACCTGTAAGTTTTACTTACGTAAGTAAGGACGCAGCTATATGTTATACTGAGATAGCTCACTTATTGGCATCGGAACGGTAACGGCTCGACGCAGGCTAGCGGCGCGTGGGCGAGTCGCGGTCGCCGTGCTTACGTCGCGCCACCGTCGTGCGTGCGGCTCGCCGCTGACGCGGATCCGGGGGTCGCCCGCACGCCCTTTGCAGTTCACTAGCTTGTAGGCACTGGTCCCGCTGCCGGTGAGTAAACTTGGACGAGTAACAGTTCATTGCGGACTGGCCAGGCACAGTGTGATCAATCGACCTTTCCAGATCCGCAATGTAACGCAACTCGCCCAACTTTACCCGCTGACTCGCTGGCGGTGGGAGCAGTGCCGTACTGAGGCAAGCTGCCGCCTCCCGGTAAAAGCCTTATCACACTTGCGATTTGTGAGCGAGCTGCGGGCGAGTTAGAAGCGAAGTTCCATACAAATGTCGAGTTTGCCGCGACTGGTTTTGTATCCATGGAAACTCGCCCGCAGCTCGCCACCGAATCGCAAGTGTGATAAGGCCCTAAACGACACGGCAGCGCAAGCCGTGAGCGTGATGACAGCTTGTAGGTGAGTGCAGATTCGCTTCCGTTACGTGCTCGCATATGGTTGACGGTGAAACGATGAAGTGAGGCGGTGTCGTCCCGGTATCGTTCCGATGCCGAGCGGTTATGTGTACTTTAACCTTTATACATCAGTCTAGGAAACAAACTCCGTCCACACATTGCATTTGCAAGTTGGCCACCACTTTAATTTATTAATGGCTGACCTAACCAGACCTTGAACTTGTACTTTTAAAAAAGATAGCATAAAATATGTATGCTCTGTGCCCCGTCGACATAAATTTCACGTAACGACTGTTTTAACAAAAGCCATGTTTACTTTTTTCCAGTAAACTTGTCAAAAATACATAAATTTCTCTACGCTCACGAAACAATGAGGGTATTGCTGGGCGAATTTATTACTGGTGTTTTATGTGGACGATTGACTGTGTATTCTATTGGTAAATAGTATATTACACAACTAGGAAGGTACAACGAAGAAAGGCCGAGATTGCAGGTGTTTGCGGCCCGAGCTGCAGGCGAGGGACGGAAATATGCGATTGAGGGCTTTCTTTATTACCTCCCGAGTTGTGTATATCATTTTATGTCTACCAGTGGCGTGGCGTAAAAGATATCCTTGGGCAAGCCGGTGTAGATTTGGCGTACATTTTCCTTAAGAGCTGTAGAATAAGGTGCTCAAATGCCTTATATATTAGGCAAGCCGGTAGGAATCGAGTTCTTTGGACGCCACGCTAATGATGTCTATACTTAGCCAGAAAACGGCTTTTTCCGTACGCGTAGCGTGCGGTAAAAGTCACTTCCTGGCCAGGTGCGGCATAAAATAAGTTTCAGCTGTATTATAAGTTGGAAGCATCCGGACCCTGAAACTGTGAAGCGTTTTAAACCAATATAATAGTCGGTTGCTTTTTATGTTTGTTAAAAAATATTTTGTCAATTGAAAAGGTATTCTAGATTAGAGCTATTTATTTTATGGTCCTTGGGACCACCCAAGGACCATAAAATAAATAGCCGGACGGAGCCTCGCCAACAGATATCTGGAGCATTTCTAGTGCGCCGGTTGCTTTGTACTACGACCCGCACGTGCATCAAGAAGTTTTTTCCTACTACCCGCAGCACCCACACACTGACCTGACCAACATGCGTTAAAGAAACTGGCGGACTAGAGGTGCTTCAGTTTTTTGTTACCGAGGCTTGGTCCGGCTATTTGTTTTAAAGTCCTTGATCGGTTCTATATTTTTTAACTCCAGTTCTAATGATGCGATTTACGAGGCATTGAGGAGACTCCTTAAATATTATGAATATGTCGCCGCGTCGGAGTTCTCCCCAAGAAGGAATGTCAAGTTTGTCTATCAAATAATAATCAAATCCATAAAATGATTAGTAACAAACATCCTACCCTACGTTAGTATAAAAATGCAATAACTACAACACAAAAACATTCTATGCTTGAGTGTTTGGTTGCGATACAATGACGTTTAGTCAAAATTGACTTTGTTCTGTTATTGGTTTGTCAATCTTTGGCATGTCAGAAAATTGGTGAATTGAGCTGGACAAGGAATCTGAGTCAGTGGCTGATCTGAGCCTTTTGGGTGAAGGGACAAATCTCATAACGCAACCTAGGTACCACACTGCGTTTCTTCGTTTATTTACTAGTTAATTGATACTTTCGAGCTCCAACCGATGAAAACCTACGCTCGACTGCAAATTATCGGCAATCTGATGGGCATCCTGACGATGTCTACCCTCGACGCCGACAAATACATACACAGCAAATTCAGCATTTTTTATAGACTAGCCATTGGTTTTTTAAATCCAGCTCTGATGATGAAATGCAGAGAGACACAGAGTTGTTTAGGGAACTTGTTTGAATACCAGTACTAATACATATATATCCATTAACACAGATACAGTGCCTCAATTCAGGACTGGGCAGGGGTAGACAGAACAATACTTTCAATTTGTATGCAAATGATGCTCTGTTTATGCGATAGAGCCTACAAAGTGAAGATTGTTTATTTACGTACAGAAAGCATTGGGAACAGGGCTTGAGAACTTTGGTGTTGATTTTTTCGGACATTTCACTAAGAACCATCGATTTCAGTTTGGGTTCTGTACCAGCAGGCCAGGCCAACTGGTAATTTATAGTAGGTACATTACACAACTAGGGTGGTAATACAAAGAAAGACCGAGATCGCAGAAGTTTGCGGCCCGAGCTGCAAGCGAGGGACGTAAATATGCGATCGAGGGCTTTCTTTATTACCTCCCGTGTTGTGTACATAATTTTATGTGTACACTTGGTCAGAAAGCGGCTTTTTCCGTACGCGCAGCGTGCGGATAAAGCCACTTTATGGCCAGGTGTGGCATAAAAATAATTATATGTAGTGCAATACGTCAAAGTATGTTCTTCCCGAAAGTTGACATTTTGTCAACTTGACTACATTATCATCATCTTAATTGCAACCGGGACACGTCGTTTGCTGAACATGGGCCTCACCCGAAGACTTCCACAATGTAATTGACTACGTCATACATATTGAAACTTAACAATTGCGACATTATCGTGACGCGGTCAAGTGTCATTTCTGGGTGAAAGTACCTTAGTTTATTGGACCATAAAAATACTATATTCATTTGGTGTTCAAAATGATACAAATTGATACGTAATAAATAATAATAAGTACTTATTAAATCTATGGAAATGGTCATGCAATCTGATTTGTCTGCAGGTCATAAAACATACCCAAAATAATCCATTATTTTCTTCTTTGAAACGGAACTGAATGTAAGCTTTTTATAATCAAAACTGCACTTCATTAAATGAAATTCCAATAATTGTATTAAGAGGAAACAGTAAGGTCGAGAGAATTGAAAATTAGGTATTTGTAAAATGTGTCGCTATCCCGCACGGCCCGCCTCTCACCCGCAGAGCGCGATAGAGACAACTGCAGATTGGACTGAAAATACCTTTTAAAATTTCATGAAAATAACGTTTCGTAGTCCCCTGATTTCTTCCCCAAAACTTAACCTATTTAACTAATTTTTTCATTAAACATTAAAGAAAGGCTTTGGCCATGTTCCTGTTTTCCTTTTTTTTAATAATCTAGTCAAATTTGTTTTCTGGATGTGTTAACACAGCGGAAAATCTGGCATTTTTTTTAGGTTTTTGAAGGTTAATATCTCTTTTGAGAATCAATTTATCGTAAAAAGGAAAACATAGGAGCATATTAATAGTAGCCATAGATTTTTGGACAAAAAATGATTGCTCTACTGGCATTATCCAGGGAGGAAACAGGGGACTACGTTTGTATGGAAAAACTGCCCTTCTGTTTCCTCTTAATAACTTAATGAAAATGCATGAGATTTTTCACGGGTACCAAAAATGTACAGTAATATTGAATATTGATAGCATGCAATACGAATTTATAACATGGGTTTTTAGATATTTTGCTACGTAACCGTTTGTTTTCGATTAGTATTTGACACAGGCAAAATAAAAGCTAGGAACAGTTTTTTTTCTATCTATCTATCTTTATACTGCCCTAATACATAAAGGGCGCATTTTCGTAGGAAAATTATGTTTTTCCGTCCTATAGACAGAAATATATATATCGAGATAGAAGAAAAAAGTGTATGTAGGTACCTAGCGTGCTAAAAAGAAATGGCGGCGACCTACTTTGCACGCCGTTAAGAGGAAACAGGAGGGCAGTTTTTCCATACAAACGTAGTCCCCTGTTTCCTCCCTGGATAATGACAGTAGAGCAATAATTTTTTGTCCAAAAATCTATGGCCACTATTGATATTTTCCTATGTTTTCCTTTTTACGATAAATTGATTCTCAAAAGAGATATTGTTCCGTACTGGAACAGATATTTTAGATTTAATTATTTTTCTTATTTTGAGTAGGTATTTACGTACTTATACAAGGCAACACAAATTGGATTAATTAGCGTTCTGTTTTTACATTCTTTTTTATTGGGATGGTATCGTTATTGTGGATATCGGAACGCACCCGTTCATGCGCCAATGGCGCCACCTACTGCTCGGCATGAGCAAAAACGAGTCGAAAACCAACCACCGCCGCGCGTGCGTTAAAAACCCTTTTCTCCGTTTAAATATCTTCGCGAGGACTCTGTTCAACTGGAAATTGCTATCAGTGACCCACCTATGGCCATATGTTGTTAAATAAGCTCAAAACCTGGTGATTTATGTGCTGGACTGTTCTTCCTCCTCGTCATCACGAGCGCCGATCCACGCGGCTGCGGGAAGATTGAAACGGTACGTACCTCCCATCAGATAGCTAGCTTAATAACGAACATAAAATTTGTTCCTTCAGAACCGGATAATTCTCCAGTTTGTGTTGTCTTGTGCAATTCATTAGCAGTATTACGTACTCATTTGAAGCACGACCATATTCATTTCGCATAGCCGCCATCTTTGTAACGCAAAATGTCGCATGACGATGAATTATCGTGCAAGTGTGCACAAGATATTTTCGAAAGAGATCTAATCCTCGACGAATTAAAAAGGACCCTTCAGTTTGCAGCGACTAATGAAGAACAATTTCGTTCGCGAACTACTGATTTAGCAACTCATCAAAGAAAGTTTACAAAGATTCAAACTAAAATCGAAAAATTGCTTATCAATTCGCAATACTTCAACAAAGAAGAAAACATTAAAATTCGTAACGATTTCAATGACTTGTACTATGCAATTGTAACGCATTTGAACAAACTAAAATGTGCCGACGAACTAAAACGTCGTTCTAGCCGGCCATCGCTGCCGTGCCCAGACGCGCTCATTAGTAACAGAAGAAATCTACCTTCTTTATCGTTACCAGAATTTCACGGCGATCCTACGTCGTTCCCGTCTTTCTTTGATTTGTTTCGCTCGCTAGTCCATAACAATAGTGCCTACACGGACACAGAAAAACTTAGATACCTACTTCTTTCAGTTAAAGGTGAACCACATAACTTGATCAAATCGATTCCCATTACGGAAGATAACTACCCGATCGCGTTAGGTATCTTGCAATCTCGATATGAAAATAAAAGAATCATCGCGACGAAACATTTAGATCGTATAATGGATATCGAGATGTGTTCCGAAAAATCGACCCTTAGTGTTCGTAATTTATTAAATGTTTACCAGGAAAACATCAAGGCACTGGAAGTTATGGAATTTCCCGTTAATCAATGGAATTTTATATTGTTACATACTTTGCTACGCAAATTACCGATAAGTTTAAGAAAAACCTATGAACGTTCATTGTCTAAGCCATCCGACATCCCGGATGTAAATACGTTAATTGCATTTCTTGAACGCGAAATTTCTGCCGAAGAAATTACTTTGGGCTCGATATCGTCGACCCAACAGTCCACTAAAAATATTAGTAATACTCCGAGTAGAAACTTAAATGTTCGCAAATCATTTGTAGCTAACGTCGCGCCGCCCACAGAGCAAACTCGACCTTACGTCGATAGTAATAAGGTGCGTTCTTGTTTGAAATGCGGCCAAACGCATTATTTAGCGAAATGTCCCGAGTTCTTAAATCTATCTCCGCAAAATAGACATGCATTTGTGCAAAACAAGAATGTTTGTTATAATTGTCTAAACGTCGGACACGATGTAAAAAACTGTAAATCTAATTACGTGTGCCGTACGTGTAATAAGCGTCATCATAGTTTGATACATTTGATTTCTTCGCAATCGCTCGCTGTCATTAGTGAACCTGTGACACCTGTCGCCGTCTCGCTCCCTCCTACGGAGGAGCGTAGTGATAATACTATCATTCAGAACACTTGCGCGGCAAATAGTTTGTTTACTAACAACAAAGGTACCGTATTGCTGTCTACTGCTTTGGTAAATATTCATATAGGTAATAATAAAGTTTCAACCATTCGCTGTCTGGCCGATACGGGTAGCCAGACTAGTTTCATTACAGAGGCGTGCGTACAACGATTAGGTTTAAAACGTAAATATAATAATACTCCTATCTTTGGCATAGGCGACACTGTACCGGTGCAACCTAAAGGTATGATTTCATGCACGATTACGCCTAAAGATAAAGAGCAGCCTATTATTCCGGTAGACGCGTTAATTCTGCCTAATTTAATTTCAAAGATGCCAAGTGTGTCATTGCCTTATACAGACTGGCCGCATATAAGGGGCCTTTCTTTGGCCGATCCTGAGTTTCATACGCCTCAACCGGTGGAAATGTTATTAGGCGCGGATATACTATCCCAAATAATGTTAGAAAATACTATCACTGGTCCGCCGGGCACACCGAGTGCGATGAATAGTGTACTAGGTTACCTATTACTAGGTAAAGTTACATTTAATTCTAGTGTTTCGACTCCACTCCAAGTTTGCTTTAGCTCGTTTGACAACGACAACCTGCAAAGGTTTTGGGAGCTGGAGTCAGTTCCAGAAAAGCGGAGTTACACTCCCGATGAGGAATTATGCGAGTCTTTTTTTCGAAAGACTCATACCCGTGACGAGGAAGGGCGATATGTGGTCGCGCTCCCGTTTAAGCCCGATGCACCGCCCCTCGGCGAGTCTCGGCAAATTGCTCTAGCACGGTTCCAAAAATTGGAATACCGTCTAGAACGCAATCCAAAACTGAAGGCTGACTATCACGCGTGCCTCCAAGAGTACGTGGACCTCAACCACATGGAGCCCGTCGATAGCGAACCTCCTGCTGGCAAGAGTTATTACATTCCGCACCACTGCGTGGTCAAAGAGTCGAGCCAGACTTCCAGGACAAGAGTCGTTTTTGATGCAAGTTGCCCTTCAAATTCAAAAGAAGGTAGTAGTAGTAGTCTTAATGACATTCTACTAACGGGTCCTAAACTTCACCTGGACATAGTAGACGTGCTTCTAAAATTTCGTTTGCACTCCATTTCATTTTGCGCGGATATCAAACAAATGTATCGAAATATACTCGTGCGTGAATGCGATAGGGATTTTCAACGACTCCTCTGGCGCCGGTCGCCCGACGAGCCGTTACGTGACTATAGACTGCGTACAGTCACATTCGGTGTGAATTGTTCTCCCTACCTCGCGCTACGTACTATTCAGCAACTGGCGCATGATGAAGCTGACCGCTTCAAGCTCGCTTCGCCCGTGTTACTTAACGATGTATTCGTCGACGACATCGTAACCGGTGCAGATACCGAAACCGCCGCACTCGCTCTGCAGCAAGAGCTAATAGGCATTTGTGCGACGGCCGGATTTGAGTTACGAAAATGGCAGAGCAACTCGCCCGCGATACTCGCGGCGGTACTCCCGCCAGATTCTCATGGTGAGCGGCAGGAGAGTGTACCATTTTCCGAATGGGAAAACGACCAAGGGGTCAAGGTCCTTGGACTTCAATGGAACCCGGGATCAGACTCATTCCATTTCAAAGTGCAAATAAATTCTAATACGTGTACGAAACGCGCTATTTTATCCGAAATAGCTAAAATATACGACCCGCTCGGTCTTTTATCTCCGATAACGTTATTTGCAAAGCATCTTATTCAATTATTGTGGTTAGCACAGGTGGGATGGGATGAGTCACCGCCCATTGATATAGTAAACTCCTGGACGTGTTTCATTAACGAGCTACCGCTCTTATCGCAAATCTCATTTCCGCGTCATATTTTTAATACAAATGACTTAGATTCTATCCAAATTCATGGATTCGGGGATGCTTCTCAAATAGGATATGCAGGTTGTGTTTACATTCGCCTTACGGGCAAAGATGGCAATATTCAAACGTACTTGGTTATGGCCAAGACTCGTGTCGCGCCGCTGCGTGTGTGTCTTACTATACCTCGTCTAGAGTTAATGGCAGCGCTGTTACTCTCAAAATTACTCGAGAAAGTAATGCACATATACGGCGACCGCATCCGTCCTGACCAGGTGTACGCATGGTCAGACTCTTCCATCGTGCTAGCATGGCTACGCTCATCCCCGCACGAATGGAAAACGTTTGTTTCTAACCGCGTCAGCGAGATTCTGTCCCGCGCGCCCGCGAGTTGCTGGCGCCACGTCCCGTCGGCCGACAACCCCGCCGACGCTGCGTCACGTGGCATGCTGCCTGCCGCGCTGGTACAGCATGACTTGTGGTACCATGGCCCTTCATGGCTCCAACAAAGTCCCGCCTCCTGGCCGATTCAAAAACCAGTTGTAGACACATCCGAAGAGAAGCGCAATATACCTACACCTACGAGTGCGTGTACATCTACGTGTACATTACCTCCCCCGGACGGTAATATTCTTATTTCGCGATTTTCATCGCTTGGAAAACTAGTTCGCGTTACAGCACTAATATTCCGTTTTTATTATAAATGTAAAAAGGTAAATAAATCGTTTCCGGACTACGTTACAGTTCCCGAATATAACTTTTCACTCAATCGTCTTATTTACTTGACGCAACAATCGAGTTTTAATGATGATTTTAAAAATATTTCGCAGAATAAACTGCCTTCGCCGCGCTTACGTCGCCTTATGCCATTTCTGGATAGGGACGGATTTTTACGCGTAGGTGGGCGAATACATAAATCGCTTTTACCTTTTGAATCTAAACATCAATTAATTTTACCTAAACGACATCCATTGACGGATCTTCTTATTGATGTTACTCATATCACGGAGTTACATGCCGGACCGCAATCCGTGCGCAATTCTATTCTACAACGATATTGGATCTTATCCGGTCGTGATATAGTGCGTTTACGCATACACCGCTGTATTCGGTGTTTCCGCGCGCGGCCCGCGCGCATTCAACCGCGCATGGGATCACTCCCTGCGTCGCGGCTACGTCCGGCGCGTGTCTTTGTGAAAACAGCTGTCGATTTCGCGGGACATTTTTATGTTCGCGCTAACAAAGTACGCAACGCAAAAATTGTTAAATGTTACGTTGCTGTTTTCGTATGTATGAGCGTCAAAGCCATACATCTCGAAATGGTTTCAGAACTGTCGACAGACGCATTCTTAGCAGCTCTGCGACGCTTCACGTCCCGCCGAGGATATTGTACCGATATTTATTCGGACTGCGGACGGAATTTTGTCGGATGCGACAATTACTTAAAAGAATTGTACGCTTTTTTACGTAATGATTCCGTGCAACGCACCCTCCATGAACAGACCTTAGGTCAAGGGCTTACCTGGCATTTTCAGCCTCCTTACGCTAGCCACTTCGCCGGTCTGGTCGAAGCCGGAGTCAAGAGTTTTAAAAAACACTTACATCGTGTAGTCGGTAATCGGACTCAGACGTACGACGAGATGCATACTCTAATCTGTCAAATCGAAGCCGTGTTAAATTCGCGTCCTCTCTGCGCTATGAGTTCCGCTGCTTCAGATCCTCTTCCATTGACGCCGGCACATTTCCTAATCGGGGAACCCTTAACGGCCTTGCCTGATGTTTCTCTGGTGGACGAGAACCCTAATCGTCTTACTCGTTGGCGCTGGATCCAGCAATCGGTCCAGCACTTCTGGAAACGATGGAATAAAGAATATCTCCATGAACTACAACAAAGAAGCAAGTGGCTTCAGGACCGCGGCTCCGCCATCCGTGAAGGCACTGTTGTTGTGGTGTGCGACGAGCAGCTGCCGCCGCTGCAGTGGAAGCTGGCCCGCGTCCACGCGCTCCATCAGGGCGCTGATCAAGTCACTCGTGTGGTGACTTTAAAGAGTGGGAATACATTATTTAAACGACCTGTGGTCAAAGTATGCCCTCTTCCCGTAGAATAAGTCATATGTAAACGTTACGAATTTCATGTTAGTTATAGGCTTAGTTCTACTTCTCTGTACTAGTGCAAATATTAGTTTTATTTTCTGTGCTATTTTTAAAAGACACTACGTGCTTTTAAGGTGAGCGGCATGTTCCGTACTGGAACAGATATTTTAGATTTAATTATTTTTCTTATTTTGAGTAGGTATTTACGTACTTATACAAGGCAACACAAATTGGATTAATTAGCGTTCTGTTTTTACATTCTTTTTTATTGGGATGGTATCGTTATTGTGGATATCGGAACGCACCCGTTCATGCGCCAATGGCGCCACCTACTGCTCGGCATGAGCAAAAACGAGTCGAAAACCAACCACCGCCGCGCGTGCGTTAAAAACCCTTTTCTCCGTTTAAATATCTTCGCGAGGACTCTGTTCAACTGGAAATTGCTATCAGCGACCCACCTATGGCCATATGTTGTTAAATAAGCTCAAAACCTGGTGATTTATGTGCTGGACTGTTCTTCCTCCTCGTCATCACGAGCGCCGATCCACGCGGCTGCGGGAAGATTGAAACGGTACGTACCTCCCATCAGATAGCTAGCTTAATAACGAACAGATATTAACCTTCAAAAACCTAAAAAAAAATGCCAGATTTTCTGCTGTGTTCACACATCCAGAAAACAAATTTGACTAGATTATTAAAAAAAAGGAAAACAAAGGAACACGGCCAAAACCTTTTTTTAATGTTTAATGAAAAAATTAGTTAAATAGGTTAAGTTTTGGGGAAGAAATCAGGGGACTACGAAACGTTGTTTTCATGAAATTTTAAAAGGAATTTTCGGTCCAAGCTGCAGTTGTCTCTATCGCGCTCTGCGCGGGAGAGGCGGGCAGTGCGGGATAGCGACACATTTTACAAATACCTAATTTTCAATTCTCTCCACCTTACTGTTTCCTCTTAACTTCAGTTTTGAAAATTCATTGATCAAATTACTAAATTACACTTTTGGTGTCATACACCAAGCGAAAAACGTTACACGCTTGGTTCCGATACAAATCGACGAACTATTTCCTTTTATATCGATATATTTAGGTATGTGGTCCTAAAGATGAAAGTACAGTGTTCCAGTTCCATATAAAGGATTGACATGTATCCAGCGGCTAATTTCCTCTTTTACCTCCGTAATGAGTGATGATTGGACAGCCTTTGTGTTTGTGCCTATTTCTTCCATACGGTGTAAGCTTTCTTTATTTTTAGGTCAAATAAATCCCTTAGTGAGAAGATGTATTGGGTCGTGTCAGTTAAATTATTGTCAGCAGCAGATATGTATTTCAAATCGGGTACTTCACTGTACCCGAAATTTGTAAAAATTATATAGGATCCTATATGTGAAAGAAACATGATGTTTCTTTATTAGTTTTTTTATGCGGATAAATTACACCACATTTTTGTTACATGTATAGATACAAGAAATCAAAGTACACAGAAAAATTAAATGGTACTCACCTATGGTCCAGACTGGGAATGGAACCGTACCTCTGGATTTCCTGCCCAGCGTCTTTAGGGCATTTCTCCAGAAATATATCTGCGGTCACCTCATTCATCTGGCTCTTTTTCATACTAAATGTATGGAGACAGATGAATGAGTCGCAGACATATTTCTGGAGAAATGCCCTTTACCACTTCGACCACCGAAGCACCCGGCCATAGGTAAGTAATAAATAATAAGCCCTCGACCGCATATTTACGTCCCTCGCTTGCAGATCGGGCCGCAAACTTCTGCGATCTCTGCCTTTCTTTGTATTACCACCCTAGTTGTGTAATGTACTGTTCTGTGTACTTTGATTTATTGTATCTAATCTATATACGTATATAAGATTCTATTAAAATAAGCAAAATAAGAAAATATGTTCAAGTTTTGTATTTGATACCTAACGTGTAACTTTTTTTGATGACCCTGCAAAGCTGGGTGGGAAAGTTCAAGTTAAAAGTGTTAAAATATTTACTTTTGTTGTGAAACCGTAACGATAAACGCAAGTTTTAAGAGGAAACAGGAGGGCAGTTTTTCCATACAAACGTAGTCCCCTGTTTCCTCCCTGGTTAATGCCAGTAGAGCAATAATTTTATGTCCAAAAATCTATGGCTACTATTGATATGTTCCTATGTTTTCCTTTTTACGATAAATTGATTCTCAAAAGAGATATTAACCTTCAAAAACCTAAAAAAAATGCCAGATTTTCCGCTGTGTTCACACATCCAGAAAACTAATTTGACTAGATTATTAAAAAAAAATAAAACATAAGAAAACATTTTAGTATTGCAAAATGTAAGCGATAATTATGCAAGTTGTGTTTGCCTGTAATTGGGTGAATACTCAAATACGATAAGTACCTATTGTTTTAATTTCGTGTCATATAGTATTGTACCTGTTGGCAAACCTTATAAATAAATAAATAGGAACACGGCCAAAGCCTTTCTTTAATGTTTAATGAAAAAATAGTTAAATAGGTTAACTTTTGGGGAAGAAATCAGGGAACTACGAAACGTTGTTTTCATAAAATTTTAAAAGGTATTTTCGGTCCAAGCTGCAGTTGTCTCTATCGCGCTCTGCGGGAGAGAGGCGGGCAGTGCGTGACAGCGACACATTTTACAAATACCTAATTTTTAGGGTTCCGTAGCCAAAATGGCAAAAACGGAACCCTTATAGTTTCGTCATGTCCGTCCGTCTGTCTGTCCGTATGTCACAGGCATTTTACTCAGAAACTACATGATGGATATTGATGAAATTTGGAATATAGGTGTCTTTTATGAGCCGCTACTTAGTTTGGTATATAAATAATTAAAATAAATATTTTTAGGGGGGGCACTCCATACATGTTAAAGACAGTAAAAAAAATTTTTTTCAGCAAATATCAACGTGTGGTACATAGTTCGACAGCTCTTTAAAAAACACTATAAGGTTCCTAAGTCATGTTTTTGATTAAGTGAATGTATTTGGAAATAATCGCTCCGAAAGTTATGTAAATTGTGTCCCCCCCCTCTATTTTCTAAACCGTGCGTCCGAAAAATATGAAAAAAATCACGAAGGTAACGCTTAATTAATACATTCAACGAAAATTATTTTCATCAAAATCGAATTAACCGTTTTTGAGTTATTGCCGATAAACTGCGCTTCTCAACAAAAGGACGTAATTGCTATGAAGATACGCTCTTTTGTTGTTGTACTTTTTTTACATAGTATTTTTACCTTATAGTTACGGCTATGGAACCCTACACTGAGCATGGTCCGACATGCTCTTGGCCAGTTTTAATTCTTTCGGCCTTACTGTTTCCTCTTAATGTAGTTGCAGAACAATGTTCTTGATTTCCCCAAACAAAGTATAAGTGTGTATCGTGACTTCACGTTGCAGTAGGCTTTACTATGAAGTTTTTTTGTCACGTTTTTGGGAAAGTCGTATCTCGGTGAGATTGCGGGGGGGGGGGGGGGGGGGGCTCCGGAGGATGCCTCCGTCGGTCGTCGTTCGTGTTGGCGGTAACTTGCGTGAGTAGTTACGGCTGCACGTAACAAAAAGCACACATGTGAGTGTCACCAACGAAGTTGCCAAGCTATATATCTCACCTCGATGCATATACTTTACGGCTATGTCGATCGAGAGGTAGCATGTTTGATTTCTGGTCTGGACCATTGGTGCGCGCCATTTAATTTTTCTATGTGGTTTGATTTCTTGGATCTATAAAAATGTGGTGTAATTTACCCGCATTAAAAACTAATAAAAATACATCATGTTTCTTTCATGTAGTATTAAAATAAAAAAACTTTTTAAGTTAAGCGGTTTTATCTTATGTTAAAAAATGTACCAAAAAGTAGAAAATAAATTTAGGACACAAAACTGGATCTTTTCGAGATTTTGACATCTGTTAGGTGGAAAATCGTCCAATAAGCGGAATAATTAATAATCTGGGACTTAACATACTAAATAAAAACGTGGGGCGCAATTTTTAAATAATATTCCTTTGGACGGGCTTTCAAATATGAGTTTTCCTATTTACATAATTAATAACACCCGCAGCCTTGCCTGGATTATTACACACAGGTAATAGACACATTAAGCAAAGTAACTGTTCTAAAACCATCTCAAAGTATCAAGCAGTTAGTGCAAACCGCATCAACGTAGTCCAGCAGTTTTCATGTATATACGGAAAGACAAACATATGCGGGCGGATATATTGTTTCATAATATGTAGAGATATAGGTAGATGCAAATACAATGCGCCCCACGTTTTTATTTAGTATGTTAAGTCCCAGATTATTAATTATTCCGCTTATTGGACGATTTTCCACCTAACAGATGTCAAAATCTCGAAAAGATCCAGTTTTGTGTCCTAAATTTATTTTCTACTTTTTGGTACATTTTTTAACATAAGATAAAACCGTTTAACTTAAAAAGTTTTTTTACCTATTTTTATTTTCTAGTTTTTAGTTTAATATTCAACTTTTGACTAAAAACCATTGCGCAAACTATTCCTTATATTGAACTATCCTCATTTCATATTTGTGAGCCCGAAGAAAGTCAGGAGCTGAACAGGAGAATTTTTCAAACATTAGGTACTAGCAACCCTCTCTAGTTTGGTTGGCATTGATGACTCCAATACTTTAGACTTGGGGTCGAGGAACTGATGATTGAATTAGAAAGCGAAAGCTACTAATTAATTTTAAAGCTAAAGTCTCATCTCATTTTTGCGAGTACCAATGACGAGTTTCAGGGTGCAAAACCGATGATTGCACGTTCAATACTGCGGAGCTGCAGAGTAACTTTCTGCGTATCACCAACTAGGTACGCATATAATATTATCCCAATGTACCTCGCACCTACGCAAGCATAAGGACCGAGCTAAAGGCATTTGGGTGTTTGTAAATACGTGAATGGGCTCGCCTTGCCACACTGTGACGATATTCGCCTACGGTTTGGGGTTACTAGTAACAGTTTAATATTTTTACTTTCCGTTTTCTCACATCGTCATCAGGCCCTTGGCACTAAGTATAACGTACCAGACTAATTGTCAATACTAACCGAATTACACAAAACTCGTTGGGATTAAGTAACGTCAAAATACTTCTATTTTCAACATACAGTTGAAGATTTCCATATTCCATATTGAGGATTTAGAATGTCCACCTCGTGACTCATCATCATTGCCTTCGTTAGCAAGCGTAATTTGGACTCATCAATACCAGCCAAATGAGCCTGAATTCGAAGGGGTTACTAAAAACGGTTGACGAGTTAAACTCTCTAGCTCCTGACTCTATCATCAGACCCTCGTCACCATGTATAACGTATTGGGCCCGTCAATACCAAATGACCAACCGTTTGGTTGAAGAGGTTAGGTACTATAAGCGGTTGAACATTATCTGCTCTTCATATCCTGACTCCATCTTCAGACCCTCGACACCAACTTTAACGTATAGGGCTCGTGAATACTAATTAAATGAGACCAAACTTTAAGGGCTTGTTAGCAACGGCTGAAGAGTTCCACTCTCTACCTCCTGACTCCATCATCAGACCCTCGTCACCAGGTTTAACGAATCAGGCTCGTCAATACCAACCGAATGAGCCCACGCTCGATGGAGTTAGTAGTAACGGTTGAAGAGTTCCACTCTCTACCTCCTGACTCCATCATGAGATCCTCGCCATCAAGTTTAACGTAACGCGCTCGTCAATACCAACCAAATAAGATCAAAGTCTAAGGGGTTACTGGTAACGGTTAAAGAGTTCCAGTCTCTACCTCCTGACTCCATCATCATACCCTCGTCACCAGGTTTAACGAATCGGGCTCGTCAATACCAAGCGAATGAGCCCACGCTCGATGGAGTTAGTAGTAACGGTTGAAGAGTTCCACTCTCTACCTCCTGACTCCATCATCAGACCCTCGTCACCAGGCTTAACGAATCGGGCTCGTCAATACCAAGCAAATGAGCCCACGCTCGATGGAGTTAGTAGTAACGGTTGAAGAGTTCCACTCTGTACCTCCTGACTCCATCATCAGACTCTCGTCACCAGGCTTAACGAATCGGGCTCGTCAATACCAAGCAAATGAGCCCACGCTCGATGGAGTTAGTAGTAACGGTTGAAGAGTTCCACTCTGTACCTCCTGACTCCATCATCAGACTCTCGTCACCAGGTTTAACGAATCGGGCTCGTCAATACCAAGTGAATGAGCCCACGCTCGATGGAGTTAGTAGTAACGGTTGAAGAGTTCCACTCTGTACCTCCTGACTCCATCATCAGACTCTCGTCACCAGGCTTAACGAATCGGGCTCGTCAATACCAAGCAAATGAGCCCACGCTCGATGGAGTTAGTAGTAACGGTTGAAGAGTTCCACTCTGTACCTCCTGACTCCATCATCAGACTCTCGTCACCAGGTTTAACGAATCGGGCTCGTCAATACCAAGCGAATGAGCTCACGCTCGATGGAGTTAGTAGTAACGGTTGAAGAGTTCCACTCTCTACCTCCTGACTCCATCATCAGACCCTCGTCACCAGGCTTAACGAATCGGGCTCGTCAATACCAAGCGAATGAGCCCGCGCTCGATGGAGTTAGTAGTAACGGTTGACGAGTTCCACTCTCTACCTTCTGACTCCATCATCAGACCCTCGTCACCAGGCTTAACGAATCGGGCTCGTCAATACCAAGCAAATGAGCCCACGCTCGATGGAGTTAGTAGTAACGGTTGAAGAGTTCCACTCTGTACCTCCTGACTCCATCATCAGACTCTCGTCACCAGGATTAACGAATCGGGCTCGTCAATACCAAGTGAATAAGCCCACGCTCGATGGAGATAGTAGTAACTGTTGAAGAGTTCCACTCTCTACCTCCTGACTCCATCATCAGACCCTCGTCACGAGGCTTAACGAATCGGGCTCGTCAATACCAAGTAAATGAGCCCACGTTCGATGGAGTTAGTAGTAACGGTTGAAGAGTTCCACTCTCTACCTCCTGACTCCATCATCAGACCACCTTGAATTTATCATAATGTTGTATTGTCACGGAAACAGAATCTGTGTGCAAAGTTTCATAAAAATCGGTTTAGTAGAAGTAGTTGAAAAAGCTGCCGCAAGATTTGACCCAAACAAACCTGACACAAACACGGTAAGTTAAATAAAACCGTTTAAAAAGTTCCTAAAGTCTGTTCACGGTACCCAAATATTATGGGTTGATGACAAAAAAGGATCTGAAACTCTGCATAAAACGTTCCAAAAACATAAAGTATTATCGAATCCATATCATTATCATGTTTCAAAGCGTTCCCGGCTCCCTGACGAACCCTGAATAAATACATTTCTAGCCCGTTTCATTATGCGAGCAACAAATGCGAGCTCAAATATTCCCATGGAAACATTGATGTATATATAGCGACAGGGCCAACAGGCGCAACTAATCACTTCGACCACAGTCGGGCCCAGTCCAGCTTAGTTTCTTTTTTGGGTCTTAGCTGGACTAAGGTTAGCGAACCGACAGCTAAAAACTCCCGCTAGCTTGATTAAACACACACACCACAAACTAAAACAAACATACAAATATACAAACATACATACATATATACATACGGTGCTAAAATCATAACCCTCCTTTTTGCTTCGCCGTAGTCGGGTAATAAGAACCGCTTCAACTAATGCCGATGGACCGTACGTCCGTCACTTTGTGCGGTCAGCGAAAAGTCACTAATGGCCGCCGCTAACAAACCTGCTTGGAAGCACTTAGTGTACGAACTGAGTGGACGCTCGAGCGGGGCGTGCAGCGGGGCGTTCATGTTAAACATCAACAAATGTATGTGAGCGTCCTGAGTGCACGCTGCACAAAACCCATACACGCTGCCCGCCACGCCGGACGCGACGCTGGACGCGACGCTCGACGCTCGCCACTCAGGCCGTACACTTAGGGTACGCGCAGACAGAGCGCGGTCTGGCGTTCCGAGTTCCGCGTTCAAAGTTCTGCGTTCTTTCGAATGTACCGAGTCCCTTACGATAATGCACACAGCAGGCGGTCAGACCGCGGCGATCAAAGCGGAACGCCGCGTTCTAGAGTTCTTTTGCCGCCGAGGCAGAGAACGCCGCGTTCACCATGATGTCTGAAGTTGCAAATATAGAAAAACTGATTGAATTGGTTAGCAAAAGGGGAATATTACATGATTTAAGTCAAGTACACTACAAAAATCTAAGTAATTCACGAAAAATATACTGAATCCGCCTTGTTCTTGTCATGTTGTGTTAATTTAGGTGCACCCAATATTTTCTTATTTTTTTAGAAGTTTCTAGGCTCTACAATAGCAGTGCTTTTATACGGGAGATGAACTTTCTAGCGATATTTTGCACGTACAAACACATGGACGAAATAGAACGCAAGAATTAGAACGCCTTGGTTGGAATTCTCGAGCGGTCAAATCGCAGAACTCTGAACGCAGAACTCGGAACGGCAGACCGCGCTCTGTCTGCCTGCGCGTACCCGTAAGCCCTCCACTTGGTCGTGAAAGCTATCCAAGAGCTCACAGAGCTAGGTCTATCCAGCGTAGGTACCGTAGTACCACCATGTTGGCCCTGAAATCGGTTTTAGGTCCCACGTAACGCCAGTCGGCGACGGGACCCGACAACGTGCGGTTGTTATTCGATCCTCATAACAATGCCCAGTCGCGAGGCCAAGTGATGCAAATATTATGATACGAAGGTTAAACTGATTGTTATGGTTTAGGCCTAGGTGCTGGTACCATAGTCGCGCCCATTATTCGGGTCCTTGTATATAAGTCAATGCCCGGAAAGCTCTCTTGAATAAATTTGACAATCAGATTTGGACAAGTGAATCTTAAATTGAAAGAAATCTTTAACCTTCGTCCGCAGACGAGTGCCGCTCTAGTGTTAGCGTTCGCTAGTCGAATATAAAGAATATGGTTTCGATAATATATGCTAACGGATATTCACGTTATCTGCACGTCAGTTTGCATTTGCATAAGACGCTAGCGATTGTAGTAATGCTGGGGGAATTTTATATCGTGAATCGGAATATGTCTTCGGTTTCCGCGATCATCATTCATTGTAATAAAATAACTTTACTAGTAAAGGATTTCCTTGGTGCCACAAACGCTGAAAAATGATACGAAACGTCGAGACGTAAAAATGAAGTAATACGTGATTTAACACAAATATAACATAAAGTTGTTTTATTACCTCTACAATCGGAATTTTCATTTTCATATAGTAATGTTTCAGTGCACATTGTAGGTTAAGCAATGAGTGCTATAATGCGCCAACAAACTGTTACGCAGTTTGGCGAAGTCATGAAACATGTAAATGTATGTAAGAATGAAAAATAATAAAAAAAAATCTTAAAACGATAGTTAACTTAAATGACTTATTATGATTTTTTTGCTTTTGATTTTCTCCTAATTTGTTTTAAATGATATAATCCTATAGTCACCTTCCGCCTTTATCATCATAATGATCATATTGATGATTGACGTGTATGCAAAACATCTTTTCAGTTAGTTGAAGATAGGTGCTTTAAATTCCAATAACAAGATTTGAGTCTTGCATGTATACTATACAACTATATAAATTATAACACTGCAAATTAATACTAAGTACATAAGTATGAAAGAAACATGATATTTCCTTATTTGTTTTTAATGCGGGTAAATTACACCACATTTGCTGCGTGCTCCGGTGGTCAAGTGGTTAAGGCGCTGGGCCGGAAATCCAGAGGTACCGGGCTCGATTCCCGGTCTGGACCACAGGTGAGTACCATTTAATTTTTCTATGTACTTTGAGTTCTTGTATCTATATATGTAACTGCAAATTAAATTAAAGTTTGTGAATCTGTACATACTTCTAATGGCTTTCGATTTACTAATTTAGGCATATCGTTGTCTGTCAGTAACGCTATGAAAACGTCAGTGACGTAAGTACAGAAGTCCGACCACCGGACGGAATGCTCCGCATCCGATCGTCTCTCTCTGTCGCATAATTTGGTAAAATTTGGTACTAGTAGCCGCGCGGCGAAATCGCGAAGTGAGCCGCTCTTTGTCCAAATGATAAAGCATCCGTCGCGTTCTAACAAATAGTGTGTGAGAGTGACGGATGCTTCACCACTTATTTATCGCGTGACAAAACGAGGTATCATAAGCTTACTGGTGACGATAACGATTTTGGTTTGAAAAATAATATTGTATCCCGCAGAAAGGAAGGAAGCAAGGAAGCCATTTTCCAACTATTTTTATTTCCAATATCCCATTCCAGTATCTATCGTCGTTGTAAAATTGGAAACGCAAGCAGCTCAATATAAAAAGATTTATTCTATAACACACCGAAGCTTGATCCAACCACAGATTATTATAATATCCAAGTTTGAGAAAAATCGTTGCGAGCTTTTTGGTCTTTTGATAGAAAAGACGTTTTAAAGTTCTCCGTCTCCAACTTTTAAATTACTTTTAGGGTTTTAAATTTTCAGAGAATGTTTCAATGTGCCCGTTTCTTGAACAGGGATGTTATGTAAGGTGCTGCCCAAGAAAACGTAAAATAGACTAAACGCTCACATGTGCAACATATTGGCTATTATATGTTCACGTTCAAACTGCTCACGAGGCATTGTACTGCACACGGGGTGTTAAACTTGTCATTTTATTGTGAGCGGTAATATTAAACGGTATTTTGAACAATACATAGGATTATATTAGATTAGATATATTACTATACATAGGATGGCACGAAGGTAAGATATAAATTGAAATGCCTGTGAATATTAACCAGATATAAACTTTTATTCCAACTTCGCTAACGAATTTCATTCTGCGGCGGCCATCTTTTGTATGATAAATTGTACATCGAATTCTTCGACGATGTACCTAAGTCGAAATGGAATGTGCATGTTGCGGAGACATGCCAGTAGAAAATGTAAGACACGGACTAATGCATCTCAGAATTCCTACGTTTTATTCATTCTTAGCTGAATATAATAAAAAGTAAAACGAGGAGGAGTAAAATGATATTTCAATATATAATTTGTAGGTCATTTGTAATTTCACATTTTACCTATTTACTGTTTAGCTAACAAGGAAAAGTACCTAACTGTCCGGCTCCGATCTATTTTTTTTTTCATGTTCTCCAACATATAATGAAACCAGTAATGAACTAGCAACTTGCTTGAATTTTTTTTCTGTAGAAGTTGGAGGGTTTAGTCATTTTTCAGTACTTTGGAGGTAGGTTCTGCGGGCCGTAAATGACCTATTACGCCCTAGGGCGTAAAGGTTTTCTTTTTAAATTGGAAACGCTCGTTCTGTTTTACTCTTATTTATCATGTTCAAAGGAAACGCCAACTTACTTTTTTAACTTTTATCACTGAAATATTTATTTCAAGATAACTGTTATTGCAAATAAATGTAAACACATATTTCGGTAACATTAATTAAATGTTTAAATAGTGTATTTCAGTATTTTGTAAAAATAAAACTTCAAAGAATGTAAAACTAAATTGACTAAATGGCTAATAAAAAGCAAAAATTACTCTGAGATTGAAAGCTTATTGGGTAAATAAAATTTAGTAGAAATTAAGCTAATGAGAATAACACACACATACCATGATTATATATTAAAGCTTGCATTTTATATTTAAGTAGGTATTTGCTTTGTGAAGACAGTTAAGTATTAATAGTTTTATAAGTTTGCACTCTTAATTTTTAAATTGTTTGTTCCTTTTTTTTCTCTCATTTGTTTTTATTTATTAGTTCATTTTAAGTTTTGTAAACCTTGTGCATTGTTGATATACATCAAGGAAGAGCGGTGTCTCTTGACACAGGTATCTTGTATACTTAAAAAGAGACACCAACCTGTCTATAGATAAGATGTACTTTAGTTACTAAATAAATCATTTTTTTTTTAGTGATAAAAGTTAAAAAAGTAAGTTGGCGTTTCCTTTGAACATGACAAATAAGAGTAAAACAGAACCAGCGTTTCAAATTTAAAAAGAAAACCATTACGCCCTAGGGCGTAACATCTCATTTACGGCCCGCAAAACCTACGTGTAATGCACCATTTTCGAGCAAGTGTGATGAAAAACATTGTGGGTGCCACGGGCGGTAAAGGAATTACAAACTCATGTTATTAAAGCCCTCGGTTTCACCTCGGGCTTATAACAAACACGAGTTTGTAATTCCTTACTTACCGCCCTAGATACACAATGTACCATGTCTACGCTTGGCCAGAAAGCGGCTTTTTCCGTACGCGTAGCGTGCGGTAAAAGCCACTTTATGGCCAGGTGTGGCATAAATTTTCTTTCCATATAATTTCCATCAGGTGTGTCGTTTGTCCCCTATAGTATAAAAAAGGATGTGCAATCAATTGTATGAAGTAATATCAACCGGCATAAACCGGCATAAGGCTTGACCCGCGCCATTACTCGCCGTAGATCGAATTAGATGACTCCTATTGTGCGGAAGATTGCATTTTCCAGCCGTGTGGACTATCTTTATTGGATAAAAGGATTAAACTCAATATACGAGAATTTCCAATCACATGTTTCATTCGGAGATCCGATTTAATCGGAGACTTGTATAATAGGTAAGTATTTGCTGATTGCAGGATGTAATATTGGTTTTAACGGGATACAAATCGTTAGATCGACGGGTTTCTATATTACCAATTAAATAAGGAGTTTACTTACGTTATACGTATGAGGAAATTTTCAATATACACCGTGGGTACGAGTAACCCCACAAACTTTAACTATAGATTCTAACAACTATTAGGAGTAAAAAAGTTATGTGATGTATAGTCGAAAAACGCTTACTTTCAGAGATATTTATTATTTTTAAATGAAAACTCCCAAGTGTGTAACAAGCCCTAATTAAAGTGACTAAGATAGTTTTACTAATTTTTTTAAATCCTTTAACTAAACAGCAATTAACCTTTGCCGTATTTGATGGTAAGCGACTACGAGGCCAAAAAAATTAGCTTTCGTTTCTATTTTAGCTTTTTTTTTCTTTTTGATAACTTTTCCTCCAGTAAGGACATGTTTATAACGAGGGGCTGAATTTACTGATTTATTTTGTTTGATAAGACTATTAATGTAAAATGACAAAATTCGACCTATGTTGATATAACGCTCTTTACTTGTAATACCATCAGGAACACGTGGTTAAATTTTGTCGGGTAACCCGTACCCACGGTGTATATTCTAATGTTCTGGTTTATGCCGTGCATTAACATTCAGCAAGTGCTAGAATTGTAATTAGTAAATTTAAAATAAAACTTTGTATCCATTTTTAAATTCAGGAAACACTCGACCTCTTGATGACTGGGTTAAAAATATATCATTCTATTTGGTCCGTCAGTTAGATTATGGAAAAATATGGGACACGTATTTTTTGGTTTGGATCAAATTATTGAAAATCGACAAAGGGATCATCAAACTTCCGGAGTGGGGGCTTGTGACGTCACTCCTAGGTGAAAATTGTACCAAAGAGTGACGTCACTTGAAACTTCTACGCACTGCACTGTATCCTAGTCATTTTTTGTTTGTCATAAAAAAAGATAAAATACATGTACAATATTTTTTAATAATCTAACTGACGGACTAAACAGTTTTTTTAGTCGCCTAGCCTATTGTTATCGTTTAATACTTTTAAACTTTCACATTTATAATATTAGTAATATATGGTAGAACTGAAATGAACACAATTTCCTCAATTTCATCCATGATTTCGTCCAGCTCTGTCGACTTCCTAATGTTACTTTACCCTCACAAGAATCATGTTTTCTCACATTATGAAGACCGTTATGTTAAAAGGGCTAAAAAGGTCGGTACTTACTCTTAAAAGGCCAGCAGCCGTTTGGTATGATTTATATTTAAAAAGGTAGTTTATATGAAGGCAATAATTTAGCCTATATCCCCGAATAAGAGGTAGGCACACAATAAACGTGATAAACAACTAATAACGCCGTTTACTCTTCCTGTTTTGATCTACGCAGGCGTGAGAAAATAACGCTTGGGAAAATGTATCTCTGATTAACCTGATAAGCGAGATTTACAACCACACGTATGATCCTACTTTGGCGTTTACCTCGTTTCATTACCCACGAAGGACGGAGCGGAACGGGGCGTCGGTATATCGTATATACGATTGGAGTTAGAAAGAAAGAAAGAATAGTACATTACACAACTAGGGTGGTAATATAAAGAAAGGCCGAGATCGCAAATGTTTGCGGCCCGAGCTGCAAGCGATACCTCCCGTATTGTGTACATAATTTTATGTCTATACTTGGCCAGAAAGCGGCGTTTTCCGTACGCGCAGCGTGCGGAAAAAGCCACTTTATGGCCAGTATTTTTTTTTATGAAATAGGGGGCAAACGAGCAGACGGGTCGCCTGATGGTAAGCAATCACCGTCGCCCATAGACACCTGCAACACCAAAAGAGTCACAAGTGCGTTGCCGGCCTTTCAAGTGAAAGTACGCTCTTTTCTTGAAGGCTTCGAATAACACATCATTACAGTTACATAAATGAAACAATACAGAAAAAAACGAAACACAAATAGAGATATGCAACCGAAATGGTCTTCACTCAGCAATGCAGTTGGCTAGGCTAGGCATAGCTCTGCCAACGGCGCTGGTTTTCTGTGGAGCCAGAGCAGAGCGGTTAGACATGAATTAGCCACACGGCACATATATTTAGAGGTTATTTGTGTGTATGTATATTTCCTGGAAAACCACTGGACCGATTTCGATGCGGTTTTTTAGGTTTCAAAGGTGACGCCCGAGAGTGTTTTTAGCTGGTGGCTACGCCGCCTAGCAAATTCTCTTTGGTTGTAAACTTCGGCATATACCTAATGGAGGCCTATTTTGATACCTTTAGACTCAAAGGGCGTAAACGCCGCAGGTTCTAATGGCGTTAACGCCCTTTGAGTCTAAAGGTATCGATTTGACGACATCAAAATAACAAAAAATAAAAACTCTAAAATGTCAGTTTATGTCACCCGCTTTTGTGGGTCTTATCACACTTGCGATTTACGGGCGAGCTGCGGGCGAGTTTCCATACAAAACCAGTCGCGGCGAACTCGCGACGAGGTCGCCGCGAGCGACATTTGTATGGAACTTCGTTTCTAACTCGCCCGCAGCTCGCACGCAAATTGCAAATGTGATACGGCTCTAACGTATGGTATTCCGCTAAATAAATATAATTGCGCATTGTGCTAATAATTGTGACTTGTGACCCGCTTCGACCAGCCGCACCTCCGCTCTGGGCCCAGGCTTCCTCATCGCATCGTACAGAGGAGAACGGTTCACCCAGAGCAAAATTATTCGTCGGATTATTTTTCCTATTTAGCGACGTAACCTCGCTCTCCGCAACGCTTTTTTTTAGAAGCTGACAAACTCGCAACCCTTGGGCATAGCACCGTTGAGGATGGGGCGGTAGGTACTCATATGGTACTTATAGCTTGGGGTCTAGAGCGGCCAAGTCTGCAAATCGGCGACTGTCAGTTGGATTTTTAATTTATAGGTTATATAACTTTTAAGCCACACCTGGCCTTTTTCCGACGTATTGCACTACATATAATTATTTTTTTGCCAAAGTGGCTTTATCCGCACGCTGCGAGTACGGAAAAAGCCGCTTTCTGGCCAAGTGTAGACATAAAATGATGTACACAACACGGGAGGTAATAAAGAAAGCCTTCGATCGCATATTTACGTCCCTCGCTTGCAGCTCGGGCCGCAAACTTCTGCGATCTCGGTCTTTCTTTGTATTACCACCCTAGTTATGTAATGTACTATTTTAGATTACAAAAGTCGTGAGGTACGTAATGCGATTTTAAAGAAAACCATCTTACACTCAGAATATACGAGTCGCGTTTTCTTTAAAATTGTACATTTTTGCTGTTTATGTTCACAACGTATTATTTTCAGAAGTGGTTGGGTATTGTACTGAAGCACCCATTGAAATGCAAGTAGCCCTGCTTTCTATGCAAATATGTTATTTGCAGACATACACACTGCTCTCGCTCCGACAGTACGGTCAATATTGGCTTAGGTATATTCAATTGAGTGGCTATAATGTATGGCAAAACGCCTTGGGATCGAATTTACAATACAAAACAAAATATACTTAATAGCATTTTATTGCACACAAAAATAAATAAAATAAATAGTATTTTATGCAACAGTTGTATAAGTGGGTTCAAAAAATGCGAATTGCGTGAGTTGCGATACGAGCCGCGAATGCGGCGAGTATCGCAAATAGAGACGCAATGAGCGTTTTTTGACTTAATTATACAACGTTGCATACAATACTTTTTCTACGACGAGGTTTTAAATTATAAAATACAAAATTAATCATAACCTGGAAACAAGGCAAATATGACGTTTGACTGACAGTATGGTGTCTATGGTAAACTTTTTTTTTTAATTTAAAATATACTTAAATTAAAAATACTTCTTTTATGTTGGTATCAATGAACTTAGTTCGGAAAGTTTTGTTTTTGTTAAAAACCGTAGGAATTTAATTGTTTGTTAAGTTGGTAGTTGTGAATTTTTACCGTAAAGTTAAAATCGAGCGCTGAATCCTTGACCTAAGTTTAACCTAGATTTAGAAGTCTGTGGCTGCTGGCAATAACATAAAGTGACTAAAACGACACTAGTGCTGTTATGGGGAATAGAGTATAGACTTCTCTGAACTCATATTATGTATGTTCTTATATTAGTGTTCGTGACCAAGTAAAAGACAGATAACAGTACAGGAGTAGAAAAAATCTTTTATTTCGGACCATTGCATCCATCAGTGTTGAGCAAAAAGTATTTGAAATACAAATTAACAATTACAATTACATAATGTATTTTCAATTATGAAATACAAATTACAAAATGTAATTTGTATTACTTGGTAACATTACAAATTACTTTAAGAAAAACATTTTCATTATTTTTATTTAACGTGCAATGTTTGTTAGTGGGTTTGTGTGTTAGTATGTTCTCTTGAAACTGAATTTTAAGGCATTAATCCTCAACCGATTGAGCTGAAATTTATTTGGCTTACTTATGTAAGTTTGGTAATAAATAATACGATATTTTGGTACAATCGAGTTGATCTGATGCTGGACAGGCTGGAGCGAGAAGAAATGATAATGTGTGATTAAACTATATTATTCTCATTGTTAATTTAATAAATCTTATCGCAATAATATATATATTTTTTAATACTTTTAAATAAATTTTATGTATAACAATATGTGGTCGCAATCCTCAGTAATGAGGGAATGATGAAGAAGATGATTATGCCTACTTTTTCTAGTTACCACCACAGCGACTACTTTATCTCTGGTGTTAGTGACATTCGTGCGTTCTTCATGTGTGGCTTACATCGCATCAATAGAGTGAAACTGAAGTAACTCGAGTTTTTCCAAAAAGTTATAATTTTCAGCCTTAAATAAGATGACAAACAAAGGGGCCGAATTTTTTTATATATTTTAGTTTTAGGTAGGTATATTTTAATTTTTACTTAAGGCTTTTATTTTAGGTGTATAGTGTTTCTACTTTAGAGTTTTAGTTTAGTATTTAGATTGTAATTTTCTTTCGCATGAATAAATATAAAACTCGAAATAAGATTTGAAGTTATGATCGAACTAAAATTTGAAATTTGTTATACTATACCACTTAAATACCAAACATTATCGTCTGGTTTAAGCTTGAAAATAATGAGCAATTATTTTGGTTTATAACTAAACAAAATTATTTAAGTTTAGTTAATGAACAGCAAATATAGGGTGTTTTTTTTAGAGGTATAGAACTTTGAAATGGAATAAAACAAAGATGATCTTTTTAAATTGACATGAAATTAACTTTATTCTATAGACAATTTTCTGGCATTATAATTTAAATATGACTTCTGGCATATGACCCCCACGGCTGGCTTGCACGTAGTCTAATCTGGAAGTCCAATTTTCGATTACTTTTTCCAACATTTGTGGCCGTATATCGGCAAGAACGCGGCGAATGTTGTTCTCCAAGTGGTCAATGGTTTCGGGCTTATCGGCGTACACTAGCGATTTCACATAGCCCCACAGAAAATAGTCAAGTGGCGTTAAATCGCACGATCTTCGAGGCCAATTCACGGGTCCGAAACGTGAAATTATGCGATCACCAAACGTTTCCTTCAATAAATTTATTGTGGCACGAGCTGTGTGCACAATTTGGAAGCGTTGTTCAAGCGTCAGCTTATTCATGTTGTAATGCCAAACCAAACTAAACATAAATCACTTGACAGCTGACAAAATGGCCGCCAGTTAAAAAAGTGTTGCCAACTTAAAGTTCTATACCTCTAAAAAAAACACCCTATATATGACAATTACTAACACCAGTTGTTACAAAATAATTTTTGGATCGAACTCTTTTGTTGTTATTTGACTTATTAAGAATTAAGTATGTAAGGGAGGGGGGGAGGGGGGTGAATTCGAACATCTTTCATTGTTACTAGTTGGTAAAGTCTGGACTGTTTATAGATAAAGTCGTTATCATTATAAAAAAAACGACTTCCCATTAACCTACTTTGATAACATATGCAAGAGTAACTATGAAGAATTTCCAACTTGCTATATATGTGCCTATAATATTTGAAGAGTTCCCTCGATTTCTCCAAGATACCCTATGAAACAAAAAAAAAAATTAAATCGGTCCAGCTGTCTTTGAGTAATCGCGTACTCAACAAACACATACAGACGATTTGAGAACCGTCCTTCTTTTCAAAGTCGGTTAAAATACAGAACTGTCTTAAAATCGAACGATTCACAGTCGCATGACATATTGAAATGCGTGTAACGTCTGTATTATATCATTACACTCGTCGGGGGAACAGCACAAAATGAAACAATTGTCACAGTCACAGCTGAACCGTGGCAATATGAGGTTTTATTGTGCCGTACAGACGGGTAAGGTATCCCGCGAACGACCGACTTTAATGAATGATTAGAAATCATCAATCATAAATCCACCATGCGGGTAATACCACAGAATGAGTAATAGAACAGAAGTATCTCTTTCTAACAAAATTGACGTTCGGGTTCCACCACCCGATCGAACGCACCGTATCTGACTATCTCTCTGTCGCATAATGCGTGCTCTTTCTGGCTACTGACTAAGGCACTCAGCAGTGGCAAAATTTGTTACTAGTGGCCGCGCGACGAAATCGCGGAGTGAGCCTCGCTATATAGTGTTTTTTTTATAACCTGACAAGCCTGTAGGGCGCCTCGTTGGGGCCCTCCAACAGGATGATCCTAGCTGCACGGGGGGGCTAGTCCCCCGCTGGTGCGGATATACTATGTGAAAAATATAATGAAGCTAACTATAACTATAGGCAGAGTGCATGTGCACATTGTTTTACCTAACTGTTTTGCAAAATGGTGTAATTGCGAGTGTGTAGTAAAATATCCTAATTTCGAGTGTTATAGTCAAAGTCTGGGTGGTCATCCTCTCCGCCGCGCCCTCTGTGTGAGAGTCGTGTCGTCGAGTAGCAATATAGTGTTTTTTTTTTTTTTTTTATAACATTGCTAGACTGTAGGACACCTGGAATGGGCCCTCCAACAGTATTGTACATTTGTGCACGGGGGAGAGAAGCTCCCACGCGTGCGGAAGCAATATAGTGGCCGACTTGTAGCTGTAGTTATAGATCGCATCGCTTCGAAAAAAATAGACAATTTTTATGTCTGGCTGTAGTGTAGTAACACTTCAGAAAATAAAACAAAGGATTTTTCCAGTTTTATATTAATTCAAGTCGGCAGGTTTTCTATTCAAACTAAAACAATAACCCGACAAGTGCAAGTTAGACTTGCGTGGAGAGGGTTCCGTCATACACACAAATATCTGAGGAGATCGGAATCTGAAATCATTAATTTGATACTTCTTTCAAGCAGTAAGTAATCAGGCGAAAAAAGGAGGTCGCCATCGCCACTACCTACACTGCACAAACAATATTACATATTACCTACTTAAGAAAACTGTCTGAAAAAGACCCCATCCTACGTCCTATCCACATTGCACAGTGGGGTCGAGCAAAGTAGATAGCGGCAAAAACTGCAATATTATTAATTAATTTAAGTAAAGTTTTGATGTTACGTAATTTTTGATGATCACATTGAAAACCTTAATAAATAAGATTCGTACTCAGTCATTTTTTGTGCCCATAAGCGGTCAAACATTAAGTATCCACTTTGCCCGGCCTCCCCCGCAAGTTTGCCCAACAACAATACAACCATGATAACACGAATCCGAAGCAATGAAAAAGTATACTTTATCAAACCGCAAATTGTAATTTGAACCCGACTTTTGTTAGCAAAAACAAAATGAGCAAGTTTAATGGAGATGTAACTTTTCCGTCGCTAACTTTTTCAATCGCTTGTCTGCCGCGGTCCTTATCGTGTGTAATACAGTACAAGTTTCTACAGCAAAAAAGGCAGCGGATCTCTTATTAACGTCTTTTATGAGCGACTTGGCAAGTTTGCACAATATAACCTCGTATATTTCCCTGGATGGATATAGTACATTGTGCACCGAGAGTAGTAAGAAGGGAATTCTAACGAGAGTCTATTAGGAGTGTGATGAAAAGTTCGTTGCTTAGCAATGTAATGGTGCTTGTAATGTTGCTGGTTATTTGACTGTGGAAGAGTGAGGAGTTTATTCCAGAGCCGTATTTTTTACAATAAAAGGGCTTGCTCTTTAGGGATCATCCATAAAGTACGTTAGACATTATGAGGGGGGAGGGGGTCGACGAAATGTGACAAGGGATGGGAGGGGTCCAAAGTTTCGTGACGTCACATTTCAAAATGTAATACATCTGTGTAGTGTTAAAATGCTAAATTTGAACTATTAACGAGACATTAAATGTAAAAATAATTGATGCGTTTAATGGAAAATGTAGTAATATAATACGCGATTTAATCCGTTTAAGTTGTTTTATTGATAATAAGCAGGTGTGCATTTATTACTTATGGTAATAGGTAGATGCTTGATATTATGTTCAGAAAATGTGTATTTCTATCGCTATTACAAAAAAAAAACTAAAAAATAAAAGGAGATCCCCATACAAGAAACGTGTTTACTTGCCGCCTTTTTGCTCGTCGGTGTTACGGAACCAACCCTAATCGGCTTTTTTTTGGTCGCACTTGGCCGGTTTTTGTTATTTTATCTGAATTAAATAGATACTTTGAGGTGATATTGAAGAAAAAATCTGGTTTCATAAGAACTTTATTAAATTTTGCGTGTAATTTCACAAAAATTGGGCATGCTCAATACTTTTGGTCAAGGCTGTATAATCCTTTGACTTAAACTCAACATTAGTAGCAAATAATTAGTATTAATCATCATCATCATCAGTAGCCCATAATACGTCCCACTGCTGGACACAGGTCTACCCTCATAGACACTTGTCTAGCGTGGGTACTTACCTACGCTAGCCCACTGCGGATTGGGGACCTTCTTCGCGAATGTACGCAGGTTTCTTCACGATGTTTTTTCCTTCACCGAAAAGCTCCTTTTCGTTTCATCGTAGTAGGGTAAGAAGTAACTAGGTAATAAATTAGTATTAATTTCTTAACCTCAAAAGCGCTAGCTGGCCCACTTTTCTAGAATGTAATTCATGACGCCTGCCTAATTAGTTCTTGCCAGGCTCTGAAAGCTTGGTACTTAACGTGATTCAAGTCACCCAGTCCTCCATACAAACGAAAAAAAGGGTTAACAATCGACTTTAGCGTACAAACTGAAAAGGCAATGGGCAGGGCACATAGCTCGAAGAGCCGATGGCCGTTGGGGCAGAAAGGTTATGGACGCTTGCAACACCAGGGGCATTACGTGCGCGTTGCCGACCCTTTAAGAACCTATTCACTCCCCTCTTGAAGAACTCCATACTATAACCTTCCGGGAAAACCGCGGACCAAACCAAATTTGATGTTGTAAAAGTTGTTAACCCTCTTTTCGTTTGTATAGATAACTGAGCGACTCGTTTCATTTTAATGCTGTTAACCCGGAGATGTATAATGGAACATCAGTCAGTTTAACTAAGTTTCTTGAAATGTAGTTAGTAGTGAAAGAGCACTTGGCTGCTAGGAAGTAATTTCTGACATGAGTGGTTTGCAACGAACTTAACCATGGCGTGAACAGAGCAATGCTGAGTCAGAAATTCAATTGAAAGTTCGTTGAGAAAACTACCGCGAGACTCAAACATATTGAATTAAAAACGGATTACTCACGGTGTAAAAATACGAGATTTCTACTCGACATGTTTCGAGAGCATTCGTCACTCCCTTAATCATGAGTAGTCGCGAACGTTGCCCTTCGAATTACGAGTGGAGTATTCGACGGACAACGCTGTCGAGTGGAAATCTCGTATTTTTACAACGCGAGTGAAAATTCTTTTTGATGCCTAAAATAACATTCCTTGTACATTTTAACGCATAATTTCTTACTTGTTAGCATAATTTAAAAAAAAACATATTATTCCTAATTCAAAATAGCAAAGGGATTTCGTCACTACTTTGAAAAAAAAACTCGTATCTCTGACGTAGTAGAGGAAAACGGCAAATGTTACCTACATACGAACTTCTTATACACTTAGTGCGGTTTTATCTGTAGTCATCAGATACATTTGTTTTTTTTTAAAGAGATGACAATAACCTGACACTTGACCTGAATACCTGACACGCTTTTAGTTTTTTTTTACAGGTTCTGTATATTTTTATGTATTTATTTATATTTATAATCATATATATGTATAAAGCATATGTAGTCTACAGTACTGTACTCTACAGTCTCAAGGGCTAGCAGTGCCTAGTAGCCAGAGCAAGCCGTGGTCGCACACACCCTCGACAGACCAGAGCACCTGGAGGACTCCAGCTGCGGCGCGTTGACATCACTCCTCGCCCAACACCAGCGAGACTGCACCCAGACCATGGTGGTCCAGGGGAGTCCAGTTGACTCTCTACAGTTTCAACCACATCTTTATGGAATCTCGTCCCTTTTATTCCATTCACGAGTGACTTTAACCTATCGGGAAATAAATGTATCAAACCTTTTGATTCATTTAAATCTAGGGAGCCTTGTGACAGTGGTTAAGAAAGCTAAGTAATAAGGAGACATTTACCTGACTTATTTCACTTCCAGGATAGAAGTCGCGGGCTAGTCCTCCAGTATGCAAAATAAAGAAATATCATGACACTAATACCGATCACACTAATATTTTAAATGTGAAAGTTTGTGAAAATGTTTGGATGTTTGTTACTAAATAACGGGGTAACAACTGGATGGATTGAGTGGAAATTTGGCATGCAAGTAGACCAATTCCTGGATTAAAACATGGGATACTTACTTTATATACCGGTGAATAGTTCTTTTGGGACAGAACAACGCGGGCGAAGTCGCGGGTAAATGCTAGTGCAAAATAAAGAAATATATCACACTAATAGGTGTTATACATATGAAAGTTTGTGAAGATATTTGGATGTTTGATACTAAATAACGGGGTATCAACTCGATGAATTGAGTTGAAATTTAGCATGCAAGTGGATCAAGTCGTGGATAGGATACTTTATATCCCGATAAAAAGTTCCTTTGGGACAGTAACGGGAACAACGCGGGCGAAGCCGTGGGTACATGCTAGTAATTAATAAACCTTTACGCTCTAACAAATACGATCAAAACGTCTAATTTCGGAAATATTCCTACTCCAAGGTTCTTATCATTCTGCCTTTATTCATTGTTGTAATTTAAATGTAACCAAACAATGGCTTTAAACGAATTTACTTGATGACAATACCGTGCGTAAAGCTCCGAAAATCGTAGGTCATTCATAAATTCATTGTCAATATCTATAGTAAAATTTGGTCCGTGAATATTTATTTAAACATATTGTTCTTCTTTTCCCTTTGTTTTAGCTTCAACATTATTAATAGGATCCTCATCCTCTTCCTCCTGAAGCAATAAATATGCTAGTGTTTTTTCCATTTCACGTACACGTCTCTTCGCAAACACAAAACCTTGGAAACTGCCGTCGTTTTGGCCGCCGCCGTTACGTTCTAGAACGACCAAGCACCCGCTGTCCGCGGCGTCCAGCGTGTACCCTCAGCCTCTGCTCAATATGAACACACTACAAACAAATAAATAAGATTGCGTAAGAATACTCCAGTGTGGATCACACAGACGTACTATCGCGCGTTTGTGTGAATACGTGTCGTGCGGTCCTAAACGGCCGAAGTTGGACTACTTGTTCGTCTTTAAAGGTACTTTGACCAAGCGAACTCGAAGCGTCTCCGATTCACCTTGGGCGGAAATGCTCGGCTGTTCTATACAGGTCGCATTTGTCAACTCGAGAAATTTTGTGAGCACTAGGGAATTCCCGGTACCTACTGCCATACAAAAAATTCCCGGTAGGGGAGACCGGGTATGGTTGTCTCACGGGTTGGTTGTCACAGCAGCCATTAAATAACACGAAACTAAGGAATAAGTGCATCGATTGGTGAAGTAGGGAAGGAGGGGAAGCTCTTGCGATCTTTGAACACCGAGCGATGCAATTATTCCTTCGTTTCGTATTATTTAATGGCTGCTGTGACAACCAACCCGTGAGACAACCATACCCGGTCTCCCCTACTGCATGCCCTAGTGAGCACTTAAGCTATCATAGCTGGTTGTGACTCGGTATATCGCGCATCAGAGCATGACCTGTCACTTGTCACACTTTATTAAATGGAAAGACATAGTATTTGTCGCGCGACAAAGAGTCTATACTAAAGTTTCACGAATTTCAGAGGTTTAATTGAAATTAAGAAATTTGCGGTTAAATTACCAGCCTTGATAGACTGTATCACGTCACGTGCCATTGTGAGACAAGACAATACTGGGGAATTTCCCATTGTAAAGTTCCCTCCGTATTCGTACTTGTTAGATTTGATGATACAAATAGGAACAAACAAATGGGAGAATAATAATTATGGGACATCGAAACGTTAAGACTGATCTTTCGGACTATAATACCAATAGGGACTATTAATGTTTTTTTATCGCATTTCTTAATATGAAAATACCGTAAAAGAATGACGTGTAATTTAAATTTAAATCGATCGAGAAATACGGAAGATATAAGAATTTTAAATTACTAATTAGACAGTGATAGACGGAGATCCGATATGAACTCTGACGTCAAAGAACATGGCGGCCATATAAACTCAATGCTGTATTATTTTTTGCTAGAATGAGATAAATATAAATCTTTCTATGCTTATTATCGTTGTTACTCTTATACGACTTATGTTAGTCTTACACGACTGGATACTATTTCTAAGGCTTATACCCAGTAAGAGCATTCCATGAAAACTACTTTTTGTCGTTTACGTAACACTATGGTGGCTACCCCAATTGAAATTTATTAGCTTCCAAGAAACACTACCAATCTCAAAGCCAATTTATGATAATTATTACCATACTAATATTCAGCTTCCTAATTTTACCTGTGATAAAATAAAGTTAAAAACTAAAACCCGACTACGCTTGCGACCCCACGGCCTGAAACTCGCTCTTCAGACTCGCAAGAGTTCTACCGATATGCGATTTTATTGCGGCGATGATATTGGATTGACTTCGGGTCTTTGGCCCAATACAAAGACCGGCATTTAATGGCCGCTCTGTTTGACGCTTGAAATTACTGCTTGCGGAGGAGACACAACATGAATTGATCTGTTAATTAGGCAATAAGTATGAAAACCGGTGACGACAACCGTAGCAAAACATATAAATGCCACACGTTTATAAAATGCTTTTAATTGGAACAACTTTAGAATTATCAAAATCAATCAATTCTAACGTGCTCTTCTTATACTGCTAAATACAAAGAAAAAAACCTTTACTTCCCTTAAATCATGTATATATATATATTAGTTTTTGTATGTTTGTAAATAAATATTTTAATTTATAATTTTGCTAAATAATATTATGCAATTAGATAATTATGTTCCTTTGTTTGTATGAAATTATGAAAAATATCTTGGGCATCGCATATTGTGCTACTGCTACGGGGCTGCGGAAACCAAACTATCCCGGCCGGTAGTATTCATTCACTCTTCTTCTACGAGCGCATCTTTCGGAAATTTGAAAGGGTTAATTTTATATTTTAGGTGCACCGAGTTATCAGTTCATATTATGTAACCAATGTCGATAAAAAATATCGACTTCATCATATGACTCTAGATGAGTAGCTTAGCAAACTGTCATTGCGGATAGCGAAATTTGACATGAACAATTATTTCGATATTAATACAATAATACTTACCAGTGATAATATATGCCTCCTCGAGACATATTTTTAAATATGTTCGCAGTGAGGCATCATAGGTAAAACTGCGTATAATATTTACGGCATTACAACGATTTTATTTAAACATTTTTGATGTGACACAACACGCGTCAGTTGCCGGCACGAAAATGACATGTATTCGGCAATGTTCGCAAATACGAAGTTACCCGATATCTCTCAATACGAATGAGACATATCTGAAGGTCTAGCATAGCAGGCTACTTGGATATTTAGCAGGCGTCAAAATATCAATAGTACATTGTGTATCTAGGGCAGTAAGTAAGGAATTACAAACGAGTGTTGGTTATAAGCCCGAGGTGAAACCGAGGGCTTTAATAACACTCGTTTGTAATTCCTTAACCGCCCGTGGCACACACAATGTTTTTCATCACACTTGTGAGGAAATCTTAATAAAATAACCTTACTTTTCGACCCAGTATGACAAGAAAATATTAAAACAGACAGTGACATTTGTCACAGATGTCCATAGACAATGCGAACGTCAAGTCACGTTCGGAAACCATAGCGGTAACGGCCATTTTAGTTGATTTTATATCTTTCACGGTCTTTGTATTAAATTTTGGTTTTAACTAACTAGCCGATAACCCGCGCAGAATCAAGACGAATCTAACGCTGACCCACATGTTTGAATCGGTTCAGTAGTTTTTGAGTTATGAGGGAACAAACGAACATACAAACATACATACATATATACATACGGTGCTAAAATCATAACCCTCCTTTTTGCTTCGTCGTAGTCGGGTAAAAAGTATTAAAAAGTAGTATTGCGTAACGTTTCCGTGGAATGCCAAGAAATGGAACGCGTAACGTTCCATTTGGGGTGGATAAAGGCTGAATATATACATATATTCCGCCATCTTCCCGGCTAATCACACCTACGTCCACGGAATTCCTGTCAGAATTATCGGCACATACATTACCGTTGAAATTATCCCGCGATAATTATCATCTGACAGGTATGATCTAATGTTAGAGCCATCTGTCACACCGCGAGCAATTATACCTCCGCTCGTAGTCAAAAGGACGTAATTAAGCGCATTACTGCCTATCTCTGTTCTGCGGTGCTAACGATATCGGCAGTAACTCCTTTCTAGGAGTCTAAGAAATGTTAGCCTTACTGCAATGAAATAAGGCTGACATTTCCTATACTCAGAGACAGGAGTTACTGCCGATGTCGCTGGCGCGGCAGTGTTGTGAGACGTACGTTTTGTTAGCAGAGTTGTATAATTTAGTAGGTATTAATCCTGAGTGAATGGACATTACGTTGGACTAATTATTATATGTGTATTGAATATTACAATAGTTTATGTAATACTAGTACTAGCCGTGGCTTCACCTGCGCTCTTTCCGTTACCCCAGGCAGGGGAAATACTAGTCCTTCAGGCTTATGACGTAACGCTTTGCCGGGCGATAAATAAATGACAAAGCATCCATAACTCTCACACTTGTAACTGTCAAAACGTGACGGATGCTTTATCATTTACTAGCATTTTCCCGCGGCTTCGCCCGCGTTGTTCCCGTTATTGTCCCAAAGAAACTCTTTACCGGGATATAATGTATCCTATGTTTCAATCCAGGACTTGGTCTACTTGCATGCCAAATTTCAGCTTGATCCATCCAGTTGTTACCCCGTTATAAGGTAACAAACATCCAAATATCCAAACATCCAAATATATTCACAAACTTTCGCATTTATAATATTAGTAGGATAGGATTTATCGCGCGACAAATTCTACCATAATGCGTTTCTTGCTTAACTCAGCAGTTTTCTCAAACACCCAACCAATTTAAACAATACAAACTATTGTTCGTGTTGTTATGATACTGGCTAGGCTTTACAGATCCACAACATTTTTCTCACAAGCCTCGGGCAGAACTTCTGTTTCTCGTCACGTTTTGCAATCACGTCGCCAAAGGACTTGCACGCACTCTTAAACTTTGCTTTTTATTGGGAGCCGTAAAGGGTATAGTTTGAAAAGTCTGTTTAACTTTTGCGTTGAGTCTGGTAGTAATAAATAGTGTTGCGCCGGTGGTATAGGTCAAAACTTTAAACGTGATTTTCCGTGCTTTAGAAGCGTTTTCAGCAGGCTGAAATGTGATTTCAGGCCGTTTCAGAGGTGGCTCTTTCACATACTAGAAGATTGAAAATTCACCCTAGTTGCCGTTGTTTTCAGGCGCCTGAAACATGTTTTCAGTCCGTTTCAGGGCACCCTCTATCAGATGGCGCAATAACCTGAAAACCCGTTTTCAGGCGTTTTCAGGACCCCTTATGGGCCTTTGAAGTACACTTCAGTATATGGCGAAATTTCACGAAGGAGTGAAAGAGATAGCACTATTAGAGAGAGACAGCTATATTGAGAAGGTTCGAGAAGTGTGTGAAAGAGACAGAACTAGAAAGGGATAGCAATAGTCGGGAATGTTCCAGCCGAATCGAACATCGAACAATCTAGATTGCCTAGAACACTCGCGATGCGTCATTGACCGAGGGGTCACCGACCGCCCTTGGACTTTGGACCGAACATTCGCGATGGGATTTCTCTGGAACATTGTGGAGCAAGGGCCTCCGGATATATAAGCCGCGCGCCCACGACCCCACAGTTAGTTTTGAACTAACGGCGATACAGTGCGAATCTCGAAGCGAACCTAAGCGAAAAGTTAATAAGTGCGTTATAGTGAAGTGATTTAGTACAGTGATTTTATAAGTAAGCAAGACTTGTTAATTAGTAATTCTGTAATAAAGTTTGCATTTTTAATTAGTGGTTAATAAGTGTATTTTCTATCACGTTACCTACCCCACGGACGTAACATTTGGTGTCAGAAGTGGGATAGAAAATGCCGTTTACACCACGTGAGAACGAGCCGAAGGGAGTGCAGACCCGGAGCCAAGCTGCTGCAGGTGAGGACCCTGCGCCGGACGCTGGCTCATCAGACTCACCGGCCTCATGTAAGCAAGATATGAACGTCAACGCGATACTAGTTCTCTTAAAAGAGCAAGCTCGTCAACAACAAGAGCAAGCTCGTCAACAACAAGAGTATGCTCGTCAACAGCAAGAACAAGCTCGAATTCTCCGGAAGGAGCTCAGTGATGAGCTACGTGTTCAGTCCACGAAGCAGGAAGAACAGTCTCGAATCCTCCGGAAGGAACTCAGTGAGGAGCTACGTGGACAGTCCCGAGTACAGGAAGAACGTATTGAAGAACAATCGAGAATGCTTCGGGAAGTTCACGAAACCGCAACTGAATGGAAGCGTGAAATGTGTGAGGTCCATGAGAAACTGGCAGACATGGACATTAAAATTGACACTCGACTTCATGACGTTAAGGCGAAAGTCGAGACCGTTAAGGAGGAAGTCGACACCTACAAAAACCGCCTCCAGAAACTCGAAATAAAAGTGGCCAGCGGTACGAGTACCTGTGCAGTCGAGGTACCTGCGTCGGGAGGTGGAAGATTCAAGGCACCTCCCTTCGATGGTACATCGTCGTGGACAGCCTATAAGCGACAATTCGAGTCAGTCTCCAAGGCTAACGGCTGGAGTAAAGAACAGGCCAGGACAGCCCTAACCCTAGCGCTACGTGACGAGGCACTCACCATACTGGAAGCCCTAGGAGAAGAGGAAACTTACGACCGGCTTCTAGAAGCGTTGGAGGCCCGTTACGGTGACAAGCACCTGGAGCACGTGTACCGAGCTCAGTTAAAAGACAGGACGCAGGGGCGTAGTGAGACCTTGCAGCAGTGGGCCCTAGAAATTGAGAAGTTGGTCAGGAAGGCGTACCAACGTACATCCGCCTCCTTTGTGGACACCACGTTGGTACAGGCCTTCGTTGACGGAATACGGGATTTGGAAGTACGGGCTGCAGTGCGACTAGGGCACCATGGGACCCTGAAGGATGCAGTAGCCCACGCCCTGGAGGTAGAAGCTGCGCGCTGGGAGCCATCAAGGCTTTTTAGGGTTCGTGATGTGTCTACTAGGGAGCCGATTGCTCCCCGCCGTGAGTTTGGGCCCCGATGTTACCATTGTGAAGATCGTGGCCACATACAGTCTAGCTGCCCGAGAAGGAGTAGGAGAGCATGGCCGACGTGGACGAGTGGAAGCGGCAGCTGCAACAGTACCGGGACGGCGTGGCGTGCCAGGCACGTCGACGAGGTAGACAACGAGGCCGGCGCAGCTGAGCAGTTGCGGAAGCGCGTGGCGCAGCTCGAGGCGGAGCTCGCGCAGAGGAACAAGGAGCTCGCGCAGAGGAACAAGGAGCTTATGCAGAGGAACAAGGAGCTCGAGCAGAGAAACGAGGAGCTCGCGCAGATCATCAAAAAGTGGGAGGTTCGGTTGGCGACTCTGAAGAGCGAAAATCGGCAGCTGACGACGGCGCTGCAGGAGAGTAAAGCCAACGCGGAGGCCCTTATTCGAAGACCCTGTCTAGACAGCGGTAAGCGTAGTCTTCGACAAGAGGGCAAGGAATGTTTGAGGATGTTGAGAGCTAACTCAGTTAGTGAAGAGTATCCGAGCGATTTAAGGGATCGGATTGATGATGTTTACAGTCTTATTCGTGAACACGGGCTTCAATCTAGCACAAGAATGAAGACTCGATACGACAGGAAGGCTAACCAAATTGGGTTCGAGGAAGGATCGTGGGTGTGGCTACATAACCCGATGCGAAAGAAAGGAAAATCCCCAAAACTGTCCCCAAACTGGGAAGGGCCATATAGGGTAGTCACGAAGTTCAACGACGTCACGTATCGGATACAGCGAAATCCTCGTAGTCCATCTAAGATTGTTCATGTTGACCGACTGGCGAGGTACCACGGAAATAATGATGCTCGGGACGAGCATGTCTTAGGAGGGGGTAGTGTTGCGCCGGTGGTATAGGTCAAAACTTTAAACGTGATTTTCCGTGCTTTAGAAGCGTTTTCAGCAGGCTGAAATGTGATTTCAGGCCGTTTCAGAGGTGGCTCTTTCACATACTAGAAGATTGAAAATTCACCCTAGTTGCCGTTGTTTTCAGGCGCCTGAAACATGTTTTCAGTCCGTTTCAGGGCACCCTCTATCAGATGGCGCAATAACCTGAAAACCCGTTTTCAGGCGTTTTCAGGACCCCTTATGGGCCTTTGAAGTACACTTCAGTATATGGCGAAATTTCACGAAGGAGTGAAAGAGATAGCACTATTAGAGAGAGACAGCTATATTGAGAAGGTTCGAGAAGTGTGTGAAAGAGACAGAACTAGAAAGGGATAGCAATAGTCGGGAATGTTCCAGCCGAATCGAACATCGAACAATCTAGATTGCCTAGAACACTCGCGATGCGTCATTGACCGAGGGGTCACCGACCGCCCTTGGACTTTGGACCGAACATTCGCGATGGGATTTCTCTGGAACATTGTGGAGCAAGGGCCTCCGGATATATAAGCCGCGCGCCCACGACCCCACAGTTAGTTTTGAACTAACGGCGATACAGTGCGAATCTCGAAGCGAACCTAAGCGAAAAGTTAATAAGTGCGTTATAGTGAAGTGATTTAGTACAGTGATTTTATAAGTAAGCAAGACTTGTTAATTAGTAATTCTGTAATAAAGTTTGCATTTTTAATTAGTGGTTAATAAGTGTATTTTCTATCACGTTACCTACCCCACGGACGTAACAATATCTTGGAGACAATAGACAATAAACTTCGACAATCACTGCTAACTGACCGCCCATAGACTTTAACACGTTGCAATAAAGTTGACATTCGTTTACAAAAGTATAGTTAACAGTGTGTTCGATTTTACGTGCTCATTGCGCCATTTAGGCATAAAACAGTATAACAGCAGTTTTTCTTTCTACAAAAGGTACATCGCGCGGTTTGCATGTGTGCGCGCCGTAAACGAACGCACTACAAGCAAACTTTTAAAAATGCGTAAGAATGCTGCAGTACGGATCGCACCGTATGTGCCTCGACCTTGAATAAGTATCGCGCGCTCCTAAACGACCGAAGAGAAACTACTTGTCCTGTATTTATACCTTGGACGTATGAGACGTCGAGTAGCGAAAAACTAACCCGCATCTATACCTGCCTAAAACGAGTTCTTTGCAAACAAGAAGTCAGTAAGGCAATTTCGTGTTTTCGAATAACAATGAGAAAAAATATGTTAACAAAATATACTTGAGTGAGCAATAATACTGAGCATTATATTGTTGGAATTTATTTTTTGAGAAATATATTATTAGGAACGTTTTCTTCTCACAAAAGAACTAAATATTGACTAAGTCTAGTCTAGCTTAGGGAAGCGTGCTTGTCGAGAGAAAATGAGGTAGTTTTGACTGTGACTTGTTCTTGGCAGCAAAGTATAAAATACCAATAATGCTCGGAGACGAAACCATAACTAATATCCAGGTTTCGGAAGGAAAAATACTGCGTTTATTTTTACAAGAGTGACTTGCTTTTTGTAATAATATGACTTCGTCATCGTCTTAGATTGGATTTAGGGTAGTCTTGCGGAGAGAATCCAGTTAGTGTGAAATTAAAGCAATTTAATTTTGTAAAGCGTTATGCCAATTCTGACTTATGAAGACCAGACTTGAGGTCAACGAGTCATGGAGCGCACACACACTGATCTGCTCTTCATAATGAAATAACTGACGTAGCACGGAACCTTTAGTCCGTTTTCACAATTGCGGTTTCACAATTGGCTACTAAAGAAGAAAACATTTTCGCTGTTTCGCAATTAATTGACCAAACAAGAATTTATTTTCTGTTTTCGTAATTGAGTTTCACAATTAACTGCGAAACAAGATTTTTTTTTCTGCTTTCGTAGTTATATGATTACGAAACAGGAATTATTTTTACTGTTTTGCAATTAATTACCAAACCAGAATTTATTTCCTGTTTTCGTAATCAAGTTTCGCAATTAACTGCGAAACAAGATTTTTTTTTCTGCGTTCGTAGTGATATGATTACGAAACAGGAATTATTTTTCACTGTTTCGCAATTAATTATCATTGCAATGTTACACCTGGATATAAGTTTTATATAAAAGCAAGTTTCCTATCTTCCGTAGTATTAAAGAGTAACGCATTTAATTTTTCAATAAATGAAAACGCTTATATTCTATACATAGGTATCCCGCAATGATCGCCACAATTGGAGGATCCATGTCGTACAGAGGACGTCCATTATATGTTGATGATTATTCATATCCTAAGATATATCTAACTATTCATCAAGACCCTCTTAGCGTATTAAATAAGCAAAAATAAATATATGCATATTGTGTAGAGTAGATCATGGAATATAAAAGCTCATTCATTCCGATGTCATTGATTCCGTGAAGTATGGGACGGGTGCTAGTGTGGGGTGCGAATTGCGTAGACACACTGGCCCCGTCACATCTCTAACGAACCTCAACAAGGGCGGTAGCAGCAGCAGAGGCGGCAGAAACCGCCAAGGTAGGAAAATACAGTGGTGTCGGCGCAGAATATGATTTTGTTCCTTTTGGTGTTGATACCCAAGGTCCGTGGGGCCCTGGCGCCCTAAGTCTCTTCAAGGAGTTATCGAAGAGACTCAGGGAAACCACGAGGGACCCCGAAGAGCTGGCAGCTTCCTCGCTCAACGCATCAGCCTTACAATCCAGCGAGGAAATGCTGCCAGCATCTTCAGAACCATGCCGCATTTTTAGGTCTATTTTAGTTTTAGCTTATACAATTTTAATTTAGTGTTAGTTAGTTAGTATATTTATTAAAATATATTATTTTATTTACATATATCGTCATAAGATTCATTAGAAACAAGGTTTTACGATATATGACAAAAAAAACTTATTGTTAAAATAAAGTAACTGTAAATTAAATATGACATCACCTTGACAAAAAATGTACTTATTTTCTTTTTTAATGTTTACATGAAGGAGGTTAAAACCTAATACAGATACCTAATTCTTGTTTCACAATTAATTGTGAAAAAAGAATAAGGAATGAGTTTGGTAATTATAATTGCGAACGAAGAAAATACACTCGATTACGAAAACAGAAAATAAATTCTTGTTTGGTCAATTAATTGCGAAACAGCGAAATTTTTTTCTTCTTTAGTAGCCAATTGTGAAACCGCAATTGTGAAAACGGACTAAAGGGCACGGAAAGCCTCGAAGCTAAAATGGGACTGGACCTAGCACGTATGTCGAATGTTAAGTTTTTTTTTTATTTTATTTATTTATCTCAAAGACACTTGGGTACATTGTTTTCCTTTAAACTCGCCAAACATGCGTTTATTGGCGAAAAATTGCACTCACTTTAATGTTAGTTTTGTAAATGTACCCTAGCATACAATTAACTTAATCGTAGCATGCACCTAACGTACCTAACCTAATTTTGTACAAAGGCACGGCTGAGCGACCGTCTTCATATCACACTGCAATGAGGCCTATAGTCGATAACTCAATCGTTATTTCGGCCACATGAGATAAGAACAGGGATCGATATATCGGAATGTATAATTACGGTATTATATCTAGCTGCTAAACAATGCCAAATGAACTACTTAAGTACGTTTTGAATATATTAACAACTACTATTTTGTTGGTAAAGTATCCAGTAGATTTTTTTAGCCTAGTGAGTTGTGGGTCAAGATAACCACTGAGTGGAACTCGCCCAACTCGAGGCGAAGACGTGGCCGGCCACGAAAAAGATGGAGGGATGACTTGAACGCCCTCATCAGGGACTGGCCAGACATGAAAAAAAGCAGGAAAGAATGGAAAAGAGACATAGAGGCCTTTGTTCAGTAGCGCAATGCGGGACGATATAATAATAAATAATTTTACAAAGGTCCCGGACCTTTGCGAGGCGTACGCGGAGGCGAAGCCAACGCGTAGAGGCCCTTCTGACACATAGATGAAAAGTAGTGGGTAAAAATACTGAGCGGATGCTGTCCCTGCCCGTGTCTTGGGACGCACGCAGAGACAGCCCCCGCCAAATGCAAGGGCTATTGTTGATTGATGGATGGATTGGATGGGCTTGGTGGTGGAAATAGGGACTAAATACTGGGCAGTATTGGATTGATACATGACGGCGCCTGTCGGGAGAAGTCTCTCTGGAAAGAATCCTCCTATTTGAGAACTATAAAATGTGTTCCTCCACTGTTAAATAATAGGCAAGTCAGTGGAAACCTAGTTCTGTGTACTGACTTGGTTTAGCATTAAGTACCTACATCTCAAAACTTTTTTGTTACAGTAGAACTGCGTTGCGAGACTTGCATCTTTTTACATGTAATGTTTTTGATGGGGTCTCATTTCTTTTTGTAAGTAGTCTTCTGTTATACTCGTATTTATTACATTTCCATCCACTCTATTTCCCATTTGAAGTACAAAAGTAACTTTGTAGTCGCCTGTATTTGTATAGGATTACAAACTTACTTACGTAGTTTGTATTGAAGTTGCAATATTTTTAAGTTTTCCGTGGCTAAAAACTAATTAGGTACGTTTAAAGAAGAATAAGAAAGAGCGTGTGGGTCTGGTAGAAGTACCTTAGAATTATGATGATCATAAGTCAGTTAGTCAGTCAGTGACAAAACTAAGGAACTTTGACGTGCAATATACGTAGTTCTTAAATTACATGTTCAAATTGAATGTTATTGAGAATATATTTAATTCTTATTATGTCTGAAAATTCAGGGCGTGCTATCGCGTGTCTGTGTGAATACGTGTCGCGCGCTCCTAATCGGTCAAAGGTGTTCCTTGTTCGTCTTTATACTTTGCTTCGGCTGTCAGTATTCCTGTAGCTTCTTTTCCTACAAAAATCGGTTTCTACCCCTCTACAATATTACTCGGATATTGGACCACGGCAAATATTTCTTCGTTAACGTCGTCACGTTGAATAAATCCAATAGAAATGTCGGCGTATTTGTCTACCGAATTATTGCGAAGGAATTATCACCGGCCCACGGGAATAGCGGCTATTAGAAATGGCAACTTTTGCTTTTATTGCTTTGTCCTTATCAATAAGTACTAGCCTATCCGTGGCCTCGCCTGCGTTACTATCCTACCAAGGGAACTCTTTACCGGGTTAGGTATCTATGGTTCAATCCAGAATTTGGTCTACTTGCAAGCCAAGTCTCACCTAAATACCTACATTCAATTAGTAACGCGTTATTTAGTAACAACAATCCATATAAAAATCTTCACAAACTTTCACATTTACATTATTAATAGGTTTATTTTGTTAGGCTTATTAGCACATTCCACGTTAAATCCAATTTTTTTACACTTCTCATTTCATTTCGCGCAGTCAAAATGTATCAAACTATAAAATGAAACACACTTCAACTACGATTGATGTCCTTTAGGCTTATGACGACCGGTTTAGCATAGAGGTTAGTGACTCTGCCTACGAAGCTGACGGTCCTGGGTTCGAATCCCGGTAAGAGCAAATATTATTTGTGTGGTGATATTTGTTTCTGAGTCTTGGATGTTTTCTATGTATTTAAGTAATTGTATCTATTAAATATATCGTCCTCTAGTATCCATAACACAAGCCTTATTAAACTTACTATGGGACTTGTTCGATTTGTGTAAGATTATCCCCTAATAATTAATATTTATACTAAACTATGTCAGTCAATAAATAATTGATATTATAATTTATTTATCGTGCGACAAAGCGTAGCATCATAAGCCTGCTGGAAGCAAATGATGACCCTCCTTTTGGTTTGTATGGAGAGCCAACGGACTCAAATCACCTTAATTAAATAACATCATTTAATTAATAACATGCACAAAAGCGAACAAACAGACATACAATACTAGATAAAAACAGAACCGTATAGTGCACCGCAGTGAGTCCGACAATGTGTACGTTAACAAAAGGGAGTATTGTGTTACAATTTGCAGTTGATGCAAGCTGAACAATACAATACAACCATACTTTATTGCACACCAGAAGATAAATTACAATACAAACTTATACAAAAAACAGTGGTAAACAACAGGCGGTCTTATCGCTAAAGAGTGATCTCTTCCAGACAACCATAAGCTGTAACGCTGCTTTACTGTCTGATTTGAAATGTAGTTTAGATTAGGAATGTGTAAGAGAACTACTATAAGGGCGGTATATGTGAAACCCTCTACAAATAGGTGTAGAGTTTAAATTTTTTTATGTTTAAATGCACTATTAAATTCTTCTGGCGCTCTCATGTCAAATCAAGCAGGCATATACATACATAAAAACACACCTAAGCAAGTTTTTGACAAAAACTTTTTTATAGTATAATCGCAAACTGCACGTCACAACTAATCCAAGGAGCCACGGTGAATTTATCTTATATAATTTAGATGATCTCGTGGCTACCATCTGGCTCCATCATCAGATCAGCTTCCGGTCGTAATAATATTGCATTGTCATCTGATTTACATACCCTTGCAAAATTTCAGCTCAAACGGAAACCGGAAGTGGGTCAAATTTAACTTTCGAGATTTTATTACAGACACACAAACACAGATATACAGACAGAAACCGGATACAGATACCGAGACAGGAGGAGAAAACTAAATAAAAACTTGTAAAAAAGAAAAAAAATGAAGTCAGGTGACTATGATCTTTATAAAGACATTGAACTAATGTGTAAATGTCATACTCAGCTGAACGAGTGAACTAGAAACTCGGAACATTCAGGCAAACTGTTGGACAGTTCTCAAAGGATTTAACTTTATTGTAATGCCTGGATCGCCTATCCCAAAAGGACGTAACCGGTACAGTTTTATCAAAAACTTACGTCATTACATATGAAAAGACCCGTAGAGTTTTGATAGGAGCGTGTTCGCGGCGTATTTCCCTAGGTCCAAACTTGATGTGACTACATTAACTATGTTGATGTTTATCTATCTGCGAAATATGGGCCAATGTATAATTTTTGGAATTGTGTTCCCAACGAAACTTGCTAAACGGTCTAAGCACGAGTAGTTTGGGCTTGTTATATGCTTTAATAAGCACTGATGCTCACAATTGAGTTAGTCTCCTGATACGGTTCACTACAGGATCGTTGAATATAGAAACTTACAGAATCTTCAAGCAGCAAATTGTTGTATCTTTTTTCTTCTGTCTTACGGCAAAACCGTCACTCGGTGTCTTCTGTTGTACCTCTGTTTACTCAATTTGCAGTGGATATACGTATAATGCTGAGCTAACTTTGAATTATTGGGGCCTGTGCATTCAACTACTCTGAATTTGATCGAAATTAATATGTTAGCGGAGCATAGTTGGGTAAGGCTGAAAAATTGGGCTTATGTAACATAAAAATAACTAAAAATATATGTTACTGAGTAACTTAAAAGTTACATAAAAGTATTCTAAAGGGATATTCACAATGTCTACAATACAAACACTTTTTGTACTAAGTGTTTATTTAAGAGATCAAATAGGTATATAAGGTCCTAATTTATTAGTTGCAGATATTTTTACAGCTGATAGTACTCGGTCTCTGGAGTATATTAAAGCATGAAACATTATAGCTTTTACGATGTTTTTTTGGAGAAAAAGGAAAAACAAATTTGCTACGTAATAACACCCTGTTAATGTGATTACTAAATGAAAACTCATTGAAAAGATTCTAGTAGCTCTTTTACGTACCACTTAACTGTAACTGGCCACTTCACGTAGATAAATTAAAAGACATTTGCAGTTTTCCCGCCGAACCGTTACGACATTTACGACAACAAATTGTTGATATGACAGATAGTGTTATTGTGACATGTGATAATGCACATGATGATTTATTTAGACGAAATTATAATAAATTTTATTGTTAGGTAAATGAAATCAGAAAAGTTATATGAAAAGATTTCTGAATTTCTATTTAAAGTTAATTATTTTAATGTAAAGTATAATGTGTTAAAATATCTGCAACTAATAAATTAGGACCTTATATACTTTGGTACATTTTTGAACAAAGATGAATAAGTAATTAAAGGCTGATAGCCACACAAAAGCTGTCTTCACAAATAAAATTGAATCATAATTTTTCCCCGGATTACTTGTTATAATCATTGTAATTATGTAAAATAAAATAAAAAACACGTTTTTCTACTCCTGTACTGTTATCTGTCTTTTACTTGGTCACGAACACTAATATAAGAACATATATAATATGAGTTCAGAGAAGTCTATACTCTATTCCCCATAACAGCACTAGTGTCGTTATAGCCACTTTACGTTATTGCTAGCAACCACAGACTTCTAAATCTAGGTTAAACTGAGGTCAAGGATTAAGCGCTCAATTTTAACTTTACGGTAAAAATGCACCACTACCAACTTAACAAACAATTAAAATCCTACGGCTTTTAAGAAAAACAAAACTTTCTGAACTAAATTCATTGATGCCAACATAAAAACAAAAGTATTTTTAATATATTCACTGCGTGTCAACTTCATTTAAACTAAATAAAACCGTTTAAAAAATAAAAAGTTTACCATAGACACATACTGACAGTCATACGTCATATTTGCCTTCTTTGCAGGTTATGCCTTGTTTGTATTTTATAGTTTTAAAACCTGTCGTAGAAAAAGTATTGTATGCAACGTTGTATAATTAAGTCAAAAAACGCTCATTGCGTCTCTATTTGCGATACTCGCCGCATTCGCGGCTCGTATCGCAACTCACGCAATTCGCATTTTTTGAACCTTCTTATACAACTGTTGCATAAAATACTATACTCTTCTTTGTGTTGCGCAGTTGGATATAAAAATTAAAACAAACCAAATATTTTAAACTAAAAACCCGACTGCAAGAACTTGTAACTGAAAAGAAAGCGTGAACAAAGCTTTACTTTACTTTTATGTTACGTAACTTAAAAATAAATTAAAATGGTAACATAAGTAACTTAAAAGTAACATAAAAGTTAGCCTCTATTCACTTTCATTTGCATTATATAGAACAATAACAAACATATTAACTCGAACACGACACCTAGCTATAAACTAATATGAAGATTATATTAATAATGTATTACGTAATACAAAACAGAACAAATTTACCATGAAATTCACTCGTAACTTTTAAATTCCATAAAAAATCCTCGGCACAAGTTGAATCGACGCACTGAACTACCCACAAAATGGCCGACCAGTGAGAGGTATACCAAGACTAAAGAATAAATAGTGTTGCCGTTATAATGAAATCAAATTCCGCAAATCAACTGCTGAAATAGCAAGACAGAACGGTTACTTAAATTAAGTAACTTAAAAGCTTCAATATGTTGACTTGTCTTATGTTACGCGTAAATTATTATTTTAAATGGGCAATGCTAATGTTAAAGCTCGAAAAACGTTGCATTAATATATGACAGTTATAAAAAAAACTCCAACATATCAGTATAATATCACAAAACTAAAAAACGATAATTACAATCTTTCAGGAACATTTTTGGGACATTTTTATTTGTATGGAAATCGATGCAATTGCATAGAAGAAAAAAAAAATTGGAATACAAACACAGAGATTTACATTTGTTAGTGGACTAGAACTAGTAGAAAAAGTTTTGTATTTTGCACGGAAAATTAAAAAAGTAAAATTTTGTAATTACTTTTCGTAAAAACAATGCCGGACGCTTACAAGTCACGAAATCATCCCTTTTTTACGGCCTTACCCAGTTGGGTAACTTGATGGCGTTAAGTATGTCGACTTTTCAATTAGAATCATTAACAGAAAGTAAAACATTTCTGATAAAAACAACAAAAACACGGGTCGTACTTGATGGATCTCTAAGAGTCGACGTTATTGAAAAGTCCATGCGTTGTCCAGAATGTCGGGGTCAATTCAATGCTCTCAGAATTATTTGAAAGAAACGTCTCCCTCATTGAATGACTACAATGAGCAAGAAATTCTTTCTGAAAACCTTTTCTTTCCCTAAAAAGGGTCGAATAATTTCCGTCTGATTGTCTCTCTGGATGTAACAGTACCGAAAGGAAATTTTGTTACGAAATTACGGCTGTATTAAAAACCAAATCTATGAATTTAATTATACTAACAAACCACTTTGTGTTACGAACTTACGATCTGATTCAGTCAATTGGTCCCCGTAGGAAAATATTTACTGTCATTTGATTTACTTACCTACACCCTAATAGCTAAAATTGACTATTAAAGCAATAAAAAACTCAACAATCACTTCTTGCCAGTTAAATATTTTTTAAAATGAAACAGAGCCAGAGAAATATTACAAACATAAGGTTCATTATGAAAAAAGTGCAAAAGCAAATCCAACAAAGTAATGCGATATTTATGTAAAAACTGCGCCAAACTACTTTAAAATTCAAAACGCAGCGTGGCCGTGTTTTACCGCTGAAATATATCCTAGGAAACTCTAGACCAGCTTAATATGACCTCTCGTTTCTTATATCCGTATTGAAAACTTACACGTATGGATTTTAATCACTTGTCACTTATTGTAATCACTTGAATTCCACGAGCAATTGAGAAATCTGTCATGTAGACATGAATCCAAAAGGAAGTTATTGCCTTACATTTTAAATGATACCTGGTTGCCTAGCAAATCAATACAAATTTACTTAATGGCTTTTGATACATAGGTCGGCGTAGTTTACCTTTAGTACGATGCAAGGCTTGGTCTACATAAGTGCCAATTTTGATAAAATCCGTTCAAAGGTTCACGCATGATTGAGTAACAAATTGAGGGACGAAATATTAAAGAAAGATCGAGCTCAGGAAGACAAGAAGAACTTGTAAAAGGGCTGCACCACAAATTGGACCGAAGTTTGCGAAGTCGTATCGATGTTTGTGACAATATGCTACCCAATTTGGCCGATGATAGTAGCAAACATTGAAACTTCGTGTAAAACTTTCGCAGTTTTAATATAACTGAGAGATAATAATGTACGGCTTAAAATACTGCATCGTCTTCCGGCGGCTCAAGATAAAGTAGTCGATACATAATATAATATAGCGGTGCCTGCAAGCGATACTTCTGTGTCGATTAATGATGCAGAAAAAATGTTTTCCTGCACCAAAGGAGCGTCCTATCGGAAGCTAAATGAAACATGAAGGAGAGGAATGGCATCTTTTATTAGTTTCCTTATGACGGAACTTATGAGGTAGATTAATTTCATTATAAGAGAACGAGGGCGCTTGTCGCAAGTTTTATCTCGATGCTGCACTGTGGGACAAAAAGCGACTGTCCATAGATCATTTCAAGATTTTTTTTTCTATGAAATTATATCCCAGTCGTTATTGTCATATTAAAAAACTGTTTTGAGATACTTTTGCTAGGCAACTAAATGGATGAGTAACGGTTTTTTTCGAAAAGAATTGTATAAAGCTAATAAAAAAAATATATATCTCTGGAAGTGCAAGGAAACCCGTAATATCCTCGTAGAAACTTAAGTATAATAAATATTAATATCTTAATATGACAATAATGAGTGGAAAATATTTCATTTTTGTTAAAAAAAAATGTGTTACGTAATAAATTCTCTGGAGCGTCGGTATCCGTCCTAGTCTGCGCCACCCGTTGTGTTAAGTTCGCATATATTGCATTTGACGCCACGAACAAAATAGGAGCAAACTTAAGTCCTTAAAAGTAAAAGTTTAGAAGGTTATACCGCAAGCGGCGAGCGGCGAGCGGCCGAAACACATACAATGCGATGAATGAAGCATGTATGGTACGCGGCGCGGCACGCGGAAGGAACAAAGATACGGCCGAGTAGGTTAAGAGTTTTGATGTTGGTTTTAATACAAAATACAAATACAAATATTTTATTCAGTAAATAAAAGTGCTTATTCTACTTACAGAACATCGTTTGTTTTTATATGGTAAAAACCAAACGTAGGTAAGCGTCCTCTGACCCCCGTACTAGTTTAAACTATACTTTACCTACTGCTGAGTTTAAGACTATTGTGGTTTAATAGCATGCAATTGTTATGTATTCATTACTTTTCATCAAGAAGACTTGAAGGTAAGAAACCACTAAAAATATGAAGAAGAATGATAATGGTTGCCAAGTCTCAAGAAATCCAGAGGTACCGGGTTCGATTCCCAGTCTGAACCACAGGTGAGTACCATTTAATTTTTCTATGTACTTTGATTTCTTGTATCTATATAATGTATGAATGATGAAGTTCCCCTTTGTATTTCATATGATAAAGTGTTTTGTGCAATAATGTTGTGGCATTCGAATGATGAATGTACTTATCCGGTGACACGTAAATGCGTGTAACGTTAGGATCGGAAAGTGTAACAATGTGTGCCATGACAACAATATCAGTATATCCGTAGCATAAGACGTGGACCCTCCTCCATTAAGGGCTTAGTTTCATTCATTCATTTATATGCGTGATCATGCGTTAGCCGAACGAGTTTATTTGCTCAAGTAAAGTGGCAACAGCCGCAATTTGTGCTTTACTCATCGAAAAATCTGTTGATTTTTTAGTAGGCAAAGGAGAGCTAGAGTTTTGGTTAGTGAAGTGTGTATCATAGGTATAAATAAAGTTCTATAGTATTTGTTCACCGCTTTGGCCGCGAAAAAGTCAAACTACTTATTCCATGATTTAATGTGCTCGTATTGCAAAACGGGTCCATACTGTTTAAATGCTTCAAAATTTAGATAATGTCTCATAATAGTATAAAGACTGGAGAGTCGTTGGTGAAAACCTAGATAAGGAACACAAACTATGCATCTATAGCCAATTGCAAAGAAAACATACCCTTCCATTTTAGATATCCCTAGCACTGATCTAATCTTGTAACTTATAAATAAACGTCCAAAACAACTTTAACAGATTACATTGCGTTTCTTAACCCATTCAGAGTTCGTGGTCACGGGTGAACACACGGGGTTGTTTTATTACAATGAGTGAGTCACGGAAAACGAAGACAATATTAAACTTCCAAAACCGAAAAATCCTCATTCAATAGCACGATAATATTCGTTTACAAAACCAAGTTAACTAACGGTTAGCAGCGGTGACAAGGTTTTGTTACAAAATGGAAAGTTTAACCTAACGTGACTTAGGTATTCTGGGGAAAATGTTTTTGTCCGAGCTATTAAATTGCGACGACCTGTTTTATATCCTGTTTTTAGGAGGCCATACCTCAAAAGGAAAAAACGGTACTTATAAGGATATTCACTTGTGTTGTTGTGCGTCTACCTGTCCGTCCGTCTGTCCGTCTGTCCGTTAAGATCCTTTATCTCGGGAACGTGTGGAGGTATCGAGTTAAAATTAAAACCATATACTCTCTCTCTCTCTTTCTCTTCTACGGTCCCTTGAAGCTGTGAAAAAAATCAAACTTCTAAGTAAACTAAAAGCGATCGCCTTTTATGCCGCAAAAAACATATATTTCGACACTCTCAAGGGAATTAAAATTTATGGGGTACTTTTCCGTTGACCTGGAATTATGAAATGTGACAAGTAAAACCGTCTTAATACTACAAGTATACGGAAAAATCAGAAAACTATACCTTTGTAATTAAATATTAAAAAGTAAAGTCTTTATGTATTTGTACGGAACCCTCGGTGGGCCAGTCCGACTCGCACTTGTCCGGTTTTTTTAGTCGGTCGCAGTGACAAAGTCCGAATGCCTGGTTAATCCAAGGAAGTACCAACTAACAGATAGATGCACTAATTGGGACTTTTATGGTATTCGTTCTGACCTTATCTATTTGTAATTTAGTTCAAAGCTCGACCTATCTGCTACAAACCTATTTAATTGGATTACCCTGTTAGTCCCATTAAATGACAATTTCTGAGTTAAAAACTATATTGAGCCCTTTATATCCCTCAAAATTCAGGGTTCTAGCTTTAGTCAGCACAAAATTACAGGAGGTTGAAAATGGCCTGAATGGCTTCGAGAAAAGGATGGTTCGGCCGTGCCTTTGTTTTGCTCGACTTGGCGATCAGATCAGCAGTCAAAATGGCAAATGCCAGGAAACTCCAGTCGAAACGCTGATAGGACTAACCGATACAACTCAATATCACTTTGTATTGCTAAAATTAATGTAACTTAAATAAACTTTGAACGGTAACTTAATAAACTGCAAGAAAATGAGCAACATTTAAGCTACAATTGAATCAAAATGCACTGGCGCGTTATTTCCGACAAAAACAGGCCGTTTCCGGACCGCCGATGGCACGGAGGTTTAGTTTAATGCAGTTTCTCCACTTGGCTGGAAAGCGGGCTTTTACGAGACCTCGACATCGATTTTCCACTTTATTACATGCACTATGGGTATTTTAAAATCATTTAAAAATGCATTATTGGAATTCAGAAGTGCATGTAGAATTTTTGTTTTTGGGAGGTTTGAGAATTTTCTCTTAGGTAGGTACTAGGTTTGATTAAAGGCACAGGCATCGTGTAAAGTTTTTCGCTAGGCATTTGATGCCAAAAGTGTAGTTTAGCGATGGAAAACATAAATTTTCCATTTCATTTGGAGGTAGGTTAAGTATAAGTCAACGCTTGCTTATTTTCCGCAACTCGACGACTAACATGCGCCCATTCATTTGGAGGTATTAGATCAATTAATTATACTATTATTATCAGATTTTCAAATCTGATAATTCCAAATTAGGTCATCGTCACTTCTTTTAGCACGCGAGGTACATACACTTTCTCTTCCTACCTTGATATATATTTCTCTGGTCTTTAGAGAAGTGGTGCCACCTGTAATCAGCTATTTTTTTTACCTTACACGGGTAAACAGGCTGACGCAGACAGCCCACCTGATGGAAACTGGTCATAGCCGCCTATAGACATTTGTAACACTAGATGCATTACCAATGTTGCGGTTTTTACCTCACAACTAAACAATTACATCGAATGAAATATTCAGTAATGGGCAAACTGGAGCATTTTATAAATGTCACTTTAACGAAAAACATAACTACTAATATGAATAAGTCTGTGTTGTTAGAAATAAAACCGCAAAGTAAATTTTAATCATTATCCATGTTATATTTTCGTCGAAAAAATGCTACCGGTCATCGATCACTACTTGTAATGTAGTATAGTAAAAGATGAGCAATGAAAGCTACTTCGATTTCTCGAGTTGGTCGGTAATGTCGAGGTGCTTCATGCTATCGCCTCACTCACAATTTACACGCAAAATTGGCACTAACTGGCGCCAGCGCCCGCCGCAACTGCGAGACGGTTATATACAAAGATGTAGTATGTATGCCTAGATAGCACAGGTATGATTATAACTATATTTAGTTTTTCGCTCTTTAACCAATTATACTTTCACGCTACTACATGCTTAGCGCACGACGCGATATATGCTTAACAATTAGATTAGATTTATTTATTTTATAATACAACATTACATGATAAATTAATTATACACATGTCAATTTATATGAATTCGTATTATGATCAAAAACAAATATAATTAAAATTAATAACAATCAAATTAAATGTAATGCAATGTCCACAAAGCAATTAAGCAAAATACATTGAACTAAATAAGTATATGTTGTCTACAATAATGGATCGTCAGTCTATGCTACAATTTAAATAGGTACAATACAATGTCTACAAATAATTAAACAAAATAAAATTAATGAATTACTAGATTGTCTCCAATAATCGTCATTCTATGGTATTAAGATACACCATCTAATTAAATAATAATAGAGGTTACATCTCCATAAATTCACTTACAGAGTATCATGCCTCATCTAACAAAAAGTTTCTCAATATTGTCTTCGGATTCCGCGATTATCACTCATAGTTATTACTAGTTGTTTTATTAAGCAACTCAATCGGATTAAATCGCGTAGATGACTACTTTTTTCAGTCCCCTCTATTCGTAATCCTTTTCAGCGTTCGTGGTCGCAGGTAGACTGAGAAAATCATTCCTTCATTCATTTTTCTTTAATTTTCCCGTTCAAAATTACCGTCGTGCAAACCTACCCTCTTTAAAAAATACAAATGTGTAAAGACGTTCACACACATGCCAGGAGGGCTTAATAACCTAACCTTAGAAATTAGCGGGACTTGCCTTATGCAAAAAGATCATAATTTTAAACAAAAGGCTCTAGGTATGTTATTTTTGGAAAAATACTAACTAGCAAAAAATGTTTTGTTGCCAGATGAGCATAATGTGTAAAAGTGTGTGTTGAAGGTCTGACTGATCTAATGTTTTATTTTGGATATCAGCAGGTATGTGAACACGCATACACACACATCTGTAACACACCGCAATGTTCGTACATTCTTATTGGCTCTTACGTTACATGCTACGTCACGTCACGTCACGTGCGAGACTTGTCGTTATGAAGGCTAGAGGTAAGCACAAGCGACTCTGTGTACCGAAAAATGTCCTTCAAAATTAAATAGGTAAAATTTGGTATTCTGCTGCTTTATAAAATGCCTCCTTTAGTCGCTAAAAATATGAAACCTTACCTCTACCCTCGAGATCAGCACACTTCACTTCGTCTAACTGCTAAAAGTACTAAATTGATTTTAAACTCTCCTGCAACGCTAGTGCCGTTCTGGGGAGATTTTGAACTATTATTTACATGGACACTTTCAAGCGATATCCCTCGTATAAGATTGTTCTCCTTACTTCTACCCTCCATACTTGTTGTGCTTTCTTGTGTTAGCCTAGCTGGTCCCATTCTTAATCACTTTCCTGTAGGTTAGGATTAACTGTTCTAAGTTACTTTTTAGAGGATCACTCCAGCTACAGCCGGGAATGCTAATTGAAATCTGCAGGAAATGGTTCATAATGCAAGCAGTAAAGTGAAAGTGGCTAAAAAGCTGTAAGAGGTAGGCTTTTCTTGGTTAAATAAAATAAAAACATCTCCATCTTTTAGCCATCTAAGATATTCTGTTGTATCATACAAATAGTAAGATCTGTCCAAACATGAGTGATGTCAAAGAAAAAAATATTATAATACGAGTAAACTGCAATCATAACAAACATATATATAGATACAAGAAATCAAAGTGCCTACATAGAAAAATTAAATGGCACTCACCTGTGTCCAGACCGGGAATCGAACCCGGTACCTCTGGATTTCCGGCCCAGCGACTCAATCCAGAGGTACCGGGTTCGATTCCCGGTCTGGACACAGGTGAGTGCCATTTAATTTTTCTATGTACTTTGATTTCTTGTATCTATATATGTAACATAAAATGTGCTGTAATTTACCCGCATTAGAAAACCAATGAAGAGACAAAATGTTTCTTTCATATAAAGCATAACTGCATAACAAACATTCTAATATATTTTTTATCATCCCCAAAAATTGCAAGTAATAGATTCGTTCGCGTCTACCCATTGCTGCGTGACATAAATAAGAGGGTGACTCCTTCTTGTAATTTTAAGTCTGTGTGTACGTTTGCCACTCTGATGTGATGTAATTACTGCTGCTCCGTATCTAATAGTGGTAACTTTGCCATGTAACAGCCCGGACGTCCCCGTTTTAGATACTATAAATATCTGAGAAAGTTTAACTTGTGGGACTTCGAGGCTATAATAATAATATGTGGGGCTTCGTCGACCTGCTGGCGAGTCATAGTTGTTTGGAAGCATTGGTCAGCCATTTCATTAACTTCATAGTTGTCCTACTAAACGAACGGCCTAAGCATTGGCCAGCCATATCGTTTATTGATACATTGACGCATTGGCAAAATTTCATCCAGGCAGTTAACTAAATGGCGCCGTTTAGTGAAAAGGCCTGGCCTTTAACCAAATGGCTAATTAAATCAGTGGGCTGCGAGAGCTTCCTTCTCTCACCCATCTTTAAGTAAAACAATTTATAAAACTTGTCTTAAGATCACAAATTTAAAGACGACAACGAAACGTTGTGTCGATTGTCTTTTAGCCAAATTATATACATTTGTTAATAATTAATAGAAGTTTAAGCAACAAAACACCCTTTTCAAAGTCAGCAAACTTTTGGCGGTCGACACTCCAAAAAGTTCCGCGAAAATAAAAGAGCTGTCTTCAATATTAATATTTCTTTTCAAAAACTAAATAGGAGAAAAAGTTCGGAAGGGTTGTCCCTCGTTGCCATTCCATAACCAAGTTATAATGGAAAGGGCTGGAAGTTAAGGGAAAACAAGGCCCTTGCCCCAAGTTCAGAAATGTATTACCGTGCGACAAAGATTTGCACGTTTACCGTAGAACATCACCGTCAGCAGTCTATGTACGTCTCACTGCTAAGGGATTGATAACCTCTTTTTTTGAAGTCGGTTAAAATACGTAAATACGTACGTAAGTTTTAGGATCACTGCAACAGTAACAATTAACAGTACTTGAACGTTAATCCTTAGAGATAAGTAAGTTTTAACTTGGGTGAAAATAACTGGAGTGAAAATCTGTGTAAAGCAACCGTCGGTGAGCTGTACGAGATTGGCTGCGAATCATGCTCATAAAAGCCTTATCCACTGCGGGCGAGTTAGGGCCTCCGCTAGCTGACGCAGATTACCCGGAACGGACGCCCGCGGAACAGGCGTCTAATAAGAAATTGTATGAACAGCGCCAATAGTAGAGGATCCCAGTATAGAACGACCTTCACCGAGCTGGTTAATGGATGAAAAGTACTTTATATAAAATTAAATATGATAATAAATATATTGCAAGTGGGTTGCCTAAAAAAATTCAGTCCAGAATACGATTAATTTAAAATTAAAAAACATTTTTTTTTTTTTACTTTTCACCGTTTTGTTTAATAGACAAATGACATACCAATCAAAAGTATGAAGCCTATAGAATATGCGAACGTTGGGTTGCCTATATTTTTCCCGTCATAACTTTTGGGTTGCCAGGCATAAACAGGTACATCATATTAGAAATTTGCACTGGTCTGGTTAATGAATAAACTTTATGCCAAAATAAAGATAATTTTATTACGAACACGATGATATAGGGTTGCCTGCGAAAAATCAGTCCTGAAGTGCGGTTGTCGAGTTTTAAAAAGTCAAAGACCTTCAATCCCGGTTGCGTTAAGTTTGCACCTGGTTGGTATGTGATGCCAAGGAAACCAGGTGCAAACTTAGCTCAACCGGTTAATATGAAAAATTTAGGATGAAGTCGGCACGGGTACATCGATATTAGTGATTTGCACTGGTCTGGTTAATGAATAAACTTTATGCCAAAATAAAGACTATTTTATTGCGAACACGGTGGTATAGAGTTGCCTGCGAAAAATCAGTCCTGAAGTGCGGTTGTCGAGTTTTAAAAAGTCAAAGCCCTTCAATCCCGGTTGCGTTAAGTTTGCACCTGGTTGGTATGTGATGCCAAGGAAACCAGGTGCAAACTTAGCTCCACCGGTTAATATGAAAAATTTAGGATGAAGTCGGCACGGGTACATCGATATTAGTGATTTGCACTGGTCTGTTTAATGAATAAACTTTATGCCAAAATAAAGACTATTTCATTACGAACACGGTGGTATAGAGTTGCCTGCGAAAAATCTGTCCTGAATTGCGGTTGTCGAGTTTTAAAAAGTCAAAGACCTTCAATCCCGGTTGCGTTAAGTTTGCACCTGGTTGGTATGTGATGCCAAGGAAACCAGGTGCAAACTTAGCTCAACCGGTTAATATGAAAAATTTAGGATGAAGTCGGCACGGGTCCCCATACACAGAATAAGCTAATTTTTGGTTTAGGGGCATTTTAGCACATACAAAACATAATTAGAGGGTATGCGTTACTCGGTTTGGATTTTCGCAAAATCTGGGACACCTTAGCGGTCATTGTTTTGGACAAGATAAACTAAAAAATAAAAACGCCTATATACAAAATTTTATTGTAACATTAACATACATACAGTAGTTTTTAAATTTATAATCTTTTCTGTTATTAAACATTATTCCGCGTCTTATTCATCGGAAGTAAAATTTAGATGTTCAACTTTGGAACATTCTTCGTCGTCGCTTTCTTTTTCTGTTGTTTCTGAAATATCTTCTACCGCTAAAAGTGTTTGATCTCCAATAAACCCTGTTGGTTTTAAATATTCATCTAAAATCCAACCGCAGTTATCAGGCTGAAGTTTAACGCATACAGGGTCCGTGGCATTAAGCCACATGGAATTGACAAAGATAGTTCGTAATTTTTTTTTGTTTCAGTGACATCCAGCATGGTGGCATAGTGTTGGAGTCAAAACTTTTTATTTTTTTTTACAAACTCTTCGCTATCTTCTTTAGAAGAGTAATTTTTATGAAAAATGCGATATCTCGCATCATTCACTTTGGTACAGTTCTTGATGCCATACATACTGGCAGTAAATTCTTGAACGGTGTCCATTTTTTTATTAATGTAAATATCGGCTTTATCTGTTAATGACGCAAATACAGTTTGATACGTTTCATTTTTTGAAAATAGCTTAAAAGGTTTTACTTTTCCTTTATTGTAAAATGCTGCCTTTATTGTAATATCGATGTACCCGTGCCGACTTCATCCTAAATTTTTCATATTAACCGGTTGAACTAAGTTTGCACCTGGTTTCCTTGGCATCACATACCAACCAGGTGCAAACTTAACGCAACCGGGATTGAAGGGCTTTGACTTTTTAAAACTCGACAACCGCACTTCAGGACTGAATTTTCGCAGGCAACTCTATACCACCGTGTTCGTAATAAAATAGTCTTTATTTTGGCATAAAGTTTATTCATTAACCAGACCAGTGCAAATCACTAATATCGATGTACCCGTGCCGACTTCATTCTAAATTTTTCGTATTAACCGGTTGAGCTAAGTTTGCACCTGGTTTCCTTGGCATCACATACCAACCAAGTGCAAACTTAACGCAACCGGGATTGAAGGTCTTTGACTTTTTAAAACTCGACAACCGCAATTCAGGACTGATTTTTCGCAGGCAACTCTATACCACCGTGTTCGTAATAAAATAGTCTTTATTTTGGCATAAAGTTTATTCATTAACCAGACCAGTGCAAATCACTAATATCGATGTACCCGTGCCGACTTCATCCTAAATTTTTCATATTAACCGGTTGAGCTAAGTTTGCACCTGGTTTCCTTGGCATCACATACCAACCAGGTGCAAACTTAACGCAACCGGGATTGAAGGGCTTTGACTTTTTAAAACTCGGCAACCGGAATTCAGGACTGATTTTTCGCAGGCAACCCTATATCATCGTGTTCGTAATAAAATTATCTTTATTTTGGCATAAAGTTTATTCATTAACCAGACCAGTGCAAATTACTAATATGATGTACCTGTTTATGCCTGGCAACCCAAAAGTTATGACGGGAAAAATATAGGCAACCCAAAGTTTGCATATTCTATAGGCTTAATACTTTTGATTGGTATGTCATTTGTCTATTAAACAAAACGGTGAAAATTAAAAAAAAAAAAATTTTTTAACTTTTAATTAATCATATTCTGGACTGAATTTTTTTAGGCAACCCACTTGCAATATATTTATTAACATATTTAATTCAATATAAAATACTTTTCATCCATTAACCAGCTCGGTGAAGGTCGTTCTATACTGGGATCTTAGACTACAAGTGAAGCGGGCGCGGGTCCATTCCATACTTTTGCCCGCCCGCCGCGTGCGTTCGCGGCAGGCGTCCGCGCCAGCTAGCGGAGGCCCTTAGAAGCGAAGCTCTATACAATGTCGCTCGCAGCGAACTCTTTTTGTATGGAAACTCGCCCGCAGCTCGCCCGCCAATTGCAAGTGTGATAAGGCCCTAAACGTACAGATAAAGTTTGATTTTAGTTGCCTTTCTTCTCAGATAATAGTTTGAAACAAACTTAGCCCCAGGATATTTTACTTGAACCCAAGGAAGATGTTTACAAAGCACACTTTGTTAGACGTTAATAATATTTTCCGTTAAGTTTCTACTTCAATAATAAATGAAGGAGTTGTTTCACTTACTCAAGGACACGTTTTTACTGTTTGAAGTAAACGATGGTCTAGTTTACATTCGTACTAGAGTGCGACTACGCTAACTTTGCAGAAATCAAAAAAAAAAATTACCTATTAACAAAAATATATATGGCAGCATCACAAGAAAGAGGATTAATTAGTCTTGATACTATGCAAATATCTTTCCGTTTAATAAGTATGTACGTAAAATACGTGGGGCGAGCTTCTAACCGGTCAAAGTTGTAGTTATTTGTTCGTCTTTATACTTTGCCATTGTTTCTTCAAGCTATATGTCCAGCCCACTGCCACTTTATTGTATTATTTTAATGAGTAGTCTCATCTGATCGAAATTCTAATAACCACATTTTTACTAAAAAAAAACGCGACCGCGGTGCACTTTGAAACTGCATAAAATCCGCCATTTTGTTTATTTTAACGAACTTCATACCCATTGACACTCGCACCATCAAGACGAATCTAATGATGTATCATTTATCAAAATCGGATGTGTCGTTAAGTAGTTACGAGCGGACACAGGAACGGACATACATACATACATACAGGTCAAACACATAACCCTCCTTTGGGCTTCGCCGCAGTCGGGTAAAAAATACACACAGGAAAGTGATTTTGGTAGCTGTTACTTATTAATTTCACGACTCAATTATTTAAATTCTTGGCAGTACGTTTACTTAAAGGTTTCTATTGTTCCTCTAAAATTGCTCATTACATATTTAAGGCCATATAAGTAATTGGATCCAACTTCAAACACTTAGAAATCGCAATTAAAAACGTATATTGAAAAAGGTTTGCTCAATTAATTTCAAATAACAATAAAACCCTTCACGCCGTGTTCTATTCGATTCGGATGAATGGTTGGGCTAAATTAAAGAGTAATTGGGCAAACTTTAATGTGAAATATACGGACTAATTTGCATCTATTGGAGGAATAAATGAGGCAGTTAGCTCTCTTTTAACGGTTGATTTGTGGTGCTAAGTGCTTGGGAAAGTCCATTTGTCATCTTTTTTCACCATTAACTTTTTGATGTTGTTATATACCAGTTAATATCCAACGTCATTAAGGTAAACGTCTTAGTGTTTGACACGTTAATGCGCATTAGTTGACAGCCCGCTGTGACCTCTATTGCTAATGATAACATTCAAAATGGCAATTACTGGGACAATGTCAAGCACTCAGACGTCTATAGCATTACTTTAGTAGTTTTTTTACCCGACTGCGTCGAAGCCCAAAAAGGAGGGTTACGTGTTTGACCTGTATATATGTTCCTATATCCGCTGGAAACTACTCAACGACACACCAGATTTTGATAAATGATACACCATTAGATTAGATTTGTCTGGGTGGCGTAAGCGTCACTGGGTACGTTAAATTCGTAAAAAAACACAACATGGCGGATTTATGCACTTTAAGTTTAAAGCGCGGTATTTTTTTCACCGCAGTCAGGTTTTTAAGTAAAAATGTACTTATTCCATTTCATTCGGGGTACGATCCCCGTTTTAGCAGGTAAGGTCAGGTTACCTTTTAGATTTATTTTACCTTTGCAAATAATGTTACTTACACTTCAGAAATATAACATTGAGTTACAGTTTATTAAGGTAGTGAGAATCATCTTGCAGAGACACTATCTAGAGCACTGATAGAAGACCAGACTGAGACTATCTATGATTTGGAAAACAAAATAAAACACAAACAGATATTCAAGTTGATCAGTAACATTTCTTTGGCGGAAAAGCGGAAGAGTCAATGACACGCTTCAGTAATACGGCTGGTATTACTGAATTTATTGACATACCCACACAAACTAATATAAATATATAACAACTACAAGCAAAGTTTCAAAAATGCGTAAGAATGCTGCAGTACTCGACCTTGAATAAGTATCGCGCGCTCCTGAACGGCCTAATACCTAACACACTAAAGTATTTAGGTCTCTCTTAATTACTTTCACATTGGATTGCATGCATCATTACCCGACTGCGGCGAAGCCCAAAGGAGGGTTATGTGTTTGACCTGTATGTATGTCCGTTCCTGTGTCCGCTTGTAACTACTCAACGGCACATCCGATTTTGATAAATGATACATCATTAGATTCGTCTTGATGGTGCGAGTGTTACTGGCTATGAAGTTTGTTAAAATAAACAAAATGGCGGATTTTATGCAGTTTCAAAGTGCACCGCGGTCCGGTTTTTTTTTTAATAATTATATTCATTAATTTATAGCAAAGTTAACAAACACACATAAAGTATTTCACAGAAACATTACATACAATAAAATTTGTATTTTAGTCTCCCTTAAAGTCTTTCGCACAATGGGTTGCTTTGCTTTACATATCCAATCGCTTCCAACGAGGTAAATAAATACACAATGTATTTCACACAAACATTGCGTAAAAGAAACACTCGCGGATCAAACGTAAACACTGCTTTTAGTTTAATTTCGTTCCATTCAAATTTCCCATTCATGTTTTTCAATAATTGATTGCAGTAGGCGTTCGCATTTTCGATTCAGTCGTTACGTTTTTACTGCGGCATTTATTTTATTTTATCTTCCGATTTCAGTGCATCCTTTTACAAAATTTTATTAATGGGAATTCTAGTGTACGAATATAAAACTCTTTTTAAAATATTTTCAACGGGGTTGCACGATAGCCATAGGAATATTAAATTGGCGGACATGTTTGCTGGTGGTAGGACCTTGTGCAGAGTCCGCTTGGATCGCTATCGGCTATCACCATCTTACCCACTAACCTGCAGCCTGTTTGATTATGGAGAAAAACCACTTTTTAAGCACTGTATTGTTTATTAGCTATTTTTAACAGTTTTAATTATCAGAGACACATGTGCAGTCTTACAAGTTTTAAATGAAGAGAGTGAGTCGGTGACCCGAAGGAACGAATGTAGGTCCTTTTTCATTCAAGCCACAGACTAATCAACATACATAGTTTAACGAGTAATGTTTCGTTCTGAAACATATTCCCGGGACAGGGTTCATAAAGTTACTTAAAACTAATACAATTTTAAGTATATATGCCATATTCAATCAAGTGCGACACTTGGTTGAAAACGTCATATATGATGTGACATGAATTTCAGAGGCTGCTATGTTTGGTTTAAAGGTTTATAATAAGATCTGACATGTAATTATGAAATAATTTTTAAACTAAATTTTTCCTTTACACAGCAACTGAATTTTCCTCTTTTTAATGTTTTATGAGACTTTACAACTATGTTTGATAGCGTTACTTATTTATTAAAGCTTATATTAAATTGCTTTCTTAATTTAACAACCATGTTTTATTTACTTATATTAGATGTATTTAAGTTTTACATTCTATAACTTATTCATATTTTAAACTTTACATTTCTATAGGTAATACGCTAATTTTATTAATAGCTCTTGACGAGGTATAACCGTTAGGAAGTTTCACATCTACAACTCTAGCTTTTTGATCAGCACCGAAATAAACTTTAGTTACTCTGGCTATAGGCCATTTTAGGGGGCTGCAACTGACGTCTCTGAGGAGCACCAGGCTTCCTTCTATCACGTTAGGTTGTATTGTATGCCACTTAGGGCGATTATTTAATTGTGTTAAATATTGTTTGTACCACGATTTCCAAAAATGCTGCTGCATCTGAGTGCAACGACGCCAGTGACGCAGTCTGTTATGAGGAATTTCAGATACATCAGGCTGAGGCGGCGAATCAATAGCTCTATCTACTAGGAAATGACCCGGCGTTAGGTACGTGAAGTCAGTGGGGTCTCTGGACAACGCAGTTATAGGCCTGGAATTGAGAATTCCTTGCGTCATGACAACTACAGTGTGGAATTCTTCGAAAGTAAATAAATTATTGCCCACAACTCTCTTAAAATGATTTTTAGCGCATTTTAAATTGGCTTCCCAAAGACCTCCAAACGTGGGTGAGTAGCTAGGGATATATTTGAACTCTATTTTCTTAGATGCAGCAAAATCTGTGACAGAAGACTGATGCTGCTCAGAGCTTAAATTAGACAGCACGTTATCTGCTCCCTTGAAGGTTTTAGCATTATCGCAATAGATCTTGCTGGGATATCCGCGCCTACTGGTAAATCTTGTCAAAGCAGCAATGAAAGTTGCAGTGGTCATATCGGACACCAGTTCTAAATGGATTGCCTTAGTGGCGAAGCATACAAAGACACAGACGTAACCTTTTGTTACAATGCTTCTTCTAATTGACGATTGTTTTATGTTAAAAGGACCACAATAATCTATTCCGACAACTCCAAAAACCTTAGCTTCATTTACTCTATCAAAGGGCAATGACCCCATTAGCTGTGAAGCAGCTTGAGCTTTAAATCTATAACACGTAACACATTCTCCAATTACTTTAGCAACTTCCCTATTGCAGTTGACAATCCAATATTCTCGAGATAAACTACTAATTGTTTCTTTAAGTCCACCGTGCAGCAGCGTTTTGTGCTCATATCGAATAATCAAAGTGGTTAAAAAACATTTCCGCGGTAAAATGATTGGATGTTTTTGTGCATATGGGATAGTCGCGTTTTGTAATCTCCCAGTTACTCTTAACACATCAAAGGCATCCAGAAATGGAACCAATTTTTTCATATAGTTTTTTAAGGGAAGATTATTTCTAATACAATTAATTTCACATTTGAAATATTCATGTTGCAGCAATGAGATAATTCTGTATCGAGACAGTTGGATTTCGTACACTGATAAATTATTTTTAACTCTATTGCTACTATTTTTGCAGTTGTTGTAGAATCTGAACATCCATGCTATGATTCTTTGCAATTTCATCCAAGATGAATATTTTTTGAATAATTGGGGCTCTGTTGGTGTAATAAACAAACAAGCTTCCTGGCTGTCATTATTTTTAGTGTCTAGTTTGTCTCCGCTTTCTGGCATAAATACTTTAGGCTGGTAGTTAGCATTTAAAAAGTCGGATGGCCCTGACCACCATAAACTATTATCTACTAGTTCCTGAGGATCACAACCGCGCGATAAGCAGTCCGCTGGATTGACTGTTCCACCAACATGAGACCATTGACATTGATTTGTTAACTGTCTTATGACATTGATTCTATTTTTTATATAAATAGGCAAATTTGCCTTTTTTGAATGAATCCAACATAGAGTTACATAAGAATCAGATAATAGGTAAACATTGTCAATTTTAATTTTTGTCAAAATAGATTTAATTTTTTCGTACAATTTAGCTAGCAACAATGCTGCGTTTAGCTCTAATTTTGGTACAGTCAGCTCATTTTTTAAAGGTGCAACCCTAGACTTGCTGCATAACAGTCTCATGGACACATTATCATTATCTATACATCTCATGAATAAGCAAGCTCCATATGATTTTAGGGATGCGTCACAGAACCCTACTATTTCTATTTGACTAGACATATTGAGGACCACATGCCTATTTATTTGAAAAGTTGGTGCAGTAGCTATCTTTTCATAAAATTTATTCCAATGTTTCAAATATGTGTCTGGTATTGGAGAATCCCATTCTAAATGCAATTTCCACAGTTCTTGTAAAAACTGTTTAGCTTTGACAACAACAGGGCCCACAAGACCAAGAGGATCATAAAATGAACCAATGAAACTGAGTATAGACCGTTTGTTCCACAACTGTTTATCTACAGAATCGGTTGGGAAATTAATTTTGAATATGTCTTGATTAGTGTCAAACTTCATTCCTAAGACTCCTAGATCAGTTTCCATTGAGAGTTCTTTTTGATCAAAATAAAGTTTGTCAGTTGGGATACCATACAGAAGCTGCGGGTCGTTTGCTGCCCACTTGTGGAGTTGCAGATTGGCACTTGACAGTAAAGTGATAAATTGATCTCTTACCTGTATAGCTTCTGTTATAGAATTAGCTCCAATTATGGCATCATCTACATACGTGGCAGTGCGGATAACCTCTGCAGCAAGCGGTAAGTCAGCCTCGTGCATGGCAGCCAGCTCCTCTAGGCATCTTGTTGCCAGATAACTGGAGCTTTTCAGTCCATAGGTGACCGTCTGTAATTGAATTATTATTAACTCATTGTCATCGTTTCGCCACAGAATATTTTGCAGGTGGTGAAATTGAGGGTCTACTCGTATAGCCCTATACATATTTTTGATGTCTGTCAAAATTACAAATTTGTGAAATCTAAATGATATTAAAATATCAAAAAGATCCTTTTGAATTTTTGGACCGTTAAGTAAAACGTCATTAAGACTATTGTACTCTTTCCCAGCCTTCGTATTTCCATTGAAAACTACGCGGACTTTATTAGTCTTTCTGTCCTCTCTAATGACAGGCAAATGTTGCATAAAATGCAAGTTGTGTTTGTTAGAATTGGTAAGTGGTAATACTTTGGCATGACCAAGTTCTAAGTATTGATTGATAAATTCCTTATATCTTTTGTGTAGCGTTTCATCTTTGTCAAACCTTTTTTCAATACAATTGAGTGTTTTCACTGCAATAGGAAAAGTGTTACCTAAATTTAACTGGTCCATTGGCTGAGCAAGCGGAAGCGACACCTGAAATGCATTGTTAATAATTTGTACCGAACGCTTAAATTCGGCTTCACAGGAGTCCTGCTTTGCTGTAACCTCCGATTTCATTTAAGGGACAATTTCAGTCTCCCAAAACTTTGTTAGGAGGTGCTCAATATTGTCACTTTCCCCAAGGTTGGATATGTGCAGCGCTACATGATGACAATTAATTGTGTCTTTTTTGCAAGGAATTTCACCTGACAATATTGAACCAAATTCTGTACCAATCAGGTATAAATTGGTATTCGAGACTTTGATTTTGCTGGGAAGCAATATGTCACAAAAAATATCAGCTGACAGTAGGAACGAGATGTCACCCGGAATTAAACAATCATTGTCTGCTAGTACAACAGAATCCGGTATAGTAACATTACTGGCATCTATTTTGTGCTGAGGTAATTGTGTAGTTATTGTATCTACCAATGAGCATGTCACTTGACAGCTATATTTTGAATGAAGCGACTGTCACGTTATACGTGCATTTACACTTATTTAAATATAAAATAACTCTTAAACGATCTACTAACCTAACCTAATTAAAAATACTATTTACAACCTACAACTACAATTACTATTAAAAATGTCTTAAAACTACGCTAAATCTAGTAATATAAACTCATCAACACGATAGGTCGTTTAAAACCTACCGCGGTATTATTTAACGCCGTCTGATCACTCACTCGCGAGCGAATGAATGCATGAATGACGTAAGTGATCCGATGCGCCCGCGTCTCGCCGCCGGCCGCGTTGACAAGCCAGACCTTCTCGAAGTGAACGCACGTCGCTTGAGTTCGATCTCTCATACGTTTTACATTTTTATATTGTAAAATCGTAATCGTTCTTCTTGTCGTCGTCTCTAAGTGTTCCTCGACAATTTAATATCACTGTGGTGTTGTATAAGTGAGATAAATAAACCCCAACTGGGGTTCAAAGTCCAGAGTGACTATTTTACGGCTGCCTGCTTGTCGCTTGCTTCTGGCTTTTCGTACACTGCGAGCTCCCGCCAGCCTGAGCGCCGACGTCCACCAACGGCACGTACATCAGGGGAGTACTTGTACTGCAGGGGATAAGTGGAATCCGACGTGTTGCGTATTAGCCCAATCCCACGGCCATTTTATATACCATTTTCTACCGAGCTAGCCCGTGGGCCATTAATTAAATATTTTTTTTGACCGAACCTCCGTCTTTTTATTATCCCACCTAGGGATCTCTTACTATCAGGTCGAAAGACCCTATAGGAGGTGCCGGTACACTGGCGCCCGTATTCGTGGGTTAAATACGCATCGGATTCTGCTTTTCTTCGTAGTAGTAGTTAGTGTATGTTTGTGGCTTCTTTTTGTGAAACGTTTTTTGTTTTTTTTCTTTCTTTTTTGGTTTTTTCTTGTTGCTAAGGTGTACAAAGTCCTTATTCTGAATTAATAATTGCAATACTGTTTTGTTCTGAAATAAATATATAAATAATAATTCACATTAAAAATATTACGTACCTACTTATATACATACATACTTGTACATGTACCTTTTATAGGGTGTTTGACTTTTTTTGATAATTTAAATTGCGTTTTATTAAATTGTTGTTTAAAATTTGACTAGTACACATTAGTAGCGTTTATTTTTCTTTTTAGTTGCTGCTAACAATTTTATTTTTTATTTTTACTAATTTCAATCATAAAAAAAAACCAAACGTTCATCATCATCATCATCTGATTGTAACAGAACGGAGAACGGGTGTTGATTATTTCTCTTTTTAAGTAGCTGCTTTTGCTTTTCACTTCTTACCTTCAATTCATTTTTGTTCATCATGTTGTCCGTGAAGTACTTGTCGCTTCAGAAGTCGGAGCTTGAATACGAAGTGCGTATTAGAGGTGCTACTCCTGCGTCTTCCGTAGAGGATTTACGCAAGCAAATTATTAAATTGGCTAAAGATTTCCCTTCTGAGCACATTTTAGAATCTCCGCTTGAAGCTAGACAGGATCTTCAAGGCTGTATAGAAGTTCTCACAAAAATTCAGGCAAATCTTGATGTGCCTGACCCTAGCTCTGCTGTACTTTTGAGAACTCAAAACATGCTGAACCACTTATACAACCGTATTGTGAGGATAACACGTGCTGACGACGTCAAGAGAGAACATGATGACGTCACTAAGGAATATAACATCCTTTCTAAAAAGTTTAAGGCTCTTCAAGCCAGTAGACCCATACCGAGCACATCAACTTCTGGATCTGGTAGCTCTAGTGAGCCTGCTACTGCCACACCTGAGATTCAAAATTTGATCTCGGTGACGTGCGATCGCAGTACAGCTGACCTCACGAAGTTAAAATTTAACGGCAAAACTTGTGTGCGTTCATTCATTCAACGTGTTGATGAGTTTATCGAAGCCCGTAATATTTCGTCGAGTAAAATCTTGAGTTACGCCACGGAAATTTTTCAAGAAGATGCCTTGCATTGGTATCGGTCTGTAAGGAGCAAGGTTAGTTCTTGGCCTGAGTTAGCTGCCCTATTGAGGAAGGACTTTGATCAATCGGATTACGATTACAGACTGATCTCTGAGATTCGTACTCGTACTCAGGGGGAACGCGAGAATATCACCATCTATCTCTCAATTATGGATGGGATGTTCTCTCGTTTGTCCAAGTCGCTCTCAGAGGCCGATCAACTAGAGATCCTTCTTCACAATATTAGGCCCTGCTACGCAAGCACCCTGGCATCGGTTAGCTCTATAAATGATATAGATTCTTTACGGTCATTATGTCGTAACTATGAAACTATTCAAGCTCGCCTTTCACAATTTCAAGAACCTCCAAAGGTTACATCTGATACGGTTGCTCCTGAATTTGCTTATTTTAACAAAAGTAGTAGCAAATACAGTAACAATCATTTTAATAATAACCGCTGACAATGACAGACGTCGTCTCCGTTTTTATTTTGATAAAAATGTATTTTAAACGCTTTTTGGACTGAAATCTATGAGATTTTACACCTAAAACACGAAAACCGCGAACACAAACACAAATGGCGAAAATAAAATACTAGTACTACCAGCAGTATCAAAGATGATTACGAGACGGCGAGCACAGGCGGTCACAAGCGCACGCCCAACACCACCGCCCGTGCCGTCCACCTCCTCGGGATCGTCGTCGGGGGAAGAGTTTGCGACTGCCCCCGACACCAGCAGCGAGTCGAGCGAGGACGCGCGCGGGCCGCCGCCCCCGCCGCCGCGACAACCTGCGCGACGAGGACGGCCACCGCTGCCGGCACGCTTGGGGCCTGTGGGGCATCCTGCCCCGCCCACGGCCCTCGCTACCGGTGGTGTAGTGCGACGCATGCGATGGACTCAGAGTATGAATGAGAACTGCATGCGCGCCTACTATGGGGCTACAGAGGGAGGAACCGTCCTGACCGCGTACCGTGACCGGATGCTGCTTCTGTTTCAGACTCTTGAACCGGCCATCGACGTGTCTGCGCAACGACTATCGGATCAGGTGCGCGCCATCCAGCGGCTGAAGCGGCTGGATGACGCGACGCTTGATCGACTGCGCCTGGAAGTACTTGCCACCCGCGCGGCCTCCGCTTCGGCTCGGAATCCGCCCGCTACGTCGCCGGTCCCGGTGCCAGCACCCGACCTGGCGCCGGGGGCGCCACGGGAGGATCCCGCTGCCGACGAGGAGGACGGTGTGAGTAGTGTAAGTGCCCAGGCCAATGAGCAATTGAGGAGGGCTCTGGAGGAGGCGATTGAGCAGTACCGATCCACGGCAGACTCTAGGCCGCGTTTACCTCGCCTGCCCACGAATAGGCGTAATCTAGCGCTAGTGGGAGCCCTAAACGCTTTACTAGACCCGTATTTGCGGGCTAGCGAAGATCTCGCTGATACACACGCGATCATGTATTGCGGGGCCATCGCGGCGTGCCGCGTCGCTCGCGTCAAGTTCCCGGACGCTGACCGAGCGCCGCGGACCGCCGGGGGTGTCCCCGCCTGGCAAGTACGGATCGAGCGGCGTATCAGCACGTTTAGGACTCTCATTGCAAAGCTGATTTGCTTCAGGGGGGGTAACAACCGCCCCCGTGTTATGCGTTTCGTGACACAAGCCTTCGCAGGGACTGATATCAGACCCTGCGACTACATGGCATGTGTCACGGAGCGCATAGACTTCCTGAAGCAGAAAGTCTATGCATGGGCAAGCCGTATTCGCCGCTATAGAGAGCGTGTGGATCGATACCAGCAGAATCGTCTCTTTCAGAGTGACCAAAGGAAGGTATACCGAAAGGGGGAGGGAGCCGATCAACGTGTGACCGACGGGCAACTACCGGATCCTACCGCCATGATTAATTTCTGGCGTAGTATCTGGTCGGCGCCAGTCGTGCACACCGAGGGCGAGTGGATGACTGTTGTTGAGCGAGAATGTGAGCCCATCGAAACCATGGGGGCTGTTACCATCAGCCCCGATGACGTGAGTTGTGCGGCTCGTGCGACCCAGAACTGGAAAAGTCCTGGGCCGGATGGGTTACACAATTTCTGGATCAAGTGGTTTCGATGCGCACATGAACGCTTGGCAACACAATTCCAACAAGCCCTTGAGCTCGGCTTCCTACCATCTTTCCTAACAACAGGTGTTACCTTCCTGCTCTACAAGTCCGGTAGTACCACGGAAGCGAAGAATTATCGACCCATCACGTGCTTGCCCACGCTGTACAAGCTCCTTACATCCATTCTGAGATCAAAAATCAACTCGCACATTGTTGCGAACAACGTTATGGCCTTCTCTCAAAATGGATGTAGGGTTGGGTCACGTGGTACTAAAGAGCTCCTCCTCATCGACACGGCCATTTGCCAACAAGTCCGGCGGGACAGGGGGTCTCTCTCGGCTGCTTGGATTGACTACAAGAAGGCCTATGATTCGGTGCCTCATTCATGGCTGGAGAGGATCTTGGAGCTGTATAAAATCAATACAGCTTTAAAATCCTTCTTAGGCGCATGTATGAGGCAGTGGACCACAGTCCTTCGTCAACCAGGCGGTAGAGATGGCCCCCCTGGTCCGCATGACTTTATAAGGATTGAGAGAGGTATTTTCCAGGGTGACAGTCTGAGTCCCCTGTGGTTCTGCCTGGCCCTGAACCCACTCAGCACTCTGCTGAAGGAGTCAGGACTGGGCTGTCGGCTTCGGAGAGGGGGTGAGGTCATTTCTCATCTGCTGTACATGGACGACCTCAAGCTATTTGCACCCAAACGCCCAGACTTGCTGGAGCTACTGAAGGTCACAGAAACCTTCAGTAGCGCCATCAAAATGGAGTTTGGTGTAGATAAGTGTGCGGTCATGCATGTACAACGAGGGAAAGTCGTAAATTCCCCGAATTTGCAACTTTCCGAGACAATGACTCTCAGGTCTATCTCCGAGGCTGAAACCTACAAGTACCTTGGTATGTCACAGGCCTTGAGTATTGCGGACAGGGACACTATACAGGCGGTGAAGGAGCGCTTCTTCTGTCGCTTGACAAAAGTACTTAACAGTCTTTTGTCTGGCGGCAACAAGGTGCGGGCCTTCAACGCTTGGGTGATGCCCCTGCTCACTTACTCCTTTGGCATACTAAGGTGGACTCAGACTGAGCTGGACGCCCTGGATAGGCGGGTCCGTGTGCTGCTCACTACACACCGCATGCTACACCCACGCTCGTCAGTTATGAGACTGTACATCCCGCGTAAGTGTGGCGGCCGTGGCTTTTTAAACGCCAAGGACCTCCATAACCGCGAGGTGTGCAGCCTCAGGGAGTACTTCCTAAACAACGAGTGTGGGATACATCGCGATGTAGTAGCAGTAGACAGAAGCCTTACTCCTCTTTCCTTGGCAAACGAGAACTGGCGTAGACCTAAGGTGCTTAGCACCGACGACCGCAAGGACATATGGAAGAGTAAGGAGCTACACGGGCGGTTCTACAAGGCCCTCACGGGGCCCGATGTAGACCTGCTCGCGTCGGTGAACTGGCTACGCTTCGGTGATCTCTTCGGGGAAACTGAAGGTTTTGTCTGTGCAATTGCGGACGAAGTTATGATGACGAACAACTACCGGAGATATATCCTGAGGGACGGTACGGTCGACATCTGTCGGGCATGCCGCCGTCCCGGAGAGTCTATCAGGCATATTATCTCCGGTTGTTCCCATCTAGCTAACGGCGAGTACTTGCACAGACATAATCAAGTAGCCAGGATCATTCACCAGCAACTTGCTGTTCGATATGGTCTTGTGGGGTCTGAGGTGCCGTACTATAAGTACGCACCAACGCCGGTTCTCGAAAATGGTCGCGCCACGCTCTATTGGGATCGATCTATCATCACGGACAGGACTATTGTAGCCAATAAGCCTGATATCGTGCTGATAGACCGATCCAAGCGCCGTGCAGTGCTCGTCGACATCACCATCCCCCATGACGAGAACCTCGTGAAGGCCGAGAAGGACAAGCTCAGCAAGTACCTTGACTTGGCTCACGAGGTTACCGCCATGTGGGATGTTGATTCGACGATCATTGTTCCGATAGTCGTCTCGGCGAACGGACTTATAGCGAAGAGTCTCGATCACCACCTCAAGAGACTCTCGCTAGATGGCTGGATCAAGGGTCAGATACAGAAAGCGGTTCTTCTGGACACGGCGCGCATCGTCAGGAGGTTCCTCTCTCTGCGGCCCTAACCACCGGTAGCCTGGGCCCCGCCCCGCTGCCGGCGGCACCCTAGGTTAGGTTTTTTATAATGTGTTTATATTTTGTAATTTCACTTTGTATTTTACTTTTTATATATATATTGTAAAAAGCCTAATCTAAGAAAATAAAGATATACCTGAATTTTAATAAATCAAATTTCACAAATAATAATTATAATAAAAACTTCAGCTACAAACAACAAAATTTTAATCAACACACACAAAATAAAAATCAGCAACAAAACTATGTACACTCGTTACAGAAAACCAAAAATGAACCATATTGTCCTAGGTGTCGTAGCAATTCACATCACATTCGACAATGCCAAGCTAGTCGCGACATTTTCTGTTTTAAGTGCGGAATGAAGGATGTGAAAACACCTGACTGTCCTGTATGTTCTAAGAATAAAGGTCCAAAAAACTAGTTGAGCAGAGTTGTAGTAATTTTGATAAGGATGATTGGGAAACTTGGCTAAATTTTATTAAAACATTTACCTCTACTTACAAAGTTTCTACAATTCTGCAATCTAAACCTGAACATGATGCTAGGCCCTATATAAATATAAAGATCGATGATATTGATGCCTGCGCTTTACTTGATTCTGGCGCTGCAGTTTCGATCCTAGGTAACAATTGTCATAAACAACTTGTCGACTGTACCTTACACCAGGATCACAATATAAGTATGGTAGCAGCAGGAGGTCAATCATTAAAAAGTATTGGCTATCTTAATTTACCAGTTACTTTTGAAGGCCAGTTCCATATTATTAAGGCATATGTTGTCCCTGAAGTTGAGACGTCCATTATACTTGGCGTAGATTTTTGGCGTGCTTTCCAAATTTGCCCTAAATTTATTGGCAGTGTTAAATTGTCAGATTGCTCTCTTTCAGAAATCAAAGTGAACTCTAATGATTTATTCATTCACTCGTATGACAATTTAACAAACTCTCAAAAACGTATAGCTGACACCATTATAGCTCAATTTCGGTCAATATCGACTGAAGAAAAAGGTTTGGGTCGTACAAATGTAATATCTCATCACATAGACACTGGAGATGCCCAACCTATTCGTCAGCGATATTACCGAATGTCCCCTGAGAAGCAGAGGATTTTAACTGAACAGGTGGACGAAATGCTATCACTAGATGTTGTCGAGCCTTGTGAAAGCGCATGGTCATCTCCTGTGCTAATTGTTAACAAGAAGAACGGACAGCCTCGGTTTTGCCTCGACAGTCGCAAATTAAACTCCGTTACCAAGCGCGACGCCTATAATTTGCCGTACGTCTCAGAAATCTTGGATAATCTCCGGGATGCGAAATATTTGTCTAGCATAGATTTATCCAAGGCTTTCTGGCAGATCCCTATAGTGCCCGAAGATCGTGAGAAGACAGCTTTTTACGTACCAGGTAGGGGCTCGCTATGCTTCAAATCCATGGCGTTTGGCTTGACGAATGCACCATCTACACAGCAACGCTTGGTAGATTTGTTGTTTGGGGACATGGAGTCCAAAACTTTCGCGTATCTTGACGATATTATTGTCATTAGTTCATCGTTTGAGGAACATGTGTCGCGTCTGTTGCGCGTTTTGGACAAACTCAAACAGGCAAATCTCACGGTTAACTTTGAGAAGTGTAAGTTTTTTAGGAGTCAGCTAAGGTATCTAGGTTACGTAGTTGATGCACACGGCTTACGTACAGATCCCGAAAAAGTGGAGGCTATAATTAACTTTCCCACTCCTACGAATAAGAATGAGCTAAAACGCTTTCTGGGTACTGCCACTTGGTACCGACGTTTTGTGCCCAATTTTAGTACCGTAGCTGGCCCCCTAAATAAACTCACTTCAAATGGTAAAAAGTCTCCACCTTTTGTATGGACTCAAGAAGCTGACGCGGCTTTTAACGCCTTAAAAGAATCCTTGGTTTCCGCACCAGTTCTTTCTTGTCCGGATTACTCTTTACCATTTGAAGTTCACACGGACGCAAGTAATTACGGAGTTGGTGCAATGTTAACGCAAACTCTAAATGGCAAAGAACACCCTATCGCCTACATGAGTAGATCGCTTACCGGTGCCGAGAAAAATTACAGTATCACAGAACGGGAGACTCTCGCTGTGTTAATTGCTCTCGAGCACTGGCGTTGTTACCTCGAGAATGGGCAGACTTTCGTGGTGTACACTGACCACTCTGCGTTAAAATGGTTTTTATCTTTAGACAATCCATCCGGGAGACTAGCACGTTGGGGAGTACGCTTATCTTCGTTTAATTTTGAAATTCGGCATCGACGTGGAGTCGACAATGTTATCCCCGACGCACTTTCTCGCGCCGTCCCCGTTAATGCCATTTCTCTGTCCAATTCGTTTCAATCTACAAACGATGTTTGGTATAAGAAAGTGTATAATGGTTGTCTAAACGCCCCAACTAATTTTCCTAACTTCTTAATCAAAAACAATTCTCTCTTCCGACTTTGCAAAGGAAAACACTCGCCACTTACGACTGAATTTGACTGGAAGGAGGTTGTTCCTAGTGAATTTCGCGAGCAAATAATAACACAGTGTCATGCAGAGCCAACAGCCGGTCATCTTGGCATCTTTAAAACCTATCGGCGCTTAGCACTAACCTACTATTGGCCGGGTATGCATCAAGATGTCGTTAAGTTTGTAGGTTCTTGTTCGGTTTGTTTGTCGTATAAGGCCCAAAATCATACTACCTTGGGAGAAATGGGACGTCCGAAGCAGTGCTCACGCCCATATCAAATGATCTCCATCGATTTTATTGGTCCACTTCCTGTTACACGCAAACAAAACAGCTACATGCTCGTAGTTACTTGCTGTTTCTCTAAATACTGTGAAATCTTTCCTTTGAGACGTGCAACCGCTGATGCAGTAGTAAAAATTTTAGAAGACAACATATTTCTTGTTCATGGCATTCCACAAACTATATTTCTCGATAATGGAAGCCAATTTATTAGTTCTACAACTAACGCTTTATTTAAAAGGTACAACATACCAAACGTGTACTTCACTCCCAGATATACGCCTCAAATTAATACAGTTGAGCGTTACAATAAAACGATCGTCACCTGTTTGTCTACGTTTGTCCAAAACGACCACCGGACGTGGGACACTTTTATTCCCAAAATAAAGTTCGCAATCAACAACTCTGTCAACGAAGCTACGGGTTACACGCCCTCTTTTCTTGTGTACGGTAGAGAGCTTGTCTTGTGTGGATCGCACTATACGGATACTGATCTTGGTGACGAAGTTTTATTCTTACCGCGCGATCTTTATGCGGAGAACCTGGGTTGTCTGTCTTCAGTGTTTAATGATGTGCAGGTTTCATTGTGGCAGGCACATGTAAAAAACACTGCTCATTACAATTTAAGGCGAAAACCCGCAGAATTTAATGTAGGTGACTTAGTCTTTAAGCGCACATTTGTCTTGAGCGATAAAGACAAATACTTTAGTAAAAAGTTAGCACCTAAATTTATTAAGTGTCGTATTACTGAGAAACGGTCTCCTCTCGTATATGTTTTAGAAGACATGTCAGGCAAGGACCTTGGAGTCTGGCATATTAAAGACCTAAAACTCGTCGGTAATCTTAAGTAATGTGTAACACCGTATAGTTAAATTAACATCTTGTCGTTAGTATTAGTCATATGTGCAATATATCACAGATGCCTTTTGAATGTAAGGACGCGTCGTGGATCTGTTACATAGATCACGCATGCTTTTAATGTTTCCCAGGTGAAGTATGAAAGAAAATGTATGATGATGAGTGAAAGTGTAGTACTAATTACAGTTAAGATATCGGGTTTTCTTTGAGAACAAAACCCTTTCACTGGAGCGGGGGGTGATGTCACGTTATACGTGCATTTACACTTATTTAAATATAAAATAACTCTTAAACGATCTACTTACCTAATTAAAAATACTATTTACAACCTACAACTACAATTACTATTAAAAATGTCTTAAAACTACGCTAAATCTAGTAATATAAACTCATCAACACGATAGGTCGTTTAAAACCTACCGCGGTATTATTTAACGCCGTCTGATCACTCACTCGCGAGCGAATGAATGCATGAATGACGTAAGTGATCCGATGCGCCCGCGTCTCGCCGCCGGCCGCGTTGACAAGCCAGACCTTCTCGAAGTGAACGCACGTCGCTTGAGTTCGATCTCTCATACGTTTTACATTTTTATATTGTAAAATCGTAATCGTTCTTCTTGTCGTCGTCTCTAAGTGTTCCTCGACAAGACAATTTAATATCACTGTGGTGTTGTATAAGTGAGATAAATAAACCCCAACTGGGGTTCAAAGTCCAGAGTGACTATTTTACGGCTGCCTGCTTGTCGCTTGCTTCTGGCTTTTCGTACACTGCGAGCTCCCGCCAGCCTGAGCGCCGACGTCCACCAACGGCACGTACATCAGGGGAGTACTTGTACTGCAGGGGATAAGTGGAATCCGACGTGTTGCGTATTAGCCCAATCCCACGGCCATTTTATATACCATTTTTTACCGAGCTAGCCCGTGGGCCATTAATTAAATATTTTTTTTGACCGAACCTCCGTCTTTTTATTATCCCACCTAGGGATCTCTTACTATCAGGTCGAAAGACCCTATAGGAGGTGCCGGTACACGACTCAAATTTGACATTTACAGATTTGGATGTATGTTTGGATTGACCACCCAAAGCTGAAATGTTGAGTTTGTTATCTATGGGCTTTAATTTTAATGCCTTGGCAATATCATTGGTCAAAAAACATACCTGGCTACCACTGTCAACCAATCCCCTAGCAATGATGTGTGATTTTCCATCTTGGCTGAGAATTTTTACTTTTACAGTAGGTAAAATGACAGAGTTGTTTGACTTTGCATGACAATTATTCGCAATTGGCTCATCTTCGGCATGCAACAATGAATTATGAGACTTGCTATTACATGCTGAACATTTGAAGTGAAATTTACACTTATTTTTATGCATGCCTAAACATATCTTGCATAAATTGCATTTAGAGGCAAACTCTATTCTCTCTTTTGATGATTGAGCTGCAAAAATTGGGCAGCTATAAAGCTTGTGAGAAGTAGCTTTGCAGCATATGCAAGATGGTGGCATATGATTGGCAACATTAGTTACTTTTATATTTTTATTGGCAAAGGAAAAGGATGACTTACCTTCACTTTGCTTGCTCTCCTCGAAACTGCTTGACCGCCTCTCGATGAATAATAATAAATCCTCTAGAGTAGGCATCTTTGAGTTGTCCCTTTCTTGATGAAAGGCTCTGCATGAAAACTGATCAAGTTTTTTCAAAAGAATTGTCAGTATGATGATATCCCAATGTTCTGTTGGTTGTCCTAATGACTTGAGGGCCCCTATGTGTTGTCTTGTATTGGCAACAAGTTCCCTAAGATTGCTGGCTGTACCTTTTACAATAGGTTGACTTTCCAATAATGCTTGTATATGATTAGTGACAACAAGAAATTTATTATCATACCGATGCTTAAGTAGTTCTCTCGCTTTAACATAAGACTCCCCTGTTAAAGGAAGCCCTTCAATTAAGGCTAACGCTTCACCTTTTAGATATTTCTTAAAATAAAAGAGTTTTTGCACTGGTTTTAATTTAGCACTTGAGTCTATGACGGCGTCAAAAAGCTCCATGAATGTGATGAACTTCGCATAGTCTTTTCCATCGAAACACGGTATATCAATTTCCGGTAAACGCACACTGGTTTGATCCCGTTCTACGCTAGTTGAAGCCGGCTGGTCCGACGCTTCCGTCGCGAGTAGGTTCCGTATTCGCGAAATCACTGTGAGACATCTTTCTTCGTGCTCGTCTTCTTCAAAATGCTCGTCGTTCGTTCTTCCAGTCGCTACGTTAAGTTTTAACACTAAATCTGTGTATTTCTTTAAGTTTGCTTCAGACTGTTGCAATCGCAACTTTGCAGATTCTCGATCTAAATTCCGAGGTTCAATTTCGCTCAAAAATCGCTCCGCTTTGGTCGTAGACCCCTTACACTGTGCAATCTGTGCTTTAAGTCGTTTGATTTCATCTTCCGCTTCTTCCAAATCTACGAAATTCTTCGATTTTCGTCTATCTCCTCCCATTTTCGTAACTTCTAACCGCTATTAAACGTAAACACGGTAAATACGTCAATGTCAACGTGACGTTTGACAGCTCCCGCAGGTGAATGAAACGAGTGACTGTCTCTTGTCTTTGAGAATGGCGGCGAGCGGCAAATCTTTCTAATCACTCACCGACGCGTGTGTCGTTTGTCTCACTCACACTCACAAAGATACGCGCTTGCTGTATGATGCAATATGGCGGACGTTGAAACTCGAACAAGTATGAATTGCAAGTTTTGATTTTGGCCCAATTGATTGTATTTACGCACGGAATGTACAAAATGAGCTTTGCACATACGAAATGATACGGGCGGATAGCACTTATGTTTCTTCTCTTGGCCGACGCGATCTTGAGATTGAAATTGCACAATTTGCACGTGTGCGGTATGTACCGGCACTTGGATTACGGCACTGAACTCGAAACGAAGACTGATTTTGTCGCGAACTACATTTGTTTCGGCACCATTTATGTTTGATTATGGAGAAAAACCACTTTTTAAGCACTGTATTGTTTATTAGCTATTTTTAACAGTTTTAATTATCAGAGACACATGTGCAGTCTTACAAGTTTTAAATGAAGAGAGTGAGTCGGTGACCCGAAGGAACGAATGTAGGTCCTTTTTCATTCAAGCCACAGACTAATCAACATACATAGTTTAACGAGTAATGTTTCGTTCTGAAACACAGCCAAAGAGCAATGTTCGCACTGTCGTGCTTCGGTATGGGGGTAAGACAGCCGGTGAAATTACTAGCATAGCGGTATTCCATCTTAGTTCTCAGGGTTGGCAATGCATTTGTCATATTAAGATTGCAAATGTCAATGGGCCTAACAAGTTCCTTACCATCAGGTGACATGTGTCCTCGTTTGCCTTTCACATTACATAAAAAAAATATGACTAATATTAGTCGAGGTGGCGTAGCGTCGCGGCGGTGCGTCGCCCCCGTGTAGTGCCACGTCCGTGTTGTCCTGTTTGTGTCTCACTGAGGAGAGCTAACACACCCAGTCGCGTCGGCTGAAGTGCACCGTCCGCTTGAGCATCACGTAGAACTGCTGAGCTCCGAAGTGGCGTAGCGTTGCGGGTGTCCGTCAAGATAGCGTACACCGTAAAGATATTCAGAATCTGATGCAGCCAATAAATAGTACCCAAATAGTACCGACGAAATACCTAGGTGAAAAAAATAGTACCCTTAAACTTTTCGAAATATAAGGCCTGTTCACGGTGTACGCTACCGGGCGTCAAGCTGGCGTACACCGTTTGTATCTCTGGAACGGCTTTGTTTTTGGAAACGATTTATATCTCAAAAAATAGTACCCAAATAGTACCCTAGGGCCCTAAAATTTTATTTCTCTAGCTATCGTAGAAGCCGAGATATTCCATAACTTAACGGTGTACAAAATTTCACACCGTCAAGCTGGCGTACCCGGGAATTTCTTATAGAAAGAGCTCACTATATCTCGGCTTCTACGATAGCTAGAGAAATAAAATTTTAGGGCCCTAGGGTACTATTTGGGTACTATTTTTTGAGATATAAATCGTTTCCAAAAACAAAGCCGTTCCAGAGATACAAACGGTGTACGCCAGCTTGACGCCCGGTAGCGTACACCGTGAACAGGCCTTATATTTCGAAAAGTTTAAGGGTACTATTTTTTTCACCTAGGTATTTCGTCGGTACTATTTGGGTACTATTTATTGGCTGCATCAGATTCTGAATATCTTTACGGTGTACGCTATCTTGACGGACACGCGTTGCGGTGATGCGTCGCCCCCGAGAAGTGCCACGTCCGTGTTATCCTGTTTCTGTGTCACTGAGGGGAGCTACAAGGTGACTTGGTTCGACCCCAGGCACCTCCGGTACTCACCCAGCCCGACCTGTGTGTCAACTGTGTGTGTCACACAGTCGACACCCATGGGTGGTCCGGCTAGCGACCTGGTTCGACCCCAGGGAACGCCACGGCCGACGACCAGGTTCGACAATCGCTATGCCCGGGAATGGGTTGCGAGTTTGTCAGTTGCTGGAAAAAAGAAAAAAAAAAATGAAAAAAAAAAAAAAATAGGCGAGCTATCACACCCAGTCGCGCCGGCTGAAGAGCAGCGTCCGCTTGAGCATCACGTAAAACTGCGTGAGCTCCGAAGTGGCGTAGCGTCGCGGTGATGCGTCGCCCCCGAGAACTGCCACGTTCGTGTTATCCTGTTTCTGTGTCACTTAGGGGAGCTAACACATCCAATCGCGCCGACTGAAGAGCAGCGTCCCACCACCAACCAGAACTGCGAACAAAAATTATGGTGGCTTATCGTTTTGGGGACGATACGAGATCATTGGGGTTCGAATTCTACTGGTCGCCGTGAATTGATTTTTTTACAGAGAAAGTATCCCGGGCAAATATGCAGACATATTTAGATAGCCTCGGTTCCGGTTGGTCTGTCGATCGTCAATCGATTGTGTTCTATCTGGCCTGCCAAAATTAGAAACGAAATTAATTACAAAACGCTAGAGGTACTATCTCACCGCGCCTCGCGAGCCCGTAATCGAACCCTGTATGGGGTCGATTCATAAATTGGCCCGATACAGGGTTCAATTTCGTTGTGGGTTGCGATCGATCACATTTTTCGTGATAAGATATCTTGCATTTTTGTCCAATACGCAGTTTCCCATAATTTCCCAAGTTCAGTGTCACCTGAACGAAGCCATTACTCACCCACGGCAAAAGTGCTCAATGACATAATTCAATATCATTCCTCCAACACTCAATACATCTGAGTTATTGAAACCTGGACCTTAATACTCAATCAATAAAAGCGTGGGCAGGTGCACTGCTCTAGAAACTATAAGGAACTAGGTAAGTGCCACTGGTATGGGCGCAGGAATTTCTATAAGGGCGGGTCGCGTTCCGATGCAAAAATTTACGTTCCGTGCGAGCCAAGGAATAATTCCACATTTTACAGGTGAAGTTTGGCGATCTTTGTATTTAGACCACTTGTGATTAGGAGTGGCAGCCAGCTAAGGATCATGGATAGAGCAACTGCAATTAGGTGTGATTTTCGATATTGGGGATTTTGATGAAACTAAAGAATTAGGATATAATAAAGACAAAAGTCACTGCCTACTCTCTAATTCCTTCCCTACTAGGGGTAGGAGGATTAGGAGGATAGAAATTAGTAGGGTAGGCGGTAACTTAACACACTACCTATTTATTTAACTAATTACCAGTGGCGTGGCGTAAAAGATATCCTTGGGTGAGCCGGTGCAGATTTGGCGTACATTTTCCTTAAGAGCTGCAGAATAAGGTGGTCAAATACCTGATTTTAGGCAAGCCGATAGGAATCGAGTTCTTTGGACGCCACGCCACTGCTAATTACCCTACTACCTTTAATAGGGTCGAAATTAGAGGGTAGGCAGTATTATCTTTGTGTTTATAGAGTGCATGCCACTGGCGTCATATAAGCCACACATTTATTAGATATCAACTTTCTAAAGCGCTAAGTAAAATCAGACCTGTAACATTAGCCCTTGAGATGTGAATTTTAAAAACGAGTAGGTGCAAATATTTTGTATTTGCTGATATTTACCACATACAATCAAATTTTCTCTTGGCTGCTCCGCATTGAGTTTAGAGAAGAATAGGCCTTTACTTGTAGCTATCCTATCCAAAATAATTATGTCCATGTGTATACGCACAAAAGTACACCTGTTTCGTGTCCTGAACGCTTTGTACGTTCAGACTTGTTCATTACGATTATTGCGATGAATATGCCATGAAACAAAGACCAAATTTTAATGAATCCCTCTTTTCACTCTTCTCCGAAATATACTGAAACTACATAAAGCTTTCATACGGTACTTCTGCTGTGTAATTTTCACGATTTCCTTTATTTATTGTAAAAAAACGTAACAACCGAAGTAAAATAATTTAATGACCGATTTTCCGACATTTACTTTGATGTCACGGAAACGAAAAATGATAGGTAAATAAAATCTTTGTAAATTACATCAATGTAAATGTTTGACATAAATATTTTTACAACAATATATTAAAACTCACTACACACTCACTCGGTCATATTCCCTAATTCTCTTTTGCTTTTGGCTTGTCAAAGTATTGTGTGCCTTGGCACTCGGCCGCCAATGCTGTTTTAAATCACGACAAATAATCAGTATTGCTTTCTTTTTCTTTTAGTACCGTGTAAAAGAGATGGGCAGTGATGTGTCACGCGACAGGCGACAATGCGCCTTGTCGCCTGTCGCGTGACACATTACTGGATTGTGCTGTTTTTTTGGACATTCCTTAAATTTCCAGTTTTTCATGGATACCCCACCATCAAAATACGTTACCGAAAAAGACAAGGTCTTATTTCCTAGACTAACCACCCACATGAAAACCTCCTGTAGCGCGTAAGCTGTAGGTATTATTAATATCGTCTAGACTCGCCAAATCTGCTGCTACAAGGTAATCCTCTTCAATATTTTCCTCGTTACTTTTATTCAAAGATAAACATAGTCTATTCACTTAATAAGTTGGGCCGTCGCACAATCTTGGCAGATGAAAATAATGTCAGAGTTCGTGAACTTTATCTCTTAGCGGTGAGAAATGTTGCCAGGTGTAACCGTGGAATTTAAGTACTTCGTATAGCTTTGCTGGAAGGACCGCAGAATTTTGGGATGTTTTTGATTAGCCGCATAAAAACTAATAATGAATTATGGTGTGAAATTAAGGGTGACGTAATTTTGAATAATTAAAAGACGGGTTTTTAATGTATAAAATTCTTCAAGCAGCATGAAAAAAATGTCGGTAACCTATTTTACCTTATACAACGTGTCCCAAAACTCAACGATAAGCCGGCACCAGAGGATGGAGCTACTTATGATTAGTCGAGAAAAAATAATTGAGATATATATTTTTTTCCTTATTTTTTCTCGACTAATCATAAGTAGCTCCATCCTCTGGTGCCGGCTTATCGTTGAGTTTTGGGACAGTATGTATATACACTAACTATTATTGACGTTGACAAAATTATTCTTATAACTACTAAACACATAAAACAAAGTATAAGTTTAAGGTCTATTTTACGTAATTACTTTAACGAGCTACGAATTTTTGACACCATTGGACGAACCACGGTCATTACGGTAATCGTACGATGCCACGAAATCTTTAATAACTTTTCTAAAGTAACGACTAGAAACATTCTATCTACTGTAAAAATATATAATTTTATATGAAAATAAACAGTAAATACAGAAAAACAAACAAAGAATAAAATAAGACTACTTTCTAAACTAAAGTAATCGAAAAATTAAACTAAACCTAAGAAGACAAACCTCAAATTAGAACTAAAAACTTGGACCCCCTTGGCATGGTGCCGAATAATTATGCTGGAAGCGTTTCCCCGCTGTATGGCGATGCTTATTTATTCGCCGATTTATGATAAAAAGCAAATTCACGAGATTTTTTAAAAACACTGAAATCGTTATTAATGTGCCTTTAGTATTTTAAGAGTTTCCTCAACTTCATCCCATCATCGGAACTGGATTTAGAAACAATTGCACGAGTTACTATAAAAACTACTGAAATTACTATACATGTGCTGACTGACAAATTTGATCATGACTGAATTTTGAAAAAATGGGACCAATCTGGAAAATACCTTTATGCCACACCTGGCCATAAAGTGGCTTTTTCCAAGTTTTTGCAAGTGTAGACATAAAATGATGTACACAACACGGGAGGGAATAACAAAAGCCCTCGATCGCATATTTACGTCCCTCGCTTGCAGCTTGGGCCTCAAACATCTGCGATCTCGGCCTTTCTTTGTTTTACCACCCTATGTACTATTTCCATTTGAGAAAATATTTTAAACATTATGGCGAAGCTCTGAGGTAATAAACCCAAAAAATCAAAAATCATAAAAATCGGTCCACCCGTTCTCGAGTTATGTGTTATGTTAATGGTGTAACAAATCCGACTTTGTTTTATTTATTTATTTAAATTTTATTGCACAAAAGAAAACTTATCGTACAAAAGGCGAACTTAATGCCACAAGGCATTCTCTACCAGTTTTTATGTATATAATATAACACTTAAGTGCTTTAAATAAAAGACATGAATCTTCCAGCGCTAACTAAATCCGAGGAGAACAGCGGAAAACGGCCGGAACTAAGGAATCTCCGCCAGATTGTCGAGTGGACAAACACCCTTGCAAATGGCGAAGTTCGTGACCAGACCATTAACAACCGAAATGAAAAGTTTGCGAGTCTTCCAGATTTGAATTTTTTATTTTGTACTTTATTGAAACGCGAACATCTTTCACCTTTGAGTACGAGTATTTTTGATATCAGTTATAAAAAAACCCATGATGAAATATGAGTACAAAATAATACGGCGATTTTTCTCATGAGGCCTCTATTAAATACTCGGGGACAATGAATTCGGGTCATTTTAAGAACAATTATATAGAAAATAACCCGAATTCATTGTCCGTGAATGTACTTACTTTCATTTTGTGCTAAACCTTAATCAGGAACTCATTAGATTTAGAATTCCTAAATGCTAAATAAATGTTACTTTTCTATTGCACTAAATCCATAACAATAAGTTATTAATGAAAATGATCGGTAATCTTACTATGGTGAAGTTATAAATTAGTTTGAGTTTAATGCATAACGGTTGTTACTCTTTCTGTTGGTCATTGAATTAATGCAGTTGTATTGGGATGCCGTAATTTCTAGCGATGTTTTATGCGCATGTTGAATACAGGCGCAACCGTGCATTATGACCCCTACTATAAATTGCTAATGCGCTCTGCTTCTGAAAACGGAATAATAAACATGTCGACTTTGGTCCAATTAAGTTACGGGTACACTTTCCTAATGTAAGCGAATAAGCGTGCCTATTCCTCGTATCACTTTGTATTACAATTTTAACGCTAATATTTGTCGACGTTTTTTCGGTTGCTTAGGATATCAGAGTATAATATTGTATGTACTCATGCGCAAAATATGTCACTGAAAAGAAAAGATTGATCTGCACTGCATCTTTCGTTCATTGAGAATGAGAACTATATCACTTTTTTAGTTCAGTAGTCCAATTTAGTTCAGTCGCTCAATAGGTTCATCTACTTACGTTGATTTAGATATGGTTCACGTTTTTAGGGTTCCGTACCAAAATGGTAAAAAAGGAACCCTTATGGTGCGACTCTGTCTGTCTGTCTGTCTGTCTGTCTGTCCGTCTGTCACAGCAAGATATCTCAGGATCTACTGATGCTATCGACTTGAAATTTGGAATAGTGTTAAGAACCGCTAACCCGAGCTTATAGGATGTAAAACAATTCTTGTAACTTTTTTACTTTTTTTTAAAGGGGTCCGTAATGAGACTTTGCAAATTGAAAGTAGGGCTATTATATTGAGTGAGGTATCAAATGAAAGGGCTTAGTTTGTAGATTAAAACAGTATTTTTGTATTTTTTTTTAAATAAGTAGTTTTTGATTTATTACGAAAAACGTTAAAAAAAATACCGTTCCCCCCCTATTATCTTCGAAGTTACTGAACAGAAAAATCTGTAATAATTACCAATTATTAATGTCATCCTATATATTACAGGAAAAATAGAACGGTTTTCCTAACTTGCACTGTTTTTGAGAAATTTGCAAAAATCTTAACACATACTTATTTGCTCCTACTAAACTAATCGCCATATAGTTTTTCTTGGACTATTCATGTATCTACTTATGCGTTTGTACGGAACCCTCGGTGCGCGAGTCCGACTCGCACTTGGCCGGTTTTTTTGATATACTTCTTGTACTATGTTCACTTATTTCAATACTTACTAAGACACGTCTCATATTTTCCGATTCCAATATGGTTTTTCTTGATTTTGTATGGAGGATAACTACCCCTAACTAGGCCGCGCCGTTATAAGTACGGTAACGTGTCCAATTCAGATTCGCTCCAACGTCAGAAGTGGCTCACTCCGCGATTTTGCCGCGCGGGTAATAGAACCAAAATTGCCCCTCCTCAATTGGGGGGGCTCAGCTAATAACCAGTGACCAGAAAGAGCACGCGCTATGTGATAGAGAGAGACGGTCGGCCGGTGCGTTCTATCCGGTGGTTGAACCCGAACGTCAGTTTTGTTAGAAAGAGAAACTTCTAAACGTAGTACTATTACTTTTTCTTTGCCATCGTCTTACGCCGCGGCCCCCGCACAATGGGCTAGACGACGAAAAAAAAACTGTTTAGTCCGACAGTTAGATTATTAAAAACTATTGTACACGTATTTTTTCTTTTGTTTGACACACAAAAAATTACGAGGATAGAGTGCTTAGAAGTTTTGAGTGACGTCACTCCTAGGTACAATTTTCACCTAGGGGTGACGTCACAATCACAAGCCCCCACTCCGGAAGTTCAATGTTCTATAACTTTGTCGATTTTTAATATTTTGATAAACCAAAAAATACGTGTCTCATATTTTTCCATAATCGGAAGCTGAATATCGGTATGGTATTATCATAATTTGGCTTGGATTGGTTGTATTTCCTAGCAGCTAATAAGTTTTATTAGGGTAGAAATAGAAATCTCGTTTATTGCACCACGGATTCTGTAATCTTTGACCATGTTAATTACAGATGTTACAAAATAATATATACGCTCTCATGGACCCTGTGAGGGTATAGCAAAATCTTAAAACTAAGTCTTAAAGTATAAAGAATAATTAACACTTGCACAGTGACATACACATATTTTTAGTAACATTAGCACAGCCAAGTGTACACAAAAAAATAACTATAATAAACACTACAAATGAAACATAAATAAAATTAACAAAAATACTAGTAGCTACCATAGCGTTACGTAAGCGACAATAACCACATTTTTACTAAAAAAAAACCCGACCGCGGTGCACTTTGAAACTGCATAAAATCCGCAATTTTGTTTATTTTAACGAACTTCATACCCAGTGACACTCGCACCATCAAGACGAATCTAATGATGTATCATTTATCAAAATCGGATGTGCCGTTGAGTAGTTACGAGCGGACACAGGAACGGACATCCATACATACATACAGGTCAAACACATAACCCTCCTTTGGGCTTCGCCGCAGTCGGGTAAAAAGTAGATGTTTGCATGGAATGCTCCCAATAATAAACATAAAGAAAGCATTTAATTCACCATCTATATTCGTCTCGTCTTACTGCTGGACACAGGACTACTCTCATTAATGAGAGTGAATTTAATTAGGAAATTTGAGTTAGTTGTGTCATTTTACAGTGTTGGAATTTTAATACATATAACAAAGGCCACTAAAATTGAGTTAGCGAAATAGATACGGCTACCTTTGGAGATTAAAATAAAGGTGGATAAACAAAGACTAATTGACCAAAACTATGTTTAAATTAGCAATGTATCAAGTTTTGATAACAGGGTTACACTTTAGTTATAGAGAGGGTATTTTAGCCATCCCTAGGGCCGCAGTGAGGGTCTATTTAATATTCATATTATACCTAACAACATTAGTATTTGTCTATGGTTAGGTCAAATACTACATAGATATCACAAATATCTATTATAACTACTACTTAAACTATCTGTTTGGTCTGTCAGTAACAAACAATATTCAAAAATATTCACGTATTTTTTCTTTTGTTTGACACACAAAAAAATTATGACTATACACATACAGTACCACAGAGCGCTGTAAAGTTTCGCGTGGCACACTGTGGCAGCGGCCTATACAAGAGTCCGGACATTTGAGTCATAATCAAAGTATGATTTAGGGGTTAAAAGTTACATAATATGAAAGTTCAATAATTGATTCACTGGAATCAAGCGATATTTTTTCAAAATTTGAACTCACTGCGATGTAAGAGACCTTTAAACTTGCTCGATTCACAACTGGGTAAAAATCGTGTGTCTGTTACAGTCATTATCTCAGATAAATGGCTCAGTATCAAGCCATTGTATTTATTTTTTCTTAAAGAAAGTATACTAGAGAATTAGTTTTCATAGTTTTGAATGTAATTAATCAATTCCTAAGTCTTATACTCATCTCTTTTTAAACGCATGTATTGAAATTACTATACTTTGAGTTTTGATTAAGTTCTAGAGCTGGCTTTAAGTCGGCACCGGAATAATTATTAAGTTCGCGGATAAAACAAAATGTTTTGCAAAATATTGGCTTAGCCTAACCGAGCTCTTTCGAATAAAATGATTTTTTTGACATAAAACTGATACGCCTGGAAATAATTTCAAAGCAATAAATCGCACCACGCGTAATTTGTAGATACAATTCTGAGAAAAAACTGTAAGTGAATATGGTAACACATATATAACTTAAAATATTATATTTTTTGGACATGTTAAAAAAAACAATGTCAATGGATTGTAATGACTGTTTTGGTGAAAATGCATCGAGCAAAGACTTTGTCAAATACTTACATCTATCCACCTCGGAAAGCCATAGAAGATTTCAGCAAATGTCTTGTGTCCTATTTAAATAATGTAATAGGAATAGGAAAGGACGCTACTCGTATGTATCATCCATTTAAAAAATGTTTCTTTTACGGTTATTAATAGGTACTAAAATCGTTTTGGTCACTTGTCAGAAGATGCACAGGAAACGAGCCACAAAATTTATCGTAACGTTAGACTACACCATACCCGTAAATGCAGTCGAGTTGCTTCAAATAAGATGATTTTGTTATCAGATCCCGTAATATCAACCAATATTGTAAGAAAAACAAAAAAATCTTTAAACGTTGATGCGAAAATATTGATTGATGAGATGGAAAATGTTGAAGTTTTTTATACCGATTAAATATTAAAAGACAAGTGCAATATTTTTTATTAATTTTACAGCATATGAAAATTGACAACGCATTGTTAATTTATTTTATTTGTTTGTTTAATGGCCGCCGTGATGTGTGAGATAGAAGAAAAAATAGATGTGTGAAATAAAATAGCAATCAATGTACAACTTAAAAGTAACATTGCTTCAGGCGTTACATTTGGTGTAGATAAAAATCACGATGTATCCATATATTTTTTAACAATAATTAGTTTATTTTGTCCAACACCTCATAAACATTGCGTTATTTCGATATCATTGATTTAACGAATTTTTAATTTTAATTTTTTTTTTGTATGCAGAAAATGTGTTACCATTTATATTTTAAGCAATAAATCACAAGGACAATGTTTTTTTAAATATCCGTTAAAAATATCAAAGCTATACGGCTTGTAGTTTTGAAATTATAGCAAAAATACTAAGCGCCAAAACGCATGTCACGCCGTTTGTATAGGCCGCTGCCACTGTGTGGCATCACAAAATGGTATAATTTGTACCTAGAGATGACGTCACAAGCTCCCACTCCGGAGCTTTGATGGTCTTTATCTTTATCTTTAATCTTTTATCTTTAAATTTCTCAGCAGCAATGTACTGTAAACATGGTTGCGGTACGGCGGTACCGAAATGTCAACGTAACTGTCAACGAGCGTTTAACGTGAGTGTGTTTGCATTACATTGCGGGCTGAATTATTTTGTATGGACAAAATTATTGTTACAACTTTAAGTAAATGTTATCTAATTACCTTCACTTTGTCCTATACTAACCACCGTTAAGAGATTCGCCCGTATTAGACTTACACACTGTATAATGATATTTTGTTACTCGTAACATTATACCTAGATGCGAAAGAATCTCTGTCTGTCTGTCACCTTTTCACGCATATAACCGCTGGACCGATTGTGATAAAATTTAGTTTGGGAACAAATAAGTAGTTTGAGATCTGGGAATGAACTTCTTAGTTTGTCTGCATGCGTTTATTGTGTTACGATTTGAAATTTTTATTATTTTTTTTTGTTTGAAATGGCATAGGTAAATTTTCGAAGACACTCTTCAAACATCATTATAGCGATTTGAGTATTTTTATAGTGCAACTCTTATCGAATGGTGTCATTCGAAGACGGTTATTAAAAAAAATCTTTATCTTTGAAATAAAAATTCTATGTGTTTCTCTTTACCCTCTATTTAACACGTGTTTTTATTCCATGACTACGCCTATAAAGCGCAATTGCGCTTATTAAAATTCCAGTAATTTTATTCCACTACAAAGCATTTTTGCATCAACCGTTTTCCAACCGGCGCAGTGATGTACGCAAAAATGTCACTTGTTTTTTGTCAATTGGATACCGAGTTTTACAATGTGTGGTATTTTCTTTAAAAAATATTGCCAGGAATAGGTTTGCCAAAAAGTTTTACGTAAAATAAGTTTTCAAAATCTTTCATTCACCCTAATTGGGCTTAAAGTACGCATCAGACTAACTAAGACAGTGGCATCAAATTACAAGGCTAAGTCGAGCCAAATATGACTTATTTTTTTTCAAGAGCTATAATAAAAAAAATCCAAGGACTTAAATAAGACAAGCCTTTAGAAAGATAGTAACCAGATTTTTCTGCAACCATAGCCATTGTCATCCAACTAAAACCCCTTTTAAGATTAAAGCATACAGGGTGGAAAAAATCTATGGGCCCTGGAGGGGAACTACCTTAAATCCTTTAGTTAACTCGTTTTACTCAAAGGAAACATAATTTTATTTAAAAAAAATCCCCCTCCAGGTAATAATTTACTTACCTAGGGCAGTAAAACAATGAATGTTTCAGATCGCAGGTATTTTACAATGAATATGCGATCCGGCACTTTATTACCGCCCGTGGTAAGTGCAAAATTTTACGTCTCCTCCAGGCCAGGAAGTGGGATTTTCCGCACGCTTAGCGTGCGGTAATTGCCACTTTATGGCCAGGCGTGACGTAAACGGTATACCTTTATACTCATCATTTCGCCGGCTAACTCCTACACTGATACTCAACCTTTTCCGGCACACGCTCTACCACGTGCAAACTGAGAACAAAGGAAACCCGATAAAGTCCTTAACTCTTTCCCAAGTATTTGTTAATTCGAAAGGTACAAACCTTTGACTAGTAGTCCACTGAATATCGTGACTATATGTGTGGTGGGTGTGTTTGAGAATAATAACACGAATTATATTGTTTTTCCTAAGCGTGTTGTCGATGGACAAAGACTTCTCTTTTCACCACGCCTTCCAACTGAATGCAGAAGTACTCTTTAAAAGTGTTTTTATGAACGAGAAAGAATAAAAAAAAAATACGTTTCAAGCGGGACTCGAACTGGCACGTTCATGGTTATCTGTGCCAATACAGACGCTATATTTAATAATACCACCCATACCACCGCTCGAGTAATCGAAATTCTCATCTTCTATACACCTTAGTGAGGCCTGTAGCGCCATCTGCCGCAATATCAGCGATTTGCGAGCGAGCTGCGGGTGAGTTAGAAGCTATGTATAGTGCGAATCTTCCCAGGTAAATTTTTCGCTTCGAGCCCTAATCTTTCAAACAAAGGCCATTGTATCCATTATGGTAGCTTTGCCATAATAGATACAATGCGCTACAAGCTAGTTACAATACATACAATGGCCTTTCTTTGGCGCTAGCTAGCTTGTAGCGCCTAGCGCTAGGCCATTGTATCTATTATGGCAAAGCTGCCATAATGGATACAATGGCCTTTGTTTGAAAGATTAGGGCTCGAAGCGAAAAATTCACCTGGGAAGATTCGCACTTATAGCTCGTTTTGTATGGAAACTCGCCCGCAGCTCGCCCGCAAATCGCAAGTGTGATAAGGCCCTTACAACTTCACAACTTATAAACTAGCATGAACTGGGGTGACCGCCAGAGCTGCCAATGGCAGATCGGGTGTAAAGATTTTTGAATGGAGACCTCAAACTAAATACCTACATTGTCGGATAACCAAGTTAAGGTTGCCGGAAGGCGATGGAGACAAAAACATGCAACTGGTAATGGGGATGTTGACTAATGTTGAATTTTACAACTTAATATAGTCACATGGATTGGAAAATACTTAATTATTATAACACAGAAGAAATAAACAAAAAATGTATAAAGAATATAAAGATGTGAGACCACAAAGTTTAAAAAAAATCGATATTTTTTTATCGTCTTAAAGAAAAATTCAAGTTAATTTCGGAATGCTTTAATAACACTAAAAAAAAAAAAATTTATGATAACTATGTGCTTAAACGCACTTTTTCGTACTCAAATTTTTTTCATACAGACTTAGTACAGCGAGGACAAGAGATGACGCCACAGGGTGCGTCCGTGTTGTATGGGCCGTTTTCAACGCTCAGTGCGGTCGGCTACTTTTGATTGCAATTTGTGGCTGTTATAGTAATCCAAGTGTAGTAGTTATAGGTATATATTTGTTCCTCGTAAATAGTAGAATCCATTTACATCAGAAACAAAATTTAGGACACAAGCCTATTGTCCAAGTCTTTACGGGCGACTTATGTTCAGCGGTGTACGTCTCAAGGCATCAAGGAATAATTAATTGAGCAAAACTTGATAAAGGAGCACAGTATTTTATGCGAAAATTAATGTTCAACTGAAAATTAAACTTGGTATTTTCATATTTAGCCTTTTAAACGAATTGCAAGTTAATAAAGGGCAATAACTTCATCGTATTTCACAGCTAGCTTGAAAATGCTCGCGTAAGCTTCTTAGTAGTTTTATGACTTCAGAGTGCACAAAGTGTTCACGACGGCCCTAGGGAACGACTACTGTTCCTAGCATGCTACCGTTAATCGTCGTCGTAAAGCATTTATCTCTCTCACTCAGCGTTACGTCGTTGGCGAAAAACGTCTCGTGCTAGGTAGGTTGCATGTCGTACCCTATATTGTATGTATCTGTCATATGTCGTCTACATTATGATTGTATCTGTCATGTGTATCTCTCTCTCTCTCTCTCTCTGTGTGTGTGTGTGTGTGTGTGTGTGTGTGTGTGTGTGTGTGTGTGTGTGTGTGTGCGTGTGCGTGTGCGTGTGCGTGTGCGTGTGCGTGTGCGTGTGCGTGTGTGTGTGTGTGTGTGTGTGTGTGTGTGTGTGTGTGTGTGTGTGTGTGTGTTTTTTGTTATGTACGTAACGTCTTGGTAAATATATGAAATACAATTCATGCATTCTCCGACAGATATATTTAAGAAATTAAGAGTAAAATAACATGCTCGAGTATATTGCTGCCGTGCAGAACCTAAAGTACAGTAAGTTAATACGATTTTCTTCACACTTACTGTACTTTAGGTTCTGCACGGCAGATTGGATGTCTATTTTGACCGTGTGTATATCAATTGTGTCATATTTGTAGCTAATTATGCGTTCGAGAAAGTGTGTGTGTGTGTTAATGGGTGTGTATTTTTAAACCCTCCACATACAATTACTTATCCGTGCCAAGTTACAAAACCGCGAAGTGTCTCGCAATGTGCCATATAAACACAGTTGGAAGACTAAAGATGCACAATGCATGTTACTTCGGGCAACTGTGCAAAACAGTTAACAAGATGGGTACTTAAGTGTTTCTTAGTCCCCGTTTACATTGCATGGACTAGGTACATTACTTACAAATCCTGGTACACAGTAAGTAAGCCAGAATACAAACTAAGTTGTGTGAAGTATGAGACAACTTGTAGAATATAATTGTATAGCTTAAAGTTTAGTATTCAACATGGCATGTGAATCATCGCAAAAACACATCACATTAATATTATACATATGAAAGTTTGAAGATATATAGATTTTATTACTAAATAACGCAGTTAAAATGGAAAGGAATTTTTTTACGTCATAAGGGGCAAACGTAAGCGATTACCGCCGACATAACCACCAGCATCACCAGAGGAGTGAGGAGATAAGTGCGTTGCCGGCCTTTCAGTAGGGAGTTCGCTCTTTTTTGGATTGAGATGAAAGGCCGTACCAGGATAAGCTACTGATTCTGCCGCCACCGAGTTTTGGCTTGTAATTTTTACGGATAGTGTAACTTCACATTTGTGACAAGTAAGCCAAATTTCAGCTAACCCTAACCTAACCTAACCTAACCGAACAGCAAATAACAGGATCTTCGACGAATTGTTTGTAGACAAACAACACCTTTTTTATTTGCATCTGTTTGCATTATAGAAAGAAAACTGTCACGATTCTTATTCTTTCAGAATCAAATTGAATTATTATAAGTGTTTCGAGTTATACTTGTAACTGTGTCACAGTTAATGTTAAAAAAATGAAATGGCTAACGATAACCAATTTAAAAGGAAAATTATTCAATTTTGCTGTTTTTCTCAAAAATAAGTTTCTGCTTAAAAATGTTTCAACACGGTGGATTTATATTATATAATTTAGATGATCCTATAGCTAGGTACCATCTGGCTCCATCATCAGTAGGCTTATGATGCTACGCTTTGTCGCGCGATAAATAAATGATACAGCATCCGTCACGTTCTGACAATATGTGTGTAAGAGTGACGGATGCTTTATCATTTATTTATCGCGTGACAAAGCGTAGCATCATAAGCCTACAGGATCAGCTCATGTCATAATAATATTGCATATCCTTGCTAAATTCCAGCCCAATCGGAAACCGGGAAGTGGGTCTAATTTACCTTGCAAGATTTGATTACAGATACACAGACAGATAGACAGACATACCCCGGGATATGCGGAACTAAATAAAAGTTCGGAAAAAAATAAAATAACTGATGTGACGGAACGTAGCCTCGTCAACATATTAAAAAAATAATTTACAGTTCATTCAGAATTTGAAACTTCAGTTGCAATCTTCAGTTACGGGTTTCAGAGCTGGAAAAATTGTAAGGTTACCAGTTCAACCGACCGAACTGAAGCTCCTAAGAAATGCAGAGTAATGGATAAAATCCTAACATTGCTCAAACAATTACGTTAGGCGTTTGGATAAACATTATATTAGGAAAAGATATGGAAGATTTGCAATCTTACCTAGTATAAATATCCATGGACGTTGGTGACGAAAGCACCCAAGGTAGGGTATATTTACAACCATGGCACTTATAAACATAACATAGGACAGTTGCAGATTATTCCAATACTTAATTAATTTTCTTCGCCACGTGAACGTAAACAAGGAATGATATCGAAACTGACCGAATGTATTTGAAGTGATGTCACAAATACAATCGCGTAAGTTATGGTTTAGGGAAAATTATCGGAATTAAGATAATGTTTTAATTTAGTTTAATTATATTATATAGATTAGAAAATTAAGAGAAAATTATTGGTGAGTTTATGAAAGTGATTTGTGATAGCTAAATTAATAATATTATTTGCGGGTTCGAATGGGAAAACTTAGTTAATACAGAACTGATTGTCTATGGCAAAGATAAATAATCGAAAGTACCCGTAGATAAGATTCCTAAGGAATAGACCTTTTGCTCTTAGACATAAGGTTGATTTTGGGCAAACCGTAAAATATTGGCGCCTTTTTATGGACCAATCACAAAGCGTCCCAATGATATGCATATGTGTGCAGTATTTTTGGACTGTTGGATTATCGAAAAATGTTGCCAATTACTGGAGGAGCAAATTGGATTGGAGAATAATTGTATGATTAGATAATAAAATAGGTAGACTATAATTAAGCTTTCTAGTAATTAGGAAAGGACATTAAAAGGATAATTTATTTATGTGTTATTATACGTTAGGACAACAGTATTTCAGCATAAATGGGAAACATTCGGGAATTTATGTTTCAATAATTGGGATCACTACTTACGAAACGGACGGTTATACGGACTACCCTCGGAATAAAATTCCTCAAATCAAACAAAGAAATAGGCTGTATGTCTTTAGTCATAAGGGCGATATTCAGCCAAATGAGAAAGTGGCGTGATCTTGCTTCTTCCAATCAGAGGATGTCCCGGAACTATGAATGTGTGAAATTTACCCTGATGAAGAATCGTGCATAATGAGACTGAGATATCGAAGGATCGACATAAGGTTGAAAATCATGTACATACGAAAAACCGGGAGAAACGTCTATAAAACCCAATGTAACCAGTATTTCAGCGTTCAGTCTCGCCTCGGCGACACTGAAACCAACCTCAGCTCTCGCGAGCTGCCATCAATAGTCCTCGTCTTCAAACCAGCCCTGGAGGCTGCCAACATTTAGTCGCCGATACTAGATCTCTGCGAAAGCTGTACAGGCCGGTACAGGCTATGTCTAGTGTTAGGAAATAACTGAACCTTTGCGAAAATCTTTCGAGATTATGTTCAGTTATTAATCAGATTAGGGATCTCTTCAATTATTCTCATCTGCGGCTTGCCGACGGCGGAGCCCTGCCCATTTTCAGCCAGAATTTGGGACTTCTTCAATTATTCTCTTCTGCGGCTTGCCGACGGGGGGGTTATCGCCATTTTTAGTCAGATTTTAGGCACATTTTAGTCACATCTTAGTCGAGGGTTTATGACCAAATTGGGGAAGGCCTACGTCCATTATTGAGTCCAGGCTGGGCCTACGCGGGAGCCCTGCCCATTTTTAGTCAGATTTTAGGCAGATTTTAGTCTTAGTTTAGTCACATTTCAGTCAACAGGTCCTATGTTCATTAAGTTAGTCCAGGCCTACCTACAAAAGGGTCATGTTTTAAATAAGAAAGATTTATGTCCATTTTCAGAAGTTCTGTCTTGCATACAAGGGGTTCTAGTCTAAATTTAGGGGAGACCTACGTTTAATTTAGGCTGACAGTCGGTAGGAATCCTGCGATCATAGTTTGAACCATAATATGAAACTTAAATCCACGTTACAGCGGAGGGAATCGTCAATTGTCAACGGCGGGGCAGCGGGGAGGACGCCCTCGGCTTGCCCGTGCTCTACGGCGTGCACCTGGTCCTAGATTGAAGATAACAAAGACAAACGAGCAACGGCGCTGCGGGGGGCTGGCTGGCGGTGAACGTGCAGACCACGGCGGTGGCGTGTTCCTGTCCTTACAGCGGAGGGAATCGTGACTATCGACGGTACGGCGGTGCAGGTGGCGGCGGTCGTGCGCGTCGGCGGCGGGCGCGACGTCCTGTGGCAAGACCCGGTTCCTGTTCGTAGAGGTTTGAAGACATCGAGGGGTAAGTGTTTTATTTTATCACTGGTAGGGCTATCCGTGTGGGGGTTGCTTTGTTTTGGGAGTCAGAAAGTCATAGGCCTGTTTGGTCCTAGAATTGTCTAAAGTCTACTAAAGTTATTAACATATTAAATGCATTTTAAGTCAAAGGTAGCAACAATTTCGGTTGAGACGTCAAGCGAAATTGTTAGCATATTTTTTGATCGAGCATAGGCGAGGCTACCTAAAGGTCCTTTGTGCATGTGAATCTTTGTGTATTTCATCATTATGTTACTATTTTCCTACTGAAACCTTTTATGACATTGAACTATTGTTTGTGTAATGTGTACCGAATATGAATGTGGTTATACCATTTTACGAATTTTTCCTTACGATCGTTGTGTATGAAGGTATTTGTGCACAACAAATTAGTGCGCGTCATATTATTTAAATTACAGCTAATTAATGCGATAAATTCCACTCGGTTTATGGGGATAGTGCGTGTCTATATATGTATGAATAGACTTAGGTCGGCTCCTACGTTTTACCTCACGGTTTTACATAGTTGTAAGCTTGCGATTAATTGATGCGTAAACTACCGTTTGTTTATGAATAATGAGTTATGAGTTTCGTACAGGTACGGTTAGATTTAAGCCAGGTGGTACGTTATCGTATCGTGATGTGAGTGTGCGGTTTCTCATGAATTTTATAAGTGTTCATTTATCTGAACATACATATTTTCTGCTACGTATTTGTGTGTGCAATCATACCCTCAATCTTTACTATACTGAGTTATGTATGCAACTTACTTCCTAGGAAGTTTTATCTACGAATCGTTAAGAGTACGAATTGAAACATATTCAAAACACCGAGACCTTTTGTTGGTTTCACCGAGATTTATTTATTTTAATTATTATGCATTTATGTGTTGTGAATGTGATGAGACGAGTCTATTGTCGGATTCTTGCATGTAATTTATTGGGTTGATTTTGTTACTTATTGCATTTCTATGAGTGGATGCTTTTATATTTCATGATGATAAACCCGTGTTCAGGCAATTATTACCCGATGTTTATTCATGTTTACATAAACTTTACACACTCAGTCACACATACTTGCACATTAATTTAGTATAGGGTAAGTTAGCAGCTGATAGTCATAAATTTATTTATTACTTATAGACAACTTCAAGCATTCTTTTGGGAACCAAGTAGGTAGTAAATTGATCTTAAAGGGGGGGAGAATGAGGTCAATTTAATAGGTGGATAGGGGGTGTATAGTTAGCAATAGATATATCATTACTATATGATATTAGGTAGGTGCCGTGGTAATCGGGGGGAGACGGTTTGTCTGCCATATTGCCGTAATGTGACAGGGGAGCGGTCTCTGCCTCCGGGCTGACTGTACTTACGAGATAGGCTAGTAGTTCTGGGGATAGGTTTCAGAATTGTACTCATGCTGACATGAGTCATGCCGGCAAGGTTGCAGTTCCTTAGGGGTTACTGATAGTAGAGGTTATTGTCATTAATATTGATCCGTAGTTTATATAGCTCATCCAAGCATAGTCACGCCGTTTGTGGACCCATGGGTAACTCAGGCTGACGTGAGTGTCTACTGTACTTCCCCCTAATGACCGTGTGACTGTGGGAAACCCTAGTGTGGTTATGTGTTCTTCACCGACGCATGCCATACAAACAAGCTTGCTTGTCCGGCTTTGCCGAGCATTTGGCTGATGGAGGATTGTTGGCCTCTCCTCGGAGAGTTGAGCCCTGCCTAGCGGGAAATCCGAAATGCAGTCATACCCCTGTTGTATACTCGAGCTTAGTTCGCGATTTGTTTGACCCTTTGCTATTAGTGACCCATGGGTATCTTGTAGGGGGAGCTTAGTTCAAGGAATACCGACCAGAGTTGATTTGTAGTATTACCATTTCTTATATCGTCACGCCACATTATTATACAATCCCGGGGAGGTCAGAGTCCATATCCCCGCAAATGTTAGTGGGAGTCATGCAGGTTACGACCGGTGTCTGTTGAGTATGTGATTTTGAACTCTTTAGCGTGAGTGCTTTGGGAGCTGTATTATAATTGGCTTAGGGAGAGTTTTATTCTCAATTACATAACAAGTTTGAACACTTGATACCCCACTCTTATTCGTCAATAAGAACCAGCTCTGGGAGGACCCTTGGTAGCTATTCGAGTAGGGATTTAGGTACACTGGTTTAATCCTAGGTTCCCACATACCGACTTTTAAGACATTAAAGTCACACTTAATACATATCATATTATGATTTAGGCTTTATTGACTGCTTACTTTAGATTTGTTCTTTATCATATTATGAAATAGGTTTGACTGACTGACGTCTTAGTATAGCTAGGCCAAGACACTTGACCGTTATAGGGTTACTGACATCCTGCCTTTGACAAGACTACTAGACTGAATACTATGACTAGACCCTATACATACAGCGACTGTACTGGTAGGCTAACAGACCGGTGGATGATTATTTACGACGTTTTTTATCATTCGTAAAGCCCTAACTTACAAAACGTTGGTAGTTTCATGAATTGTGAAGATTGAGCAAATTCCATAAAATAATCCATCTTTCACAATTCTTCTTGCCAGGTATTAGAGCAGAATCCGTCTATAAATAAGCCTGTATCTTAGCTTATGTTGTCCTGCATGTGGGGAGCTGGGACTGACATATGCTATAGATACAGCACCTTAGTTATAACACTACGTTATAACCTCCCTATTTTCTGTCCTCTCAGTAATATTGGCATCTGAGCCGATACAAGAGTTTCCCATAAATGTTATATGCCTCCAGGCATTTTTGTGGAGGGGGCTCATCGTCTTTGGCCGGAGCTACTGGTGATAGCGGGGATAGGAGCGTCACCCTTGCCACAACCCTAATACCTTTTTTTATACTATAATATCAACGACTATAATCATACAAAAGACTACTTCGATTGACAGACAATTTTGTATAGAATGACTCATGACTGTTACTTTCCCGCCTCTCTAGAACCTTCTGTATAGTCTAGAATATAGAGCTCTAACATGATATCATCTCTTATTAACATTACGCCTTTCTTACATAAGATAATAAAAAGTTAGTTCATTTATTTTATATCTACCATACTTACATTTCCTTCAATCAAGTCAAATATTCCTGCGGAGTCCCTGTCTTATCGAAAAGAGTTCTGGGTTATATACTCCACGACGAAGGGTCCTACCAATACTAGAACGATCACGCCATGGCCAAAGACAAGCTTTGATTAATATCTTAGGTATAACATATCAACCATTCGGTAATAAGTATAATAGTAATAGTTCAGTATTAACAGCCTTCAGTACTTACACTAGATTCAGAGGAAATTACCAGTAGTTTCAGATTCTTTAGATTTTCATTCAGTACTAAATTTCAGTGGTATAGTTTCAGCTACAAAGTCCATCGTCATGTAATTTCAGTAGGGCAGATTTTCTAAGGCGGACTTCTTGGGCGGGATAGAAGATGTAGAGTAGCGAGAGTAGTAGTTAGGTGGTAGGGTAGGGAGATACTACAATATGTGATGCCGTGATACCAGGATTAGTTAAAAGCTAGTTTAATCAGAAAAGTTACATTTATTATCATAAGCTTGTCTGTAGTAACCCAACAATGGGTTACAATTTGTTGTCGTTAATGGATAGAAAGACGGGGGGCCGCAGGGATTTATTGATTAAATTATGTGTATTTCAAAGTCTTCATTAATAATTAAACCAAATTTAGTCATGAGCACAGGGCAGGTATCACTTCTATTAAAATAACTGCATAACTGTTTATTACCAAGCAGGAACAACATTATTATCTTTTTGCCAACACTTCATTATCATGTATTATCTTTTCACTCCACTATTAATCTGAAACAATAGAATAATTTATTTTTTATTAATTTCATTTTCAATTAAAACCACAGAATTATTTTTAGAAATTTACAGAGTTTTATCTTACTAAACAGGTGGTTACCTTAAACCATGATCATAGTTTATAGTTAGGAAATAATCAGAAAATCATTTCTTAAAAATACCATCAATAATTATTTGTTTTATGACTCGAGTAAGAAATTGAGAAATTAATATGAATATAAATAATAAAGCAGAAACGTGCAATTAAATTATCAATTAAGGATCATACCAACCTTGTTTTATCAGTATTCATCACTGTAGAAAGAAAAATCCATGTTTGGAAATTTTCTCCGGAGACTCTCCAAAGACAAATTATGATTTCTAATCGAATTGTATTCTGAGATGTAGGTATGTTGTAGTAGACTCATCATTAAGCTGGGCTAGTTATGATTAGTAGATAATAAAATCCACAAATAGGTTCCCAAGCACTTTGCAACTCTTATCTTTGCTTCATGAAGGAGGTGGAGGAGGGGTCAAGGCCGACGGTCACCGACATCACTTAATCATTAGAAAAGTTTGGGTTTGCTTGGTGATTCCAACCGGGCACTGCAACTCTTCGTGTACAATGATAGTTGAAAGCCAGATTTCAAACTATTTTTCAAATTAAAGGACATGTTTTCATAATTAAAGAAACCACTTTCATAGGTTATGTTTCCAAAAAAAAATATTATCATGGTTTGCAGTAATGTAAAGCTTGCTGTTTGTACACTAACATAATTAACTCACAAAACAGTTCATTGGTGTACATTTTCACACTCCAATATGCTTAAAATTTTAACATTTTTTTTTTTTATACACTCACTAGGTTATATTTGCTTTGTATTATATGATTCATTGTTTAGCATTTACAAATTGATACCGGTAACCTGTTAGGATACATGCCCAGTCTTTATTTATCACACTTGAGAAAAACCTAGGTAGCGTTATGTATTTTTACTACACAATAGTCAGGCAACAAGGAAGATAGGTTATGGCACTTGTGACGAATTTAACACTCCCGACGCGTTGTCATAAATTAGGAGGGTTTGTCGTTCTAAGAAAACATCGCTGTAGCAATGAATGACTTTGATAGCGATAGTGATGAGAAACGTCATGTCAGTGTCATCACAATAGGGTACTTTCCTGACAGATCAAATCAGTCATTTTTTATGAATTATCAAAACGCTCGGATAGTATGAAGTTTCTATGAGAAAAAGCATAATGACGTCATTGTGCTCAAACATCAAATAATCTCCTCATTTATAGCTTTTTGGTCTTTTAAAAATCGTATAAAACGTTAAATAGGTGAATTTTAGTTGATTTTTGCAAATTTTCGAAAGCAGATTTCAAGGTTAGCGTGAAGTAATAAATTACTTGTTGATTACATTACATTATTGACTACAGGCAAGTACCCTATTAGAATGTCATCCGGCCGCGTGATGGCATTACACGTCGTTCAGTAGCGAGAAATATAAGCTTAGTTTGAGTAACAAACTATATCTCGTGCGGTACAAAAATAGATTGTATTTATTCCATTCGTGACACATAATTATAAAGATATATTTGGCACTATTAGGGCATTTATGTTGAGAAAATTCGTAATGATGAAATATTAGGTTAGCTGTAATTATGTCCACCTTACAGGAACATATAGGTAGTCGATTAATTATATTACGGGAATTTCTTAACGTAATAGTATTTCTTGTGCATCCTTCCTTTATGACATAACTATAGCTACTTTCATAAAACATAAGTAAATCATTGATAGCTTTAATTGTCCAGTAGTAATTTTATAATACAATACTTACCTTTATGAAAAAAAAAAAAAATTTTAAATTACAAACAGCATACAGAACGCAAAATTTTATTTAAATCAGTGTTTAGGAAAATCGTGATATTACATTTTTGAATATGAAGTGACATTACTAAAATTGCAGTCAGTACATCCCTAGGTAAGGTGACAGATTATAGATAGGAAACTAAAAGTCAAAAGTAAAAATTATGTATTAGGCAGATGAAGGGTTGAAAATTGTTTGAGTTATGTCATCGTACTTCAAGCGATTTTGTGGGCGTTCATGTGCCATTTTCGTCACAAATTAATTCTCCTATATTAGATAGGTTATCCCCAAGACCTGTTTAGTTAAAATTGTCAAATCAAATTATTTAACAGCCGAACAGTAGGGAGCGTGCACGGCGAATACACCGCCAATCCAAATCTTGTGCATTGTTATATTAAGGTCACATTGATATAAAGTGTCAATAATGTGACTTGTATTGGTATGACCACGACTTACTGTATTTGGAATTGACAATTGTAGATGGTATATGATTATTCAGGCCTGCTAAGTTACCTTTTCCATTCGTATAGACCATTGATATTGCTTCTAGGTCCCTATAGTAAAGAAAAGTTATGTAGTCAAAAGTAAAAATGCTTTTTTTTTTTGATACGGATATTTCTAGAAAATAAAAGGGAAACCAACAACATGATACTTTATTATTAATAGAATATTTGCCTAGATAATTGCGGTTAAAACATTGAGATTTATTGTTTGAATTCTAGATCTAGACAATTAGGACAAAGTCATGAGACAATCAAAAATTAAATAGCCATTATTTCAAGACATTACTTCAAGAATATAAACATTTTATTAGCTAGTGGCTTCTATGGAACAAATTACATCTTTAGCGCAGACCTGCTTTACAACTAAACTTTATTTTAAGGAACCAACCAGTAGATTTAGGATAGTTTAACCAAACCTCAATAAAATTGAATCGACAATTACACCAAAGTATTTTAGCACCTGCAAATTACACAAATGACGGGTAGACTATTGAGAAGGAACTTATTTATTAACTTATTTGTCTAGATCAAATTGCTTAAAAAAATAAACATTCTAGTAGGGTCTTACGACTATGATTCTTTTAAGTGTAGCTTACTTACTAAACACTAAGTTGTGACACATGTAGTATAGTACCGGATATGACTCATAAAAATCAAGAGAAAAAAAAAAAAGAATCGTTTATTTCCGTAAGTAGGCCCTCAAGGGCTCTTTTACATGTCTTATCTCTAATTCTTTTCTTTGGCGCCTCGGGTAATTGACCTTCTGGTGAGAAGAAGCGCCGGAAGAAACTCACCAGTTTCTCTTTTCGACCAAGAAATATAAAATTAAAAAACTTAATTAGTATTGGATATTAGTTGCAATACTGAAAGGTTCTAATTGATAGTACTATGATTTGTCCGTGAGGTTTCATTTGGTAGTTGACAGCAGTAGTAAATTTCAATGAGTCCGGGAAGTGGTTCTCGAGTTCAACAGTTAGAGGGTCCGGGGGCCGCCTGAAAAGTTTAAAATTAAATTTGGTAAAAATAGTTAAACAACAAAAAAAAAAATAGGGAACGTTACATAGGTAGACTGTGGCACGGGTTAAAACTAGGAAACAGAAAAGAGAAAGTTCTGACACCTTATAGTATGTTATTATGGTTCCTTACTTATAATACTAACAATGATCGCTGTCTCCGAACCATAAATGATAGTTTATAGCAATAAGCTCTTGCATAACAAGATATTACCCATCACCACTATCTCCCATTATAACAACCATTCTACACATATAGGCAGTATGAACGACCGTTAGCGCATTTGCCCATTGCTCAACTCCCCGTAGATAAATTATAACCGAGTTAAGACCAGATAGGGTGTGTGATAGGCAGTGGTCATTTTATCCAGTCAATTGGTGGAATAATGCATAGGCATTATTATACTTATAGACTGAATTAGGATTAGCAGACAGAAGAAATAATACTTACAAACATGATATTCAATAAACCGGGTCCGACATCTGGCATAGCTTTTTAACCATTTATTTTGTTTAGATTCCATTTACTCATGTTCCGATTGTTAAATCGACATAATATATAATAAGCAACGTTATGAGTATTACTTTTAAAGAGTCACAAAGAAGTCTGGTAACGTTGAAAACCTGTAAAGATACAAAATTACACGTTAAACTCAGTAGGAAATATTTTATATTATATCACTGGTAGCAACATTTAAATGTGGCCTAACAAAGGTAGTATTATAAAACTTACTTAGAATTTCGGTGCCGTAGAATCCTTTGGTGGTCCAACATTTATTTTATTGTAACACCTATATTATTTGCCTGCTAGAAGTAGTTTACTAAATTATCCCTTCATTGTAAGTACTCTTAAGATATGTCCTTTGCTTCCTGTGAAAGATTTTAACGATGATTACAAAGTCAGTCTGCTGGTGTAGTTTCATGTACAAATATAGAAGATAGGCATTACACACATACTTACTCTTTTATACGTCATAGTCAATTCATCCACTAATTACTATAATATACCACGAATCCATTGGTAAAAAGTTAGTTATATTCTTCTTGTGGAATATTATGAACATTTTCAAAAGAGCTAATAGACAGCCGACTACTAGAGATGTCAAAAGGAACTATGGAACCGCGGCTGAGTAAAGCGACAGAATTAGATATCACACGCAGGTAGCGAACTTTAACACTGGTATTATCCTATCAAATTTGGTCGGATTAATCCATTACCATAGAGAATAAACGTAAAGGTGTTTACACACTTGAACGCATGGAATTTTGCATACTTTATGGTTTTTTATCCAACTTGAGAAAATGAAAATAATTACGATCACGTATTATCGTAAAGGTCTTTTGAATGCAAATCATTTTAGATTTATTACTTTTAGGTAGATTAGAACTATCGAGGTTTAGTTTAGTCTTATACGTAGTTTAATTGTATCAGTTTAGGATAAATTTTAAGTCATTTTACGTTTTCTATGATCTTGTTATTCTTTGAATTGCCAATTAAATATATATATTTCACGTTTTAGATTTTAACATTTATGACAGGTTAAAAACGAATTACAATTACAAAATTATGGCACTAAAAATCCATATTCAGCGTTTTTTTTTTACGTCGTTTTATTTTTACTACTCAGAAAAAATGTTCAAAATCAATGACTGGAATTGACTTTTTATGAAACCGAAAAACAGTCCCGAGATAAGTATTATCAAAGTTGTCACGATTTGTTGTTTCGTTATAACAAATAATCGTCGGACAATAGAGGTTGTCAAGTCGCGTGGTTGAAACGTTTAAATATTTTAAGGATTTTCCGAACTAATCAAAGCAATAGGAATATTTCACATTGTATCCAATATCAGATTAGGAAGTCGGATACAACTCGTACATTCTATCTAGTCAGTATCGTATCGGAGGTTGGAACCGATATCAGGTCGGGGCATGTGAGATCCCTCTAGCCATTGACAAAATATATTTTGATTGTCTGTGAATATTAATAGTTACCATATTTGAAAAAAATTGGGACCCTAAGTGTTGCCATATATTACGGTAAAAATTTATAAGCTGAGATTAAGGGAAAATTAATAACCGACCAAATCGGGTGTCAGTCGTGGCCAATAAGTTTAGCATCATGATTGAATTTGACATTCTGCCAGGTTGACCAACTTTGAATTAATAAGAAACTATAAATTGTACTCACAGGGTCCACCATTTGACACCTTATGATTGTATAGAAGAAGTGTTTCTGAACGTACCTAGAGTTTAGCCGGAGTTGCCAATGTAATATAGTTTGAGATGAATAGGATATTTTGGTAGTAACATTTTCATATGGCAATATGACAGAACAATTTTAAGAGTTAACAGTTATACTTATGATGAGATTGACGAATTAATCGGAATTTGACATATTTTGAGACGGTTTGTTGACAAAATTTACTTGCGAAACCATTGAGATAGTAATTAATTAATATGGACTAGATACTATTAGAATAATTTTATAGAACGGTGTTAAGTATTCAAAGTAGTGCAACACAGTCTGTTTGGCTAAATTTAAATGACGCAAGCAACACTGAAAGATAATTGTCATTGTCAGATGTAACCGCTAAAAAAATATTATGTGGTTTGAATCATGTTTGCAAAGAAACATAAAAATTTTATCAGTAAAATTAATGGTGATTATAGTTTTGTGTTAGGAAGGTGATCTAGTTGAAAAGTGAGAACCAGAGTGATGAGTTCATTTTCGTGAATATGAAGTTAGTAATAACAATCCAACTCGAAAATATAACACCCTAAAGGTTAGTATAATTTTGTCATAATCATACATTCTGATAAATAGACTGTTGAAAATTAGGTAGAAACATCGCGTCCATAGGATACATTCAATAAAAGATGCGGCCTTATCAAGAATGAATGTTATAATGATTGAAAAGAGATTTGACAATAGTTGACAATTAATATCAGATCTAGTTGATATAAACATTTTACCATCCAGATAAACGGTTTACAATTAAAATAGTAAATTTACACACTAATTTTGTCGAGGAATCCTTCATGTGTTTAAGTTTCCTCTGCGAAACATTCCGGAATATCAATAAATACAGTACCTATAAATGTTTGTGTCATTATAACATTTTTAGTCTACATATGATGACATCGCATAGAGGTAACTAAAATAAACATCTTTTATACGGACCACTTTTCCCTAAAATCAATATTTACCGAGATATTGAAATTCAAAGACCGAGCGAGCCTGAGCAAATTTTAAACTTAGAAAATTTTTGGATTTTTTTTTTTATGTAGTATAACCCTCTACTATTGTCACTAAATCTTATAAAACATGATAAAATAAGCATGTTTTATTACATAAACCTTTTCCCTCAGATTAGTATTTAATGAGATATTGGGGTTCAAACGTTATGAAATTTATATGAATCTAAGACTTAGAAAATTTTTGAGGGTAAATTTTGATGTCTATATAACCCTACATTTTTGTTGAAGAATCTTATAGAACATGATAAAATAAGCATGCTTTGTTATATAAACTTTCTTTCTCAGGTCAATAATTATGAGAGTAGAGGTGGTTCAAAATTACAAACACCCGAGGACATTTAAATTTTACCTTCTCTTCCTATAATTTAGGCTAGTCTTTTGCTTAAGTCACAAATATAGAAGCATACAGGGTATGAGTACAAAGTAGGCTGTTAGAAGAGAATATTGCCTTCAAGTATGACGGGTGGATTTTAAATAATGTCATCTCGCTCATAGGTCAAATCCACATTTACACCTGTAAGAGCTCTTTTAATGAAGATCAATGAATTTGAATAAGGTAGATATATACCATCATGAGATATCTTGATGAAGTTCTTAATTTATTATCGCAGGTAGCAACTAGCAGCGATCGAGTCTTTATCTCAAACACCCACAACAATGTACGCAATCACATAGATATCTATAGTAGACTAGACGAATTACCGTTAAAAACTAATACAACTCGCTCCGTCCAGTAACGGGTACTAGGGCTATCTTAGGTAACCCGTTAATTTGTAGATGGCGCTGGCGTTGAAATAGATCGCGCGTTTTCAAGTACAACCCAGAAATACCAATTTGAAAATTCAAGTATTATGTTGTTTAATCTCATAAACCATTAAATGACGGCAACATCAAGATAGATCTCATTATCGTTTGTTTAACTTGGAATTCGTAAATAAGGTTTAAGTAATTTTGTTCTATATCAAATCTCAACTGGCGACTTCTTGTGAGTGCAAATTAATTTCAGTAGCTCAGGTTAGTACGGAGCCATATTTAAGAAGCCTTAGGAGAATAACTAGTTAGCCAATCGAAGTTAGTACCTAGTAGAGGTATCAACTGGTCCTGTTGGCCTAGGGTAGCTCAGGGCCCTACTTGTTTGTTATTAAAATTATTAATGTAGTTTTAGGGTTCAGTCGTAATGAAGTCCGCTTTGATGTTACCTGTTAGAATGTTATAGTAGGGAAGTTTTCACCCATCATCATCACCATTAACCTTTAAGGGCGCTTCATTTTTCTTTTTCCGTATAAGGGTAGTTAAACTGTTACAAAACAAAAACAAAATTAGGACATTAATCGTTAGCTACTAAGGAAATGGTTGCCTGTACTTATTATGTTGCATCGGCATTAGTTGGAAGGACATTTTTCCTGGAAGAAAAAAAAATGATTAGGGTATTTATGATATTATTAACTCAATAACTACCAATGATTATTTTCCATATTTTAGACTGCTAGTCATTTATAAGCTATTCAAATCAAGGTCATGCCTATACTTTTATGATTATTTCATAGTATAACTTTTGGAAGTTTATTATCCTTTGAATTTCGCTGCATTTTATGAGCTACATATTTGCTTAATTAATTTGATGCTATGCCATGAAATGGAACAAAGTAAACGGATATGTACTATTTTAAGATAAGTTAAAGAAGAAGTAATCCATGTTAAACCTTGAGGGATTAATAGGGGTTTTAAAAGGGTATTCATTAATTTCCATTTTACAATGTAGACATTATATATTATATATTTATTGATATACAGGATGACTCTGAATATTGCAAATATAGGGGTTAAAAATCATAACTATGGAATTAAAATTAAAGGTTCCAATTTGGAAAAATGTTTTACTTTTATCATGAGTGGTGGTGGCATTATAACTCTATCATTATAGTTTTAAGTCTTGAGAGAGAAACCGGTATTATGTATCTTTTAAGGTATATCACAGCATACAAAGGTATGTTAGATTTTTTTTTATTTCAGGCTAAGGACAGTCTGTGCTGAAAAAAATTTTTATGAATCATTTTTAATTTTTTTTTAGTTTTACTGGTAATACCTTGTTTGGTTGTATGAAATGAAAGTAAACGGGGATCCCAATGAAAGATAGATGGTGTGAACTTTATTAATGAGATGGTGAGTAAGGAAGAGTGTGTGGCTAGCTGTGAAGGAATAAAAAGGAAGGGGGGGGGGGATTTTTTTGATATGAGATGAATGTCTATGTGATGTATGTTATGTGGTGTATGATAGTGATGAGACAGTGAAGATTGCATTTGATTAAATGGGTTTCTTCAACCGGACAAGGCTTTGCTGTTTAACTATTATTATAAGTTAAGATTTTATTTATTTAAGAGGAACTATTATTCTACGTTAGAGCCGAAGGCGACCACTGCGCATAATAGTTGGGGCCGGCTGTGACGGAACGTAGCCTCGTCAACATATTAAAAAAATAATTTACAGTTCATTCAGAATTTGAAACTTCAGTTGCAATCTTCAGTTACGGGTTTCAGAGCTGGAAAAATTGTAAGGTTACCAGTTCAACCGACCGAACTGAAGCTCCTAAGAAATGCAGAGTAATGGATAAAATCCTAACATTGCTCAAACAATTACGTTAGGCGTTTGGATAAACATTATATTAGGAAAAGATATGGAAGATTTGCAATCTTACCTAGTATAAATATCCATGGACGTTGGTGACGAAAGCACCCAAGGTAGGGTATATTTACAACCATGGCACTTATAAACATAACATAGGACAGTTGCAGATTATTCCAATACTTAATTAATTTTCTTCGCCACGTGAACGTAAACAAGGAATGATATCGAAACTGACCGAATGTATTTGAAGTGATGTCACAAATACAATCGCGTAAGTTATGGTTTAGGGAAAATTATCGGAATTAAGATAATGTTTTAATTTAGTTTAATTATATTATATAGATTAGAAAATTAAGAGAAAATTATTGGTGAGTTTATGAAAGTGATTTGTGATAGCTAAATTAATAATATTATTTGCGGGTTCGAATGGGAAAACTTAGTTAATACAGAACTGATTGTCTATGGCAAAGATAAATAATCGAAAGTACCCGTAGATAAGATTCCTAAGGAATAGACCTTTTGCTCTTAGACATAAGGTTGATTTTGGGCAAACCGTAAAATATTGGCGCCTTTTTATGGACCAATCACAAAGCGTCCCAATGATATGCATATGTGTGCAGTATTTTTGGACTGTTGGATTATCGAAAAATGTTGCCAATTACTGGAGGAGCAAATTGGATTGGAGAATAATTGTATGATTAGATAATAAAATAGGTAGACTATAATTAAGCTTTCTAGTAATTAGGAAAGGACATTAAAAGGATAATTTATTTATGTGTTATTATACGTTAGGACAACAGTATTTCAGCATAAATGGGAAACATTCGGGAATTTATGTTTCAATAATTGGGATCACTACTTACGAAACGGACGGTTATACGGACTACCCTCGGAATAAAATTCCTCAAATCAAACAAAGAAATAGGCTGTATGTCTTTAGTCATAAGGGCGATATTCAGCCAAATGAGAAAGTGGCGTGATCTTGCTTCTTCCAATCAGAGGATGTCCCGGAACTATGAATGTGTGAAATTTACCCTGATGAAGAATCGTGCATAATGAGACTGAGATATCGAAGGATCGACATAAGGTTGAAAATCATGTACATACGAAAAACCGGGAGAAACGTCTATAAAACCCAATGTAACCAGTATTTCAGCGTTCAGTCTCGCCTCGGCGACACTGAAACCAACCTCAGCTCTCGCGAGCTGCCATCAATAGTCCTCGTCTTCAAACCAGCCCTGGAGGCTGCCAACATTTAGTCGCCGATACTAGATCTCTGCGAAAGCTGTACAGGCCGGTACAGGCTATGTCTAGTGTTAGGAAATAACTGAACCTTTGCGAAAATCTTTCGAGATTATGTTCAGTTATTAATCAGATTAGGGATCTCTTCAATTATTCTCATCTGCGGCTTGCCGACGGCGGAGCCCTGCCCATTTTCAGCCAGAATTTGGGACTTCTTCAATTATTCTCTTCTGCGGCTTGCCGACGGGGGGGTTATCGCCATTTTTAGTCAGATTTTAGGCACATTTTAGTCACATCTTAGTCGAGGGTTTATGACCAAATTGGGGAAGGCCTACGTCCATTATTGAGTCCAGGCTGGGCCTACGCGGGAGCCCTGCCCATTTTTAGTCAGATTTTAGGCAGATTTTAGTCTTAGTTTAGTCACATTTCAGTCAACAGGTCCTATGTTCATTAAGTTAGTCCAGGCCTACCTACAAAAGGGTCATGTTTTAAATAAGAAAGATTTATGTCCATTTTCAGAAGTTCTGTCTTGCATACAAGGGGTTCTAGTCTAAATTTAGGGGAGACCTACGTTTAATTTAGGCTGACAGTCGGTAGGAATCCTGCGATCATAGTTTGAACCATAATATGAAACTTAAATCCACGTTACAGCGGAGGGAATCGTCAATTGTCAACGGCGGGGCAGCGGGGAGGACGCCCTCGGCTTGCCCGTGCTCTACGGCGTGCACCTGGTCCTAGATTGAAGATAACAAAGACAAACGAGCAACGGCGCTGCGGGGGGCTGGCTGGCGGTGAACGTGCAGACCACGGCGGTGGCGTGTTCCTGTCCTTACAGCGGAGGGAATCGTGACTATCGACGGTACGGCGGTGCAGGTGGCGGCGGTCGTGCGCGTCGGCGGCGGGCGCGACGTCCTGTGGCAAGACCCGGTTCCTGTTCGTAGAGGTTTGAAGACATCGAGGGGTAAGTGTTTTATTTTATCACTGGTAGGGCTATCCGTGTGGGGGTTGCTTTGTTTTGGGAGTCAGAAAGTCATAGGCCTGTTTGGTCCTAGAATTGTCTAAAGTCTACTAAAGTTATTAACATATTAAATGCATTTTAAGTCAAAGGTAGCAACAATTTCGGTTGAGACGTCAAGCGAAATTGTTAGCATATTTTTTGATCGAGCATAGGCGAGGCTACCTAAAGGTCCTTTGTGCATGTGAATCTTTGTGTATTTCATCATTATGTTACTATTTTCCTACTGAAACCTTTTATGACATTGAACTATTGTTTGTGTAATGTGTACCGAATATGAATGTGGTTATACCATTTTACGAATTTTTCCTTACGATCGTTGTGTATGAAGGTATTTGTGCACAACAAATTAGTGCGCGTCATATTATTTAAATTACAGCTAATTAATGCGATAAATTCCACTCGGTTTATGGGGATAGTGCGTGTCTATATATGTATGAATAGACTTAGGTCGGCTCCTACGTTTTACCTCACGGTTTTACATAGTTGTAAGCTTGCGATTAATTGATGCGTAAACTACCGTTTGTTTATGAATAATGAGTTATGAGTTTCGTACAGGTACGGTTAGATTTAAGCCAGGTGGTACGTTATCGTATCGTGATGTGAGTGTGCGGTTTCTCATGAATTTTATAAGTGTTCATTTATCTGAACATACATATTTTCTGCTACGTATTTGTGTGTGCAATCATACCCTCAATCTTTACTATACTGAGTTATGTATGCAACTTACTTCCTAGGAAGTTTTATCTACGAATCGTTAAGAGTACGAATTGAAACATATTCAAAACACCGAGACCTTTTGTTGGTTTCACCGAGATTTATTTATTTTAATTATTATGCATTTATGTGTTGTGAATGTGATGAGACGAGTCTATTGTCGGATTCTTGCATGTAATTTATTGGGTTGATTTTGTTACTTATTGCATTTCTATGAGTGGATGCTTTTATATTTCATGATGATAAACCCGTGTTCAGGCAATTATTACCCGATGTTTATTCATGTTTACATAAACTTTACACACTCAGTCACACATACTTGCACATTAATTTAGTATAGGGTAAGTTAGCAGCTGATAGTCATAAATTTATTTATTACTTATAGACAACTTCAAGCATTCTTTTGGGAACCAAGTAGGTAGTAAATTGATCTTAAAGGGGGGGAGAATGAGGTCAATTTAATAGGTGGATAGGGGGTGTATAGTTAGCAATAGATATATCATTACTATATGATATTAGGTAGGTGCCGTGGTAATCGGGGGGAGACGGTTTGTCTGCCATATTGCCGTAATGTGACAGGGGAGCGGTCTCTGCCTCCGGGCTGACTGTACTTACGAGATAGGCTAGTAGTTCTGGGGATAGGTTTCAGAATTGTACTCATGCTGACATGAGTCATGCCGGCAAGGTTGCAGTTCCTTAGGGGTTACTGATAGTAGAGGTTATTGTCATTAATATTGATCCGTAGTTTATATAGCTCATCCAAGCATAGTCACGCCGTTTGTGGACCCATGGGTAACTCAGGCTGACGTGAGTGTCTACTGTACTTCCCCCTAATGACCGTGTGACTGTGGGAAACCCTAGTGTGGTTATGTGTTCTTCACCGACGCATGCCATACAAACAAGCTTGCTTGTCCGGCTTTGCCGAGCATTTGGCTGATGGAGGATTGTTGGCCTCTCCTCGGAGAGTTGAGCCCTGCCTAGCGGGAAATCCGAAATGCAGTCATACCCCTGTTGTATACTCGAGCTTAGTTCGCGATTTGTTTGACCCTTTGCTATTAGTGACCCATGGGTATCTTGTAGGGGGAGCTTAGTTCAAGGAATACCGACCAGAGTTGATTTGTAGTATTACCATTTCTTATATCGTCACGCCACATTATTATACAATCCCGGGGAGGTCAGAGTCCATATCCCCGCAAATGTTAGTGGGAGTCATGCAGGTTACGACCGGTGTCTGTTGAGTATGTGATTTTGAACTCTTTAGCGTGAGTGCTTTGGGAGCTGTATTATAATTGGCTTAGGGAGAGTTTTATTCTCAATTACATAACAAGTTTGAACACTTGATACCCCACTCTTATTCGTCAATAAGAACCAGCTCTGGGAGGACCCTTGGTAGCTATTCGAGTAGGGATTTAGGTACACTGGTTTAATCCTAGGTTCCCACATACCGACTTTTAAGACATTAAAGTCACACTTAATACATATCATATTATGATTTAGGCTTTATTGACTGCTTACTTTAGATTTGTTCTTTATCATATTATGAAATAGGTTTGACTGACTGACGTCTTAGTATAGCTAGGCCAAGACACTTGACCGTTATAGGGTTACTGACATCCTGCCTTTGACAAGACTACTAGACTGAATACTATGACTAGACCCTATACATACAGCGACTGTACTGGTAGGCTAACAGACCGGTGGATGATTATTTACGACGTTTTTTATCATTCGTAAAGCCCTAACTTACAAAACGTTGGTAGTTTCATGAATTGTGAAGATTGAGCAAATTCCATAAAATAATCCATCTTTCACAATTCTTCTTGCCAGGTATTAGAGCAGAATCCGTCTATAAATAAGCCTGTATCTTAGCTTATGTTGTCCTGCATGTGGGGAGCTGGGACTGACATATGCTATAGATACAGCACCTTAGTTATAACACTACGTTATAACCTCCCTATTTTCTGTCCTCTCAGTAATATTGGCATCTGAGCCGATACAAGAGTTTCCCATAAATGTTATATGCCTCCAGGCATTTTTGTGGAGGGGGCTCATCGTCTTTGGCCGGAGCTACTGGTGATAGCGGGGATAGGAGCGTCACCCTTGCCACAACCCTAATACCTTTTTTTATACTATAATATCAACGACTATAATCATACAAAAGACTACTTCGATTGACAGACAATTTTGTATAGAATGACTCATGACTGTTACTTTCCCGCCTCTCTAGAACCTTCTGTATAGTCTAGAATATAGAGCTCTAACATGATATCATCTCTTATTAACATTACGCCTTTCTTACATAAGATAATAAAAAGTTAGTTCATTTATTTTATATCTACCATACTTACATTTCCTTCAATCAAGTCAAATATTCCTGCGGAGTCCCTGTCTTATCGAAAAGAGTTCTGGGTTATATACTCCACGACGAAGGGTCCTACCAATACTAGAACGATCACGCCATGGCCAAAGACAAGCTTTGATTAATATCTTAGGTATAACATATCAACCATTCGGTAATAAGTATAATAGTAATAGTTCAGTATTAACAGCCTTCAGTACTTACACTAGATTCAGAGGAAATTACCAGTAGTTTCAGATTCTTTAGATTTTCATTCAGTACTAAATTTCAGTGGTATAGTTTCAGCTACAAAGTCCATCGTCATGTAATTTCAGTAGGGCAGATTTTCTAAGGCGGACTTCTTGGGCGGGATAGAAGATGTAGAGTAGCGAGAGTAGTAGTTAGGTGGTAGGGTAGGGAGATACTACACTGACATCTGTCTGTACCTCTAGCACAACTGTGACAGGCGATGCTCTGTCGCGCGAGAAACGAAGTTGCGGCCAGTTATGCTAGACCACCAGCTTTAAGTTCAATGATTGAAGTTTAACAAAATGTGTAGTACTTATAAAAGAGAAAATAAACGGCACTTAAAGTAACATGGGTTTACATTTAATTCATCAAAATACGTTTACAAGCCCATTCAATATTTTTCTAGTATACTTTCGTTTTATAAACATTTTGAAAACATCAGATCTGTCATCCATTAGATCAATAGACAAGTATTATTATACACCATCATCATCATAAGCCCGTAGCCGTCCACTGCTGGACGTAGGTCTTCCCCAGTTTGCGCCACCATACCCGGTCCACAGCTCTCCGCACCCAACCGCTTCCCGTTACTATCTTTAGATCGTCAGTGCACCTGGCGGGAGATCGTCCCATACGGCGAGTAGTTCATGGTCTCTACTCTCAAACTTGTGTGCCCCATCGGCCATCGGCTCTGCGATAAATATGTCCCGCCCACTTTTGGGTGTGGGTGTGGTGGTGTGGTTCTGGTTGCTTATCCTAAGCGTAATGTTGTGCGGTATTTATATATCGACATCTACATATACAACATTGACACATCATCATCGTCAGTTGTAAGTAGGGATTGCAGCCAGACTCGAAAACCGAAAAACGAGTACTTTTCGATTAAACTCGAAAACCGAGTTCGGTTTCGATTTTTACTCGAAACTGTCTGAAGTAGTTTTAATTTTTTTTTGTGTAATGATAATGATTAAATTAGTTTGTAAACTCGGGATTAAGTAGGGTAGTAGGGTAGTTTTTAGGGTTCCGTACCAAAATGGTAATGTATGTCTGAAGACAAGGGTTTTCGATCAGTGCATCCTACCTACCAGTCTTGACATACGGAGCCGAAACGTTGTCGCTCACGGGAAGGCTGAGTACCTACGTAAATTTAAGGTCACTCAGCAAGCTATGGAAAGGGCCATGTTGGGAGTATTTCAGAAGGATCGTATCCGTAATGATGTGATCCGACAGAGAACTAAAATCGTCGACATAGCCCAAAGGATTAGCAAGCTGAAGTGGCAGTGGGCTGGCCATATCTGCCGCAGAACCAACAAGCGCTAAAGCAAGCGTGTTCTCGAGTGGAGACTACGGATCGGCAAACGTAGTGTGGGGCGCCCTCAGACAAGATGGAGTGATGATCTTCGCAAGATGGCTGGCAGAGGTTGGATGCCAGTGGCCGCGGATCGTGCTCGATGGCATGACATGGGAGAGGCCTATGTCGAGCAGTCGACTAATACGGGTTGATGATGATGATGGTGGTGCGTATACACAACGTATTTCTGTCATTTTGCTTTTCTGTCGTTTCGCGTGTGTGTCATTTTGCGAAGTCAGAATATGTCTTTATCGAATTAAAGGCATTTTTTTATGCAGTAGTCAGTTATTACGTCGATTACTAACGTGTTAAGAAACTTAAAAACCTATTTTTAAGGTTTACTTAAGTAAAAATATAAAAATCCGTAATATTATAAGGACGCAAAAAAACTCGAAAAACCGCGGTTAATAACCGAGTTCTATTTCGATTAAAACTCGATCGAGTTACTCGGTTAACCGAGTTTCGAGTAACTCGTTTGCAATCCCTAGTTGTAAGACGTCTACAGCAACAAAGGCAACCCAGAAAGAACTCAAGTTTTATCCTGCGCCGTCCGCATCAAGCTACCTCATCGTCATCATTGAGATTTCAACCGAGTCTACTGTTGTACATAGGTTTCTCCGAACGACTTTATGAATGGTCGCATGCTTTTTTCCCTCAATTGACTCACAGCTATTTTACCGAGATCGTCAAACTTTCTTGTGGGAGGTCGACTCACGCTGCGTCATTCGATTCGTAGCCTCCATTCAAAAACCTGTAGGCCCATCGGCCATCAGTTTTTCGAGCTATGCCCAGCTTATTGCCACTTAAACTGGCAGCTATATCACTCCACGTCGTGGGAGACTTATCTACGCTGTGACTTCCGATGCCTGATCGCCACTTAAGAACTCGTCAACCCCGACAATAGAAATTGTAATAAGGGTGATTTCGGTCTTATCTTGACTCGAGATTACCTTTAGTGTGAATAGTGTGATTGTTTCAAGGTTACACTTTAGAGATCTACTGTGGCAATAGGGACGAGCAAGGCACGAAAGTGGCCCTCATGGTGCTCTAATGAACAACAAGGGCAGCGTAGGCTTAGCACATCCCTCCTTGAAACTCATCTGTCAGTACAATACGAGAGATAACAGGTGACTGAGTGTCACGTAACATACGAAAAAATTACGACCATTTTTGTAGGGTGAGGCCTGAAATAATAAATGTAGCCATATAATAGTAAATATGTAATTTTCGCCGAAAATTAACAATCACTACATAGTATAAAACAAAGTCGCTTTCTCTATCCTTATGTCCCTATGTGTGCTTAAATCTTTAAAGCTACGCAACGAATTTTGATGCAGTTTTTTTTAATAGATAGAGTGATTGAAGAGGAAGGTTTATACGTATAATACATGCATAATATAATAGAGAAACGCCGTGCGAAGCCGGGGCGGGTCGCTAGTTACATATATACCGGGTGTGGCCTATAAAACGAGCAAAAAATTAAGCCGTAGGTTCTACTCCTCAAACTAGACAACTTTTATTCAGCGACTTTTAAAAATAACTTGTGGTTTGATTTTTAGCACACATTAAAGTTTATCCGAACACGCAATGTGGGTGACAAGATTGACAAGCAATGTCAATTAGACGGATTTTGATGTACATTGAAAATACTAATTACTATGTATGAAAAAGAGACAATCTAAGGACTACATATTTTTAAAAAGTGGTTGAACAATAGTTTTATTATTTGAGGAGTAGAATCTACGGTTTAATTTTTTGCTCGTATTACAGGCCACACCCGGTATATAGATACAAGAAATCAAAGTACATAGAAAAATTAAATCGCACTCACCTGTGGTCCAGAGTTCCAGACCGGGAATCGATCCCGGTACCTCTGGATTTCCGACCCAGAGTCTCACGACGACGACGCTTGATTTCTTGTATATATGTAACTTAAAATGTGATGTAATTTACCCGCATTAAAAACTAATAAGGAAACATCATGTTTATTTCATATAGTATTAACAATTACAGCTAATAAGTTCGAGTAAATAAATTTGTTAGTTCAATCTGAATAGCAATTATTCGCATCTTGACGTATCTTAATCAGAGAACAGTAATTCCACTACAAATACCTATTATATAATTTCCTGTTCGTGAGACTAACAATATTGTATATCTAAGTTCAGTTCTTGCACTTATCTTTTTCTTTATTCATTGATCGAGTGAGCGAAGCGTTTCCGTTTCAACTTAGACAAAAAATGCTTGCGTATGTCTGTCCGGCGGATGTCCGGCTGTTCTGTTCCACAGGTCGCATTTCCAAACCGATTCTCGAGAAATGATGTGAGCAGGTATACTTATTTAGAATTATTTCGATTTAATTTTTGTCTTTTTTTTCAAAATGGCGGCGCAATGGAAGTTGCCATGCTCGCTAAGTCTCTAGTTCACAGAGCTACTAGTATTAAAACTCCATTGACCGAGCGAGTGAAGCGTTTCCGTATCAGCTTGTGCAAAAATGCTTTCATATATCTCTGTCCGGCGGATGTGTGACTATTCTCGACTACAGGTCGCATTTCACAACTGATTCTAGTGAAACTTTGAGAGCAGTTTCGGTAATTACACTATAGATTTTTTTGGTTACGTATTACAATACCGAAGTTCAAAATACCGAATTTCATAAGGCCTATGGACGGAAGACCGAAAATTAAAATGTCGAATGTTTATTTGACCGAAAGTTTAAAATCCCAAAATAAGGTTTGACCGAAAGGACGAAATTCCCGAATATTATAATCCCGAAAACTGTAATCCCGGAGATTATAATCCCGAAAATTGTAATCCCGGAGACTGTGACTTAACCGAAGCTGCCAACCCCGACTCCACGTGGTCTTGTCTGTCTTACCCCTAGAGTGTATAGGGGTAAGACAGGACTCGTAAAAGCCCGGAGGAGATCGATTGATTGATTTTCGAGATTATAAACTTTCGAGATTTAAAACTTCCGGGATTATACAATTTCGAGATTTTGAACTTTCGGTCTTTTGATAATAGTTATTTTGAGCTTCGGTATATCGAAATTCGGCCTTTTGTACATTCGGTATTTAGATATTTTCGGTATTTTGTCCGTCGGTATTTTAACTTAAGGTATTATGAATTTTCGGCATTGTAATACGTAAGTAACCATTATTTAGGTCGTCATGTGCGACTTGCCTTGGTTTTACTTGACCTAGTAAAACACAGACAAGCCCCACATGATTGCAGCAAAGCAAAGTCCTAATTTTCAATCCAGTGTCCGCTAAATTCAGTTACTAGACATTAAATTGCCTGCAGCGTCAAAGCTGTAACGAAATTTCAAGTGCATATTTTGGTTATAAATTGTCTATGGCAGGGCAGAGTTCATGTTTGTCTTTAATTAAGCCTGTATGTATAATAAATTCTCTTGAGATGATTTATATTCGAGCAAACGTACTTTGTTAAAAGTGCCTTAGAGACAGGATCTTTGAACGAAGCTTCCTTGATGGAAATTAAAATATAATTTTGAAAGGGAATAGAACGAACCTAACTATAGTAGCTTATTTTATTAGCCACCTAAAACTTGGTAGATTTGTAGTAGATTAATTTGGGTGATTAGGGAATAATATTCCCGATGGAATCTTAATTATTAAATATAATCAATGATATAGTCGGACTAAGTTTGCAGAGGTCGAAAGAAGGTTTTATTTAAAAAAATCATATGGCAACATCACAAGAAAGAGGATTAATTAATTAGTCTTGATACTAGGCAAATATCTGCCCGTTTAATAAGTATGTAATGTATCTACATAGGTACGCACTGAAATAAATATTCAGGACAGTCTTGCACAAATTGATCTAGTCCCAACCAAACTAAGCAATGTTTGAATAAATTTACATATTTAAATATAATACTTAAATACATAGAAATTATCCAAGAACCTGGAACAAATCACTTAGTTTGGTCGGAACTAGATCGATGTGTGCAATACTGACCTAGATATTTATTTCGGTAGGTTTGTAGACACATTTTGTAATAAAGAGAAAAATTATTGCCAAGTACCAAGATTAAAAATTCCGCGTGCTGTAGCTTCCCCATGATACCATATATATATATTTTAATAAGACCTTTTTTCGACCTCTGCAAACTTAGCGCAGTCCGACTCTACATTCGCGGACGACGAATTCGGGTCAGTGAATTACCGCCATATTTCCTAAAATACTCCAGGGTCGTGAAATTATTGAATCCCGTTTTGATCTTTAATTAATTTTAGATATTATCTGCAAAAATAACACTGAAAATAATAGCAATTTCAGGTTTAGATCGAACTCGTAAAAACCCACGAAAAATTATGACGTGAACGGAGTGAAATATCGCAAAAATCACCATTTTTGGATAGTCATATTTTTATGATGGGTTAGCGGATATTGCTAATACAGCCAGGTATTGAAGAATAGTAGGTATATTATGTAAATTAAATAAGTGTCAAATAGTGAAAAACACCTATTTCTATTATTTGAATTACGGTGACCCGAATTCATTGACCGCGAGAATGAATTTGGAGTTTTTTCAAACAACTTTGCTGTGCTATTTCTCAAAAATATTGTTCAGGGTAGGGTATAAAAGAAAAATAACTGGCCAAGAGCATGTCGGACCATGCTCAGTGTAGGGTTCCATAGCCGTAACCATAAGGTAAAAAATACGATGTAAAAAAGTACAACATAAAAAGAGCGTATCTTCATAGCAATTACGTCCTTTTATTGAGAAGCGCAGTTTATTGGCAATAACTCAAAAACGGTTAATTCGATCTTGTTGAAAATAATTTTCGTGGAAAGTATTAATTAAGCGTTACCTTCGTGATTTTTTTCATATTTCGGACACACGGTTTAGAAGATAGAGGGGGGGGGGGGACACAATTTTCACAACTTTCGGAGCGATTATTTCCAAAGGTATTCACTTAATCAAAAACATTACTTAAAAACCTTAAAATGTTTTTGAAAGAGCTGTCGAACTATGTACCACACGTTGATATTTTCAGAAAAAAATTTTTTTTAGCTTCTGTAACATGTATGAAGTACCCCCCCTAAAAATATTTATTTTAATTATTTAACTACCAAACTAAGTAGCGGCTCATACAAGACACCTATATTCCAAATTTCATCAATATCCATCATGTAGTTTTTGAGTAAAATGCCTGTGACATACGGACAGACGGACAGACGGACAGACGGACGGACGGACATGACGAAACTATAAGGGTTCCGTTTTTGCCATTTTGGCTACGGAACCCTAAAAACACGTGTTTCATTATGTTTCGTGTACTTCTTTAGAACTATTAAAATTTGAATAGTGATACCAAAATCACAGTGTATATAGTTAGGTAGCTTCTAATGCCAGTATTTTTAGTATGGACAATATCGAGATCCTTTCACAGAATAAGTCACAGAAATATATCGAGATAATAGTTATGTATATGTAAATAGTATGGCAACTAAGCGTGTAGCGTTTTTCGCTGACGCCAAAAGTGCAATTTAGTGATGGAAAACATAAATTTTCCATTTGATTTGGTGGTATTTGAACAATTAATTATACCATTATCATCAGATCTTCAAATCTGCTAATAATATTGAGGGAAACTGAAGTTAACGGCATTCAAAGTAGGTCGCCGCCATTTAGCGAGGTACATACACTTTTCCTTCTACCTCTATATATTTCTGTGAAATAAGTAATAGTACTACGTACAGAGGTCTCTTTCTCTCTAGCAAAACTAACGTTCGAGTCCAACCACCGGACGGAACGCACTGGATCCGACTATCTCTGTCTATAGCATAACGCATGCTCTTTCTGGTCGCTGGCTAAACCCCTCCACGGGGGCAAACTTTGGTACTAGTAGCCGCACGGCGAAATCGCGGAGTGAGCCACTCCTGGCATGGCAATATCGGGTTCCCGGTATTACCGATATGAATAATACAGGTATTGTAACAGCTAATATAGATTACTTGAGCCAGTATTACATGAATGTAACCTATCACATAAGGGATAAGCCCCCCCCCCCAAAGCCCCCCTCCCCCACTCTCACTTATCCCTATATCAAAGGGATAAGTTCGCCTTTGTACATATACCTTAATTTTGTAACCCTGTCTGTCTTATTTTGTGCAATAAAGTGTTTACATACATACATACATACATACATACACACTCAATTAAGTCGCGCAAGGCATATATGCCACTCCACTACCCATCTTCACAAACATGTGGATATCAGGAATGCAATCAGTTCGCAGCTATCCAAAGCGATACCATCAATATAAGGGGCAGTAGGAGCGCAAACTTGCCAGTTAGGCGGATCTCACACTGCAGCGCGAATCGCGGCGACACGCGACTCAGCGATTTTCAACTTTGTATGTAGAATCATCGATTTGTATAGAAAAATCGCGGGGTGGCGCACACTGAAGTCGCGATTCGCGCGTAGGCGCGTCAATCGCGGCGACTCGCAGCGACTCGCAGGCGTGTCGCCGCGAATCGCAGCTACTATGCGCAGCTACACGGAAAAAATCGTGGCGTCACGCCAGCGACTCGCGGCGTCACGCCGGCGACTCGCGGCGACTCGCCCGTCGCGGCGACTGGCGATTTCAGTGTGTTCTTCGCCTTAAGCTAACATACTTAAATAGGAAGTTTCGAAGCAGATGGTTATCGTTAATTTTCGCTGTTTGATTTACCGTTGTACGAGTGTATGTTTTCGAAAACATTCGTGTACAGTGCTGCTGTACAGCGCGGCGTCCATAGAACTCGATTCCTAACGGCTTGCCTAATATTAGGCATTTGAGCACCTTATTCTACAATAAGGTACGCCAAATCTGCACGGGCTTGCCCAAGGATATCTTTTACGCCACACCACTGCTGTACAGTCAAGTGCAAAAACATGTATCGAATAAATTGTTTCAAAAATCAGTGCCTCTAGTAAGAAAAGGAATTAGTTAGATTTAACCGAGATACAAAAGAGCGCAAGTCTCATAGTAGCACTTTCACTACTTTGCATTTAGCAATTTAGAACTTAGTAAAACGCCATTTCTAAAAATTTAACTTTCTTTTAAGCAATCAAAGCCAAAAAAGTGATCATAAATTGTGTATTACAAAAAATGCCTAGAGGGAATTTTGTTTTGATTTGATCCACAGCAGCCATCACAAGGGCATTAAGTGGCACATATCTCTGCTGGCGGCGCTCGGCACCATTAATCCTCCACTACACCTGACTAATCAATCTTCTGCTGATTCCGCGCACAGTGCTGGGGCCTAGTATAGCGTAGATTCGGACGTTTCTCCTAACATTTCAAACGCGTGACTTCGATATTACGAACTCTGATAGATTAAGACGGCAATCGTACGATTAATAGTAGACGTCGGGATATTTGTCCGAGTGGTCATGCTATGAGGGAAGCTTGAGTGAGGCATATTGTTACCCCCATGATGTAAAATCACGCTTAATTCGTGACCGTTTTGGTTTATCCATGCAAAGGCATTCGAGGTACGTAATCTTGAAAATGCCTTGAGGGAATTTTGTTTAGATCTCACGCTACGCTATCACGAATTAAGTGGCACATATCTCAGCTGGAGGCCCTCGGCGTGGCGCCATTAGTCCTCCACTACACCTTACTAATCAATCTTCTGCTGATTCCGCGCACAGTGCTGGGGCCCAGTTCTGACGTGGCCCCTGGATTCCTAGTACCTAAATGTTAGTAGGTAATTGTTATTTTCTATGGGTACCTCTACTGGTTCCCGAGAAAAAGCAGTTTTAATTCCTACAGACCAACGAATAACAAAGTGATCATGTAAGATCCTTTTCCTCTCTTTATTGTGCTCTTGGCCAATTGGTCATGGTATGAGGGAAGGTTAAGGCCCGTTATCTCGCCATCATGTCCCATTCGTGACATTTCTGGTACGTTTTACATCTTAATATATTTGGTGATAGTTCATGACTGAATTCATGTTCATGAAACAGTTATTCAACACATGGTACGTTCATTCAATGACATTTGAGATACGGAATCCTAAAAACACCTAGAAGATTTTGTTTTGATTTCATCCACAGCAGCCATCACGAGGGCGTTAAGTGGCACATATCTCAGCTGGCGGCGCTCGGCGCCATTAATCCTCCACTACACCTGACTAATCAATCTTCTGCTGATTCCGCGCACAGTGCTGATGACTTTATAAAAGGGCGCCATGGTGCTTTGAGAGACCTTAATAAATAGGGATGACGACTGGGCTAAAACTATATAATTCTATTTAGTCCGTCAGTTAGATTATGGAAAAATATGGGACACGTATTTTTTGGTTTATCAAAATATTAAAAATCGACAAAGTTATAGATCATCAAACTTCTGGAGTGGGGTCTTGTGACGTCACTCTTAGGTGAAAATTACATACTAAGCACTCTATCCTCGTCATTTTTTGTTTGTCAAACAAAAGAAAAAATGTGTACAATATTTTTTAATAATCTAACTGACGGACTAAACAGTTTTTTTAGTCTAGAAACGGTCGTCGATTTAGGCGATTTTGTCACTAATTCAAGATGTAAATGACCTTATTATTCCTGTACTTATGAATTAAAGTTATTGTAATCATAATTGTTTAAGCGACAAAAATGAGCAGATTCTCAAATTACTAGATATATTTTTTGTATTTGTCAAGGACCTTAAAATAAATAGCCGGTCGTAGCCTCGCTAACAGATAACTGAAGCATCTCTACGTGCCGGTCGCTTTGTACTTACGAGTCGCACGCACACATCAAGTTTTTTCCTACTACAAGCAGCACGCACACATTGACCTGACCAACCAGCGTTAAGCGACCGGCTCACTATAGGTGGTTCAATTATTTGTTAGCGAGGCTACGTCCGGCTATTTTATTGTAAGGTCCTTGGTGTTTGTTATCTCTGAACCGAAAAAAAAATGTTTATTTGTAAGAGATTATTTTCAGGTTGGTCCTAGTTTTTCAAATTACAGTTTTGATGATGAGAAGTTGTATTCTAAGATGACATTATACAATGATGATGATATTATACAATGTTTGTAATCGGTTATTGTTTTTTTTTTCAGAAATGTTTGCGTCAAGCAGTGGCGTACATTCCATAAAGTCAAAAAGACATAACCTTCTAATTTCTACCCTACGAACGAGTATTAAGGGTACGATAGAAATTAGTGAAGTAGGTAGTGTGGTAAGGTACAGCCTACCCTACCAATTTCTACCCTCCTACCTTTATAGCTTGGCAACTTCGTTGGTGACACTCACAATACTCACATGTGTGATTTTTGTTATGTGCAGCCGTAATTACTTACACAAGTTACCGCCAACACGAACGGCTGCCTGCGGAGGCTGCCACCGTCGGTCACCGTTCGTGTTGACGGTAACTTGTGTAAGTAGTCACGGCTGCACATAACAAAAAGCACACATTTAAGTGTCACCAACGAAGTTGCCAAGCTATAGTAGGGAAGAAAAAAATTGAGGGCAGGCAATGTCTTTTTGTCGTTATGGAGCAAGGACCTTAAAATAAATAGCCGGACGAAGTTCCGCTAACAGAGAACTCAAGCCATTTTTAATAAGCGGGCTGCTTGTGCTTACGAGCCGCACGCACACGTCAACTAGTTTTTTCCTATTACGAGCAGCACGCACACATAGGTAGCCGGCTCATTAGACATGTTCTTTGTTAAAAAAAACACTCCATAGTTTTATTGTCGTCAAGCATCCGCAAATAGCACCCCTGACGTAGTTTAGGCTTCTATGATAATAGTGTGTCTTTAATTATTAAGGACAGAAGAGAAAACTGGAAGAAGTTTACCTAACTCTGATTATTACCCTAGTCAAAGTCCACATATTTCAGTTCTGTGAACACGTGTGCTGTGAGCCACGTTTGTTAAATTGACGCGGTAAATGGCGCGGAAGGTTCGCGATGGCTGAATTGCAAACGAGATTTCATTTGTTTTGTAGTCACCTCGTACTCCACCTATTTCTAGGGCTTGAATTAAATGATACATACATCCCATTAATCTATCCTTAGTAGCAAATAAGTTTCTATGCTCAAAATTCACTGTTATGCCGAAAAAGGGTACCTATTGTCTTTTTATAAAGAAATATACAACAATTTGAATAATTAAGGATTTGGCACACTGACGACGGTCTGCCGGTCAGCGGGCACGCGGTCTGTATGTCGCCGCCAACTAGCTTAATTAGCCATTTAGTTAACTGCCTAGCCTTTTCATTAAACTATTAGGTTAGGTTTGTTAGTTAGCTTGTTTCCCTCAGAGCAGAAACTGCTGGCGGGTCACAATGTAGTGAAACTGCTAGGCAGTTAACGAAATGGCTGATTAAACCAGTTGGCTGCGACATATACAAAATATCAATGTTGTTCATACATGGACCTGCCCGTGACCGGCAGACCGTCGTTGCCAAAATTTCCTTTAGTCTGTAATTCGGTATGTCTTCAAGTTTACCGACATAGATCTAAGAGTTAGCAAAATAATGTAGTAATTAATGAGCTGGGCATAGCTTGAAAAACTGAACCGTTAAAGTGATTAGAGCCGGTCGTATTTCCATACAAACCTAAAGAGGGTAATTGTTTGCTTCTACGGCATCAAAATTAAATCTCGAAAAATGTGATTTCAATTCACCATTTAAAATTCAAAGTGGCATCGTAAAGGTTTTCGAGTGGAGACCCGGAACCGGAAGACGCAGCGTGGGTCAGCCGCCCACATGATGGTCTGATGACCTGATTAGGGTCGCCGGAAGACGATGGAGGCAGGAGGCGTGCGACCGATCAATATGGAAGTCTTTCGGGGAGACCTATGTTCAGCAGTGGACGTATCAAGGTTGAAATGATGATAATGACGATGATGATTATAATTTACCCTGTATTTTTATTAAATTTAAACCTTGATTAAACTTACACTCGCATCCCAGCATCCTTCACATCGTGTTTGACACATCACATCACCTCAAAGCGACGTAAAACGGGAGAAACATGCCAGGCTATAATATAAGTCTAAAGTCATTGGCGCGAGAAAAATGAAATGAACCAGAGGTAACGAACCATGTCGCGGAGCGATATTAAACTGAAGTTAAGTGGAGTTCGTACCGAATGAAATTTTGCGGGCAGTCTCTCGATTTAAAAAGTCTTGTATATTTATGCAGTATCAAGTAAATTTATTTTTCATCACACTTGCTCGAAAATGGTGTCATTACACGTAGGTTCTGCGGGCCGTAAATGACCTATTACGCCCTAGGGCGTAATGGTTTTCTCTTTAAATTTGAAACGCTGGTTCTGTTTTACTTTTATTTGTCATCTTCAAAGGAAACGAAAACTTACTTTTTTAACTTGTTTCACTGAAATATTTATTTAAAGTGAATTGTTATTGTAAATACATGTAAACACTATTTCTGTAACATTAATTAAATGTTTAAATAGTGTATTTCAATATTTTGTAAATATAAAATCAACCGTCTTAGGTCTTTACCGCTGTGGTTTCCGAACGTGACTTGACTTTCGCATTGTCTTTGGATACAATATGTCCCTAATGTCACTGTCAGCTGTCTGTTTTACAATTTCATTTAGGTTAAGTAAGGTTATTTTAATTAATATTTCCTCACAAGTGTGATAAAAAACATTGTGTGTGCCACGGCCGGTAAAGGAATTTCAAACTCGTGTTATTAAAGCCCTCGGTTTTACCTCGGGCTTATAACAAACACTCGTTTGCAATTCCTTACTTACCGCCCTAGATACACAATGTACTATTACAACAAAAGAACGAAGAATCTGAATGAACTTTTTTTGCATTACGGTAAATTAAAGATTTGACGGATTTGACAAGTCCAAAATAATTATTTTTATTCTTTATGAAACACCATCTATGATCATATTTCAACCCCAAGACTTCTACTGTTGAGCATAATCGTCCCCCAAACTTCTCACAACGAACAGTTGTACGCTTTTTTCTCCACCGGCTTTCGATGAACTCGGGGCGTCGGACCATCTCGTATAGTGCGACTCACTGCGACTACGCTAAGTTTGCAGAGGTAGAAAAGAAGTTTTATCTAAAATAATGCATATGGCAATATCACAAGCAAGAGGATTAATTAATCTTGATACTTGGCAATATCTTTCCGTCCAATAAGTATACAGCCTGTAAATCTTATACGGGCGAATATTGAAACGGTGGTCAGCATAGGACCTAAGAAGCATATTTAGATAACTATTGCTTAAAACCACAATGAAAATATTTACCATACAAAATAATTCGGGCCGCAATGTAACGCAACACATTCAAGTTGACAAACACGCTAGTTGACAGTTACTTTAAAAAAGCTCGTATCTCCCAATGTCATTACAAGCATGTATGCCGTACATTGCTGCTCGGTAAATTTTCAAAAATTAATTACGAGGTCACTATTAAGTGTAATTTAAAAAATCATATTAATTAATGATAACACTACTAAACGCTATATCTGGATTAACTGTTCGCCCGTATTAGACTTACACGCTGTATAATGTGCCTACATACCTACTGAAATAAATATTCAGGACAGTCTTGCACAAATCGATTTAGTCCCAACCAAACTAAGCAATGCTTATATACATGTACATACAATACAATACAATACAATACAATACAATACCAGTATACTTTATTGCACACTAGAAAAGCACATTACAAGAGGTAGGTAGAGGTACATAAAAATATAATATTAAATACATAGAAATTACCCAAGACCCTGGTGCAAATCGCTTAATTTGGTTGGAAATAGATCGATTTGTGCAAGACTGACCCGAATATTTATTTCAGTGGGTATGTAGACACATATTATGATCAATGGAAGAATTATTGCCAATCCTCTTGCTGTGGTTTCCCCATGTTGCCATAAATATATTTCTAATAAAACCTTTTTTCGACCTTTGCAAACTTAGCGTTGTTGCACTCTAGGGCCCTGACTATAACGCCTACCAATTTAAGGTGATTCGAGTCGGTCAGTTTTTTCGTAAATAGAGTCATTGTTTGCTTCCAGAACATCAATTAACATAAATAGAATAGCCTAGGACGGTGGGTTTATAATTTTGTCAAAAAAAAATACCAAATGTTGAATTTCTTCTCAACATTGGTGGTTAAGTGAAAAACGCTGCTAGAGTATGTGTGGAAAGAGATTAGGATTTAGATTGGGGGGCGCTGTAATGCTTTTCTACAGGATGTGCCATATTTTCTATTCTGTGGCCATACTGGTTAGGTTAGTTCCGTTTTTCGCCATGCCTATTCTCTTTCCGCACAGATTCAACCTAATGGCTCGTTTCACGAAGCTACAACTTACAATTTTGCAAGCCTAAACTAGCAACATTGGCCAAAAACAACGACACCATTGTTTGGACCCAATGTTTAGAAACATTATTTACACTTGTAACTTCTTACTTCGTGTTCGTGAAACGGGACCCTAGAATCACACTTGTAACACGTGTCGTTCTGTGAGTTATTATTATTGTTTAATTTGACGACCGCTTTAGCTTAGTTGGTAGTGACCCTGCCTACGAAGCAGGAGGTCCTGGGTTCGAATCCCGGTAAGGGCATTTATTTGTGTGATGAGCGTTCCTGAGTCATGGATGTTTTCTATGTATTTAAGTATTTGTATCTATTAAATATATCGTCGTCTAGTATCCATAACACAAGCCTTATTGAGCTTACTATGGGGCTAGTTCGATTTGTGTAAGATTGTCCCCAAAAAAAAAATATTAATTGACTACTCATGAAGATTTAATTAAGTTATTGGCTATCAATTTTGCATGATAATATTATTATAAATGATATTTTATAAGCGACGAGGATTCGGGATCTGGGGAAGGATGCAATAATATCACATTTATGAATTAAATGTTTCAGGAGAAGAGCATTCCATGAAAACATCAAATTTTTGTCCATTAAGAATCGCTATGGCAGCTACCCTAATAAAAGGTATTAGCTGCTAAGGAACACTACCAATCTTAAAGCCGAGTTATGATATTACAATGCTGATAATTAGCTTCCTGAATTTATTTATCGGAAGTATTAAAACGGTGGTGTCCCTAACGAAATATTTTCATGGAATGCTCCGAGAGCGGGCATGCTCCATTACTGAGGGGTGGCCAGTTAATTTTCAAACGTCTTTGTTAGGGTTTGCAGTACCGGGAAATATTTGTATGAGAGAACCGGGAATTCCCGGTGCTGCCATACTAAAATTTCCCGGTACTGCAAACCCTAGTCTTTGTATTGCCACAACATAGTTACTCTTTTAGGGTTTTGCTGTCTAAAATAATACTAAAAAGTACGGCTCTTAATCCAAATAAATTAAAGCCCTATTGTGGCCCAAATGTAAATGAGTGGTCCCATCCCAGATATCATCAAATTAACGTATACATCAAGTAAACGGTACTCCTATTTGTAACACATGTAATACGTTTTGTGACGTTCTTATTACACTACCTTAAAGTTCATTTTCGAACGAACCGGTTAGTTAAAACTAAATTTTACCTGTGAAGCCGAGCTTGATTAAATTTCCCATACTAATATCTCATGAATAGCCCGGGCTGAACGGAAAGCCTTTACGGTCACAAAGATATTGGGGCGGCTTCAGTGCCCAATAAATATCGGGCGCGCAATCTATTCGACGAAATAACTTAATACACGAGGCTGAAAACAAGGGGAAAATTCGAAATTCATTCTAAAAAACTGGCCAAGTGCGAGTTGGTTTCGCACACGAAGGGTGCCGTACCACTGACGAGCAAAAATGCACCAAATAAACACTTTCTCGTATGGAAACCCCATTTTATTATTAACATCATTTTAATTTTTATTATTTGTTGTTGTAACGGCAATAGAAATACACGTTCTGTGAACATATCAAGCGTCTACCTATTATCATTACTAAAATCAAGCAAAAAACGCCAAAGAAAAAACACGTTTTTTTGTATCGGGATCCACTTTATTTCTTGATTTTATTTTGTTTTAATTATTTGATCTTATAGTGAAAATATAAATACATACTCTGTGAAATTTTCAAGTCTATCTATTACGGTTTAAAAGATAGAGTGCTGTGACAGACGGACAGACAACAGAGGCTTAGCAATAGGGTTCCATTAGCGTTTTACGTTTTAGAGTTTTAGGTAAATGTGTATTCATACATATACAGCGTGGAAATGTAATACCTACGGGCGAATATTGAAACGGTGGTCAGCATAGGACCTAAGAAGTATATTTAGATAACTTTTGCTTAAAACTACAATGAAAATATTTACCATACAAAATAATTCGGCCCGCATTGTAAAGCAACACATTCAAGTTGACAAACACGCTAGTTGACAGTTACTTTAAAAAAGCTCGTATCTAGCAATGTCATAACAAGCATGTATGCGGTACATTGCTGCTCGGTAAATTTTCAAAAATTAATTACGAAGTCACTATTAAGTGTAATTCAAAAAATCATATTAATTAATGATAACACTACTGAACGCTATATCTGGTTTAATTGTTTGCTCGTATCGGACCTCCACGCTGTATAACAATATTTTCTCTGGACGTGTAATACACCGTAGGCACATTGTAACGAATTCTTTGATTCTGGGTAGTAATATAATAAAATTTTGGGTTAAAATTAAAGAGATACTGACTATTTATGTACCTATAATATCAACCTGTATCCCCTGATTTTATTGTTATCAATTTCATGGAATGGTCATGGAAGCAAATTTAAATACTTATTGACTATTTCATATCAAAGACAAGCGAAAATAGGTCATATTTACTAAACGGGCATTTGATCGGTGATTATAGTGGCATTGACTTCGGTGGCATCATTAATGTCGAAGTCTAAGTGTACGAACTGAGTGGACGCTCGAGCGGGGCGTGCAGCGGGGCGTGCAGCGGGGCGTGCAGCGGGGCGTGCAGCGGGGCGTGCAGCGGGGCGTGCAGCGGGGCGTGCAGCGGGGCGTTCATGTTAAGGTGGGTTTAGACCAAACGAATTCTAACACATTCTAACCCCAATCTACCAAATTTTTTGTGTGTACACACCCACCCACCCTTAAAACATAAACAAATGTATGTGAGCGTCCTGAGTGCACGCTGCACAAAACCCATACACGCTGCCCGCCCCGCCGGACGCGACGCTGGACGCGACGCTCGACGCTCGCCACTCAGGCCGTACACTAAGTGTGTGTTTGACGACACGTCTAGCCTAGTGGGAGTGACACCGCCTACGAAGCTAGAGGTCCCGGGTTCAAATCCTGATAAGGGTAAATATTTGTGTGATGAGCACGAATGTTTGTTCCCGAGTCTTGGATATTTTCTACCTATTTAAGTATAAGTATGTATTATCGTCGTTTAGTACCGTAAACTAGGTTGATCTGTGTAAGATTATTCCCCACATTATTTATTTATTTTACTCCTGGGAGATTTGCGTGATATTTATTTCCGATATCTTGTACATGTCGAGGTTATCTACCAAAACGCGAAAATGTCGTGCAAATCTCCTAAGACTTCGACACTAATGATGCCACTGAAGTCAATGCCGCTGAAATCACCGGAAAAATGCCCAAATATTTATATAATAGTTTTATTTATTTTTCGGTCGCGGGTGACCGTGGCCATTTATATTAATGCCATCCATTTTGGGTGTTTCTGCAAATATGTTTTCACAACGTTTTACGAACGCGGTCAAAATTTGATGTTGGGAAATCAGTAGCTGTCACCCAAGTCTTTATGAGGAATGGCCGGAATAACATATTGACGGTTAGAGAAAATATTTAGAGACATTTTTGGGGTCAGAAAGAATTATGATAATAAGTAGTAGAGAATAAGCAATTTGCAAGCAGTTTACAAGGCATAAAGATACAAGCTGCTTACATAAAGTACAATACAATATTTATTTGCACGCCAAAAGAACATTACAATGCAAATTTATGTAAAACACCTAATACGAATGGTTTTAATTAGGAGCTATCGATTAACCGCCGATCAGTTTTAGAAGGGGTTTGTCAAGGGTTCAGAATTTTGATTACCTGTGTATTTGTATGTATGTGAGTACTGTGTTATTCTTGTGTGTGTTAAAAACCTGGTAATGTCAAATAATTGTGTGATGTATTACGATTTGTACGAGTATTTATTCCTGGGTCAAGTTTGTTTTCTATCTACGTAGCTCCCAACACTTCCATAACAATAGCGATATCCAATAATCCGATCACTCATGAATACCAAAATCACCTATCACGTCACGTGATATATTCATAATTGGATGATCCCAAATTAATATCGCTAGTGCCAAAGCCGGTTGATAACAGTTAACTGCTCGCTTGCATTATTCCTTTGATATTGAACGGCATAAGCCTCCCACTCAAACCAATACAAATCAACCCACATAAGTTTGTGTCTCTAAACTAAGCTACTTTGAGGCTTCAGATGCAAACTTACGAGTAAATTCATAACACGTAAGCTGGTATCTGTGAAATAAGCTTCAAACCTAGGAGTAGATTTATTCACAGCCGCTTTAATGGCTATAGGGCGCGTTGTGTAACCACGCTAAGGGTGCGTTTCCAGTGTCGTGGAGTGAAGATTTCGAGTACTGTGAGTGGTCAATTCACGGTCTGTTTATCTCCGCTCTACATAGCTACGCGTAAGTGGAAACGCACCCTAAGTGTAGCACTTGTTTTGAACTGTCATAGTGCGTTCTCATTTATTACACGACTGCCCAAAAAACGGAGTGTTATGTTAGGTATCGTTATTGGTTTTCTACATAATAAGATCAGTTGGGGTAAGTGCGCCTATGGGGCAAGAGCACCTAGCATAGAAAATCTCGAAAAGTACAGATATAATACTACAAACGACTCCGTTTTAGTTGCGTGTTTGTAAGATGTAGTTTGAAGTAGAATTCTTGCGAGACGTAACTTATACGTAATTTTCGAGATTTTTATGATAGGCGCGCTTGCCCCGTAGGCGCAAATGCGACTGACCTTCATCATCATCATCATCATTTTCGGCCAAAAGACGTCCACTGCTGGACATAGGCCTTCCCCAAGGATCTCCACGATTGTCGGCTTTGTGCTGGTAATTATCCAGCGGCTTCCCGCGGTTTTCACCAGATCGTCGGTCCACCTTGTGGGCGGCCTGCCAACACTGACCGCTACTGGCCATTTCTCCACAAATATGTCTGCGGTCACCTCATTCATCTGGTCCTTTTTCATACTAAATGTATGGAGACAGATGAATGAGTCGCAGACATATTTCTGGAGAAATGCCCTACTGCGACTGACCTTACCATAAACGAATAAGTAATATAACTTAGCGCGCCATTTAGGTTTGAACTATTTCGCTATTGAAGACGGTCAATCTGTCGAGAATAATACCGACGGAGAAGACTCATTAAAAACGTGACGTGAGAATATGTAATAGTACTAGGTACGTACAGAAGTTAATTCTTCTAATAAAACTGACGTTCGGGTCCGACCATCGGACGGAATGCACAGCATCCGATTGTCTCTCTCTATCGCATGACGCGTGATTCTTCTGGTCGCTGGCTAAGTTCCTCTTGAGGCGTAAAATTTGGTACTAGTAGCCACGCGGCGAAATCACGGAGTGAGCCACTCCAGTACGTCTAGCAAAACTGGCCGCGAGTTCGTTTCTCGCGCGACAGAGCGTCACCTGTCACTGTCACACTATATTGGGTGGAATGAGATAGGTAGCATTTGTCGCGCGACGCGACAAAGAGTCGCGTGTCACAGTTGTGCTAGAGGTACTGCCGTGACTTCGATTGGTCGTCGTTGCCATTTCAAGCATGGTGCCATGTATTTACGACACATCACGTTTCTTCCCAGTGCATCCGATCAACGGGACATCTCAATCTCCACAAACTTCAATCATATAGTTGATCTTTCTCCTAGCCTAGTACCTTCAACATTCGACATTCACTCGCAGTTTATGTAACTTGAGATAATATTGGATTGTAATTAGTAAAGGAAGCTAGTTCGACAGCCAACGTTCATTAAGAACGTCAGTCTGTTTAAATAGTACCTAGCGGTTATCCAAGGAGCTGCTTAGTATTCTTCAAGAGCGCTCTTTCTTTCCACCACCCCCTATTGTTGACTGTACGTGCGTGAATGTATTTTCTATTGCGTATTCTTTATAGCTTTCGAAATAATTCCTGAGTTTATTTGCCAAAGGCGATTTGGCGGGAGAGAAATTGTATTTGTTTACTTCTCACGTTAGGCCAGCCATTAAGACCAAAACGATCGTATAGAAAGTCTAAACGACGAAACTTGGGGCATACTAGGCATTGTTATCAAAATAACTATGAAGTCTATTAATAATATTGAATATGATGAAGGAAAGAAGAAACTTTTATCAAGAAACATGTCAATATATTACCTGGACCGACCTGAATCGACCATGCCGAGTTGTCTGTACCGAAAACCTACGTCTTTATACAACTATCCAAACACTCGAAGACCCTTCTCTGTCATTCCCTCATTATTGAGGATCGTGACCAACATAATTTCCTTCCACATCACACATTCTAGGAATTGGTCCTGGGTGGCCCTCTGCATTGTACCTACCACAAATATTCTTCATGCAAGTGTAGCTTCTTGAGATTCCACCACTTCATAGTTTTAAGTTTCTGATTCTACCCAAATGAAACCGCAACAGTTGGAAAACTAAGATTTACACGTGTGGTGTTACCACAAACAAACCAAACGCGGAAATCTCGGAGCGTCTTCAAACTTGTAGCACCTGGAAAATTTCCTATAGACCAAGCTGCGAACGTCGGTAATTCTACCTTACCAAGTATCACCACAAGTCACGTGCAATAGTAATGTATCAGCAGAAGGTTTTGTATATTTCAGAAAAACAGTAAACTAACTGCTGAGTTTTTTTCAAGTTAAATGTCAAACACAAACAAATACTCGTACTCATAACCTTACCGTACCATCACTAACCAAAGCCAAAATCGCAATTTTTTGTGACTACTACTAATACTAATACTTGTCCTCTTTTACGTTATTTTGCAGTTCTATTTCACGTAAATAAACAATCATGTGCGAACAAGGAGATTAATGCAACAGCGACATATTTTATCATATATTTATCAAACGATATACTTACCGTCAAGACTTAGTTTTATGGTTGAACCTAGATAAGGTATTATTGTAACAAAACGGGACTTAATCGCGTAAAAAATGCGGTTAAGTCTCGTTTTGTTATATTAATGAGTAAAAATCGTGAAAGTTTAAATTAATATTTAGATTCCTTGTGTTATCGGCAATCACATCTTGGTCTACTAGCTCTGTAGATAAGCAAAACAACTTAATGGATATTTCGAACCGCTTCCATGGGAATTCGCGGTTTTATTTTTATTTGCCTGAATGAAAACAGGGTAATACCTTGCGATAAAGTTCGTCTTTTCAATAAGAAATTTAATAATGGATTTGTGCGATGCCGTCCGTCTGTGAGCTCTTTTTTTAAATTCTTGTGTTGTTTGGCCTGCCTTTTCTTTTAAAGTTTATCTGAGTTATTTCAGGAATTATCTGGGAGTGAGGCATAAAGCAAAAGAAGATGCGTAAGGACGTTTGAGCTTTCACTGTTCTAGAAACATGACTAACAGATTAGGTATTGAATAATTTGGGACTTTTTTAAAGTATCCTCAAATGATGTTTTTCCGCGAAGTGGAGAGGCTTGGGTTGTTCTTGGAGGACATGATTCTGCTGGCCACGAATACTTAGAAGATACGCCACCTAAATGACATTTTTTGTTCTACAATAAGGTGTACTGCTGTTAGGGCAATTTTATTCATTTATTTATCGTATGGCATAGTAATTTCACTGGATTTAATATAAAACTATTAGTATTAAGAGCTAAAAGTTGCCCGTTTCAGGTAGGCCACTGCATTGTCGGTAAGATTTATGAGATCTTCTATGTGGATTGTGTATTTTGTAAGGGGGCACTCCAGAACCACATGCTCAAAGCTGGATGTCCGCAGTCGCAAGTAGGAGACGCACTCCACCCCCATTTATGCCAGTCATGGGCGCAGTTTCCATTCCCTGTTCTCTTGATTCTAGAGCTGACGGTTACTTGGGCCGACGAGTTTTTGTGGGGCAACCACGCACTGGAATAGACAGCGTGGAAAGGTTCCCACAAGGTGGAATGGCGACTTGGTGAAGTTCGCCCGGAGACTATAATAGTCTCCGGACGAACTCCACCAAGTCGCCATTATCATCATCTAATAATTGGATGCGGGTAATGCGTCGTGTTAGTGATTTTTAGAAGTTGCCTTAGCTGAACGATGGACGTCATTCAGCTGATGACGGTGATAGATAATGACATACATATCTTTTTTATTAATTATTTGCCCAAATTAATAAATGTGATGATTAAATGTAAATTAAGCACGCAAAATAGGCGCATACTGTCGTCGAGTTGCGGAAAATTAGCCCACGTTGATGTAAATAAAAAATCAAAGCATTCGAAACTAGATAAATAGAACGGCACTCGTAGATGTGCACTCATCACATCACTTACACGCGCCACTCAAGAGGTAACTAACCCCGTACCGCATAAATAAACAAACAGTGGGATAAATATTTCATAGCTACGTAGATCAAAAGACGGTGCAAAGAAGTGCGGATCCAATTTAGCCAACAATGCTGCGAGGAATCGATCCCGGCCAGACAAAACTGGCTATTGCAATTCCCCGCTTATAGAGAGCTGTTATGATAATGGGGCTCTTTGGATCACGAAATGGCGGCGAATGATCAAATATTTTAGTTTATTGCCCTTGGCCGAGTTTTGGGCTTGGAGAAATGAAAAATGTTCGATGATTTGCATTTTAGAGCTCGCTGTAATGTTTTATAATTTTGGTTTCCTTCAAGGGGAACACTAGTCAAGTGCAAGTTGAGAATATTTAATTAATTAAGGTGCTAGTTTGCGGAAATCCACATTCAGTAATAATTAATTACTATATCTACGCTACACGTGGGCAAATTTTCCGCAACTCGTCGACAAATTTGCGCCTATTTTGCGTGCACAAGCTCAAGTTGAACTTACACACGAAAGTTTGCCTACCACCACCTCAAGACCACCTCAGTGCTCAAATAAAGTTAAATGTTAAACTCCGTGAAAAATTCGAGTGTTGTGTCACGGTTCATTAGATAAGTACACTTTTTTGACAAATGACGCCACAACTAAACGAACAAACCATCTCGTAATTCACCATGGTGTTAGAATCAGATACGACAAATTCTGTATAGTTTTTGACATATAAAAACCCAAATACATTAGTGATTCTTTTACTGATTTCCCTGAAAAAGCCTTTCCCGCCGTATTACTAATTACAGTGGAACCTCGATACGTCGAACCTCGATAAGACGAAATCCTCAAACAGTACAAGACCCTTAACATCTATAAGTCGAACATGAGCCTATGAAAACCTCTGTAAGTCGAAGACCTCTATAAGTCGAAAGCTCGCTAACACGATTTTTTTAGCGTTTCCCTTGAATTTCGACTTATCGAGGTTCCACTGTATAAGTTTCCTCCTGAGTTTTAAAATCGTAAATAATCTCGAGATGAATATTCCTTTAGAAGGACATGGAAAGCGGAAAAGTTTTCTTGTGAATCAATATTGGCTGACAGTTATTAAATATTTAATTTCAATTTCTGGAATGAAAGCCAGTGCAGATTGCTTGAAAGTTTACTAGGAAATCTGAGGCACGATTTCTCGAGCTTTCATATTGTGATTGGATTAATTTGCTTAATAGATTGGAGATTCTGGACCCTGACTGTGCTTTAGATATACCTTTTTAATAGTAGATTGTTCAACTAGGGACTAAAACAAGCCATAATGACACGAGGTGTTTAGTTTAGTTGTCATTATGGTTGTTTAGTCCCGCGTTAAACACTCTACTTTTCACTTTGAATGCGAGGAAAAAAACGACGTTCTATTACACAAAATTACAATATTTATTGTTCCGTACTTTCGGTATAAAGTTGCACTATACACATTAATTGTTGAAATATTGTGCTCAATACGATTAATGAACATTCAAAAAGCAAAGAAATTTTTTTCCGCGGTTCTTTATTTTTTTTTTACTTAGTGAAGTCACTCAGGCTTTAAATGCTGGCATTTTTAGCCAACAGGTTCAAACGTGAAAACTACCTATTTTAAAACTAATTGGATCATGCAAAATAAAATTAAGTTACCCCTAATCTAGTTAAATTGATTTATATTCGTAATAATTAATCATTATTACTATATTAAATCGTTATTTTTTTAATATTTTTGTACAGTTGTCTTTTTAGGTTATTTTCACACCCAAAAATTGTCTATACACAATCACTAAAAATGGCGACAATATTCCAACCACAAACACCCCGATTGGCTGTTTATGGGTTTTCAAAGTCAATAAAAAAAAATACTTTAATCCCTAGAGATTAATAAGGAACTTTAGTTCCGATATACAGAGACTAAATTAACATTTTAAGAGCATGAGAAGTGAAAATGTAATTTCTTCCTTTTTAAATTAGGTTTTTTGGTTCTGGCACCAGAAAGGCAGCGATTTGTTTCAAGGTGTTGCGGTTGACATGTTAATTAAGTTACCTATACTCGTATATCGTTTAGCTATGATACTAGCTCAATCGCATGAAAAAACGCTCCCAGGTAACAGTCTATTTTTATAGTTCTTTTGACAAACTACTTAGATTTTTTAAGTGATTTCAGTCATCGCTTGATAGAGCTATCGTGAAGGGCAGGAAATGAGAACCGTTTGGACATTTGTTATTAAATAACACAGTAACAATTAAATAGTTATATCATGTGAGTTACAGATTTTTTTTACATTTCTGTAAGATATTTAGTAAATAAGTATTCTCAATTTGTATTTTGACGTTTGGAGATCCTTTACATCTCCAAAACATAATATTTTGACACCGGAGACTCTTTACATCTCCATTAATTTTAGTATCAATTTATTTTCTATTTTTTATTGGTCTTGTTTGGACGCATAGAGAGACCCTTTACACCTTTATAAATGTAGTTTTTAAGTTAATAAAATCTCATGTATATTAAATGATGAAAAAGAGAAACTGGTGAGTTTCTGTTGGAGGTTTCACATTACCAGAATAAAACCTACATATATAATCCTGGCCAACTGCCTAATCGTCACTGTGATTGACATTGGAGTTTTACAGATTGTTCTCTTGTGTCATGGCTTGTGCTGAATAAAACTCTGCTTTATATTTTCGTAGAAAATGTGTTTAAATTAACATTACAATAGTTTCTTCCGGCGCTTCTTCTCACCAGAAGGTCATTACCCGAAGCGCTAAAAGAAAAGAAGAGAAATAGTACATTACACAACTAGGGCGGTAATACAAAGAAAGGCCGAGATCGCAGAAGTTTGCGGCCCGAGCTGCAAGCGAGGGACGTAAATATGCGATCGAGGGCTTTCTTTATTACCTCCCGTGTTGTGTATATCATTTTATGTCTACACTTGGCCAGAAAGCGGCTTTTTCCGTACGCGCCGTGTGCGGAAAAAGCCACTTTATGGCCAGGTGTGGCATAAATAATATAAGACATGTAAAAGAGCCCTTGAGATTTTATTTTAGATTGAGATGGAATTTGCATACTAGTAGATCAAGTACCGGATTGAAATAATAACGAGTTATCCGTATACGGAAATACTGTAACTACTAGTTACTCATTAAATTTTATGACGTTCTGATTACTATAAATTCAGCATTTATAACAAACAAGTTTTTCAACTGAGCTTTGTTATTCACGATACATTTTTACCTTGAAACTGTTGAAAGACGTGTAGTGAAAGTAGAAAACATATAACCTGTCCCAAATTACTGAGAAGTTTTATTTTATTTTGAACGCCAGGCTTAATGAGATTTGGGTCATTCGATCCTCTCGAATCCTTGCAGGGCAATAAATAAAAGGTATAAAAGATTTTCCTTTTCGTCTTTTTCTACTTTTTTAGCATCTCAATAAAGTGTGAGTCGTGTGCGTATTTGCATGTGGATACGTGTATGAGCCGCCGATTTTCGATGTCGGTAGAGCTTAGGGGCCGAGATTTAACATGGGTTTTTCATTTTCGTCTTGTATTTCGTGGAGGAAACCTGCGTCCCAGGTTGTGTGGATTGACTAGGTGCTAAAATGTCCACGGAAGTGGCCCAACTATTAAGCAAAACTTAAATAAATATGTGTATAATACGCATATTCATCGTAGTTTTGATTTAGATGCATAATTTGGTACTTATATTATACAGGGCGGATTGCTACATTGTATTCCAAATTAAACGGTGGATAGGAGCGACCATTTGCTATCTCCTCAAACCCTAAATTAATTGCCTGCCCACGGATATTTTATTAGTTTTACGTCTTTTATTTTTATTTTCTTGAAAAATCCTAATCGATGACTCGTTTTAACTGGAATAGCCGGACCGATAAAGACTAAAATTTTCTGTGAATCCTAAAAAAATAAACCTAGCAGTTATTTGATATTTAATCTGCCAATACTCTATCTAATTATAAAGATAATTAGATTGAAGTCTCCGACCGCTTTAACATGACCCACATTTGACTCGCTCAAAGGTACGTTTATTATGTAGCTAAGGGCGTCGTTTCTTGGATGTCCCAGTTCCTTTTCTTATCAATATTCTTTGACGACATGATGTGGGCGGCTTGATTAAATAAAACCTTAAAACTTCGTAATAAGTTTCTTCACTTTAATTAGTGACCTTTTTGGCTTTCAAAAGTATATCAGATTTTTGTTTTTTCTTCACAATATAGACGTTACAAAATGGCAAAACATAGCTTAGCGTTATTAGAATGCGAGTGATTAGCTTTTCTGTATTAATTTTCTAACATAAATTCCATATGTGTCGTTAAATACAAGCCATAAACTGTTAAACTGTCAAATAAATTACTATTTATAATTGTTTTTTTCAAACAACAAGATAGAACTTAAATATCTAGTTTCAGTGAATTTCATAAAAATAAGTTCAACGTACCAAGGTGCCTACAGAATTTTAATTTTTGTAATTTTACTTATCATTTTTAAATTATTTTTATACATTTAGTAGAGGATTCCAGTATAGAATGACCTTCACCGAACTGGTTAATGGATGAAAAGTATTTTATATTAAATTAAATATGTTACTAAATATATTGCAAGTGTGTTGCCTAAAAAAATTCAGTCCAGAATATGATTAATTAAAAAATTAAGTTAAATTTGCACCTGGTTCGTATGTGATGCTAAGGAAACGAGGTGCAAACTTAGCTCAACCGGTTAGTATAAGAAAGTTAGGATGAAGTCGGCACGGGTTCCCGTTCACAGAATGAGCTGATTTTTAGTTTAGGGGCATTTTAGCACATAACACTCTTCTATCGCATGGGATGGTTCGCTTGGACCTCTCTGTCGCACGTAGGTGAAGAACACACGGAGCGGCGCGGCTTGCTATGTGCAAAAATGCCCCTAAACTAAAAATCTGCTCATTCTGTGAACCCCCAGACCCGACTCGTGCCGACTTTATCCTAACTTTCTCATACTAAGCGGTTAAGCTAAGTTTGCACCTCGTTTCCTTAGCATCACATACCAACCAGGTGCAAATTTAACTTAAATTTTTAATTAATCATATTCTGGACTAAATTTTTTTAGGCAACCCACTTGCAATATATTTATTAACATATTTAATTTAACATAAAATACTTTTCATCCATTAACCAGTTCGGTGAAGGTCGTTCTATACTCGGATCTTAGACTAATTATACTCCGCGTCAACAATGTAGGTGGACAGCAAAGTTTTACAATTGTTCAATCTTAGCTGCTCAAATAAGTTTGTCGAACGAACATCAAGCGACGGACCACTCTCACAAATGAAACCTTTTATCCGTATAAAGACAAGTAGTCCTCACATGGTCTGAATAGCTCTTTCATTAGAACCATTTCGCTTTAAGAAATGCAGGAGCTAACACCGGCGTTTGAAGTTTGCTTCGTTGTAACTGTAACACAGTTTTATGTTGTATTTTGTTTTAGTGACTAGATATTGTTGCGCCGGTGCTATAGGTCAAAACTTCAAACGTGATTTTTCATGCTTTAGAAGCGTTTTCAGCAGGCTGAAAAGTGATTTCAGGCCGTTTCAGAGGTGGCTCTTTCACATACTAGAAGATTGAAAATTCACCCTAGTTGCCGTTGTTTTCAGGCGCCTGAAACATGTTTTCAGTCCGTTTCAGGGCACCCTCTATCAGATGGCCAATAACCTGAAAACCCGTTTTCAGGCGTTTTCAGGACCCCTTATGGGCCTTTGAAGTACACTTCAGTATATGGCGAAATTTCTCAAAGGAGTGAAAGAGACAGCACTATTAGAGAGAGACAGCTATATTGAGAAGGTTCGAGAAGTGTGTGAAAGAGACAGAACTAGAAAGGGACAGCAATAGTCGGGAATGTTCCGGTCGAGGATCGAACAATCTAGATTGTCTAGAACACTCGCGATGCGTCATGAACCGAGGGGTCGCCGACCGCCCTTGGACTTTGGACCGAACATTCGAGATAGGATTTCTCCGGAACATTCGAGAGCAAGGGTCTCCGGATATATAAGCCGCGTGTCACCAACGCCACAGTCAGTCTTGAACTAGATGCGATAAAGTGCGAATCTCGAAGCGAACCTAAGTGATAAGGGAATAAGTGCGTTATAGTGAAGTGATTTAGTACAGTGATTTATTAAGTAAGTAAGCCTTGTTAATTAGTAATTGTGTAATAAAGTTTGCATTTTTAATTAGTGGTTAATTAGTGTATTTTCTATCACGTTACCTACCCCACGGACGTAACAATATCATAAAATATTTTTTTCTACTCCTGTACTTTTATTTGTCTTTTACTTGGTCACGAACACTCTAATATAAGAAAGTACATAATATGAGTTCAGAGAAGTCTATACACTATTCCCCATAACAGCACTAGTGTCGTTATAGTCGCAAAACCAGTGACACCACAAATTACATCATATAGGATCCTACCGTTTTGTATAGGGCGTTTTCAACGCTCGGTACGAGCGGCTGCTTTTGATTACAATTTACGACTGTTATAGTCATCCAAATGTAGTAGCTGTCTTATGTACAGGCTGACTCTAACGATGAGGCTTTCAATGTAGTTCGATTCTTTTCGCAAATCTGAGATACTTTTGTTTTGCAACATCTTCGAATAACTTAAATTAAAATAGTTATTTCATCTTCAAAGTTCAATTCTGTAAGCAATGATATCTCACTTTTCGCATGTTTGTATGAAAAAAAAATTAGAATTTCGCGTGTTTTTAAAAGTTGTAAAACGAAAGTAGCTCAGAGTAGAACGACCCTTTCATTTAAAACCCTATTGTTACAGGCACCCTGTATATTTGTTCCTCACAAATAGTGAAATCGATTTACACACAAAAAAGTTTTCCACACTATTTTCAATCCATCGCCATTACAATCTCGGCACACCCGGAAGAATGTATAAAGGTAGAACGAAAACATGGCAATATTTCAAAGGAGAAATATTACCGAACAGTTCTCCTGGCATATTAAAATGTTAGGGTTGTCACCGGCATGTGTCATTGATATAATACGTATGCGCTTCACATATTTTGGATAGCGCGTATTGAATGGGGTTACTATTATGTTGCATAATCTTTTTTGGTCGAATCATCATTTGGCAGAATTCATCATTTGGCATAATGCATTTTATTCTGAAACTTTAAACTTTTCGGAATTGTTATAAAACAAACCTAACCTAACCTAACCTATTTAACAGGATAATGCCTTAAAGAGTCCTGAAAATTCTACAGTTTCAGAATAAAATGCATTACGCCAAATGATGAATTCTGCCAAATGATGATTCGACCAAAAAAGATTATGCAACATGAGGTGCACCCTATTGAATGATGTGTTGAAAACACACCTATAGTATAGTCACCACACGGTAATGCTACGCCACTAGCTATGTTCTTAATTTAGCCGCATAATCATAATTCGTTAGCAGTCGTGTGCCCGAAGTGCGCCCGATTGCATTACACGGCTAAATTAAAAACAGTGCCCAGTGGCGTAACATTCCCGTGTGGTGACTGTACTTACGAACTAAGAGCCTTATCACACTTGCGATTTGAAAGCGAGCTGCGGGCGAATTAGAAGCGAAGTTCCATACAAATGAGCGACATTTGTATGGAACTTCGCTTTTATTCTAAGTCGCCAGCAGCTCGCTCGCAAATCGCAAGAGTGATAAGGCTTTAAGGCAGCGGTCGGCAACCTCTTAGCATCCAAGGGCCACATAGTAGCTAACGAAATTGCCGCGGGCCGCACTTTGTTAATAATTTGTGATTTTATAGAATTCTGAATATAGCGACCTTTACATAGAAAATAGCCAGGGAGGCTAGCGGGCTGCAAGTGTCGGGTTCACGGGGCGCAGATTGCCGACTGCTGCTCTAAGGGCCAAAACACAAATACACGATACCAAAGTCTGAAGACCAACAAGTAGTCCAACTTCGGCTGTTCAGGAGAGCGCTGTACTGCCGTCCTAGTCTAAAAGGCGACTTTTTACTATGAACTTCCATAGCAAAAAGTCTCCTTTTAGACTAGGACGGCAGTACACTTGTAGGTCCATACTGGAGCAGTCTTACGCAGCGCTAAATGTTTGATTGTGGTGCGTTCGTACACGGCGCGCACACATACTAGCGCGCGATGTACCTTTACTCGGAAAAAAAATACTGTTAATATTTTGTGAGGATACGGGGTCGAGTCATGGTAAGATGCGACGTTGACAATGTGGTACTAAGTCGTGGGAATCAGTCAATCCAAAAATAACTTAATTACAATAGATTCAAAATTAAAACATAGTTCTCGATAAGTCGACGACATCGTAGACTTTCACGACACGATGTCTATAGTGTAATTGTGTTCAGGTTAATTCTTTTGGAATTTTAAATTGAGAATAACAAACTGGACCCTTTGTTAGCTTTTAAAGAATGTTAATAACGTGCAGTACAATAATTATCGCTTCTTTTTTTCTTCTTAATAGTAATGCAATATTTTGGTAACAGTACTAATTTTCACACAAATATCCAAATTATGCGACTGAAGAGACATTAGATAAGTTCGACTATCAACACTTCAAAACATTCTTGGCATTAAACGTTTAAGTAAACTGCTGGCTTAATAAATGTCAAATCTAAATCATACCACTCAATAATTAAATTAAAGCGAAAAATTGTGTAAAAGAAAAAGAAATTAATGTCAGTAACTTCAGATCTTAATGTACTTATTCAGTTTTTCATCATAAGAAACTTTATATTCCATTAACGTTACTTAAGTCTATTCTGCATCGTATTAGAACTTACATATCGGATCCCAGTGACTTTAAAAACTTAGTCTTGTTTAAAAATTCTTGAAATGGATTATTAGTTAGACTCCTTACCTTGCAGCCAGAGGAAAGTATAATGACGAACAAGGAGTCCAACTTCGGCCGGCCGTTTAGGAGCGCGCGACACATATTCACACAGACGCGCGATAGCACGTATGTGTGAGTGCGATCCATACTGGAGCATTCTTACACATTCTTAAAACTTTCCTTGTACATGGTTCGTACTCGTACACGGCGCGCACACATTCAAGCGCGCGATGTACTTTTTTAGGAAGAAAAAATACTGCTATTATACTGTGGCCAGAGAAAGAATATATCTCTATATATACTAGGTACAAAATTTATTTATTTTTGTGCCTCACTTTTTCTCGACAATTCAAAACAATTTTTTTTATTATGATGATTAACAATAACGTGGCTTGTAAGTGGCCAGGTGGTTTAGTGTGTAGCCCGGCTAGGGTCGGGAGTAAAATTCGAGCAGTGGTTATAAACAATGTAATAAAATTAAACAATTAGTAAATATACAATAAATATAAGTAAAAAAAGGCATTCAGTCAGTAGGCAGTAGGTATTGTATAGTCACTGGCCTTTACAATGCTGCGAGACTGGAACCTTAACCAGTGGTCCGCGAAGCCATCCGAAAAAATACTAACTCCAAACATTTGGTGGTCCGTGGCAAGACAGAAATTTTGTCAAAATGGTCCCTCATCACTAAAAGGTTAAGAACCACTGATCTATGTGATAGAACACTACCTTACTATGTTATTACTAAAATTAAATTAAGGTTACATTTAACACTTTTCTCCGTTTCATCATGCGTTAAAGGGGCAAATTGTTTTGTGTATAAACAGGAGGTAAAAATACATAGACAATTTTGCAAAATTGCAGGTACCTATCTCAAAAATGTATTCTATTATTATACCTTTATGTCATTGTTAAGCAAGTAGACTTCATATAAAATATGCCACTTAGAGAAAATAAACAAACTATTTTTTTATTTGTCTAGCAACGTTAGTTCGCAATCGGGCCTCAATGTCTATTTTAAATTTTTTCAATATTTTGGGTTTTTTATTACAAAAGTCCCATTTCTTTTACCACTTCGTTAACTGTCCTGATGTCTCTGGAAGTCCGGGAATAAAGTTTCCACTGCTTTACCTAAAATAGTTTTTATTATAGTTTTAGCTCACATAATTCAATAAAATTATCATTTGAGTGGGCGTATGCAATTCTGAATTGGAAAAAATAATATGATTTTTGTGGATTATCCTAAAAAGTACGAAATTATGAGTGAAAATGTGCATAACAACACGTTTTATTAGGCATTACAAAGAATGTTAGTCCTAAAAACAGATAAAAAACTGAGCTCTTACACCAAGTGCTCACAAAACGTGTGCTAAAAAACGACTTAATAGTTTATGGAGCTTTTTTCAGCAGACGCACACCCCACATTTTTAAAAAGTGTCTTCCTTATTTCTTCCACTTTCTTTTTAGAGCCTCTGACCTAGACGCATAAAAGACGTATTTTATGGCGAATAAAAGTAAAAACCCTATCCTTAGCAGACCTCTACAATTAGGCTCTTGACCTGACTGGGCTATAAAAGCCGCCGAGATGTGACGAATGTTCTCGAAATTGCTTAAATTATAATCTCATTGTATTAATTATGAGCGAACGGCTTACCTTGGGATATTATTCCGAGTTAACTGCTTGATGTGATCATTTCATACTAGTGAATAGGAATTTCAAAAATTGTTACGTGTAACAGTTGTATAAGTAGGGTCAAAAAATGCGAATGGCGTGAGTTAGAGACGCCATGAGCGTTTTTTGACTTAATTATACAACATATAACTGACAATATAATAAGTATGTGTCTATGGTAAACTTTGTTTTTTAATTTGACGTATACTCGCTAGTGACACGCAGTGACGATATTAAAAATATTTCTTTTATGTTGGCTGCAAAGAAATTAGTTCGAAAAGTTTTGTTTTTCTTAAAAACCGCAGTAATTTATTTGACAATTAAGTTGGTAGCTGTGCATTTTTATTGTAAAATTAGTATTGAACGCGTAATCTTTGACCTAAGTTTAACCTAGATTTAGAAGTCTGTGGCTGCTAGCAGTATCTTTTTGCGACTATAAAGACCCAAGTGCTTTTATGGGGAATAGAGTATAGACTTCCTTGAACTCATATTATGTTTGTTCGTATATTAGTGTTCGTGACCAAGTAAAAGACAGATAAAAGTACAGGAGTCACAACTCTATTGTATGACTTAAGCTCTTATGCTCTTAGGCTATATGTGACTTGTACCCCTTTTCAATAGACCCACAGAATTTTTCTACGTAAAAACACCCTGTAATGAGATAGTTAATTGAGACCTCTTTGAACACCTTCTCGAACCTATTTTAACTGACAGAAAGTGTTAAACATCTTGTCAGTTAATGCACAGGATGATTATTTTTTGACAGAATTTAATATTTTTTGTACGGTAAATAAAAACAAAAAATCATTTGATTTTTTTTTTAATTTGTATTCAAAGTTAATTGTTTCAATGTAAGGTACCATTTCTTAAAATATCGGAAGCTAATTTGATAGTTAAGTATCAATTAACTCATAATTAGGAGATTTTTTTTCGCGATTTCTTGGTTGTCCCCATAGTGAAACTTGCATAGTGTGACCCTCCCCAGTACCCCGTTCACTCCTGCTACATGACCCCAAAAACACCATGTATATAACAAGAAGTTGGTGAATAAACAATAGCGCATCACTTCCACACATTTCTCCTACTTTGATATTATTTTAGCGGCCATTATAATATAGTATCGAACACGAGTATATACGTCTTAAGAGAAGCGTAGGAGGAACCCTCTCGCTCAGAATATCGCCACGTGATAAATTAGCAAATAACTAATCAGATTAATTAATGCGGGATTGTCGTCGTGGGATTTTGTCTATTAATAAATTATGCTAGTGTTACACATGTATAATAAACTATAATTATCTATTCTGTGTAAGACTGAGACTCATTCCTTATTCTCTTTTAGTTCAATGTAAACCTTTTGCTCTCGTGGCTGGCACACATTCAGTGGGTCATGGATGTTTCCTATATATTTAAGTATATACCTATCTATATAAATAGGTATGTATATCGTCTTCTAGTTCCCATAATACAAGCTTTGTGTAGTTTCGGTCTAGTTTGATTTGGGTTTTATTTATTTATATTATTTAAATAACGATAGACAAAACAATATTAATAATAATAGTTTTATGTATTATATCTATAACGTCACTTCAATTGGGTCTTGCGCAGTTTCTCGCCAGCTTACGCCAGCTTGAAAGTCACTCAAATCCGCTTCAACCAGTACCTCTAGCACAACTGTGACACGCGACTCTTTGTCGAGCGACAAATGCTACCCATCTCTTTCCACTCAATATAGTGTGACAGTGACAGGTGATGCTCAGTCGCCCGAGAAACGAAGCCGCGGCCAGTTATGCTAGACATACTGGTCTTTTGAGCGGTATTTGGGACGAGCGACACGGTGTCGACCTTGTGTCCGAGGCCATGACTCTCTTTGGGTCGTTGCGTCAGCAGGGCCGCGCCGCCCCTGTGTGCGAAGTGTGCAACGCACACAGGCGCTTAGGCGATAGGGGCGCCGGAATTCGAAACACGACGACAATAAAGAGGTTGCTTCATAAGTTTGCACACAGGCGCTGCCGGGGGTCGGCGCGCGCCTGTGCGCCAGTCCAGTTAGTTAGATATTATATTTACAAAAACAGGAAAACATATATTATCATTGTAAATACTGTATGTTTTCTGAATGAGTGAATGAATAAAAAACCACTTCCACATATCAGCTTAAATGACAACCACGTAAACTTTTCCACTTATCGTCCTTAGTCACAACAGTCATAGGCCACAAACATGAATAAATTCACATTCCTGCTCAAAAACATGCAATATCAGCCACGCTCGCGTTACAAAAACACGCGGCATGCAAAAGTACCCAGACAAAATAAAGCGGGAATAAAATTGTGAATTTATTGTCGTTCCCGTTGAATAATGCATGTTAGAGTGACGGGAGACGAATGTGTCGGCGGCTTATTTGAATACAGGTATGGTGTCCTAGCTTACTAGACTAAAAGGCGTAAACGTCACTGAATCTTTTAGAAAGCCACCCCTTTCTAACCTAGTTCGGTGTTACGGAAGCCTATTTACATATCTATTGCAGGTCTTGTCTAGCTATGCTAACACTACGCTTTTAGAGGACAAGCAGAGTTTGTAAACGAATCTTTATTGAAACTACGCCCTGTTCTGAATATATCAGTTGAATTCTCTTGAAGCAATCTTACATGGATACCTTCTGCATATCTACAGCATATGCAATATGACGGAACAGCTGCTTTTAGGGTTATTACAAACAGGCTGTATTCCGATTGCTTTATTTTGTTTGTAATTACCAATAATGGCTGAATTCCAACTGCTTTATTGCAAAAGTTCAGTTTGCATGCAGTTCTTTTGCATTCGGAATAACTGGATCGACCAACCAACTGCGCAGTCCAGTTGCAGTCGGCATGCAGTTCTGACGACGTCAGATCGATACCGGCGCACCCATTGATCACCAATCACCACTGCAAGCATATTCTCTTATTTTTTTGTTTGTTTTCAATTATGTTCAGAAACGATATCAGAAAAAAAATAAAATTTACATTAATAGTTTAACTAGTAGTTAAACACGATTAAAAGTACAGATACTAGAGAATAATGTTTTGCCATTGGGAAAACTTGAAATATGACTTCACCCGAAGTTTCATTCAATTACCACATGAAATAGTTTCCATCTATTAACTTTATTAGTCACTGTCAAAGGTCAAAATGAAAACTGAAACAAAATGAGAGAGCAAAATATACATCTGTATCAAAATCCCCAACGCCTTCGTAGCCTAAATTCTTCGTGTCTTCACTGAATAAATTCTCAAAATTCATGGGGTCGCATAGGTATTATATAGGTACCTAATTGTGTTGTATGAGGAACAATGTGGGAATGACGTGGGAGCGTCCACGACATAAATCACATGGCATTATGTTTCGCAAATAACACATGGATGGTGATAATTTATTTTTCCTGTTCGCAGAACCGCCTGAAAGTTTTTTATGACCGTAAAAAGAGAACGATGAGAGGCCTTTGTATGCTGTGGCATCGTGGTAACGAAATTCTAAAATTATTTTCCCCATGTTTCAAAAGCAGAATTTCACAAGCTGTCCAGCTTCCGCACAGAAATATGTCGAGGTAGAAGAAAAAAGTGTATGTACCTCGCGTACTAAAAAGAAGTGGCGGCGACCTACTTTGCACGCCGTTAACTTCAGTTGCAGTCAATATTATAATCAGATTTGAAAATCTGATAGTAATGGTATATTTATTTGTTCAAATACCACCAAATGAAATGGAAAATTTATGTTTTCCATCACTAAATTACACTTTTGGCGTCAAACGCCAAGCAAAAAACGTTACAGGCTTGGTTCTCAAATAAATCGATGAAATATTTCCTTCTATCTTCGGTTAACGAACTGTTAACGAACATTGATAATACTATTTAATTTGAATGAACAAGAGAAAATCACAAAACAAAACTTTTATTACCTACTTAATGAGAAACAGGTAACGGAAAAACGTAGATTACGTTTTAATTATTTGCTCCTGTTACAGGCAACACTCTATATGTATATGTATATCTAACACTACTGTTAGCGTTATTAAACACTTCTATAACGCGATGCAGGACACTATAGGAACGGTGCTGTTTTGTATGGGCTTTGGTGTAAGCGCCATCTAATGTACTGTAATGCTGTTACTGTTTTCTTCTTCCAATGAGTGTCGCTAGATGGCAGTCGCCACACTTTCAGCATTTTTTTAAAGTCCTGCTCTGATAGAATCCACGAGGAATTCAGGGAATTTTTCCAATGTAGATGGAATGTTTCAAGTCGGTTTTGCTAGAAATTTATTAAATTAGATACTTGGTCACATAATCTTATTTTGTTATAAACTTATAACATTTGCCTTTGAAACCAATGTGGACTTCAAAGTCAATTTATTTATAATCTGCGCCAAGAAAAGCTTTAGGGATACAATATTGAATTGCTCCAAGATTCAATCTACCGAAATCCATCTCGGTGGACCAGTAAACAGATGAAACAGGAGATAATCCCAGGGACAATATTATCCCAAATTAGATCCTCAAATCTAAAGTAAATCGTATTAATTGACATTTAAATAGCCAGATTGGTTTATTTTGTCTCAACCCCAATTTGTGCTTATGTAAATATCCTTTGATTTAGGGAAAATAAACCAGAACTACGCCTGTACCACAGTATAATATCTGTAATTTATCTTCCTACAAAAGGTAAAGTAAAATCCACAGACCTACGGACTAAATTGACAAGTCTCTCTCTCTCTCTCTAGTCGTTGACTTCATTGCTGAAGGTCGTGTCCGTCTTGAAGTTTTCTGATGACCTCTGTCACCAATCGCTTCCATCCCATCCTGTCCTCGGCCTTCTTCATGGCAGTCGTCACTGTGAGGCCTGTGAGAGCGGAAACCTGGTCTGACCATCGGGTAGGAGACCTGCCACGTCGCCGCTTGCCGTCGATCTTCCCAACAACCACAAGTTTCTCCAGGTTCCCAGGTTCACGGCGGGCAATGTGTCCAAAATAACTGAGAATCCGTTGGTAGCAAGTGGTAGATAGCCTTGTCCGGATCCCAAGCTGCTGAAGGATGGAGACGTTCGTTCTCTTGGCTGTCCATGGGATGCGTAACATTCGTCTCCAGCACCACATTGACAAGTAAGTATGAACAAATGTTGCCACAGTTTGGCCAGTGTCGTTCTCATCAATATTAAAATTATTGTTACATCGTAGGTTTAAGGTCCACCCAGACGGGACAATCAAATTGGCAATTTGATCGGCTAATCTATATACCAACTTTTTCAGTGATTTCGACAGATCAAAAGGTCTGTAGACCCCTAATTAGAGAAAATAATTTAATGTCAAACCAGCAATAATGTACATGAAAATTGTAGGTATATTTATGATAGTTTATTGAATACATACATTCAATTGCATGAATTAATAAAATTATTGTTCTTTATTTTCAAATTCCCAACAATGTGGTCCACCTTTTTAACAAAAAAAAGCGGGTATCTTCAGAAATACGAGTAGTTGACCACTGTTTACAAACTACTTTTTTGTATCTAACGATATACGTTGTCATTGCTATTACGAGTGTTTATTGAAATTGTTACGTGTTATTATGGATTCGCAAGATTCCGGACCAGAGCCATGTTCATCAAAATGTTCGCCTCCAACAAAAAGGAGAAAAAAATCTATCAGTGAATTCTATCCATAATCCAATCAAAATTTGTACCTCTTATTTGAAACTAATATACTTATTTTTGATTTAAACTAGTCTGTTATTTGTACTTTACAACTTGTCGATATATTGTTATCGACATATACCCTTCACTATTTTTCTTTTGCTGTTCCTGGTATAATTTTACCTGTCAATCATTTGTCAATTTAGTCCGTAGGTCTGTGGATTTTACTTTAGGTACATCGCGTGTTTGAATGTGTGCGAGCCGTGTACGAACGCACTACAAGGAAAGTTTTAAAAATGCGTAAGGATACTCCAGTATGGATCGCACTCACACAGACGTGCTATTGCGCGTCGGTGTGAATACATGTCGCGCGCTCCAAAACGGCCGAAGTTGGAGTGGGCATTTCTCCAGAAATATGTCTGCGGTCACCTCATTCATCTGGCCCTTTTTCATACTAAATGTATGGAGACAGATGAATGAGTCGCAGACATATTTCTGGAGAAATGCCCTACATGTTCGTCTTTATACTTAGCCTGTACTAATATCGTAAATGATTTGAGAGAACTAATTTATTTGAACTAGGAAAAAAAACTATGGTAGCCTAGTCGTTCGGACCTGCGCATATCAAGCAGAGGTCGTGGGCTGGGTGATGAGAACCCAAAAGACCATAGCATCTACTAAAGCTTGATAATATCTGACATTATTCTAATTATATTATTTTTGAATCTTCTTGAGGTGAAATAAGTAAAATTTTTGCTTCACCGTAGCGATGTAAAAAGTATCCTGTATTTTAACCGGGGTCATAATCATATTCTACCCGTATACTATTTTGCGTTATAGAAACAAACAAATAGACGAATTGATAAAAGTTTTAAAAAATATTTATTTGCGTTTTATTACTTATTATTCACTCTCCTAGATTGGGTAAGTAAAGTTTTTCAAAGGTGTGTAATTTATATATTTTTTCGGTAGGTCCTGACGTAATGATCTAGAAAATCTACCGCTATTGCATTTTTATTCCCTGTAATGTTTATTCTCTCTAAATTTGTCCCTAAGTTCGTAATAAAAACAAAACAATTGGCTATACGAGGTCTGTGTCGGCTGTCAGTTGTCAATTGTGACAAAACTAAATGTAAATGTAGACACATTAGCACCCTCCCACCTCCACGGAACCAGTATCCAAGGAGGTGCGGCGGCAAAAGCGGCCAGAAAACTTAAAACCAACAAATACAGGGGTCTCGGCCCCGAATACATGTTCATGCCATTCGGCGTCGAGACCCTTGACCCGTGGGGTCCCTGCGCGCGCACGCTCTTTAAGGACATATCCAAAAGGCTGGTCGACTGCACTAGTGACCGAAGGGCTGGCAGCTTCCTCGCACAGCGTATAGGCATCGCTATACAGCGAGGAAACGCTGCCAGCATATTCGGCACCATGCCAAGGGGGCCCAATTTCTTTGATATTTTGTAATATACACTTTACTCTTAGTTTTTTAGGTTTAATTTATAGTTAATTTTAGTTTACTAGTAGTTAGATATAGTTTTTACATTGTCAAATACAATGTAATTTATTTTCCAATGTAAATAAATGTTATGAAAATTACTATAAGATTAGTTTGATAGGTACATATTTAGCTACTTATATAGTTATCGCAAACTTAATGCTAATGACGAGTACGTACATCAATGCTTTAAGGCGAGGTGAGACCAGAATCGGGCACGGAAGCCTAGTTTCCAAATCATTTTTAGAGCACTTATTTGACTCTTAGGTCACTGTAAAACATATATAATAATATTCAGAACTGTATCTAGGGCTTCCTCTCACTTAGAACACGATAGCGAACACTTCGCTCGATAGAAAAGTAGCGCGAAAACACTATAAAATAAAGTATTTTTTTCATTTTTTTTCATTTTGTTCATCACCAGTTACCTTTTCTGACAAAATTAATACCTGACAATCATGATTTCACAGTCATGCAGGGCATCCTCTCATGTTTGGGTTGATAACGTATACTTTTATGTTAGAAATCGAAGATAATCTGCAATAATCTGCATTCCGCCCGACCCTAGTTTGTATGTGAAATGCGAGCCAGGTCCTACCGCGCCTTAACACCTCTCATACAGCAATGTTGTTCTTATCGCTCGTCAGAAAATATTCAAGGATTATAGCCATCTCACAAATTCTAGTCTCCGCGCACGAACTCATTTTGATGTATTTATCAAGGGTGGAGCTCTAGAATTCTTGCAATTCTTTCTACTTTTTTCTTCAATCCAAAGGCCAGCACAAAGATCAAATAACACCAAACACACAAAAACCTAAACAGAATCATTAACTGTTTTGGATATGTACAAAATGCAAATGACACTTGTCAGTCGACCCACCACAGACCTCATACAGATACCTATTTTGTTAATACGGATGTACACACGTGACGCGACATTTCGGTGTCCCGTTTTTCAAGTGTCAAATCGAGAATTTTAAACAATATTTTGGAAAAATTACAGGGAATAAAAATGCAGTAGCGATATTTTTTGGATCTTAACGATATTCGAAAAAAAATATAAACTACACATCTTTGAAAATCTTTACCTAGCCAATTACATGTATGGATAGATAGAGTTATTGAAATCAGCACATACTACCTATTAGAGGAGTTATATTAAAACCGCTACCTAATATTAAGTTTCTCTTTGAATGGTTTCTAAAAATAAAAATCCTTGCATTTTTCCTCGTAATTTTGTGAAAGCAAAATATATTTTTGTGCAGGAAATTGACATTTATCTGGCACGGAAATGTCGTAGATTGCTGGCCGCACGGAACAGTGAGTTTTACTGTTATAGGTAACAGTTATGCCGATAAATTCAAAAAATATCCACAGTTTATAGGTGATTTTAGTATTAAATTTGTGCCCTAGGGAGATTTTAAGGATTTTTATAGCTGGGTGAAAATCATAAAGCTGCACTCTTACTTTATTTGCTGAATTTTTCCGTGACCTACTTTTTACGCGACTGCAGCGAAGCTCAAAAGGACGGTTATATATTTGACGTATTTGCATGTATGTAAGTATCAGTGGCGTGGCGTACATAGAACCCGATTCCCACCGGCTTGCCTATTTTAAAGCATATGACCGGAGTATCTACTACTCCTGAAGAAAAAGTAATCCAAATCTGCTCCGGATTTACTAAGAATATATTTGACGCCACGCCACTGGTAAGTATATATGTTCGTTCCGATGTCCGCTTGTAACTACTCAACAACACACCCGATTTTGATAAATAGCACTGGATATATCATTAGAGCGCACTGGGTATCTACAATTCGTAAAAAAAAAAACAAAAGACTGATATATGCACTTTAATTCACGGTATCTTTTACACCGTAGTTGGGTTTTTAAGTAAAAATATGGTTATTTACAATTTATTTAACAGCAACAAATGTCCACTGTTCGTCTATCCACCGTACGTACATAATTTTATGTATTTTCTTGACGTGTAAGTTGTATCTTCTCTTTGCGTAAGAGGTAGGAAATATTACCTACAGCCCTGGGTGACGAAAAAGGATTAGTTAGCATATACCTATTTCATTTAGTGTTTTTGTAAGATTTTAATAATAAAACTTTTACATATTAACGCGCAATACAAGATCTAGCGGTGCCGAAGGTTAGTTATCTTATCATCATTTGTACAATACAAACAAAGGTTATTAAATGTATCATTATCATTAATTATCACGTACCTAGTTAATCATGTAAACCGATTACAGGAGCTTATCAGATAATCTTCTAACCTTAATAACGGTTTCTATTCCAATAAATATGCACATAAATTATTGTTTCATTACGAGATTATTGTGACAAAAGTAGAGTAATTTACAACTCCACCGTCAACATGGTCAATAATTCAACTCGACCCGACTTGACTTTTTGACTTTCTTTTTTTTATTTGTGTATGATTAGATGCACATTAGATGTGTCATTTTGACAAAGCGTGTTGCGGCTCTTTTGACTAAGCTTGCTAATAATGTCTTATTTTAAATATGAACGACGTTTCTTATGGATACACATTCTGTACTTTTGACGAAACCTGCGTTGTAGATATAATAGTAAAAAATACCTTTATTTTTTTTCTACGAATATTTTCTTAAATACTTGATTAAAAAAAACTTAACCCATTAACTAGCATAGTTCGTAATCGGAGGTCTTGCTGCTGTCAAAGTATAAAGAGGAACAAGTAGTCCAACTTCCACCGTTTAGGAGCGCGCGACACGTATTCACACAGACGCGGGACAGCACGTCCGTGTGAGTGCGATCCATCATAGAGCATTCTTACGCATTCTTAAAACTTTGCTTGTAGTGCGTTCGTACACGCCGCGTACACATTCAAGCCCCCCTGCCATACTATGAATGTATGACAGGGGGGCTACTTATCTCTGCAGCTGACTGTACATCGTGCACTTTTTGTAGGAAGAAAAATTACTGCTATTGTACTGCTGTGGTCCGTCGAAGTCGAAGCGACGAACGAACGGACATATTTGACATCCAATTACGAACTATTATTGTAAAAGTAGTAAAAATTATAATTGTTGAGCGAATCCACTTAGCTTTGTACCTGACGAACAATTAGTCATTATCTGCATTGTTAACTGTGGCCACAACTACCACTTCGAAATGTGAGGCATTATAAGTGCAAATAACTTTTACACTAAATTAGTCTTTAAGTCAAACGAAATAAGGTTTACTCTTAAACAAAGAGAACACAGATGTTGGTCACTTCGTAAGTGAAAGAGCAGTGAGCAGTGAAGTATATGTACGTATCGCTGCTTAGGATGACGAACGCAATTTGATACTAAACAGTTTTTTTTTAATACTAGTTCACAAGTTGTTGTAGATAAGGAACTAGTTTTAATACAATTAGCGAGTAATCGGTGGCTGCGCCCCACCGGTATGCATTTAGTCGAATAGAGGAGCTTGAACCCAACGCATGTGTCTTTCTTCCGATACCTTTAACCTCCGAACCTAACAGTGGCGACGACGGGCCGTTATTCACGTGTGCAGTAAATTTTCGACCATGGCTAAGTTGTCCATCGGGACTGTCTCGACGTTCAACCATGAACTACAGGATTGGAGTTTGTACAAAGCCAGGCTGGAGCAGTGGTTTTTCGCAAATGATTTAGGTGAAGCGGAAGACAAATCGAAGTGCAAACGTCGTGCGGTGTTGTTAAGCAGTTTGTCAGAGAACACTTATAAATTAGTGCGGGATCTTGCGCTGCCGGCTGATGTTACAAGTGCAAACTATGACGCTGTAATAAAACTATTAGACGATCACTTCAAGTCAGTTAAATGCGGTTTTGCCGAAAGATTCAAGTTTCACTCTGCGACTCAAACATTAAACGAGGGGCTGGCGGAGTGGGCTGCTAGGGTCCGTGGGCTCGCTGCCCACTGCAGTTTTTCCGCGGCAACGTTGAGCGAGGCACTACGCGACCGTTTTGTGCTCGGCATGCTGCCGGGGCCGGAGCGAGACAAGTTATTCACCGTTCAGATGTCTGATCTCTCGTTTAGTAAGGCACTGGAGATGGCTGAGGGCATAAGATGTGCCCGCCAAGGTGCTTCGCAGGCCGTTCCCAGTGCTTCGCAGGCAGCTGGACTACCCGGTGGTGAAACCTTACCGGTTCTCAAGATGGCGGCTTCATCGTCGCGTGCGCCGTGGCAGGCGCGCCGCGCGGAACCTGCAACCCGCCCGACCGCGCCGAATCGTGGCGACTCCGTTGTTTGCCCAGCATGCGGTTATAGGGGTCATCAAGCTCTTACTTGTAAATTTACGCAGTATACGTGCAAGTCTTGTGGAATTAAGGGACATTTACGCAGGATGTGTCCAAAAAAATCTGTTAACAATATCAGTGAGTGTTGTCATTTCGATGTCGAAGGTGATGATGGTAAGCCCCCTTTGTTTCATATTAGATCTTTTCGTGGCGAACCAATGATGGAACTTGTAGTTATAGATGGAGTGGAGTTGCCATGTGAGCTGGATACGGGTTCTGCTGTGACCGTAATCTCCGAACTAAATTACAATAACTATTTTTCAAATCAGCCGTTACAACCTACCAATACAATTCTTCAGAGTTATAATGGTAGTGCCATTGCAACGGTAGGAACAATAGAGTTATCCTTTACGTATAGGTCCACGTCGGCTAAATTACGAGTGCACGTTGTCCGAGGTGGTGGCCCAACCTTGCTCGGGAGAGACTTTATTGCCTGTTTTAATCTCCAAATTTCTGCTGTAAACTTATGTTCTGCGAAAAGTACCCCAAGCATTATAAACAACTTAACTACAGAGTACCCATATTTGTTCTCTGATTCGCTTGGTTGTTGTAAAAGTGTAACAGTAGACCTTAAACTAAAGCCGGGTTCTAAACCAATTTTTTTCAAAGCGCGCTCAATACCCTTCGCGCTTCGCGAGGGAGTCGAACAAGAAATTGATCGGTTAGTAGCATCGGGCATACTGGTACCCGTGAACTTTGCTGAGTATGCAAGTCCAGTTGTTCCAGTTCTTAAACGAGACGGAAAGATAAGATTATGTGCCGATTATTCAGTTTCGTTAAATAAGCAGCTTGAAATTGAAAAATATCCGTTACCCAGGATCGACGAGCTATTTACTAAACTGCATGGCGGGCAGCAGTTCTCTAAATTAGACTTATCCCGTGCGTATAATCAGCTTAAGCTTAGTGAGGACTCGCAAATGCTGACATGTATAAATACGCACAAAGGAATATATAAATTTACCAGGTTAGTTTTTGGACTTTCGAGTTCGGCGGCTATTTTCCAAAGGACCTTGGAGAGCTTGTTGGCTGGAGTTCCTGGCGTTTTGTTGTTCCAAGATGATATTCTTGTAACGGGAAAAAATCAGGAGCAACATTTAGAGCGTCTTCACCAGGTGTGCAGCCGCCTGCAAGAGGCAGGACTCGTTCTTCAAAAGGAGAAGTGTTCCCTTTTCCAGGACTCTGTTGCCTACTTAGGCTTCGTGATCGATAGGAACGGCCTTCATAAATGCCCTGAAAAGGTCAAGTCCATTATGGAAGCAAAAACTCCCTCTAACCTTTCTGAGCTGAAATCTTTCTTGGGCCTGGTAAATTATTATAGGTCATTTGTTAAAAATGCGTCTTCTATTTTAGCCCCGTTGCACGATCTTTTAAAAAAAAGTAACCCGTGGCAGTGGTCCCCAATTCATGATCGTGCGGTGTCGACAATCAAGAGAAAGTTAGTGTCAGATGAGGTTCTAGCACACTTCAACCCTGACGCCATTCTGATTCTTACTGTGGACGCTTCTCCAACGGGTTTAGGGGCAATATTGTCTCAAAAAGAAGAGGGTGTGGCTGAAAAACCTATCTCGTATGCTTCTCGATCTCTTACAGCAGCGGAGAAATCGTACAGCCAGCTCCAGAAGGAGGCGACGGCCATCATATATGGTGTAAGGAAGTACCATCAGTACTTATATGGCCGATCCACTCCTTTTGTATTAAGAACTGATCATCGCCCATTACTGTCAATACTAAACCCTGACAAAGGTGTGCCAGAGGTCACTGCTAATAGGTTGCAGAGGTATGCTATTTTTCTTGCTTCGTATAACTACCGAATTGAATATATAAGCAGTGCGCTCAACACAGCTGATTTTTTAAGCCGTTCTAGGAGCGATAGTCATAGTCAAATCAAAGAAATGCCCGATGACAATATCCTCCTCGATAAAGCTACTTACATAAATTTTATTTATGACGGCAACCAATTTTTAAGTTTAGATGAGATACGTCGTTCATATCAGTCTGATCCTACGTTGTCGCAAATTTACCGGTATGTATTAAACGGATGGCCAGGCAAAGTTCGTGACACACAATTGTCTCCTTATCTATCATGTCGTCACGAATTAGCTGTTGAAAATGGTTGCTTATTACGGGGTCATAAGATTGTAATTCCGATAACTTGCCGTAAATCAATTCTCACAGAATTACATAACGGCCACCTAGGTTCAAGTAAAATGAAGGCAGAGGCGCGAAACCGGTTCTGGTGGCATGGCATGTCGACTGATATCGATTGTTTTGTTCAATCCTGTGACATATGCGCTCGACTACGTCCTTCGCCCCCCCGCGCCGCTCTCGCGCCATGGCCTTACCCGCCTAAGCAATTTTATCGTGTGCATTGCGATTTTCTTGGGCCAATCAATAATAGGTCTTATCTCCTTATCGTAGATGCCTACTCTAAATGGGTGGAGTGTTTTGATGTGACATCTGGTATGAGTTCTGTAGTTGTTATCGATAAATTATGCGAAACTATGGCTAGATTCGGTTTATTTCATACCATATGCACTGACAATGCGACCGCATTTGTTTCGGCAGATTTTAGAGAATTTTGTTTACGTAACGGTATTGTACATTTGACGTCCCCACCGTATAACCCGATAAGTAATGGACAGGCTGAATCGTTTGTGAAGATTATAAAAAAGGCAATAAAGTCTATACTCTTGGCAGGCTATGGTCAAAAACAATTAAACAACAAATTGAATGAATTTTTATTTCAATATCGAAACTCCAAACACAGTACAACGGACAAGAGTCCTGCAGAGGTTGTATTCGGTTCCAAACTCCGTTGCCGATTGGATTTACTTAACGTTGATTCACCTTCCCCATCAGATGTAACACTCAGTGATAATGTTTGCGATAAACAGTGCTCACAGATTGAGTTCTATCCCGGCAAACGAAAAGTGGACTTTGTCACGAACGAATTAGTGTTAGTGAAGTGTTACAAAGCGTCGAGTTTTTATTGGTGTAAAGGTATAATTGTTAAACGACTCGCTTCAACCGTATATTTAGTCCGTTTACTGGATGGAGATGTATTGATGAAGAGGCACTCTAATCAACTTTGGAAATACAAAGGGGAGAAAGCGGGAGACGAAGCGTTGCCAGAGACCGAGCGGATGGTTGCTTCTGATGCATTGTCCCACGAGGTACCGATGCCAGCCTTCGTATCTTTACCCGTCTCGAGTCATGCTCAAACCGTGCCGGACCCCTGTCCCGAACAGGCCCCGATGTCCGCGAGCTTCCCCCCGGGAGATGTTGTCGGTGGTGCCATCACTCAGGTGGATAGAAACGAGCTGACTCCTGCCCCCGCGGATACGATACCAACCGGCGCCGCGGCTGAGTCGGTTGCTGAGCCCGCGGGCGTTGGCGGCAGCCCGTCGGAGGTGCCGCCCCCTACGTCAAAACCGGAAGCGTCCTCTAAACGGACGCGGAAACGAGTCGATTTCTTTTAGGCTAAGGGTGGAGGGATGTTGTAGATAAGGAACTAGTTTTAATACAATTAGCGAGTAATCGGTGGCTGCGCCCCACCGGTATGCATTTAGTCGAATAGAGGAGCTTGAACCCAACGCATGTGTCTTTCTTCCGATACCTTTAACCTCCGAACCTAACACAAGTTTACAATTATATTAGGGACAAGTTGGACGGTGGAGTTTTGAACTATCCTGCAGATTATTGCGATAGCAGAAATTGATTGTTACGATATTTTATATCGGTAAAGTAATAGAGGCAGATAGGCCAGAGATGAGTGGAAATCCCTCGAACACGCAATTAAATATTGACATTACGTGCCTTATAATTGGCGGCAAAGTACCTCGTTTCCGGTGCGGCTAGACGAGAGGCCTTTAATGGAATTTCATTAACCATTGCCGGCCTAGGCCTGCATGATGTTTTTTTTGACGGCGCTCAGCCATTAAAAAACCAATAAACGATGTTTAATATATTTTGCAGTTTTATTTATATAAAATCGTCATGAACATAACAAATAACACATTATAAACAATTTCCAATAATTTTAAATTGCAAATTACAAACTACACGAATACATATTTAAAATATTTCATCTAAATATGCGCGGTAAAAATGTGTACTGAAACAGTTTTTTAAAGGAAATTGATTTTTTTTCATTCTGTAATTCTATGTTTATCTACTTAGCTTTTAGTGTCTCTAGATAATAAAGTTAGATTTTTTGGAGTATTTTTACTTAGGTAATTAATTTCATCGCATATTTGAGAAGAGCACGTAACTATCTGGCTTCGCTGTCACTCGGCCATCTATTTATGTACTCGGCCGGCAACCCCTATTTCCCGGCCTCTGTAGTAATGTACTATTGCACTGGCACAATAAATCAGACTAAAGAAAACATAATTATCATCATCAGCCTACATGGGCGTTTTCCAAAATAAATACCGGGGTAGCTACTTTCTCAAAATATGAACTTTTGAGGTTTTTCTGGCTCAAAATCGTTAGTACTTTCGAACCTTATATGTAAAAAAGTGTCCCAAATTTATTTTCCCATTACGTCACCATTTTGCATTATGTTTGTATGAACGTGACGTAGTGGAAGAAAAAAATTCCATACAAATTTTGGGACACTTTTTTTACGTATAAGGTTCAAAAGTACTAACGGTTCTAAGCCAGAAAAACCTCAAAAGTCCATATTTTGAGAAAGTAGCTACCCCGGGTTTTATTTTGGAAAACGCTCACATACGTCCTATTGCTGGGCACAGACCTACTGTCATGGCCGAAAGTGAGTCGGTTGTAGTCATCACGCTGACCTAGTGCGGATTGGGCACTTCTAATACACCTTTGAATTTATTCGCGGATGTGAGCAAATTTCCTCATAATGTTTTTCCTTCTCACTCAAAGCTAATGGGCTAAACGACTAAAAAAAACTGTTTAGTCTGTCAGTTAGATTAATAGAAAATTCGTCGCCGTAGAGCGAAAAGTCACCAAATCGTTCATGGTCATTTTTGAGTTATGAGGGTTTAAAGAAAAATTAATTAAATTTTTTTTACTGAAATTATCTTAAGTTTAAATTGTGGTTTTTATTCATTGGAAACTGCTATTTTTTGGGCTCAAAATGGATTTATATTATTCACACTAACACCCACTCCGCATACAGGTTTCTATATTATACACGAAAGCTGAATGTACAAAACTATACCATATACATATACAGCCAAGCCCCCTCATGACGCATATTGCATAACGTGGAATGAAACAAATGGTAAAAGAGGCAGCAATGAAATAGCTACTGCAATAGATTATTGGATAAGTCAGTTGCCGACAACAATAAAAGAGGTAACCATTTACAGTGATACGTGTGCGCGCCAAAACAGAAATCAATATATAACTGCGTTTTTAATTCACTTCAATCAAAAAGACAGTGTGCATTTGGAAGTGTTGGAGCAAAAATATCTAGAGAGTGGGCATACTCATATGGAAGTGGACTCGATGCATAGTTCAATCGAAAGAGAGCAGAGACATACGTCAGTTTACTCCATGATCGATTGGAAAAATATAATGGAACGTGCCCGTTCCAAAAGGCACCGAGAATCTGCTCCACCATACGTCGTAAAAGAGTTACTTCACGACGAAATGCTCGATGTCAGGGCGTTGAATGAAGCTGTCGTTAGAAACACGACACACGACACTGACGGCAAAAATTGACGTGGCTTAAATTTAAGTGTCTCAGATTTGAGAAGCAGCGTCCTGGTGTCCTCAAATTTCGCTACAGCCATGAGGGCCCCTACTCTGAAATTAATGTCCAACAGATTTACGGTGGCCCGCCAAAGCCGCTGAGACGCACAAAGAGGCGCAAGGGGCTTGTATCACAGAAACAGACGAAGAGGTCGAAGAGTGACTGTGATGCTACTACTACGCTATTTTACTAAGAACATTGTTATTTTTACGGATTTTCTGATAATAATTTTAATTTGTTTTAAAACTCTGAAGTTTATCGGTGCGGGGGGCCTGCGGCACTGGGCAAAAAGTCACTAACTTGCGAGCGAATTTCAATCATATCACGTCGGCGTACAGTACAGTACAGTCTTTATTGTAAAATTAATTAAATATGATTAGTTATTGTATTGTATATTTTTTTGTTGGGTAAAACTCACTAAAACTGTTTAATTAATTATCGCGTTGGTTAAATGATGTACATTGCCTTACAACTATGAATAAAAAATAACTAAATAGAGTTAGTTAATTTTCACTTTCACACTTTTGACATACCAGGTATTCAAAAAGTAACTAAGTAAATTAGGTGACTTTTTGAATGAGGTTCTTCGTGGTTAAATAGTTTAGTAATACTTAGGGAAAAAATAACTAAAATTACTTAGGTACGCTCATAAATAAGTGACAAGAAGTTTAATAAAAATGTATAACGGAATTAAGTATTTTTCGACTAAAATATTGAATCCGAAGTGAGTTTTTAGTTTGTTCTTTAACTTTGTAAAATTGAAACTATGATCGCTATTGCTACCGCAATAAGACTGAAATTTGGAGAAAAAAAATGCGATTTTGATGACATATATAAGTCAATTTTGGCCATTTTGTGATTTGGTGACTTTTCGCTCTACGGCGACGAAATATTGTACACGTATTTTTTCTTTTGTTTGACCAACAAAAAATGACGAGGATAGAGTGCTTAGAAGTTTCGAGTGACGTCACGCCTTGGTACAATTTTCACCTAGGGGTGACGTCACAACACAAGCCCCCACTCCAGAAGTTTGATGATCTATAACTTTGTCGATGTTTAATATTTCGATAAACCAAAAAAATACGTGTCCCATATTTTTCCAGAATCTAACTGACGGACTAAATACAATTATATAGTTTTAACCCAGTCGTCATCCCTATTGCAATGAAAATGTCAAATTTAATCATACTTTCCTACATAAGTTCCAAAAAACTCATGTCCGAACCACTCGGCCAACATAGCAAAGAAAACCTGAACTTTGCAAACAAGAAACAAGATCGTAAATTGGAATTGGGCAAGATATTTGCTATTGCTCGCCAAACAATAAAGCGAGCGAGCGATGCGATTAAAAACTTAATCGAAAACCAACCATTTTTGTGCGATGGAATTTTGTTAATGAAAAATGATAAAAACGAGCTGTTTACTCTTCTGTTTAATCTATTTGTAATGCTCTTCTTTACTTTATTCGATTAATTTTCGTGGGGAACATCAGTTTTGACCCGATCCCACGTTTTATGACAATGTTGAAACTATGACTTCCGTTTATGTAGAAGAAATCCCATCAAAAACGTTGCATGTTAAAAGTTGCAACGCTCTCATCGCAATTCTTCTACAACAAAAAAGTTTTGAGATGTCATATTAAACCAAGTCGGTTATTTCAGTCAGTACCCCACCTGTTTCACCGACTTGCCTGTTTTTTAACCGTGGAGGATTTTTTATTTGAGAACTATAAAATGTGTTCCTCCATGTTTTTGATAGGATCTCATTTATTTTTATAAGTGTTCTTCCTTTACTTATGGGAGTACGGTGATTGTGATAGTTTATTTGACTTACAATACAAATAAAAATGAGCGACAAGGTGAGTTGACTCATAGAAAAAGTATTGTATACAATAGTTACATAATTAGCTCTTAGAATTTAAAAATAAGTTGAAAAATACAAGCATAGTTAAAATTAAATGTATTAAAAACTAAATAATAATTAAATAAGCTAAAACTAAAATAGATCTAAAAATGGCCCCTGCGGCATGGTGCCGAAGATGCTGGCAGCATTTCCTCGCTGGATTGTAAACTTTACTTATTACATTCCAATACATTCTATTTCCCATGTGAACTAGAAAAGTAACTTTGTAATCGCATGTAATTGTATAGGCAGTTGTGACTGAAAAACATTTTAAGGTTTTGTATGACTTGATAGACTAAAAACTAATTATGTTTAAAATGTGGAGCTTGTGGGTCTGCTAGCAGTTACTTAGAATTGTGATAATCAGTGAGTCAGTGGGTCAGTCAGTGACAAAACTAAGAAACTTTGACGTGTAATAGTTCTTTAACTACAAGTTCAAATTGAATGTTATTGAGAATATATCTAAGTCATATTATGCCCTATATACCTGAAAATTCAGAGTTCTAGCTTTAGTCAGCACAAAATTACAGGAGGCTGAAAATGCCCTGAATGGCTTAAAGAAAAGGATGGTCCGGCCGTGCCTTTGTTTTGTTTGACTTGGCGGGGGCATTGCCGTGTCCCAGATAACGACTGTCTTTATTAACACATTCAGTGCCAAGCTTCCAACGGTTCATACAAAATGAACTCGATAGTCGGGTTATTTGGGGTAATATGTTAATTAGTTTATTACATGTTAATCAAATAGTCTGAAATAGTTTTTGATTTAATTACTGACGTTTTTTAAACCTAGCAAATTGTATACGTTAAATCGAATTTATGAACTTTTGTAGCCAAGATAAAGGAGTAGCCAACATCGAAGAGACAAAATGAATCATATAAAACCGCATTATTTACTAGCAAAAAACATTTTCGGGATGGCCCCGAAAATCTACAACAAAGGACCATGCGTCAAAATGGACCCAAAACTAACAGAGCTGAGAGTTGTGTCATTAAATAGGTCTTTACATATACCATTTCATTATATGGGCACCAAGCTCAATGCCATTGCAAAACTGAGATATTCAAATTCAATAGTACATTGTGTATCTAGGGCGGTAAGTAAGGAATTACAAACGAGTGTTTTTTTATAAGCCTGAGGTGAAACCGAGGGCTTTAATAACACGAGTTTGTAATTTCTTTACCGCCCGTGGACCACACAATGTTTTTCATAACACTTGTGAGGAAATCTTAATAATATAATAATATGTGTATATCACTATGTACTAATGAGCAGCGCTAAGTGAAGCGGGCGCGAGTGCCATATTTTTGCCCGCGTGCGCCCGCTCCGTGCACCCGCGTCAGCTAGCGTAGGCGTACTGGCGTAGGCGTTTCTCATAGAAACTAAAATAGGAATATCTCAGTTTTGCAATGGAATTGAACTTGGTGCCCATAGAATGAAATGAAGTACATGTAAAGACCTTTTAAAGACATAACCCTCAGCTCTGTTGGTTTTGGGTTCACTTCCCATACAAAGTTGCCCATGGTCCTTTCCCAAAAATGTTCTGAGTTTAAGTGATTTCAGTCAGTTTAAAAAAAACGTTGTATGATTCTCTAATTATCAAAGCCTACCATCCAAGAATTTTTAACGGAACCTATCCGAAACACAATATAGCTTTCAGTTTAGTTGTAAATGTAGTAATAAGTTATTCATGCTGCACATAAAACTGTAGCTGTTTGTATGCCATCTGGCAAGGCATAGTGATATTAGTGGTACTCACATATACTATACGTACGTACACCTTTGTTTTAACACCTGTTGTTTCACAAATAAAGTATTTTAAATCGAGCGTAAAATCCTATCAGGAAATAGACGAGATTGATGAAATTGGACTCGAGAGAACTGCACCAACAGACACTGGTAAACAATTAATTAACGAATTAAACAATGAAATCCTCTCAAAATTCCATTGTAATGAAATGGGCCTCAAAGCGATTCTGCACAGGTATTCCCAGATAATCTATCTTCATTCTAGGGCTAAACTAAATGCAAGAGAACACCACGAAAATACCGAAACTGGAGTGCATTTCAGTGTTCACGTTTTTAATTTAAAACGGTATATCACGGGGAAATAGTGGGATTTACATAGAAATGTAAGTTTAGTAAGATAAAGTAGCATTTCCTGGACAGGTCATATTGTATGATTCCAATTTTAGATAAGACCCTCTTTTATGCATGCCCGCTGATCGGGCAATTAAGCCGGGGCCAGACTTGCGTCAGAGGGCGGTAATTGGACATTATCAGCGCCGCGAAAGTTAGCCCCTCTCATGAGAGGCCCTAAATTAGGACAATTTATAACATTCATCTCCAGAGGTCGTGGGATATCGCTGTATTTAAATTTCATATCAAGTTTGCTATCAAAGTAGAAACACAACTTACATAACAATGCTATATGGTATTAAGTTCGCCGTTTGTACTTTCCTGTAGGTAGGTACTGTGCAATAAAGTCTAAATAAATAAATAACAAAATAAAATATTATTTTCTTTTGTTTATTATGGTTTTTGTTAGTAGTATTTTTTGTTAAATTACCAATTGTTTATATATTTCTAAATGACCCTTTTCATGGTTAAAAGTATAAATTATGCATGATACAGCGCCAGAGGCATATGACCGGAGGAGGTAGAAGGAAAAAGTGTATGTACCTCGCATGCTAAAAAGAAGTGGCGACGACCTACCTACTTTGCACGCCGTCAACTTCAGTTTCAGTCAATATTATCATAAGATTTGAAAAATCTGACAATAATGGTATAATTAATCGTTCAAATACCACCGAATGAAGTGCAAAATTTATGTTTTTACCCGACTGCGGCGAAGCCCAAAGGAGGGTTATGTGTTTGACCTGTATGTATGTATGTCCGTTCCTGTGTCCGCTCGTAACTACTCAACGGCACATCCGATTTTGATAAATGATACATCATTAGATTCGTCTTGATGGTGCGAGTGTCACTGGGTATGAAGTTCGTTAAAATAAACAAAATGGCGGATTTTATGCAGTTTCAAAGTGCACCGCGGTCGGGTTTTTTCTTAGTAAAAATGTGGTTATTCATCACTAAATTACACTTTTGGCGTCAAACGCCAAGCAAAAAACGTTACATGCTGGGTTCCCATACAAATCGACGAACTCCTTCTATTTCGATATACATATGTATTTCTGTGCATATGGCGATGGCGTCAAGATTAAGAAGACACGGAGAGTATTAGGCACTTGGTTGGGTCGGCATATTGCGATTCAATTTGGTAGCCTTTCTACTCCGCCAAATGTAGTAACTATATGTCATTTGATTCCCACAAAATACAGAATCGAATTACCAATTAATGCCTATTAAGTCAAATGCTTATACTACGGTAAATTTAACAAATAGGCATGCATAGACCGGATGGAAGGTGAAAAGTTTGCTTAAATGTATTAAAATCGCAATCCCGGTCTAATCCCATTAAGTTATTATGGCTAGACTATTTGTAATTGAATGAACTATTAGCATTTTGTCCATCGAGTTCAACAAATCGTTGATCGACGCTTCAAATTCTGAGGGCAAAACTAAATTATATCTGTAGGCTCGTTCACAATTTTCTCGTCAATGTCGTACCTAATCCGTGAATTAATAATAACAGTTCGTAACGGAAGGTCACTGTTATGTTCAGTCTAAATCGAAGCGACATATATTGACCCCTATACTATACTATACTATTGTAGGCTTATGATGGCTAGGCTAGGCTAGGCTAGGCTTTGTCAATAGATAGGTAAATGGTAAAGCACCCGTCACTCTCACACTTGTCAGAACGTGACAGATGCCACAGCATAGCATCATAAATAAGCTTGCTAATTACATAGTGTCTTTATTAGTTCTTGGATGAATTTCTGTGGGTCAAATGGAAAGAACCTAAGTGCAATGAAGTTTAAGTCCTTCAATAGAATTGAGACCTTTGTACAATGATTATAAATGATTTGACTTGTACCCTTTTTCATTAGACCGACAAATTTTAGCCACTCGTTTGCTTGCTATTTTCTATTCGACCCTATTGCTATAGAAATAAGTAATTTGATAGATGACTAGTGGCTCTATGAGCTGTAAACCTCGCGAGCCTATCAATTCCTTTGGCTCCGCCATTTTGAAAAGTTTTCAAAAACTGAATCGACAAAAACATAAATATAACTACCAACCAGCTCGCAAAATTTGAATCGGTTGAGAAATGCAACCTGTAGGCGTATGATGCTACGTTTTGTCGCGTGATAAATAAATGATAAAGCATCCGTCACGTTCTAACAAATAGTGTGTGAGAGTGATGGATGCTTTATCACTTATTTATCGCGTGACAAAAGGTAGCATCATAAGCTTACTGAAGAGGAGAACAGCCGAACACCTGCCGGACATACGAAAGCATGTTTGCCTTAGCTAAAACGGAGCTCACTCGGTCAACTACAGTTACAAAAAGCAAGTGAGAGGACGATATTGACGGCGCAGATGTGAATTGCCTTATAGACAACGTTCTTTTCGTTCCGAGGCAAAGCAATTTATTTTTTAAGACCGGCTGTGGAGTGAGTGATTAAAAATAAGAGCACGTCAGGGTCTTGTTTGTGCTTACTGTCCTTCCCCGAAATGTTTTTCCACTTCGTCCGGATCAAACTTAATAAGGACGACGGTATAGCTTTTGGGGAGGTTATTTTAATTATCTTTATGAGGACGGCGGACAGTAAGCTGGTATTTTTTTTAATACTGACTAACTCGTGACCCTTATGGGCATAGCGATACTTTGACCGGGTGGTCGGCCGTGGCATTCCCTGGGGTCGAACCAGGTCCCACCCACCCTGAGTGGATCGGACTGGGTGGGGGCCGGGGGCGCCTGGAGTCGAAACAGGTCGCTTATCCCGGTCCACCTCGGTAGGGTCGGACTAGGTGGGGTCGAACCAGGACGTTAGGCCAGGGCCACCTTGACTTTTCGCTGATTGCTCAAAGTGAGCAGCGGACCAGCGGGAGGGATGAAGCGGATCAACCTGTCCTTATGTGAGCGTGTGTATCGAACGAATGGGAGTTTTAGTTGCCGGCTCGCTAAACCTAGCCCAGCTAGGACAGGTATGAAATATTGTATAGATGAGGGTGATTCTCCGAGCGCAAAATATGTCACTATAGTGAAAATAGTGATATAAATCTTTAGCTCTCAAATATATGTATCACTCTTTTAGTTCAGTTACTCTAAGCTCTAAGCTAAAGAGCTCTGCGGTTCCGCGGTGTGTCAACGGCTCACTAGTTCTTATAAGCTCAGTAGCTCCGTGGTATGTCAACAGCTCACTAGCTCAGTAGCTCCAAATCCGAATATATCCGAACAAAAGAGAGAGCAGTAATAGGTGGGTGTCAAGACAGGGACGAAAGTCATGTTGATCGTGTCTTTTCTCGCAGCTCACGGCTCAATAGGGCTACTTGAGAGCGAGTGAACAAGTGAGTTGAAAGATAAACTGAGTTAGTTGAATCGGAACTGAGCTAGTGAGCCGGTGAGTTAGACCAACTGATATAGCTGTTACAATCACTCACTCGCGAGCTAAACATGTCTATCCCAGCGTTTTGACCACGCGGTTCAACTTCATTATTATTTCGCGATTATTACGACAATGGAAGAGTAAGCCGCCATAAGGTTGGAACTAGATTGATTTGTGCAAGACTGTTCCATATAGTCGGCTAGTCGCATTCGTCTTAACTTCTATTGTTTCCCATATATCGTTACGAGGTTTTCGACTTTAGCCGACGATATATTTACCTATATTTCAGGTAACTATATTTCAAATAATACAGCATTGTTGATGTTGTGTGGGGACGCCCAGCCGGTGTCAGGCGGGCTGTCGATCACTTGGTGTGTTCATTCAGCCCAGTTCCCCGTTGTTGGAGCCAGCGGTTACTGTCCCGGCGGTGCTCCCACACAGCGCTTCACTTCGAATCTCCCGGTTCTCCTGCAGAACAGAAGGACATCCTTAAGGTTAATGCCCTTTAGCTCTTCCTCTTCCAACTCATCTCTCCCGAATAAATCGAATCTCATTGCCGCGTACATGACGCATTCGGCTAACACGTGTTTGCTCGTCTCCTCCATCCCGCAGTTCGGGCAGAGGGAGGTGTCGCTAAAACCTAAAATGTGTAGGTGTCTGTTAAGTGTGTTGTGGCCGGTAATGATGCCGGTCAACACTCTAAGATTAATCTTACCTAGTTTCAGGAGATACCTAGTTCTATTTAGGTTTATACCACCTAGTATCATCTTGGACTGTCGGCATCCTACCGATTCTTTCCACTTCATGTCTGCCTCTTGTTCTTTTATTCTTGATATGACACCTTTTGTGACATCCGCCGAGATGGGCAGTGCCGGTTCTGGGCCAATGAATTCCCTTTCCGATCCTTGCCTAGCCAGCTCGTCAGCTCTTTCGTTACCTGTTATACCTTGGTGTCCTGGGACCCATGCCACCGTGACCCCCATATGTTCTCCAAGCTTGTTCAGTGCTTCTTTGCATTCCTTGACTAGGGCGGAGTTCGTGGCCTTCCTGTCAAGCGCTTTCAGTGCCGCTTGGCTGTCCGTGTATATCACCACCGACCCTTCTCTCACCGCTTTCTCTTCTATTATTTGTGCACATCTCATGATTCCACATACCTCGGCTTGGAAAACCGTGGCATATTTCCCAAGTGGTATGTGTACTTTCTCTTCAAGTTTGGGTATCACGATGCCCGCTCCCGCTAGTTTCGTCGATTCCCTTCTTGAACCGTCTGTGAAGCAGACAACAGCTGGGTGCCTAATTTCCACTTTCCAGTTGCATCTTTCTCCTATATGTATTCTATATTTCTTGTCGAATATCTCCTGCTTCTTAATCAGGTCGTTGTTAAGGATCGTTATTCCCAGCTTTGACCTTGTCTCTTCCTGGATTAGGGCGTGTCTCTTGTCCACGCAACTTCCTCTCCATTCTTTGCATGCTTTCATCCGGTACCATTGTTCCATGGCTCTCTTTTCTACTTCCAGCCGTAATGGTTTTAGGCCTAGCATTACCTCCATTGCCTGAGTGGGCGTTGTTCTCATTGCCCCCGTCACCATCAGACACGCTATTCTCTGCACTTTGTCCAGGTCTTTTTGATATTCTTTTACGCTGGTTCTGTGCCACCATACTATGGCTCCATACAGTAACCTTGGCAATATAATTGTCTTATATATCCAGTGTATCATGTGTGGTTTCAGTCCCCACTTTCTTCCAACCGCTCTCTTGCATTGGAACAGCGTTCTCAAGGCCTTCGCCGATTGCTCTTTTATATGAGATTTATATCTGAGATTGCTGTCCAGCGTTACCCCTAGATACTTTATCTCTTTTACCTCCTCGAGTTCTTTACCTCGTATAGTTATGGCTGATACTTCCTCTATCTTCCTCCTGTTCGTGAATAGTACCAGCTTTGTCTTATCAGGGTTAAGGTCCAGTCCCCTCTCTCTACACCACTCTAGCACCTGCTGCAGACCCCTCTTCATGATTCCCTTAATGATGTGTAGTACGGTGCCACATACCATCAGGATTCCATCATCCGAGTATGCCTGCATGTACAGGCCTCCTTTGTTTGTTTTCTTTATCAGTGAGTCTAGTAGCAAGCACCACATGAGAGGAGATAGGCATCCTCCTTGCGGAAAGCCCCTTCTTGGTTTTACCCGCATTATTTCCCCTCCCATTTGTGCTGACACTACCCTTCCTCTCAACATCTTGGCTATCCATCTTCCTATTGTCGGGTTAATCCCATCTCTTTTTAGGCTTTCTTCGACTGCCTCGAAGGTTGCCTTATCGAAGGCCCCCTCCACATCGAAGAAGCAGCCTAGTGCGTACTGCTTTGCATCTAGTGCCCTCTCTACTCTTACTGTTAAGTTGTGTAGAGCTGTCTCAGTGGATTTTCCTGCCATATATGCATGCTGGTTCCCGTGCAACGGATTCCCACTCCACTCTATCCTTCTTCTTATATCCGCGTCTATCATTTTCTCTAGAGCCTTCAGCACGAAGGATGATAGACTGATACTCCTAAACGACTTGACATCCTGGTATGTTTTCTTTCCTGGTTTTGGTAGAAACGCTACCCTTACCGCTCTCCACACCTTTGGAATATATCCCAATGCCATGCTGGCTCTATATAGTTCCAGTAAGTCCTCTTTAATATGTCTATATCCTTTCTGCAGTAGCACAGGTAGTATGCCGTCCGGCCCCGCCGCTTTAAAGGGAGAGAATGATTTTATTGCCCAGGATAATTTCTCTTCCTCCACCACCTCATCTGCGGTTGTCCAGTCCGGTATACTGTGCTCTGTTTCCTCTGTTTCTTCCTCGTTTGTCTCTAGGCAGTCCGGGAAGTGTGCTCGCAGCATTGTCCCTAGGACCTCTCTGGGGTCCGTAACCATGCTATCGCCCACCTTCAGGCCGCCCAGTTGGCATTCTTTTTCCGTGGTCAGCAGCCTGACCACTCTTGCTCCTTCCGTGTAGCTGTTTATCTCTTCAGTGTATGTTCTCCAGCTTTTGAGACTAGTCTTTTCCCTTAGCTTGCTATATCTATTCCTTGTCTCCCTGTACACGTCCCAGCTATGGGCGTCGTTCTTCTTGACGGCTGTTCTCATAGCCTTTCGTGTTCTTTTCCTCATTTTATGCAGTTCTTTGTTCCACCAGGCTTGTCCCTTTCCCGGGCTTATGGTCTTCTCCGGGCATGCCTTGTGGTATGCTTTCATGATTTTCTCTGTGAGCTCCGAAGCACGATTTTCCAGGTCCTCTGCGTTTTCGCACCTGCCCTCGTTGCGTGCCTTGTTGCTCAGTTCGGCTTCGTACTTCTCCCAGTCTGCTTTCCTGGGGTTTCTTACCTTCACCTTTACGGTGGTGTAGTCTATGTTGAATAGTAGTCTCCTGTGGTCTGACATACTGTCTTCCAGGTCTACTCTCCATTCTTTTATATTTGCCCCTATATCTCCGGTTGCCAGAGTAATATCCAGCACTTCTCTCCTAGCCCTGGTTACAAAAGTAGGCGTATTGCCTGTGTTTAGTATCTCTAGGTCATTGCTCGTTATAAATTCTAATAGTGTTTCCCCCCTGTTGTTGGTGTCCGTGCTTCCCCACACCTCGTGATGTGCGTTCGCATCGCATCCAACAACCAGGGGTATACCCTTACCTTTGTACCGTAGTACCACTTCCTCCAGCTCCTTGGTAGGTGCCCCGTCTTCGCTTGGTAGATAGCACGACGCCATGGCCACCTTCTTCTTCTCCCCATCCCCATTGATGAGGTATGTCTCCACCACCACTAGGTCTCTGTAACATATGGTCATAAAACATCCCATATTTCTCACATTATTGCTTACATATATGCATGCTCTAGGAGGGGTCTCACCATTCCTCTCGTAGTGCAGTGCGCCTCCCAGATGTCCGAGGCCTGCCACTTGGTTCCTCCATGCATAAGGTTCTTGCAGTAGAGCTATTTCAACTTTATTCCTCACTACGTGCTGTCCCAGTTCGGACATTGCATCTTTGCAGTGTTGTAGGTTTACTTGACATATTCTTGTTTTTGTGTCTGTGATCTTGTGTGTGTTGCTGTGTAGTGTGTGTTGTGTGTGCGCCATTACTGGTTCCCTGTGTTATTGTGTTGTGTCTTCCGTCCGCTCTCTACTCGGCGGGATCATCACTGTCGTTGTCCATGCTTTCCCCCCCTTCCGCATGGGCGACGACAGATCCTGTTCCCTCCTTTCCAGGCACGGACGTTTCTTGCGCGGTGTGTTTCACCTCCTCCTTCTTTATCTCCTTGGACGAGTGGGCCCTGATAATTCGGGCTCTGACCTTAGTTGCGGAGAAGAAGAGTATGCGTGTACTCTCTTCCCCCCAACTCTCCTCCAATTCTGAGGGCACCGAAAAGAACAGACGGGTACCCATCTCCTGTATTTCCCGATTTACCAGGGACCACTCCTCCATCCTCAGCTCAGGCTTGTCGTAGTTCTGCAGTTTCAGGAACTCTACAAACACCTCCGTTTCTATTATTCCTGGGACCCAGACTTGCACTCTCGTTTGTTCCAGCTTTCTTGTTACAATCTTGTGTCCATCCAGGACACCAAACTCCCTAGAAAGGAGCCACTCCCTAACCTCCGCCGACATTGGTGTCACAAGGAAGAATCCTTCCGACACCAATCCCGACGTCGCAAATTGAGGGGCTCTCTTCTGGGTATTCCCCCCCATGATGTCCAGGATCTCCACTTCAATCAGCTTCGTGAGTCTGGTCCGGATGAGCTTCGCCAAATAATACAGCATTAGAATAAGATTAATTTAATAAATTTACAGTAAGAATGATTTAATAAATTATTCTTATTCTTTATTTCAGTATGTATATAGACACATTATTATACTAATTAAATGGAAAGATGAATGCCAAGTACCTACCTATCAAGGCTAATTGATTCTTTTCCTTTCGACCTCTGCAGACATAGCTTGGACGGACTATATGTTTGTGTGGGTGAAATCTTGGAAGCTAAATTAGAACTACTTCTGACTATTGGGCTCAAATTTAGTATTCTTGTGTATCTTTGTTGACAATGTAATAACGTGGTAGCATGGAGCTGGTTTGCTGACGGGTTCGGGGAATGCCATAGGATCATCTAAATGGCTTATGATATTGGCTCATTACATTGGTTTTGACGTGCAGTTTGCGATTCTATAAAAAACTACAGTCCAGGTACAGTCCGATAAAAAACTCGAGTCAAAAATAAAAAGTCAGAAACTTTATCATTTCAACCTTGATACTCGTACGTCCAGTGGATTCTTTTTTTTCCCCTAATTATGGATAAAATCACGCAACTTTTCAGTGCTATTGCATTACGATATTAAAAAAAAACCAAAATTCGGGACACCCTAACCTGTCCACTGCTGAACATAGGTCTTCCCCAAAGACTTTCACAACGAACGGTCGCACACCTCCTGCCTCCATCGAGTTCCAGTGACCCTAATCACTTAACACTAGAACCGCCGCCGTCCCATTTTTGTCCCACCCGCAATTTTGATCGTCTCTAACTTTTTTATTTTTTTATTTAGGTGCACGAAACTTTTTGACTTTTAATAATTTATTGCATTTATAATTTTTAAAATGTTTTCAATTCGATATTAAGAATAGTTAATGAAACAAAAAAGGATTTACCTAGAACTGCCGCTGGGTCATTTTGTCCCACCCCGTCAGTATTCAAAGAATAATGGAATGACCGGTCATTGCGGGGAGTTCCAGGGATGGAAGGGTAATATGCTAGCAAATAAACAATAGAGCATCAATTCTAGTAGTCAGTTGCCCTTTGTTTTGCGTAGATAATGCACATTATTGTTATCCTAAAGGGTCTTGTCAACAAATGGTGACATTTTTTAACTTCACTTTCATTAGGGGAATATTTTGAGTCATAGCGCAAAAAATAACTATTCAGTACGTTTATTCTAAAAACAAGTGGCACATCTTTGACTGTTTACCAAGCTAAGTGTAATACTCAGCACTATGCATCAAAATATAACAATAAACTCTATTTCACAAAAAAATGAGATGGCGTTATCCTACAACAGCACGAAATAGGTAAATATCCACTAATGGCGGTTTCTGGACGTTGGCCAGTACATACATTTTATAATATGTTTAATTTAGAGGCTATAAACGCATGGGTAATTGGGTATTGTATAAAATTATGAATAACAGCAAAATGAAAGGCAAAGACTTTTTATTGCAACTGGGAGAAGAATTAGAAACACAGTGTTTGAATAATAGGAAAACAACAATACCTGTAGATATTCCGGAACAACGAACAAGGTTAAGGTCAGGTCAAGTCAAAATGCATAAATAATAAGTAGGTAATGAAGTGCCATCAGTGCATAAAAAAGTGTCTGCAATAAATGCACTTGTAATTGATATTATTTGTGCTGTACTTGTTCTCTAAATAATAATAATAATTAGTGTAAAGGTTATTTAACAAAGTTAGAATTACTATAAATTGTGATCATTTTATTATGAACCCAAAAATATCAAACTGTCACTTTATAGTTAGTTTACGTATTCCTTTTTTAAAGAATAAGAATTTTGATTTGATCATGATAATATCGTTAAATAAATAAATATGTTTAGATAAAGTATTATTATTTAGTGTTTTAATCATAACTGGTATGCCTTATACTTAAAAGTTGCTATAAATTATAATAGGACAATTTTGTCCCGGCGGCGGTTCTAGGGGGGTCGTAACATTCGGCGGTTCTAGTGTTAACCAGGTCGTCAGACCATCTTGACAGAAACCTATTAGCTATGATTATTATTTTAAACTAACTTCTAAAACAGGAGGGGTTCTCAATTCGTGTGTTTTATTTTAATGTTTTGTACCTCAGAACTCCATAACTCATAAACACATTTGGAGAGACACACATAATTTTAACTTTTACACATTTTCCGAATGAAAGTATGAACAGCTTACTTTTGACGTCATAACTTTAATATCCGTCTGTCACGGAAGCCGCTGTCCCCACTGAGGCACTGGTCCCACCGCCAGTAAGTAAGCGATGAGCTATCGGCGATTTATTCCACGAAAGATCGTCGCTCCCGTGTAAATAAAAGAGAGAGATGTATTATCTTGCTATAAGCTATCTAGCTATAATACACCTCTCTCTTTTTACCCGACTGCGGCGAAGCCCAAAGGAGGGTAATGTGTTTGACCTGTATGTATGTATGTATGTCCGTTCCTGTGTCCGCTCGTAACTACTCAACGGCACAACCGATTTTGATAAATGATACATCATTGGATTCGTCTTGATGGCGCGAGTGTCACAAACAAAATGGCGGATTTTATGCACTTTTAAAGTGCACCGCGGTCGGGTTTTTTTTAGTAAAAATATTTAGTTATATTTACACGGGAGCGACGATCTTTTGTCGCATGAATCGCCGATAGCTCATCGCTTACTCGCCGGCGATGGGACCAGTGCCTAACGAATTTCCGAGTTGTAATACTGAACAAACCGAAGTCACCTTTCAGTGTCATACAGAACTGCAGTTTTTTAGAAAACAAGCAACTTTCCTGTGTATTGTGAAAGTTGTACCTACAATATATTTATCGTCGTTTATAAAATAAAATAAAAAAAAATATATATATTTCTGTAAGTAGGCCCTCAAGGGCTCTTTTACATGTCTTTCTTACATTCTTTTATCATCTTTTTTTCCTTTTCTATTCTTTTGGCGCTTCGGGTAATGACCTTCTGGTGAGAAGAAGCGCCGGAAGAAACTCACCAGTTTCTCTTTTCATACATGAGATTTCATTAATACATTACATTAACTTAAAAACTACATTTATAGAGATGTAAAGGGTCTCTCTATGCGTCCATACAAGACAAATAAAAAATAGAAAATGAATTGATACTAAAATTAATGGAGATGTAAAGAGTCTCCGTTGTCAAAATATTATGTTTTGGAGGTGTAAAGGATCTCCAAACGTCAAAATACAAATTGAGAATATATAATATATCGTTGTCTAGTACCTATAATACAAGCATTGCTTAGTTTGGGACGAGGTCGATTTGTATAAGATTGCCCCCACAATATTTATTTATTTTATTTACGACCTTCACGTTGATTGCGAGAGACGGGCTGGCGATTTGACAGCATATTTTTAATTAATGTAATGCCATCTGTCTCGCTCTAACAAAAGAAATACTGTGTAGTTTGTTTGAGTTCTAAATTAGACGTTTATGCGAGCAGTCGCAAATAAATCAAGTAAAGTGAAAGTTTAAATCAATAAATCAAGTAAAATGAAAGTTTAAATCAATAAATCAAGTAAAGTGAAAGTTTAAATCAAGAAATCAAGTAAAGTGAAAGTTTAAATCAATAAATCAAGTAAATTGAAAGTTTAAATCAATAAATCAAGTAAAGTGAAAGTTTAAATCAAGTAAAGTGAAAGTATAAATCAATAAATCTAGCAAAGATATTAAACGTATTTTTATTCACGATCCCCTTACAGTACAGCAGGCTTATGATGCTATGCTTTGCCGCGCGATAAATAACTGATAAAGCATCCGTTACGTTCTCACAAATAGTGTGTGAGAGTGACGGATGCTTTATCAGCCTACAGTACTTAACGGCTTGGGTCCCATATAGGTCTTGATGTGATGTTTTCCCATATAGGTCTTGATGTGATTCCAGTCGCTCGGTTTCTCACATGAATGAAAAGGAGGCTCAGTATCAACTTTCAATACACATTTAATGAAAATTTTAAACTTCTACCTATAACCGTTCAAAAGATACCCTGAGACAACCTTCTTATTTGAATTTATTTTTGCTATCTGTTATTTTCTTATTTTTATTCTTTGTTAAAGTTGTAATTGATTACATTCGGTGGAAATTTCAAGTCTAACTATTACGGTTCAAAAGATGCCCTGTGACAGACGGACAGGCTGACAACAGAGTCGTAATTAGGTAATCCCGTAGGCATCCTTTGGTCCCATTCTAAACCTAAAAACATCGAATTTCGTTGAATGGTGTCAAGATAGTGTCACATTATGATGACGCCTACAGAAAATGTTCATACTAAAAAATCTATACGACTTATCTGTCTTGTCAAAGTCGACGAATTTCCAGGTTGCTGTGAAACTGAACCAGATAAAGTCAGCAACTTTCAGTGATACCAAACTTGGATTTCAGCCCACGAAAGTTTGGAGCTGCCATTTTTAGTTTCGCTCAGTTTTCATTTAGCTATGCGCCGTATTTCGCTTTGGTCATGAATGGTGTGCAAAAACTTTTATGCGGATAAACGAATAGTTTTGCAGGGTTAAACTTTATTTCAAAATCAGCGTACAATCAATGAACAAAAAAAACTTTATGCCACACCTGGCCATAAAGTGGCTTTTTCCGCACGCTGCGCGACTTACCACCCTAAAGTAAAATCCACAGACCTACGGACTGAATTGACAAATGACTGACAGGTAAAATGATACCAGGAACAGCAAAATAAAAATAGTGAAGGGTATATGTCGATAACAATATATCGACAAGTTGTAAAGACAAATAACAGACTAATTTAAATCAAAAATAAGTATATTAGTTTCAAATAAGAGGTGTTTTCATGACACACTCGTTTTTATTGACATGAATGTCCTCTGGGATATCTTGTTCGTCCTGCAATCTGTCTACCATCTCATTATAAATAGAAACGTAAACTCGATGAATCATCTCTTTTTCAGTTTCACTAATAGATTTTTTTCTCCTTTTTGTTGGAGGCGAACATTTTGATGAACATGGCTCTGGTCCCGAATCTTGCGAATCCATAATAACACGTAACAATTTCAATAAACACTCGTAATAGCAATGACAACGTATATCGTTAGATACATAAAAGTAGTTTGTAAATAGTATTCAACTATTTCTGAAGATACCCGCTTTTTTGTTAAAAAGATGGACCACATTGTTGGGAATTTGAAAATAAAGAACAATAATTTTATTAATTCATTTAATTGAATGTATGTATTCAATAAACTATCATAAATATATAATTTTCATGTACATTATTGCTGGTTTGACATTAAATTTTTATCTCTAATTAGGGGTCTACAGACCTTTTGATCCGTCGAAATCACTGGAAAAAGTTGGTATATAGATTAGCCGATCAAATTGCCAATTTGATTGTCCCGTCTGGATGGACCTTAAACCTACGATGTAACAATAATTTTAATATCGATGAGAACGACACTGGCCAAACTGTGGCAACATTTGTTCATATTTACTTGTCAATGTAGTCCGTAGGTCTGTGGATTTTACTTTAGTTGTGTAATGTACTATAACAGTAACTGACAGACACACGACATAAACAGCTGGCAATAAAATAATAGTTTACTTACGGAAAAAAATAAGTTTTTCTTTACGTTATAGTACATTATACAACTAGGGTGGTAAAATAAAGAAAGGCCGAGATCGCAGATGTTTGCGGCCCGAGCTGCAAGCGGGGGTCGTAAATATGCGATCGAGGGCTTTCTTTATTACCTCCCGTGTTGTGTACATCATTTTATGTCAACACTTGACCAGAAAGCGGCTTTTTCCGTACGCGTAGTGTGCGGAAAAAGCCACTTTATGGCCAGGTGTGGCATAAATAAAATAAAAGGTTAAGTTCGCCGGAATTCTATGGAGATGAAAGGCGTGCGACTGTACTTTGGAGGAGACTTATGTTCGGCAATGGAGCTCCCAAGGTTCAAATGATACAATACAATACAATGTTCTTTATTGTGCACCAAAACAAAAGATTACGAAAGCTTAAATCTAAAACAGCATAAATGGTAAACAACGGGCGGTCTTATCGCTAATGATCATGATGATGAAAAAATGGGTGTTACCAAATCACTTTCATTTCGATCCCAGCGGTATAGCGAGGATAAAAATTTATAGTACATTACACAACTAGGGTGGTAAAACAAAGAAAGGTCGATATCGAAGATGTTTCCGGCCCGAGCTGCAAGCGAGTGTTGTGTGCTTACATGATTTTATGTCTACACTTGGCCAGAAAGCGAAAGCCACTTTATGGCCAGGTGTGGCATAAATAATTTTCTTGTTAACTACCGTTATTTTCTCAAAATATCCAAGCTTAACTTTTTCAGCCGAAATCCTGGCTCCACCATACCAAGCTCTGATTTGTACGTAATAAAGAAGCCGGAATGTGGCCTCTTGATGGCTGTTTAGGAAATACAGTCCCGTTGGAAACAATAAGGACAGTAAAATTACTAACTGAAGCAGTATTCCGAATTTTTGTTAGTTATTTAAAACGCTCCATTCGCCAAGCGAATGCTATATTTTTTTAGTAAGAACTGAAACAATACAGCAAACATCTCTCTTACGTGTCTAAAATAAAATCCATTTAAATTTATATTTAAAACAGTAAAAAAATGTATAATGGTAATTCTCAGGAAGGCATTTAATACAGTTTTAATTTTTAATCTAATAATTTACAAAGTACTTGTAATACCCACTAAAAATAGAAAAAAAAAATATATATATGATATGATGGTTATGTCATCTGATATTAGTAACAACTTATTTATTGCATAAAACATAAAAAACGAATAAACATAAGTAAAGGAAAATACATTTAAAACTAAAACTAAAATTAATAAACTAAATCCTATAATAAAAATAAAAGAAAACATTACAAACTAAGGTTTGGCCCCCTCGGCAGAGTGCCCATCACGCAGGCAGCATTCCCGCGCTGTATCGCCATGGCGAGTCTTTGCGCGAGAAAGCTGCCCGCACGAGGGTCCCCCGTTGCCTCCCTCAGGCGCTACTCAGGTCCCACTAAAATGTTTCTTGAGACACGTTTTTTCACATTTTACTATGATTATAGAAATAAGTATAAGATTAAAAATTAAAACGGAGTTTAGGTTACGACGCCTTTCTTGAGTTTTTGTGTGCAATATAATAGAAATATATATATTTCAAATATCATAGTCAAGACAACTGTAAAAGCTAATTGCAAGAAGGGAATTTCTTAATTTTTTTGCTTATAACTAAGCATGGAACACAGTGCATACGCGCCCATCAAGTCACAATAAAACGAGGAATATTCTTCCCGACCTGCCTAAGTAACGAGAATAATACGAGTATAATATATAAATGCAAATGAGCTTCAATATGCTATGACGTTTTTTCATACGACGTCATAAACTTTTACGGGAAGAAATATACTTTGTTCCATTTTACCATAGATGCGGCAACCGCGATTAGTAGCACGCCAAGGCACCGCAAGACACTTTATAGGGTAAGGTCACACGCACACACGCGTCTGTGTGAGTGCGTCATTTCGGAGGTTTGTACAGATCGTTTTACTGCCCTAGCTATACTGTGGAATAGGGCCAGCTGGCATAAAGTCGGAAATTTTTATCACGCCCGAAGCGAGTGCCAACCTTGGTGTGGCTAAGTAATTTAATACACGTATATTGCAGATAATTCTTTTAGAGAAACTACACCCAATACGTGCGTGAGATTCAAGAGGGCGAAAAATGTGGGAACGAGTAAAGCCTACAGTGAACTTTTGAGATAAGCTTTTTATTTTGCGGTGTAGTGGTACACATAAATAAATAAACAGAAGTAAACAATAAGCCAGGAATGTGATAATAATTATGTCACTTTAACAGGACTGTGACAAAACATCATTCACTGTCGTTTTATATGTACATACAGTGATCCTTAAAAGTAGTTGGAAAAAGTACAAAGCCGCATTACTAAAGCATATTTTTGAGGCTGACTGTATTTGTTGGAACGTTAATGGTATTTAATTGTATAATATCGATCAAACGCTAAACAGGTATCATGTCAGGAATGGCTCCTATTAAAGTAGATTTTAGCGTACTAATAAATAATAACATACTGCTCATGTTTTGAATTTATTGATCACGTGATCACAATTACAAGCCCACTAACAAGTACTTTTTTGTACTTTTGAAACAATGTTACGTGAACGGAGATCTAATACTGATTTTTTTGGATTTTGAATTCCACGACTGTACAGTCAACATCATAATATATATTTATATATATGACGAAGAAGGCTTACAATCATACCTTGGGGTTCCCGATCACCTTTGGTCACCTTAGTGTCATGGTCCAATAATCATCCAATAATCCAGTATCCGCACCAGTTTGAGTACTGGTGTATTGCTCTCCATGTCTTTCTTCACACAATCTAAATGTCGCGTTGATACAAAGCTAAAGTTACAGTTACACGATAAATTCACAGAGAGCTGCGTAATTCCGTACATTTTCTAAAGATGACTGACAATTCATCCATCAACGTCATATTTCCTCCTTTTAATCTAAACTGCCTGCATTACTCAAAGAGGATCTAATACTAGATGGTCAGTCATAACTAGCGCCCTCTCTGCGACTTTATCCAAGCCAATAATCAGATATTTTTGGCTAATATGACGTTGTTATTTTATCACGATACGACATATATATATATATATGACGATGTGAACAAATAGCTTAGCCGACCGGTCTCATCATTGTTACTATTTGGGCGCGTATATCAAGGAAACATTCGGAAATGGACACACTCGGCTACTTCAACTAATCACTTAGGTTCATGTGAACACACTTGCCACTAAATTACTGTGATTTAAAACAAGTTTAAGAGCCAAAGGATTAGTTCGCGAACACAACAACACCCATTCAGCACTTACCGCGCCAAGTACGCGCGCGTCTCTCTAGCTGTCAACCACTGTCAAATCCTTTAGTTGACATTGTCACAGTGTTCAACGAAAAACTCCATTCGGGATACTGAATTTCCCGCTCTCAAATCATTAAAACATGTCTCCATTATTGATTACCATTTTAAATTGGATTTTGACTACTAATTAAATCCACCACGCTTCGTCATATACAGGGTGGGAGGGACTATACCGACATACTTTAGCCATGAATTCCTGGTGGTGTGACGAGTAAAAAAAGTTATGTGATGTATAGTCGAGAAACGCTTACTTTCAGAGATATTCATTATTTTTAAAATGAAACCTCCCAAGTGTGTAACAAGCCCTAATAAATGTGACTAAGATAGTTTTACAATTTTTTTTAAATCCCTTAACTAAACAGCAATTAACCTTCGCAGTATTTGATGGTAAGCTACTACGAGGCCAAAAAATTGACCTTTCGTTTCCATTTTGGCTTTTTTTTTCTTTTTGATAATTTTTCCTCCAGTAAGGACATGTTTATAACGAGGGGCTGAATTTACTGAATTATTTTGTTCCATAAGACTATTAATGTAAAATGACAATATTCGACCCATGTTAATATAACATTATTTACTCGTCACACCACCAGGAATTCATGACTAAAGTATGTCGGTATAGTCCCTCCCACCCTGTATACATGTTACCTAAAGGACACAAATATCTGTAGACTCTGACGTCCCTGAGATAGTTGTCACTTTAGGACATTTAGTCACTTCAACCTTATAGATAGATATTTATGATGTTGACTGTACAATGCTGTCCATTTTTGATGGGTATGCTATCCCATCCGTCAGACTGTACTGTTCGCTAATTTTATTTATATTCCCGTAACAAACAAATAATTAAAATACTCATTCCTAATCTCGCTAAATAGCGGAAATCTTCAACAGATTTCCGTTTTAATTAACTGTGAGTACCTAAATCACTTTTTTAATTACCATCTGAAGGGACAAGCCCGGCGAGACAAAGCATCAAGTGAAATAATAAGTGTTTTAGGTCAGTCATCTTCTAGACATTAAGTAGAATGAAATCGTAGAAAGACTGTGTTTGTACATTAAAGATTATAAATATTTTTATTAAAAGAGAACAATTGAAAAATCAGTCGTTGGCAGTCGTTCAAGCTTTAATAAAAAAAATCATTAAAGATTTTTTCAAGAAAGTGATTGGGAAGTATTAAAAATAATTAATACAACGTAAATATTATAGTTTTCGAAAATTTTTTTTTTTTTTTTTTATTTAAACTTTATTGCACAATAATAAAAAAGTACAATTGGCGGACTTAATGCCTTAAGGCATTCTCTACCAGTCAACCATTGGGCAAAACAGAGATTTTTAGTTGGTGCAGGATTGTTTAAAGGCGAAACGACATCAGAGACACAAATCAATATAAGAGTATATATATAAAAATAATAGACATACACATATACTTGTTACAATAAACATACATATATAACAAAATAAATGTACCCATGCAAAACATCATGACAAATAATTAATTTTGACTTGTATCAGAGAAATGCTTGCGCAACTTGCGTTTAAAGGAGAATTTGCTCTGAGCTTGCCTAATGGGGAGCGGGAGATCGTTCCATAAGCGAATTGCCTGAAGGGCGAAGGAATTGGACATAAAACCTGATCGGTGCAAAGGAATATTGAGCTTAAGGCTACGGGAAGTACGGAGTTAGCAACCAGGTCGGGGCGTTTGGAAAATAAATTTAGATTTGAGATACTCTGGTGCGGCTCGATCGAAAAGTATGGTATAAAAGGTGCAGAGGATTCTAACTGACCTGCGTTCGCGGATAGGCAACCAGTTAAGTTTACGGCGAAAGGCGGACACGTGATCGTACTTGCGGAGACCGAAGACAAAGCGTATACAATTGTTTTGCAGTTCTTCACATCGGCAGCGTACAGTAAACGGCCATAAAGAATGCACATCGATCTTTGGAAAGAGGCAATCGGCTAATTTCGACTTCGTATAGCGATATCTGTGTCGCACACACCATGACGTTTGTTTTGTCAGTCGTGGTTCAAATGCGAGAGAGTGCAGTCGCATATCCAAGTCAATATATATATAGAGTTGCTAAAACTTTTACAAAATTAAATTTGTACTATGGCATCTATAGGAAAAAAAGGTAAGCCGTTACTTTGCCAGTCACGCGAAATTATCTACAATGTTTATATACCGTCACCGCAATATTACACTTTTTATCGATCTTTAAACCTACATTTAAATATGCTAGTAGTATAACATCAGTTACTAATGCTCAGTCAACCCCTTTTAGGAATATGGGCGTGAATATATGTATATACATATATGTATGTATATTATTTTTCCCCAACAAGCAATAATTAAATATAATTACATCGTGTTTTACAGCTCTATATATTCCACGTGAAATCAAAACAAAACAACAATAAAGTACTTAGTTCTAAATTCAAATTCTGATGATCAATTAATCTAATAATTTATGTACATGGAAATTAGCATTCGTTTGTATTCGGAAATGCGATGATTGCCGATGTGCATTCTTTACGGCCGTTTACTGTACGGAACTACGATTCCCTCAAACAATATCGGTGCCAACCGTGCTGTGTCAGTCAGAGCAAGTAGGCGTGAGCTTCCAAGAATTATGGCCTGGCACTTAGATGGGTTGACACTTATACCGTAGCTACGAGACCAAGCGGCGATACTGTCAAGATCTTTATTAATTAGTTCAGTAGCTTGATCTAACTCACTAGGATGTACTTGAGTGTATATTTGTAAATTTTGTCTGTTTGTAGGTCTATCTATTAATCTGTCCGTTGTTTGTTTTGTTGTTCGCACATAACAAAAAAACTACCAGACCGATTTTCATGAAATTTGACATATCGGTAAATTATGACATAGAAATATAGACGGAAAAAGTGTATGTACCTCGCGTGCTAAAAATAAGTGGTGATGATCTACTTTGCATGCCCTCAACTTCAGTTGGCGTCAATATTATTATCAGTTTTGAATTTCTGATAATAATGGTATCATTAATTGTTCAAATACCACCAAATGAAATGGAAAATTCATTTTTCTCAAACATGGCATGAAATGTTGACATTACGTGCCTAAAAATAGGCCACAAAGTACCTCGTTTCCGATGCGGCTTGACACTTGGCACGGAATGGAATTTCATACTTAAATGGCAATGTATTTTTTTTTAATTTCCATTCCACATTTATTTGGGCCACAGCATCACGGCATTCAGCCATTAAAAAAACAAAAAACGATTTTTGCTATATTTTGCAGTTTTACTTATTTAAAATTGACATGAACATAACAAATAACACATTATAAACAATTTCCAATTATTATAAATTGCAAACTAAACCACAAGAATACACATTTAAAATATTTCATCTAAATATTCGCGGTAAAAATGTGAACTGAAACAGCTTTTTTTTTTGCATTGTCTATGGATATAATGTCACTAATGTCACTTTCTGACAGCCAGCTTGTGTTATAAAATATTAAGTAAGGTTATTATAGTAAGTTTATTTATTTCATTGCATGTTTGAGAAAAGCACTATACATACCTCGGCGGGAAATGGGGTTGCCAGCCTCGTAACTATCTGGCCTCGCTTCGCTCGGCCAGCTATATGTACTCGGCCGGCAATTCCTTACTTCCCGGCCTCTGCAGTAATGTACTATTTTCCATCACTCAAATACACCTTTGGCGTCAAGCGCCAAGTGAAATACGTTACACGCTTGGTTCCCATACAAATTGACGAACTATTTCCTTCCATCTCGACAGATTTTTGTGGATTATGACCCCGGTTAACACATAAGATACCTTATGCCACACCTAGCCATAAAGTGGCTCTTTCCGCACGCTACGCGCTCGGAAAAAGTCGCTTTCTCGCCAAGTGTAGACATAAAACGATGTTCACGACACAGGAGGTAATAAAGAAAGTCCTCGATCGCATATTTACGTCCCTGGCTTGCAGCTCGGGCCAAAACATCTGCGATCTCAACCTTTCTTTATTTTACCACCCTAGTTGATTGAAATGTATGCCGTATCATGATAAAATAACATTGTTGCATTAGCCAAAAACATCTGATAAAGTCGCAGAGAGGGCGCTAGTTATTACTTACCATCTAGTACCTAGATCCTTTTTAAGGTTGGTTATGAAATGCAGGCAGTTTTAGATTAAAAAAGATGAAATATGAAGTTGAAAGATGGAATGTCAGTCTTCTTTGGAAATGTAAGTAATGTAATGTAAATGTGTAATTTGATGTAATTATGTAACTTTTTAAACGTGTGCTCAGTCTACTACTTGTTCCTACTAATATAAAAAAAAAATGAATTACATATTTATTCAAGTATGAACCCATACTTACTACTTATACCAATAGTCCAAATTACTACTCGTATTACCCATAATATACATTTACTTATCCATATACAAATGTGAAAGTCTGTGAAGATGATTAGATGTTTGTTCCTATACATATAACGCGGTAATATTTAATGAATTATGATAAAGTTTGGCGTAAAAACAGCCATGTCCTAAACAAGGACCTTAAGGCTCCTACACGCGCTAACGTCCTTGAGGGTATGGGCGGAGCCTAGAGTGCTCTTCGCTAATACGACGCTTCGATAATTACAACGCGACGTCTAGTAGTTCTAGTGCTGGCAGCTATGAGAGCTAGAGCCCTCTATAATTAAATTGCTGAATTACCGCAACGTGTAGTAATTTAAGGCGAAAGTTAGCTGTTTTCAAAAATATGCAACAGGTGGCGTGTTACATTGGGTTAGTGATGACTTTGCTTATAGTTTGGGACTAGGTCGATTTGTGTAAGATTGTCCAAGATATTTATTTATTAGTGATTTAAGAATTTATTACTCATAAATTATTTATTTATAATAAACTTGGACCGTAAGTATTCAAATGTTATTTACTAATAATATAGTAAGATAGTAAAAAAACCTATAAAAAGGCTGTGCAATCTTGCACAGCATCTATATAATTACTTATTTACTACGTACCTACTTATTTACAACTATAAAATATTTACAATATGATTCACTGTAGGGAGGGACCGCAAGTAAGGCTCACAATCACAAGAAGGAATCGTACCTATACGTCCTTCGCAAACAAATACACTGCTGTGACTGACCCTGTACCTACCATTAGTTGACTTTTCGACAGTCTATCTCTTTCGTACTATTGGCGTGTGCGAGAGAGGTGCACTGAATCTCGATACGAGAAACTCGCTAGCGCCGATCGTACACTCAACTCATTATTACAGATTTTTCTGTTCAGTAACTTCGAAGATAATAGAATGAATGAATGAATGAATGGGGAATGGTATTTTTTTGACGTTTTTCGTCATATTAATCAAAAACTACTTATTTAAGAAAAAAAACGGCATTTTAATCTACAAATCAAGCCCTTTCATTTGATACCCCACTCGATATAATAGCCCTACTTGCTTTTTTCAGAGTTCCATTACGGACCCCTTTAAAAAAAGTAAAAAAAAAAGGCATAAGATTTTTTTTCCATCCAATAGGCTCGGGTTAGTGGTTTTTAACACTATTCCAAATTTCAAGTCGATAGCATCAGTAGATCCTGAGATATCTTGCTGTGACAGACGGACAGACAAACAGAGTCGCACCATAAGGGTTCCTTTTTTACCATTTAGGTACGGAACCCTAAAAATAGAGGAGAGAGGTTGAAAGATTTAGAACAGAATATTCCAGTAAATAGATACAAGATAAAAATTAGTTAGGTAATCTATATATATAAAAGAAGTCTATATATATAAAAGAAGATGTCCTGACTGACTGACTGACTGACTTACTGGCTCATCAACGCACAGCTGAAACTACTGAAGCTAGGAACTTGAAATTTTCACAGTAGGTTGGTTGTATAACGTAAGTAAGGGATAAGAAGGGATTTTTCGAAATTCATCCCTAAAAGGGGTTAAACGGGCGTTGAAACTTTGTATAGGGACCAAACAATTTTTAAAGTTGGAGATCTGAGACTCTTCAATAAAGGTCGAAGAAAGTATTTTACCGTTTTTCGAAATTCATCCCCAACAGGGGTTAAATGGGGGTTGAAACGATTTTTGAAGTTGGAGCTCTGAGACATCGTACATAGTTTCCTCAACATAAGTACAGGGGGGTAATTTCACGGTTTTTCGAAATTCATCCCCAAAAGAGGTTTAATAGGGGTTGAATCTTTGTACGGGGACCAAACGGATTTTGAAGTAGGAACTCTGAGACATCGTACATGGACTCCTCAATAAGAATAAAAACGAAAAGTAGTTTTACCGTTTTACGAAATTCATCCCTAAAAAGGGATCAAACAGGGGTTGAAACTTTGTAAAAGGACTAAACGATTTTTGTAGTAGATCTTGAACTCATCCAAAAGAGAAAAGAAAAGTGAATGCAGTTTTTTGAATTTATCCCCAAAGGGGTTTAAATGGGGGTTCAAAACTCTGTATAGGGTCCAAAGGATTTTTGAAGTAGGAAATCTGATACTTAGTATCCTTCAATAAGGGCACAGAAAAAAAGTTGAACCGTTTTTTGAATTTCATCCCCAAAAAGGGTCAAATGGGGGCTAAAACTTTATAAAGGGACCAAATGATTTTTAAAGTAGGGTATCTAAAACTGATTAAACTGAATAGAACTCAAATGATTTCATCGTTCATTAAAATTTATCTCGAAAACCGGTTGAATAGGTAGGGGTTGAAAGTTTGTTTAGAGACTGTACAATTTTTAAAGTAAAAGGTTTCTAACTCCATGCGTAACATATAGTAATTAGTAGATTGCTTTTTTGTGTTAGTAACAAGTGGTTAATTAAGTGCATTTAATTTTTTGGAAATAATCCTTAAATGGACTAAAGAATTAATTTTCGCGGTAAATGTGCACTGTGCAGTTTTTGGCCCAAAATTTATGAACAAATATCAGAAACTATTTATTGCCTATTAAGATTAATTGCCTAATTATAATTTACACCGCAGACGAAGTTGCGGGCATAAGCTAGTTAATTATAAACAAATTACATTTTTGAACAGCATGATTTATTAAATCGTCCGAAAATGTTTCAGCGGTTATATAGGTATTATACTGTTATGTAGGTATTTCATATTTAAATAAATAAATATCAGGGACAATCTTACACAAATCGACCTAGGCCCAAACTAAGCAAAGCATGTACTATGGGCGTACCAGGCGACGATACACATACTTTGTTATAGATAAATATAAATGTTTTGTTATGTATTTTATCCAAAAATGCCAAAACATAAATAATAAACATGTTTTCATATTATTAATAAGTAAAAAAAAGTGACCATCTCGAGGATTCGAACTATAGACTAATACTTTGGCCGAGGTGCATTACGCGCCCGCTCGTTGAGCCGTTCGGCTATAAAAACAGTGTGCCCGCGCTCAAAAATAGGAAGTTCTTTCTACACCTTCAGAATGGCCCACTAGTCGCGACGCGGCCGCTGGGACAAACGAACACAGGTCCGACCTCTGTAAAGCCTCACCGGCGAATGGGCGTTACTTGTAATAAGGGACGCATTTATAGTTCACGCGCATCACAGAAAGAGAACGCCATATACAGTACGTGCCTGGGTTTTTTGGCGTAAGCGCCAGATATAAAAATACGATTAAATCAAAGATATTATTATGTTTTATTAACATTTTTTTTAATCACTTAAAAGATAAAGGCATGAATGACATTTTTACATAATTTTACCGTTTATTAATCGGTTGTTTGTTCATACTACACAAAAAACGGAATTTGAAGACGCATTTTTGGATCTCTTATCTATCGAAGAAATTTTAAGCAAACATGTTTCCACCGTAATCACTGAATAGGTTATATAGTCAAAAAACACATATCTGAAAAGCAGCCCATTTCATAATGTAGATTTTACAAAAATCTCACTAAAAAATAGCTTAAATTTTCGATGACGAGCCTTAAAATAAACGGACCGAGCATCGAAATTTCATTAAAAAGCCCCTTGCCTATGGGCCCACCAAGGGTCTCATTACCAGAGACCTTCAAATGCAAGTTAACAATGTTATTCGGGCCCTAAGGACACGAAATCATTTCAATTACTTACATTTTAGTGCCCTGAAATCCTGTTAGGCGAACCTATGCCTATTAATACCTCAAGAGCATAAATAGATATGTTACTCGTTCATCAATTAACTCTGAAATTAAATAAGTTAATTTTGCTCGTAAGTGCTTCGGTATTGTGTCTACAAACTTCCATTTTCATAAGTTAGGAATGGCGCGGTTTCCTAAGTCATCACGGTGCTAGTTAATCTAAGTGCTCTAGCACAGTAGTATCCAGTAGTTTAACTTCAAAGAAAGGTACGTCGTCGCGTGACTAGGATATGTACGTGGCACGGCGCGCCAATAAGAGCGCAGCCAATAAAATGCCGGGTTCCTGAAATGAACAAGATATTAAAAACAAATTAAGGTATTTCATATTTACTACAAAAGAAACGTGTAGCATTTAAGAGGATTCTGTGGGTCTATATTTTGTCTTCTATACTTTTTAAAAGTCATAATGTATTGTTTGTCATAATTACTGAAAGGCGTAATGCCTTCTCTAAAATCATTAACTTTTCATTATTGTTATTAAACTTCTTTTTATACGATGGTGTTTTAAAATATCCTGACAATTTTATGTGCAATAAGCGGATTCTGAATTAAGCCAGTTTCAGAGCTCGTTTACGGTGGGAAGTAGAATGAGATTATATGCGTGATTGTAACTAATATGATAGTATCGCCGTAAGTCGACTTCTTTCTTTGTATACTTACTTTTTGATTACCTATATTTTATCGCTCTTTTTTGCGAATGCCGGCACTGGAATCGTAGCTACAATGAGCCAAATTACACCTTCACCATGTAAAAGGAGTCGTAAATAAAAACGTTTCAATTGTTTTGTTTGTTTTTCATGTACTTATATATATATTGATACCTCTAGACGCAAAGGGCGTAAACGCCATTAGAACGTTTAGAACGTTCTACGGCGTTTACGGCCTTTGAGTCTAAAGGTATCGATATATATAACTCGAAGGCGACCGATGCAGAGCCATTTGCGTGACAATCGATAAGAAACACAAAAGAATGCAGTGATTTGGGGCTGCGACACAACTCTGAGGCCCTGGGCTACGTTATTTCGTCAGCTCAACTCCTCAGTGAAGCTCCTGTCAGTCTGTCAGCACAAAAACATCAACCCAACGAATGAATCCAATTCAAATAGACGTCATTGTATCGCAGCCAAAAATACTCAAGCATAGACAAACTTGACATTCCTCTGTGCTCCATCTGCAGCATTCTGCGATATACATATTATATGGACTTAAACATTATTTCTTCTGTTAGAGCGCGACAGCAGCATTCTATTAATTCAAAAACATCTATTTTACTTCTTTCAGCTTGCCAGTCTGTCCCACAGTCAATGTGAAAGTCACATAGGTACGCAATAGTAACCTTCACAGTATAGCATCACCTACGGCGCAATTTTAATTCACGATCCAGGTAGCCCAAAATAGCTGCACTCCCATTGGAGTGCTGTGCCACGCATACATTCATGTTGAGCGATGTACCTTTCTTTGAAGTTAAATTACTTGGTTATACTGTGGCACTAGTTAACAAGTTGAACCTAGTTTAATAATGGCAGTCTTACAGCTTCTATAACTACGTAACTTTGTCAAATGAGATTATTTAGTGTTGTATCGGGTTATTGCGATTATTATTGCCATTGTGTTGAGGAGGTCTTGTAAATTTTATTCATAATTTCCTTCAAAAGAGGATTTTGAGATCAACCCGTAATAAACAGGATGTAAATTTCAATGGCATACTTTTGAAGCAGTTACCTTTTAAATTTGAAGAAAAGTTTCTATTTTACGCGTAAGAATAAAAAGGGGATGTTGGAAGCGGAAACTTAGAGTGAAGATTACAGCCATTTATGAGGCAAATAGATTGTTTAAAATCTGTTGACAAATTAGATTGGTAAATGTCATTTTTAATACAATAACACCTTACAGTAGATGGGGTTAGTTTGTGTTACATAACTATACTTTGGTAGACATTTTATCACTGTTTGTCGTGAACGTCAAAGAGATTCTCTAACAACGGCAGTAGCACCCTCATTAAAGGGATGACAAAACTGTACTACGCAGTATGCGCTGAATCTCGGTTCCGTTGAATTAATCGGAGAATAGGCTATTTACTTTTAAAATAAGCTACCTACGAGGAATCAAAATATTTCCAGTAAATATAATGATTCCAAATGCATTAAAATAAAAAATAACTATACACAAAACAATTAGCAAAAAAAGCACTTTGACAGTTCTTACAGATCGTTTTTAGTAACGAATTCATAACGAAATGAAGTTAAAGACTAGATAGACAGTTCCATTTACAAATCGACAACTATTGTCGGACGGACTACGCTAAGTTTGCAGAGGTCGAAAAAAGGTTTTCCCAAAAAATATATATGCCGGCGGCCGATCGTATAATAGGCTACTTGACAGGTTTCTGAAAAGTCAATCCGATTGTTTAATGATGTCTATTGAGCACTCAGAAAGTGGTAATTTTTAATTCTTTTGTGTATATTTTCCGAAAAAAGCAAATAAAAATGCACTTTTAAAATTAGCCGCCAAAACGGTTTCTCGGACAATATGGCGTCTATGACGACACATGATAGTAAACCGACAAATGTCAACGAGGATCGCATAACGTTCTACCTTTAAAAATAGGATTGACAGATGCTGTCGATGCTGTTTACTATGGTGTGACGTCATCGGCCAATCCAAAACGTTTTCGATAAAATGGCGACAGATAAAAAATAATCAATTTTCATCCTAGTTTTATAAATAAGTTATCCATTTATTTTTAGTAATATTGACGTAAATTGGTTTTAATACTTATAATTAATACATATATCCATAATTCTTCCATTATTTTTCACACTGTCAAGTAGCCTATTCGCCAAATCATGAAATTCGTTGGCATATCATGAAATGCCGGCATTTCTAGGCATATCACGATGTGCCTAATAATAAATACGGCACATCGATGAGACCAACGTATTCGTCGATATTCCTAGCTACATACCTTGCAGATAGTAAAGTAGTAGCATTTTTGGCCACTGGCGGCTCATGAAATGCCGGCATTTCATGATATGCCTAGGAATATCATGAAATGCCGGCATATCGTGAAATGCCGGCATATCATGATTTGCCTAGGAATATCATGAAATGCCGGCATATCGTGAAATGCTGGCATATCGTGATATGCCTAGGAATATCATGATATGGCGAATTATACTGTCGCAGCCAACTGGATTAATTAGCCATTTGGTTAACTGCCTAGCATTTTCACCGAAATATGACCCGCCAGCAGGTCGACGAAGCCCCGCTGAGCGGGGCTTCTACTTCTGCTCTGAGGGACACAAGCTGACTAACAAACCTAATCTAAAATAAGGAGTGTGTATAATGGAGAGGCTAGGCACATTGACGGCGACACATATAATTTGATGAAGTCCTGGGTTGAAACATATAGGATACTTCAAGAAGAAATAGTCTTATTAATCTTTTTGCCTACACTTTGCTAGGCAAATCGTCAAACGATGAGCTTTGAACGATATGGCGGATGTTAGTTAGACATACATATATGCCTAGGAATTTCATGATTTGGCGGATTATACGATCGGCCGCCGACATATATATGGCAACATGGGAAAACTACAGCAAGAGAAATTTTTAATCTTGGTACTTGGCAATAATTCTTCCCGTTATTACAAAAGGAAGGTACATACCTACTGAAATAAATATCTAGTTCTGTATTGCATACATCGATCTAGTTCCAACCAAACTAAGTGATTTGTTCCAGGCTCTAGGATACTTTCTAATGTATTTAAGTATTATATTTAAATATGTACATGTATACAAACATTGCTTAGTTTGGTTGGGACTAGATCGATTTGTGCAAGACTGTCCTGAATAACTATTTCAGTAGGTATGTAGACAAATTATATACTTATTAGACGAGATTATATTTGCCTAGTATCAAGACTAATTAATCCTCTTTCTTGTGATGTTGCCATATGATTTTTTTTTAATAAAACCTTTTTTGACCTCTTCAAACTTAGCGTCGTCGCATTTTATCAGACTAGCAAATCTGGACGCTACTCATCATTCGCTTGCCCTTTTCTCATTCATTTGGGGTCGGCGCAGCATGTCCTCTTCTTCCATACCTCTCTCACCACAGATTATCTAATAGTTGCTACTACGCTTATTGCGCGACATAGCATGAACTGTCACTTTCGCGTTATTCAATGAGGGCTACCGTTTTTGTGCTCACCAGTTGGCACCACTGTCGAGTAGGGTCCTGATGCCTGTTAATACGGGTGTGAAAACGAAGTTTACATTTCAATCGTATACAGGGCGACTTCAAATTGGTAATACAAAACACTTGATTATGGCTCAGTTAATGCCCTGTAGTGTAACACATTAACCCCTATGTTAAAATTTGCTGTATTTAATTATTGCTAATTTTCTAACAAAACAAATAATTAAAGTCCTGAAGTGTGGTTACACTCCATTACATACCTAAGTGTCATACCTGTCACTCGTATTTTCTTTGACAACTGACAATTACTAATCAAAACACGTTTTCTTCATAAATATTGCGGCATGTGTCGGATAACCAAAGAGGAAAGTTTTCATTTGAAAATCTTTAAACCTCTTTGTTTATTATTATGGTAAGATAACCATGTTAAGCCAACAAAAATGGGATAAATTAATAATTAAAAAAAACATGCTTCTGATTATTTTAAAAGTATGAGACTTAATTGAGGGGCTAAGTTTAGGGGATATGTATGTAAAACATTCATTTTGTATTACCAATTCGAAGTCACCCTGTGTAATGCCTTAAAACCGTATCATAAAAATAATTATCGAGCATGCCGCACTCTTACGTTTAGTTCGGAAAAAAAGAGGACATAAGTTTCCGAATGATGAAACTGTCTCAAACCACTGACCCGTTGACCCGTAGCTCATATTTGCCATAAATAATGTCAGATATTGTAAAATATTGATAACATCATTCTAATAACAAATAAACCCGTGTCGTGTAGTTACACTAGCGCCTCTAGCGGCGAAATTCATTCGCGGTAGACCTCATTGAATAGAATAGGACATTGATTATTCATTTATCGTCAAACAACCAGTCACGCGGCACAATCGTGCTACCGGTACCGATGAACAGAGATTGCTAGCCCCCATCCTTTTACCTGCCCAAGTTCTGAAGAATTTTAACACGCTCCGATTACGCTACATAATTGGGATCCAGCAGGGCAATTCACAACATTATTGTTAATCTCGTCTTTAATGTAATTTGACCTGTGACTTAGCAGTTCGTAATCGGGAGGGTGTGTCGATCCGCTCATTGCTTCTACTTGGACGGACCACAGTGTTACCTCCTATTATTATGAACTGTTGTTACTAGTTCACGGGTAAATATATAGGGTGGTTCGGAAGACATGAGCAGGACCAACCCTCCGGATTCAGTAAATGTTAATGGATGGTTCACCATACTATTTAAGTAAAACACACTTTTTTTCCTTTTTTTAGCTTTGTGTTAAGTACCAAATTTAATTTTCTACACTCATGGTCACCCTACAGCAACTAATTAATAAAGCTTTAACTGTTAAGACAAAAGTAGGATAAAGATCGGAAGACGGATCCAAAACGGCTGGAAGAGCTATTGGTCTGTGAAAGAGCTTCTCAAGGGAGACTTTCCAATAGCCTTAAAACGAAAACTGGTCTATATGTGCATTCTGCCTTTTTTTAAGACTGCAAAATGCATTACGCATACCACCAGGGTGCGGGGACGGACCCTGATGGTTATGTGGGACTCCCTTGTTGGCTGATGAGGCCAATGTTTACCCACTAAAAACCCCTCTATCTGCCGCCTCCGTGCTGTAGGGCGAGACCACGGGAACGGTGTATCCACTCCACCGTAGTCTCGTCAGCGGCCGTCTGAACTCCGGACTCGTCTCTGGGGAGACTCTCTCCCCCTTCCTCTCTAGGAGCGTGCCGATGGTTGGCAGCCGGCCACTCGGGGACCTGCGTGTAGGCGACAGACGTCCCGTGCCTATCGCCCACGGGTTCTCTTATGGGGGACGTCGGCGGTCGTAGGGCAACCGCCGTTATCCCACGCGTTTGCAGCACATTGGCTGGGAGGCCGGATATTCCTCCCTTCCTCGCTCCGCCTCCTCCTTCTGCGCCATCACATCCTCGCAGAAGGAGGCCGCCGCCTTCCACGACCTGTCGTTGCCGACCATGGCCTCTACCACGGCCGGCAGGGAGAGGTCGTGCCCCACCACGGCCACAAGTGCGGCCCTCTGCTGTTCCCATGCTGGGCACACCGCCAGCGTGTGCTGAGCCGTGTCTACGGCGTCGCCTTACGCGTCGCACTCCTCATTCGGTTTCCATCCCGCCACCCTACACATGTATTTGCCGAAGCAACCATGCCCCGAGAGGACCTGTGTATGTGCATTCTGCCTGTCCTAACCGACGGTGCCACAAAAGGCCAAATTAAAGGTTTGCCAAAGTTTGGAACGCAGCGTAGCATACTAGGCGTGAAAAGAACTGACCGGGTTCGGAACACCCGCATTGCTGATGTTGGTGCCAAGACCGCCAGGTTGAAGTGGGATTGGGCCGGCCACGTCTGCCGCATGCATCCACAAAGGTGGGCAAAACTAGCCACGACGTGGGTGCCGCAAGATGGGTGGAGATGACGTGGTAGGTTGCGGCGAAAATGGCGGGACGACCTGGACGCATTTTTTAACGGCTGGCCAGAATTTGGTCGGAGCTGGGACGATAAACTGTTAAGGCAGTACTTTTATTATAAAGAAAGCAGATTTTCATTGTCATTTTGGCAATGTCAACGTTTACATACATTCACAGCTAAAGCGGAGTGTATTGGTAAGTACTAATACACATATAATTTACTGAATCCGTAGGGTTGATACTGCTCACGTCTCCCGAATCGTCCTGTATTAAGGACGTTGACACTGTGAATTAAATTGCAGAGGCAGGAATGGTCGCTTCAATTACAAAGGTCCACGAATTAATCATGCTAATGAAAATGAAAACTCAAGATGGGCACGACCCGCTGCCAAATGATACGAAATTACGTTTCGCGCTGGGCTGTTTTTACATAGTCCGACACGATATGGTATTGGATAGCCAATAAGCATGTGGACTGTATTTTTTCTTATGTTAATAAGTTCTACTTGTTCTGAGGAACAAATATCGACATATAACTACTACACTTTTATCCAGCATTAGGATACTATAGGCCCTTAGATACATAAAAAAAATGTTCAGCAACCACTGTAAATGTTAAATGGATCTTTTAAAATAAGTGTAAATTTTTTTGAGTCGATAAATTCCGTGACGAATCTGAAAGTACCCAAGGGTTAAATTAATACATTTTCGCGACGCAATGGGAAGTTAGGTATTAAAACAGCATTGGAGCAACGTTGGAATGTACACTTGTTTTGAAATCGCGGACAAATCAGATTTGTTTATAATAGTCATTGCAGCAGCAGGTAGGTAATAATCGTTAATGTCGGTATCGTATCGGATAATGTAAAAATGCTGTTACGATGAGTTGCTATGATGGATAATTAATAATTATTTTCGTCGTACCAAAATGTCTGCACCGTTTGAAATATAAATCGTCACAGTCTTTGCTGCCCATTTTGATGATTAAAGTGATAACTGAGACTTGTTAATATTCAGGAATATAGGTTTAACATTTATAACAGCCAAGTCGGCTTTCAAATGCTTGAAATTGAAATTCATAACTAATTTAAGTTTATCGTTTCAAATAAATATAGATATTTCGGATAAATAATTATATAAAACCCCTCGCTCTAGCTTGAATGCCCTTTCCTACTTTAATTAGGTACAGTAGAGGTCATAAATATGTTAAATGTATGTTAAGTTATAGTAAGTTAATTCTCAAAATTACTTAGAACACAATTAGCCCACACGTTCTCGTGGTTCTCAGTAACCGAGAAAACACTATTACCAAGTTACCCAATCTAAGTTAAAGCCAGGGACGTGGAGATTTATTTTAAGTTAAGCTTGAGATAGTGGTGGCTTACATTTTGGCTGATAAAGGCGATTACTGAGCTTGAGAAAAGAATGGCTCAAAAGGGATAGGGCATATACTTAGAATGTCTTTGTTTTGTGATTTCCCTTTTGCTCTCATGCTACAGAATATTTGCGTGAGCGAGATAGCGGGATACGAACTTAGAATAAAGCAATTTGGGTTATAAGGGGTTGGTGAAGAAGTTGGAAGGTTGGTGCATTATACTAATTGAAGAATAGGCTTGTGTCCTAAATTTTGTTTCTGATGTAAATGGATTCTACTATTTATGAGGAACAAATATATACCTATAACTACTGCACTTGGATTACTATAACGGCCACAAATTGCAATCAAAAGTAGCCGACCGTACCGAGCGTTGAAAACGGCCCATACAAAATGGACGCACCCTGTGACGTCATCTCTTGTCCTCGCTGTACTAACAATAATTCGGTATGAAAAAAATAGCATTTTGCCATTTTGAGAAAAAGTGCGTTTAAGCACATAGTTGTCATACATTTATTTTTTCAGTGTTATTTAAGCATATCGAAACTGGCTTTAATTTTTCTTTAAGACGATAAAAAAATATCGATTTTTTTTAAACTTTGTGTTCCTATAACTTTATATTTTTTATACATTTTTTGTTTATTTCTTCTGTGTTATGATAATTTAGTACTTTCTAATCCATGTGACTATATTATGTTGTAAAATTCAACATAAGTCAACGTCCCCATTAAAATTGCCAAGGACGTTCACTTCTGGACATAGGCCGTCCCCATAGACGGCTACAAAGTGTGGTTCTGAGCAGACTACGTCCACCGGCCGTCCCCCGGCCTCCCTTACGGGGTCGTCTGTCCACCGAGTCTGCCTGCACGTGGTCGTCACTCCAGGACTTTACTGCCCCAACGTTTATCCGTTCTCTGGGGCATATTGCCTGCCCACTGCCACTTCAAACGTATTATTATAGGAAAAAAATGTTCGTCAGGCGTCTCCGGTTGTCTTGATAACACAATGCCATTTACTTCTTTGGAATACAAGTACAGGCTTCAAAAATCAGCAAGGCCAGATACCGGGGAAAATATAAGAGATCGGGGTATAAATGGAACGGATAGTTTTCTCCTATGAAAATAATCAGTAAGGCCAGATACCGCCCGTAAATTTCCTTATATCATCAGAAGGAACGCACTAAACATGGAGATAACGAGGCCATTTGCATATTTCACAGGGGACTCCTAAGGTATGCTAGACGCTATCGCTGGGCTCCACGTTGACATATAAAGGGCCCCGCAAATGTTGAAAATCGACAGGTATGCGGAGGAGATAAAAATCAACATTCGAAAATTTTCTGTATACTTAAATTACTCTAATTCTATTACATATCTATTTATCATACATAGTGTGAACTGATTTTGAAAATAAGTGCATATTTACTACCGAAATGTTTATTTTTACCTTCAGACATTTTTTATGTTTATACTCTAATAAAATAAATAAATAAGATACACAAAGATTTGAAAAGTTTCAGGTAAACTCATCGAAATACTCAGTCCTCAGGTATAAGGCAAAATTACATCTCAGGACTTGTAATGTAATTGAATTGGTAACTTGCGCCCGTTAAGTAAATAATATTAAAAATATAATTCAAAGAATTAATATGCCGTAGGCAAAAGTATTATGTTACTAATTGGCATTAAGATAAAGCAATGCCAAGATTATAGTCAAGCGACAAAGTTGCCTGTGTAATTTAATTTGATTCATGTGTAATTTGATGAATGTAATTTAATTAAAAGCTGTTTTAATGCTTAAAGAGATCCCGCAACACTTCACTCCAAGCAGAGTCGGCAATTTTAGACTAAACGATATATTTACCTCGGTAAGTCCGTCATACGCAAGTTCGCGCAAAATAGGCGAGTTAAGTCGGGGAAAATTAGCCCGTGTCAACCTAATTCCGTCATGTCAAGCAGGCATAAGGTTGCTAGACTTGATTCCGCGACAAATAAACGATAAATCCCAAACTCTCGCTCTTTGTCAGAACACGACAGGCGTTTTATCATTTATCTATAGAGCGACAAAGCCTAGGAGTCATCATAAGCTTCGTTTCCTCGAGCAAACAGCATACGTAAATGTATTGCCCTCAGGGGTCGGAAACCGGTATTTTGTCCATACAAAAATACAGGTATTTCTTCGTTCTTTGGTTTATTATTAAATTTTTTACCCGACTGCGGCGAAGCCCAAAGGAGGTTTATGTGTTTGACCTGTATGTATGTATTACCGTTCCTATGTCCACTCGTAACTACTCAACGGTACAACCGATTTTGATAAATGATACATCATTAGATTCGTCTTGATGGCGCGAGTCACTGGGTATTAAGTTATGGTGGATTTTATGCACTTTTAAAGTGCACCGCGGTCGGGTTTTTTTTAGTAAAAATATTTAGTTATTAATCGGACAATCTAATAATACGAAATCATTACTTAAATACATGACTGAACATTGAGTCTCGCATAAAAAACATAAAATAATTCAAAATATTGGGCTATTTCGGGTTTTTGCAAAATACCGGTTCCGAGCCTTGATTGAACTTTAAACAGTGTGTACGGCACAGATCGGGCACACCAATACAGCTTTTGGAATCTTACTACAGATAAAATATATCGTCGACCGTGAGTTCAATTGGCATAAAGGAACTTTGCTTGGTCTGTCCCTTACTTCATTTGAATCTACGATCGATATTATATTGAAGTAAATTTGGTAAGACGGCTTGCGTGTCATTTTCCTGACAATTGCGACAATTTGTCGGAGTTGAGTGACCCAGATTGTTCGCAACCAATAGCGATATTATCTCAATATTTGTTATTCGATACTAAGCCGAATCCATTTGCATTTGTGTCATTTCGTCCACAATAGGCATCACAGTCTGTATTGAGAACTTGACACGCTCGGTTCTCATACTTTTCACCGTATTTGCTGCGTCTATCTTTATATACATCTGTGTATTCTTACCTTTTAATCCGAGGTAATCTGATGACGCTAGGTTTATTCAATTATTAACAAACGAGCGTCCCAAAATACTTTGACCGTCAATTCAAATTAATATTACAAAATATTTGACGGTATTGAATGGATAATTTAACGCAAATTACAATTCAATACCATTAGGTATTCAAGAAATTATCATAAAATCTATAGCTTGGGAAGGTCGTGAACTAAGAAGCCAATGGCCGGGGAAAATATAAGAGATCGGGGGATAAATCGCACGGATAGCTTTCTCCTATCAAAAGAAGAAGGTCGTAAATATGTTGAAGCTTGGTACTTAGTTATTGCCTTATTCTTTTTGGGGTCGGTTCAGTGAAGAGGAGCTTTGTGCTGCATTATCGAACGCAAAAGTACAGTCAGCCCAAGTGTACGGTATGCATTTTACTAGACATGTCTTTAATGTAGAGTGCATACCTCGTTTTTTAGGCCAACTGTGCATTAATATAAGTCGGTGTCTGCGAATTTTAACTTGCCGATAAGTAGGTAAGTATGAGGTCATCTTGTTCAAGTTCTGCACCCTTAATTTTATTACATATGTACACTGTGTCGCTGCGTATACGCGTCGTGGTCGTTACGTTCTATACATACACTAGCTATTTCCCGCGGCTTCGCCCGCGTTGTTCCCGTTATTGTCCCAAAGAAACTCTTTACCTGGATATAAAGTATCCTTTGTTTCAATCCAGGACTTGGTCCAGTTGTTACCCCGTTATTTAGTAACAAACATCTTCACAAACTTTCACATTTAAGTATAATATTAGTGTGAAGATTTTCGAATTTTAAAAGTTTAAATATGTATACAATTTAATAAAACCAGAGATCGGAATAGGTAGAGTATATTTACCTAAACTTCGAAGAACATAGTCGAAAAGTGGAGAGTCCCTTACAACAAAATTTTTATCCGGGACTTAAGTCTCGGAATCTTACTAAAAAAATATATTATTGGTATTCTTTAGCACATTTCTCGAACATTCTCAGTATAGCTGTCTCTTTCTAATAGTGCTGTCTCTTTCACTCCTTCAAAACGGTGAAATTGTTTTTCTTGTAATCTAATAAAGAATCTAAACATGAAGTTTCAAAGGTCTTACTTCTAAAATCGCAGACTCTCCATACAAACTTTGAACCCCTATTTGAACCTCTTAGGGGGTGAATTTTGAAAAATCCTTTCTTAATGCTCCCGTAGACCTTATAAGGAACCTACGTGGTAAATTTGGAATTCCTAGGACCAGCGGTTTGGGCTGTGCGTTGATATGTCAGTCAGTCAGTCAGTCAGTTTCTTCTTTTATATATTTAGATTTCATTGCCGTCAGCGAATATTGAGCAACAGTGTGGTTACGGCTTTAAACTTTAATGTTTTGGGTGTTGTGAACAGCCCATGAGTTGTTGAGGTTGTTTAAGGATGTAAATTGTAGACTTCGATATGTTAACATTACCCGTGCAGCTAAATACATGTTGTCATTGCTTAAAAATATGGTCAAAGCAAATGTAAATAAACCAGACTTATTGACGAAAGCAAGCCCTCATATGTTCATGTCAATGTATTTTTTTTAATATGCGGTTAACGCCTTTGGGAGGCGTACGCGGAGCTGAAGCCAACGCGTGGAGGCCCTTTTGACGGTACACTGAGTGGATGCTGTCCCTGCCCGCGTCCTGGGCCGCACGCAGAGACAGCCCCCACCAGAGCAAGGCCTATTGTTGATTGATGGAATATAACCCTACTGGGCTATGGTGGTGGAAACATGAACTAAATATTGGGCTACGGACATGATGGTGCCTGTCAAAAAAAGTGTCTCTTGGTTTTCTTGGCACTGATAGATCGTGACTTGCCCTCCGCTGATGGGCACATGTGAAATTGCCTAGAGGCAACATCGGTGCGGGGGGCTACAGGGTGTCGAGAGGTATGCTGCGCTTTCTCCGAGGGTAGGTACTCGCGGCGTTATGGCCTTTACACTTCCACGCCTGAAGCATATAGTTCTTGCGACACTACTCTGGATGGCCGGTTAAGGCAAGCCAGAGGCGGAGTTCCTTTCACTCTTACCCATGAACCCTCCCTAAGGACCCCCAGGAGCATTCGGGTACGTGGGATCGCTACTCCCCAACAGCTCGCCACAAGCTGCCCTGCGTCCTGGTTAATAAATGTGCCGCGTCATCTGACGTCAATATTATGGTAATGAGCACGTTGGAAACGAATTCTGCCCCCGATAGTTGAAAGGGCACAACTATATAGGAAATCTGAATGAGATGTGCCCTTGTGGTAACGATGGCAGAATTTCTGATGAGTCTTTGTCCTTTCAGCAAACTCCGAAAATACAGCCTTAGCAGGCTTAATATGTGTCAAATAAAATCTGGCGCCAGCGTCAGGTGACAACCCGTTGGCTGAGAAACGCTCTACCTTCGATATACAAGACTGTTCCTAATTTCCTATACGTACTAAGCAGGAATTTTGCGTCTATCACTCACTCGCGAGCTACATATGTCTATGTGACTATTCACATAGACATGTGTAGCTCGCGAGTGAGTGATTCAAAATAGCTATATCAGTTGGTCTAGCTCACCTAGCTCAGTTCCGATTCAAACTACTCAGTATATCTTTCAACTCACTCGCTCACTCGCTCTCAAGTAGCTGTATTGAGCCGTGAGCTGCAATAAAATATATGATAAACACGAACTTTTCGTGCCAGTCTTGTCCTTCTACCTAAATGTTCTCTCTTTCGTTCGGATTCAGAATTATTCGGATTTAGAGCTAGTGAGCCGTTGACTTAATACACCACGGAGCTACTGAGCTTATTAGAGCTGTTCAGCTGTTGAGTTGACACACCGCGGAGCTAGGTACTGAGCGAAATAAGTTACTGAGCTAAAAGAGTGATACATATCATTGAGTGCTAAAGATTCATATCACTTTTTTCACTTTAGTGACACATTTTGCGCATGTCTATAGTCACAGAACAAGTATTAGTACTACGTGGTTGTGGAGAGTTATGGTTATCTTTCTCGTGTTGACTAGTTGTACATTGGCAGTGTAATTGGAAGGTGTGTAGCTTATAAAAAACATAGACTGCTCGTCATTACGACCATTGTTTATGTTTTATTCAGCATTAAAAATAAAAAGTTAATTTAAACAATATCGTGATCGTTCCTTTTATATGTCAGCTATTATTCTTCCGTGTCACAGAAAGAATTTATTAGCTTAGTCATACGACTAGAAACTAGGTCAGCCGTGTCCAATAAAATGTAATTCTCTTTTGAAGCAGTTTTATGGCGACCACTATCACGACGCCATTTTGTTTTACCTACATCTGTTAGTGCAGTAGAAGTAAGTAGGTAACGTGTATTTGTATATTTACCCGACTACGGCGAAGCAAATAGGAGGGTTATGATTTTAGCACCGTATGTATATATGTATGTATGTTTGTATGTTTGTATATTTGTATGTTTGTATGTTCGTTTGTTCCCTCATAACTCAAAAACTACTAAACCGATTCAAACATGAGGGGTATCGTTAGATTCGTCTTGATTCTGCGCGGGTTATAGGCTAGTTAGTTAAAACTAAAATTTAATATACAGACCGTGGTCCTCAAAAAACTCATGGATTATAAAATAAAAGTCATCGAGTTGCATCGAGTTACATATCAAATTAAAGAGCTTTAAAAAACTATTGCAAAAATATATCACACATGCTGATACAGGTATATTATGCAACAATATTTTCATTTTAATAACAACAAGAACGACATTTAACAGCTTGCTCTCCAGCGATTTGTTTCGACAAGGGCTAGCATAATGTGTCGTTATGGCAGTCGTGGCATGAAATGACATCACCCGTTACTTTCATAATAGATTTGATAGAAAAAGAAAAAACATATTTTGATATTTTGACACCTGCTAAATATCAAAATGGCCTGCTATGCTAGACCTTCAGATGTCTCATTCGTATTGAGAGATATCGGGTAACTTCGTATTTGCGAATATTGCCGAATACATGTCATTTTCATGCCGGCAACTGACGCGTGAATAATGTTATATATGTCACATCAATAATGTATAAATAAAATCGTTGTAATGCCGTAAATATTACGCGGTTTTACCTATGCTGCCTCACTGCGAGCATATTTAAAAATATGTCTCGAGGAGGCATTATCACCGGTAAGTCTTATTGTATTAATATCGAAATAATTGTACATGTTAAATTTCGCTATCCGCAATGACAGTTTGCTAAGCTACTCAACTAGAGGTGTCATAAGATGAAGTCGATATTTTTTATCGACATTGGTTACCTACGTATGAATTGATAACTCGGTGCACCTAAAATACAAAATTAACCCTTTCAGGATTCGGAAAGATCCGCTCGTAGAAGAAGAGTGAATGAATACCACCGGCCGGGATAATTTGGTTTCCGCAGCCCCGTAGCAGTAGTACAATATGCGGCGGCCAAGATATTTTTCATAATTTCATACAAACAAAGGAACTGAAAAATTAAATCTTGGATTCAGGCAACTGCATAGATACGTATTAAATGCGCTCAAAAATATTAACTCTTTAATTGCGATAAACTTCAAGTAAAGTTGTTTCTAAATACAGTAACCATTTATCATCTTTTTACAGCTGACTGTAAATCGATATCTATAAGTCACTCTAGTCACACTTAGTGGCACCTCTATAATAATTATTTCTACTCAATAACAGATGACACTGTTGTAAACTGTTGTTATAATCCATCTGTTGGCGAGGAGCGGAATCATATATGTCAATTTTAGTTACGTTGAATCACGATTTTCAAATAGGTGTTAGTGAAAGCTATTTTTTTTTCTTTGTATTTTGCAGTATGAGAAGAGCACTTTAGAATTGATTTTTATAATTCTAAAGTTGTTCCAATTAAAAGCCTTTTTTAAAAGTGTGGCATGTATATGTTTTGCTACGGTTGTACATGTCACCGGTTTTCATACTATTTGACCAATTAATATACCAATTCATGTTGTTTCTCCTCCGCAAGAAGTACCGCACAGAGCCAAAGGCATGAAGCGCTCCTGGTTACTTCACGCAAACTGTATGTAAATGTCTAATTATTGCGAGCCCGAAGGGCGAGCTTCAGGCTTCTTCTACTCAGCAAACACCAAATAACCCAGCATTCCGAAATAATTTTAAGCGGGGCAAACACCGAATACCGCATTGGACCAAAGGTACCGAGCGCTCCTGGTTACTTACGTATACCTATTAGTCTAATTTTGGCGAGCCCGAAGGGCGAGCTTCAGGCTTCGAGGCCAAAGGCCGAACTCCTCAGCAAACACCCAATAACCCAGTATCCAGCAATAATTTTAAGCGGGGCAAAGACCGAATACCGCGTTGGACTGGACCAAAGGCACCGAGCGCCCCTGGTTACTTACTTGTACCTATTAATATTATTTTTGCAAGTCCGAAGGCCGAGTTTCAGGCTGCGAGGCCGAAAACCGAGCTCTTCCGCAAACACCGCATGTCCCGTAGTAATTTTAAGCGGGACAAAAGCAAAGCATAAAGCGTCTTATATCGCTGTAAGCAAACCATGTGTTACTGTTGTAATTCTTGTCATTACTATTAAATAGAGGGTGGTTATGAAAGAGTTCGATCGTTGGCCTCACACGCTGGTATTGATATGGTTCTTAGGAAGGGAAAGGCGCTTAAAACCGTAACTGAATAATAACTAAAAATACGTAAATAAAATAAAGTTAAAAACTAAAACCCGACTACGAAAAAGTCTAAAACAAGAATTTTAGGTTTTAGTTCACCAGACACAGATAAATTGCAATTTTTTAATTTAGAGAACGTTTCGAGTATGCCGTCAGTCGTTCGTAGTCGGAGGCCCCTGCAAGAAGACAAACAAAAAAGGGGCCTCCGACTACGAACGACTGACGGCATACTCGAAACGTTCTCTAAATTAAAAAAATGCAATTTATCTGTGTCTGGTGAACTAAAACCTAAAATTCTTGTTTTAGACTTTTTCGTAGTCGGGTTTTAGTTTTTAACTTTATTTTATTTATACTTGCCAATGTGATGTCTATTTATGTCGAAGCTAGCTGTCTCGGCGAACTTCGTTCCGCCTCTGATTTTTTAGATGTTTTAATAATTATTCTGTTATTCGGGGCAGAGAAAAAGGTCATAAAAATCGGTTCGGAATCGGTTATAAATGGTGTAACCAACCCGACTTTGTTTTATGTATATAATAAATATAGATATAGATAATACTAGCTGGCCCGGCGAACTTCGTTCCTTCTCGGATTTTTTAATTTTTTTAGATGTTTTAATAGTTATTCTGTTATTCGGGACAGAGACAAACCCAAAAAATCAAAGATCATAAAAATCGGTCCACTCGTTCTCGAGTTATAGATAAATGTTGTAACTAGCCCGACTTTGTTTTATGTACATAATATTATTTTCATTTGCATGCAGAATTTGTCTTTAAGAATCGTTTTCCACTGATTTTATTCGTTTGCCCTGCGTCATTGATGTTTTAAAAGAGATTCCTTATAAGTTTCTGTTTGCTTTGAATACCATTTGCTTTTATGATATTTCAAATGACACAATAACTCTTGGTAGTCGCCATAACACGACAAAACACTGTGGGTACCTAGAATAGAATGCAAAATTATTTATTCAGATAGCAAAATACAAAAAAAATGTATGTTTTTTTTATGATTTCATCTGATTAAAAGCTCACTCACCAACACAGTTGGCTGGGTATGTATTTACATTCACCGAAAACAATTTTTTGTTACAGCACGGTAAAAATCGCAACAATGCGGATTTTAAATTCCGATTTGTTTTTACATTTTTAACGACTCGATTGCAATACCCAATAGGAATCAACCGGGCGGAACGCGGCTAGTGATCCGGAAAGTCACGAGCGCCAACAAAGTGACAGAAACGTGTTTGAGGTTGTCCTACGTCCTAATCAAAAATGCACCTAATGTTTGGGTTACAACTAAAAATAAAATAAAATATAGTACATTACACAACTAGGGTGGTAAAACAAAGAAAGGCCGAGATCGCAGAAGTTTGCGGCCCGAGCTGCAAGCGAGAGATCGAGGGCTTTCTTTATTACCTCCCGTGTTGTGTACATCATTTTATGTCTACACTTGGCTAGAAAGCGGCTTTTACCGTACGCGCAGCGTGCGGAAACAGCCACTTTATGGCCAGGTGTGGCATAAATTTATTTGTGCAAGTAGGCCTTCAAGGGCTCTTTCACATGTCTGATTCTATTCTTTTCTTCTCCATAAATCATATCATAACTGCGCCACTCGACTATTTGTCGCGCGACAAATACTATCCCTTTCCTTATGTGGTTCAAGAGTGAAAAGGAAGTGACTAAAACTGTTTATTGTTTTGTAGGTCCGTCCTGGCAGAATACCAGCGAAGCGGTCTGCCACTTCATTTATGCTGAGCCAGCGCCTGTTCTCTGCCACGACACATGGTTACCTGATAAGTTATTTTCTACTAGTTTCTAAGGTTTTAGTAATCATTTTGTCACCATGTATGTTTTGGGCATGAATAAAGTATCAATCAATCGAACCTACATCGTACATCATCGCCACCGTTGGTGCAAACCAAAGAATCGGCAATAATGGCTAAACTACGAAAGAGTGTCCGACTGAAAAACAATTTTATATTTGATACCTAGTTACTAGCAGTTCCAGCGAACTTCGTTTCGCCTCAAAATTTTTTACTTTGTTTCGTGTTTTAATACTTATTCTGGTATTCGGGACGGAGACAAACCAACCTAACCAGTCAAAGATCATAAAAATCGGTCCACCCGTTCTCGAGTTTTAAGGCCCGGTAGGACCTGACTCGCATTTCACATACAACTTGGGGTCGGGCGGAATGCAGATTATTGCAGATTATCTTCGATTTCTAACATAAAAGTATACGTTATCAACCCTAACATGAGAGGATGCCCTGCATGACTGTGAAATCATCATTGTCAGGTATTAATTTTGTCAGAAAAGGTAACTGGTAATGAACAAAATGAAAAAAATGAAAAAAAATACTTTATTTTATGGTGTTTTCGCGCTACTTTTCTATCGAGCGAAGTGTTCGCTATCGTGTTCTAAGTGAGAGGAAGCCCTAGATACAGTTCTGAATATTATTATATATGTTTTACAGTGACCTACGAGTCAAATAAGTGCTCTAAAAATGATTTGGAAACTAGGCTTCCGCGCCCGATTCTCGTCTTACCTCGCCTTAAATGGTGCAACTACTTAACCCGACTTTGTTTTATCTATAGGTATAGAAAGATAGATGGGTGTCCCTTATTAGGCATAATTTAAAACTCCTATTATAAAAGCGCAAAACAGTTTAGGCATACGATGATTAAGCATACCGCTTAAATGGCATAATAGTAAAAACACATACAAATTAATTGGCATACCGATTGATTTGGCATATCTGAAATAAGCATAATATTGTTAGGTATACCGAACGCATAAAATTATGCGTTCGGTAGAAAAAGAGGGTTTTTGAAATATAATTTCAAGTTTATCCCCGTTGTTCACAGAATCCCAACCTTTTGGGTTTTTTCCTACTAGGTAGTAAATGCTGTCTGAACTAGGGTTTCTGGTTTCTCGCCTCATTTTTTTTCTCGAGTTTCGAGAAATCTCGACTCCGATTTCTCGAGTTGTCTCGACTCTCGAGTCTTTAGTAAGAAATTGTAAATTATTGTTGAAAATAAAATAAAAAACAAATAAAAAGGGTATCATTTAATCGATCACCAAAATATTCATATGAGCGTGAGCAGAAATATGTATTTGGTCAGCCAAAATAGCTAGTTGGTAAGCAACTTATGGTTAGCAAACATTTATAAATCTGTCTGCAATTAATGATATACTGAACTGCTCTAAATTATTTTGGTCAGCAAATTGAGTATTTGAGCTGCATTAAGCGACCTACAATTAATCAAATTTTGGTAAACAATCAGTAGGTAAGCAAAATATTTCATTTTATCAATCAAAAAAAAGGGGTAACTGGTCATTCACAAAATGGGCGCAACTATTCTGCCGCCAATCGTGTGCGTATTTTGTCATTCGGTAATTGTTAGCTGTCAAGTAGCAGGTGTCACTGTGATTATATACTGGGTGTCACTGTGATATATACACGGTGTCACTGTGTTATATACAGGGTGTAACGTTTCAAATGTTTATCATTGTTAAAAGCCAAAAAATGGCGAGCCTGACTTTAGCCCTTATTTCGTTTTTGCCGGAACTCGAGAGTCTCGAGAGTCAGCTATTTATTTCTCGTCTCGAATGGAGGTGAAACTCTCGAGTTGTCTCGAGTTCGAGAAGTCTCGAGCAGAAACCCTAGTCTGAACCGAACTGCTACCAGAAAAGTAGGTTAGGTTAGGTTTGCACTGCGACTTTTACAGAAACGATTTGATTTCAGAAAAGAAGGTTAAGTTAGGTTAGAACTGCGACCTTTACAGAAACGAACTGCTTCCAGAAAAGTAGGTTACGTTAGGTTTGAACTGTGACCCCAACGAAAATAAGCTGCTACGAGAAATGTAGGTTAGGTTAGGTTAGAACTGCAACCGAAACAGAAAAGAAAATCGCAACGTCCGATTAGGCGTATTAAAATTATACTTTCTAATATTTATGAAAAATAGTCTTATACGTAGTCAATGTTATGCGTATGAATGGTATGCGAATTAAAATATGCGTTTAAAAATATACATTTTAATATTATGCGAATATACAACTATGCTCAATAACGGTATGCGTTGTCAAAATCGGAAGTTTTACTGTATGCGTTTTAATATAGACCCAAGATAGATTTATAAAAGAGGGGGGAGGGGGTAAGTATTAGTTGGATTTCAACATTATTTATGGTTTTCGCAAGTTAGTAATTGTAAATGTGACAATTATTAACTTTCTAATGCTTTACGTCTCGACATTGTCCTTTGTTTTCCCAAAGAATCCGCCAGTCCTGGGAGTCGATTTGTCGACGATACAAAAAACCTTCAAAAAACAGCTGAGCTTTTCCCATATTTCGCGCAAGAATAACTCACAGCTTACCTTTTAAATTTCATATCTGGCTCACTCGCGTCAACCCTAAAACTACTTTAAAGTAAGGATGATAACGTTCAGAATCCAAAGGCACGGATAGCAGATTGTGATGTTAATAATGAAAGGAATAAATTTGTGACGTGTGGAATATTATAAATGATTTTGTGGCGAGACGAGAGAACAGTATTTTACTTATTTAGTGCCGTCTCTGATCGCTAAGAGTTTTATTGTCCAGAACTAACAAAGCTTGGCAATGTTAGACGTTTATAGTTTTTATCATTTTCGTCTGGCGTCTAGAAATTCTTCATCCTTTTAAAATTGAAGGTAAGGTGGTTATATTTACTGAAATTTGAGATGGGGTAAAGAAGAATTATTTTGTGTTACAGTCAAAATAGGAAAAGTATATAAACAAACATTTAGAATCATTTAGAATCAGCCACGTCCAATGTTATGGTATATCCATATGAGTGTAGTTTTTTCCCAATGGGTATCTCTAGTAGTTTTTTAACCGCGTTTAGTTTCCCGGTCAGATTATTTGTCATCGTGTAACTCAATTACCATTCTCGATTATTTTGTAGAAAGCGTGAACTTTTAGCTGTTTCTGCTAATGTACTGGTGAAAATTGTAATCCAAAGCTAAAGGGTATTGATTTTCATAAATTTCCACTGAGACAAGCTGCACATACAACTATTAAATATCAAGTAACGGTTAGGTATAGATACTCTAGGCAAAGTAACGGGTCTTGACGGTAATGCGACCAGGACACTGAAAGTACTGAAACTCACTAAATATATAAAAAGGGTATGGTCGGCAATAAAAGCTTGTTCTTTTTTTTTCGACAGAAAGTTTTCATTGTGTATTAAAGTTAAAATGAAAAATAATATTTGATGTGGCTGACTGGAATCACTGTGCAAAATTAGGACCCGATCGTAACATTCTAAAGCAAGTTTATTCAATTAAAATAAATCTAGATTCTAGGTTGGTTAATTCCACCAAAGTAATTGTTTAAACTATTGAATTTGGCCCAAAACACATCAATAATAATAAACTATTGAATCTGGATTATCCCACTTAAGGCTTCCCCCAAACGCCGCCGTCGATACTTTAGGCCTACAGCTTTGGATAATCCCTTAACACTTGTGGCTATAGATTAGTTCTCTTGATTGTATTAAATAACTAGGTACTCTCCTTTATATGAAAGAAACATTACTGAATGTTTCTTCATTGGTTTTTTTAATGCGGATAAATTACATCACATTTTATGTTACATATATAGATATACAAGAAATCAAAGTACATAGAGAGTTCTCGGTCTGGACACAGTGAGGTACATATATGTAGGTACTCTCCTATCAAAATAACATAAATAGGAAATATTATTATCTATTTTTATCACCACAAATAAACCCTTTATAATGCGGTCAAAAACCAGCATAAAGACAAACTGTTTCGTTAGAACAAATTTCTAATCTGTAAAAATGTTATTATTGCTTCATAATAACATCGATTACGATGTTATTATTTCGTGTAGTGTCGCGATTTCGTGTTTTAAGGTTTCCTCTCATTATGCATAAACTACTATAATCTATGAGGTACTTCAAGATAACTTATATTAAGAAAATAAAGTTTTGGGCTAACATGATGTGTGAAACTAGACGTTACTGAATTCGATTGTTAACCCTTTTCCGTTTGTGTGGAGAGCTGAGCTCGAATCACTTTAAAACACTTTCGTAGTAATCAAGGACAATAATCTAACTAACGGGGCGGAGAGAGGTTATGAGTTTAACCACCGTTCAATTAAAGCTGCCGCTGAGTGAAATAGGAAGTAAAGTGGCTTTGGACCGTCATTTAAGAGGTATCGTCTGAAATTAAGGGCGAATGGATAAGGTCGGGCCCTGTTAATGTGGGTATTTAACAAGCGTAAATGCGGCTCAAAATCGGCTCCACTTTTTTTTTTATCTTCTAAACGATTTGCAAACTTTTTGAAGTTGCGTATTCTCAAACGTAATATTAATATTTGTCATACATTACTTTAGATTCAAACATAGTAAAAATAAGTTGGTTATCAGCCCCACTGATACATAAGACGTATTAATTTAAAAAAGTGGGCGTTATGGGGCAAATTTCAACGCCATTTTTGTTCGGCGTCATCGTCGAAATATAATGTATGAAACATTGTATTTCGATGGTATTTAAGTACCTAACTATTCAGTTTGTTTTGATATAAGCCTAGTCTTTTGCTTTCTACGATTTCTCCAGAATCTACAAGAAGCTACTTAGTTAAAGAAGCGGAAGCATCAATTTGCCGCGTTTACAATTTTTTGCTACTTAATCTTTCTTATGAATTGGCTGGAACATCTTAAGTTCAGCTCAACCTGTTTCAACCAATTCATCATTGCTGGTACAGTATAATAGCAGTAATCTTCCTTCAGACAAAAGGTACATCGCGCGCTTGAACGCTCTACAAGCAAAGAAATAAGAATGCGTAAGAATGCTTCAGTATGGATCGCACTCGCACATACGTGTCAGAATCGCGCGTATTATCGTCTCTGATGGAAGAAAAAGTGTCTCAAATTTTCCATACAAAACTCGTTTTTCCGTTCCATTACCGCCATACAACTGTATATGGAAAAGTAACGGAATCGGAATAAAAAATTATAGGACACATTTGTAAGCTATCAAAGTCGAAAGTAGGTACTAGCGATTTTGAGTAGGTAGAAATGATGTAAAGTTTCTCAGATCTAATAAAAAAGTTTTCGTACAACTTTCTATCAAATAGCCCACTTATCCAACGGACTCCATCAATCTTCATCAAACCAGTCCACGTTTTGACGATGGATATATTCAACTCTGAAAAATGTACAATGAGAGACTAACAAAATACACCAATAACACCACAAGGTTTTGACATCTATTGTCACCTACCTTTCACCACCATTCTGCGAGCTGATGGAATTACTCTAGAAAGCAGTGGTGTGGTGTAAAAGATATCCTTGGGCAAGCCGGTGCAGATTTGGCGTTCATTTTCCTTAAGAGCTGTAGAAAAAGGTGGTCAAATGCCTGATATTAGGCAAGCCGGTAGGAATCGAGTTCTTTGGACGCCACGCCACTGCTAGAAAGCATCATTAGTCTTGAGTGCCACTTAAGGGTGTTACCACACCAAGCGACCGATCGTCGATCGACAATACAAAACTAATAACAATCGATGAGTTTTGTATAGTCGATCGGCGATCGATCGATTGGTGTGGCATCACCCTAAGAATTCTGCGGCCATTTTATTTTTAATTTAACCTATTATCACCAAAGTATTATAAAACACGTTTGGTATAAAGATGCACGCTTCAGCAATAACTAGCGCTTACAGTCGCATGTCGTACAAAGCGAACAGCGGTTTACGGCGTTTTTATTATCACCGTCGGTGTTATTTGGAGGCATGGCCCTGACTCCTCAACGATGGACGGCTTTATGCAATTGGCACTTAATTTTTATTTTCTGATGGAACCAAATACCTTAAAATAGCCTTGCCAAGAGATAACTGAAGCATTTCTAGTGGGCCGGTTGCTTCGTCCTTATGAGCCGCACGCATACACCAACAGGTTTTTTCCTGTCCTGACCTGATTGTCCTGACCAACCAGCGTTAAAGCAACCGGTGGACTAGATTTGCTTCAGTTATTTGCTAGCGACGCTACGTCCGGCTGTTTATTTTGAGTTCCTTGGATGGAACTACCAACGAAGCTATGGTAGACAAGTGGTTCGGACATGTGCCTTTCAAGTAGAGGTTCGAATCCTGGTTTGTGATAATGAGTTTTCCAGGACTTATGAACGAAGTATGATTCAATATTTATCATTAGCTTTTCGATGAAGGAATTAAGACATTGCGATTGCATTAAGGTTCTCGAATGGAGACCACGAACCGAAAGACACAACGCAGGTGGCCCATCAATAAAATGGGAGACCATATTGCCCTCCCCCTTCCCGCCGCAGCCTTAATCAGGCCGTAGACGGCCTGATTAAGGTTGCCGGGGGTCGATGAAGGCAAAAATCGTGCGACTAGTCGTTTTGGAAATCATTGGGCTCCTCACTTTTTCTTTAATTTATTTAAAATCATAAAGCTGACATGACAAGAATGATTCGTGATGGTTATGATGCTTGGCGATGGCCAAACTCGTCATAATCCAAACATGCTAAGAACAAAACAAATATCTTCTCTGAACAACGAAAGAATATCCTTTTCATCACATATCCATTGATTTTGTATTGCATAAAGCAGTCCAATTACGTATCCCCGTATCGTCTTTGAGTATCCTGCCATAATAATGCATAACGGCCGCTCCAAGTGCTTCAATTCCGCTGCGGCGTCTTTTAAGTCCTCATGGAGAACCCATCATACGTGACTCGTGTACTGACCTGAATGTTGTATGTACGATCCGGTTCGAAGGACGAATATGCCTCTATGTATGAAATATAAACGATAATGGATAGTAAATATGTATTAGTAAGTAGGCTGTTTCTATCTAGTGCTATTCTCAGTAACCGAGTTGGAACCCTTTTTAGGGTTCCATAGCCAAAACGGAACCCTTATAGTCTCGTCATGTCCGTCCGTCTGTGTCCGTGTGTCACAGGCATTTTACTCAAAAACTACACGATGGATATTGATGAAATTTGGAATATAGGTGTCTTGTATAAGCCGCTACTGAGTTTGGTAAACGTCTAAAATAAAAGTTTTTAGGAGGGGCACTCCATACATGTTACAGAAGCTAAAAAAATTTTTTTTTCAGGAAATATCAACGTGGCGGTTTTTAAGTAATGTTTTTGATCAAATGAATATCTTTGGAAATAATCGCTCCAAGAGTTGTGAAGATTGTGTCCCCCCCTCTATCTTTTAAACCGTGTGTCTGACAAATATAAAAAAAATACATTGATAGGTAACACTTAATTAATATTTTCAACGAAAATTATTTTAAACAAGATCGGATTAACCGTATTTGAGTTATTGCCGATTAACCGCGCTTCTCAACAAAAGGGCGTAGTTGCTATGAAGGTACACTCTTTTGTTGTACTTTTTTTACATCGTATTTTTTACCTTATAGTTACGGCTATGGAACCCTACAGTGAGCATGGTTCGACATGCTCTTGGCCAGTTATTAGTATTTACAGCGAGCTATTACCCGATTGATTTTTGTAGCAATGGTCGTCACATTGATGGCCAGGAAAGGCAATAAGTGCCTCTTTAAATATCGGGTAAATATTCGAGCGTTTTGACTGCGCAGTCGCGCGCGCGCATGTCATTATTATTTCGCGATTATTAACACAATGGAAAAGTAGGCCGCATTATTTTGATCAAACTAGACTCAGCCTCGGGACTGCCTTTCGGTTTCGTTAAAGAAATACTTTGACCATTACCTATTTCAATAATAATTGCCGGAATGATAATTAAGAAAAAGAAACGCTGTCAAACGCCGAATATTCACCCTATCGAAAACATTGAATATGAGATGAAACTTCTCCGAATTTGAAGCAAGTTTTAATTTGTTGCTTGGATGTAATTATGTTAGATGTCTTGCCGCGTCCAGACTGGTGCAACGCAACATGTAACGCAACATACAATGAAAGAATCTGCCGTTCCCATTAGTGCAATGTATCATGAAAGGTAACACACTTTGCAACAAATTTCCATAGTCTGGACTGGACGCCTTCCGCGCGCGAACTGCGCATTTGACGCGCACGCTACGAGCATTACAAGTCGCGCGCGGAGTGATCCATCATTTGTCAGTTTTTCAGACGAACACAAAGGGGCAGACTCCGTAACAAAAATAAGGAATTACTCATAAAAAAATAATATAAACGGTTTTTAGAGTTTTTACCCTAACAACTTCAATTGGCTCTTATTTAGCGCTGCGCACTTTTAGGCAGAAACTGTTATTGTTATTACAATTTTGAATATATGCCAAAATTATTGTGATATAAAGAACACCCGGGACGACCTGGGAAGTATTTCAAAATGGCTTTTGAAAAATAAAATTTACAAAAATTTGCTTATAAAAGGTGTTACGTTTAAATGCTCGTTAGATACAGTAATCTGACCAAATTTTTCACATTTTTATATTTTATCAATAGATTCTTACCTGAATTATAGGAATCAATTGCTTTCACTACACACGAGTACGTACGCCAATTTTTTTTGTTGCAATTTATAACACTAGGTAAACTAAAGGCACCGAGAACCGATACATACACTGCATGTGACCACCTGATTTCGATTACCTGTAGATTTGCGCAGTAGTTACGTTACGTAGTTAGCTAATGAAAATGGTGGGGGAAGGTGCTCTGGAACGTTAGGTACATAATGGTGTCAATTGTTTATTTGTGTGGTGATTTTCAATATTTCGACTTATGGCCGCCTAAATCGGTGAAATCTACGTATGTGCGCTGTGTGCGCGGAGCGTAAGCGTAAACGGACATATGCAAGGAATATAATGGACATATGACGCGGCATACTGCTGGAAACAGGTGCTCGCGGGAGAGGCGCAGTTCATCCGCGGGGTACATTCACCCTTGCAGCGAACATGCAATGAAAGACTGTATGTTGCATTTACATGTTTTTACGCGACTAGGCGAAGCAAAATGGAAGTTTATTGCTACTGAAGCGTAGAGGGATTTGCCCCCTTGGGTGCACTTGTCCTACCTGACCTTTACTTACGTTTGACGGGCTGTAATTACTAAAACAAGACCTAACAAAGTGATTGTGACCAAATTTAATCACAAAAGCAATCGCTCGGGACGTTCTTTGTTAAATATTATTCTTTGTAACATTGAAAAGGTTGATCAAAACAAAAAAGATTTTGAAACAAAACACTAATCTCCCGATGACGCCTTTAAGAAATAGGTAAGCTATGAAAGAAGCTTTCATCATTAATTCGTACCCTTGGTCAAATAACGTCGCATGTGACTTAACGTTCAAAGTTTTTTTATTGCTCTAAAGTCATACAAATTATACGAACTACATAATACTGTTACGTCCGTGGGGTGGGTAACGTGATAGAAAATACACTAATTAACCACTAATTAAAAATGCAAACTTTATTACAGAATTACTAATTAACAAGTCTTACTTACTTATAAAATCACTGTACTAAATCACTTCACTATAACGCACTTATTAACTTTTCGCTTAGGTTCGCTTCGAGATTCGCACTGTATCGCCGTTAGTTCAAAACTGACTGGGGCGTCGGTGACGCGCGGCTTATATATCCGGAGACCCTTGCTCTCGAATGCTCCGGAGAAATCCTATCTGGAATGTTCGGTCCAAAGTCCAAGGGCGGTCGGTGACCCCTCGGTCAATAACGCATCGCGAGTGTTCTAGGCAATCTAGATTGTTCGATGTTCGATTCGGCTGGAACATTCCCGACTACTGCTATCCCTTTCTAGTTCTGTCTCTTTCACACACTTCTCGAACCTTCTCAATATAGCTGTCTCTGTCTAATAGTGCTATCTCTTTCACTCCTTCGTGAAATTTCGCCATATACTGAAGTGTACTTCAAAGGCCCATAAGGGGTCCTGAAAACGCCTGAAAACGGGTTTTCAGGTTATTGCGCCATCTGATAGAGGGTGCCCTGAAATGGACTGAAAACATGTTTCAGGCGCCTGAAAACAACGGCGACTAGGGTGAATTTTCAATCTTCTAGTATGTGAAAGAGCCACCTCTGAAACGGCCTGAAATCACTTTTCAGCCTGCTGAAAACGCTTCTATAGCACGGAAAATCACGTTTAAAGTTTTGACCTATACCACCGGCGCAACACTACCCCCTCCTAAGACATGCTCGTCCCGAGCATCATTATTTCCGTGGTACCTCGCCAGTCGGTCAACGTGAACAATCTTCGATGGACTACGAGGGTTTCGCTGTATCCGATACGTGACGTCGTTGATCTTCGTGACTACCCTATATGGCCCTTCCCAGTTTGGGGACAGTTTTGGGGTTTTCCTTTCTTTCGCATCGGGTTATGTAGCCACACCCACGATCCTTCCTCGAACCCAATTTGGTTAGCCTTCCTGTCGTATCGGGTCTTCATTCTCGTGCTAGCTTGAAGCCCGTGTTCACGAACAAGACTGTGAACGTCATCAATCCGATCCCTTAAATCACTCACATACTCGGTGATGGACCTCGGAGTATCAGGAGGACGTCCAGTTAGAAGATCTGCTGGTAAACGAAGCTCTCTTCCGAAATTAGCATACGCTGGAGTAACCGCCGTACTTTCATGGGTTGCTGACCTATATGACATCAAAAAGAGAGGAATATGCCGATCCCAATCCTTTTGGTGATTCTCAACAACCTTGGCCAGATGTCTCTCTAGAGTCTGATTGAATCTCTCCACCATTCCATCCGATTGTGGATGATATGCCGTAGTCCTCGTCTTATGCATCCCCATGATTCGACAAGTCTCTTGAAAGACCGCAGATTCAAAGTTCCTGCCTTGATCACTGTGAATTTCCAGGGGTACTCCAAATCGACAGCAAACTTCATTCACTAACTTGTCCGCTATAGTGACTGCTTCCTGGTTAGGGATGGCAAACGCTTCAGGCCATTTGGTGAAGTAGTCCATCACAACAAGAATGTACTTGTTTCCAGAGTCAAATGTCGGGAACGGGCCTGCGACGTCTAGCGCAATTCTTTCCCAAGGTGCTCCAACATTGTACAGTTTGAGCGCTCCTCTACTACGGGTGTGCGGTCCTTTAACTGCTGAACAGTTAACGCACTTCTTGCACCAGTTTTCGACATCTTCACGGCAGTGAATCCAATAAAACCGTTGTCGGATTTTCATTAAGGTCCTTTTCATTCCAAGGTGTCCACCAGAAGTACCGTCGTGGAAACTTTCCAAAACATCTTTCACTCTTTTCCTTGGAACGACCACTTGTAGATGAGCATCCTTCCCATTCGCCGATTCCCATTTCCTGCATAGTACGCCATTATGCATAACCAAGCTGTCCCATTGTGCCCAGTAGCTTTTCGTCACCGTACTCATCGGAGCTACTTCACACCACCTTGGTTTGGGTACTCCCTCATTAATCCAGTCAAAAATGGGTTTCACGTCAGGATCCTCTTGCTGTGCTAGTTGCATGACTTCATAACTCCACTCTTCGCTGACTGTGTCAGTCCTCAGCATCCTCAAACATTCCTTGCCCTCTTGTCTAAGACAATTTTTACAGTCGTCCGGACAAGGTCTTCGAGAAAGGGCGTCCGCGTTTCCATGTGATTTTCCACTACGGTGTTCGATGACGAAGTCATATTCCTGAAGTTGTTCAATCCAGCGTGCAACCTGACCCTCGGGATTTTTAAACTCCAACAACCACTTCAGAGCAGCATGATCAGTCCTAATACGGAACTTCCGCCCAAGCAAGTATTTACTGAAATGCTGTAACGTCTTGACAACTGCCAGCAGTTCCCTTCGAGTGACACAGTAATTTCTTTCTGGCTTCGACAACGACTTGCTAAAGTAGGCGATAACAACTTCGTTGTCTCCTTTCTTCTGCGACAAGACTCCTCCAATACCAGTATTACTCGCGTCCGTGTCAACAATAAAATCTACTTCGGGATCTGGATACCCCAGTATTGGTGTTTCACAGAGTCTTCGCTTGAGGTCGTTGAAACTTGCCGTACACCGATCCGTCCAATCGAACTGTCGTTTTTCTTCCGTCAGTTCGTGCAATGGCTTTGCTATATCCGAGAAGTTCTTCACAAACCGCCTGTAGTATGAGCACAGTCCTAAAAATGCACGTACTGCAGTTTTGTCCCTCGGTATCGGCCAATCCTTCACGGCACTTATCTTCTCAGGATCTGTCTGGATACCATCCTTCGAAATCACATGTCCCAAGTAATTGACTTTTCGTTTGAAAAGTGAACATTTCTTTGGACTCAGTTTAAGGTTTGCCTCTCGTAACTTAGACAATACTTGCTCCAATTTGCTGAGGTGATCATCGAAGTCTCTACCAACGATGATAATGTCGTCCAAATAGACCAAGCAAGTATCTCCCAGCAGTCCAGCTAGTATTTGTTCCATCAATCTCTCAAATGTCGCTGGTGCATTGCATAATCCAAACGGCATAACATTAAACTGCCAGAGCCCCTTTCCAGTTGAGAAAGCCGTTTTCTCCTTATCTTTATCCTTGATTTCAACTTGCCAATAGCCACTTTTTAAGTCCAATGTAGAAAACCATTTCATTCCATTCAAAGTGTCTAAGGTGTCGTCGATTCGAGGCAATGGATAGCTGTCTTTCTTAGTAGCATCATTCAGCCGGCGGTAATCGACGCAGAATCTCATGGTCCCGTCCTTCTTCTTTACCAAAACTACGGGGGAACACCACGGGCTTGTTGAAGCCTCGATAACACCACCCTTCTTCATTTCCTCGATCATGTCTTCTACCTCCTTCTCCCGAGCTACTGGAACTCGCCGGGGTCGCTGCCGTATAGGCATGACTTCACCAGTGTCGATCTCATGCTGTACGACTCCAGTTCTTCCGATGTCACTGTCGTGCGCAGAGAAGACATTGCTGTATCGCAACAACAATTGACGTGCCTTAACGAGCTCTTCCCTGGTGAGATCGTTTCTGGAGCCATCTAATAACCTTTCAATGTCCATTGGAGGCACAGAACACCCAGGTTTCTCGCTCTCCACAGAACCTTGACAGCTTCGTATCCAAGATATTTCCTCACATGATCCAATCAGAGCTCCTTTACTAAGGACGCACTCGGTGTCACTTAAATTAAGAACTCTCACGAAAGCTGTAGACGATGTTGTTACCACCGTGCGGGCTGTCATCCATGGTTTACCATCATTGACCTTTTCCACAACAACACAACGATGACATCCTTGTCTTGTGCTGTACGGCAATCGCACTGGAACTAGAACCTGTGCCCTCGGTTGGAGGATAGTTCTTCTAGCACAGTAAACATTCCCATTTACTCCACCCTCCATAGGCACCTCATCAGGCCCAAATTTCAGTACTCCAACCTTCAAGTCAATTTTACAGCCATGGGCTCTCATAAAATCCAGCCCAATGATGCAGTCGTCGATGATGTTAGCGACGATCACTTTATGCCAGTAGCTCTTATCACCAATTTTTAAAGCCACCTCTCGCTCCCCCTGTATGGGAATGTACTGGCCGGTAGCGGTTTGCAGCTGGAGATGCGTAGGTCGGACTAGATGATCTCCAGTCTGGTGCTTCAGAAGCCGAGAACTGATCACCGTCCGAGAAGCTCCGGTGTCGATGGTAAGGTGTAATGGTACTCCACCAATTTCTCCTTTGACGACCAGACTATTCCCGTCATTAGCCTGTGAGATCATAACTGGGACATTTCGACCACCAGCCAGCACTCGTCCCTTAGTCCTGGCTTTTACTCGTTTCCCTGCTGCGGCCCGGATGCCACAGCGCCTGGTGCCCTTGCCACTGGAGTGAGATCCCGTTCTCTCCTGCTCCTTTTCGGGCAACTAGTCTGTATGTGGCCACGTTCTCCACAATGGTAACATCGTGGCCCAAACTCACGACGGGGAGCAGTCGGCTCCCTAACAGACACTTCACGTACCCTATAAGGCCTTGACGGGTCCTGACGCACAGCTTCTACCTCTAGGGCGTGAGCCACTGCATCCTTCAGGGACCCATGGTGCCCCAGTCGCACTGCAGCCCGTACCTCCAAATCCCGTATTCCGTCAACGAAGGCCTGCACCAACGTGGTAGCCACAAAGGAGGCGGATGTACGTTGGTACGCCTTCCTGACCAACTTCTCGATTTCTAGGGCCCACTGCTGCAAGGTCTCATTACGCCCCTGCGTCCTATCCTTCAACTGAGCTCGGTAAACGTGCTCCAGGTGTCTGTCACCATAACGGGCTTCCAACGCTTCTAGAAGCCGGTCGTAACTTCTCTCTTCTCCTAGGGCTTCCAGTATGGTGAGCGCCTCGTCACGTAGCGCTAGGGTTAGGGCTGTCCTGGCCTGCTCCTTACTCCAGCCGTTAGCCTGGGAAACGGACTCAAACTGTAGCTTATAAGCTGTCCACGACGATGTACCATCGAAGGGAGGTACCTTGAATCGTCCTCCTCCCGACACAGGTACCTCAGCTGCACAGGTACTCGTACCGCTGGCCACTTTTATTTCGAGTTTCTGGAGGCGGTTCTTGTAGGTGTCGACTTCCTCCTTAACAGTCTCGACTTTCGCCGTAACTGTCCCAACGGATTCCCTAACATCATGAAGTCCAGCTTCAAATTTAATGTCCAAGCTCGTCAGTTTTTCTTGGACTTCACACATCTCTCGCTTCCATTCGGTTGCGGTTTCATGTACATCGCGAAGCATTCTCGATTGTTCTTCCTGCTTTTGGGACTGTTCACGAAGCTCCTCCCGAATTATTCGGGCTTGTTCTTGTTGCTGACGAGCTTGTTCTTTTAAGAGAACTAGTATCGCGTTACAATCCATCTCTTGCTTACTCGGGCCTGGTGAGTCTGATGAACCAGCCTCCGGCACAGGGTCCTCACCTGCCGCGGCCTGGCTCCGGGTCTGTACTCCCTTCGGCTCGTTCTCACGTGGTGTAAACGGCATTTTCTATCTTCACTTCTGACACCAAATGTTACGTCCGTGGGGTGGGTAACGTGATAGAAAATACACTAATTAACCACTAATTAAAAATGCAAACTTTATTACAGAATTACTAATTAACAAGTCTTACTTACTTATAAAATCACTGTACTAAATCACTTCACTATAACGCACTTATTAACTTTTCGCTTAGGTTCGCTTCGAGATTCGCACTGTATCGCCGTTAGTTCAAAACTGACTGGGGCGTCGGTGACGCGCGGCTTATATATCCGGAGACCCTTGCTCTCGAATGCTCCGGAGAAATCCTATCTGGAATGTTCGGTCCAAAGTCCAAGGGCGGTCGGTGACCCCTCGGTCAATAACGCATCGCGAGTGTTCTAGGCAATCTAGATTGTGCGATGTTCGATTCGGCTGGAACATTCCCGACTACTGCTATCCCTTTCTAGTTCTGTCTCTTTCACACACTTCTCGAACCTTCTCAATATAGCTGTCTCTGTCTAATAGTGCTATCTCTTTCACTCCTTCGTGAAATTTCGCCATATACTGAAGTGTACTTCAAAGGCCCATAAGGGGTCCTGAAAACGCCTGAAAACGGGTTTTCAGGTTATTGCGCCATCTGATAGAGGGTGCCCTGAAATGGACTGAAAACATGTTTCAGGCGCCTGAAAACAACGGCGACTAGGGTGAATTTTCAATCTTCTAGTATGTGAAAGAGCCACCTCTGAAACGGCCTGAAATCACTTTTCAGCCTGCTGAAAACGCTTCTAAAGCACGGAAAATCACGTTTAAAGTTTTGACCTATACCACCGGCGCAACAATACACACAGATCCTGAAAATTTGTCATTTTGCAGATACGACTTTATTTGGCCAAGGGAACGAATTTAATAATATCAGCTGTTTGGATATAACTACATAATCAATGTCAAAACCTATTGATTTTGACATTGACCTGCCTCTCGTAAAGTGAAATCCTGACTACTATTCGTCTTTAACACTTAAGGTGACTCGAATCGGTCGGTTTTCCATACAAATATAAAGAGGGTCATTGGTTTCCCATAATGTTTTTTTCATAGCTTGCAGTAGTGTGGCGTCCAAAGAACTTGATTCCTACCGGCTTGCCTAATATCAGGCATTTGAGCACCTTATTCTACAGCTCTTAAGGAAAATATACGTCAAATCTGCACCGGCTTGCCCAAGGATATCTTGTACGCCACGCCAGTGATAGCTTGATATATTTGCGCAAAATAACATGAGAACTCTCAAAAAGCCAAAATATATAATTTTAGCAAAAAACCATTCGTTTCAAGTGATACTAATAGATGGCGCTGACCTTTTGCACGTTGATTCTGGTTTTTGAAGATTTCTCATCTCACTTCGCGCGAAACAAAATGTTGATAAATTCGAAACGGCACTTTGAAATTAGCAATTGTCACCATCATATGCATTTACGTCCACGATTTCTTCTTACTTAATTTCAGTCAAAAAATAGTATGTCTCTATATTCTTTTACACGTTTATAAATCTAAAAGTTCTCTCTGATACTTTTCTTTGGTGTTTCGTAATTATTTTATAACACCTATTAACAGCAATAGTCGTTGCTAAGTACTTAATTGATACCATCTGTAGTGTAATGTTTTCTTCCTACAACGAATAACAGCTCTTGTACGGCTTTAAAAATCTTATACAGCCACAATACAGCTTAACTGACGCAATAGGGTGTATATAATTTGTGCCCGTTTTATACTTGTAAGGGCTGTATAACCGCTTATACAGCTTGTAGTATAAACAGAAACTTAAATACAGATAATATACTCGTACAGCTTGTCATGCTGCTTGGGCGAATATATGCTTACAATGCTCAAATTCCAAAATTATCGCGTGCATAATCTAGCCTGTTACTTTATATTATATTCGTCATTATTATTTGCGTAGGTGTCGCAAGGAAAATGCTTTCTTTTTCATTTTTTACTCAAAAAAATGTGCATGTCCGAGCGATCTCTAAATATTGTTAGATTTCGCTCAAATTTTGCAGAAGGCTGTTTGAGTCTTGTCAAATAAATGGAGCTTAAAGCGCGGAATACTTTTTTTGGGCCATCCTAATTATGAGTGATGTTTCAGGAAAATACCAACAGATAACTGCAAAAAATGTCGGCAAATAATATTTTAACACCGATAATCGCGTCAGACGTGTATAACTATTTATGTGTAAAAATGTGTTCAAATCGCGATAGTTTAAAGTATTAAGTATACGCTATTTTATGTACCGAAATACAAGGGAAAATACATTTGGTACGCCAGTGATACTGCCGGGATATACTAGTATTTTATTATGACCTATTCTCTATTTTTTTTCCATGTCTTTTAAAAGCTTGATTTAATATTGAATAGAATAATTTAAGAAAAACAACTATATGATAACAATTAGAGATGGGCCGACTAGTCGGGAACGCCGACTATTCGGCATCATTTGTAGTCGGCCGATTAGTCGGCGACTAGTCGACAAAAATGCCGAATATTCGGCACTATTGCCTAGCGGAGAATATAAGACACAGAAGATTTTTTTTTTCTTAATTAGCGTATAAAATAATAACTTATTAAATACGTATACAATTACAATCTAGCCTAAGTACAGACTAATGAGTAATATAAATTTGACCTAGTTTTATAAAGTTATGATATAAGGTTGTGTCCATCGGCACTTTTCTTATTGTCTCTATTTAAGGGGAAGGCACTTTGTTCACGTGTCTATAGTTAATACTTTCACAGCACTTTTTATTTATCACTTTACACTAACTCAAAAGGTTTCGTTCTCTTGAGCCGTCGCACGATGTCCGTGTAATCGAGGAGCTGGATTGCCTCGACGTTCAAATGATGAAGCAGCCTTTTTTCGTGGGCTTCGGCGTATTTTTTTACAACTTTATCGACGAACTGTATGTTGAGGTCCCGGTGTAGATCGTCATTTCTTATATACCAGGGTGTGTTCACAATGACCCTAAGTACTTTATTTTGAAATCTTTGTATAATGTGCATGTTGCTTTGTTTGGTACAGCTCTACAGCTGTATTCCATAAGTCCATACTGGGATAAGGACTTGTTTATAGAGAAGTAGTTTGTAGTGTACTGACATTGAAGATTGTGAAGAGTGTCGTCCCAGTAGCCAGTACATCTTGTTGAACCGTATTTCAAGTTCTTCTCTTTTCTTTTTAACGTGAGCTTTCCAGCAAAGCTTCGCGTCAAGCGTCATACCTAAGTACTTGGCTGTATTTTCGTATGGTATGCGTTGTTGGTTTATATAAATTGAGCAGTACTGATCCTGTTTATTTGTAAAGTTGGCATGAATGGATTTAGACTCATTTAACTTAATTCACCATTTCTTTGCCTAGTTATGAACTTTGTTGACAGCTACTTGAACCTTTTCCGCTGCTTCTGCATGGCTACTTCCAACCGCCATTATAGCGGTGTCGTCGGCAAAGGTCGTAATAGTGTTGTTATCTAGGTCTGGAATATTACTTGTGTACAGTAGGTACAGGACCGGGCCTAGTACGCTGCCCTGTGGTACTCCAGCTTTTATTTCTTTGATTTCTGAGTAGGCATGTTCTTGCCTTATTCGGAAGACTCTACCTGTTATGTAGGAATGCAGTATGTCTGTAATCGACTTGGGTTACAATCTTTTTAATTTAATTATGAGGCCTTCATGCCAGACTTTATCAAAAGCCTGCGCCACATCTAAAAAAACCGTAGAGCAGAGTTTCTTGTTTTCAAGGGTATTTTCAACTATATTTGTGATTCTGTGTACTTGGTCTATTGTCGAATGACTTTCTCTAAAGCCAAACTGATGTTCTGGGATAAGTTTTTTATCTTCTATAATAGGTTTTAGACTGTTGAGTAAGAGTTTTTCAAACAGTTTTGACATGACAGGCAGCAGAGAAATTGGCCTATGCGACGTAGTGTCGGGAGGTGGTTTTGAACTTCTCTAGGTGATACCAGTAGTTCGAATTGATCTTCACATACGAGTAAGTTGTCATCAATTGGTTCGACATTTGGTCGGAAATCGTTTGGTCTAAATATACCCTCTAGGTATTCAGCAAATTGTTTTGCTTTTTGTTCATAAGTAACTGCCCAGCTTCCGGTTCCAAGTCGAATTGGCAGAATATGATTCATCGGACGTTTTAAGTTCTTAGTTGCTTTCCAAAGTGAGTAATCTGTGCTACGCTCACTGGTTAGCTTTTGGAGATACGTACTTGTACAAGAATCGGTGTGGCTTTGGATTCGCCTCCGTAGTTGTTTTGTGAGATTATTTAACACGTTTTTGTCTTGTGGAGACCAAGACTGGTGCCATGTTTTTCTCTGTTTTCTTTTTTCCGCTATTAGTTGCCGAATTTCCTTGGGGTATGCGTTTTTGGTATCCCTTTTTATAATTTCTGGCGTATTTTTTCATGCGGTTTGTTGTATTAGCGCTCCAAAGTTCTCTAAGTCTAAATTTAGCTCATCTTGGGTTTTTAATGATACTTTGAGGTTTATACTTTTATCTAATTCTAGTTTAAAGCTCTACCAGTCCCATGTTTGTTAGCAAGGCTAGGGCTAGTTTCCTTATTTAATACTTTATTATGTATTTTTAAGTATATAGCTGAGTGATCTGAGTTCATATCATAACTTTGCTCAGTTTCTAGATAGTTACGAGATATATTTTTGTAAACAAAGAAGTCTATCAGGTCTGGGATTTTTAATGGGTCAGTTGGCCAATATGTAGGAGATCTTGTTGATGCAACGTCACATTTAGTTTCTGTAATGGCATTCATGAGTTCTCTTCCTTTTGTATTCGTGAGTCTGGAGCCCTAGTGCGTATTTTTTGCATTGAAGTCGCCTCCTAATACAAATCTTTCACCGAGTCGCTGCAGAAGGCTTATATACGTGTACTAGCTATTTCCAGCGGCTTCGCCCGCGTTGTTCCCGTTATTGTCCCAAAGAAACTCTTTACCTGGATATAAAGTATCCTTTGTTTCAATCCAGGACTTGGTCTACTTACATGCCAAATTTCGGCTTGATCCATCCAGTTGCTAACCCGTTATTTAGTAACAAACATCTTCACAAACTTTCACATTTAAGTATAATATAAGTGTGAAGATTTTCGAATTTTAAAAGTTTAAATAAGTATACAATTTAATATAACCAGAGATCGGAATAGGTAGAGTATATTTACCTAAACTTCGAAGAACATAGTCGAAAAGTGGAGAGTCCCTTACAACAAAATTTTTATCCGGGACTTAAGTCTCGGAATCTTACTAAAAAAATATATTATTGGTATTCTTTAGCACATTTCTCGAACATTCTCAGTATAGCTGTCTCTTTCTAATAGTGCTGTCTCTTTCACTCCTTCGAGAAATTTCGCCATATACTGAAGTGTAGTTCAAAGGCCCATAAGGGGTCCTGGACACAACAGCTATACTGAGAATGCTCGAGAAATGTGCGAAAGAATACCAATAATATATTTTTTTAGTAAGATTCCGGGACTTAAGTCCCGGAAAAAAATGTAGTTGTAAGGGAGTCTCCACTTTTCGACTTTGTTCTTCGAAGTTTAGGTACCTAAATATACTCTACCTATTTCGATCTCTCTATATAAACTTTCAACCCCTATTTAAACCCCTTAGAGAATGAATTTCGAAAAACGGTGATATCACTTTTCTTGTAATCTAATAAAAAGTCTAAACATGACGTTTCAAACCTCTTACTTCTAAAATCTTAGACTCTCTATACAAATTTTGAACCCCTATTTGAACCCTTTAGGGGATGAATTTTGAAAAATCCTTTCTTAGTGCACCCCTAGACCTTATAAGGAACCTACGTGCTAAATTTGGAATTCCTAGGACCAGCGGTTTGGGCGGTACGTTGATATACACCCTTTCAACCCCCATTTAAACCCCTTAGGGGATGAATTTCGAAAAACGGTGAAATGACTTTTCTTGTAATCTAATAAAGAGTCTAAACATAAAGTTTCAAACCTCTTACTTCTAAAATCGTAGACTCTCCATACAAACTTTGAACCCCTATTTGGACCCCTTAGGGGATGATTTTTGAAAAATCCTTTCTTAGTGCACCCCTAGACCTTATAAGAAACCTACATGCTAAATTTGGAATTCTTAGGACCAGTGGTTTGGGCTGTGTGTTGATAAACAAACTTTCAACCCCCATTTAAACCCCTTAGGGGATGAATTTTGAATAAACCTTTCTTAGTGCACCCTTAAACCTTATAAGAAACCTACGTGCTAAATTTGGAATTCCTAGGACCAGCGGTTTGGGCGGTACGTTGATCACACTTTCAACCCCCATTTAAACGCCTTAGGGAATGAATTTTGAAAAAACCTTTCTTAGTGTACCTCTAGACCTTATAAGGAACCTACATGCTAAATTTGAAATTCTTAGGACCAGCGGTTTGGGCGGTACGTTGATATACAAACTTTCAACCCCCATTTAAACCCCTTAGGGGATGAATTTTGAAAAAACTATTTTTAATACACCATTAGACTTTATAAGGAACCTACGTGCTAAATTTGGAATTCCTAGGACCAGCGGTTTGGGCGGTGCGTTGATATACAAACTTTCAACCCCCATTTAAACCCCTTAGGGGATGAATTTCGAAAAACGGTGAAATAACTTTTCTTGTTATCTAATAAAGAGTCTAAATATAAAGTTTCAAACCTCTTACTTCTAAAATCGTAGACTCTCCATACAAACTTTGAACCCCTATTTGAACCTCTTAGGGGATGAATTTTGAAAAATCCTTTCTAAGTGCACCCCTAGACCTTATAAGAAACCTACATGCTAAATTTGGAATTCTTAGGACCAGTGGTTTGGGCTGTGCGTTGATAAACAAACTTTCAACCCCCATTTAAACCCTTTAGGGGATGAATTTTGAAAAATCCTTTCTTAGTGTACCTTCAGACCTTATAAAAAACCTACGTACTAAATTTGGAATTCCTAGGACCAGTGGTTTGGGCTGTGCGTTGATAAACAAACTTTCAACCCCCATTTAAACCCTTTAGGGGATGAATTTCGAAAAACGGTGAAATCGTTTTTCTTGTAATCTAATAAAAAATCTAAACATGAAGTTTCAAAGGTCTTACTTCTTAAATCGCAGACTCTCCATACAAACTTTGAACCCCTATTTGAACCCCTTAGGGGGTGAATTTTGAAAAATCCTTTCTTAGTGCTCCCCTAGACCTTATAAGGAACCTACGTGGTAAATTTGGAATTCCTAGGACCAGCGGTTTGGGCTGTGCGTTGATATGTCAGTCAGTCAATCAGTCAGTCAGTTTCTTCTTTTATATATATATTTAGATTTTCTATAGTGTATCGAGGTGGACAATATATAGCTGCCACCGTGAGGGGGTATTTTTCGGTTTGGATTTGGATGGCTATGCATTGGGCCTCCGGTAGTTCGTGTTTGATTTGTTCATCATGTTGAATTTTTGATTTAACAATCACAGCACTGCCGCCTCTGCCTTTGTTTGGTGGGTGTAGTGCGTGCATATATTACATTTAAAGGCTATACCATTTATATGTTATAGCCTTAAAATGTTTTTATTTTTTTTTAAACTGACAAACTCGCAGCCCATTTCCGTATATAGTATAGTATTATATTATTGGTATATAGTATATACCATAGTGATTGTCGGACCAGGTGGTTGGCCGTGGCGTTCCCTGGGGTCGAACCAGGTCGCTGGCCAGACCACCCTCGGGTGTCCGACTGTGTGACACACACAGTCGACACGCAGGTCGGGCTGGGTGAGTACCGGGGGTGCCTGGAGTCGAACCAGGTCACCTGGCCCAGCCTACCTCGATAGTATCGGACTAGGTGGGGGCCTGAATGCCTGGGGTCGAACCAGGTCGTTGGCCAGTGCCACCTTGACTTTTCGCTGATTGCTCATAGTGAGCAGCGGACCAGCGGGAAGGATGAAGCGGATCAACCTGTCCTTATGTGAACGTGTGTATCGAACTAATGGGAGTTTTAGTTGCCGGTTCGCTAAACCTAGCCCACCTAAGAAGACTCCGGCAAGAAACTTAGCTGAGCCCGAGCAAGGTCGGAGTGAAGTTAAACCAGGACATTCGGGTCCTGGGGCAAGTCTGGACGCGGCCCTTGTGTCCTTTAAATGTAATATATGATTGTATTGTAAAGTGTGTCTCTGATACAAGGCACACATCAATATTCTCCATGTCCATTACAATTCCATGCCATCATTTTTAGGGACTTATGCATGGTTATTTCTTCTGTATATTATGTATAGCTGTTTTAGTGCTATTTTCAATTCTTTTCAGGCGTTCGTCAAATGACGCCATGAACTTTAAAATTTCATTGAGTTTATTTACAGAAGAAATTAGACCAAATTTTTCTTAAGTATTTTATATTTTTTCGTACTTTACTCAAATACAAAAAAAAATCAACTCAATTAAAACTGATTAAAACACGAACGCGTGACAACAAATGGCGGGAGACGAAGTAAACCGAGAATTTCCGATTGCACCCGAAGATAGCTATAAATAACTATGATCGGCAATGCCGACTAGTCGGCATTAAATTGAGAACCGATTAGTCGGCCGACTAGTCGGCAAAATCCATATTCGGCCCATCTCTAATAACAATCCATGTATTAAATTTCCCCTCTTGACTTATTCCTACTTAACTCACAGCCTGGGGTCAGAATTCGTTAACATCGAAAATATTGACAAAAAACGCCGTCTACTCGTATTCTTTGCTATTATTTATTTTGGAGAAACATCAAAGTAAAGTAAATCTTCTTTTACGTTGCTTTAGCGTAATTATGAAAAAACGAATGTTTTGTTAGATATTTGATGTAAAATTGAAAAAATAAGCATGATTGTGTTTTTGTAATGTATTCAAAATTAGTTAGCTTAGTTAAACTTTTCGATAATATTCCAGTCACTTGGTTTGTTAGCTCTATCTGCGATAATGTTAAAGATTTTGTCGTTAATACTTGGTTATTTGACTAGAAACGCGTCATTCTCGGAATTATTATTCCCAAACAGTACATGATCGTGGTGTAATTCACGAACAGTCGAGGAACAGTCTGATGAGGCTGTCCATGAGGTTTACTGGTTTGAATCCTTTAGAATCTACAAGTTCCAGAATTATATCAAGTTTCAATCAGTCTGAATTTATATAAATTCTTATAATATTAGAAAATTTCTCACTTTAGAAATTTTGCAAGTCTGAAAATTTAATTGCTATTTGAGACTAATACGACCTAATTGTCGCTTGTTCACGCAAACAGGTAAACATTCAATATGAAATCGAATTGTGAAGTTGCGTCTGATTATGATGATGATGATGAGCTTCAATGGAGTGACATAATCTCATAGCGATAATAGTTCTCCTCATTAAAGATATAAAATAATCATGATGTGCCCTACGATATAAGAATAACGCTAACGCTGTGATTAAATACATAATTTTGAAACATTACAATTTTGTGCGTTCTAATTTACCTTTTAGCTTTCGTTTTGTTCTCTTTAGTGAATAAAACTGCTTTTCAAAGGAGACCATTAAGGTTCTCCAAGTCTCCGGGCACTTCAAGCAAAAATTTCGACACAAAAATAAGTATTATATCTGCAATTCTGCATCTTGTATTTTATTTTCCAAGCGGTGCCGTTTCGGTTTTGTGAAAACCAGGTCATTATACTCACGGCCCTTTTGTATTTTGTATTTTCTTAACGAACGATGTTTTATGTTGAAGTGTCTTCCAACTATGTTAATTTTCAGAGTAACTGTACTGTTACTCTTTTGTAACTGTTCAAAATATTTTCTTTGGGAAAATTATTTGTGAGAAATATTTTTAACAAAGGCGTTTTATACCAGTCAATTAGAAAAAAAATATATGCCTCATGCCAGTTTATATGCAACTTTACACGAGACTTCGCTTCGTCATTTCCGTAATTAATCTCTTATCTCAATAATTATCCCAATTGGGATATAAAATATCATGTTTCAATCCAGCACTTAGTCTACTTGTATGCCTCATCTCAATGCATTCAATGTTACATTATTATTTGGTAACAAACATTCAAACATCTTCAAAAACTTTCACATTTTTATATTTAGTTGGATGTCGCTTTAAAATAAGAACTAAACTATGTTCCTACAAAATATCGGGTTACGTCGAGACCTCAGCTTATACACAGTTTGGAACAAATACTTTTTATAAGGGTTTCTAAACACAGCATGTCCCAATAAACCCCGCGCAAAAACAAAAGTTTCTCCCACTTACTCACTATTTGCTCTATTTTCATGAGTGAAATTTCGAAGTGAGAAAGTCGTTAGAGGCGGGAACCCGGGCATTCGTTCCCAGAATTTATTCCCACTGTACATCAGGCATTCGGCTCGTGTGATTAGTTTCCAAATAGTTCCCTTTTTTGTATCATTGGGTTGTAAATAAAACAGGGAGCCGCCCAATATACCGAAGTGATTTTTATCCCTCGTGGCGAGCGTATTTTTCCGGGATCAGAAGTAGCTTTCCAAGTTACACACAAACCGTATAAGAGTGTATTATTTATAGTCCTTTTAACGCTTAACTTCCTACAGAAATAATCGCTGTATAAGCGTCTATAATTCTATATACTGCTTGTACTTGGGCTATGTCTCTCTTCGGTTGAAAATATTACGTCAAATAATGTAGGTGGAGTGATTTTAATGATATTCTCAAGCTTTCCTAAAAATATTGGATTAAAATATAGTTGTTATTTAAAGTATTTATCCATGTACTATTTAGAACCCTCGGTGGACGAGTCCGACTCGCACTTGTCCAGTTTTTTTTCTCATTACATTACAGCGTCTGGGACGTTCGTTACCTCTAAAATCTCAGACACTAAACATGCTTCATTATTGTCTGAGCTCCTTCTTTAAAAGATCCACTCTAACAGTAAATACTCCTTGTCTAGAACTTTAATCATACTTGCTATCACAATAGGACTATACAACACAGCATTTTGACTACATACAGGCATGAATTTTTTTTAAACCTTAATTGTTTACACGGTATATTTTTATTATTCAGAAAGGTTGTTTTACAACGAGACTGTATTGATTCTGGTATTAAGACTTTATTATCGTCAAGCCCCTATATTTAAACATGTCTATCATCGCACCTACAGCTGCATTTGCGGTAGGCACATCTCATTTGTGATGGAAATACCAGTATAGAGTGAAACTTGTTTGCAATTCCAAATAATAACGGGCCAAGAGCATGTCGGACCATGCTCAGAGTAGGATTCCATAACCTTATTTATAAGGAAATGTGCTACAGATAAAAATAAAGCTAAAAATTAACACCTGACTACGAAAAAGACTATGACAAGATGATTGCTTGCGTGACATGTTTCATGACTTTTGCCTTCAGAACACAAGTTCTTGCAAAGGCGCTCGGTCTTCGGCTTTGCAACCTGAAGCTTACGAAAATGAGACTCAAATATGCCTTTGGCTTTAAGCGGTTCTCGGCCTTCGGCTTCCGTTGGACTTACTGAGGATGTAAAAGGCTTGCAAAGAAGCTTCCGGGCTCGTTAAAAATGTCTAATTTGCTATACGGTTAAGGTACGGCTATACGGAACACTCGGCCTTCGGCCTCGCAGCCTGACACTTCAGGCTCGCGAAATGCCACTGATATATATTTTTGCGTAAGACCACCTGGGAGTCGTCAGGCTTTCAGCCTTGAAATTACTATAGGGCACGTGCAGAGGACCTTGCGGCTTGAAACTTTCTTCATAAGATCAGTTACATACATGTGGTGGTGAACCGCAAACTGATAGCGGAGGCACTATCACTAGGAAAACTATCTTCTAACACTTTAGCAAGCACGTAGAGCTACGCGATAATATAACAAATTCCGAATGTATGTACAGTCAAGGAATTTAATTTCCAACCCACCTAAGGTCCAATATCGTATAGCATACTGTCATCATAAGAGCTAGCTAGACTACGACGTTACTTTGACATATCACACGCATTGTTTTGTGTCAGTAACTAGGTAACAGATTAACAACGTTGACATGGTGAACTGAAATTTGGAACGTCAAGGCACTATCAAAAAAGTTCGACAACCGCGGAATCGAAATTCGAAGAAAGTCCATCTTTCTCGCTCTTGCAATATTCGAATGAAAGGAACGCAGATAACGAAATTTAGATTATCGACGTTTGTGGTAGACTTTCCGGAGTCTGGATTCGGAATTATTTTAAAATGTTCTCGATTGACACTGACACCAACTGACACGTATTCGTAATAGGGTATTTGACAACAATCAAAATAAATTCATTAACTCTAACCAGCAAATTACGCTTCCAAAACAGCCCGGATAAAATCATTCAAACTTATTTTCGTGCCATCAACGATTTTACAATGACGAAAACTAAAAATAAGGCACCGTGTTGAGCATGACGTCACAAGCACGTCACAAGATAGTATTTCATACTAAACTGCATACTTTCGGAGCGTTTTGACACTTCATAAAAAGAAGCTGATTTGAACGGGTGCGTAACGATGGCTATAAAAATTTTTGGTATAATATTAGTCGCAATAACGCTCATTTGATATAATTATTAAATCATATAACAACACTTAATATATTTACATATGACATAATTATTATTTCTTATAATGATCATTTGATAGAATAACATTTAATATAGTATTCTTTAAGTATAATGCTTATTTCCTATAATGAACTTATGGTATAACGTTATTTTCATATAAAATACAATTGGCATAACCATTATTGATATAATGTATCAAAAAGTAGGTTAGGTTAGGTTTGAACTGCGTCTCCCAACAAAAACGAACTGCTATCAAAAAGTAGGTTAGGTTAGAACTGCGTCCCCTACCAAAACGAATGGCTATCAAAAAGTAGGTTAGGTTAGGTTTGAACTGCGTCCCCCAACAAAAACGAACTGCTATCAAAAAGTAGGTTAGGTTAGTAAATTATAAGGGCACAGAAGAAAAAGGGGGGACGGGGGGGCGAAGCCCCCCACAAGGGGGGCTCGGGGGGCGAAGCCCCCCGCATTAAAAAAAACTCAAACCATAAGTTCAATTAGGTTAGGTTAGGTTAGGTTAGGGTTCGAACTGCCAAAGGGCCCGGGGAGTCTACCCACCCCCGGAGGAGGTGGAGAGGGCGCGCCGGCTAGCGGCGGAGAGGTTGAGAGAGCGCTGGAAGAGAGACTTGGAGGGTGCCCGCTACGGAGTTCGCACTGTAGAGGCCATCCTCCCGTCACTCGACCAATGGCTCGAGAGGAGGCATGGGGCCCTGACCTACAGGGTAACGCAGGTGGTGACCGGGCATGGGTGCTTCGGCCACTACCTGCATAAGATAGGCAGGGAAGAGGGCCCCCAATGTTGGTACTGCGCGTCCCAAAAGGACGACGCGCGACATACGGTGGAGGAGTGCCCACAATGGGGCAATGAGCGGAATGAGCTCTTAACGGTGCTCAATACCGATAACCTCTCGCTGCACAACATTATAGCGCTAATGTTGGGCAGCGAAAGGAACTGGGAGGTAGTGGCCTCCTTTTGCGAGACAGTCATTTCGCAAAAGGAGGCCACGGAGCGGGAGCGCGAGGACAGTGTGGATGCGCACCCGCTCCGGCGCAGGCGGAGGGGGAGACGGCGACTGCAGTATGTGCAGGCCGCAGTCTGACCCCCCTCAGTAGGGCAGCGGGTTGGGGAACCCGCATTGCACGCCCTACACGTCTGGGGGGAGAGTCAAGCGTTTCTGACTCTCCCCTCCACTGGCGCGGGGCCCCGGCGATAAACAGGCCGGGGCAGCCGGGGGTGCTCTGGTGAATGTCTCGATCCCTAAGCACCCCACAAACGGCAACGAGGAGAAACGCCGCTGTGGGTTTTAGTGGGTATACTCCTCCCCCCCTCTGACGAGCAGAGGGGCGTGAGAGGAGGGAGTCCCACATAACCCCCCACCAATGGCCTACCCAGCCCGGGGGGTATGCGTAAAGCATTTCCCACAGCGACAAAAAAAAAAAAAAAAAAAAAAAAAAAAAAAAAAAAAAAAAAAAAAAGGGTTCGAACTGCGTCCCCCAACAAAAACGAACTGCTATCAAAAAGTAGGTTAGGTTAGGTTTGAACTGCGTCGGGGTGCAAGTCAGGTTCCTCCACGCGTGCTCGAGCTTTACCAATCCATCTTGATCACGGTTTGATCCGCATGGAAGGGTACTGCTTGGGCCGGTGCACCCTGGAAACAACAACAAGCAATGGCCATTGCTTGTTGGTGGCTAATACCTGACAAACCGCTTGCAGTTTTCCCGAGGATCCAGGGAGTGTGGGAGAGGGGCCTCGGGGGCCTAAGGGCAGGGGGGGGAGGACATGGATCTGGAACCCACGGAAAAGGGCAAGCACTCGGCCGTCGGCAATGGGTTGGAATCGTCCTGTGTAGACTTTTCCAACCCATCGCTACTTCTCGGCCAGCGAGGGTGGGTGGTTGAGTAACCTAGGTGTTGCCGATTGCTCCCGATGTCTTGTGTAATGGGTACCCCTCTCGTCTAGACCAAGACATTGGCTGCTAATGGGCAGCATCTGGGCTGGGCAAGGGTTAGAACTGTCGACGCGTTGCGTTGACTTTGCTAGCCCTTGGCCTTACTTTCGGTTGGCCAGGGATGCGGTAGGCAGAGGGCCTATGATCCGGTCCCGGAGGCTAACCCTTCCACCCTGACGGTCCCTCGGCGTGTCCTCTGCAATAGCAGAGTTCACTGCTGACAAGGGATGGGGGTGTAGTGGTGGTTTGGTTGAAGGGACGTTTTCCTGGATACCATCCCCACTACACGTGGTCACGGGGCAGGGGCGTTTGTCCTCCCGTGGCGGCGAGGGAGGGACCGGGACACCGTGTGTCTGGTGCCGGTCCCTGCTTCCCCGGGGGGCGGCCATTTGGTCGGGGGGGAGCTGGTGAGGGAAGGCACACTGGCCATGCTACAGTGTGCCTTTTTCGGAGAGGGTCCGCCCTAGGGCGGAGGTGCTGGTGAAGGCGTGGCGTTAGTAGATTCCCATGCCATCACCGTGAAGGCATAGGTGTCGGTAGCATCCCTGGGTTTTAGTGGGTAGGCCAATCCCTTCAGGAGCGGAGAGCCCCACATAACCAATACGTAACATCTGGTTGTCACCCCCGATAGCCTTAGGTTACGTAGTGGTATGCAGTTTTATGCATTTCCCGGGGTCAAAAAAAAAAAAAAAAAAAAAAAAAAGGTTTGAACTGCGTCCCCCAACAAAAACGAACTGCTATCAAAAAGTAGGTTAGGTTAGTAAATTATAAGGGCACAGAAGAAAAAGGGGGGACGGGGGGGCGAAGCCCCCCGCATTAAAAAAAACTCAAACCATAAGTTCAATTAAGTTAGGTTAGGTTAGGGTTCGAACTGCGTCCCCCAACAAAAACGAACTGCTATCAAAAAGTAGGTTAGGTTAGGTTTAGGTCACAGGCGTTACAATTTCAAATATATAAATGGTAATAAAGATTTATATACCTATTATACCTCTTGATTGTTATATATTATGATTTGTATATAAAATGAGCGTTATACCATATAATCGTTATAAGAAATAAGCGTTATACCGAACGTTAAATATACGAAATAAATGTATATATTTTAAAATTATACCAAACGTTTATTATACACAATGAGTGATTATACCCTTTGAAATTATATCAAATGTTGATATATCGATAGAAAATATATTAAATATTTTTATATCGATCATTACACACCCGATTTGAACTGTCATCAAGTAGCCTATTAGATGAGCAAATGACTTCGCAAAGAGGTTATCTTTAATATGCAGTGACAAATAATACGTATTGACATTTAAATACTATTACTGAAATAGAAATTTCGACCTTAATGCATTGTGAATGCTTAACAACATTTCAATGAAAAGGGTAGGAAATTAAATTCCTTGACTGTACATACCTAGGCCGTAGCTAGTGTCCGTCAAGATAGCGTACACCGTAAAGATATTCAGAATCTGATGCAGCCAATAAATAGTACCCAAATAGTACCGACGAAATACTTAGGTGAAAAAAATAGTACCCTTAAACTTTTCGAGATATAAGGCCTGTTCACGGTGTACGCTACCGGGCGTCAAGCTGGCGTACACCGTTTGTATCTCTGGAACGGCTTTGTTTTTGGAAACGATTTATACCTCAAAAAATAGTACCCAAATAGTTCCCTAGGGCCCTAAAATTTTATTTCTCTAGCTATCGTAGAAGCCGAGATATTCCATAACTTAACGGTGTACAAAATTTCACACCGTCAAGCTGGCGTACCCGGGAATTCCTTATAGAAAGAGCTCACTATATCTCGGCTTCTACGATAGCTAGAGAAATAAAATTTTAGGGCCCTAGGGTACTATTTGGGTACTATTTTTTGAGATATAAAGCGTCTCCAAAAACAAAGCCGTTCCAGAGATACAAACAGTGTACGCCAGCTTGACGCCGGTAGCGTACACCGTGAACAGGCCTTATATTTCGAAAAGTTTAAGGGTACTATTTTTTTCACCTAGGTATTTCGTCGGTACTATTTGGGTACTATTTATTGGCTGCATCAGATTCTGAATATCTTTACGGTGTACGCTATCTTGACGGACACCGTAGCTACTGCGATCCGAGGGCCCGCCGAGCGGTTTCCCCGTGTTGAAAGTGTTCAGAGCTATTTTATCATTAATTTCCACAATTAGTTAAAATATTTGGCACTGGGCTGTGTTACTGATTTATCACTTTTTAGTGCAGATTACTTTGTGTATTGAAATTAAACATTGTTCAGTACTATTTGACTACCTCACCCGTTACGATTATCTGATGGTGCGCCTACAAAAGGCGGTGTCACTCCCACTAAGCTAAAAGTGTCGTCATTAATAGCTGATACAATGTTGTCTGTGTTGCTTAGTTTGCTGTGAAACTTGAAATTACATTATCATCGACTAAAGTTGCAAGCCTCTTAACTTTTAAATATTTTATTAGAAGAAAAATGTTTTTTTCATTTTTTTTGTTTAGAATTCGTTGGCAGTCGTTAATGCTAAAATAAAAAATCTCTTAATTTCTTTTGTTTTCCATATATCGCTACGAGGTTTGCGACTTTAGCTAACGATATACCAGTGGGCCGTTGAGCTATATACACTTGGTGGGTCTAGCAATCCCCACGGCTCCACCATTTTGTAATTTTTCCAAAAACTGAATTTACGCAAATGTACATATTGTTGCGCCGGTGGTATAGGCCAAAACTACAAAAGTGATTTTCCGTGCTTTAGAAGCATTTTCAGCAGCCTGAAAAGTGATTTCAGGTCGTTTCAGAGTTCGTTCGTCTCTTTCACATACTTACTAGAAGATCGAAAATTCACCCTAGTTGCCGTTGTTTTCAGGCGCCTGAAACAAGTTTTCAGTCCGTTTCAGGACACCCTCTATCAGATGGCGCAATAACCTGAAAACCCATTTTCAGGCGTTTACAGGACCCCTTTGAAGTTCACTTCAGTACCTATATGGCGAATTTTCTCGAAGGAGTGAAAGAGACAACACTATTAGAGAGAGACAACTATATTGAGAAGGTTCGAGAAGTGTGTGAAAGAGATAGAACTAGAAAGGGACATCAATGGTCGGGAATATTCCAGTTGGATCAAGCATCGAACAATCTAGATTGTCTAGAACATTCGCGATGCGTCGAGTACCGAGAAATGGGGTTTCCTGGAATTGGACCGTTATTCGAGGTTTCTCCGGAATGTTCTAGAGCGAAGAGTCAGTTTGAAATTAAACCGCGAACAGTGCGAATCTCGAAGTAAACCTAAGTAAAAAAGTGCGTTATAGTGAAGTGATTTAGTACAGTGATTTATAAAGTAAGTAAGCCTTGTTAATTGGTAATTTTGTAATAAAATTTGCATTTTTAATTAGTGTATTTTCTATCACGTTACCCACCCCGCGAGCGTATTAATATTATTATGTAATTATAAAACCTCACAAAATTTTACAACACACAACATAAAAGTACAAGATATGATTCTTATTATAGAATTAACGACTGCCAACAAATCATAAAAACATTTTCTATTTTTCTAATAAAATATTTGAAAGTACAAGATGTGAAATAACCAGCTAAGTTAGTCAGCTTTTATGAAACTCTCCTCTAATTCCACCCGACGCCAAGTTCATGATTCATGATTTAACTCAAAATTTAATGGTCAAAGTACTGCGTAAGATATAACAACTTGAAATCTACCACTGAACGAGTCGCAGCTGGTACACGTCGTCTGCGATGATAATGCCAAGTTTGCTGTGAAACTCGTTAATAATTCGGTTCAGGTTGCACTGCATCATCTTGGTTTGTTTTGAAGTTGATGTGACGTTAGTATGGTGCGGCTACATACAGGTTGTTACATTGAACGTAATACAAAGTAAGCAATTCTGACTCAGTTAACGACAGATACCAAAATGCACGAATTGAGTTATTAAAATACGTCACGATTAACTTTTGCTAGTTTGCTAACAAAATAAAGAAATTAAAATATCGTAGTGTGGTCACCCATGATGGGACGTCACGCTTGCCTGACCTGGTTTGTTTGTTATGACAAATAAATTTAATAATGTATCAGAATGCGTTTTATTCATAAAATTATCGGCCTAGTAAAGCAAAAAGTAATTGTTCACTACAAAATTAGATTCAAATGTATTTCTCTTAGGTAACTCTTTAAGTAGGGTAATCACGATAAGAACAAAAGAATATTAATAATCAAAACAGTGATATTAATTAATTAAGATGACTTTGACAACACGACACAAGACGTAGCAGAAGATTTTAGCATCAGGAAGGTGATTTTAAAAAACCGGACAAGTGCGAGTTAGACTCGCATGGAGAGGGTTTCGTCCGTACGTTCAAAACAATATAACTCAATTATACTTTACTGCACAGATTTCATATAGGTTTTTCTGTAATCTATAGGTGCTGGACTATTTTCCAAATTCTAGGTCCAATAGTTTCGGAAATAAGGGGGAGGGAGAATGCAAATGTTTGTGTTAATGCAAATTAAAATGGGTTTTTATTATTCATATTTAATTGCTATGGTATAGCGTTCATTTGGGACTCATGACGCCATCTAGGAAGGATAGCTGTTAATTAAGTCAATGATCGACCAATGGGAGCTCTCAAAACTGTCAATCACTCATTGTCTTTCCATTGGTCACATGTCATTCATTCAAATCGGTCATTCTTTCATTCATTCCCTTCTGCTAGCCGTTCTCACGGGAGACGGTCGTGTACAACTCTCTCCTAGTCGTTTTCGAGTTTTTATATGGCATGCCGCCGTCCCAGAGAGTCTATCAGGCATATTATCTCCGGTTGTTCCCATCTAGCTAACGGCGAGTACTTGCACAGACATAATCAAGTAGCCAGGATCATTCACCAGCAACTTGCTGTTCGATATGGTCTTGTGGGGTCTGAGGTGCCATACTATAAGTACGCACCAACGCCGGTTCTCGAAAATGGTCATGCCACGCTCTATTGGGATCGATCTATCATCAGGGACAGGACTATTGTAGCCAATAAGCCTGATATCGTGCTGATAGATCGATCCAAGCACCGTGCAGTGCTCGTCGACATCACCATCCCCCATGACGGGAACCTCGTGAAGGCCGAGAAGGACAAGCTCAGCAAGTACCTTGACTTGGCTCACGAGGTTACCGACGATCATTGTTCCGATAGTCGTTTCGGCGAACGGGCTTATAGCGAAGAGTCTCGATCACCACCTCAAGAGACTCTCGCTAGATGGCTGGATCAAGGGTCAGATACAGAAGGCGGTACTTCTGGACACGGCGCGCATCGTCAGGAGGTTCCTCTCTCTGCGGCCCTAACCACTGGTAGCTTGGGCCCCGCCCCGCTGCCGGCGGCACCCTAGGTTAGGTTTTTTATAATGTGTTTATATTTTGTAATTTCATTTTGTATTTTACTTTTAATATATGTATTATAAAATACCTAGCCTAAAAAAAATAAAGATATACACGAATAATAATAAAAGCATTTATTTACTCCATCACAAAGTAATTACTAGGTAATACAATCATTTTTATAGTTATCCAATTCTAACATCCTGTATATCGCGATAACACGAATAATTGTGTTGGCATCTCTTTCAGATACATCAACACGCGCATTCGCGTTAACGCGCTGTATGTAGCCGCACCAGTACTGTTACACCCTGCGGTAAAGTTACAGCGACTGTTTGTGTCGAAATGGGCTGTTTATTTGTGAGATTTTGTGCGATTTTAGTGGAGTTTAGAATGGAATATTGGTGATGCATCAATTGTGTGTTTGAATAAAAATAAACTGTTTATTTGCAAGATCTTTAGTTTTTACGTCTAGGTTTAATATGGATATTTGTTGATGTAACTATTGCATAATAAATCCTACTAATATATAAATAACTTATCCGTATAAAATGCGTTTCTTGGCTTATTTGTTTCTAAAGAAAAGGAATGTTGAGCTCGTAACATTAGATAGTTTGCTTTTCACCCCAATAAACAAATATCATGTAAAAACAAATAATTTCGTGGGTCGGTAATTTATTTCATAATTGATAATGAAGTTTTTAATCAATGTCAACGCAATGGCAATTAACGCGTCATCAGAATGTCAGTTTTCGGGAAGAACATTCCTTGTTTTCTTGTACCAAGGGTTAGGGAAGATTTTATGCTGGGGTAGAAGCTGTGGACGTCACGGTAAAAGTGATGATGCTGAGCTAATGACAATAAGGAATATGCATGTATTTTTTTGTCGCATTTCTTAACAAAATATGAAAATACCGTAAAAAATATGACATAAAGTGAAAACAAAATTAAAATCGACCGAGAAATACGGAAGATATGAACATTTTAAAGAACTAATTAGACTGCGATTAGACAAAGAGATCCGATATGGACTATGACGTCATAGTACACGACCGTCATACAAACTCCATACTATATTTTGTTTTGCTAGAAAGAGATAGAGATAAATGTTTGATGGCTCATAAATCTTGGTTATTTTTACAGTTATTCGAAAAATATTTTTTTCCTACTGTTTTTTATATTACTGAGCTTTTATTAAAGTAAACAAAAAATATCATGCATATTCCCTATCGTGTTAAAAGTACAATACCTATTTCGGTTGCTTGAGTACCTATTTCGGTTTCTAAATATTTTATTAGAATAGCAAAATTGAAAAATTATATGTCTCGGGCAGGATTCGAACCTGCATCTCCTCGGCTATCCGGGCCAAACACAGGCGCGTTACCAACTACGCTACCGAAACTCTGCCCAAGTCTTCCAGTCCATTTCGGTTTATTTTACTCCTAATTTACAAATTTAATGTTTCCGAAAGAAGTAACAAACGATCTTTAATATTTCCTGTGGTATTTATAAAGGACCAAATTAGGGCCAGGCCTACAGTACCTTTGTGTTCAGGGCCGAGTTATGGGCCCGACAAATATAAAATGGCGTCGTTTGTCTTCTAAATGAAAGAACCGACTAACTGAGTAATATTAATCACGGCGGCTAAGTGCTGGATTACTTCGTTATTTTGAATATTTAATAAACTTTCAAAATAAGCTATTAGTCTGTGTTAGTTCCAGACTCCCCGTAAGTTGAAAACGTTGAGGCTCCGTTTGCACTGAGCTCGAGCAGTAATGTCATAGTATAAAGATAGACAAGTAGTCACTACTGGACGACACGACCCTCACGCAGAGGTGCTCGCGGCGACGGGGCCGACCACCCAGACCTGACACTACCAATCAAGATTAGTACTACACTACACATTCATATTACACCACTTTGCAACACAGTTAGGCTAAAATCATACAACTACACTTACATATAATATTCGTTAGGTAAACCTTTCAAACACAGTAGAATCAACGCGCGGCGAGGGATTAGCCCCCCGCGCGTCAATAGGACCATTCCTGTTAGAGGGCCCATAAAGTCGGAGCCCTACAGGCAAACCATGTCATAAAAAAAAAAAAATCAAACTTCGGCGTTTAGGAGCGCGCGACACGTGTTCAAGCTCGAGGCGGAGACAGTGCGGTCTGTACTGGCACGGTATACGGTAGTTTTTCTTCCTACAAAAGGTACATCGGGAGCGCGCATGTGTGCGCGCCGTGTACGGACGCACCACAGGCAAGGATTTGAGCATGCGCGAGCATGCCACTGTATGTCGTTCACTCACACAGACGCGCGTCGTGCGTCTGTGTAAATACGTGTCGCGCGCTCCTAAATGGCCGAAGTCGTACTACTTGGTTGTCTTTATACTTTGGTACTGGGGCATTCTTACGCACTCGTAAAACATTGCTTGTAGTGCGTTCTCTGATACTTCACAACTTACTCCGCAAGTCTTAAACTGCTTAAATTTAATAATTATGTTAGTCTCCATTACTTTTCTGTATTATTAGTATTATTAGAGGATACCTATATGATAATCGAGCTGTCGTCGGACCAAAAATCAAGTGATGTTTACAAAAATAACATAACTGACTAGACTGATTGATACTTATTAGAGAAACATTCTTAATGACGGTAGGTATCAACCAGCTTATTTGGTTATGTTGTTTTTGTAAACATTCCTTCAGTTTGTCGCGATGTTTCGCTTTGCGTGATTTGTTTCCCTAATTATTGACTGACAAACTTTGGTTTTGCTGGCTCGCTTTTTAATAATGTAAACTACTGATTATCACACTTGTTACTAACCATAAAAACATAGAAATTAGCGCTAAACAACAATATTAGACAGGAAAAATAAAAAAAAGGTTTAAAGCAATATAAACGTTTTTGGAACAATAGGGAATGCAAACAAAACGTATTGGAAAACAGCCAGAGCAGAACTTAACATGAGCATGAGCAGTCATGCAAGCCTAGATAAACGCCTAAAGTATTCAATAGCATTACATTTTCACAACTGTTGACACGATTCCGTAACCTCTACTAAATAATACTGCCGCCATACGCAAAAGGGCACATCTAGCATTTTTTTTGACACTAAAATGTTTACACATTCGGAATCAGTAAATTTCGCTGATCGCTGCCGCCCCGGGCCATGGCCCCCTTGGCAAAGTATAAAGACAACCAAGTAGTTCGTCTTCGCCGTTTAGGAGCGCGCGACACCTAAGGTAGCCTAAGGCACAGGGCTGCCGTCCGTCGGTTCTGTAAAATACCTACTTACTACGACGTAACTTTTATTAGGTTGGCCTCGAACGATATGAAACTATCAGATCGCACACATCTGATGTAAATATTATTAAGTATAATAAGTTTAAATAAATTAGTACTGGTAACGTGTACATGTAAGTAACGCAACTATATTTCGGCTCGTTTCATAAATAAAACCACTCTCGTGCTTAAGGCATTTTATGTTTCAATAGAATCAACTACTATTTAATTAGTACACGTTTACAAAATCTGTTAATTGTACTCATCACTGTCAAACAAAATAATTATCTACTCTATTTAATTGGTATAGTTTGATCACAAAACTATCAAACATTCTATAAACGACTTAAAATATAACATTTATATAGGTACTAATAAAATACACACCTTTCGGGATCCTTAGGAATGCAGAAATATGATAATTCTGGATTTTGCGCACTATTCCTCAAACATCCGAACACACTGCAGGCAGTATATACGTCTTCTATACTTAGCTTCGTGCGCAGACATTTTGTACGTTCGACCGCTCGCATCGATAGCTCAGCCCTGACTAAAGCACCCGGCAATGCTTGCCTGTGGTGGGTCCGTACACGGCGCGCACACATGCGCGCTCCCGATGTACCTTCTGTCGGAACAAAAACTACCGTATACCGCGCCCTTGGCCCTAGGGTAAATACGCCCCTGGAGCAAAGAGTTATGATACAACAAGTCTTGTGCTCAACAAATTAGCCGACTGTGATATGTATAGTGGTTCCAAACTAATACTTACGCTGCATAGACTTTCGTTTTAGCTGACGGCACATTAGCTTTAACCTATAAGTGCATTTACACTTTACTGTCTAGTAAATAGAATCTACGATCTAATCATCTTTCAAGGCAGTTATACTTTTCTGAAACTATATTCTCGTTATCCTAATTTGCGGTTAACTTCTCAATGGTATTGTTTTCTTTAACAGCATTAGCTCACTTCAGGGGATAAAATCTTTAAAAGCCTTTTCTAATCGTTAATGGCAGAATAAATACAATCGAAAAGTAAATTTATTAGCGGTATAATTTATAGACGGGTCTGACTCCGGCTACTCTCAAACGTATAATTTTCATAAATATCGCAGCCAAATTGTTTTAGTTTCGCTGGAATGTTTTAATAAAATAATGGAAGATATTCTTAATATTTAAGAAAGAGTTTTGTGGCAGTTATTTCTAATGCTCTGATGGAATTTTAGAAAGGTACAAAAACAGTTGAAAATAATACTTATCAAACTTATTTATTAAAATAACCTATGTTGTATATGAAAATAATTTGTATCTATAAAAAAATATTGAGTGTTACATATTGCAATATAAAAAGTATTTGGAATAAAAAAATATAGGAGAATATCTTTGTAACTGCATTTATTTTCTTTGTAATATTAGAAAGAAAGAAAGAAAGAAAATACATTTATTCAAGACAGCAGCACAAAATAAAAATACAGCAATATGAAAAAAAATAAAGTTGAATGCGTTAGGATGAGTTATAGTCGGGCCCGAAAGGGCAACGCTGACGGGGAACTGGTGGAGAGCAACAGCGTTCCCGGAACCCCGTCCAATAGCGAGCGGCGGAACACCCCAGGAGTTTTAGTCCGTGGAAGTCGGACATACCCTCCCAGCTTCTCCCGAGCTGGGTGGGATCCGTTACGGATTTCTCCTGGGAAAAAAAAAAAAAAAAGGATTGACTCACTCCGCGATTCCGTTGCACTAAATTATTATTAAATTTTGCCACCCATGGGTGGTATTATATTCTTTGGTGGTACGCGGTAGTACGCGTTATGCGATAGATAGAGACGGTTGGATGCGGGTGAGCTCCGTTCGGTCGCGAAAGACAGTTTTGTTAGAGAGAGAAGCTTCTGTAAGTTAATACTTACTATGTGATGATACCCTAAAGGGACACACGGTAAAAAGTAAACATGAACATATAATTTCAAAAACGAAGACTAATACTTGAGGCATTCTGACAATTTTTCATAGTTCACATTATCCAAAGCAGAATTAAAAAAAAAACCAGTGTCAATGAATACTCTTCCAATAAAAAAATGTCAAAACCTTCTGCTTTTTTGTAGTAATTGAAAAATAAATTACTTCGCTCGAGCTTCGAGATTAACTTATCTACGTGTACCAATTACTTCACAAACGTAAACAAAACACGTATGTCTAATCCTTCAAAAAAGTAATTAGGTTAATCCATACAAAACTCGTGTAGTAACACAGCAGTGCTAAGCTTTGGGGACAAAAGTAATTCGCCATTGTAGTCCAAGATCCGACCTAACATCGAACTTCCCTCATCCTTTTTCCTTCTTATTATTCATCGACATTACTCTTGACAGAGTGTTCTTCATTTCAGGTGGTTGGTGGCACGCTTTACGAAGCGTTTTCATTAAGAGCAGCTCTTAGAGAGGCATAAAATCAATACAGCATATAATAATGAATAAAAATAAACATTAAAAATAAAAATCCGCTAGGGTTGCCACTCCATAACCTTAACTTCAAAGGTTCATAAAATACTGCCATCCAATAGTACAAAAACACAAATAAAATGACAAAGTGTGGTTTTCTACTTTTTTCCTCCTTTTGAAATAATATGGGTTGGGTGAAGAAAAATTCTTGAAAAAAATTTTTAAAATTACATATTGTAAGGGGAATTGTAAATTCACCATAGCGCATTAAATTTATTTTTACCTCTTCATAATTGCCTCTGCATAATTGTACATTACACAACTAGGGTGGTAATACAAAGAAAGACCGAGATCGCAGAAGATTGCGGCCCGAGCTGCAAGCGAGGGACGTAAATATGCGATCGAGGGCTTTCTGTATTACCTCCCGTGTTGTGTACATCATTTTATGTCTACACTTGGCCAGAAAGCGGCTTTTTCCTTACGCGCTGCGTGCGGAAAAAGCCACTTTATGGCCTGGTGTGGCATAAATAAATAAATAGTACCATTATTAAAATTATGAGAGAGGGTTGATGTTAAGCGGTCCCTCCTACTAATATATCCAATTCACAAAGGTGCGTCGGCAGATATGCAATTTGAATACATGTACATATAAGTAGACATTAAAAGACCCGTATTAGTGTGTAGGAGGGAAAGGCGACACTTACACGACCTGAAAAAGGGACCCGACAAGAAAATTCTAACGTATTTGATAGAAATCTCGATATCCGAGTGGATCCTTAGCATGGTCATGTAACTAGACGTGTTATTAGAGCTGTTATTTTTTATTACAGAAATGTAATACATTTATTACTTGCCAAACTGTTGCGTTTAATGGTGACGTGACATACACTGAATTAAAAAAACTGGACAAGTGCGAGTCGGGCTCCCCCATCGAGGGTTCCGTACAAATACTTCAAAGAAGGACTATATTTTTCATGATTTAATTACAAATGTATACTTTCAGATTTTTCCTTATACTCGTACTCGTAGAATAAGACGGTATTACTCGGTTTCTTTCAGAGTGTCGAAATATACGTTCGACTCCAGGCGTTCAGGCCCCCACCTAGCCCGATTCTATCGAGGTAGACCGGGACTAGGTGACCTGGTTCGACCCCAGGCACCCCCGGCACCCACCCAGTCCGACCAAACTCAAGGGTGGTCCGGCTAGCGACCTGGTTCGACCCCAGGGAACGCCACGGCCGACAATCGCTACGCCCGTGCATGGGTTGCGAGTTTGTCAGTTCCTAAAAAAAAAAACCTTTTTTTGCGGTATAAAGGGCCATATCTTTTTTTTCATCACACTTGCTGGAAAATGGTGTCATTACACGTAGGTTTTGCGGGCCGTAAATGACCTATTACGCCCTAGGGCGTAATGGTTTTCTTTTTAAATTTGAAACGCTGGTTCTGTTTTACTCTTATTTGTCATCTTCAAAGAAAACGCCAACTTACTTTTTTTAACTTTTATGACTGAAATATTTATTTAAAGAGATCTGTTATTGCAAATACATGTAAACACATATTTCTGTAACATTAATTAAATGTTTAAATAAAATGTTTCAGTATTTTGCAAATATAAAATCAACCATTTAAAGTCTTTACCGCTATGGTTTCCGAACGTGACTTGTCGTCTTGTTATATGACACTAATGTCACTGTCAGTTTTAGAATTTTATTTAGGTTAAGTAAGGTTATTTTAATCAGATTTCCTCACAAGTGTGATGAAAAACATTGTGTGTGCCACGGGCGGTAAAGGAATTACAAACTCGTGTTATTAAAGCCCTCGGCTTCGCCTCGGCCTTGTAACAAACACTCGTTTGTAATTCCTTACTTACCGCCCTTGATACACAATGTACTATTACGTTTACCTAGGAATATGTTTTTTTTTCACAGCTTTAAAGAACTGTAGACCGTAGGTATGGTTTAAATTTCATCTCGATACCTCCACGCGTTCCCGTGATAAAGGGTCTTGACAGACGGACAGACAGACGGACGGATGGACAGGCGGACAACAAAGTGATCTTATTAGGGTTCCGTTTTTTTCTGGAACCCTGAAAAGAAGTCTTCACCTCGCTTCTTGATACCTAATAATTTTCTCAAATATGTAAAATGTCAAAAAATTTACTTGTAACACCATAGAACTAAGAGGTCGATAATATTTGCATTTTATTGTTTGACTGGTAGAGAATGCCTTAAGGCATTAAGTCCGCCATTTGTACTTTCTTGTATTGTGCAATAAAGTTAAAATAAATATAAAAATAACAACTCCTTACCGGAGGTCATACTGCTGTGGTCCGTCAAAAATAAAGATACGAACGGACCAACAAATTTTGACCCCCGATTACGAACTGTTATTATTAGTTCACGGGTCAAATTATATAAGGGACGAGGTTGACACCTAAGAATCTTAAGATACAAATTCTATCTATCAATCGCGGACGTCCACTGCTGGACATAATCCTCCCCCAAAGATTATGAATTTATCACAAAAATATATCGGGTAGAAAGAAAAAGTACCTTGCGTGCTAAAAAGAAGTAACGGTGACCTACTTTGCACACCGTCAACTTCAGTTTCCGTCCATATTACTTAGTATCAGATTTGAAAAACTTTTAATAATGGTATAATTAATTGTTCAATTAAATTAATGTTTTCCATCACTAAATTACACCTTTGGGGTCAAACGCCAAGCAAAAAACGTTACACGCTTGATTCCTATACAAATTGACGAACTATTTCCTTCTATCCCATCCCACTAATATTATAAATGCGAAAGTTTGTGAAGATGTTTGGATATTTGGATGTTTGGATGTTTGGATGTTTGTTACCTTATAACGGGGTAACAACTAGATGGATCAAGCTGAAATTTGGCATGCAAGTAGACTAAGTCCTGGATTGAAACATAGGATACATTATATTCCGGTAAAGAGTTCCTTTGGGACAATAACGGGAACAACGCGGGCGAAGCCGCGGGAAAATGCTAGTCTCGATATATTTCTGTGGGTCCTATGCAAATTGCATCCAACGACTCCTGGCTAGTCTCCCCAGTCGCGAGCCTCCCCCAGCCGCGAGCTCCTGAGGAGTTCCGGCCACTTTCGACGTTCAGCAATGGGCCGCGGATGCAGACCCCGCTGCAGATCAAAGTCAAAGTCAAAACATTTATTGCATGTCACATTACAGTTATCAAGATGGAACTAAGGTTAGGTATACACGATGCTCTATCACCAGGTGTCCCATTGTTTCGCCGACAAACGTTTCATCGAATGTTTCATTTCATCGAATTTTCATTTCGTCGACAACTTTTTTCTCCGGAACCGTTAATTTTTCAGGATTTTTTAAAGAGTCATCCTGTAGGTTAGGTTAGGTTAGGTTTGTTTTATATTAATTTCTAGAAAAATATGGTTTCAGAGAAAATTAACTTTCGATGAAATGATATTTCGATGAAATGATATGTCGATGAAACGTTTGTCGGCAATTCAAGGGTAAAACCTATCACCGATATGGTTTTAGTGGGTATGCCTCCTCCTTCTGAGTCCCACATACATAACCTCCCAGCCCAGCAGAGGGCACTGGTAATGGTAATGAATTTTCACACCGTTAACAAAAAAAACGGCTGTCGAAGTGTACAAAAAATCAAAAGGTGGGGGAAAATCATCCTTTTCAAATTACAAACACTTAGGTCTTGCGATCATGCTAGAGCTGCCAGTAATAGGTTTAAGATAGAGGTGACATGGACAAGAAAGGACTAAAGTGTCCCTTCGGAGCCATTATCAGTATCTAGAACGTTCTGCGACCCTCGTGAATATGGCTTCGTTTAAATGCATACTTCGACGTTATAGCGTTTTTAGGCACAAGCGTAAAGTGTATTCGGAATTTTTTGACATCTACGAATTCAAACACTAACCTTACCTAAAACTAATCTAAATTTCAGATAATCGGTTCAGCGATTTATGTGTTACCTATATATTTCATTTATTTATTCAAGAAACAACTTAGAGTGTATGTGAATATTTCATTAATAATAAATAATAATGTTATACCACTTACACAGCTAGGTCTTAATCTAAATTTAATTGTAATTAATAATAAAGTCCAGTCAGCACACAAAAAAAATCATGTCATTAATACCAAATCTACTTTACAATGTCAACATCATATTTGTTATGACTATTTATAATGATACATTAACAGGTATCATATACAAGCAAAAATATTGTGGAATAGTACCACTCCAACAATAGCGCTTTAAGTTTGATTTTAAAAACATTTATGGCCCTTATTGTTTTTATAGTACCTGGTAATTTATTGTAAAACTTAATAGCGTGATAATGCGCGCAATGACTTACCACCTTAAGTGTGGGCTGCAGGTGACACGTCAAGTTTTGTCTTCTTGTGCTTTCTCGTATTTGTCTTTCCTCGTTTGATTCAATGCTATGTGGAAAGATAACAGACAGAATATAATAAATGCAAAAAACACTCTGTCTATCAGTTACCGTTCTACACCTAAATCGTTGAACCAATTTAGATGAAATTTAGTGTTAGAAATAGTTTGAGACCCTGGAAAGGACATGGGATAATTTTATTCCGGAAACTATCTCGTAAGGAAGTGAAAAATAAAAACAAATTACCTAGTAGAGAAATAAGAGTGTCTTTATTTTGCATGCCAGAAAATCGATAAATTGAACTAATGATGTATTTAATGATAAATTAATATTAATTTGTTAATTTTGTATTTGCTAACAATTTCGGAAATAAATATCCCCAACAATGTAAGAACAAAGCAATTATACAAGCATTCTACGATTTTAAGCAAAAATACGCGTATTACTATAGTATACTGTGAATCGAAGATCATTACACATATCCTATTATCCTAATATATTGGCCTTTTTAGGTCTTTACCGCTATGGTTTCCAAACGTGACTTGACATTCGCATTGTCTATGGACATATGTCAATGTCACTAATGTTATATTATTAAGATTTCCTCACAAGTGTGATGAAAAACATTGTGTGTGCCACGGGCGGTAAAGGAATTACACACTCGTGGTATTAAAGCCCTCGGTTTCACCTCGGGCTTATAACAAACACTCGTTTGTAATTCCTTACTTACCGCCCTAGATGAACAATGTACTAATACTTACCACGGGAGGTAATAAAGAAACCCTCAGATCGCATATTTATCGCTCTTGTCTTCGGCTTGGGCATGAAATACCTGTGATCTGAGACATTCTTTGTTTTGCCTCTCTATGTACTATTATCTTCATCTGTGTGAGTGAAATATTCATCTAAAAATATAGAAACAGTCAACGATAAATTAATATACAAGACAGCTTTACTGTCTCTAATTTGGGACGGTCACGATAGGGGAATTAATTAAGCAATTAATAAAAGGTGAACAGTTTGTTACCGATCTTATCAAGCTTTTGGACATTGAGCCAAACAAATTGGGACACATTTGTACTTGTACCGAATATAAAATAGGGGAGAATGGGGTAAATACGGTCGCGGAGTAATCCCAGACATAACCTTTTCTAGAATTCTAGCTCCCCCCGCGCCCCACTACCCCGATTTTTTGATATTTGCACCAACCGTAGTGCGTGGATGGTATACAAAAACAAAAGCCGCGCACGCATTTCCAAATAAGTACCAAAGACTTTTTTCACGTGTTTTCTCATAATTCTCATCTATATTTAGTGACATGTATACGATGTTATGTAAATAACTCCAACGGAGTATTAGGAGTTATCATCACTCCTACTTTTTTATAACTTCTCCTGATATGTGGATAACTGCTACTGAGTAGATCAATGAAATATGTAGGATATTATCAAAATAGCCGCAATAATTCCACATAGTGTCCGCATTTACCTCACATGCACCGGGTAATTTTGGACAAGAAAGCCTTTTGTTTTTCTTCAATATTTCATTTTTGTAAATTATTTAAAAATAAAATATTATGGTAATTTTGTAAGCTAGTAAGTAACCGAACCGAACCGAAAAAATGTAAAAGTTGCGTACAATACCTATATTCATCATCATTATTAGCCGAAAGACTTCCGCTGTTGGGCATAGGCCTCCTCCTAAATACACCTTGTGCCGCCCGCATCCATGAAACTCCAGCAACCTTCATAAGTTCACTTTTTGAGGGCCTACCCACGCTGCGTCCTACGGTGCGTAGTCGCCACTCAGAAACTTGTACTTTTAAATTATAAATTATTAGAAGTATTTGCTAAACTGTAAAGTTACTGACCTGTAAAGTTATTTTACCAATAAATATGAATATGAATATGAATAAATTTTAATTTAAAGAGGTAAGTAACCCAGTATCAAAATTACACAAAATTCACTAAGAGTACCTAACAACCATTTTGAAATTTCACTATTCAGAATGGCTCAAATATGGCAAACGTCATAAGCACCTCTTTGTCACTCGGCGACCGAATGCGAAAAAATATTCCAACGAACTAAGAACCTAATCTTTTTTTAAGGTCTGTTAAAATTGGTATGTCAATAGGCAAACTCTGTGCGGTCAAGATTCTGTACTCTGTATCAAAATTGCACAAAATTCACTTGCAGGGACAATTATATTAAAATTTCATTATTCAGACTGGCTCAAACACGGCAAACGTCATAATAATTTATGTCACTCGGCAATCCTCTGTCACGCATCGCTTCTCCAAGCCAAAGTAAGTAGGGTTCGTAATGAGCAATGATCGAATATGTTTATACATAAAAAATATTCCGATAAATTGCGAACCTGTTTTTTGAAGTTGGTTAAGAATTATCATATAAAGAGGTTAACTCTGTATGGTACAGATTCTGTGCTCAGAGAAAAAATTTACTAACAGGACAACAATTTTGAAATTTCATTATTCAAACTGGCTCAAACACGGCAAACGTTATAAGCACTTCTGTGTCACTCGGCAAAATACTCTGTCACGCATCGCTTCCCCTAGTCAAAGTTACTGGGTTCCCAGTTTGCAATGATTTAAAATATTGCTGTTAAAAACGACGTAACTGATATGTTTCTGCTATTGAGTTATTACTTCTCGTATTTGATAAGCTGAAAGCGCCGTAAAGGATCTCTTGTCAAATATTGGGCTTTGATCCGAATTCGCTCTGGTTGTTTTGTGAAATAATTAGACTTGTTTTGACAATTGCCATTCAACAGTGAAGCGAAACGGGAAGGTAGGTGCCGTTTGTGTGAATGCATCTGTTATCGGTTGCGTTTTACTAACCGATTTAAAAAAGCTGGAGATTCTCAGTACTCGAAGATCGCCGGACTGCTACCTTCAATAAAATGATGAAGATGAAGTAGAAAAATGTAATTGCTATATATGAATCTCAGTTTCATGAGGATATTCTTTAAAAATATCATTTACCTGTTCTTACATATTGATGAGTACTCAAACAATCCTACCTCGTTAGAATAGCATTTTTGGTTACTGTGTAGCATCTGCCAAGTTCTACAAAGCAACCAAATATGCCAGTTTACAAATACTCAAAAGATTCCTCCTTAATCTTTTGAGTCTTTGTTGCCAGGAAATGATGGGTCAAAAATTGAGCGTTTTAACTGCCTGAATTGTGTGTACACATTTTTGTCGAGATCCCTGCAAATTTTTGTGGCATTTTAATCTATTTGGTAATGATCCCGGACTTCTAATAAATAGTCTGAAATTCCATTAAAATCCGCAGGGATTTCTATGAAAATATGTCGACAGAAGCGAGGCGGTTTAAACACTCGATTTATGATCCTGATATCTCCTAAGACAAAGACGACATACGTTAACATTAATTACCTACCAATAATAAACTTGCACTCAGGAGGAACAGCGCCCATAACATGAGCATTCAAATGTTTAATAAAAGACCAGCTACAGTTAAAACACAGTCAAATAATGAATTGAAATGAAAATTATTTTCAAAGTTTAAGTACTTTAAATGAAAATAAAGTTGAGTATTAATGATTGTGTGATAGTGATGCACTTGTAATGTACATATATACAATCGACTGTTATTTTTTTTTTTATTATTGATTTTTAATACCTAGTTATTATTTAACTATTACCTATTTATTTATATATGTTATTGACTAGGTACTTAATTCTACTGTGATCTATGCTAGTCTAATATTTTTAAGCTTAGTATTAAATTATGTTACTGACATAAGTTTTCACATGCCTGTCTAGGCTAAATATATAATGGGAAAATATTTAAATAATGTAAGATTTGTGAATAAACAATGATTCATTAGTTCATAGAATAACCTACAATCATTTCAAGAACAAGGGGTCCTCTGAGATCTAAAATTGTCTGTCTGCTTACCGAAATATTATCTTTTCACTGACTTACACATAATATTCCGTGGGTGTTCTAACTTATAAAAATCTCTAAGAAACGAGACCCTTTGTTGGCTCCCATTGATTCCCCGGCTGGCGATTTTTCATTGTCAACTACCCATTGTGTATTTATTTAGAAACATTACATGGGCCCATCTGTCTTCCTTCTACGTTACCTGACCTGGGATTTTCGTAGACATTACCTTCGTTTTTAAATATCCTGTTGTTTTCAAGTTACTTGTAAATAGGTTAGTAAATAAGATAATTTCTAAAAAATACGAACTTCAAATATTGAATACTTCAGGAGTTTTTTTTAATTTCCCATGGATTTTGACCTAATGAGAATTGATTTAAAAAAATAGGATCAATCTGACATGACTGAGGATCGTGGTCATTGGTGGATGTGGATGGTCTACATCTAGTTTTTATGATGATGGATGTCATAACTCTTTAAAAAAACTGTATATAAATAATGGAGATATGAGGTACCAAAAATTAACAACCACAAAATACATAGTTTGTACGATGGTTTTAACATTTATTTTATTTCGATACGATACATATCTAATCTATTTTATCTTTATCTATATATACATCTACATAAATCTATAAAACAATGTCGTGTTAGTTACACCATTTCTAACTCGAGAACGGATGGAACGATTTTTATGATCCTTAATTTATTGGCATTGTCTCTGGACCATGAGATAAAGTAACAAGTATGGTGTGTCGCAAAGAAAAGTTTTTCTCTGTTGCTGACTGTACGGACCGTGTACCTATTTATTTGTGTCTTGAAATAAGAATTACACGGTATAAAATGTGACATTAGTAAGTTCAAAAAGACAAACTTGATTGATACTTTGCTTAACAAAATGCGTTTCACGTTAATTTTCATTAAAATTAAATGCTTGAACAAAAGTCACTAAACTCGTAATTTAATATTCAAAACTAAGTCTTAAATTGATAACAAAGTTACCAAGTTGTCTCAAAATTCAAGTTACAAGTAGATTGGTATAATATTGTTTTGTTTTCGTTAAATGAGAATAAAGTAAATTCGCAGTCAAGGATTGCAATTAGAAAAGCATTACGAGGGAGGAAAATTTAATTAGAGCACCTTCATTGAATTAAATTGTCTTTGCCTGATTGTTACATCCTGTTTTTGGGATTACCTGTTTCTATTTTATCTATACAGGGTGTTTGGATATTGAATACATTCCTTTTAAGGAGTTATAGTATAACTCATTTGCAACAAAAAAGTCTTAGAGTACCCTGTCCGAAAATTATTAATTTCTGAGATATTAGCGTTATTGGATAGTTTTATATCCAAAATTGCCGAATTTCTTCGAAAATGACATGTAATTATTTTAGACGGTAGTTTTTGATTTATGATGAAACACGTTAAAAGAAATACCATTACCCCCCTATTATCTTCGAAGTTACTGAACAGAAAAATCTGTAATAATTACCGATTATTAATGTCGTTCTAAACATTACAGGAAAAATATAACGGATTTCCTAACTTGCAACGTTTTTAGAAATTTGCAAAAATCGTAACACATACTTATTTGCTCCTACTAAACTAATCGCCATACAGTTTTTCTTGAACTATCTATGGATCTACTTTTTTGACATGATATCGATACCTTTGGGTTCAATTGGCGTAAAGGACAAAACGCTGGTTTTGAGGAGAAGCAAAAAACCATTTTATTTTACAAAAAATGGCTATAGTTTTTTTGTTTCTCGACCTATATTTTCGACATGTATATGAAAAATATTTGAAATGCCCGTATCTTTAACCTGTGATGGTAGTTCTAGCTGTAAACAATGTATTATGGAAGTTAGATGTCCTTTACAACTGGTAAAAATGCTATCAATGTCATTTACACCCGTTACTTTTTTGGGCATTTGGAAATGATGGGGTTGTAAATGACAATCTCAGATGACTTTGTTCCAATTTCGGGGCGTAAAGTTAACAGCTATGTAATAAAAATTGACAGTTTTCAACTTAGTTTCCCTTAAAGAGACTTGAAAAATGTATAAAAAGATGATGAATTCAGCTAGGCATAATAACTACTATTAACGACGGGATATGTACCATGTATGTTTGTTTTTGTGAGTTCCCGATATTTCGGCACTGTTGCAAGCGCCATTATCACGGAGTAACTGACATGCAGCGAGTTTTTAGTTGAAGTCTACCCACACACCATAGCGATCTACCCTCTTTCGGGTTCGCTTCGTCCGCGCGTTATTCATACTACTACCGTCTGCATTCTCACTTGGAACTCGATCACGTTCACGACACACAACACTTACAGTATATGTCTTTTTTCCCTTGGAGAACTTACGGATTACTGGATACCAGATGCTCGACAGTCGAAACCCGTCTTCCCGGTTGAAATTTTTATACTTGAGGATTTTGATAGCTTCCTTAACCATTCTGGGTATATAGTGTTTTTCTGTCGAGCGAGAGGATCTATGGGTTGTGCAACTCAATCCAATCGTTTCCGCGTTCAGAAGATGTTCAGCGATTGCCGATTTCCGAGGTTCGTTGTTTTTAAACATTCGGATGTGCTCCTTTATACGGCATGAGATAGTGCGCTTAGTCTGACCTATGTAAGAGCTACCACAGCTGCAGTCAATTTTGTAAATACCTGGGCATTCAAGCGGAAAACGGTCCTTTGGCGTACGTAGATATTGTGTCAGTTTTCTGTGGGGAGTGAAGACAGTCTTCACCAAGAACTTCTTTAAAATATTGGCAACTTTATCTGTCACTCCCTTTACATATCGTCGACCGTAGGCTGAATTATGCAGGCAATCGCTGAAAATCTTCTGAACGCGGAAACGAATCATTGGATTGAGTTGCACAACTCACAGATCCTCTCGACAGAAAAACACTATATACTTACAATAGTTAAGGAAGCTATCGAAATCCTCAAGTATAAAAATTTTAACCGGGAAGACGGGATTCAACTGTCGAGCGTCTGCTGGTATCCAGTGATCCGTAAGTTCTCCAAGGGGAAAAAAAACATGTTCAGGAGTAAATAAGCGAAGTGATACTGTAAGTGTTGAGTGTCGTGAACGTGATCGAGTTCTAAGTGAGAATGCGGACGGTAGTAGTATGAATAACGCGCGGACGAAGCGAACCCGAAAGAGGGTAAATCGCTATGGTGTGTAGGTAGACTACAACTAAAAACTCGCTGCACGTCAGTTACTCCGTGATGATGGCGCTTGCAATAGTGCCGAAATATCAGGAACTCACAAAAATAAACATACATGGTAAATATTCCGTCGTTAATAGTAGTTATTATGTGAATGACCATGTTAGCTTAAAATCGTATATTCAGCTAGGCATGTCCAGATTATATTTAAAATTAATATTTTTTGGAAAACGCAATAATAACTATGAAAGAACTATTTTATAACCAGATTCGAAATAAAAAAAAATTTACTATTCATAAACTGACTAAATTGCGGGAACAAGGATGGAAATAATGTCCTACTAGTGTTTTACTCTTTTCCAATAGCACACACTGTTAATGTAAACAATAAGTATAATAGTATGAAAAACAATGAATTCATCATCTTTTTATACATATTTCAAGTCTCTTTAAGGTAAACTAAGTTGAACACTGTCAATTTTTGTTACATAGCTGTTAACTTTACGCCCCGAAATTGGAACAAAGTCATCTGAGACCGTCATTTACAACCCCATCATTTCCAAATGTCTAAAAAAGTCACGGGTGTAAATGACATTGATAGCATTTTTACCAGTTGTAAAGGACATCTAACTTCCATAATACATTGTTTACAGCTAGAACTGCCATCACAGGTTAAAGATACGGGCATTTCAAATATTTTTCATATACATGTCGAAAGTGTAGGTCGAGAAACCAAAATACTATAGCCATTTTTTGTAAAATAAAACTATTTTTTGCTTCTCCTCAAAACCAGCGTTTTGTGCTTTACGCCAATTGAACCCAATTAAAGGTATCGATAGTTTAGACCTTTACGATTACGTAAATTGCTTTATTTCAGAATTTAGACACACATTTGTGGCAGTAAATGCCAAAAATAAAGGCTAATCCCTATACAACCCTGCTCTTCTTTAAAAAAATGTGCTATAATTAGATTTAAGGCAGGTCTTAAAGGACAAGTAAAAGACTACTTGCCCTTTACAGCCCTGTTCGATTTATCGAATTACGGTATGGAAACAAGTATAATAATTTGAAGGCAGGCCGTAAAGGACGTGTAAAAGACTACATGCCCTTTACAACCTCCTTAATTCTATCAAATAATGGTGTAATCATTTTTTAAGCAGGTCGTAAAGGACAAGTAAAATAATACCTGCCCTTTACAACCTTATTCGGTTTATCAAATTACGGTATTATAATTTAAAGGCAGGTCCTAAAGGACAAGTAAAAGAAAACATGTCCTTAACGCCCACCTCGACTATGCGCTTATGGAAATTAATCATGAGAAATGAAGGGCTTAAAGGACAGCAAGAAAAAAATGGGTCATATACGACAGTATTCATATTTACCGGCGTACTTTACGATACACCTTTTAATTCGTATTTTATAACTTGACACTTACGTCCCTTAACCTGAGCTAGTTTTGCGAAAACAATGAATAAAAACTGGGTCGTAAAGGCACTTTTTTTAAAGATATCGAAATTTTAACTACACAGAACGGTAGAGCTTGAAATTCTGAACAAAACTGTATATATAACTCATTTTCGCCAAAATGTCCTTTACGCCAATTGAACCCAAAGGTATCGATATGTAAGATTTTTAAAAAAATGATTGATTATGCTAAAGTCCGCTTTGGACCCATCACTTTTAGACTAGTCTATGCTATGGTTGAAATTGTCAATGTCAACGTTATTTTATTTGACAGAAAAGAGACATCCAAAAAATTTAAAGCATTTCTCAAACAAACCGACCGATACGTCATAATCAAAATTTCTTTAAAAATTTAAAATAAATTAATTTACTTGCTTAATTGCAAAAAAAAAACGAAATTAGTTTCTTAAATTTGCCTTCTTTATCGAATAAAAATATAAAACCTATACTTAATTTTTTTTGGGATACCCCAATTTGTAGCGACGCCTGCCGACAATAGGGAATATGCATGATCTTTTTTTAACAGCTTTCTTAACAAAATATGAAAATACCGTAAAAAAGATGACATACAGTCAAAATAAAATTGAAATCGACTGAGAAATACGGAAGATATAAACATTTTAAAGCACTAATCAGACAGCGATTAGAGAGAGAGAACCGATATGGAATATGACGTCATAGTACACGGCCGCCATACAATCTCCATACTATATTCTGTTTTGCGAGAAAGAGATAGAGAGAAATCTTTGTTATGTAATATCTTGGTTATTTTTATAGTTATTCAAAAAATATTTTTTTCATACTGTTTTTTATATGAATGAGCTTTTATTAAAGTAAATAAAAAATATCATGCATATTCCCTATTGCACGTGTAAATTAAACCAATTTGTATAACTGTTAAATGGAATTCAACTTGGAGGCTTTATTGATACCGGCTCTTTTCATTATTTATTGACTTGGGAAATAATTTTCCACCTACTTTTAAAACGACTTTAATAGGTAATCAATTTTATAAGTATTCACAAGTATTTCTTTAAACGATGTTTAATAATCGGGAAGCTGTCAAGGCTCATTGAATTTCTCATTTCTCAATAATTTCGTTTTGGCGTGTCAATTTACATAATTTGTAACGCGCCAATAGACATTGCGCGTCACGCCGAAATCGTGACGTCACTAAGAAAGCCTCAGCCTTCTATTTCAGTCCACAAATGACTTGGGTTTTCTAAAGGTTAATTTAAGTTGCGAAATCCCTCTTATTCCTAAGAACTTTCTATTCTATTCTAAGAGCGTCTAAGCCGTCTTAATTACTAAAAATGCTCGACATCGACTTTTTTTTAAATATTAATATTCGTGGTAAAGATCAAATTTCAGTAATAATCAAGCACCGACGATACAGGTTAAAAAAGTTCAAAGTGAAATTAGTTTGAAGTGAAGGCGGGCGTCGAATTTTCAATGCAAATTAAGACGGTGATTTTGTGTTAAAATTTTAGATGGATTTTTGGGAGGAGCAGACTTTTTGTATTATTTTGGAACTTTTTCAATCTGCCCTTGTTTTCTCGTGAAACGTAAATAATATCAGATAGTTTGGCTCGGGCGTGTGATGAAAAAAGTTTACTCCTAGCGTGTCGGGCTCGCTTCCGACGCCCTTGAATTTGCTAAGCTACGCTATGTAGGGTAAGTCAGGGGTAGTTAGTAGGCCATAGTTTTTTTGAATGCTGTTAAAATAAACCTGACAGATTATTATTAAAGTCTTTACAATACAATACAATACATAACACAATCATACTTTATTGCACACCAAAAGAAAATATCTGTATTCCATTTAATTCTTTTTTTTTCTTTTTATTCATTCTTTACTTTTTCACGTCATTGCTTATGAGTAAAAGCGATTTATTCCAGAAAGTACTGCAGTGAAGTTTGTACCAAAATTGGCAAATAAATGAACAAAGCTTCAACTCCAAACCTCATAACTCGGAATAATAGCGAAACAGATTAAACACAAAACTAGCCAGTTAAAGCAAGCTTTACTGCCTAGAGCATTAATAAATTTACTCTAATGAACTATTCAATCCCAGAGTCACTAGCTCTCACAGAGGAAATACGAAATTGATAACTACAGAAGGCTTTCTTCTTTATTGTTATTACATGGCTTATTTTATTTCTTTATGTCAACGAGCAGACAGCTTAATGGTAAGCGATTACCGCCGCCCATAGACACAACACCAGAGGAGTCACAAGTACGTTGCCTGCCTTTCAGGTGAGAGTACGCTCTTTTCTTGAAGGTTTTATTTTCACCTGTCGCGGTGTTAGTCAAACTCAAAGTTTGAGTTTAGGTTAGCGAACTAATACGAAGCGATCCGTGCGGACTCGTTTTCGCCATGAACAAATACTTTTTATTATTATGAACCATGAACAAATTATGTTCGTATGATCAAAATCTAGTCTACGAAGTATTTAAAAATCAGTAGGAAAATTAAACCATTTTTAGTTACATCGTCAGTAAACCTAAGTTGATCAAATTTTATTTATCTGGCTATTTTGCCCGTGAGTTTGTCTGAGTAATCATCAATCGCCCCAAGTGATATTTGATATAAGATTCCTTTAGGCGTTGTATTAATTCTATCGCACTGCCATAGACAAATTCACCCCCATTGCTTGTGAAAATTATAAGCAGGATTGTGCTACTACTTCAAGATCATCGGGGCGATTCTCCGAGCGTTTTGACCGCGCGGTTTGACAATCATTGTTGTCCAACGATTATTTACTATAACGAAAGGACAAATCGTGACAATTTTGATAAAACTAGACTTAAACTCGGGACTGTTTTTCGATTTCATAAAAAGTTATCTCTAGGCATCGTTTCTTTGAACAATATTTACTGAGACAATAATGACGAAAATAAAACGCCGTAAAAACGCTGAATGTTGGCCCATCCACAATAGAGGCCCCCACTCTTCCACTCACACTTTCTAAGTCAGATTGAAATATGAATGAATAATGTTCGTAGGAACAAAATCTGATTTTAAATGATAAGTATTCAAAAATTGCCAGGAAAATGAAGCCATTTAGTTGCACATTAACCGGCTGCGCCTACTATAAAGTACGGGAATAATCCAGTTACTATCCCAAGGGGACTCTTAACCGAGATAAAACGTATCTAAAATTTCCAGTTTCTCTGTAAGTTTGTTCATTTCGCCTTGATTTTGGACGCGCTCAGTGTATGTAAGCGGATGAATACAAAGCGATCCGCGCTTACTCGTTTTAGGTTTAAAGATCTTTATTACTCATAAAGAACATATGTGTTCACTTACAATGAGCTTAAATTAAATGCAAAATCTTAAGTATAGTTACAGTCCAGCTAGTCACTAATAATTAATATACATTTTCACTTATGATTTGTTTTAGTTTGGTTTTAAACATATTTAATGTTTGGCACTCTTTCACATCACTAGGTAAGTTATTGTACAGCTGTGCTCCCTCGGACATGATAGTTCTTTTACCGTATCCAGTTCTATGGTTAAAAAGTTGAATTTTATCAGTATTCCTTAGGCAGTGTCTAAACGTACGTTTAGTCAATGTAATGTTAGTGTGTATTTTATTTGTAAGAATTTTTTTAATAAGGATACAGGTATTGTGAGTGTATAGTTGTTTTATATTGAAAAGTTTTGTTTTTTTGTATAGCGTATCAGTATTTGTGTAGTAGTTATACTGAAATAATGATTTAATTAGTTTTCGCGGTGCAATCCCTAAACCATTATTGAACTATGATCGACTAATGTTCCTATGATCAAAATTTCCTTTTAGATAATAAGTTAGGTAAACGCCCTGGTGCTGGTCATACTATTGCCCAAAATTTGACACCCTGCTCTCATCTATTGCTAATTAAAATTCAAAATGGTGACTACTGGGACCGTGTCGAGCAATCGGACAAAGATAAAGACGAACAAGTAGTCCGACTTCGGCCGTTTACGCGCGACACGTATTCACACAGACGTGCTATTCCGCGTCTGTGTGAATACGTGTCCGTATAATAAATAACGTATTCACACAGAAGTGCGATCTATACTGGAGCATTCTAACGTATTCTTAAAACTTTGCTTGTAGTGCGTTCGTACACGGCGCGTACACATTCAAGCGCGCGATGTACCTTTCGTAGGATGAAAAATTACTGCTATTTTTAACCCCCGACGCAAAAACGACGGGGTGTTATAAGTTTGACGTGTCTGTGTGTGTAAATGTGTAAATGTCCTTGTGGCATCGTAGCTCCCAAACGGATGATCCGATTTTAATGCGGTTTTTTATGTTTCAAAGGTATATCAGTTGAGAGTGTTCTTAGCTATGTTTGGTGGAAATCGGTTCAGGTCTTCAAGGTCATCAGGTCGTTTGCTATTTTTGGTCGGGGGTTTTTTAAATTTTTAATTTAGGTTAGGTTATACTGTGACTCGGACATCTACCTTATTTAAAGATCAGCAGGAAAGTGAAGCCACGTAATTTATCGGTCTCAAATATATTTTGATTTATTTGGGATATAACCGTCCTTCTGTAAGTTTGTTCATTTCGCCTTCGATTTCGGTCGCGCTCAGTGTATGTAAGCGGCTGAATGCAAAGCGATCCGCGCTTACTCGTTTTCGGCGTGCAATTCCCGCTCTTAATTGGATCCTGCGAAACGTGTATAATCTTGCTTTGTATAGAGAGTCAGTTGTTTTAGTCTACCTGGAATATGCTTTAACTGTTGATGTAGTGAAAAGCTTATGAACTATATTCAATTACATATTTACTTACCCAGCATGTTGTGTGTGTTTGTGTTTAGGAATATCTCTCTATACAACTAATAGGTACTATTTCTATCCCACTGTTTTATAGGAAACGTGCACAACGAAGGTGCTGCCAACTGGTGCCGCCAATCCGAATCTTGTACTCTATCATGCTGGGGCCACACTAACGGGAAACGCTGTTATATAAAAAATGTGGACATGACTCAAAAATATTATCAAATAATTAATCATTTAATTAATTTCTTACCTGAGATTTAATTTTGATAGTCAAAAAATACACAGGCTTGTTACAATATACATTTATTAAAGAAAATAATCAGTATTTACGAGCGATGACGCAAATTTGTCCGATCTCTGCTACTAACTAAGCAGTAGCGCGGCGTCGAAAAGTGAAAGCCAAAGCTTTCCGGTGGCGAATGCATTAGTTTCAAAACGCACTATTAGTCAATACACGCATTCGCCACCGGAAAGGTCCAAAGAACTCGATTCCTAACGGCTTGCCTAATATCAGGCATATGAGCACCTTATGTGACCTTATTCTACAGCTCTTAAGGAAAATGTACGCCAAACCTGCACCGGCTTGCCTAAACATATATTTTACGCCACGCCACTGCTACTAAGTGTAGTAAGTTGTAGCTACACTAACGTTAAGAGTCCATCGTCATGATTTAAGGCGCGGTAGGACCTGGCTCGCATTTCACATACAAACTAGGGTCGGGCGGAATGCAGATTATTGCAGATTATCTTCGATTTCTAACATAAAAGTATACGTTATCAACCCAAACATGAGAGGATGCCCTGCATGACTGTGAAATCATGATTGTCAGGTATTAATTTTGTCAGAAAAGGTAACTGGTGATGAACAAAATGAAAAAAATACTTTATTTTATAGTGTTTTCGCGCTACTTTTCTATCGAGCGAAGTGTTCGCTATCGTGTTCTAAGTGAGAGGAAGCCCTAGATACAGTTCTGAATATTATTATATATGTTTTACAGTGACCTAAGAGTCAAATAAGTGCTCTAAAAATGATTTGGAAACTAGGCTTCCGTGCCCGATTCTGGTCTCACCTCGCCTAACGGCGTTTCCATGCGTTGGCCCCAGTATGACAGAGAATAAGATCGGGCTCAGCTAAGTTTCTTGCCGGAGTCTTCTTAGCTTTTTTTTATGAAATGGGGGCAAACGAGCAAACGGGTCGCCTGATGGTAAGCAATCACCGTCGCCCATAGACACCTGCTACACCAAAAGAGTCACAAGTGCGTTGCCGGCCTTTCAGATGGGAGTAGCTGGCCTAGGTTTTAGCGAACCGGCAACTAAAACTCCCATTAGTTCGATTTACACACTCTATATAAGGACAAGTTGATCCCCGTGGTTGAACCTCTAACCTTCCCGCTGATCCGTTGCTCATTTGAGCAATCAGCGACACTTCAAGGTGGTCCGGCCAGGTGACCTAGTTCGATCCAGGGAACGCCACGGCCCCCACCTGGTCCGATTTTTGCAACAGTCAGTAAGACGTGCAAGTTTGTCAGCTTCCAAAAAAAAGTACTAGATTTGGATTATCAGTACCAGTTGGCAGCACCTTCGTTCGTACGTTCCCTATTAAAATAAAGTAAGAATAACTGGCCAAGAGCATGTCGGACCATGCTCAGTGTAGGGTTCCATAGCCGTAACTATAAGGTAAAAAATACGATGTAAAAAAAAGTACAACTACAAAAGAGCGTATCTTCATAGCAATTACGTCCTTTTGTTGAGAAGCGCAGTTTATCGGCAATAACTCAAAAACGGTTAATCCGATCTTGTTGAAAATAATTTTCGTTGAAAGTATTAATTGAGCGTTATCTTTGTAATTTTTTTTATATTTTTCGGACACACGGTTTAGAAGATAGAGGGGGGGGGACACAATTTTCACAACTTTCGGAGCGATTATTTCCAAAGGTATTCACTTAATCAAAAACATTACTTAAGAACCTTAAAATGTTTTCAAAAGAGCTGTCGAACTATGTACCACACGGTGACATTTTGTGAAAAAAAATTTTTTTAGCTTCTGTTACATGTATGGAGTGCCCCCCCTAGATTTTTTTATTTTTATTATTTAACTACCAAACTTAGTTGCGGCATCTACAAGACATCTATATTCCAAATTTCATCAGTATAGGTCTTGTAGTTTTTGAGTAAAATACCTGTGACATACGGACGGACGGACGGACGGACGGACGGACGGACGGACGGACATGACGAAACTATAAGGGTTCCTTTTTAGCCATTTTGGCTACGGAACCCTAAAAAGGTACCAACAAGTAACGTCTCCAACACAATAAACGGCGTCTGGCGATGTGTTATTTTCTTACCCCCAGTATCAATTAATTGACATATTGCACAACAAAATGAAATACGTATAAAATTGGTAGTCAGTCACTCATCGTATATTCAAATTATATAACTAACTGTTTAAACAAACGGCAAAGATTACTGCTGTATAGGGGGCAAGTACAATAAATTAATTGCACATTAATTACTACCTAAGCAAATACATTAGAATTATCAGCACAACTGTATGTTCACGATTTATCCGGCAATATCATCGCTAATATTAATTTTACCAGTGAATCCTACTAATATTATATACTAGCTGTCCCGGCGAACCTCGTTCCGCCTCGGAATTTAAATTTTTTTAGACGTTTTGTTATTCGGGGCTAATACAAACCCAAAAAATAAAAAATCCTTAAAAGGAGCATTCCACCATATTTTTCGTACCTACTTCTAACAAAGCCAGGAACTTTTATAACGTGGTTTCTAAATTTATAATGTAATTTAGAAAGGTATCAGCGTAATTCGTCCCATTCGTTTTTCGTTCAATTCGTATTTTGTCTCATTCTATATTCGTCACACATTCTTTATACATAAATAATGACTGTGTGACGAATGTAGAATGAGACGAAATACGAATTGAACGAAAAACGAATGGAACGAATTACGCTGATACCTTTAGAAATTTCTATATACGAGTATTTTAAGGTAACTGCCATAGTCGTCTCGTGCGGGACAAAGTAGACGATTTCGTGGAATGCTCCAAAATCGGCTCTCCCGTTCTCGAGTTATAAACGGATAGAGTTATAAACTAACACGACTTTGTTTTATGTCTATAGATGTAAAAGTTTGTGAAAATGTTTGGATGTTTGTTACTTAATAACGCGGAAACGATTGAATGGATGGAGATGAAATTTAGCATACAAATTTGGTCTACTTGCATGCCGGTGTCACAGTGTCGGAGTTCTGGCCACGCAGGAATGTCAAGTTTGTCTATGCTTGGGTGTTTACGCCCTAACGCTGACATCTGATGTCGGCGTTAGTGGCTAGGAGCCATCAGGATGTCCATCAGGTCGCTGATATTGCTGCGAGCGTAGGTTTCTATCGGTTGGAGCACGATAGCATCATCTAGCTAGTTATAACAAACGAGGGAATGCAGTGAGGTTGGCTGAGGTATAACCCATCTCAATCCCGGATCTCTAGTCCTGGATTAAAAGATAGGATGCTTTTATGCCGTTTAAAAGTTCCCTTGGGATATTAACGGGTACAACGCAGGCGAAGCCTCGGATAAAATAAAAATTAGTTAGCAATTATGGTCTCTTCACATCTATCGACGCGGAATCGACTTATGTCAGCCAGAAAAAGCTTTATATTACGAAAATAGGGCAAAAAAGACCACGGAACTGGACGACGCCTTTTTCACTCTTATTGACGGGATATAAAGCTTTTCCTGGCCGGTGTAAGCCTATTGCGATATGTAGGGAGACCCTAATACTGTAGCGTGACGTTCAAAAAACTCAATTCCTGCCGGCTTGCCTAGAGATGTGCCATTCTCGGAAACGTTCTCCGTTTTGTATGGACAGAGAACGTTCTCCAGAACATTTCCCATACAAAACTAAGAATGTTTCCGAGAATTCTCGAGAACGGCACAACTCTGGCTTGCCTAATATCAAGCATTTGAGCACCTTAATCTACATTTGTTAAGGAAAATTTAAACTAAATCTGCTTCGGCTTACCCAAGGATATCTTTTAGGCCACGCCACTGTCAAATAGTTCATAATTGGAGGTTATACTGTTGGTAGATCAAAATTGAAGCGAGGAGTCGATTGCTTTAATTATGTAAGTAGGTACCTCTTGTAATGCGTGTGTACAATAAAGTATATTTGTATTTGTCGAAACGATGAGCCTCCTTACTTCAAAGTTCCATCTTTTATTACTAGTTCATATTAGGGGCGAGATCTATGGATAAGTTGTGAATTACCCAGCTAGCGCTACACGCTCTAATGGCCTTAAATTATCTGTTTGTCACTGGCAATATTTGCGTAGTGCTTGCATTCAGACCATTAAATTAGATTATAGGTAATAAAATATAGTAGTCACTAGAAACGTGCATTCGTAGTCACGTGCCTGGAGAATGGAGACGTAGTCTATAGTCACGTGGATACCGTTTCTGATGTTTACAGTTTCTTAGTAATAATATTGTTATAATTAATAATATTAAATTATACCTGTCGAGGTTTTGTATTCTATTTTACATTGTCTATGTTATCTTTATTCCTTTTTCTATTTTGAAACCTTGTTTTTAGTTCATTTGTCAAATAAAATTAGTAAATATTATTATTATTACAGAACGGGATTTAATCGCGTAAAAACATGCTATTACCTCGATGTTTCGGACGTGCCGTGACTTAGCAAGTTTTTACGCGATTAAGTCCCGTTTTGGTATAATAATGAGTGAAAATCGTGAAAGTTTAAATCAATAAAAAAATTGTGATGTCAACTGCCTTGGTTTTCCTTGCTCCGCTGACAAAGTTTAAATACCGTACAACACGAACGTAGTTATGCAATAACGTTCCATTCCACATGCAAATTTTTTTGGATTATGGACTTTGTTTTTAAAGACAGAAGGTTGATACTTTGTTTTGTGGATTGGAACGTTATTGCGTAACTACGTTCGTGATGTCGTAAATGGGCATTTTTATTTTACAATGTACGGTTAGGCGAAACTTGAGCTATGTTTAAATTCCGTTTAACCTGTCGTTGGTGACGAAATATGGAGTTTGACACTAAAGCGTTAGTTTTGATGGGGACCTGTTAACGGCCATTCTCACGAAGTATGTCTGCGGTCACCTAATTACCGCAACGCTGTTTTCATACTAAATGTATGGAGACGCGGTAATTAGACGCAGTCATACTTCGTGAGAATGGCCGTTAACTGTCGGTTAAGAGGACACTTTAAATAAAAAAAGCCCAATTGGCATATCTGAATTTTGCGACACAATGAATAGTATATTACTAATACTTCAAATTCTGGTTTGTAAAGTGTTATTTTTTAGGGCACCGCTGCCCTGCACTGCCCGTCTGTCCGTCGGTCACAGGGCTCTATCTTTGGAACCATAATGGATAGAGCTGCTGTAACAATAAATAATAAAAACAAAAAGGAGGTCCCTATATAAGAAACATGTTTATTCTGGCGATTAGAATTTGCTCGATTAGATTAATGGCAATAGGTAGACGCCGAGTATATTCACAGAATGTATATTCCTATTGCTGCTATAAAAACAAAATAAAATGAAAAAATATAGGGGTCCCCTACAAAAAACGTGTGTTTTCCTCGATCATGGTACAGAATCCTTCGCGTGCGAATCTGACTCGCACTTGGCCGATTTTTTTTAAACAAAATTGATAATTTGTAAAAATGCATACTCTTATCTATGGGTGTAAGATAAGCCTGTGCGTGCCCAGCAAACGAAACGAACGAAGTCGCAAGCGTGTCCATTAGAAAAAAATATAATTTTCACATTATTGTGCCCTTGAATTGGTGCTGGCGAAGGATGGAAGGTATTAGCTGGATGGAAAAGAAAACGAATGATGATGTGTTGCAATTAATAGGCGAAAAGAGAATGTTACTGAAGAATATTGAGAATAGAAGAGGAAATATGTTGGGGCACCTGATACGACATGACAACTATATAAGAACTATAATTGAAGGCGAAATAGAGCGAAGAAGTGGCAGAGGAAGACCGAGGCGTGCGTTTATGGATCAAGCTAAAGAGAAAATCAATGTGACGTCGTATCAGGAGTTCAAGATAGTAGCAGAAAAGAGAAAGGAATGGCGATTACTCCGCCGATAAGAGCAAGTCTCTTAAATTTATGATGGTGATGATGATGTGCCGTTGAATAAATACCTTCCGTAATAAATACCGTTTTTGCCGGGAAAACAATCGTTTTGTACGATACAAGTGTAACCTTTTAGCAATTACTTTAAATGAGTACATAAATCTTCTTGTGATGGGTATTTTTTTGTTACAGATGTAGTGAATAATCCTTTCCTATCGGCAAAACTCGGAACAACGATAACACCCGAATGTTGCCGATGTGTCTATGAATTACTGTATTATTAAATTACGTGTAGGTATCAAATAAATCGCATACTTTATTTATCAATGTCAAATGTCAAACTGCCCGTTTGACGTATATTACACTGAGATGTTAAAACCACCACGATTCTATCATATAAAGAATTCGTTAGGTAAACAAAAATATAACTGATTGATTTATGTATTCTTTTTGCAATATTTTATTTACTGTTCGTTGAGAAATGCCACTGGCCTCCGAAACTCGTTTTTGGACTTTACAAAAGTAAGCAGTATATTTGGTATGTTTGAATTTATCATTTTCAGTTAGGAAATATAAATAACCGCTAATTGCCAATCTAAACGTTTCCCTTTTCTTAGTGCTTTCGGCATGTCTGTTATAAATTGTTAATGTGGATCGAATAAAATCAATGTTTATTATTTACAAAAATGACACACAAGAGTGACATGTAAAAAGTCTATCAAAATATAGGTGGCCTGCATTAATACACGAGTCCATGAAGTTTATCACAAAATCTAACATAAATATCAACAAAATATTTCTGTGGTATTAACTACTCTATATAGATACTTCCTCTTGCAATGCGACCGTTCCCTACGTTGTCTCGATGGGTACTGAGTGAAGTAGTAAGACAAAAACGAACATTTCCGGGAAAATACGAAAGGAAAGGATTATTCACTACATCTGTAATAGCCGTTTGCTACGTAAAAAGGTCTTAGTGCCTACGGGTCGAACAGAAAACAAAGAAACAAGTCTTTAAGAATTTCTTGAAGCATTGGACTTCACCAAAAACATATTTAAGATAAATTTTATCAAATTACACACCAAAAATTACAAAAAACCTTCAAATAAAATAAAATACCAATATTTTGAAACCTTTTAATAATTTTATACAATCGGTATCTCTCGTTTTTCCACAATTTTCCTGTCATTTTAATATATTTAATTTAGAAATATAAAAAAGCCGAATCATTAAAATTAGTCAGCATTATCATATTTCTTAATTAATACATGTCAATTAAAATTATGAAAGAATTGATAAGAACTATTTCAATCATCACCCACAGTGATTGATTCAATTATGCTGAATCAAATATAACCTAGTGTGTATAAATATAAGGTGCATTAGGGTAAATCTGAATGTTGGCTAATTCTGAAAATTACAAATCATTACTATTCCACGCAACACATATTTGCTGTAACATACTAGACACGCCAATTCAATTGTGAATTGATCAATTATCGTCTCAAAAATCTTGCGCATCTATGGGGACAGTGAACTTGTTAAAAATTTCTACTTAACCAAGTAGAAATTTTTAACACGTTCACTGTCCTCATACAAAACTATCGGACAATGTCACAAGTCCCAACCCAACTGCGCAATCAGTATGGGGAAGTGACCCCATAGTGGAAGCACGGACTCCTGAAAAAAAACCTCCATGACCCCACATTGGGGGCAACGGGACAGGGAACGTGTTAATTTTCGGAATTAGCCCACATTCGGATTCACCCTAAAGCACCTTACAGGCGGTATACAGTAGTTTTTCTTCCGACAAAAGGTGCGTCGGGAGCGCGCATGTGTGCGCGCCGTGTACGGACGCACTACAGGCAAGGATTAGAGCATGCGCGAGCATGTTACAGTATGGCGTTTACTCACAAAGACGCGCGTTGTGCGTTTGTGTTAATACGTGTCGCGCGCTCCTAAGCGGCCGAAGTCGTACTACTTGGTTGTTTTTATACTTTGTTACAGAGTGTTTAAATATGTCACACTCTTTTGTAATAAATAGGTAAACCTTTTTAAGCTCAGCTTTTAAACACTGATCGTATTCCCTTACCGAATATAAAATCTCAAGTTAGAAAATATAATATTAATCACATGAGCGGATAAGGGTTGTAACTTACTTCCGGGACATAGGATCCGCTTCCGCCGGCGCTCGTAACGGATGATCGTAGCTGTGAATATTAAACTTATTTCGTTGTAAAATATACAAGCCAGAAGGCTTTGGCAATAATCTATAAATGTATCTACATTACGATCGAAATATAATAAGTATTGAAGCATAACTGACGCTCAATCGGCCCCACGGACTACATGCTAATGGGGCGGAGTTAGTATTTAGTGCTGAAGAAAAAACTATAGCGTCTAATGAATTTCTCACGTCGGTAGGTTTGTAACCATTACATCGAGGTGGACCGGGACAAGGCGACCTGGTTCGACCCCAGGCGCCCCCGGCACCCAACCAGTCCGATTTTCTCGGGGTGGTCCGGCTAGCGACCTGGTTCGACCCCAGGGAACGCCACGGCCGACCACCCGGTCATACAATTGCTACGCCCACTAGGATTCTAGTGGGCCGACCGCTTTTTTTCCTACTACGAGCAGCACGCACACATCAACAAGTTTTTTCCTACTACGAACAGCACGCACACATCGACCTGACCCACCAGCGTTATAGCAACCGGCGCACTAGTGATGCTTCAGTTTATTGTTAGCGAGGCTATTTATTTTAAGGACCTTGCATAAATTACTTTAGACTTAAACATAGTAAACTTTAGGTTGGTTATCAACATTACTTGATACATAAGATAATATTGATTTTAAAAAGTGGGCGTTATGGGACAACTTTTAACATCAGTTTAGTTAGACGTTCCATACATTTATTGAGACAGAGACTGTAGTTTATTTGTAGGTATATTAAAATCTAGGTGTGTATTATTTCAACACCGCCCAGCCCGTACCAAGCTGACGTGCAAACTCCGCGGGACTCATCTTGAAGAGGAACAAAGGGAGATCTGCGCGTTAGCAAGCGACGATTACATATGGAACAGTGGGTTTCCAATGTCCACCGTTACGGCGCTTAAATTATAAAAAGACAAACCGTGTATATGCCAATATTTATGTATGTGAACACTTTATAGCACATGAAGTCACACGGAAACAAAAATGGCAGTGGCTATGCGAAAAGCTGAATTTATCACTGTAAAGGATTTCTTCCAGCTAACCATTGAGCAAATGAGAAAGAATATCTAACATCAAAGAAGATAAAGTAAGTAACAAATTAATTCCTTTTCAATACATGTTGTACTTACTTTTTTACGTGAATCAGAAGGTAATTTAATTACTTTCGCAAACAACTAAAAGACTATAATCACCATGACTAGGTTGGAGTACGAGTGCTTGACACTGCCCCGGTAGTTGCCATTTTGAAGTGAAGGTGTCATCAACTATTGAGATATATAAATTACCGAACCGCGGAATTATTTGTTTTAACATGTTCATTGTTTATTCGGGTGAAAAGAAAACTATCGAATGTTTGTTATAATTTCGCTTAGAAAAAAATAAGTGAAGAAACATATTTTACACGGATAATTTATTTTCACAAAATGGCAACATAATATGTTATGATATTATCAAGCTTGTGATGTCAGCGTGTCGGAGGTCAAAAGAGGCCAATAATGTCAGTCTCGTGAAGAACAATCTGGTTTTTGAATCCTGGTATGGGCAAATATTTCTGTGACGAGCACGAGTATTTGTTTCTGAGTCTTGGGTGTTTTCTATTTTTTTTTATATTATAAGTGGCAAACGAGCAGACGAGCTGCCTGATGGAAAGCAGTCAACGTCGCCCATGGATATTTGCACCTATACGTTACCTATACGTTGCCGATCTTTGAGAATATTTAAGTATATATTCATCTATATAAGTATGTATATCGTCGTCTAGTACCCACAATACAAGCATTGTTTAGTTTGGGGCTAGGTCGATTTGTGTAAGATCCCCACAATATTTATTTATTTAATTTCTTGTACCATGCGTGCAAAAGATATCGTGGTGTATTGGAGCTGCGCTCGATCCGACGTATGCTAAGCGCGCGGTGCTCTGGCGTCACTGCTGCGGGCATACTTTTAATTTATGGCTCCGAGCTAAACGGAAAAAATGAGGTTCTAATGCCTTATTTTTGCTTATTATGATTTATCACAGTTATTATTGCGATCGTAACTGGTTTGGGGGGGGGGTGATGAAACTGTGAACATCCCGAGCTTCCGGGTTCAAATCCCAGTGATAGTCATGATGATTTAAGTACAGGTAGATTCATAACAGCTGGCACGAATGGATTGAACGAGTGAATGATAATGTCTATGTGTGTGTCGCCGCCAACTGGCTTTATTAGCAATTTGGTTAGCTGCCTAGCCTTTTCATTAAACACACTCCTTATTTTAAGGTTGGGTTTGTAAGTCAAAAACGCTCATGGCGTCTCAATTTGCGATACTCGCCGCCGCGGCGGCTCGTATCTCCACTCACGCCATTCGCATTTTTGACCCTACTTATACAACTGCTGCATAAAATACTATAAACATTGCGCAGTTTAATCGTATTACATCACTTACATCTAAATAAGCCCAATGATTCATCAATGTACAGTTCGCAGTTTAAAATAATTAAAAATGTCGGACGAATAGTAACTTTTTAACATGATAATTCCCCAGCAACGTCCCTATCTGTTTTGTTATTTATTTATACTTATATGAAACAATGTAAATACTCAAATTAGTACTCATTAAAAAAAATAACATCAATGGATGGATGATGGCAGTACAGTTAAACTGGGATGATAGCTTGCAGTTGACAATTTATCTCGTATTTTCTTAATTGGGACTGTTGTGTCAAACGTAACTACCAAATAACCATAGGTATACATAAATTACCAAAATTATTTATTTAAACTTTCACGATTTTCACTCATTATTAAAACAAAACAGGAGTTATTCGCGTAAAAACTTGCTATCACCTCGACGTTTTGGACGTGCCGTGACGTCCATGGTCGCGAAGGGTCCCTTCGCGACCATGTGCTAGCATGTTTTTAATTACGCGATTAAATCCCGTTTTGTTATAATAATACCAAAATTCTAGTTGAAATTGCGTTTTTTGCAATAAAACAAAATAATTTTCTCCCCAGGGCTATTCTTCAGAAATATGTCTGCGGTCACCTCATTCATCTGGCTTTTTTTCATACTAAATGTATGGAGACAGATGAATGAGTCGCAGACATATTTCTGAAGAATAGCCCCCGAACCGGTTCAGGCACTTCTTCCATTGCCAGCGAGTAAGCAAGTAGGTAACATTCCGCCTGTTACAGTTAATTGCGGGCTGATGAGGTACAGTATGATCGGTCAACCTTTCCAGATCCACAATGTAATGCTACTCATCCATTTTACTCGCTTACTCGCCAGCGGTGGGACAAGTGCCTAAACCCCATAACTGTTCGATATTATCTGGGGGCACGGCAGTGTCCCCCCCAAGTCGATCAAAACAAAGGCACGGCCGTACCATCCTTTTCTCGAAGCCACTCAGGCCATTTTCCGCCTCCCGTAATTTTGTGCTGGCTAAAGCTAATACCCTGAATTTTCGGGGATATATAGGACGTGCTTCGTAGGGCTGCCTACGAAGCAGGAGGTCCTGGGTTCGAATCCCGGTAAGGGCATTTATTTGTGTGATGAGCACGAATATTTGTTCCTGAGTCATGGATGTTTTCTATGTATTTAAGTATTTGTATCTATTAAATATATCGCCGTCTAGTATCCATAACACAAGCCTTATTGAGCTTACTATGGGACTAGTTCGATTTGTGTAAGATTGTCCCCTAATATTTATTTATTTATTTAATAGGACTTAAAATATAATCTCAATAACATTCAATTCGAACGTGTAGTTAAAGAACTGCACGTCAAAGTTCCTTAATTTTGTCACTGACTGACTGACTGATGATCATCATAATTCTAAGGTACTTCTAACAGACCCACAAAACATAATTCACTGGTAGCCTATCATTTCATGCAAAACCTTGCTGCAGGAACACGTTTTATAGTTCTCAAATAAAGAATCCTCCACGGTTAAATAATAGGCCAGTCGGTGGCACCCCGTACTGATTTGGTTTAACATTATATCTCAAAACTTTTTGTTGTAGGAGAACTGCGTTGCGAGACTTGCATCTTTTTGCATATAATGTTTTTGATGGATCGAAAATATTACAAAATTTCCAAGGCTTTTTTCACAGATTTTTTTTCATATCTGTACAGATATGAATAAATTTTGTGTTATTGCTAATTGCCATCCGTATGACCAATAAATGTAGCGCAACGGACATAAACTCCTCATTATGCTTATTAGCGTTATACTCGCCGCTCATTTATTATTCAACTGTTTTCAGTCCAGAATGAATATTAAACGAAGCTTTGTCCGCCTAATTTGGACCGAACGCGAGACTCGTTGCAGTTTCTGTATTGGATTTGATGGCGATATGTCCGAAATTATGCGACGCAAACACATACGAATACTTAGTAAGGATTTTGTATGTGCCCTTGGAATTAATTTACTAACATTTAAAATCAAATCAAAATTAATCAAATCAGTTTATTGCGTTACATGTTGTTATAAAGTTCTTAAATACTAATACAGCTTCAACAGTTTTGAGCGATCTTACGTAAGATCATAAAAATGCGCAAAATAATCTTAACTTTTGAAAAAGTGAACAAATCCGCGCGAGAGCGTAGGCGCGTGCTCGGTTGCGTATAGGTTTTTTACTAAAAAATTAAAAACTGCAAATAAACGTCCCTACAAAAATTATTCTTTGAAAAATAAAAAGTAAAACAGCCCAAACGTAAAATCATTTTTCCTTTAGATTCTTACGTAATAAATATTAAATAGGGGGGGAGGGGGGTCAGCCGATTCTTATTTTTTCTTACATAAGGGGGGGAGGGGGTCAAAAACTGACTAAAATCGTCTTACGTAATAAATGAATGGCCCCTAAGGCGACAGGCTATGGAGATAGCAGAATAGACAAGTACTGTCAAAGGACTGTTTTTACTAGCCCTTCTGAAGAACACCTCTCTCCCAGTGTGCCTACCATGAGTTGAGCGTATGATCGGCGCTAGCGAGTTTAACGTATCGAGAGTCAGTGCGCCTCTCTCGCACGCGCTGATAGTACGATAGAGATAGACTGTCATCGAGCGTTCGATACTCGCTAGCGCCGATCGAAAAGTCAACTCATGGTAGGCACACAGGACTGGCTTACTCTACGATTTTGCAGCGCGGCTGCTAGTACAATTTTTTGTCCCTTAGTCAGCGACCAGAAAGAGCACGCTTTATGCGATAGAGAGAGACGTAGACGGTCGGATGCAGTGCTTTCCGTCCGGTGGTCGGACCCGAACGTCAGTTTTGTTAGAAACAGAAACATCTGTACCTAGTACTATTACTTAATATTCTGTGCCCACACTATGAAAGGATAAGACAATGCCCGTATAAATGGGGATGACGACTGGGTTAAAACTATACAATTCTATTTAGTCCGTCAGTTAGATTATGAAAAAATATGGGACACGTATTTTTTGGTTTATCAAAATATTAAAAATCGACAAAGTTATAGATCATCAAACTTCTGGAGTGGGGGCATGTGACGTCACTCCTAGGTGAAAATTGTACCTAGGAGTGACGTCACTCGAAACTTCTAAGCACTGTATCTTCGTCATTTTATGTTTGTCAAACAAAAGAAAAAATACGTGTACAATATTTTTTAACAATCTAACTGACGGACTAAACAGTTTTTTTTTGTCGTCTAGCCCATTGAGACTGTTATTGACCGAGTAAGCGAAGCTCATGAAGGTCTCGGTTTCAATTTGGCCAAAATCGCTTTCGTTCAATTTGAAAAAACCAAAATGCCATAGGGGTTGACAGACTCCCTCACAGAGCCACTAGTCGTTAATTAGTTTACGGCTTTCTTCGATAATCGAGTCCTAAAGGCCCATGACACAGAGATAGAGGCCTCTATAGATCAGCGCAAGCCCCAACTGCCAACGATATAGTAGCAAAAAAAACCCGTATATTTTGTATAGTGTGGTACAGCGAAAACACTTGAAGTACTTAACTGCGTGCAATGCATGCAACAACCTCAAAATAGTAAATTACACAACTAGGGTGGTAATACAAAGAAAGACCGAGATCGCAGAAGTTTGCGGCCCGAGCTGCAAGCGAGGGACGTAAATGTGCGATCGAGGGCTTTCTTCATTACCTCCCGTGTTGTGTACATAATATTTACATTTGGTCAGAAAGCGGCTTTTTCCGTACGCGTAGCGTGCGGAAAAAGCCACTTTATGGCCAGGTGTGGCATAAAGAAATTAAACAAACTCAAATTTCAATTAACGTTTCATTCGCAAGTTCCTTTGTATGCATATCCTTATAAAATTATAACGTACATACCTTTTGTTTCGCTTCAATATAATTTCCTTTGTGACGCATTTCAGGTAATGGGAGCGAACCTCTTTTGATTTTCCAAGCATAAAGAACCCGATTAACATCTGCTTGTGATACCTCACTTGGTATAAAGAAATCGCTAACTTATCTTGGAACAAAGGTAATACTCGTATCTTAATTCATGAATTATTATCGAAAATGTTTATAATTTGACTGCAAACGAGAATACTCGTTGCGTATTTGATGATTTTTTTAGAAATATACAGGGTTCGTTTTAAATCGTGAACCGAAACCATGTTTTCTGATAGCGTAATTTAAAACTGACACGGAGCATTATCATAATTCTTCTTCTTCTTAGTCGTATACTCTTGGCAGAGTAGTCGTGGTCATGGGGGTCGTAGCACGGCCTTTTTTACAGTCTCCCGCCATCTCTCCCTCACCGACGCATTTCTCGCGCACAGATTTAGGGATGATTCTGTTAGGGCTTTCACTTGATCCGTCCATCGCAAAGGAGAGCGTCCTCTGGATCTTGAGCCATTAACTCTACCCTGAACAACAAGTCTTTCCATAGCGTCACCCTCCATACGCATAACGTGGCCAAAGTAGCTCAAAATTCGAGAGTGAACTATTGCTGAGAGTCTTTGCTCGATCTTAAGCTCTTGGAGAATAGATATGTTAGTCCGGTGTTGAGTCCATGATATCCGCAGCATTCTTCTCCAGCACCACATCTCTAGGCTATCAATGCGTTTCCGTTCCCTCTCTTTTACCGTCCACGTTTCTGCACCATAGAGTAACACTGGGAACACTAAGGATCTTACAAGGCGCGTCTTTGTTGCTTTCGTAATATTACGGTCTCTCCAGATCTTAGATAACCTTTCCATTGTAGTCCTTGTCATGGCTATGCGTCGTTTGATCTCATTCTCCGAGCCTCCGCCGTCTGAGACCAGTGCTCCCAAGTATATGTATGACGGTACAACCTCACAGTTTTCAATCGTTGTTGGCGCATTGTTGCTGCATCGGTTTACAACCATCATCTTGGTTTTTAGTCTATTGATCTTCAGACCAAAATTCAGACTTACTGTTTCAACACGACGCAATAGTGCTGAAATTAGATGCTCACTTGTTGCCAGGAGAGTGGTGTCATCAGCATACCGTAGATTGGAGATATTTTTTCCGCCTATTGGTACCCCATCAGTCCAGTCTTCAAGCGCTATCCTCATTATGTGCTCGGTGTAAATATTAAATAACAAGGGTGACAGTATACATCCTTGGCGGACCCCAGCCGAGGGATGGAGCGCTTTCGACATTGTATTGTCCACTTTAACTGAGGCGGAACTGTTCTCGTAAAGAGCTCGTAGTAGATGAACAAGATGGTATGGAGTGCCCATTCGTAAGAGAATTTCCCACAACTGCGGCCATTTGACGGAGTCAAACGCCTTTTGAAAGTCCACAAAGCAGATATAAGTTGGTCTGTTGAACTCTCTGGCTTTCTCTATCACCTGACGCAGAATCAGAATTTGTTCTCTTGTCCCTTTACCTTTCACAAACCCGGCTTGTTCCGGAGCGATCTCCCTGCTGATGTAGGCTTGCAGTCTCTCATTCAGAATGTGCAGTAAAATTTTACTGGAATGGTTGATTAAAGCGATCAGCCGGTAGTTACTATATTTTTTCGTGGAGCCTTTTTTGTGAAGAGGCACAAAGATAGAATGGGTCCATTCTTGAGGAAAGATGCCCGTTTTCCAAACGTTGCTACAAACTTTATGCAGAAGTTCTACACCATATTCTCCGCTACATTTGACAATCTCTATTGGTATGTTATCATTTCCCAGCGCTTTTCCAGTTTTTAGATGTTTTATAGCAGCTGCAACTTCCTCTTTAAGTATGTCTGGCTCTAGGTCCTGGTCTCTTAGAGGTAAAGGGGAGAAGTTGTGCGCTTCTGGATCAAGAAAAAGAGATTGACAATATGTTCTCCATACTTCTAGAACCTCTTCTAGGTTAGTCACAGTCTTTTCATCGAGATCCTCGACAGCCCAAGCCCTAGACTCAGCCTTTTTGGTTATAAAACGTATTTTCTTATATAGATCTCGGGTTTCATATTTATCAGCATGAGATTCAACTTCTTTGCATACATTTTGTAAAAATACGTTTTTATCCCTCCTGCAAGCGGTCTGTATTTGGCTTGTTAGTACATTTTGGTCTTGTTGACTGCCTCCTGAAGCCTTAAGTTGTCGACGCTCCTCTACCAATGCGAAAGTCTCATCAGTCATCCAATGCTGTCGTTTAGTGCTAGAATGCCCAGAGGGTTCAGATGCTTTGACCGCCTCTAGGAGTATCGTTTTTGTTCTGCTCCAGTCTTGTTCCGCAGAGTTGTTATGCGGATTTTGTCCAAACCAAGTACTCCTCCCGTTTTCAAGAGCTTGTCTAAACTCAGGACCATCTCCCACGCACATTCTTGTCTGGTTTCGCACTTTTCTGGCAGCTTTGAGTTTAAGCTTAAATTTTGCCACTACTAACTGATGATCTGAACCGCAATCTGCGCCCGGCAACGTATGAACATTTTTTACGGACGATCGCCAGCGCGATTTTACTAGGAAATAATCTATCTGGTTTCTAGTTATACCGTCTGGCGATGTCCAAGTGTACATTCTTCGTGGATGGTGTTGAAAAAGACTATTTGTGATTATCAATCCGTTGTCGGCAGCAAACTGTATCAAGCGTTCTCCCCTGATATTTCGAAGTCCGAGGCCATAAGGGCCTAACACATCAGGTAGTTCCCCCTTCGCTGGTGTGCCGATCTTCGCGTTAAAGTCTCCGGAAATTATGAGAATCTCTCTGTTGGATACTTTGCGTATGGTGTTCTCTAAAGCTGTGTAGAATTCCTCGACGTCCTCGTCGTTAGAGGCAGAAGTGGGTGCATAAGCTTGTATGATGTTAAAGTTCATCGGATTTGCTCTTATTCGCATCGAGATAATTCGGTCATTGATCGGTTCGTAGCCTAGAACACTGCTATTTAAACGTTTTGGAACCATGATCGCAACCCCATTTATGCTCTTGTCTTGATGGCCGGAGTGGTAGATATAGTGATGTTCTGACATAAAGTGGCCGTTGCCTCGCCAATGAGTTTCGCATAAACCGGCAACATCAATAGAACACCTAACCATCTCCTTCTCTGTGATAAGCAGTTTTCCAGGGTTTGTCACAAAGCCACGTACATTCCAGTTTCCAATCTTCATTTGGTTCATCTTCGTAGGGATTGTTCCAGTAGCATTGTGTCCACGTGCAGCCTGGTTACCCACCACCACATGGCCGGTAACCAATTTCACACTATCTGCCCCGGAAGCAGTATAGCGCCGGTCGCTACGCGGGTCGTCAGGCAACGTCTTTCTTGATATTCGACTATCCATGACTTTCTTGGGAAAATAATGCAGTGGTTTCCCCTTGCCTTCTGCATCAGGTTTTTTAGGAGTTATTTATACCCCAAGGCCGCTGTTGCCTCTTCCAGCCAGTTGCCCAGCTGGGTGTATGGTTATACCGCCATTGCTCGGTCGCCAGAGCCTCGTTCGTTATCCAGCAGGGAGCACCACGGTACGGTATACGCCATGCCGCCGCCATCCGACGCGTGCAGGTGAGGTTGACAGTTGGGTCGGAAAAGATGTTAAGTCCGTTCTCCCCTTACTCCCCATTATCATAATAATTGCTCCTAATTGACTATGAATAAAAAAAATGTTGACACTCACTTACCATCTTCCATGGTCACCCTACTCAGACCGCATGACGTGCTATGCAATATTTTCCTAAGATCTACCAGTCATATTGTCCTAAAACACCATATCAAAGCTTATTACGCCTCTTAGTTCGAAATACTTCATTTACTCTGACGTTGCAGATATTCATAGGCGACTATGACTGCTTTCCATCGGGCAGCTGGTCTGCTTGTTTGCTACTTATTACATTAAAAAAATCTAATAATGAAGAAGAAGATATAAAAATGTACATAATTTTGACGTTATTTACAAATCATGTCAAAACTAGATCCAAATGTCAAAAGGTTGCATAACCTCTTGTTCAATTTTCTAACGCCTGTGAAACATAATGTAGAGAAATTTAGGGTATATTAGGGGGCCAAGAATGAAAAAAAAAATAGGATGAATCAAATTGAAAGTGAAAAAATAGTATATTACACAACTAGGGTGGTAATACAAAGAAAGCCCGAGATCGCAGAAGTTTGCGGCCCGAGCTGCAAGCGAGGGACGTAAATATGCAATCGAGGGCTTTCTTTATTACCTCCCGTGTTGTGTACATCATTTTATGTCTACACCTGGCCAGGAAGCGTCTTTTACCGTACGCGCAGCGTGCGGACAAAGTCACTTTATGACCAGGTGTTGTATAAAAGATTGTGTTATTTCATAGTCGTATACTAAGGGACTTAAAAAGTATAACGTCGATTTACGTTTTAAATTCACCCTGCATTTACTTTCAGAAATATTATTTACCCATTTTCAGAAAAGGCTGACTTTGAAAGCTTGCTGGTTTATAAATTTCATCATTAACTGAAAGTATAAACACAAATTGGAATCGCAACTTTGTAAATAGTTTTGTTCAAAACTTTTCTAGTTTCTTTTTGTCTTAGCTTTATGTGGCCGAAAATGCAATTTACTATAACAGAGTAAAATAAGATTTCGAATAAGCTGCAGCTGTTCATGGAAGTCTGGGAAGAAAAATGTGACATGAAGTAATAGAATCCATTCATTCTTTCTCATTTTACCGAAATGCTTGTATATTTACGCTAGAATATATTCTCCAAGATTGGACCAAAATTACAAGATGTATATACGTAGACGGTCCTGAAACATCTCGTCTATTTCCGAAACGGACGTACAGTTTAATTTTGGTTTAAATTATATTGTCTTAGTAAGTATTAGTCTAAGAATATTGCTGTTATTTTTAAGATTTAATACTATATATCGATACCTTTAGACTCAAAGGACGTAAACGCCGTAGGTTCTAATGGAGCTTACGCCCTTTGAGTCTAAAGGTATCGATATGTCAATTGCTATACTCTGTCAGGGTCCATGTGAAATTCTAAATTGTATTTATAAGAACTGTATATAAAATATGATTGCAAATATATAGTATTACTATTCTATTACTTTTATTTTACTAACCTAACCTAAGTGCAAAACAGTTCAAGTCTTATAATAGAATTGTGACCATTATAACAATTATGTGACTTTCACTAGACTTACATTTTTGCTTAATGATAAAAACAGGAAATTAAAACCTAATAAATATTTTCCACTTCCGGCAAATATTCGTCGACAGGTAAGTTAAGTATTAATAATATTGTAGGTTTTGAGGATAAGTAATAATTAATTATTTTTTATAAAAACCAAATCATTTAATAATAACAGGTCTCATATACGTTCACACTCGTTAATATCTTACAGTTGTGACCTGCATTTACAATTAAGTTGTCATTTCTACTAATTACAGTAGTACACTCTCTGCAAGTACAAAAACAATCTCACGATTCACACAAACTCACATTAAACTACAAAACACTTAAATTAAATATATCACAGTAGTAATAGACATGTAAGGATAGTTTACATGTACCGGTCCCGAACTTTCGCGAACATCTCTGCGGTGTCCACTTTGTCGGGGCCCTCGTTCTTCCCGAAGAACGTCGTCTTCGTGGTCTTCAGAAGCCCCTTGCCCTGGTCTGCCGACTTCCTCCAGTATACCGTCTGGACCGCGTGACGGCCAGCGATGTAGCGAGTCGCGGTTCCGATCAGCTTCTTATCCATCTCGAAAGTCTTCGGAGATATTCGAATATCTCAAATCGAATTTGGAATAGCGGATTACGAAAGTCGAACGGAAAATTGAAATTCGAAGCGATTTTACGGCTCGAAATCGTGCGGATATAAATTTAAATGCACAATGTACTGTGACAGCTTGGCTGTGTTCAGTGGAATGATATCGTGTAGCGGTGTGCCGGTTTATATACCGGTGGGCACGTGCGATACCGTATGACTGATAAAGAGCATAACATCGCGTGACGTCATAACGTTTTGTTGTTGTGTTTGTGAACTTTGCTCGCGCGTGCTCAGGATGCAGATTAATTGTATATGTATGCAATTCTGGTCACCTGGTTACTTGGCCCTTGGTCTTGGACTGTGACCGCATCTGTAGTATAGGTATATTAAGATGAATGTGTCCGCATTACATAGTCTGTTCGTGAGTAATCCCTGACTCAAATGTTTTCAATATAAAAAAAGGTATTAACTACGATTATTTTATGAACAATGTCCTGAAACAGAAAGTCGCTCTCTACCGACTGCCACCAGCTTTTAGTCTGAATCTTTTTAATCGGATTACCCAAACACAGGCTCACAAAAACGTCTATAAAACCATTTTAGAACCATATCCGTATGTACAGGATAAAACCGTGCTTCAACCGGAGCGGTGCGGGGTAGCTAAGCGGCTAGTGATGGAAAAGTCCACCGATAACATGCCTATCTTCGCTCAAGGTCATAAGTCATAAAACACATATTATCGAATTGTTTCCATTTTTCCAACATGTTCACTTTCTCAAATTGCTTACTTTTTCGTAATTAATTCATTCCCAAAATGTACACAGGGTGTGAATAAATCTCAGACTAAATAGTAACTTTCATGTTCCAAATCAAAATAGGGATCTGAAATTCCTGGTACCTATCCAATTTTACAGTCTTCGTCAAAGGAGATTGACCAGGTTTGGACCAAATGTTGCCCAGAGATGAAAATACCTCTAACGAGTTCCTTGCGTTACCCTCTATTAGAAAATACATACATTTTTAAAATCGGTCCAGGAGAAAAAAAACTACATGAATTTTTGTTTTTAAGGGTTTTTAGCGAGCGAGCGCTTTCGGCTTTACTTTGAACTTTTAGTTTTTTGTTTGGGAGCGATTACACGGCGGGTGGAAGCTCGAGAGATGAAGAACACAACATACACAACATGGACTCCACAAGATCCAACACCCCAAACACTTCACACACACACGGAAGTGTCGGTGCGGCTGACGCTGTGCCCTCCACCTCCACACAACACTCACACCCGCGGGACGGTGCTGTATCTACAGTGCCGCCCTCGACCACACGTGCCTTCGAAGTCACGTCAGCGATCCGAGGAGGCAACACCACACACCGTGGCGGTGCTGTATCTACAGTGCCCCCACGCAAGACACACCGTGGCGCTGACGGTGCTGTTTTCACAGTGCCCTCACACAAAAGACAGTCCGTGCGAGGCAGAAAAGCGGCTGGGAAACCGGCGGCTTCGAAACTTAGCGCGTGGACGACAAAGACAGACTCGGCGCAGGCGAAAGGCCGTACTGAGCCCATTTTAGACATACCGGGTGAGCCCCAGGAGGTCGTTTCGGCGGTGGAGCAATCCACTGCTCCGGAGCAGACGCCTGTGGAGGAACTCGACACAGACGACACATCCTCGCAACTCGACGCTGGCTGGACTATCTGTGAAGGGCCCAAGAGGCGAAAGGTGAGACCCGCCAAGCGGGACGAGCCTGGACCCAATGACGGGGACTGGAAAAACAAAAATAAGAAGCAGCGCAGAAAGTCCAGGCAGCGACGGGAGGCGCAGGAACACACGACGGCTCCGGTGCTTCGGCAACAGCCAGCTGCTCCCAACAGGATGGTGCAGACAGCCGCTGGGCTCCCAGTAGTAGGTCCTGCTACACCTTCAGGGACAGGAGCAGAAGACAGGACCGCAAAGAGCAGTAACCCGGAGACCAGACCCTCGGCCAAACGGGTCCGCCTGGATGAGCCGATCTCTACAAGAGGCGACCCCAAGAGGCAGAGGATCGAGTCGACGGGGGATGCACCGCGGACAGCTTACGCGGACGCTGTTAAGGCAGAACTGTTGGTTGCTATCACGACAACGACTACGGGGAACCTCACACAGAAGCTGTTGGATGAGGTCCAGCAACAGCTGTAGGCGCTGCTCATGCAGGAGGCCTCGCAGCCATGCAACAGCCAGACGTCCGGCCCGCTGTTCCGAGGTAAGCCGATCACCACGAACGGAGTCCTGAGGCTGTGGTGCGAGGACCAGGCCACTTTGACATGGCTCAAGCGCAGCGTGGCGACCGTCACCCTCTCTACGGGGGAGAAGGTCGTCGACGTCGTGAAGCGGCAGAGCGAGGAGCCACGACGAGTACGATGCGGCATCGAGTTCCCTGGGCTCTGGGAAGACTTCCGCCCGGTTGCGCGGACTCTTCGGTACCAGAACCGGTGGGCGGAGATTGACCGCTGGCTACTCCACAGAGTAGAATGGCAGGAAGCGGAAATGTTTGCTATCGTCAGCATACCAGTTGTAACTCTTGGAATTAAACAGAGCTGGTTCGGATATGGTCTTTTAATGGACTGCCAAAAGTAACAATGTCATATAAAAACAAAAGTCTATAAAAATACAAAAACGTATAAAAAGGTAAAATAATATTAAAAGAGGTGCGTCAGGCACACCAGCGACGTTGGTGCAGGCTCTCGTGGACCACGAGCGCCGACTCGGCTTCATGCTGGGTTCGGTGTACGTGCGGTTCCAGGGACTGCGGGGTCGGTACGAAGGTAGAACAGCAACATTGCGGGTCTAACCTGGGTACCTGCAAGCAAACCAGAGAGGCCCTCCCGGCAATCAACCCCGGATTGTCGCGGAAGCTACGCCAGCTAAAGAGGCCATAGCTCCATCTTCTAACCGGAGCTATCACTGGACAAGTCCTACTAAACAAACACTTGTTTACTCTAGGGTGTGTTACTGACAGCCCTCTGTGCAGAGCCTGCATGGAGGTGGAAGAGACAGCCGCCCACGTCATTCTCGAATACCCGGGGGTGGACAAGTACCGGGCACACCACCTCGGAACACCGAGGTCACTCCCAGAAGTCAAGGGTCTGCTAGGCTTTCTGGTAGAGCTGGGTTGGCAAGAGTAGTGCCATCAACCCATCACGCAAAATAGGCGCATGTTTGTCGTCGAGTTGCGGAAAATAAGCCCGCGTTAACCTATAACCTATCGATGACAATGACGACGATTAGACGACGAGATTACAGTAAAATCTGTTACTTTTAATGTAAGAAATAATTAATTTTTAGTGCCAATCAAAAAGTTTTTTTTTCATGACTCCTGGGATAGATCTTAAAGCGCTTTAGTATACAGTCTAGTGTAAGCCTAAGGAGCATAATGCACTGTGTCTTTAGTCTGGGCAGCACTTGGTCCAACTCCCATACAAAGTTGGTCAATCTCCTTTAAAAAGTTTATTAGGAAATTGCACATTTTTGGATAATGTAATAAAATAAAGTAAACATTTAAAGAAAGTGTACCTATATATTTCAAGAAACTATTGTTTTGAAAAAATACTGTTTCTAGGAAAGTGCACCTTTGAAGAAAGTGAACTTTCCAGGAAAGTTTCTTTTACGATCCAAAGCCTCACTCAAAACAGCCCGGCATTTGTGGATTTTTCTTCGCACGCCGCTCCGCTACCTCGTACAGCTCTGGTGGATAATCAGCCTATAGGCGGCATGAAGCAGGCTACCACTGCATGATACTTAATCAAGCAGTCTGTTGTTTTATGGTTTATTCCACGGATTTTGATACGCGGAAAACAACAACGAGCTGCGATCCTTCTACGAAAGACACATGATTGTGTAAACGGACCATTATCTATGTAAATGACAAATGTCAATAATAGTAGGTATTTACTTAATGAGATTGACTCACCTCACCTCCGACTCTGGCGCAACTGGCTTTGAAGGATTAATGTGGGAGAGTAGCCTAGACTTATTACAGCCTGGCTACTGGGATCTGAGCCAGTTGGGACTCAGATAATCGAATAAGGGGATTAATCCTACTGACTATGAAATAACATACGCAGTTTAACTCGGGAAAACTATTATTTACTTAGATTAAAATATTACACAGCAAACATAACAGAAATGTCACCAGATGTGATTCTTTTTCAAAACTGTCAAGTATGTCGTAAGTATTGCTTGCTGTACAAGGAGGTTACTTGGATAGCGATAATTTGAAAACTATTTTAACACTATGTTATGTCGATCAGTCTCAGCTTCATGAATTGAAAAAAATTGCTTTAAATATGACAATAGTTAGATGGTATAAATTTAAAAACGCGGCACGCAATCTCGCCGAACAATTCGGCATGCAAATGTTAATTTATTATAATCCAACAACGTTAAATTATTCATAATACTTGTATATCATATCAATCACATTATACAAAATTGTAATAATAGGAATTGTCAATGAGATTAATTATTATAAAATTTGTATTAATTATGAACTATACAATATCAAATTGATTATTCTAGTAGTTAAATAATTATTAAAACATTTAGTCTCTCGGTTTGGTCGAGCCCTCTTGTACTGAGGGGCCCTAAATCCGCGATTCCGCATGACAGAATATGACTTGCCATTTTTGCACTACATATATTGAAAGTGGAGAGCGGCAAAGAAAGCGCAAGAGAGAATTCTCATATCGCAATTGCTCTAGAAGTACTGAAGTCTAAGTAAATATTCCGATAACCTCGCAAGGACTAGACTCGCGGCCTTGGTAAGACAAAGACATATTTCACCTTCAGCAGAATAGTCAGATACGCCCTTGTTTTTTCAAGGATACAACCTCGCTTGAGATACTAAGTCTAAATCTTAGCAAAAATTATAAATGAAGAAAATGCTTCCATTCTTCAGCAACAAAATAGACTTGAATAAAATCCTCATTAATTAGGAATCGACAAGGTGGACTTTGTATCAATAAGTATACTCAGAGTTAATTAAATTTCTTAAAGTCCCGAAATGAACCAGTTCAGAGTGGTTCATTTTGGTCAATGTCTTTATTTTTGGCTCCTGAACTATATCTAGGATAATTCTAACACGTAAACATTTACTTAACGCTCCAGCAATCAATAATATTGACAGTGACACTGACGTAGGTCAGGCAGGCCACATGATTGACAGTGCATGTTCTAATGTTCTATGAATAGATATCTAATCAGGTGAATTGATGTTAAGTGGGTATTCCACTCTTGACTTCTCGAGTAGGGAAATATCGAAATTACTTTATTGAAATGTATCACGTCTTTTCCGAAGGTTGATTCACAACTCTGCCGTGAATCTCGTGCCCAATATATTTCGACCCATGAAGTAATGAGGGCTACCGGTTTTATGCTCACCACTGTCGAGTATGGTCCTGAAGTATAGCTGTATGTTTGTTATTTTATTACGGGTGTGAAAACGAAGTTTACATTTCAATCGTGTTTAATGCCTTCAAACCGTACCATAAAAATATCGAGCATGGTGCAGTATAGCGTTAAAATCCGCCATTTTGTTTATTTTAATGAACCTCATACCCAGTGACACTCGCGCCATCAAGACGAATCTAATGATGTATAATTTATCGAAATCGGTTGTGCTGTTGAGTAGTTACGAGCGGACATAGGAACGGACATACGTACATACACACATACAGGTCAAACACATAACCCTCCTTTGGGCTTCGCCGCAGTCGGGTAAAAAAGAGGACACAAGTTTCCGAATGATGAAACTCAAAGCACTGACATTCTTTGAACCGTAACTCATATTTGCCATAAATAATGTCAGATATTGCAAAATATTGATAACATTATTCTAATAACAAATGAACCCGTGTAGCCCCCCACAAAGAGTGACGTTTGACATATCGGAGACCTCACGCTACACAAGCGCCTCTAGCGGTGAAATTAATTCGCGGTCGCCCCCATTATGACAGTTGATAATCAGAAATCGCTGCTGTGATTCATCACAGACGTAGCGGCCAGCAGACCGACAAATTTTGATTACCCCACGACTACGAATTGTTGTTACTAATTCATTGGTTAAATTATTATTATTCGGGGCATCATTGACAGCGAAATTGTGTGTTACCTGGTGACTAGACCGTAAATAACGTTCTTTCGTAATCGGTAATTTCCTGTTGTTTTCGAGAAAACAGGTTGAGGTAGGTAAACTATTAATATTATTATATAAGGGTCGCTTTCAAAAACAGATGACCGTAGCTAGGCATTAGTTAAACAAAATGTTAATATTGTTCCTTTGTGTAACGAAAGTTACCATACAATTAATATGCTACAGCCCAAAAAATACATCCAGCTAGTTACGTTTTGTGAACTCGCTTACGCTGTACTTCCAAAAATTTACTTAAATGTCGTACGCCTTGAAATGTTCTCGAAAAACCTTATTTGCCGCCATAAACATACTTTCAATGATAACTGTTTCTAAGGCTCTCAAAATATTCTCTACATGTGACATCGTTAGCAAATACTACAAGATGGTACACAAACATGATACGATTACTCAAATATTATCTAAGACAATTTAAATGTAATTATTTACCCAACAAGAATATTATTCAGCACAATATTTGCTCATGCAACGGAGCGTAAATATCATTTAGAATGTTTGAATAAGGTTTTAAATTGAAGACAGATGATGTCATAGTAGATCGTTAAAATATAAAATTGTATGCCTTAGTAAACATTCAGTATACCTATTGTACTGATTAAACAATGTACCTTCCACCAAAATATAAATCAACTTTGCGTAACGAATATAAGAATACTGCTATGTAATTTTCAGGTTTTCTCATCGATCGTCAAAGTTTTACATTCTACGGGCATTTCTCCAGAAATATGTCTGCGACTCATTCATCTGTCTCCATACATTTAGTATGAAAAAGGGCCAGATGAATGAGGTGACCGCAGACATATTTCTGGAGGGGTCTACCTTATTTCGTATAAAATTAAATGGTATAAACTCAAAACGTATAAATTCAAAACGTATAAAATGACTTCGTATAATCATTCATTTCGATTAAAATTCATTTTGTATAACATTTAAAAGCTCTAAATACGAAATGTCTATTTTTCAATATGTCTAACATTTAAAATGTATAAAATCATTATGCATAACATTTAAGATGTATAAAATTATTACGCATAATATTCATTTTGTATAACAATTACTTGATCGCATATTTAAAACGTAGAACATTCAAAATGTCTAATCATCACAATGTATACAAAACAGTCAAACTCGTTAAATACGGTGGTTGAAATATAAAAGTACCATTCTTAATGCGGTCCATAGTACATGGTACATCAGTAATATTGTAATTCCATCGTTCAACATATAAAATTCGTTAATTCCAATCACTACACTGTCAATAATATTGTCATTACTTCTTGTATTTCATTATTATTGACAATGTTTAGACCGCTTAGTACTTCGATTGAAGCTATTTTCTTTTGAGAACTAAGAGGAAACTACCCTCATTTTTAATTTTTTTTTTCGGTCTCTCTTAATACGGACCCGATAATTAGGTCATACTGGAATACTCTTACTTACACTTCATGCTTTGAGTAAATAGTTTTATTCGTATTTATCACAATGTCTGAGCCAATAGAGTGTAAGTTATTACTAAGTAATAAAGGAGTAGAAAAACTGACTATTGATGGATATTGTTTAAAAAAAAACCGTGTTATTTCGAATAAACATTACTGGATTTGCGATTGTAATGAACGTGCATCTTGCAAGTCGCGAGTGATAACGGAGTTGGACATAGAACACAACAGTCATTTGGTCTGTAAGTACAACAGTGAACACACTCATGAACCAAATGTCGCCAAAATAGAAGTATCTCAAGTTGTTGCTCAAATAAAAAAGGAAACTTCTTCAAACCTTTCACTCAAACCATGCCAAATATTGCAAAATTGCTTGGAACGGACCGATAAGAATATTGCAGCACAATTGCCATCAACTAGTGCTCTAAAACAAGTTATTAATAGAACAAAGAAGCAGTCAAAAGTGCATCACAAGGAACCTAGTGATATTTTTTTTGAAATACATCACGAAAACTTGCAACTTGACGGTGACAATTTTGTAAAATATGACAAAATATTTAACACCAACAAAAGAATTATTATATTCTCAAGCCGTACTATGACGGAATACTTATGCAAATCCAAAATTTGGATAATGGACGGTACATTCCAAATAGCCCCCGTGCTATTTTTACAATTATACACTATTCATTGGTATATACTACCTAACAACCCACGGACTATTCCAGTGATGTTCGCCCTTTGCACACACAAAGACAAAGAAACATATAATCATATGTTTGATTTTATCAATGAGTACTGCAACGAGAACGATATCTCAATACAAAATCAGTTTTGTATGACAGACTTTGAACAAGCCGCAATTCAATGTGTACGGCAAAATTTCAATGACATTCAAACCAAAGCGTGCTTGTTTCATCTGGGCCAAATTATATATAGGCGAGTACAGTCAAGTGGCAAAGTGAAATTATATGGCACGGATATATTATTTGCGCTAGAAATTAAATCGCTCATTGCTTTGAGTTTCTTAAAGCCCGAAGAAATACCCATTTACTTTCAATCTTGGCTTGATAGTGTAACTGAGAACTCAAAAGATATAGCCAAGTGGTTCTCAGAAAATTATGTATTTGGGGCGGAAAACAAAGGGCCAAGATTTCCACCGTCACTATGGAGCGTTCACATTTTAAATGAACAAGCATTGCCTAGAACCCAAAATTTCGCCGAAGCCTGGCATAACAATATGAATATTATTTTGTCGAAGGTTCGTCCCGGCTTTTACAACCTTGCTTCCGAATTACTAAAAGAAAGTCGAGTTGCAGTAAATACGATAGAAAGCGTTCTCACCGGGGAGCCTCCCAAAAAAAAGAAAAGGACATACGTGACACATGAAGCAAAAATAAATAATATATTAAATAATAAAGAAGACTACCACAATCATGTAGACTTTTAAGAGCACTGGCATCTAATTTAAAATTAAAGTAATTTTCTTAAGTACTTTAATTATAATGTGAATTAAAAAACTTTTAACTTTAAACTAATAATAATTAAACAACCACGATGGGGTAAAAATTGAACTCAAATTTTGTTTTTTTTTTGTGATCTTTGCAGATTATAATCGGATGAGGATATCTTTGTTTTTTCTGTTTTTTCTGAAAACAATAAATATTTATTTTTGTTAACTGATTGTTGTTGTATTATTTATCTCTTTTACAGTAGAAAAGTCACAGTTTAAGGCAGACGTCAGAGTGCTTGTCACTGTTCCAGTAGTTGTCACCTTGAATATTATTAAGTCATTTATAATAAAGGACTTAAAAAATCAGTCGGTCGGACTCCGCAACTGCTCCGGCGCTGCGGGAAGAGCAGCCCCTTCGCCCTTGCGTATCAAAGCACAGGCACTAATGCTCACATTGTGCCTGTGCTTTGCTACAGCGGGCGAGGGCTGCTCCCCCTCCGCGCCTCCGGCTTTCTATATACACTCTAGGGGTAGGGAAGACAAGACCACGTGGGTAGTGGGGTGCTCCGATTCGGGTTTTGTTACCTATGTATTCTCCAATGCATATAAGATACAATATTATCTCAGCCATTATTATTATTTTAACGTTTTTAGTGTATTTTTTTCGGCAAAACTATAAAAAGACATATCAAATTTTGTCAAAAAAGTCCTGAATTCCTTCAAACTTTAAAACCTGGGCTTCATATTTCAATAATATTAAGGGTTTACAAAAATTAGAGCTTTTAACAGTTATACCCCGTGAATGTTATACCTTATAATACTTATAACAAATAACGTTTCGAGTAAATGAATGTTATACCTTATAATACTTATAACAAATAACGTTTCGATCAAATGAATGTTATATCATACGAAATTATACAAGATGTCTTTAGAGCATTTGAATTTTATACGAAATGAAATTATACACTTTAATTTTTATGCCATCTGAATTTATACGAAATGAATCATTATCCGAAATGAATTTCGACGAAGTGATTTAATACGGATTGTTTTTATACCAAATAAGGGGATACCATTTCTGGAGAAATGTACAGTAGCCTGGTAGTACCCTGGAGACAGTAGCTGATCAGTAATGTGCAAATGTTTTATGGAACATAGTACTCGTAACAAACAATACCTCGCGGGGGTCATTAATTCCGGATAAATCTAAACACCGCGATGCACCTTGTAGTATGGAGATTTCACAGATGTAACAGCGACATCTACCGGGGTATTGTTACCCTAAAGTTTATATAGAAAACTAAACTTAACTAAACACAGTTAAACATAAAGTTTTAACTTCTTATTATTTGCATTTTATTCAAACTTAGGTTTTATACATACAACTAAGTTAATAGTACCACTTGAAAATGCAGGCCATATTTGTACATATCGTAGAAAACTTATGATATGCATGTAGATAAAGTTATGTATGCGACTGTACATTAAATAGGCATTAAATCACTCGTGTGATCCTTTTATGAAACTCTTGTATTAATGCCTCTCATTATGCACCAGTCACATAAATAACTATTATGCTACACCTGGCCAAAAAGTGGCGTTTGTGGCAAAAAAAAGCCGCTTTCTGGCCAAGTGTCGATATAAAATGAAGTTACACAACACGAGAGGTAATAAAGAAAGCCTTTGATCGCATATTTACGTCCCTCGCTTGCAGCTCGGCCCGTAAACATCTGCGATCTCAGCCTTTCTTTATTTTACCACCCTAGTTGTGTAATGTACTAATTGGACAATTTCAAACGATTATGTGAACTTGAATAATCTTTAAAAGCTACCTTTGAAATAATTTCATTAGATATCGGTTGAACGTTGTTCTATTTACTTAGGTACATAAACAACGCATCTATTGAGCTATGGAAAACAATGTTTGTTTCTACTGTAATATAATTATAACTGTTCTTATTTGTTAAACCATTCTGTAGAAACTTTCCTGAGTCGGCTTGACCCCAATATTACCTGACGGTAGCTGCTAAGAACGATAACCCTAAGCCCCAGATAGTGATGAATAAATGGTTAATGTTGGGTCATTTCTCGTTGGAAGTAGAAACAATGCGAATATTGTGACAGTATTAATTACATAATAATTGATATACTGACAATATTTACCTAAAACCTATTGTTAAATATATCACGTTTTTCAGATAATTCTATTCTAAGCCATCAGAAAAAGTATTAAGTAAGTAGATTTACCCTTAATATAAAGAAGTCCATACATCCTCATCTGTGAGAGGAGGCCTCTACCCTGCTGTGATGATGAAGGGCTTGGACGTAATAAGACTGGAATTAAATTGCCCCATATTGTGATGCCATATTCTAACTATAAGTGAAAATGAGCGTTGTAAGTACAGAGTGGTTCAGTGAAGCTTGATGTTTTGCGAGCATTACTTATTCATTGGATTCATTTTTATGTATTAGGTCCCAATGTTTTCAGGGACCCTACTTTATTTATAATAAAGTAACCAAGGAGATAAGAATCATGACTTATAGAGCCTTGCTATTGATATTTACGTACTTACGCCCCCAAGTTGTTCTTCACAAGTATGTTACGCATTTGCTCAATCTAAATAGGAAAATAACTACAATTTATGCCAGTTCGCATGGGTATTATCCATACTTCATCTAAGCCTAGATATTACTTATATTTATATCACCTTGATGGTCATTATCATTATTAATACATTTCCCTTGATTTCCACACATAAGGGCTTCCGCTTGATTGCAATAATCCCCAGGTGACTTCAAAAAGGAAAATTGCGTTTCTTAAATAGAATCACGGCCATCCTCAGTGTTATGTATATTAAAGCAAAAGTAGCTACAGTACCTATTGGTAATTTTTACATTAAATTTGTCAAATCAAAGCCCGTCAACATTTCTCATCCTTACTGATCAAAGTAAAATTTCATGTATCAGTATTTCCTTCGCAGCTGCACTGATGTTTTATGCCTACTTAAATATTACTAAAACTACCTATTACTAAAACCACTTAAGTATTGAAAATTGAATTTGCATGTTTTTTTATAGCGCATATACACATTTAACACTCATTGGGATTCGACCTCCAGCCATTATTATCTGAAGACAGATCTTTATGTTGTCTGCTTCGTAACAAACTCTATCTCAAGGCATACATATATCGTCGGATAAAGAAGCTCGTAACCATATATGGGAAACAATAGAATTTAAGAGGTTTGCGACTTTAGCCAACGATTTTCGAAATATGCAAATTTGTCAAACAGCACACTCAATTATTCACCCAAGAACATAAAAAAATAAATATATAAAGCAAGATAGAGCGTCCAGATACATTTATACATTAGTTTAAATAATTTAATAATTCCTTACCTTCTTCACTACTTGTTGGTAACTTTTAAGTTCGCTTTTATCCAAGGCAGTCGTGTTTTAATGTTTTAGTAATTATTTCATTGCATGCTGTTTGTGGACAGCTAAATAAGGAGACACAATAAAATTATAACATGTAACACATGTAACCTGACCCTATTCAAGCAAATAAAATAAATGATTTATGATATGTATGTAGGTTACATACCTATTCATATTCATTGCGCTTTGGGCTTAAAATCACTAAATCTCATAATACCTTATTTGCCAATACACCCTATTTTCAAATTACCATGAGCTCATAAAACCTAATTGTCAAATTGTAACATTCTTAAAATGAACGAAATTCATTATGACTTTGACTTAAAACGGCATATTCTCTAAATGCCTGAAGATTGAAATGCACAATCCTTCAATTACCGAATGGCAGAAATTACAAAATATCAAAACAACTCAACCTCAAAATACCTAAATTTAGGCATTTTTCGAAAAATACCTAATTTTTAGGGTCCGTAGCCAAAATGGCAAAAACGGAACCCTTATAGTTTCGTCATGTCCGTCCGTCTGTCTGTCTGTCTGTCTGTCTGTCCGTATGTCACAGGCATTTTACTCAGAAACTACATGATGGATATTGATGAAATTTGGAATATAGGTGTGTTTTATGAGCCGCCACTTAGTTTGGTATATAAATAATTAAAATAAATATTTTTAGGGGGGGCACTCCATACATGTTAAAGACAGTAAAAAAAATTTTTTTCAGCAAATATCAACGTGTGGTACATAGTTCGACAGCTCTTTAAAAAACACTATAAGGTTCCTAAGTAATGTTTTTGATTAAGTGAATGTATTTGGAAATAATCGCTCCGAAAGTTGTGTAAATTGTGTCCCCCCCCCCCCCCTCTATTTTCTAAACCGTGCGTCCGAAAAATATGAAAAAAATCACGAAGGTAACGCTTAATTAATACTTTCAACGAAAATTATTTTCAACAAGATCGAATGTACCGTTTTTGAGTTATTGCCGATAAACTGCGCTTCTCAACAAAAGGACGTAATTGCTATGAAGATACGCTCTTTTGTTGTTGTACTTTTTTTACATCGCATTTTTTACCTTATAGTTACGGCTATGGAACCCTACACTGAGCATGGTCCGACATGCTCTTGGCCAGTTTTTTTTTTTACGAGTGTTTATTTGATAGTATAAATTTAGGTATTTTGAGGTTTGGTTGTTTTAAGCATATGTTGTTTTGCCATAATGCTGTTTTGAAGTTTAGGTATTATGAGCCTAAGGTATTTTGAACATCGGCGATATTAAGGTTTCGGTTGATTGTGAAAAAAATTTAGGCATTCTGCAATTTAGGTATTTTGAGGCCATGAAGTTTTGAGATCTGGGAATATTGATAATGAGGTAAAATGAAATTTAGTGATTTTAAGCCCAAAGCTTCATTGCATTCACCATGTTACATTATCCTTACATACGAATTAACACGCCCAATATTATCATTACGAATCCAGGACGTGTGGGGACACGTCCTGGATCCGTAATGATAATATTGGCCTTCCACCGATCTGTACTTAGCTTTCTCAGTTAAGGTGATTCACTGGCAGTTTTCCATACAAACATAAAGAGGATCATTATTTGCTTCCACGGCATCAATTATATTGCTTATTTTTATAGCTTGACACATTTTGTTTCCGAGAAATGACATGAACATAAGATATCGACGAAATATCTAGCTCAGTCTATTTAATATGTAACCTGATACTGGGTGGATTAGTAAGGTTATTTTTATTTAGATTTCCTCACAATTGTGACGAAAAACATTGTGTGTGCCACGGGCGGTAAATGAATTACAAACTCGTCTTATAAAAGCTCTCGGCTTCGCCTCGGACTTGTAACAAACACTCGTCTGTAATTCCTTACTCACCGCCCTTGATACACAATGTACTATTACATCTCCCCCGGGCCAGGAAGTGAGATTTTCCGCGCGCGTAGCGTGTAGTAATTGCCACTTTATGGCCAGGTGTGACGTAAAACAATATTGTAATAAAATATTTAGAATACGTTGGCAGTCGTTAATGCTATAAAAATATCTCTTTTGGTTTGTATGGTAGTCCGATAGACCCGAATCACCTTTGGGGTCATCCACAAAGTACGTCACACGATTTTTCTGACTTTTAGACCCCCCCCCCCCCCTACCCCCTATCTCACACTTTTTCGTAACATATTTGACCTTGTTAAAATAGGCTGTCACATTTGGCTAGACCCCCCCCCCTCCCCATGGGTGGGACTAACTATATGGATGACCCCTTAAGGTTAAATAAACCGTTAACGGTTCGTTAAGGATGTTTCACGCTATCTGATCTTCATTAGATGCAAATACATCTAAATTCAATATTCAGACAACAGACTAGCTCATACGTCGGTTCAAGAGACACAGCAAACAGACCTCTTGATTTAGGTCAAACGGAGATTGATACGCTTATATTTGGTTGGAACTACATACATAATAGAGTCGGACTACGCTAAGTTTGCAGAGGTCGAAAAAAGGTTTCATTAAAAAATATATATATGACAACATGGAGACACTACAGCAAGAGGAATTTTCAATCTTAGTACTTGGAAAAAGATTTCCCTTTATTACAAAATGTGTCTACATATTTACTGAAATAGATATCTGGGTCAGTCTTGCACTCATCCCTCTAGTTCCATCCAAACTAAGCGATTTTTTCCAGGGTCTTGGATAATTTCTATGTATTTAAGTAGTATATTTAAATATGTACATGTATACATACAAGCATTGCTTAGTTTGGTTGGGACTAGATCGATTTGTGCAAGGTTTTCTTGAATATTTTTTTCAGTAGGTTTGTAGACACATTATAATTATATATACTTAAAACAGAAATATATTTGCCAAGTATCAAGACGAATTAATCCTTTTTCTTGTGATGTTTCCATATGATTTTTTTTAAATAAAACCTTTCGACCTCTGCAAACTTAGCGTAGTCCGACTATAGCAGGGTTTCTTAAACTGTGGTCCATGGACCCCTTAGGGGTCCGTGATACGAGAGCCGGGGGTCCGTGGCTATGCCTACAACACAAACTTTCATGTGCCCTTGATTTTGTTTTCCTCCGATAGTATTCGGAAAGGGTCCGTAAGGTTTATCGAAATAACGTAGGGGGTCCGTGACCAAAAAAAGTTTAAGAACCTCTGGACTATAGGCTATTTGATGAAAGATCTAATGGGCTTCTTTTTATGAAGTGTTAAAACGCTCAGAATATATGTAGTTATTTTTATTTGTAATAATTGGCACGTGTTTGTTTATTTTTTATCTTGGGTTTTATTTTGTTTGACGTAAGGCTTACCAGAGACAGTGAGGTTTGACTTGATCGGCTGGCACCATTGGTTGGCGCTGTCATTAATGGTCGCGTTCACTATAATTGGACCTAGCCGACCAAGTCAAAGTGCTCATAACTTATAACAAATTATTATCCTGACTGTCTGTCCTGGATCGGTCATGCGACTTTCTCGGTATGACGTCGCCCCTGCCTGGTTCCACCGGAAGGCCGGCGCTGGCTTTAACGTCGGCATTTTGCTGAGGTGGGACCGTTTTGTGGCAGCGTTCTACCTTTATTTTATAATATTTTTTGTTGTTTTTATCTTGTGCTAAATAAATGTATTTTCTTGGTTAAAATAATGGCATTCGACGTCATGTTAATGGAGCCTTATTTTTGGTCATTTTAAAATCGTTAGAGTCTGTGCGGAAAGAGAATAGGCGTGGCGAAAAACGGAACTAACCTAACCAGTATGGCCATAGAACAGAAAATACGGCACATACGGTAGAAAAGCATTAAAGCGCCCCCCAATTTAAATCCTATTCTCTTTCCGCACAGATTCTAGTAGTACGAAAACGAGAACTATTGATTTTATTCGAGTTATTTGGGAAACGTAATTAACTGATGAATTAATTTATTATGAAAACGGACAACTTTTAAAAAAAATCTCTACGCGACCCTTCGCTTGTACCCAATTCATTCTTCTCGAGTGTAATTACCTGAAGGTTTTCTTTTTCTGCTTAGGTCTTGCTCCTGTTAACTTGGGATCGGCTTTCCTTTGACTTTTATTATTTCTAATCGGCCCTAGTTAAAGAAAAAGCATTCATCCCACGATAAGGTCTTCAGGAAAATTACAACCTTCAGTTGTAACCATAAGGTTAGAATTTCATTTCAGACGCTGTCATGGACTGAATTCTTTTCTTTTACTTAATTCCAATCTAAACAAAAACAATATGTAGTAACTAAAATTGAGTCAAGCCTTTAAATTTTAGTTAATCAAACAACAAGTCGTTAAAATGTTGGGTTCGCTTTGGTTTCCGCATACACGAAGGTCGGGCCCTTAGCGCCCTTATCGTTCCGAGCTGGACAGTGTTGAATGATGCGGTAAACCATTGAAGGGATCCTTTACGGTTGCAAGGATCCTGGACAACACTATATAGGCATCATATATATATTTACGTATACAGTGCACAGCTAGTAAAAGATGGCCGCGGTATATTTTGAGCGCGACACAGCATGCAAATGGAAACGCGAATCTGTTAAACTGCGAACAAACCACTGCTTGGGAATGCAATAACCTGTACATTTTTATAACCGGGTATTCGATCGGTTATAAAGTATATAACAGGTTACCAGTTAAAACCGGTTATACCACAATATTGCGAAGTCGTGGGAATAAAAGGCTCAAAGTGGGTATTAAGCTTCGCAAATTAAAAAAAACGCCGCTTGATAGTGTTTTTAAGCAACTTAAGATGATACTTCAAATACTTTTTCTAAAACAGATTATAAAAAAAATCAACAATGAAACAATATAGAAAACGTATTAATCTTTGTAGATTATGATTGTAATCTAATGAGGGATCATTTAGCCTCCCGTCCATCCCGCGGTTGAAAATGCACGTTCTGCCTCGACGCTGGCGGGTTTTACCAACCATATTTGCTGGTTCCGTGTAAAACCATTTCAAACATAATTATTTTATTTGCTGTACGAGAAACTTGATGTGGTGGGAGATTCTGTTGAAGTCGACAGTGCAGCACCGGCAGCCAACGTATACAGCAGTTCATCTTTAAATGTTGTAAACTTTCATGTGGGCCGTGAAATTGTTTGTAGCTTCAACAGCTTCAGTGGGCTTTTATTTACTTACCGCGAAGGAAAGATGTGCTCCATTGAGTACTAAACCCAAAGTGCAACCATTCTAAAAATTGGTTTGATGAGTGTACTTATATTTCAGGACTACCTGAAACACAATGTATCGATCTTCTATTATTATTTTCAAAGCTTCTAATAATTTTGAACTGATATTATCTGTATCGGAGATTGATTTTTAATATTTCATGAATAAAAGTGTTAGAATAATATGCACAGATGTACAAAAAACTAATCGAACCAAACCTGGTTTTCAATCTTCTTAATAACCGGGGTTTTAGTTTGTCGGTTATAACCGGTTACCCAGTTTCGGATAAAACCGGTTTGCATTCCCTAACCACTGCTCAATTGCTCATAGAACGTTGACGCACTGTAAACGCAGCGACGGTACACGTTGCGTCACATTTTTTACAAGGTACCTTTTAAAGTGGTGCTTAAACGTTTATCTACTTTTCATGGTGTATTTTAAATACCGGTTTTGAAAGTGTTAAAAACGTCACGCATGAGTCACTTCACTGCGGTTCCAGTGCGTCAACGTCTTTTGAGCACTAGCACAAGTTCGTCTGTTGAGGTGATAGTTCTAAAATGCTTTCAGAATTGAACTTTGAAGATGAATTAACCATCTTTATGCCACACCTGGTCATAAAGTTGCTTTTACAGCACTCTACGCATAAAAAGCCGCTTTCTGGCGAAGTGTAGACATAAAAATGATGTACACAAAACGGGAGAAATATATTTACGTCCCTCGCTGGCAGCTCGGGCCACAAACATCTGCAATCTCGGCCTTTCTTTATTTTACCACCCAGTTGTGTAATTAACTATGATTTAAGATATTGCAAAACAAAGGTATCTCAGTTTAGCGAAAAGAATCAAACTTTACATTTAAAGCCTCATCGTTAGAGCCAGCCTGTATATCACAACATTCACAACACGTGTTTATTACTGTAGCCATAAAGATGTGCGAGAATAAATATGGCGCTAAAATGCTACAATCTGTTTGATGTTGACTGTCTACAGGTTTAGCTGTGTATTTTGTCAGACACAGTGTTCAATAGTAAATTGAAAAAATTATAAAATTTATTACACAATTTAAGATTTAGCTGAAAGTGACGTTTTAATAAAAATATAACAAGTATAAAACCTCGTGGACCGCACGTGGTAGCATACGAGTATAATTTTGTAAAAATAAAATACAAATATAGTGCTTAGCGTGGTCGGACTGAAGCAGATTGTAACTGCATTTTGCACAGTTATTTATTTTTACGCCGTTATTAAAATACTATTCGTTAAAATTTTGCTGTGAGTTATAAAAACGATGTGGTTTATTACTTTTATTTATTTTAGTGTCGTTAAAACCCTAAGTACTGTTTTTAGGGTTCCGTACCAAAATGGTAAAAAAGGAACTCTTATGGTGCGACTCTGTCTGTCTGTCCGTCTGTCCGTCTGTCACAACAAGATATCTCAGGATCTACTGATGCTATCGACTTGAAATTTAGTATAGTGTTAAAAACCGCTAACCCAAGCAAAAAAATCATACGCCTTTTTTACTTTTTTTTTGAAGGAGTCCGTAATGGGACTCTGAAAATTGAAAGTAGGGCTATTATATCGAAATGGATATCAAATGAAAGAGCTTGATTTGCAGATTAAAATGCCGTTTTTATTTTTTTTCTTTAATAAGTAGTTTTTGATTTACGATGAAAAACGTCAAAAAAATACCATTCCCCCTATTATCTTCGAAGTTACTGAACAGAAAAATCTGTAATAATTACCAATTATTAATGTCATCCTAAATATTACAGGAAAAATATAACGGTTTTCCTAACTTGCACCGTTTTTTATAAATTTGCAAAAATCGTAATACATACTTATTTGCTCCTACTAAAGCTCCTACGCAAGACATATTACAGAGAAACTTTACCTGCTATAAAACCATGAGTATAAAAATATGAGTTTGTACGGAATCCTCGTTGCGCGAGTTTGACTCGCACTTGACCGGTTTTTTTAAATGTAATAAGTAGCAAACGAGCAGATGAGCTGCCTGATGGAAATCAGTCATCATCGGCCATGAATATCTGCAACACCAGGGGTACCTATACGTTGCCGATCTTTGAGAGCCCTGTTTACTCGTTTCTTGAAGTACCCCATGTCATAGCGCGCTGGGAACACCTCGGAAGGAATTGATTCCACACCCTGCTAGTTTGGTAAAAATGAGCGTGATAGGTACTCGCTTCTTTTTGAGATGCCAAGCATCCCAATAATAATAATAATGAATCTCGACATACTTAACTACTAGATGCGTGAAAGGTGTGCCCGGCGTGGCAAAAGATGTTGGTTCAAGTCAATTTGTTTTTCCTGAAAAACAAGTTGACTTAGGCTGGACTTGAACCGACATAATATTTCTGTGCTAAATTCATTTTAAAATTAAGTTCTATTAATGCGTATGCAAAACAAGACTAAAGGAATGATTCATCAGTACTGGCCAGTTGCGCTAAACTGAATTCTATTTGAATGCAAGTAAGTTCAATTTTACTTGACAACTTTACTAACCGACCATATTATACGGTATTAACGGAATGTTTATGATGCATCGGGCGTCTAATTTCTTGAATGGAATTTTCATATAAGGATTTCTAATAATATGCAATTGGAATATTTCCACAGAAAAATATCGAGGTTGAAGCAAAAAGTGCATGCACCTCGCTTGTTAAAAAGAAGTGGCGGCGACCTACCTTAGGGGCATTCCACGAAAACGTCTACTTTGTCGGGCACGTGATGGCTATGGCAGCTACATTAAAAACAAATAAAATGTCCTAAATGACATTATCAATTCAGAAATCAAGTTATGAAATATTGACATACCAAAAATGTACTTCCTAACTATGTTGGAAGTATGAAAAAAATGGCGTCACGTGCCCGACATTCTGGTGGAATGCCCCCTTACATGCCTTTAACTTGAGTTGCCGTCAATATTATTATCAGATTTGAAAATCTGATAATAATGGCATAATTAATTGTTCAAATACCACTAAATGAAATGGAAAATTTAGGTTTTCTATCACTACACTTTTAGTGTCAAACACCAAGCGAAAACATCAAACATCGGCCGTTTAGGAGCGGACGATATTACGTATTCAAGGTCGAGGCGCAGACAGTGCGATCCGTACTGAAGCATTCTTACAGTAGAAATTCTTTTTCTAGAGCGAATTCACTTAGCTTTGTACCTGACGAACAATACTCATTATCTGCATTGTTAACTGTGGCCACAACTTCGACTTCGAGATGTAAGGCATTATAGTGCACATAATTTTTACACTAAATTAGTCTTTAAGTCGAGCAAAATAAGGTTTACTCTTAAACAAAGAGAACACAGATGTTGGTCACTTCGTAAGTGAAAGAGCAGCGAAGTACGTATCGATGCTTAGAAAGACGAACGATGTATTCTCTTTGTTTAAGTGTAAACCTTAATTCGTTTGACTTAAAGACTAATTTAGTGTAAAAGCTATTTGCACTTATAGTGCCTTACATTTCGAAGTGGTAGTGGTGGCCACAGTTAACAATGCAGACAATGAGTATTGTTCGTCAGGTACACAGCTAAGTGAATTCGCTCTAGAAAAAGAATTTCTACTGTACGCATTCGTAAAGCTTCCTATTATTATTTATGGTCTTCCTGACCATAAATAATAATATCAGTAATGAGGTCATCGAAGAATGAACCAACGATTGCCCTGTTAAAAGTCTTAGACGGCCGACTGCATGCGCTTAGACTGTGAAATCAACATTGTTGTTTATGAAAGCGAACAATTGCGCAAATTTTGCAGATTTGTGTTTCTGTTTAGTAGGTCTTCCACGTTTGTATTTGTAAACAACCCATAGAATAACAAAAACAAATACACACCGAGAGTTCCCCAGTTGTTTCTATTTTCATCTATATGTTACCTCAAAACTACGTAATTGAAAGAGTGTACTTCTGAATAAATCCAAATTTTCAATATCCTGTACTGACGATGGGCTAGATGTAGGGTTGCCAGATCGAATGACCCAATATCGGGAGAAAAAAACAACATTCCGGGATTTTGGGACTTTAGTCGGGGGATGCCCCGCGCGCTAGACGCGGAGCGTCGGAGCGGCAAAATTTAGTTTGACGAAAATTCGGAACTTTAAATTATTGTTTTACAAAATGAAGTTGTTTTACGGGAGTTTTTTTTTCTTTATCGGGAGTCGGGAGGACATACAAAAATTCGGGAGAATCCCGCCAAACCCGGCCATCTGGCCACCCTACATGAGAAATTTAGTGCCTGCTCGGCGAATGAGTTAATTATTTCTTGTTTTATTTTTATTGTGCTCGGTTACTCGGTGATATACATACATCTGTGTATCTAAATACATACCGAGTAAAGATTTTAAGAGTCACAATAATAAAATCAACAAATATTTACCGTGTGTTTGAGTAAATAACTAATCTCCCGACATTTGTAATTATGAAGATGTTATAAAACATAACTACAACTCGTGTTAAACTTGGTTTTCTTGCCGTAAACAAAAGGACGTAGCTTACCTGAATGTTCTATCAAGACATGCTCTTTAGTGCTGTGGCAAAGCATAAGTATGACAGTTAGTCTGGCTGAGATAAACCAAAGACTACAATATTATACTAGTTTAAGATAAACACAGATAAATAAAACCAACACTGTAATTTATCCGTTTCAGCGTTAATAAATTATCTAAATTAGTTATGTTATGATACATATTAAATACTAAGTATTATTTGTACAAGCGAAGTGTTTTTATAGATTTAGGTAATTTATCAATTTCAAAAAAGATGTCGTCCGTATTTAAGGTATTGATTTAACAAAATGTTAATATTGTTCCTTTATGTAACGAAAGTTACGGTAACTTTAACTACAGACATTTTCTCTTGAAAACGATCCTTATCCGTTCCAGCATTAATAAAATATCCAAATTAAGTTTTATGCATGTACAGGCGAAGTATTTTTATAGATTTAGGTAATTTATCAATTTAGTCCAATCCTGCTTAGCTAGCCAAGTTATTTAGTAGCTAACCGGTTTCTACCCCCAACATAACAAAAACAATGTTTTACAATAAAATGAATTGAATATCGCTCACAACATTACACATAAAGTTAATTCACAAGTGAACTTCAGTATTTTACCTAAAGTAGAATCAGTGCTTATATTTTGAGATTAGGTAAATTTTTGAAAGATGTCTCCCAAACTATTTTTTAAAATATGTCTAATGCAAGGACCTTAAAATAAATTGCCGGACGGAGTCTCGCCAGCAGAGAACTGAAGCCATTTTTAATAATACGAGCCGCACGTACATATTAATTATTTCCTATTGCGAGCAGCATGCACACATAGGTAGCCGGCTTATTAGACATGCTTCAGTTCTTTGTAAGCGAGGCTCCGTCCAGCTATTTTAAGGTCCTTGGTCTATTGCAATAATGCTGTAAGACAGCTGCTACCTAAATTTTACTGACTTTTGACATTGAAAATTATTAATAAAATGTTACACCTACTATCTAAATCTAGTCACACATGACAACGTGCGTGTTTGTCATGTCAATAGCGCGTGTCGAAGTCATAGCAGTATTTCCCTGGCTACTTGTGAATGTCATCATGTACCGCAGTGTTATAAAATATATCATGTCAATAAAAACTAATCCAAGAGATAAAGAATTGTTTAAAGAATATACTTGCATACAATAAAACAGTGTTTGAACTGGCAATTACTGTGGCTGTTGGTGTCATTCTGTGATTTCCATTCGTAAATGTAATGTACCTACGATATTACTTCTTTATTATTATTGTTGTAAGTTTTGGGCCTTTTATATGCCGATTCGACCATTGCTGATCTATTGTGGCAGCCCTTTTGTTATATTTCACTGCAGAGGCCCGTCGAGTCTAGAAAATTCCAGATTCTTTGGGCAGTGAGTAGTTGTATCTCATCCGGAAACAAAATGTGTCGCCCTAGATGGATACTGCGTTTGCGCATGATTGGTCCGCATGAGCAAATGATGTTAATGGCAGTCTCCTTCATCCATATTACTTCTTAGCCATGGATGTTCACTGCTGAACATAGGCCTCCCTCATAGATCGACACAGAGTGCCGTCCTGTGCTGAGCGAGGTCGCTTGTCCACCGAGTCAGGGGCCGCGCTTACGCATCGCGCAGCCGTTCACTTTTCTACCTCAACGGTTATCCATTCTTGGGGCTATATGGATTGCCCCTGCAACTACCATTTCAACCACACAGCCATTCAATCCTGCGAGCTAGGTTCGTTAGTTTGGTTCTTCTGTGGATATCATTATAACATATCATTTCTGATTCAATCGTCGAAAGAATCTCCGAGCATAGCCCTTTTCATTTTAAGTTGAACCGCCTTATTAATCCCAGTATGAACGACTATATTTCAATTATGTATGTTATCACTGGTCCAGTCATAGAAGCCACGACACACAATACTTATATTGCTTATAACAAGAAAAATATATTATTTATGTTGCTTTAGAGGCCGAAATTAGATAATAAATAATCATCTCGGGATCGTCACCTACCGATTGACAGTTCAATCTTACATTAGATACAACAAGAACAATTCAATGCTTCAAGAACCCATTGAACCGTATGTGACGATAATGAACTTAATACTGTTGTTAAAAACAATTTTTGCTTATCGCACCATATCAGGTTAGAACCGAATAATTATTATTGTTATAAGTACTTGTTTTATCTCATTCATGCTTGACGTAAAAATTCCGATAGCCGAATTACGACAACAAGACAATAGGAAACTTTTGAATATGTTTTGGCAACAGTGTCAATTCAATTCAATACAATAACAAGTTGGCATAACGATTAATGTCAAACTACAAGCATAACAATTTTATACTTGACTGATATTGAGTACGTTCACCTTGCATTGCTAAGGGCCCCACAGACTCTCAGTTTAGACGCAGTCCCAAATCCGATCATGCCGTTCCTTGACTAAAATATATTAACCCTCGACACTAAATTCATACTTGCTCGCCATATTACCCAAATCAAATCATGTATTGTGTACTACAGGTAGTTTATACACCTGTATAAACACACACTACCCTTACAAAAATTATATTCACGCAGGGCCCTATGGTACGTTAGGTAAGCGCTAAGCTAACCGCTATCAGAACCTACAGCATCCAGGTCCTGTGCATGGAGATCTTCAGGTTCCTCAATCGCGGGGCTGGGTAAAAGGTACGTTTAGGTCCTAAATAGGTGTCCTAAATTTTGTCTCTAATGTAAATCGACTCTACTATTTATAAGGAACAAATATATACTTATAACTACTACACTTGGATTACTATAACAGCCACAAATTGTAATCTAAAGTAGCCGACCGCACCAAGCGTTGAAAACGGCCCATACAAAACGCACCCATCCCATCCTGTGACGTCATCTCTTGTCCACGCTGTACTAAGTCTGTATGAAAAAAATAGTATTTTGCCATTTTTAGCACGAAAACATGCGTTTAAGCACATAGTTGTATTTCATTTATTTTTTCAGTGTTATTTAAACATTCTGAAATTAACTTTAACTTTTCTTTAAGACGATAAAAAAATATCGAAATTTTTTAAAACTTTGTGGTCTCATAACTTTATAATTTTTATATAGTATTTGTTTATTTCTTCTGTGTTATAATAATTTAGTATTTTTCAATCCAAGTGACTATATTATTTTGTAAAATTCAACATTAGTCAACATCCCCATTGTACCGTGGTAACAAACCGCACTGTACGGATGTCTGGCAGTGGTAGCGCTCGTAGTGCGAAGCCAGCACCATGCTGTTGGCTTCGCAACCGTTGTTGTGACGCCCGGAGACAGGAAGGGCCACCTCTCGCGTGGGACATGTGGAAACGCAGTCCGATCCGCATTTCCCTTCTTGTTACAGCACAAGTTGTCCAGTACGGGGAAGGGAAGTTACTGGAACAATTATTTACTGTTATAACTACAGTCACGACAACGACCCTAAACCTACTGATACTGATTTTCTACTAAACTTACCGGATTTCCCGGCCGTAAAGAACCAAGCAAGCCGCAAGAAAGAGCCGCAGAAGAAAGTAATGAGCAAAGGGCCTCGTTGGGGCACCCCTCGGCGCACAAAATAAGCCGCCGTTTTTACTGCTTTACTGCGCACTCGCAGGAACACGCCCACGAAAAATAGCTTGGCGGAACCCTCTAACCGCACCACAAAATAACCCGACTAACTTTTATTATATATAACGGATTATTACAATTTATTAATTAATTGTTCATACAATGAATCTGGGTTTTCAAATGGCAAAAAATCAACTGTCAAAACTCACAAAGGGAACACGAATGAAATTTACAAATTCAAGTTTAATTCGAAAGGAACTGACGGCCAGTAAGAAAAAAATAAAATCTACCATGCAGGTTACGCTGCAGTACGTACTGACTATACTCACGGACAATGAATTCGGGTCATTTTCTATATAATTGTCCATAGAAAAAGACCCGAAACATAAAATCTTAACAAAACAAAACAAGACACAAACTCAGCCCTTATCACAACGCTTGACTTATAAAATCAACACAAACAAACAACAGCCGCCTAGGCACCTATAGCCAATGTAAACAAAACACTATCGCGTACTATTCCGCAATTCACACGTATTATAAATACCACGCTGCCTAGTCGTGCAAACTGTATCCATGTGTGTGTTGCAGTGCACTTTCTGTGCCTCTTTAATAGCGAAACGTCCCACAGGCTTAGAAGCTTCGCAGTTGCTTACGTCTTTTTGGAATAGAAAGTTACTTCTAGTAGTATAGTACACGGATGTGTTGGTTTTATAGCATATTAATATAGTTAAATAGTAAAAGGCCGCATATTCATTAGTTATAACAACGTATGCACCTTTTTAGACGTCCGCCGTCGAGCACGTTAATGGAAACGTGGTTCTGTCTGTCATATGAGAACGGCACTTGTCTATTTCGCTTCGTTAATGCAATCAAATATCACTATGACTAATGCACGTGTATGTTGAACAGTACTATCGGCCCTTTTATTTGTGCTATAAAGAAAACTTATAGTACCGAGAGTCGTACCTATGTCCAGCAGTGAACGTCTTTTATTTTTTCCCTTAAGTGAAATACTTAAATGTTGTCAATCAATAGCTAAGCAATTTTATAATAGTGCCACACTATTATCAGGCTTAATAAATTACAGAAAAACTAAAAACTTGGTTTTTTACGAGCCGTAAACAAACGCGACCATTCTTTTAATGAGTTGTTTAACTACACCCTAGGGAAATTTAAAATCGTGACTTTAATACCGTAATCCTATTATCCACTCACTTGCTTTCGGTAGCTAGAGCTGCCAACTTTGCGCACCTACGATTTGATTTTGGTAGCCGGAGCTACCAGGCGACGTTTGTACAATATTTTATTTTTAATCTGTAAAGCGTGCTTTAGACGACGTTCAAACTCTGTTCAAATGATAGAGAAATAACATGGCAACACAGAAAAAAAAGGGCAGCCAACATAGTAGACTGAAAATATTTTTAAACAGTGTTACTTTACAAGGTGTTGTCAAAGTGAAGTTCAAGTCAGATTTTGTGAAAGTGCGGAGTGTTTAGAAAATGCCGTAAGTACTCAAATTACTATTTTATTATTAAAGTTATATATCAAACGATTCAGTGTTTATCCATCTAGCAGATTGTAACAATATTTTAGTGCCAAACTCATAATTATGAATCACATCTTCACTTGAAAGTAATTTAACAGATTTTTTTCCAGTAACTTGTGAATTAAATGGCTCATATTTTAAAGACTTTCGAATAATTCTTTTCTAACTTATAGTAATTAAATAGCTTGACTATTAAGTTTTTTAATTAAACCATAAAATCAATCAATAGAGGATTTATTACACAGGATTAGCGAAAGAAACAAGTGACAGTAAATTGTAAGTACGGGTGTGGTAGCGCTAGCCACCAGCGAAACAATTCATTCATACATATCGCTTCAAGGTTGTAAGACTTGTAAGGCATGCGGCACACCAGACGCGCTGTGAGCGCGTTTGAGATATTTGTTTTTTTGTACTTACTGATATTTGAACAATGTTATCTATCATTAATTTTGGTGTTTCGGTTATTTTAATAAATATTTTATTGTATGTGTGTATCCATTCCGAATGTTCAATGAGTATATTTTGGAAAGATAAGAGGAGAAACTTTTTTGTTTTTAGTTAACTGGTGGCTTTGTATTTGATAAATACATATTTGGTAGATAGAAAATACTTTTGATTGAAATACTTTTACTTTTTAACACTTCATAAAATACATTTTATAAAAAATAAGAAACTATACAATAACGGAAGTTGAATGAAATTGCATCTTGGGCTACTTAGTTGATAACTTTTAATATTACAAAAATACACACTAAAATCTAACTAACGTCTTCAAATATGGTTATATACTCGTTTACTACCAATTCTGTCTGAATAAAATAGCAAAACTTAATGGAATGCGTCTTCATCTACGATTTGTATACTTCTTAATTTAAAAAATATTTTGGCTGAGGGACTGTTCCCTGCACAAATAAAAACACATCATACATCTGTATGTATGATGTGTTTTTATTTGTGCATTAATTTTACGCTTATCTAGGATATTTTACTTTGTTTGAGCAGACCAGCAAAATCAAAAAACTAAGAAACCGGACGCAGTCGTGGACGCGGTCGTGGACGAGGGCAAGGACGAGGGCGAGGAAGAGGAAAAGTTGAACCAAGGGAACTCCTTTCCTCAAGAGAAACAAGCTCCACCTGAACATCCCCCATCTCCTGTTCCGGGTCCTAGTTCCAGGTAACTTATTCAATTCAACTGGTGATCGTATGTTATTGTTTGTAAAAAATCCTTTTCATTTTTGTTTTTTTTTTCAGTAGACCATATGACGAGGAAACACAAATTATTTTGAAGCGATACTCCAGGACAATCATTTCGTCGGCCAATGAGCGTCGAAAAATAGTCGATGCGTATGGTGTAAGCAGTCTCGCTCGAAATATATATGCAAGCTATGTAAAGTATCACTTTGCTTAGATGTATGTTTCGAGGAGTACCATACGAAATATTAGTACTTTCGGCATCGGCGGGGCTATTTTGTATGTAAAGGTCGCTATTATTCAAAAGTAAACATGCAATCGAGGGCTTTCTTTATTACCTCCCATGTTGTGTACATCATTTTAAGCCTACACTTGGCCAGAAAGCGGCTTTAAAAGCCACTTTATGGCCAGGTGTGGCATAAAATCCTTATCCTTACTTCCAACAATAGATTATTTGTCAAATTAGATAGTTAACGAGTTCATATTTTTAAATCCATCTATTGTGGATATATTGCATACATTATTCACTATCCGTATAACCTAGTCGTTTTAAACCTGACGTTTTACAGATTTGGGCATTTTGTAACTAAGGCATTTTGACAATCAAAACCTTTTGCTAAGATAGCCCTTATACATTTAAAACCTTATGCAAATAAGTCATTCTGCCTACTTGTACATTTCACGACCTAGGCATTTTGCTAAGTAAGTCTTTATAAAAGTAAAACTTTGCATACCATGGCAAAATAAAACGTTGACCTCTTGAACTGAAGTGAACCCATTAATTATTTTAAAAGTAAGTTTTATTTTATAGATTTCGCAGATTCATATAATTTGTACAGCGAAATGACATAAAAAATCTCTAAAAACCATTATTAACATGCAATTGGCCCCTCAAGGTCAGCGCCATTTGTCAGCACCATTTGAACTAAGTTTTTTTGTTGAAATTATATGTATCAGCTTCAGATATTTCAGCTTAGAAAATAAAACCCATCAAAAACATTACACGTAAAAAGATGCAACTCTCGCAACTCAGTTCTCCTACAACAGAAAAGTTTTGAGATGTAATGTTAAACCAAGTCAGTCCGTGTCCACTGAACTCAATTTCCACAGACTTGCCTATTATTTACCCGAGGAGGATTCTTGGAAAATGAGTTGCTCTCTCAGTTTAAATAAATAGGCAAGTCGGTGAAAATTGAGTTCTGTGGACACCCCCCCAGTACTGACTTACAGCTCAAAACTTTTCTGTTGTAGAAGAACTGCGTTGCGAAACTCGCGTCTTTTTACATCAGAGGTTCTTAAACTTTTTTTGGTCACGGACCCCCTACATTATTTCGAAAACCTTACGGACCCTTTTCGAATACAATCAGAGAAAAAGAGTATAAAGGGCACATGAAAGTTTGTGTTGTATGCATAGCCACGGACCCCCGGCTCTCGTATCACGGACCCCTAAGGGGTCCATGGACCACAGTTTAAGAAACCCTGTTTTACATGTAATGTTTTTGATGGGATCTTATTTCTTTTTGTAAGTCGTCTACCTTTATTTATTTCATTTCAATCCATTCTATTTCCGATTTGAACTACAAAACTAACTTTGTAATCACATGTATTTGTATAGGATTACAAACTTACGTGTGCAGTTGTAACTGAAATTGCAATATTTTTAGGTTTTATAGGACTTGATTGGCTAAAACCTCACTATGTTTAAAATTTGGAGCTTGTAAGTCTGCTAGAAGTTCCTTAGAATTACGATGATCATTAGTCAGTCAGTCAGTGAGTCAGTGACAAAACTAAGGAACTTTGACGTGCAATAGTTCTTAAACTACACGTTCAAATGGAATGTTTTTGAGGATATACTTAAGTCTTATTGTGCCCTATATATACCTGAAAATTCGGGGTTCTAGCTTTAGCCAGCACAAAATTACAGGAGGTTGAAAATGGCTTGAATGGCTTCCAGAAAAGGATTATATACGGCCGTGCCTTTGTTTTGCTCGACTTGGCGGGGGAACTGCCGTGCCCCCACATGTATTAAACCATAAAATAAAATACCATACATTTGAAATATAATTAATGCCGTAGAAATAAAATAAACAATCACCCTCTTTTGGTTTGTATGGAAAATAGACCGTTCACCTCAACCTTGGTTCAACGAACTTATCTTTTTTTATGTTATACGCTACTTAATGTTTTAACCAACTTTTGTTTAGTTTCACCTGCCTCGGTGTCTGTCTGCCTTTGTGTAATCAAATCTTGCAAGTTAAATTTGACCACTTCCCGGTTTTCATTAAACTGAAGCAAACTTTCCAAGGACATGTAAATCAGACAATGCGATATGACACGAAGCTGATCTGCTGATGAAATAATATGACAGCCATAGATAGAATAATCCACATTACGCAAAATAAATCCGCCATGCTCGGGCTCATTTGATTCGTTTTGACGCGCAGTGCGCAGTATGCGATTGTAAAAAAAAGTATAGAGTCTGCAACGAAGGCATGTTAAGTTATTTCATTGTAAGGTATATTTATGCCACACCTGGCCAAAACGTGGCTCTTACCGCACACTGCGCGTACGGAAAAAGCCACTTTCTAGCCAATAAAATTATGTACACAACACATTTCCATCACATATTTACAAAACTTTTGCAATCTCGGAGTTTCTTTGTATTACCACCCTAGTTGTGTAATAGTACATTACACAACTAGGGTGGTAATACAAACAAAGGCCGAGATCGCAGAAGTTTGCGGCCCGAGCTGCAAGCGAGGGACGTAAATATGCGATCGAGGGCTTTCTTTATTACCTCCCGTGTTGTGTACATCATTTTATGTCTCCACTTGGCCAGAAAGCGGCTTTTTTCGTGCGCGCAGCGTGCAGAAAAAGCCATTCTATGGCCAGGTGTGGCATAATATACTATTACCACTTTAGTTGAGTAATGTACTACAATAATATAAAAGAATAGTGTCTTGGTAAAAACTAGCCAAATCATTGTGTATGATGGAACAAAAGCGCTGTCAACACTTTATTTATATTATCTTATTATTTAGTATTGATCAATTTGGTGCTCATTATGGCCGACATTAATAAACTTTTTGAATTATGTCCATTGCTGTTTTATTCTACACCACACTTTTTTTATGACGAGCTGTCACATGTTACAACTTTATATTCACAGCCAATACCTAGAGTGGAGGTCAAGGGATGCATGAGGGGCGAAGAACAGCAATAACTAGACAGGTTTAAATATCACTCTCACCTCACGCCCATCAATTTAAACCCTAGTTCTCAATAGATATGAGCGCTGACGGCAAATTTCGCGGCAGCGGCGTGGCTTTGGATCTTAATATTTTTATTTAAGCCTGATTTGTAATGCAGAAAACCACATTTCTATACCAAGATAACCTGTATTTTATTCTAATAAACGAACGGAGGACATAAACCACCGTAATTGTTTTTTTTTTCAATTTCGCACCTAAAATTGTGTATGTGTGTCGTGGAAGATTGTTTATAGTTGTTATGTATATCTTTCACTTGCGTTATAAACATCAATTGAAGTCGATAAAAACGACGACGCCGCCTAAATACTCGACGCGACTGAGTGAACAAATGCGGGCGGGCTACGGGTGCGAGCGAGAAAACAATCCGCAATTTGTTACGGTGGCGCGACGGCGCTGCGCTAAGATCTAGTTCTCAATTAATTTGATACTAACATTCCATGGAACTTTGAAGAAACGCACGTCAAATGAAGGGCAATTACCTAAAATGTGTAACGTAGTTGAAGTTGCCCTTCAAGTTACATTTAATTTTTTCAACCTGCTTAGAATAGATAGATACACTAAGAAGATTTTATTTGACCTTATTGCACAATATATGCCTGTCTAAAAATTACATAATACAAAAAAAATTGCGTAGTCGGTCAAAAATTATGCACTTATTACGCAGTATACAATTATTCTACAAACAACGTATGTACATATATGTAGTTATTGTTGGATTCATACTTTTTTCTCAAGTCAAAATCACGAACATATCTTTAATTTTCCTCTCGGACTGGGTTGACGTTGAAAAAAATTCGTCATAACAAATGTTTTTATTAAATCATTTATTACACGTTTTTACATTCACGTCAGCATTCACACTGCGTTGTATGTTATTTTTTTACCATTTAGAAATAATTCAAAACAGACCACGTTCAATCGTATCTTATTACCTAGTCGCCAGCACCATACACAACAATCAAAAAGCACCAATCTCACAATATAGTAATTGAATTACCTTTTAGTTCTACATTTACTTAAAAATAAATTTAATAATGTCTAGCAAGTACAAACAGAAAAGTAAATTTAATCAAAAGTAGACAAAACTTTTGCTTTTACAAAGTTTTATTCACCAAACAATTATTTATATAAGTTATTACTGAAAATAACGTATGCTCAATTTTTAAAGTACTGCATAGGTAAATTCTGTGTTGCGCGCACTGTGCCGCGACCTTAACGGCTGGGCTGCCGATGTAGCAGCCATCTTTGTTTTGTTTTGTTGGTCAGTACGAGCGCGAACCAGTCACGTGTTGCGAAAAATGTATACCGGCGTGTTTATTTATCATAAAATCTGTGTAATTATGTGTATTTAAGGTTTCTAATTGTGTAATGTTGTGTTGTGGTTACAAACTGTGATTATAATGTGTTAATTTAAGGTGATGACGTGATTTTAAGTTATTTCTATCATGTTTTTGATCGGCCCAACGAAAGTTCGGCAGGTACGTACATTGTGTTTGTTGTTGTTTTGACTTTATAACCGCAATTAACATGCTAGTTGCCAAATAAGTAAAATCAGAATTTAAGATTATTAGTTGTTTGTTCTAACTAGGACAATATTTTAGTTATTACGCTTCTAAATTATCCATAAATAAATACTAAACCTGGCGAACGGTTTCGTTCCGTATTTCCGTTTTTCTTGCGTGTCTATTTTAAATGAAGTGATGTTTACCATAGAATTTTATACGAACACTTGTACAGTATTTGGTATCAAAAGAAAGGTAATTTAATCTACTTTTTAATGTATTTAAAAACAAACAGGGTTATCGCTTTAGATTTTTTATTAAAAATACAATTCTCCTCGAAGTCGTCAACTTTATCAATGCGTCAACTTTACGCATTTTTTATAATTATTTTTACTAGAATAACTCATATAATGAGTAACAAAATTAAATTCTTTGTTTCTTTGGCTTTTTAGTGTAAAAAAATCTTACCAATTGGTTCAGTAGAAGCCAAATTATGAATTTTTGAATTAAACTCGACATCGCGCCGGCATTTCGCTCCTTGAAAATCATAACGTCATTAAACGAAAAACACGATTTTTGGGTACGGGGCTTGAAAGTTTCCGAAATATTAAAACGTCTAAAACTACTTTATTTGTAATAAAAGTATCATTTTTATACTGTGTTTTGTTAAATACGTGACTATGCTTTTTACCGATAAGAGTAGATTCTGTCTTTTATGTTTTGTTTATCTGATAATTGAATTTAAAGAAAATAATAATGTCACTTTTCCATTAATTTTTGCTTAATGTCACTTTTCAAGCCTGTGATTTCCTAAATTTTAATTTAGTTTAAGGAACAATGACACTATATCTGGTTATTTGGAAGAAAAATCCATGTTTTTGTATAAATACTCTTAAAGAAAACTTGTTAAATGACATTTATTAACGCAAATGACTATCAGTCTCAAAAACAGTTAATAATTTTATTAATTACACACCATGACATTAAACAAGAAGTCTCAAAATAATCAAACAGCAGTAATGTTGGAAGCAGCTTCTAGCAGTTATAACGGCTTTAAACATAAAACAGCATTTTTCAATTGACAAAACGAGTGAATTTATAGTAATTTGAGCCGGCAAAATTGACACTACATCGAAAATGACGATTAATAATGCTAAAAATAATTTTAGTTATTAAAACCACAATGTCATTTAACGTACTAAAAATACAGTACATCTTTATTATAAGCCTGCATCAAGACTCGAAATTCAAAATAAAACGGTCATTATTGATATACTGTCATTTTAACAGTCTTAACACAAAGTATAACATTAAAAATTGCAAGAGGACAAGTGTCATTAAAGCGAAAATTACACTATTGCTTTAATTTGAGTCTTGATATTGATACTACATTAAAAGTTTGATCTGACATATTACGAATAAATACTGTATTCCATTGAAAAATGTTAGTACTTTTCGTTTAATATCACAGAATACCGTCATTAAGCAGAAAATGACAACGTTCTTCACAAAATCCACTGAATTTCACTGTATTTCTAATGATAGTGACACTGTTCCAAAAAGGCGCGCGTCAATTTCCACTATTCGCCGTAATGACACTAGCGCCCCCTGCCGTTTTAAATAGAGCTAGAGCAATAGGTGTCTTTGTATGGCGTTCTTTACAATCACGTGAGTTAGATGGCGTTGTTAACTCAAAAACGTCATTTTTTGGATAGTGACGTTATGATTTTCAAGGAGCGATTTGTCATAAAAGGCGAAACAATTTAGGCTGCCATTTTTAAAATCCCAAAGCAAGTGAGTGGTTATACCGACTATTTTTGTTCTACAAAATTCTCTAATTCAAAACTCTTGAGTCCAGAGATAATGGAATAGACTGCGAAAACGATTATTAAAAGCCCAACTACAAAGTAAATATAGGATAGCATACCGTTCATTTGCATTATTTGCAATAAAAGGTAAAACAACTAATTTCGGTATGTGGTCTGGTTTTCTAATTACTTGTCTGGCTGTTTTTGTAAACTGGTTTGGAACATAGAAAAAATCATTAGTAATACAATTTTTCGAATTGGTGTTGTGGTAAAAACATCGTTAGGGACATTTTTATATCAACTCCAATTTCTATACGACAAACTTTTCTCAAACATGCAATGAAATGTTGACATTACTTGCCTTATAATAGGCCGCAAAGTACCTTGTTTCCGGTGCGGCTTGACGCTTGGCATTTAATGGAATTTCATACAACATTGCCGGCCTAGGCCTGGCGTTCAGCCATTAAAAAATAGTACATTACTGCAGAGGCCGGGAAATAAGGGGTTGCCGGCCGAGTACATATAGCTGGCCGAGCGAAGCGAGGCCAGATAGTTACGCGGCTTTCAATCACACGTTTAATTATATTACAAACGAGACTGATAGCCAAATTCCGAGTTACCACAGCCAGTAAAAACATATTCTTATTTTAAATTTAGATTAGGTACATTAAGAAAATTTTTGACTAAATTAGTTTTCTCTCCAAATTACAAAATTTCCGCCATCGCTAATCCTCACATGAAACTCTACTAATATACCTATACATAAGTGTTTCAAAATTGAAAAATTAATTAAATCAAACTCTAATATAAGGATGAAAAGGGATTAACCACATATGGTATACTAAAGTGAAACTTGGCTTTCATATTTGCCGTGCAAATAAAACTGGCGTTGGTTCGTGTTGATAAAAGGCTTATGCGGAGATTAAACCTCGGCGGAACCTATCGGCTTTCCTAATTTTGGGCATTTCTACGAGCGCTTCCGTTAAAATTTTTCAGCTATTCCTACAGTACTATTTTTTTCTGGCCTATTTGAGTTTTGGTAAAGAGAGACTTCTGTACGTATAGTATCTATTTTGTGGTAGTATTGTTTTTTTTTTATCTCTCTGTAATTAGTACAGCAGGTCCTCGCTACTTACTTTGTGCCGGAATAAAGTAGCTTTTTAACTAACTGCTTAGCTGCACAGCTAATAATGTACAGTCAGCTCCAGAGATAAGTATACCCCCTAGAGTATGTGCGGAAAGAGAATAGGATTAATTTTGGGGGGCGCTGTAAGGCTTTTCTACCGAATGTGCCGTATTTTCTGTTCTGTGGCCATACTGTTAGGTTAGTTCCGTTTTTCGCCACGCCTATTCTCTTTCCGCACAGACTCTACCACACTGCGAATGTATGAGAGGGGGGCTACTTATCTCTGCAGCTGACAATTTAGTACTGATGGAAATGGGTCAGCTAAGCTGAGCTACGAAAATTGGTACACGACCTTACCTACATGCTTATCATATCCTCTAATGGAAAAGCAACCTTAGGGAGATAGAAACGCCTACAGAAATGCCCGTTTTATTTAACGTGTTGATGTCAACTTTTGTACTGGTACATACATAGTCGACAATAACTTTACTATTAAATAGTAAATTAGAATTTTGTGATATATGTTTTTTTGTTTCAGACATTTTAAAAAGTATTTATAAGAGTAGTATGACTTATGTATGGCACTAAACTTTAGTAAACCGTCCAAGTGGTACCCTAAGTACTGCTTGTATGGTAGAAAATGTTTAAATAGATGAAAATTAATAAATTTATTTGATCTTATGTTTCTAATCATGTAAGTTATGACTAATTATGACTGATATTGTGATATTGACTAAAATTGTTATAAAAATCAGAAGTTTTCTGTATTAAAAATTACAAAAACTGATTTATGAAAATTATAAAAGATTTGATTAAGAAATTTAAAATATAACGATTTCTTTTATTTAACCCCTTTTATTATTATTAACACCCATTACCTTAATTTATGATCAATCGGATGTTTCGTATTTACTTATAATTAACAATAATTGAGATACTTGATATTTTTCGCATTTTTGAAGTTTTTGTTTGAAAAACTTCCAAATTAGCTAGATTATTGGGACAACAAATACCTATATTTGATCTTTAATCTTAGGAGATTCGTTTGGTACCAACCATTCCATAACTTCGCAGTAGAAGTGTATTTTTCACGATCACAAACTTTAAACTCATTTTTATCAACTCGTACATGGCAAAATGCCATGTCATTTTGCAAAAAAATAGTGGTGGCATCTATTGACATGATTCTTTTTTACGTCGATACCTCATTTTATCTAGTTTTTGGCGGTATCAATAACTCCATACCGCTTAAGTGGACTTTTTTGGTTTTCACAGTCACATATTACTAAAACTTCAATAGTCAATTATCGTCATACTCTCTGTTCCATCGGTACGCAACGCAATTCTTACTTTGAATTGTAAGTTAAATGAAATTTCGCAAATCACCGAGCGTCTGTCAAAAACAAGACCTAGTTATATTTCAGTGAAAATAACAAGAAATTTAATACTTAGTAACGTTTCGTGGGCGGCGAATATAATGGCAAATGGCCAATTACGTGTCTAAACTGATAAGGTTAGGGCTAAAACGTCCGCGAATAAACCTAAAAGTAATTAACATTACCAGGAACAAAAAGAGGAGGTGGAATATTAATCGAATTGAGACGATGACTCATGTATGTTAAATTTTATAACTAGCTGCAGTTTTAGGGAAATACATTACCTTAAAAAGATTTAATAGTATTTTATGGGACTGTACGCAATGAGAGGCATTAAAACACGAGTGTGGTTTTATGAAACGAGCCGCACGTCACACGAGTGCTTCAATACCTTATTATGTTCAGTTACACAGTGCTTTATCTACGCACATATTATAAAGCCTAAATGATGTGTTCGGGAACCATAAGAATGACCGCTATTGCATCGCAGCGCAGCCAGTGCCGACTATATTATTAGCGATTTCGAAAATATTATGATTTTTCATACAATATAATCACACCGTCACAGGCAACACACTGAGGTTACACTAATGGTTGCAATGATGGTGGTCATTATATACGGTTTGCGAACGCATAAGGCACTGTTCCCACCGCCGGCAAGTAAGCGAGTAAAGTTAGGCGAGAAACTCTACATTCCCAATCTGGAATGTTCTATTAATCACACTGTGCCTAATCAGCCCGCAATGAACCCTCGCGCAACTTTACTACTCACCAGCGGTGGGACCAGTGCCTAAAAGAGGATTCAAATATGGGTGTAGCTAAAGATAATTTTATTTAAAAAGAATACAAATTTAATACACTAATTTACAGTTAATCGTAAGAAGAGTACCTACCTATTTTATCATCGACCTATGAGAATACAATCGCTATATTTAAAGCGTGTCCTATTCAATTGCCTGCGTATACAATTTGTTGTTTAGTGCTCTATTTTAATTTGGGCAATGAACAACTTTGCAAACAGATCTAAAATAGTTTGATCCATTTGCGGGTAAATATTTGCACAAATGATTTCATTTCGTATAAACGTACAGTTAATGGACCTGGGGGATTTAGAATTTTAGATGTAACACAATTACTTTGAAATTGCGAGTATTATTTTTAAAAGAAATAGGAGTGTACTGTTATTCTATCATTTAAAAGCGCGAGCGTAGCGTTTACGTTCAGTGTGTGCAAAAAGTATAAAAAAAAATAACAGACTGATTTAGTTTTTAGATTTTTTTTTCAAAATGGCTGTTCTATGGGGTTACATACTCGTGAGATTTACAGCTCACAGAGATATAAATGGCAAACGAGCAGACAAGACACCAAGAGTAACTCACGCGCAGCACTCATAGTCCCAGGTGACCCCCTCAGGGCCCTGGGCAGTTTTTGCATAATTAATCTCTCCTTATTGCCCAAAGTGGCCAATTTTTGACAAAACGGGACACAGACAATTTAAAAAAAACGAGACATCTCTACCTCTAGCACAATTAGGCGCAACTTCACTTGTCGCGCGACAGAGCACGACCTGTCACTGTCACGCTATATTGAGTGGAAAGAGACAGGTAGTATTCGTCGCGCCACAATGAGTCGCGTGTCACAGTTGTGCTAGTGCTAGAGGTACTGACATAAAGTCCAGAAATTTCCGCCCAAGGATATGCAACACAAGTGAGGAGCCTAATCATTACTGACCTTTGAGAACCTGTATACTCGTTTTTATCTAAATATCAGTCTATATTTAGAGTTGACGCAAGAAACGGTAACATTTGTTGATAATATGGCAATAAAGCTTGCTCATATATTTGATAAGATAGCCCCTAAGGGCTTTATCACACTAGTGATTTGTAGGCGAGCCGCGAGCGAGTTTCCATACAAAACCAGCGACATTTGTATGGAAACTCGCCCGCAGCTCGCTCGCAAATCGCTAGTGTGATAAGGCTCTAAAAGATAAAAAGTTAGTTTATCTACTTTAATTACAAACAACGATAATATATTATCAAATAAATTTGCGCATTGACCAAAAATCAAAATCAAAGGTAAATCAATAAATTACCGAATTCTATCAGTCTCAATAATAAGGTCCTAATTTATTAGTTGCAGATATTTTTACAGCTGATAGTACTCGGTCTCTGGAGTATATTAAAGCATGAAACATTATAGCTTTTACGATGTTTTTTTGGAGAAAAAGGAAAAACAAATTTGCTACGTAATAACACCCTGTTAATGTGATTACTAAATGAAAACTCATTGAACAGATTCTAGTAGCTCTTTTACGTACCACTTAACTGTAACTGGCCACTTCACGTAGATTAATTAAATGGCATTTGCAGTTTTCCCGCCGAACCGTTACGACATTTACGACAAAAAATCGGTTGTCTGTAAAGTCGGTTTACTGACGATAGTCGAACGTGATAACGTTGAACCTGACTTTGACTTTGACTGAAATTGACATTGACTTTGACTTTGACTGACTTTGACTTTGACTGACTTTGACTTTGACTTTGACTTTGACTTTCTTTGACTTTGACTTTGACTTTGACTTTGACTTAGACTTAGACTTAGACTTTGACTTTGACTTTGACTGTGACTTTGACTTTGACTTTGACTTTGACTTGGACTTGGACTTCGACTTTTTTCCCAATAAGCTGCTACAATGACATTGACACGCTAAAATGATGGCTAAGTGGCCAGTGTAAATATCTGCCGTTCCACGAATATAATGTCAAAGATTTGTTTTAATAATTTTTAAACTACGATTAAAGCAGGCGTAAAACGGAACTGCCAAAGCAGCATCCACTATTTAAATTTAAAGATTTTTGCCAAACTCAGCAGTCTCTCTTGTCATTCAATAGAGATTTTGACAGCCGTATCTTAGGGAATAAGGGCTAATTTATTAACAATTTGTAAGAAACTATCGTCTTAACGACTTTAGTGCTGGAATAATATAAAGTACCTATTTGACAGGTAACGGCCCTGCAAGGTAACGGCCCCGCAAGGTAACGGCAAATGACGTCACACTTTTTCGTGCGTGCAGCCGGCTTCATCGAATTATAAGACGTTATCACGTCAAAAATTGTTGATATGACAGATAGTGTTATTGTGACATGTGATAATGCACATGATGATTTTTTTTTAGACGAAATTATAATATTTTTTTTTGTTAGGTAAATGAAATCAGAAAAGTTATATGAAAAGATTTCTTAATTTCTATTTAAAGTTAATTATTTTAATGTAAAGTATAATGTGTTAAAATATCTGCAACTAATAAATTAGGACCTTATATAACTGTCAAACTTAGTTCACCGTGATGAAGTATAAAGACAGACAAGTAGTCAAACTTTGGCCGTTTAGGAGCGAGTGACACGTAAACAAGGTCAAGGCGCAGACAGTGCAATCCTTACCGCGGAATACGCATTTGTAAAACTTTGCTTGTACGAGTAGTGCGTTCGTTCACGGCGCGTACACATGCAAACAGCGCGATGTATCTTTTGTAGGAAGAAAAACATTGTTATTATAGTGTGACAGTAATCATGAAAATATAAGTACTGTAAAGCAAAATAGACTTGTATTAAGGCTTGATACTCGCACTTTGGAAGACATAAAGAATATTCAACGACTTAAAATGAAGTTTGTCCAGCTGCTTTAAAATATTCACTTAATTCTATACATTTATGCCACACCTGGCCATAAAGTGGCTTTTACCGCACGCTACGCGTACGGAAAAGCCCGCTTTCTGGCCACGTGTAGATATAAAATGATGTACACAACACGGGAGGTAATAAAGAAAGCCCTCGATCGCATATTTACGTCCCTCGCTTGCTCCTCGGGCCGCAAACATTTGCGATCTCGGCCTTTCTTTGTCCATTACCACCCTAGTTGTGTAATGTACTATTATAGAGCGATCGTAGTTAATCATCAAGCATTTTCCGTTTATAGGGATTTTTGGGATCAAAAAAACTAAAACATAAAATCAACTATCAGTTTGTATCAAGGCTCTTTATTACACGATTGCTGAAAGAAAGGAGGGTTATACTCGTAATTCATATTCTCAAAAAAAAAGCCAACAAATCACTCCTGACCAAGAAACACGTAATGGATGATGACGAAACATTTTTATAGGTGCGTTGCGCATCAAAAAGCAAAAACAAACATTTTTCCTAACTCCGCGAGACAAAGTGAAGTAATCTATCAAAGGAAAGGGTAGAAATAACCGTGGCTGAGATTTACTGTCCGAAGAGCTAGAGTTAAAAGGTTTTTGTTAGCTGGAAACGTCACCTTTGCTGTTCGAGCGCGCTTGACCTAGAACCGGGCTCATATCGGCTCTTGACATTATGTCGAACACCCTTGACTGACGCTTTACCGCGGTAACAATTTACCGGTATCTTTGATAAAAAATGGTGCGCCGCGGAAAATATTTTCGCGGACAGCTTGGAATCAATTTGGCACACCTTTTTGTTTGAGATCAATAAGGCTAAGGTGCTTGAATGCCTAAGCGATGGAAATTATTCTATAATTTTATGTTACGTTACTATAAGGCTGGAAATACCATGAAAAATGTTAGTTAGGAGCATTTTGACGAGATTTGAGATTTTTATGTGGTTACTTACTTGAAAGAGAACTGTGTTTAAGCCCAGGCTTTCGAAGAGCGCAGGAACTGAGCTCTGCTGACCCCAACCTGTGCCAAAATGCCCCATTTATGTTTCCATTGACGTAAGCAGTAGTAACTCTATAAAAGGTAGTTCCACGACAGATAGTAACATAAGTTATGTGGTTACGCTCGAAATTTAGTCTCAAATCTCGTCAAAATGTTATTTAGGAGTTCATTGTACTTCGCCGTCGATACGATACTGTAAAGGCAATACAATACAATAATACTTCAATAAGTTTTCAATCCTCTCCTCGCGCATCGCTAGGAGAGGATTGAAAACTTCGCACAAATTTCACTTCAATCCTCGTCTCGTCTCGTCTCGTCCTGCCGGTGGAAAACCACCTTAAAGACGTTACTGAAGAAAGCCTATCCATTTACTATTTTGCTCTATGAAAAGTGACCATGAAATGTTAGTTAGCCACGGCCTTGCCGCACCTTTTTACCGTCGACATTATGGGTTTGCTTATCATAACCATAGTGCACGAATAGTAAGTAGTAATGGGGTAGTACAATAAAGACCTATTTAGGCCAATTCCATGAAAATATAATGGAAGTTACCATTTCATCGGGTGTTTATTTATTTATGGCGTAAATTTAAGTATTAATTTGATCTAAGTATAACTTTAATCCCTATATCCTAAATTTGCACCATCAATGAAGAAACACGCGAGAAATTGGTAACTTACGTTACTCTCTGTCGTGGACTTACCTTTTATAGAGTTACTAATGCTTACGTTAATGGAAATGCTGGGATCAGCAGAGCTCAGTTTTTGCGCTCTTCGAGAGCCTGGGCTTAAACACAGTTCTCTTTCAAGTTGAGGAATGCAACTCGGTTATTTTTTGTACGGAAAAAACCTCGGTTTCAGTTAAAACTCGAGTTTTTTCCATACCTATTAAAAATAATAACCAATTGCAATCCCAACTTTAAAGCTCGTTATCAAATGAGTATATTACCTATTATTCCATTCAGACAGGTTAAGTCAAACTAAACTTTGTTTTAACTTTTCGCGTTCTTCCTGTGGACATCACAAAATTAACATATCTGAAAGCATATCTTTCATTAATACTACTCGATTACTACTAAACCTTTATGATGAAAACATTATGATATGTACTAGACGTTTACTTTAAATCTGTAATACCCTTAAAGCTGAGATATCATCCCTAAAACTGCAAGCAATTTGATTCGAACAGCACGCTAACACAAACAGAGAAACGAGTAGCTGTAGCGGAAACCGCAGTAGTAAATTCTAAACTGCGTCACAAAATAAACCAAACATCAATCCGTGCAATAGCAACAAATAACACCGTATACTACGCTGTTGGCAGAACAAAGACCTATGTTAGTACATATAAGCAACGTTGTTAAATACGACTTGGTTTCGCCTAGCGTATGAGTCAACGTCAGTGGAGGAAATCTAATTCAAACGTGCTTTAGACGAACAATATTTATAACTAGCATTTACCCGCGGCTTCGCTCGCGTTGTTCCCGTTACCGTCCCCAAGGAACTCTTCAGCGGGATATAAAGTATCTATGTTTCAATCCACAACTAGGTCTACTTGCATGCCAAATTTCAGCTTAATCCATCCAGTTGTTAACCCATTTTGTAACAAACATACAAACCTCTCCACAAAATTTCACATTTTTAATATTAGTACGAACGAAGGACGTGACTTCGATGTGGTGGGAATTGGACCATGGGAGGTATAATTTACCTATATCCGTTCAATCAAAAATAGTACTTTTTGATATAAGAGCGGATGGGACTCGGGACGAGTAGAAATGACAGTTCCGCACGTGTATCAAACGACGTTTTTAATATATTTGCGAAAAAATGTCGATGAAACAAAAACATGGCACCGGCTATCACCATTCATCCTTATCAAAAAAAATGTTTTGAAAAGAAACATACAGAATTTAATTAAATTTAAACATGAAAAAGCAAGAAATATGTTTATTATTACTTTATACTTTACTTATTTCTAAATAAATGTGTCATTTAGTGTTCAAAAATTAGCTGGAAAGTAAAAAGCACTAGTGCGCAAAATACAATTTACCTACACAGCAGAGCTTATACAGCAAAGATTTAAGAATCCGTAAGAATGCTGCAGTGCGGATCGCACCGTATGCACCTCGACCTTGAATAGTATCGCGCGCACAGTAGTATCTCTTCGACTGTTTAGGAAAACAGCCAAAGAAAAACTACTTGTCTGTCCTGTCTTTATACTGTAACGTGACTTGCATATTTGCAGTATTGTGTACATATAATATCGTTGTGATATTCTGTTCTATAATTATGTTCCATTATACTTGGTAAATGTCTGTTTATTTGGATTGAGTAACAATAAGTTCTAATGACTGTTTATAAGATATGTTTACTTAATAATTAATCAGTTGAGATCGAAATAAGAAGCAGGTTTCCTCGATAAGTTTTATTTACCTATACATTATGATACAGTGTGTATTTACTAAGAACATTAAAATGGCAAATATTCTCGCTTTGTAGGTTATCCCCTATAGTTTCTGCTCCGCGGCGATGTTAAATGGAATGTGTATGGGTTCGCCCCAAGTGATAAAACTTCGGCCATTTGTCATTTGACCTGTCAGGACGTGGAGCAATGCCTCACCCTGCACCCTAGAGTCCAGCTAGCTCCATAGCTAAGGGACGTGAAGGGGAGCTCCTAAACTTGATCTTCCTATTCGTAAGTAGTTTTAGTTGAAACTATATTTAGATTAAAGAGAAATTTTGCTTATAGTGTAAGACACATCCTGACATCGAATTTCCTTCATTTTTTTACCAATTTTAGTATACAGGGTGGATTCTAATCGGTAATCAGGAGTAGACAAATATTAATATCTAGCTAAAATCAAACTTAATAGGCGAGGTCTCACACAAATACCTCACTGTTTAATTAATTAAAGGTTAAAACATAATTTAAACTAATAACCACTGGATACATGGTCACCTACATTAATTATTGAAGTAAAATCAGGTGATCACGATACGTCAAGTGCCATCGCTTTCGCGGAAAATTTGACAGATCTTAAGTAAATAAACTTTTCTACGAGTATGAGTAGTTAGGGCGTGATAGATAACGAATTAAAATTGATAAAATGGCCGAAAATGAAAATAATGCAATTCCGACGATTTAAGCAGTCGCCACACGAAGGACTGACTCACATGAAACCTTCTCGCTGCTTGCCTATTGCTCCTACGAGGATCCCGAGCAAAGTATCTTTAAATGCGTCGATCCAGATGGTCAGGACGACGTCGAGGCCGGCCGGGTGCTTGAGCGTGGTTTGGCACTGTGAACTGTCCGAAGTCACAGAGGTTTTAGTTCATGCGGTTTATCAAACTGTGCGTGAGAATTGGTACGTTTGGATGAATTTCGTGGAATAATTCTTGAGTTCATCTTCAGCTGTTTGGTTTGTATTGATAAACGTACCTACAATATTGTAACGCTCGATATTTTGAGCACAAATATGGTCGAGGCATGTTTTTTTAATTACTAATTTACTTTTCTCATTCAATATTTGCGACTTCTATGACTTTGTTTACATACATGACAGTGACAAGTTATTACTCATAAATTATCATTGTCATTAATTTTTTAAAGAGGTTGTAATCTCACAGATACAGATTAGTAGGGTGCCAAGGAATTTAGGATAAAAATGATTTCGAAATAAAAATTATCACAGAAAAAAAATTGTTTAGATGTAACTAATTACGACATCAACGTGACCGCTATCAATTACTGAGTTAGAAAAACTGGTACCTGATTACCGATTAGATGCCATCGTGTATAAAGGAAAATAAACATTACTTGCTAGGGTTGCCACCCTAGCAAGTTATGGCAAGTGTCTCTATTTGGCATAAGTTTTATTTATCCGAAAGTATGAGTCAATGTATGTTCTGATTTATTTAAATGTTGTATCTCTATTTCTGTTTGCTTAGGTATTTTGATCTAAATATAGTTCGTTTACCTACCATATAGATTTAGTTTCTCGCTGAATTTGTCTTAATTCTTTAAATAACAGCAAATATATTTGAAAATGAAGCAGTTAGTGACCGTCACTAAACTAATGATCAATATAATACGGCATAATTATATTTCGTCATAAAGAAGACATGAAGTGTATATAAGTATAAGAAGTTTATACGTTATTAAAACGAAATGTAAGTTTGCCTAAACGGATTACGCTTATTGAATAAAAATGCTCGTATTAACCTTAACAAAGTAAACGATGAAAAAACAATATTTAAGTCATAAGCTTTTATATAGAAATTTCTTCTACTTATTTATGGGATCTTATTCAAATTCATTAGTCTACGTTACTATCAGTAGACTACGACGTAGACTCGTCAAAGTATAAAGACGAACAAGTAGTCCAACTTCAGCCGTTTAGGAGCGCGTGACACGTATTCACACAAACGCGCGATAGCACGTCTGTGTGAGTGCGATCCATACTGGAGCATTCTTAAGCATTCTTAAAACTTTGCTTGTAGTGCGCTCGTACACGGCGCGCACACATTCAAGCCACGGTATACGGTAGTTTTTCTTCGAACAAAAGGTATATCGGGAGCGCGCATGTGTGCATGTGTGCGCGCCGTGTACGGACACACCAGAGGCAAGCATTGCCGACTGCGCGAGACTGCCACAGTATGGCGTTCACTCACACAGACGCGCGTCGTGCGTCTGTGTGTAATACGTGTCGCGCGCTCCTAAACGGCCGAAGTCGTATAGTAATTGTCCGTTCAACTGGGCTAATGCTGTTAACGAATACAATGCCATTGAGCGAACAATGCCATTGAGAGAATACAATACCACAAAAAAAAAATAACAATGCGTAACACGAGTAAACCCGGGCGGTCTACCTGGCTCCCCGTTGAATCTGTAAAAGCAAAACGCATTATTATTTTTTTGTTTGAAAGCATTTGCCGCCTTATCATTACGGTTATAGAACCGATAATCCGTTGAAAGCTCATAGTATCTCTAAGTCTTTTCTCTACGGAATACGCACTTGCAGACCGTCGGGCGAATGTGAAATGCAAAACAAATTAAGATCGCACTTATCTATAACTGCATTTACCCTTTACTGTCTAGTAAATAGAATCTAAAATCTAATGATCTTTCAAGGCAGTTATACTTTTTTGACACTATATTCTCGTTATCCTAATTTGTGGTTTACCTCTCAATGGCATTGTATTCGTTAACAACATTAGCCCAGTTGAACGGACAATTACTATACTACTTGGTTGTCTTTATACTTTGTTCAAGCGATGTACCTTTTGTAGGACGAAAAATTACTAGCTAACATGGTCATTGACATAATAACTTGGTAAATATCCCGTTGTTAATAGTAGTTATTAGTAGGAAAATTACTGCTATTATATTGTGACCTCGTTAGACGTCTTTTAAATGGAAAAAAACCTCGTTAAGATTTCTTTCTTTAACTCTTTGTAGTAAAAGAAGCTGCTATAATTTTTCCCTGAGTTGCCATTCGCTACGCTAATTCTCGTAGACCGCGACCAGCATAATTATGTTCCTTACTCCATCGCTCTTTAAAACAATATGAACCATAAGGTAACAGAATACAGTTCACTTTCGCTCAGTTATATTGAAAGTTGTAAATCCTGAGCTTCAGATCTGGGCAGTTTTGGTGGAAAACGAGCGAGTTGGTTGTGGACCGTCGCGCGCTCCTTAACAGTGAGTTGGCCTACTTGTTCGTCTTTATATTTTGACTAGGACGTTTACCTCTTACATCAAAAAAATGTTGAAGTTTGAACTCGGATATGATAAAGATTGTTTTTCCTTAAAAATATTAAAAACCTATGTTTATTGTCGTCATAACAACGATAAGCTTGCTTATTTTGATAATAATTGAGCATAAAGTCAATTGCGTAAGATATCTGTATATAATAGTAAGTAGATAACGTTAAAAAAATCTTATCAAGCGTATGACTTCCGCGCAAATAATAAATAAAATATGTTTAAAGAACGTCATTCAAAAAGAAAAACTACAAGTTCAAGGTTCTCATTTATATCTTCTTTTGAACCTTTCACATGACTAAAACCCATTTTCTTACCTACGTCTGTCTATGTAAAATACTTTATTTCAGACCAACTTTGATCGATAGAGTGTTAGTTCGGAACAAATGCAAAGTTATAGCTATGTTAGTAGTAATTAATTAATACAGGGATTGAAAAAAAACAAGAAGATTGTGGCAGCAGCCAAATGTATCGGCGAGTCGAGTCGAGTTTAGCGTATTCGTAACAAAATGAGTATTCGTCGAGTTGAGTTGCGAGTTGGCGAATTGCTGACTCGCGTGCACTCGCATAACTCGCATTCGTTATCCGATTCGCATCAATTCTAGCCAGAGTTAGGTATGCGAGTTGATTCGAGTTGCGAATGAACTCGATTCGAATCAACTCGTTTAGAGTTATTCGAATCAGACAACTCGACTCGCCCATCACTAGTAGCCGCGCGGTAAAATCGCGGAGTGAGCCACTCCTGATACAAATAACTTAATACACAGGTACGGTTGATGCCAAGCCTTTTCTAATTAACAGGGAAGGGGTTACTCGATCATATTAATCACTCAAAATTCATTAACTGCAAAATCACAGCTGCTCTCTGCGATCAATCAGAACATAATGTGCTAATTACTCACAGTTAAGCGCATACAGTCGGCCGATAGAGTTTAGGGTGCGTTTCCACTGACGCGGAGCTGGGCGAAGAGGAGAGAAACGGACAGTGAGTTGCGCAATCACATTGTTTTCCCTTCCACAGATAGGAGATTGCAAGCACTCTAATTGGTCAACTCACGGTCCATTTTTCACCGCTCCACCGTGTTTTGCGTCAGTAGAACGCACATTTAAGGTTAAAGCACACATACCATACATAACAGCTCGGCACCGGAACATCGGCGGCTCAGCTCGAGCCACTCAGTATTCTTTGTAATAAACTCCATAATGTAACTCACACTTATCGGTGTCGGAACAGGCACAGGCTAGCGGCGCGGTCACCGCGCTTACATCGAGCTACCATGGCGCGTGCGGCTCGCCGCCGGCACGGGTCCGCGAATCGCCCGCGCGCCGTTTGCGGTTCACTGGTTTGTGCCTCGCGGCAAAGTATAAAGACAAACAAGTAGTCCAACTTTGGCCGTTAATATAAAATTTATTTATTGGCGGCTGTGTCACCTAATAGTATGGGTACAGTCTAAGGAATATACAATCTGCAGACGAAAACGTTTAGACAGAATAATCGTGCTTGCGTAGCGAGACACGGGCAGGAGTGGCCTATGTTGAATGTGTTAGATAATAGAACCAGTGTTTAATAGAACTGACGTGAGAGACTACATCTTGTTCTCAATGAGGGTATTTAGAAATCAGAAATCCACCAGCTGGCCGCAGAGTGGCAAAAGGTCTATTTGGCAGTAGATGTCAAAATCAGGTGGTGTGATTGGTGGATCTTGACGCCTACTGTCAAAAAGACCTTTCGCCACCCTGCTGCCAGTTGGAGGGTTTATGATTTCTAAACACCCTCAGTGAAGTTAACGTTTCTTCTTATAGCTTGAACGCAGAGAGTCCGTTTTTATACATATTTTAACTTTGAATCTTAAAGACTATGTACATCTCTGAGGAATGTAGATTATATTAAATATATTAAAAATTCTTCTTTGTACGTGCCAATGTTTAGACGCTTAGAGACCACATACATCTCTAAGAAAAAAATGTTTTAATTTTAGTTTTAAGTTATATTATGTGAGTCACAGGTTTTCTACATTTCTGTAAGTTTGTTTTTTGTAAAGCATGTAATTTAATGATAGTTTAGTAGTTTATTTCTCGTTTCCCATTTTGTATTTTGACGTTTGGAGATCCTTTACACGTTCAAAACATGTTTTGACAACGGAGACCCCTTACATCTCCATTAATTTTAGTGTATGTCTCTTTATTTTCCATTTGTCTTTTAAAATTAATCTTGTTTTGACGCCTAGAGACTCTTTACATCTCTAAAAAATTTAGTTTTACGTTTATTGAAATGTATATTAGTTAAGCACTTGATTGATGCATTGTATTTTTGAAATTGCATTTTCACAATTTATTGTAACGCTCAATGTTTTCTTGAAAAGAGAAACTGGTGAGTTTCTTCCGGCGCTTCTTCTCACCAGAATGTCATTTGCCGAAGCGCCAAAAGAAATAATCAGACAAATGTGAAAGAGCCCTTGAGGCCTACTTGCAGAAATAAATTACTTCATTTCATTTCTTACTCTGCGATTTCGCCGCGCAGCTACTAGTACTACTAGTAGGCGAAAAACACACTGAAATCGCCGCGATTTACGCGCCAGTGTGCGCCACCCCGCGATTTGTCTATACAAATCGATGATTCTACATACAAAGTTGAAAATCGCTGAGTCGCGTGTCGCCGCGATTTTCGCTGCAGTGTGAGATCCGCCGTAGGTTCCAAATTTTGCCCCTCTAGGGGATCCTAGCCAGCGACCAGAAAGATCACGCGTTATGCGACAGAGAGAGATGGTCGAACCTTGCACGTTCCGCCCGGTGATCGGATCTGAACGTGACTTTTGTTACTATTACTTATTCTGCGACACGGGTAGGGCGAGCCTCAATTCTGGACTTAATTTTAGAGCATGTGAGCATAGTACAAGTATGAATATTAGCCAACTCGTCATGATCATTATCATCAGCTGAAAATCATCTACTGCTGGACGCCCACATCCAGCAGACTCCAGCGACCTTTAACAGTTGATCAGTCCATTTTGTACATAACCTAGTTGAAGAATTCGACACAGTACCAACTGTATTTCTTTAAACCGTTTTACCACTGGCGTGTAAGAAACAAATTCCCCTGTCGATTATCGCCCGCTGCCGAGCCAACGGATTGTTCCGCCGGGCTAATTCGTTTCATTACTAACAGTTTTCGCGGGACCGGGCTTAATTAACCTAAACGATCCGGCAGAAGGGCGCTTCGGTATTTCGAAATAACGTTGCAGTGTAGCGATGTGAACAGTACGAAATTAACAGTATTTTACGCTAGACCTGGCCATAAAGTGGCTTTTACCGCACGCTACGCGTATGGAAAAAGCCGCTTTCTGGCCAAGAGTAGACATAAAATTATGTACACAATACAAGAGGTAATTAAGAAAACCCTCGATCACATATTTATTTGTAATACAAAGAAAGCCCGAGATCGCAGATGTTTGCGGCTCGAGCTGCAAGCGAGGGACGTAAATATGCGAACGAGGGCTTTCTTTATTACCTCCCGTGTTGTCTACATCATTTTATGTCTACACTTGGCTAGAAAGCGGCTTTTTCCGTACGCGCAGTGTGCGGAAAAGCCACTTTATGGCCAGGTGTGGCATAAATTTATTTTTTGTACATTGCTTTATGGTATTGTGGTTTCAGTAGCAGCTGCATTGTTTTCAATCGTGTCTGCCTTTGCGAACTTCGCAAAGCAAATTGTTCAAACACAGTTTTTCTGTATTTTAAATTCTCTATCTATTTACGTCCACAGAATTTCCCCACAAGGATACCTATTGTTAACTTAATATATATTGTTAACTTAAAATACCTATTGTTTCTAAACTAAGGACTGTATCACGAAAATCACGAGGTATTCCGCGCCGGTTTCACGGTATCACTGGCAAATCAAACTTCAAGAGCTGAGTTCCCGTTTGCCACACTAAGACTGTCTTTCAAAACTTGCTCCTGCCTCGTTTCGCTGCCTCATTGTTGTACAGAATGGAAACAAGATATCTGCGGTGCTGAGAGAGGTTAAACCGACAGACACACTACTGGCGTAGGAAGGAAGATGCACTTATTTTAATTGTAAATGTTATTATTTAAAATGAAGTCTTAAAACAAATTTAAGTTTTATACCTACGTATGTTACATTGCCGGCTTGCCGATAAACAGCCGTGAATCACTCACGACCATTATGGTCTAAAAAATACAGTTGTTAAATATTAATATGGGCATTTTTATTTTAAAAGCTACGGTTAGGCGAAACTTAAGCTATGTTCAAATACCGTCTAACCTGTCAGTCCGTGACGAAATGTTTGGAGTTTGACACTAATCGTCTGTTCTGTGACGGCCTACTAACTGTCAGTTAAGGACGCACTTTAAATAAAAAATCCCGTATGCTTCACGATATGGTTTATGATTTGGTGATAGGTATGGTTAAGATCATGACAGCCACGACCACTCTGCCGAGAGTGTAACGACAAAGGTGAAGAAGATGGTTAAGATTGTAAGGATAAAAATACAAATAAAAAAATAAAAAAAATTAAACTGTTTATTTCAAATTATTACAGTTTTTTCATGCAACTCTTGACTACTAATCTTAATCTCTAAAGATTTTTCGAGTTAAGGCGCTATTTAATAATATTTGCATTTTTTAAATAATTAAATCTAATTAAATTCGATCGTGTTACCTAATTTGTAAGTGCATTCAGGGCCGAGATCTGCCACCTTGGATTACTAATAACGTTATGTCACCTTCAATTAGCTTTATTACCTATTTGGTTAGCTGCCTAGCCTTTTCATTAAACGGCGCCATTTAGTTAAGTGCCTGGATGAACATCGGGCCGTCTAGCCCTTCTGTCAAATGGCTTGGCAAACTACTTTCGTTCGACAACATTAAATAACCTGCCAAGCTGTGTCCGTCAAATTTTAGTTGTATAAATCTACACTGTCCTAGAACCTGATCGCACAAGGGGGGCTCGGGAGGCTAAGCACGGAGGGGAGTGAATAAGCGAACAAAACAAACTCCTCTTTTAGGTTAGGTTTGTTAGTCGGCTTGTGTCCCCCAGAGCAGAAATGAAAGCCCAGCGCGGCGGGGCTTCGTCGACTTGCTGGCTGGTCATAGTTGTTTAGAAAGAAAACTTGAACTTCATAGTTACCCTACTAAACGAACGGCCTAAGCATTGGCCAGCCATATCGTTAATTGATACATTGACGCATTGGCTAAATTTAATATAGTCTTGGGGAAATAACCAAATAAAAACGTATTACAATTAACGATTTACATTTAATTAGACAATTACAAAAAATCTTATAAAATTAGTAGGCAACGCGAATCGCTAATACACGACCGTCCCGCACCGAGCCCTGAGCCAAAAGTAAGTTCGCTCGGCGCTGCTCCATCGGGAATGGCTTGACGGTGTGAAGTTGTCTGCATGCCGCACGGCAGAGGGCGCCTTGGTGTTAACTTCATGTTAATACGGCTTCTCCTGACTGGAGGACGTCCTCGTTCTCCCGTGACGTCTCTCGGCAGATGACACTCTTCAAGGGCGTAAGGTCAGTTCTCGACTGACCCCTGGGCTGTCGAGGTGGACTCGCAACTCTCATTGTCTGCACCTGGTCAAAATGAACAACATATGAGTAAATTTGGAACTAAAACTAAGGAAGTGAACAGCATCAAAAATAGGAAAAATTACTGGGGGTTCTGTTCACTTGTATCAGATAGATACGTAAACAAATTTAGTGAGATCTGCTCTCATAGGTGGGGTCTGCCCACAAGGTACACTAAACAGTGCACAAATGCAAGGTCTGCTTGCTAAAGAGTGTGAGGTCTGCTCACGCAAGGTCTGCTTGCCAATGGGTGTGAGGTCTGCTCACGCAAGGTCTGCTTGCCAAGGGGTGTGAGGTCTGCTCACGCAAGGTCTGCTTGCCAAGGGGTGTGAGGTCTGCTCACGCAAGGTCTGCTTGCCAAGGGGTGTGAGGTCTGCTCACGATTCAACACGACTAAAATGTCATGCTTACTCTCGAAAAACGCAGCGCACGCATCAGGAGTCCACTCGCCCTGCCAAGGCACCATGTATTCTGCCGCGGCTTGGGTAGTCTTGCCATACGAGCCAGCTAGAAGCTGCAACTCGTATCTCCCGTGGGGCAGCGCCTTGACAACTCGGTAGGGGCCACGCATGCCGGAGTCGAGCTTTCCAGTAGCTTGCGCCTTCTTTATAACAAAAACCAAAGAATTAATATTGAAGGTGCGAGATGGTCGTCTATCACGATTAACAGTTGCATCTTGATGACCTTGATTTTTCTGCAGCCTACGTGATGCTCGTCGTCTATTCATTTCGCGTACGGCTTCACGATTTGGGCGAGACCCCTCAATGGCTACGTCACGAATTAAATTGCGAACCAGAGGTGTGACTGCATCAGTACCAATGAGCAAGTTCAGAGGTGACAACTGTGTCGTCTTATGCTTAGACACGTTCAAGACAAGTTGTAGCCTCCAAAGTACTTTAGACCATTCTTCCTGACGGTAGTTACTTTGAACTCTAACCATGTTCAAAACAGTACGGCAATATCGCTCTGCTTGCCCATTAGATTGATGCATTTCCGGGGTTATCAAATGAACATCGCTACCTAATTCAGATGCCCATTTCATAAAATCGCTTCTTTGGAACATCCGGCCACGATCAGCCACTATTAATTTTGGGGCACCAAATAATGAAATAGCATTGGTGAAATGCGACATCAGTTCACTAGCATCTTGTCTAATCATAGGATACAATAGGCAGAATTTTGAAAAGGCATCCACTATAATCAAAACAAATTTATGCCCATTGGACTCAGGGAGAGGACCTAAGGCGTCAGAATGAATAGTTTCAAACGGGCAATCAGGTTTTTGCCATGAATGAATAGGTTGTAGTGGCGCACGAGGTAATCTCTTTTGTGAAATGCATATAATGCAATGAGTGATATATTTCTGAATGAAAGCTTTCAAGCCTGGGAACCAGAAATGTCTTAATACCAAGTCCATAGTTTTTTCAGCACCTTGGTGGTTGTGTTCGTCATGAAAGACACGAAGTAAACTAAGGCGATGGCCTTTAGGTATGTAACAAAGCAAACGCGATTGCTCATTGACCGGAGTATATTTGTAGTACAAGAGATCATTTTTTGTAACGTATTGGTTTGAATCTAACTGCCCATCATTGAGCTTGTCAATGAGCGATCGGGTTTCTTCATCGGCCGCTTGTGCAATTTGAGCCCAATTTTGAGGCTTTTGAATTTGAACAACATTAACCGGATTCCGACTCAAGTAGTCGGCATGTGACAGTGAGGTACCCTTGCGGTATTCAAGGGAAAAGTTGAAGTCCTGGAGGTATATCCACCATCTGGCTACCCTTGGCATCAAATCTTTTTTCTTTTGGGTAAGTTTAAGGGCATTACAGTCTGTGATTACTGTGAAAGGAACACCAACCAGATAGTGTCTAAAGTGCTCCAGGGCCTTGACTACCGCAAGGGTCTCCAATTCGTAGGAGTGATACTTCGGTTCAGCTCCTTGTGTCCGTTTACTGAAATAGCCGATTACACGTTTATGACCGGACTCATGAATTTGCAGGAGAATTGCACCATAGCCGATGGAACTGGCATCCGTGTGTACTTCGATCGGTAATTTAGGATCGTAAATAGCGAGCACAGGTTCGCTTGTCAAATGGTCAATAATATCTTTTCTAGCATTCTCCTGCTCTGTGCCCCAATGGAAAGGTACGCCTTTCTTGGTAAGATGTGCTATGCACGCTGTTTTTGAAGCAAACCCGGCAATGTATCGGCGGAAATATCCAGCTAAACCCAAGAACTGGCGAACTTGCTTTACATTTTTGGGCACAGGAGCTTCACGTAAAGCTTTGACCTTATGCACGCTCGGCTGCACCTGACCCTCGCTAATTGTGCGACCCAAATACTCAATTTTTGTGGACAAAAATGAGCATTTCTTCAGGTTGATGGAAAACCCCGCTTTAGCTAAAGTCGCAAGTACGTCACGCAAGAGGCTGAGGCCTTCATCGACGGCATGGCTCATAATTAGGACATCGTCTATGTAAACTAAGACTTTACCAGACTCAATGAATGGGCGCAACGTATTTGTGATAATGCGCTGATAAACTACCGGCGAGTTTGCCAGTCCGTAAGGCATTTTCAAATACTCGAAATGACCTTCCGGAGTGACAAACCCGGTGTACGGAATTGATTCTTCATCCATTGGAATCTGGTGAAACCCCGTGGCCATGTCTAGGCCAGTAAAAAATATTTATGTCGTCCCAATCGATCCATGCAATCATCGATGAGTGGAAGTGGGAATCTATCTTTAACTGTGATCTCATTAAGCTTGCGAAAATCAACGCACATTCGGTCCGAGCCATCTTTTTTCTTTACTAGGAGAATTGGACTCGAAAACTCTGACTCGGATTCACGAACGATGCCTTTATTTTTCAAATCTTTAATGATCTCACGTACACGCAACGTTTCTGCTTGCGACAGCCGATAGGGTCTATGTTTTACAGGTGTATTACTGTTGAGTTTGATGGACATGCTTCCCGTGCTAACTGTTGAAGTTGCTGTACCGGTTATAAAATTATCAGAAAATTCGTGAACGATGTTCAACAGTTGGCTCAAATGTTCACCAGTCAAGGTTGTATTCAGTGAAACATTTCCCTCAGACTCAACAGTCATTACGTTATCACGCTCTGGGTCATTCCGAATAATGGTTTGTCGGTCACAAGTCCGGATATACGTAATACCGGGGCGATTGAGCACGTCAGTACCCACTAAGACTGGTGTGCTCATATACTCGGTGGCTACCACAAATAATTCTACCTCCAATGTGACATCATCAAATTCTATGGGCAGAGTGACGCAGTGGGTTGACTCTATCTCTTGTCCTCCGATTCCTTTCAAAATGCGATACGCGGGTTTCTGAGAGCATGCGAGACGCTTAACCAAAGAGGACGAAATGAGAGATATCGTCGAACCGCTGTCTATTAAAATGTCTACTGGTACTCCTTGTATCACGGCAACAACAATGTCATTCTTAGCATTTGATTTAATTTCCTCGCAAAAATTGACATTGTCCTTATTGCGTGATTCCGACCTAATTTTAGCGAAACAGGTATCAATCTTATGTCCCGATTTTTTGCAAAAAGAACACTGCTCAGCTTTAGGTTTGTCGATGGTAGACTTATTGTTTGTTGTATTTGGTTGAGATGTAATCGTATTGTCAAACCTAGTCTTCTTTGTGCAAACTGATTGAACATGACCAACCTGCCCACACGAAAAACATTTACCGTCCTCGTACCGGCGCTTTCGAATGTTTTCGTTAATGCGTTTGTTCTTTGAAGTGTCACGGGCATTACGTAACTGACTTGCATTTAAGAGGGTAGATTTATTTTTATTGGGTTTGACATAGATAGAAAAGAATTCTACTAAATCGTTCGGCATTAATTTAGCGTTCGTCGCGGCTGCTCGAATATGTGGATCAACTATTCCGCGAATGATAATTGCAGAAATAAGTTCGTCGCTAAGACCGGAAACGATGCGCAGGCGGAGCAACGAACGTCGCGCATAATCAGCGTAAGTCGGGTAATTATTTGAATCTGTTTGCATTACTTCAAACAAGATGTTTGCAATATCAGGTCGCTTAGGGCATAGCGGTGCAAATTCTTTTTTGAAGTTGCTCCAACTGCGGTCGTTTGTTACCCATTCATTAATCCATATTCGCGCATCCCCTTTAAGGCAATTACCGATACGAGAAAGACATTCATTGTCACTCCAATTATTGGTGGCTTTAGCACGATCTACTTCTTTTGCCCAAACCGCAAAATCATGCAAAGAAGGGTCGAAATTAGAAATAAAGTAAGATTGGTTGGACCTTACCGTATTATTGATCGAGCGTATAGCGCTCACTATAGCTTCCGTTGAGGATTGGCCCACGTTGAAGGTTTCCGTCGCGACCAGCGCCCGTTCGCCTATACCTGACGTTGACGCAGCTGTCGAACCCGTGTGGCCACGTGAGGGGCTGCGCTGGGTAGGCAACGGCGTGGTTGGCGGCGTGGTGCTCGTTGTGGCGGCCTCCGCAGCTCCCGATGGTGGTACCTGTCTAGGGGGGGCTGGCAGCAGGGGTGATGGTGACGGAACGGAACTTTCCTCTAGCGCGTTCAAACGATTTAAAATAATTTGCATCTGCCGCCCGATATCGGCACTATTTGATCTATCTCGCCGCCTAGACCGCTGTCTACTTCTATTGCGATGTGATTTTCTATGGCCTTGTCTAGTAGTACTACGCGACTTACGACCGGACATAATTAAATATACGCAACAAATTCAACCACACAAAGTTACTTATTTGATTTCGAAAACGATCATTAACTATTAGCAAAAATTTAAGCCAATCAAAGCAACATATAAAAGCAAACGTTAAAACACGTATTTTATTAATCTACCGTTCGTTAACCGTTAAATCAAAAGGGCGAAGCGTTGTATGCGCGCACGTGTTACTATTTCATTGTTGCACTAAACTCTTATACTTAAATGGACGCACAATAGTTTAAAAAGCCAAGAAGTTACGATAGCGGAAAACAACGGAAACTGTTATTTTAAAATCACGTTCGTTAAATTTGCACTTAATTATGATAGCTAAGCGAAAGGCACGTAGTATATTTGGTCCCAATTCTGATCTTGGGGAAATAACCAAATAAAAACGTATTACAATTAACGATTTACATTTAATTAGACAATTACAAAAAATCTTATAAAATTAGTAGGCAACGCGAATCGCTAATACACGACCGTCCCGCACCGAGCCCTGAGCCAAAAGTAAGTTCGCTCGGCGCTGCTCCATCGGGAATGGCTTGACCGGTGTGAAGTTGTCTGCATGCCGCACGGCAGAGGGCGCCTTGGTGTTAACTTCATGTTAATAATAGGTAGTTAACTAAATGGCGCCGTTTAGTGAAAAGGCTGGGCAGTTCACCAAATGGTTAATTAAACTAGTTGGCTGCGATGTGACATATATAATACTAGCGACCCGCCCCGGCTTCGCACGGTGTTTCTCTATTATATTATGCATGTATTATACATATAAACCTTTCTCTTCAATCACTCTATCTATTGAAAAAAACCGCATCAAAACCCGTTGCGTAGTTTTAAAGATTTAAGCATACATAGGGACATAGGGACAGAGAAAGCGACTTTGTTTTATACTATGTAGTGATAGTGATAGTGATAATTAAATTTATGAAAAAAATGGTTATTCTCTATAAGATCGGTAGCGGATTCATGGTACCTCTTACTGGTAAACCAAATTTCAAGAGCTGAGTTACCGTTGCCACACTGAGACTGTCTTTCCAAACTGCTCTTGCCTGGTTTCGCTGCCACTCATTGTTCTACAGGATGAAAACAAGATATCTGCGGTGCTGTAAAAGGTTAAAACAACTGTCGCACCGCAAGCTTGGAGATAAAAAGACGAAAATACGTTAAAAAACAGATTCAATAATGTGAATAATAAAGGGTGAATAAATACTGCCCGCGACTTAGCCGCGTGAATATCCAACTTTTCATACTCAATTTTATACCCTGTTTCAACTCTGCATCTAGAAAGTGTGTTTCAAAAAGTTAGTACTGTCATTAACTTAGAACTGTTTTATTTGTATGGTTCAAGGTGTGGTTCACGGTTTAATGATAGTGGTATGGGTTTATACTAAAGTAAAGATTAAGTGTAAATGAAAAGGTAGTGATTGTTTTTTTCCTTTCAAATAGAGCATTATTACCTAATGTGTAAGTGCATTTAGGGCTGAGATTGTTTATTTTTCCTTTCAAATAGAGCATCATTGCCTAATTTGTAAGTGCATTCAGGGCTGAGATCTGGGTCGTTGGATTATTAACAACGTAAGTACCTACATGTATATTTCTGAAACAAAAGTTTATTTTTCCTTTAAGCGATGATGGGGTAATATCAATAGGTACATAACGGGCAGCAAAATCATGAAACTATCTTCTTATAGGTCAGGCGGAATGATGAATAAAACGCTCTGTACGAATTATTATGTGGACATAAACATGACGTCGCTTCCGTCTACTGAAAATCCACCGGTAGGTTTAATTAGTGCCTTCGCACACTCTCCAATTTACGCCCAATGCCAAATGAAAAAGCTAGGAACTTTGAATCCTTGTGTCTCTGCTAATTGGATTAGAACCGACGGTGCATCAAGGAATTTATAATTTACTTAGTTTGTTAACTGGTTACATACAGACAAATTCTCTTGCGGATGACTTTTATTCGTGGATATTTGTAAATTGGCTTGTAAATAGTTAATTCCAATATTTTTCATCACACTTGCTCGAAAATGGTGTCATTACACGAAGGTTATGCGGGCCGTAAATGACCTATTACGCCCTAGGGCGTAATAGTTTTCTTTTTAAATTTGAAACGATGGTTTTGTTTTACTCTTATTTGTCGTGTTCAAAGGAAATGCCAATTTACTTTTTTAACTTTTATCACTGAAATATTTATTTAAAGAGAACTGTTATTGCAAATACCTACATATAAACACATATTTCTGTTACATTAATTTAATGTTTAAATAGTATTTTTCAATATTTTGCAAATATAAAATCAACCGTTTTAGGTCTTTACCGTTATGGTTTCCGAACGTGACTTGAGATTCGCATTATCTATGGATATTATGTCACTAATTCAATTCAATTCAAATTCTTTATTTCGGACACACAATCCATAGTGTGTTAGTAAAACTTAGTCTAGTGTTAGTATGAAATTAAATTATATTATTTTTAATATTATATTATAATTACTGCCAAAATGTCAATGAAATTACTTAATATTAAAAATTAAAGGCCTGTCACCCATGTGTACACAATTCCAGTGCCTCACCACTGGGCAATCAAACTTCAGCAGTACGGCGCTCAGGAGGCTGTTGACACTGCCTCGCACTCTGCTTATCAGCGAGGCCACACGTTTCCGCACTATAGTCGTAAAGCCATCCGTTCTAGCCTCTAGAAACATGCCTGAAGCACTGCACCAGCGGGGCAGTCCCAACAGCATCCTGAACAGGCTGCAGGTATAAAATGTCTGGCAGTAAGCCTTGAAAAGAGTAATTTTCACATCTCGTGAGCATCTAGCAAACCTGCGGACCAACATGTTTGCTCTCACCGCCATGGCCCTCCGTTCGCGATCAATATCTAGGTCATCTGAGAGGTCCTCGGTGACCCAGTGACCAAGGTACTTAAACTCTGTGACCCGTTTCAGAGGAACTCCTAGGAGGTTTACCGGAGGAACGCTTTTAGGTTTTCTGCTACCAGCCTTGAATATAAGGAGCTCACTTTTTTTCGTATTGTACCTTAGTCCATGAGTCACCGCGTACCTCTCGCATAAACCAAGTAGGGTCTCCAGGGCTCTTACCGACGGGCACAGCAGCACCATGTCGTCTGCATAGCTGATATTATTAACAAATTTGCCATCAATAGAACAGCCGACACCAGCGCTGCTGAGCCCGTCGAGAAGATCGTTCATATACAGATTGAAGAGCCGAGGTGAGGACAACCCACCCTGCCTCACCCCGCACTCCAATCCATATTCCTTTGAAAAAGAACCAGCCCACCTAACTTTGTTAGTTTGATTCTTGTACCAGTACTTAAACAGATCTACAATTTCTTTAGGTGTGCTGGTTTCCTTATACATTTTTGACCACAGTACATCATACGATACCAGGTCGAATGCCCTCGACAGGTCCAAAAAACACGCATATATAGGGGTTTTTCTCTTAACATAATACTGAACGGTATGCTTGAGTCGCAGTATAGCCGTCTCAGTGGAGAGCCCGGGTCTAAAGCCGAACTGGGCTTCATTTAATTGTATGTGTCGGCTTATACAACGATCAAGCAACCCGTCCAGTACCTTAGAGATAACAGTTGCTAAGGAGATCGGTCTGTAGTTGTTCCTGTCGGAGGCATCCGCCGTTTTATTCTTTATGATGGGTACTACAACGGTTTTCAGGAGCTCCCCCGGAAGGTACCCATGGCCTATACATAAATTAAACAATAATGCCAGCACCCTCGGTAAATGAGACCCTGCATACTGTAGGTGCTCAATACTCAGGTCATCGTGGCCTGGTGACTTTCCACGTTTCATATTCTTTATTAATGTATGAACATCTTTCGCTGAAAATCGTGTAATTTCACCAGCCACGCTTACCCCCTCCCCAAGCGCCTGCTGCGTCGATTGCAGGGGTGATTTGACTTTAAACTGCTCACTGAACATTTCAGCTATTTCTTCAGAATCACACAAGCCATCGACGCTCGAAGGTACCAGGGGCGGTCCTTCCAGGTTCTTGGTGTGCTTCCAGAAACGCTTAAAGTCCTTTGCCTTGTGGCGAGTTGCCAAAATATCCATCTTAATTTGGTTCTCATTGTCCTGGCACCACTTAAGCTTGGACTTAAAGCGCTTTCTGGATTCACACATTCTAGTGTAGGCTTCACCACTCGAGGGCTTGCCCTGCAGCGACCACAACTGGAAGTATACACGAGCCTCCTGATGAACGTCCCTAACATGACGATTCCATCCTACTACTTTTTTTCTCATACATTTCTTTTTTTCATAGCAACATATGGCAGATTCTCTTAAAATGTTTACAATTTCATTATATAATTTATCAATAATTAATCTGTGATCATTACAATAACATAACTTATCGGCACAATATCTTAATTCTAAAGGGAAGTCAACTTTTTTTAACCTATTAGAACACAATTCCGTATATTTATTTACTTGGTCAACACTCCGATCCCCCCATTTTACCATACTAAGATCAAAGTCCTTTGTAATTTGTTGTTTACATGAAATATTACCTAAATACACTTTTACTTCCATAGGAAAATGATCCGACCAAAATACATCGTATCGTATATTAACTGAGGTGATAGTTCTCCACGCCGCCTCTGTGACTAAGCAGTGGTCTAGCCAGCGCTTACAGTTATCATGACTGTCACTTACGAAAGTGTGCGTGGACGGCACTTCACCTAAGTTAATCACGTCTGCGCAGCGCCACTCTCGTTCATCACAAAAATGAATTAATTCCCTATAAAAATTCTCATTCGGGTGTGCATTAAAAATGTCACTGTCAGTTTTACAATTTTATTTAGCTTAAGTAAGGTTATTTTAATTAGATTTCTTCACAAGTGTGATGAAAAACATTGTGTGTGCCACGGGCGGTAAAGGAATTACAAACTGGTGTTATTAAAGCCCTCGGCTTCGCCTCGGCCTTGTAACAAACACTCGTTTGTAATTCCTTACTTACCGCCCTTGATACACAATGTACTATTAATATCCACATAACTTTGGTAGTTAAAATTTAATATGTGGGTGATTTCAAGTGACTAGTTCAAGCGACAAGGTATATGATAGTTTCCGAGTATTCCGTCATCTTCACGGCCGCTCGACAAAGGCCGCTCCACATATGCATTTTTTTCACACTACCGAATTGACAAAGGAATAATTTCTACTTTGCAACCGCTGGGCCCGCGGTGAGACAGGCGCTTATGTGCCAGCTTTTAACTTAAGCGGAACAATTTAACTTCGTCGGGACGTTAAAGTGCCTGGCAAACGTATTTTAGATGACGAAATTGGTACAAAAGAAGCATAAAGAACGAGTGTTTCAAGTAAGCGAATAAAGCGATCGCGTAGCAATGATGATGTTCATTGATTATCATTCAGAATCAGTATAAACATAGTCGTATAAAAGAAAAACGGGTACACTACATAAATACGAAAAACTTAATTCCGATATTCACAATCACGAATATCAAAATACCGATTTTTAAAATTCCGAATGGATTAAAATTCCTATTATTAAAATCCCGATTTTTCACAACTCCGACTTTTAAAATTCCGAAATTACAAAACGTCTAACTGTAAGAATTACGATTTTCAAAAGTCCGAGATTCCATACACCGAACAATGAAAAGTCCGAATCTATAATAATCCGATACATCAAAAGTACGAATTCCGATTATCAAAAGTCCGAATTCCAAAATATCGAAAAATAAAAATGTTGACTAAATAATGATAAACGTAGATACAGGACTTAAAAACAGTCGGTCGGACTCCGCAACTGCTCCGCCGCTGCGGGAAGAGCAGCCCCTTCGCCCTTGGGTATCAAAGCACAGGCCCTAATGCTCGCCTTCGCAGCTTCGGCTTGTTGGTCGCCTTCGGCGACCAGCCTCAGCCGCTACGGCTCACATTGTGCCTGTGCTTTGCTACAGCGGGCGAGGGCTGCTCCCCCTCCGCGCCTCCGGCTTTCTATATACACTCTAGGGGTAGAGCAGACAAGACCACATGGATAGTGGGGTGCTCCGATTCGGGTTTTGTTACATATTCTCCAATGCATATAAAATACAATATTATCTCAGCCATTATTATTATTTGAACGTAGCGTATTTTTTAAGGCAAAACTATAAAAATAATTATCAAATTTTGTCAAAAAAGTCCTGACTTTCTTCAGACTTTAAAACCTGCGCCTCATATTTCAATAATATTAAGAGTTTACAAAATTTCAAAACTCCGAATGACAAAATTCCGAATTAGTAACGAAATTTCGGACAAATGAAAATCGGAATTCCGTTTTACGGACAAAGGGTACATCGAGCTTTTAATTTTTCGGAGAAATAAATGTCGGAATATAGAAAAATCTGATTTTTGAAATTCGGTATAGTAAATATCGTGTTTTTCTATAATCAGAATTTTATTTTTTAGGATTTATGAAATTCGGAGTTTTGAAATTCGGAATAAGTAAATTCGGAATAAAATAATTCGGAGTATTTGGGTGTTCCCAAGAAAAACATATCGAAATGTATGTTTTCTGAATGTTCGGCTATCTCGAAATTGCGACTGAGATAATGAAGTGAATGGGGTGTATAAGTTAATAAGGGGCGCGCGTAAGGTGTGCAGAACCGGGAAATTTTTGAATGAATGAACCGGGATTTTCCGGTACTGCCATACTAAAATTTATACCATACCCAAACTTCCTGAAATTTAATAAGAGTGTGATTGAGGCCTATAGAATTTACATCCACTTCACCCGTAAAACGATTTTGCTCGTTATGTATAATTTTTTGGCAGTAATGATATTTTAATAACACGATTTCCAGGTTCTAATTCTGCCGTGCTAGCGATATATGCAGTAATTACAGTCAAACTTACTCCGATTAAATAAGGTACATATTTCCTATACTTCTAAACAGCAAATACTGAGGTATATCGCTAGCACGGTAGAATTATTGTATCAAATAATAGTGCTCATTTTTTAGTTCAACAATTATGTTAGATTCAACTATACCGTTCCTTTCATTGGAGGGCAGAAAAGAGATTTATTTTAAGGATTCATCTCTCTAAAAAATCAACTGTACTCGAGCTATAAGAGTCCATATTCAGAGTGAACTTCTAGCTACCTATCCAAAATTAGAATTTACATCCATAAAGATTTTCATTTCAAACATTCGAGAAAATACACATTTCTGTTGAGAAATTTTACAACGACACCCAGTCGAGTTAATTAAATCGGGTTTCATTAAGTTAGATCGATAAAACCCGAAAATTCCTAGAGCAGAAAAATACAGGATTTTCCCGATGCACTGGGGAACAAATATTTACCTACCCCATACGGCCAGCGAGTATCATTTTCAAAATACCTAAGTCCAATATGAACAACACGCCGGTTTTAAAATCTAGATACTCGTATTTCACACGAACAACTCTGAAATACGTTGTTCTTTTTCGTGCAAAGGAAATAGCTGTTATACAATACGCAGTTATTTTCCTCCGCATCGGATTCACTGCACAATTGAAACGGAAATGGAACGTTTGAGAAGCACTGGTGAAGTGTCACATACTTCTGTAGTAAAGCCGGCAATTTAGCTTGCTTCTTGATATGTTGTTTGCTTGCCGTTTGAGAAGAAGCAATAAAGTGTCACATACTTTTGTAATAAAACTTCTTGATATGCCTTATGAGAAATAAGCAGTAATAAAATGTCACATACTTTTGTAGTAAAGGTGGCAATAAAGCTTGCTTTTCGATGAGTTGTTTGTAGTCTGCTGTTTAAGAAGCAGTGGTAAAGTATCATATATTTTTGTAATGAAACTGTCAATATAACTTGCTTCTTGATGTATTGTTTTGGTGGATTGTTACATAATTTTGTCTGAAAACTGGCAATTTAGCTTGATTGTCGATATGGTTATTTATAGTGTAGGTACCGTTTGAGATGTAGAAGCAAATTGTCAGATAATTTTGAAACAAAGCTAGCAGTTTAGCTTTCTTCCTGATGTTGTTTGTAGCTTCATCATTTCATCATCATCATTTCAGCCAAAAGACGTCCACTGCTGGACATAGGCCTTTTAACTCTTTCATGAGATGATTGGGAAATTTAAGGGTATTTATTCTGTTTGGGTACGAAAGTAAAAATGGTACCGGTGTGTATATCAACTTCTGGCTAGTGGGAAAAAAAAGGACGAGCTTCCCTAAGTTGTATTTTAATCGACCTTCAAAAGAAGGACGGTTTTCAATTCGTCTGTATGTATTTTTATTTTATGTTTGCTACGCGATTACTCGAAGACGTTTGAACCGATTAAGAAAATATTTTTTAAGGGTCCCCCCGAGGTGGTCCCAATGCAACCAAATCAAGATCTGATGATGGGATCTTCAAGAAAACAAGTAAACTCTCCAAAACTTATATGGACATATATAGCGATTTGGATATTGTTCATAGTCATTCGTGCATTTCTTATAAAAAAAGATGAATTGGAAATCGGTTATTTGAATTTTTTAAGTTTTTGGTTATGGATGTCTTATGATAATTACTGGAATAACGCAAAAATAATCTACTGTCAAAAAATAGAGCTTTTATCACCGCGCTGCGCCCTGGCGATGAGTTTATACTGTCTCCCATAAATTCTTAAAGTCATACTGTATTGTTAGTCATAATTATCAAAAGTCATACAACGTATTTTATATGAAACTGTTAAGTTCTAAGAGTTGTTATAAAACAAACCTTACCTAACTGTGTATGTGTATGTGTATTTCTGACAATGTATGAATATAAGAAGATAAAAGAAGACTTAAATATAACATAAAATAACTAGTAACTTTTAAAAATTATAGATATAATTATTAAGAAAAATACACGCGGACAGTAAAATACAGAATAACAATGCAATTTAAATTAAATGAATATGAATATTATGAATATAACCTATTGTTTTCTATAAGCTTGAGTTTTAAAATATCCTAAAAATTTCCGTTTTAGAAAACAAATACTGTATGAATCTTTAACATTATGACTATGACTTAACTTTATGGGAATCATTTTATGGGTATTACTATTTCTAGAAACTCTTATTGAAGATACTGTCGCCACTTGTGTCTTGCGGTATAAAGGTGGTCCATAGCTGTGCCCTCCTTACCATCCGAGTGCCTACGGCGAGGTTTTATTGGTTTCCGTTTCACGCGTCTACTGCAAACGCCCCATTTGCATAAGTATTGCGAAATGCAGTGGAAATGCGATACCTTATGGCACTACGGGATAAAACTTACGTGGTGAAACAAGATAACATACATATGATGATTCTTTAGTCCTCGGAGTGACGACACTTTAGAGGTTACGTGTGTTACACGACTGCAAATTTGTCTTCCCCTAGCCAGGAAATTGGATATTCTCGCCGCGTGATGGGCAGTAATTTGCCGCTTACGGCCTGTGGTGGTGTACAAAACTAAAAAAATGCATCTTGGTCATTATTATTATGACCGTTTCACCCGCGTCACTTTCGTGAACAATTTTTGTCGAAGTTCTCCGAGATTTTAGTCTTATATCAAGCTATTTGGTACCTACATATTCGGGACTTCTAAAAAATATTTTGGAATTTCATTAAAATCTGCAGGAACTTCGTGAAAAATCTGTCCACGAAAGTGGCGCGTGTGAAACCAAACAAGAATCTATAGGAAAAATAAGTTATCTATACAACACTATCAACTAAAGTACCTGCCATTTATTACCACAAAACACTTTTCTATTTTCTAGCTTCGTCATTCTTATCATGTTCTAGCTTAGCTGTTTCAAGAAATTTCTCGGTTTGGTGGTCTTGTGACACGTCGACTTCCGACGAAAAATCGTTACGTAAACATTTCAGGGTTTTATAGAAATGGTACTAAGTATCTTCGAATCTTTTGGCGCTTAAGCTATAATTTCACTGAGAGCCACAATTTTAAGGCGCTCAAGTTGTTTACGTTTTGCGTGTTGACAAAACTTGGGCTATATACGTCATAAAAGTTTACAGGTCTATAAATATTTGGGAATTGATTTTATTTAAGGTTTTAATGTCGTCTAAGGTTATAAATTGCCTTATTGGGACTCGTAAGCTGACATAAACTAGGTTTGCCTAAAAATGTTAGGATGGTTTGCATTTTTTATCTTAAATGTCTATTATATTTTGCGTACAAATGCTGTTACAAATGGATCTTTTTATTAATATGTTTGTCTGAGTCTGTTCAGAAAAAGGTTCGACCATGTACTCTCTCATATTATAGCTACTGTTGTTCTCGATTCACGAAATTCAGAATGATTTGAAGTTTATTCCGTGTTCGAAAATATACGAATTCGCATGAACCTAGGAATGATCCCATCATATGTGTTAGAGAAAGGAAATTTTAGTATTTGTTGTTTGAAGTGTTTTCTGTAACCGACATTTTTACCCGAAGTAAGGGTAACCTTAATCAGTGTCCAAACTCGCTTTAGAGGAATTCCATTTTCAGCACACGTCCTTACCAGGTGTGAAGTTTTGATAACTGGCTCCCTGTAGTTCGGACCTGCGGAAGTCAGCTCTCCATATCCAAAAGAGCTTAAATCACTAGAACTTGCTACCAAGAAATGACATTTTGTAAGTACTACTTATACCACTATGCCAGGTCCGAGGCGTGCCAAGTTCCACTACTTGCAATAAAATTGTGCTTCAGCGAAGAATAAGTTTAAAGTGCTATTCCGATTTTAAATAAATTTTATTCTAAAAATTCTCCTATTGGGTTATGAAACAGTCATTCGAAGTTTGAGTGAAACTTTTATCTTTCTTTCATTTTCAACTCCATCTCAAGTGTTTATTTTTGGAAATTATTTTATTGTTTCAAGATTGTCTGAATATTTTCGGTATTGCTTTAGCTACATCAGCTTCTATTTATATTACCAACTTATATTAACAACTCAATTATTAACCTGTTTAAATTGAGTTTGAGAATGTTTCCATTCATCTAATAAAAACATTATATATTTCTTCGTGTCTGCTTTAGTAAAAAATCACATATTTCCTACGTTATTGAATGTTATACAAATAGGTACAAATAAATTGTGTAACGTGTAGGTTTTACAGTACCTACTTTATAAATAAGTCAAGTTAAAATCAGATTCCGAATCCTTTGTTAAAGGTATATTCTTCGGCTTCGCACGGTGTTTCTCTACTATATTATGCATGTATTATACATATAAACTTCCTCTTGAATCACTCAATCTATTAAAAAAAAACGCATCACAATCCGTTGCGTAGTTTTAAAAATCTAAGCATACATAGGGACAGACAGCGGGTAGCGCCTTTGTTTTAACCAGGTGGTAGTACATGCCTAGGAGCAAATAATTAAAACGTAGATTGTACTCCTTAAACTGAACAACATTTGTTCAGCGACATTTAAAATAAATGTTTTAATTTTTAGTACACCTTAAAGTTTATTGAAACTCCAATGTATTGCGATGTTTTTTTATGTTTGTAGCGTAACAAGCGACGTCAATTAGACTGATGTTAACGTAAATCGAAAAAACCTATTTAATTTGTATAAAAAAAAGTCTAAAGGTTACATAATTTTTAAAAGTTGTTGAACTAAAGTTTTATTGCTTTATGAGTAGAATCTATGTTTTAATTATTTGCTCCTGTTACAGGCTATGTAGTGATCACAACAGCCTTGACAAAACTAGTTTCATTTATAAGAAATACAGAAACACAGCGTGGAAGTCTAATACGAGCAAACAATTAAACCAGATATAGCGTTTAGTAGTGTTATCATTAATTAATATGATTTTTTAAATTATACTTAATACTGACCTCGTAATTAATTTTTGAAAATTTACCGGGCAGCAATGTACCGCATACATGCTTGTTATGACATTGCGAGATACGAGCTTTTTTAAAGTAACTGTCAACTAGCGTGTCTGTCAACTTGAATGTGTTGCGTTACATTGCGGCCCGAATTATTTTGTATGGTAAATATTTTCATTGTAGTTTTAAGCAAAAGTTATCTAAATATACTTCTTAGGTCCTATGCTTACCACCGTTTCAATATTCGCCCGTATTAGACTTACACACTGTATATCGAGGTAGAAGAAAAAAGTGTATGTATCTCGCGTGCTACAAAGAACTGGCAACGACCTAGTTTGCACGTCGTTAGCTTGAGTTGCCGTCAATATTATTATCAGATTTGAAAATCTGATAACAATGGTACCTATATATAATTGTTCAAAAACCACCAAATGAAATGGAAAATGTATGTTTTCTATCACTAAATTACACTTTTGGTGAAAAACGTTACACGCTTCATTCCCATACTTCTTCTTCTTTTTCCTTTCGCTCTTGGCAGAGCGGTCGTGGTCATCATGAGGGAGGGTTGGAGGCTGTTGTTGCCCGCCTTACGATATCTCGCCATCTCGTCCGATCCCATACAAATCTACAAAAAATTGTTTCTCGCTATATTTCTTTGATAAGAAACGAGCATAAAACAGACGCGAGTAAAGCATTCACAGTTAAAGATATAAAAAAGTAATACGGCAAAACATCTTTCCGCTAAAGCATTTTTTTGTTTTATTATCATAAAAATGGAACCTAAAATGGAATGACAGTGCCGTGGTGGAGTGGTCGTGAATTATCATCTTTATGTTGCAAACTTTGCTTTTATCTCAGATTTACATGTCGCGCAGACAGGCAGTAACTTTTACAAGGGACCCGTTCTACGGTCATTGGGAGTTATCTTGTTTTGGCTGATTACGTTGCGGGATGTTGGGATTCCAAAGATTTTAAGGTAAAACTAACAAGGAAGGGTACCCAACTTTCCGACTCCGATTTGATTCATTTTGATATATGTTATACAATAGTCTAACGCTTGCAGCTCGAGCCGCAAACTTCTGCGATCTCGGCCTTTATTTGTATTACCACCCTAGTTGTGTAATGTACTATTTCATCACACTTGCTCGAAAATGGTCTCATTACACGTAGGTTTTCAAATCAAATCAAATCAAATTCTTTATTTCGGACAAACAAGGTATCCATAGTATGTTAGTAAACTTAGTCTAGTGTTAGTATTAAATTAGTAGGTACTTATTACTTATTACAATATTTATATAATAATTTGCGCAACGCTCCTTATTTGCTCGGTCCAGTGTTTAAGGATCGGACAATCAAATCTGTCGGCAATTACTTTTAGAATGCTGTTGGAACTTCGTCTCACACGAGTTAGTATTGAGACTATATTTTTTCTTAATATAGTCTGAAAACCATCAGTGCGTGCTGCCACGACACGAACATGCCCGACGCAGAGCACCTACTAGGAAGTCCCATCAGCATTCTAAAAGCATTATTATATTGTACGCGCAAGGCGTTGTAGGCTCGTTTCGTGTACCTGACCCACAGGCAGCTCGTGTACAAAGATTGACAGTACGATTTAAAAAGTGTGATTGTGAAGTGTGTTTTGCGGGCCGTAAATGGCCTATTACGCCCTAGGGCGTAATGGTTTTCTTTTTAAATTTGAAACGCTGGTTCTGTTTTACTCTTATTTGTCATGTTCAAAGGAAACGCCAACTTACTTTTTTACTTTTATCACTGAAATATTTATTTAAAGATAACTGTAATTGCAAATACATATAAACACATAGGCCCGGTAGGACCTGGCTCGCATTTCACATACAACTAGGGTCGGGCGGAATGCAGATTATTGCAGATTATCTTCGATTTCTAACATAAAAGTATACGTTATCAACCCAAACACGAGAGGATGCCCTGCATGACTGTGAAATCATGATTGTCAGGTATTAATTTTGTCAGAAAAGGTAACTGGTAATGAACAAAATGAAAAAAATGAAAAAAATACTTTATTTTATAGTGTTTTCGCGCTACTTTTCTATCGAGCGAAGTGTTCGCTATCGTGTTCTAAGTGAGAGGAAGCCCTAGATACAGTTCTGAATATAATTATATATGTTTTACAGTGACCTACGAGTCAAATAAGTGCTCTAAAAATGATTTGGAAACTAGGCTTCCGCGCCCGATTCTCGTCTTACCTCGCCTTAAATAATGTATTTCTTTATTTTGCAAATATAAAATCAACTAAAAAGGCCGTTACCGCTATGGTTTCCGAACGTGACTTGACATTCGCATTGCCTATGGACATTATGTCACAAATGTCACTGTCTGTTTTAATATTTTATTGTCATACGGGGTCGAAAAGTAAGGTTATTTTATTAAGATTTCCTCACAAGTGTGATGAAAAACATTGTGTGTGCCACGGGCGGTAAAGGAATTACAAACTCGTGTTATTAAAGCCCTCGGTTTCACCTCGGGCTTATAACAAACACTCGTTTGTAATTCCGTACTTACCGCCCTAACCTAACCTATTTTTGCATCATGCGCGCACTAACAGACAAAAATTTCAAAAACCATTTAGTTTGCGTTTTATTACTTTTTTGTTACTTTTTGTAAATTAATCTTACTGTACAAACATATTATTTGTACGATTTAATTATGTGTAAATAAAATTACATAGTTATACATGTATTTATTTAAAGCAAAAATGGAAAAATTATATTGTGTCCGGCGTGATTCGAACCCGCATCGCCAACGACTCATTTGGCCAACACAGGAGTATTTCCAATTGTGCCACCGAGAGCCTCACCAAGTAAACTATTTTTCAACCAGGCAATTCAATGTTTTATTATTCCATGGTATTCAAATATAAGATAAATAAACGTGTATTTAATATAAATTTGCTTTTTTTTAACAAAGTTTGAGTAGGTAAGCAATGGTAAAATTGTTATTGTGATTATGCAGTTAAAAAATCTACAATGTTTTAAGTTATATTTGAGAGTAGCATAAAAATTAAAAGGAAAAAAACAATAAGTAACTTATAGTCTGTTTTTTATTTCCGAGGACAAAAATGACATTTCATGTGTTGCCTGTTTTTTACAACTCATAAATAGTGATGTGATACAACCGGTACTTACCGACAAAAATTTAGGTAGGTACTTGTTTATTGATATTAAAGTGTCTGTAACACAATGAGTGCATAATCCGCGAAGTTCCAAAACGATACAATACTTTAGGTAAAAATGCCACCCTTTTGGAGATATAGAATATTTGTAAATACACCATATTTCTAATATCTAAAGGTACATTTTATTTGATTCGAAACTCATTAATTATCTTACATAGCTGAAAATACGCCGAACCCGCTTTATTTCTCTGCGTTATAATTTCAAGCAACGGAATCACATACGTAGGCACTAATTATCCAATAGTAGGTTAAAGGTTGAACACAATGTAGTTATAATGTGTAATTATTTTTTGATAAGTCCCTAAAACATATGTTTTAACGTAAATAGTAATTTTTATTATATCGGTTATTAATAATTACACCACGAACCGAAACAAAGAACAGCACTGTTTCTTAAAAGCTGGCCACATTATTTTTACGTTTGACATTTGTAGCTGTCATATTTGTGTTCGGAAATAAAAAACAGACTTTAATTCAATAATTTTGAAAAAGTAGTCCGATTTCGTGAATTCATTTGATAACGATATAAAAGAACAAAACGAAATATTCAATTTCCTAACGTCCGAGGGCCCAAAGAAAATAACACTAAAAGATTAGGACTTAATTTCCTAGGTCGAGAGAAACGCTAAAAACCGTGTTTAAAGGTGTCATTAGGTGCCATTTTTGCAACACGTTTTAATTTAACGAGGGTGGTGATTATATTAGATAAGATTAAGTTAATCAGATACGTCGTTATCGCGGGTGCAAAAACGATTTGACAGTACAGAAAGATTATGAAAAACAAGCAATTACAGACGCGATACTCATTTTGAGGAACATTTATGCCTACACGTACGAGTTTAAAATTTATCAACATTATTTTCTATGTTACTAGATAAAATGTGAGCAAGACGCTTAAGGGTAATATTTTTCAACAATTCTAGAGATGAATGATTTCCACCCATTTTTAAGATGTACATACACATGATACGACTTGTGGATACCTTTATATGCTTAGTGCAATCTTTATTTTTTTTATTTCCATTTTTTTTACATTTGTGCACTTAATTGCCAGTTATACAACCTACTAAAAAGAGTAAGTATGTATCATATTTAAAATCAAGTTTTTTAAGTGAACGCATACAGTTATTTCTTTTTGTAAAAAATAATGTAGATATGTAGTTCTTGTAAAAAGGTAGGTATAAAACCCCCGAAAGAAAACTAACATAACCTACTAAAAATTAACTAAACGTACTTACTGAAATACTAAATTTGCGACTGTGCCATGTACGTGTACGACTAATCATTTTAGTCGCACCTTTAATTTTTCGTTCGGACGGTGTATTATTTTGGACAAATGGGGTAATTTTTAGTCAATATTTTTGGACTACTTGTAGCTCCTTCTTAGACGACCACTATGACACCAATAACTCAAATCCGCCAAAAATGTAAGTTATGTTGTTTTTGTAAACATGCCTTCAATTTTATAGACCTTTGCTAGCGAAAACTCTCCACATGTAAAGAGCTTCTTAGATGCGTATAGCTGTAGGCAGAATATGTCCGTTTCTACCAAATAGACATTCTGTTATATGTGCTCTTTATGTCATTTGTTACTGCACCCGCGATAACGACGTATGTAATCACACTACACCCTCTTAATTACGTTTGTTGTTAGTATTTATTTACTTACATTTGTTTATTTGGGTAATTAAAAGCTTGGTTTGGTTTGGCAGCAGCCAACGTACCATGCGTCCTGGAACCTCCAGGGTTGTGCCGTACGGATGGAAAAAGGCCAGATGGTCTTACATTGGTTCCATGGCAAAAGCGTCGATGTCCCTTGTCAGACGCTACGTGCGTGAGTACGTTTGCACCTTCTCATCTTAGTCTCACAATGAGGTCTCCTGGATCGGCCGCTGAGTACGCGGCCAAATTAAAATACACCAAGTATAGTGCCTTGGAACCAATGTACGATTTTGTGCCAGTTGCGGTGGAGACAGCAGGACCTTGGGGTGTGGAGGCCAAGGCGTTTACTAGGGATGTGGGTCGCCGTCTGAGGGGTAGAGGTGGTGATCCACGCTCTGGATCGTATCTGGTGCAGCAAATTTCATTGGCGATACAGCGTAGCAACGCCGTCAGCGTCGTGGGCACTTTTGAGCCTTCTTTTGATTCTTCCTTTCGATCCTTTTTAACGTAAGCTTAGGGACAAGTGACGAAGCCTGTTGCGGATTACTTTTGGTCGGTAAGTGTGATGAAGCCTGTTTTTGTTGAATAAACAATTATAGGGTTTTTTTATTGAAAGCTCTTATTTAACTTGCCGTGTTAGTATTATGTGGGTTAAATCTTGGAAGCTAATGACAGGCAGGTAGACAGAGATTATTAAAATAATGAATCTATACGTCAAATCATTAAAATAATCAAATACATACTTAAAATAATCAAATACATATTTCCATTCCATCCATTCCATTGTAATATAAAAAGGTTTTCTGATTATTTTTTGACTACCACAAATATGAACTGTTTGAATTTGTTCACTGGAGTAAATTGTCATTTGTGTTTCAAGTAAGTACAGCATTTCATCGTAAGCCGGCAGATTGGAGCTAACCGCCTCCCGCATTGCTGACATTTCGCGCGTTCACAGACGACTTACTGCTTATTGCTGGACGTAATTCTTATCACAACACTTCCTGAGGGACAAAACGATGTAAACTCTGCATTGTTACTAACGAGATGCGGTTTTATAAATTTTTGACTACGTGTGATGTGTTTGCCAGTGAAGCTTTTTCAGAAAACATTTTGTTTTTAATCAATACGTCAACCTCTATGAATCTCAACCATTTTGAAAAAAAAAGTCAAGAAAAACCTTATGGAGACATAAGGACACATGGGGCAAAAACAGCTATTAGGCAAAGGTTGGGCAAAGGTAACTAATTGAAACGTATCTCAATCTAATGGTTAGTTAACTAAGCTTGAGAGACTGACGAAGGAAGACTAACAACCTAATTGAAGTTTCTCTTAATCTAATGGTTGACACAAGATTCGATTAAGATCTATTTCTGCCACCTCAGTGGTAACAGTTAGATCTCAGGTTGGATTGTCAGAGTAGGCCAATACAACTAATACAAGCGATATCGCGAAGATAATGCGGCAAGACGAGTGCTTACAATCTCAATTGAGATGTATCCAAACATCGTTTACAGTAAGAATATTCAAACAGCTCCTCCATTTGCTTGTTCAAACAAATTACGGACATGTTTGAACTGGTGCGGATTAGACGGGCATGTGCGAAGCAAATAATCAAAAGCGTTTTTTCGCGCCCAATTTTCAAATGCTACGTGTTTCGGCATTAAAATGTCCTTTTTCATTAGTACGGAATATGTGTATTTTATTACGGGATTGAGTTGGAAAAATGTATTTTTTGTTCCTATTTGGTTTCCAGCCAGTTATTTCCACATACTTGTGTATAGAACTCTGCCGCCATTACGCAAAAGGGCACATTTAACATTTTTTTTCGACACTGAGTTGAATACATATTCGGAATCAGTAAATTTCACTGATTCCGAATATATATCGATACCTTTGGGTTCAATTGGCGTAAAGGACAAAACGCTGGTTTTGAGGAGAAGCAAAAAACCATTTTATTTTACAAAAAATGGCTATAGTTTTTTTGTTTCTCGACCTATACTTTCGACATGTAAATGAAAAATATTTGAAATGCCCGTATCTTTAACCTGTGATGGTAGTTCTAGCTGTAAACAATGTATTATGGAAGTTAGATGTCCTTTACAACTGGTAAAAATGTTATCAATGTCATTTACACCCGTGACTTTTTTGGGCATTTGGAAATGATGGGGTTGTAAATGACAATCTCAGATGACTTTGTTCCAATTTTGGGGCGTAAAGTTAACAGCTATGTAATAAAAATTGTCAGTTTTCAACTTAGTTTACCTTAAAGAGACTTGAAAAATGTATAAAAAGATGATGAATTCAGCTAGGCATAATAACTACTATTAACGACGGGATATTTACCATGTGTGTTTGTTTTTGTGAGTTCCCGATATTTCGGCACTGTTGCAAGCGCCATTATCACGGAGTAACTGACATGCAGCGAGTTTTTAGTTGTAGTCTACCCACACACCATAGCGATCTACCCTCTTTCGGGTTCGCTTCGCGTTATTCATACTACTACCGTCCGCATTCTCACTTGGAACTCGATCACGTTCACGACACACAACACTTACAGTATCACTTCACGTATTTACTCCTGAACATGTCTTTTTTCCCTTGGAGAACTTACGGATCACTGGATACCAGATGCTCGACAGTTGAAACCCGTCTTCCCGGTTGAAATTTTTATACTTGAGGATTTTGATAGCTTCCTTAACCATTCTGGGTATATAGTGTTTTTCTGTCGAGCGAGAGGATTTATGGGTTGTGCAACTCAATCCAATCGTTTCCGCGTTCAGAAGATGTTCAGCGATTGCCGATTTCCGAGGTTCGTTGTTTTTAAACATTCGGATATGCTCCTTTATACGGCATGAGATAGTGCGCTTATTCTGACCTATGTAAGAGCTACCGCAGCTGCAGTCAATTTTGTAAATACCTGGGCATTCAAGCGGCAAACGGTCCCTTGGCGTACGTAGATATTGTGCCAGTTTTCTGTGGGGAGTGAAGACAGTCTTCACCAAGAACTTCTTTAAAATATTGGCAACTTTATCTGTCACTCCCTTTACATTTATGGTAGGTACGCCGGTTGTCGTTCAACTTTATAGTCCAGGTGCTTAGGCAAAACGGTGCGTCTAGGTGGTATAATCCGCCCATTATAACCATTTCTCTGTAGAACGTTCTTTAAATGTGTCAATTCACTACCCAAATGATCCTCGTCACATAAATTGTATGCGCGGTCAGTAAGTGACGCTACTACAGAGTACAGTTGGCGAGGGTGGTGGGATCATTTGGGTAGTGAATTAACATTTTAACGCAGGGCAGCTTGTGGCGAGCTGTTGGGGAGTAGCGACCCCACGTACCCGAGTGCTCCTGGGGGTCCTTAGGGAGGGTTCATGGGTAAGAGTGTAAGGACCTCCGCCTCTGGCTTGCCTTAACCGGCCGTCCAGAGTGGAGTCGCGAGAGCTATATGCTCCAGGCGTGGAAGTGTTAAAGGGCATAACGCCGCGAGTACCCTCGGAGAAAGCGCAGCACACCTCTCGACACCCTGCAGTCCTCGGCACCGATGTTGCCCCTAGCTAGGCCATTGCTCATATGTCGCTATTTATTTAACAGGGGCCCATCAGCGGAGGGCAAGTCACGGTCTGTCAGTGCCACGAAAGCCACGAGACACTTTTCCTGACAGGCGCCGTCATGTCTCAATCCATAACCCAGTATTTAGTCCATATTTCCACCGCCATAGCCCAGTAGAGTTAGATTCCATCAATCAACAATAGTCCTTGCATCTGGCGGGGGCTGTCTCTGCGTGCGTCCCATGACACGGGCAGGGACAGCATCCGCTGGGTGTATACTTTGCCTTTCATTAAATTGTCGAAAAGGCCTCTACGCGTTGGCTCCGGCTCCGCGCACGCCTCCCAAAGGGCCGGGACACCATTGTCTCGTGTACGGGAAAGACATACAAATAATAATTTATTTATTTCAGGCATCAAAGGCCCATAGATAAATACCTTACAAACTAACATACATATCACATTACAAAATAAACTTAACAACTTAATAATGTCCTACTAGTGTTTTACTCTCTTCCAATAGCACTAAATCATAATAATGGAAGTGACATAGTGGCTAATGATTATCGACATTAGGATGTCAATCATTAGGACGAGTACGTAGTGAGTAAAACACTGTTAATGTAAACAATAAGTATAATAGTATGAAAAATAATGAATTCATCATCTATTTCTACATTTTTCAAGTCTCTTTAAGGTAAACTAAGTTGAACACTGTCAATTTTTATTACATAGCTGTTAACTTTACGCCCCGAAATTGGAACAAAGTCATCTGAGACCGTCATTTACAACCTCATCATTTCCAAATGTCTAAAAAAGTCACGGGTGTAAATGACATTGATAGCATTTTTACCAGTTGTAAAGGACATCTAACTTCCATAATACATTGTTTACAGCTAGAACTGCCATCACAGGTTAAAGATACGGGCATTTCAAATATTTTTCATATACATGTCGAAAGTATAGGTCGAGAAACCAAAATACTGTAGCCATTTTTTGTAAAATAAAACTGTTTTTTGCTTCTCCTCAAAACCAGCGTTTTGTCCTTTACGCCAATTGAAACCAATTAAAGATATCGATAGTTTAGACCTTTACGATTACGTAAATTGCTTTTATTTCAGAATTTAGACACATATTTGTGGCAATAAATGCCAAAAATAAAGGCTAATCCCTATACAACCCTGCTCTTCTTTAAAAAATGTGCTATAATTAGATTTAAGGCAGGTCTTAAAGGACAAATAAAAGACTTCTTGCCCTTTACAGCCCTGTTCGATTTATCAAATTACGGTATGTAAACAAGTATAATAATTTGAAGGCAGGTCGTAAAGGACGTGTAAAAGAATACATGCCCTTTACAACCTCCTTAATTCTATCAAATAATGGTGTAATCATTTTTTAAGCAGGTCGTAAAGGACGCGTAAAATAATACCTGGCCTTTACAACCTTATTCGGTTTATCAAATTACAGTATTATAATTTAAAAGCAGGTCGTAAAGGACAAGTAAAAGAAAACATGTCCTTAACGCCCACCTCGACTATGCGCTTATGGAAAGTAATCATGAGAAATGAAGGGCTTAAAGGACAACAAGAAAAAAATAGGTCATATACGACAGTATTCATATTTACCGGCGTACTTTACGATACACCTTTTAATTCGTATTTTATAACTTGACACTTACGTCCCTTAACCTAAGCTAGTTTTGCGAATACGATGAATAAAAACTGGGTCGTAAAGGCACTTTTTTTAAAGATATCGAAATTTTAACTACACAGAACGGTAGAGCTTGAAATTCTGAACAAAACTGTATATATAACTCATTTTCGCCAAAATGTCCTTTACGCCAATTGAACCCAAAGGTATCGATATACAACTCAACTTCGAAGAAAAATGTTGGATGTGCCCCTTTTCCTATGGCGGCAGAACTGAATAGTAACTACTAGTATTAGGTTCATCCCCCTTATCCGACTCACTGAGTTCCAACGAGCTCAGATCCGAGTAGGTAGCTACACCGTAATAAGTCTAGGCTACTCTCCCACATTAATCCTCTGCTTAGCTTTTCAGATCCAGCAGAGGAGCAGCAGGGGCAGTCTGGCCATGGCGTCCCAGACATCAGGTTAGCGCCTTCCACAATCTCACAAATGTGATGAAAAACATTGTGTGTATCACGGGTAGTAAGGAGATTACCAACTCGAGTCATTAAAAGCCTAGTCCTAATAGACTCTCGTTAGTAATTCCCTTCTTACTACCCTCGGTGCACAATTTACTAATCGACTGCTAAATGTGATGGCTATTAGGTACGAAAATCATCACCGTCATGCTCCTAGCGTTTGCCCGGTGTGGAAGTGGAGTCCGCTTTCCTTATTTTTCGTTTCCACTTCACTCTACTCTGGACATACGAGTAGTCTTCTCATCGATCGAGCCCAGGCACCCTGCAAAGAGGACCCAGCCAAATTGTAAAGCTTTTGTTTAACTTGCGATCTTTGTTGGTATGTTTGAGGGTTTTGCTTAACTACTACCAAGTTATTATCCTAATATCAGAAACTATTTATAAAAAGCAATTGCCTAATTATAATTTACACCGCAGACGAAGTTGCGGGCATAAGCTAGTTAAATATAAGACCCAGCGACAGCGAAAATTTTATAAATATATAGATACCGATGAAATCAACTGTAGTACATAGCGCACCGTTAGTTAGAAACCGGCTTAGTTTAAAAAAATATATAATTTAGTTTCAATCTTAAAACTACTTAAAACGGTTTTAACTCAATTGATAAAATGTTTTGAATTAGGCCGCTTTCATTCTAACGGTGCGATAGGTACTACAATCTGGCCGGCCCAAATTTAAACTAAGAGACTTAATTACGTTCAGTTAGTAAGAAGTTTTCTAAATTATGAAGAACAAAATTGAATTTCTAACAGGCAAACAAGTAGAAAACAAAATTAACATCCGCCGAAACATAATTTAAGCATAATTTCTGTGCAAACTTAGCTTTTTAAATGAGATAATTGAAGGTAAGGACAAGTGGGAATAATTAATTCAAAGCTTTGCTAATTAGGATTTGTTTCAAGAAAATTTTTAACCTCAAAAAACCTTACATAATAATAATTAGAGATGTAACGATACATAATTTTGCCGATACGATACCGATAACGATTATTGTAGTAAATAATCGGCGATACCGATATCGCAGCTAAATAATGACGATATGCACCTCAGACATCTGTATGTCCTTATTATACCTAGAACTTGGCTATATTTAACAGGGACTCAAACTTGAAAGTGTACAGTAAAAATAAATAAATTGTCAACTCTAAATTCAAAGAAAATATTTATTATGAAACAAAGAGATAATTAATAGAGATGCAGCGAATAGTAATTTGGCCGAATACCGAATACCGAATATTCGGCGGAGTCGACGGCCGAATAGCCGAATATTCGGCGGCCGAATATTCGGCCAATGGTTTTACCTAAAATGAAGTAAATTCGAACGCCCGGGTGAGCGGCGCCGTGAATCTCTGTACAGGTTGCAACTTGTTACTCGTCGTAGGCAGCCTATGATAGAAAAATGCGCCATTGAAAAATTTAATTTCATTTGTAGTTTAATTTCTAATTCGTTGTTTATGCTACTGTTCTATATATGTTTGAAATTGATGTGAAAGATGATTAATTTAATATTTAATATTGATTACTGTTTATAATTTGTTATTAATAGTACATTACACAACTAGGGTGGTAATACAAAGAAAGGCCGAGATCGCAGAAGTTTGCGGCCCGAGCTGCAAGCGAGGGACGTAAATATGCGATCGAGGGCTTTCTTTATTATCTCCCGTGTTGTGTACATCATTTTATGTCTACACTTGGCCAGAAAGCGGCTTTTTCCGTACGCGCAGCGTGCGGAAAAAGCCACTTTATGGCCAGGTGTGGCATAAAATATTTATTCATCCTTCTTTTTCCTTCGACTTTGTGTTAATTTACTATTCGGTATTCGGCCGAATACTATGCCATTATTCGGCTTCGGCCGAATAGTCAAAATGTGGCCGAATAGGCCGAATACCGAATAGTGGCCGAATATTCGCTGCATCTCTAATAATTAACAAAATAATTATCACTGTACAAGGTAATAAGCCGATACATAAATTAAATCAGTAATCAAAATTACTTTTCGCAGATATTTTTTCAGACAGAATTTTTTTTCGCGCCCTTCGAATATCGATTGTATATAATCGGCGATGCCGATATATCGGCTGATGTAGCGATATCGGAATCGTTACATCCCTACTAATAATAAAAATTTATTTAAACATTTCTTGATTTCTCGATAACGAAAACGTTTAATATTACCGTAGATCGTTGTTTTTATAACTCTAAATTACTAATTCTCCCTTAATGGTGCAGTTAACGTGTGTAAACTCCTCATAATTTACTCGTTAGTGAAGAATCATGTGGCGATCAAATCAGTTTTGTTTTGTTTGGTAAATAATATTAATTTTACAAATGTCCTGGAATAATGAGACAAATTCTGATCGAGGGACGAAACCTGTCAATACGAGTACAATATCTAATAGGTGCTAATTAGCAGAAGGTCATAAGAAAAGAATGGAATCAGAAATGTACCTAACACTTGCAGAAATAAATTATTTTATTTTATTACCCTACCGTGCTTACTTTAAAACGATACAATTTAACCTGTGACGCCGCGATGACGTCACCGCAGGCGCACACAAGCGCACCGAGGCACCGCGCGGCGCGCCGGCATAGAGCGGACGCATCGCGCAGCGGCCGGCCACCGACTGCGAGCCGACAGCCCCCACTACCGACATTTACAACCGAGAGCTTAAAAGCAAGCCCCGCGCCATACAACGGGCAGAACGTTCTCCGCCGCTCACGGTGATAGTCGGCTGGGAGCGTTCTCCTCTGGCTACCGCGGCGTGCTCGTATCCGCGATTCGCAGGTTCCAGAGTCCCCCCCTCTTCCCCCTCTCGGAAGTGGGCTTCCCGCAGCGCGCTCGTATTCGCGACTTGCCGGGTACCTACATCCCAGCGGTGGGCAGCCAATCCCTAGGCGGGAGGGCACCAGGCGCGGCGTGCTCGTATTCGCGTTCGCACTGGTCCCTAGCGCTTCAGAGCATTGGTTCCCGAGGGATCCGTCCGAACTTCCCCCTCTCGGAAGTGGGCTTCCCGCAGCGCGCTCGTATTCGCGACTTGCCGGGTACCCGCATCCCAGCGGTGGGCAACCGACCCCTAGACGGGAGGCTCTTCCAGACCGAACGTTGCAGGGAATTGGTTCCTTAGGGACTCGTCTAAGACTCCCGGAGTCTGTACCTGACTCCTAGGCGGGACGACTAACGCAGCGTGCTCGTATTCGCGATTTGCGGGAGTCCAACGCCTAGTACTCAGGAGTAGCCGGGAATAAACCCGTATAACCGTCCCCTCAGGACGTCCGCCAACAAATTAGGGCACAGCTCAATTGTTAGAGCACCTAGAGTCAATAGAGTAAGGTTTCGTTATTAATAAAGGGCGTAAAAGACCCGCAATTATATCGTCAATCTGTTGTTCGTATTCTACTCCTTAGTTAAGTCCCTCCTATCCCTGAGCTAGTCTGGAAACCCTCGAGAGTCCCGTCTGGACTGAGGGATATGTATGGAGAGGCTGCCTAGGCGACCTAACCCACTCCATCACATTTGGCGCCCAACTTAAAAACCCATTAAAATAGGTTTCTAGCTCAGGAGGGACTAAGGAACTTAGAAATTTGTGCATATAACAAAGGTTATAGGTTATAGGTTTACGCGGGCTTGTTTTCCGCAACTCGACGACAAACATGCGCCTATTTTGCGTGATGGGTTGATGGCACTACTCTTGCCAACCCAACTCTACCAGAAAGCCTAGCAGACCCTTGACGTTGCCGACGACTTCTGGGAGTGACCTCGGTGTTCCGAGGTAGTGTGCCCGGTACTTGGCCACCCCCGGGCATTCGAGAATGACGTGGGCGGCTGTTTCCTCCTCCTCCATGCAGGCTCTGCACAGAGGGCTGTCAGTAACACCTAGAGTGAACAAGTGTTTGTTTAGTAGGGCATGTCCAGTGATAGCTCCAGTTAGAAGACGGAGCTGTGGCCTCTTTAGCTGGCGTAGCTTCCGCGACAATCCGGGGTTGATTGTCGGGAGGGCCTCTCTGGCTTGCCTGCAAGTACCCAAGTTAGACCAGTAATGTTGCTGTTCTACCTTCGTGTTATTCCGCAGTGTGCTGCGCAGCCACGCGAACGGTAGAGGTACTATTGGTTCCGGTCCCTCGACCACCATTTCCGAGCCTCCTCTCGCCAGTTCGTCTGCCGCGTCGTTGCCACGCGAGTTGCTGTGTCCTTTGATCCACTGTAGGGTTATGTCGTTGTGGTTACATACCTCTGACAGGGCTCGATGACACTCGTATATGAGCCCTGAGGTTGCAGTGTAGCTCTGCAGGGCTTGTAGAACTGACCGGCTATCAGAGAGTATGCGGATGGGGAATTCCGTTACTTTCCTTGAGGCGATTGCATGTGCCGCCATTATGATGCCCATACATTCTGCCTGGAAGACTGTGTTGTGGGCTCCTAATGGCGTCGAGATGTGTATGTTGAGGTCCTCTGAAAATACTCCAGAGCCAGTGCCTGACCTTGTTTTGGATCCATCAGTGAAGATTCTCAGCTCCCTAGGGTTGAGACCTTCTCCGGGGTCCTCGTGGAGTTGTATTTTGTACTTTTTGTCGAAGACGTATTGCTTGGGTATCCTATCAGTCGCCGCTTCGATAAGTGGCTCCTTACTTACCGCCTCGTAGAGGATTTCGGTATGCGGTACCCTCGCTGGTCTCCAGAGGTTTAGTTTCTTTAAACGTATCGCCGTGGTTGCGGCCTCCTGTTTTACAAAGAGGTGCAGCGGCGGTAGGCCTAGTATTGCTTCCAGGGCTGCTGTGGGTGTCGTCCTCATGCATCCCGTGGTCGCCATACAGGCCAACCTCTGGAGTCGTTGTAGTTTGGCCTCGACGGTGGATAGTTTGGTACGTGGCCACCATACTACCGCGCCGTAGCTTATCATTGGTCGGATGACTGCCTGGTAAAGCCATAGAGTGATCTTGGGGTTGAGGCCCCAAGTTTTACCTACCATTCTACGACATTGCCAGAAAGCGACTGTAGCTTTGTCCAGTTTGTTGTTCAGATGGTTGCTCCAATTTAACTTGTTGTCTAGTATTACCCCTAGATACTTAACTTCAGTGGATAATTGGAGCTCTGTATTAAACAATTTTGGGAGGCGGTAGTTGCCCAGATTGCGTTTGTTGGTGAACATTACTAGTTCCGTCTTCTTAGGATTGACAGTAAGTTCATTGTTGTTGCACCAGCGTTCCACGATCACCAGTGCGGAGCGGGTGACGTCGCATACCGTACCTGCGTTGTTGCCGCTCGTCATTATCACTATGTCATCGGCGTAACCTACCGTGTAGTAGTGATTGTTGTTTAGTGTAGCGATCAAGTCGTTTACCACCAAGTTCCATAGGAGAGGCGATAGGACGCCTCCTTGGGGGCAACCCTTGGCCACTAAAGCTTGTTGTACCTCGCCTGTTTGGAGTCTGATGACTCTTTTACTGAGCATGTTGTTTATCCATTCGACCATGACTGCATTGGCTCCATGTCTTACCAGTGCCGCTGCTATGCTGGTGAATTTGGTCTTGTCGAAGGCCCCTTCGATATCTATGAAGGTGCCTAGGCACATACCTTTGTCTCTGATCGCCTCCTCCAGCTTGCAGACTACTGCGTGGAGTGCCGATTCTGTTGATTTGCCCTGGCTGTACGCATGCTGCTGAGGGTGTAGTGGTATTCTTATGAGCGCCTTCTCCCTCAGATCCCTGTCGCAAATCCTTTCCAGTGTTTTCAGTAGAAAAGAGGTCAAGCTGATAGGCCTGAAGGATTTAGGATCTGAGTAGTCACTTTTACCTGGTTTGGGTATGAAGATTACCTTGACTTCTCTCCATTGCATCGGCACATACCTATGTACTAGGCACGCTACCATGATGGTCGTGAGTATCTGGATGAATTTCTCACCGCCCCACTTAAGTAGGGCTGGGAAGATTCCATCCAGTCCCGGAGATTTGTAGGAGTCAAAGCTGTTTATGGCCCACTGTATTTTTTGTGGACTGATTACCTCGTGTGTCTGTTGCCACTCCTCCTCCGTCGGAGTGGTCACCTCGTCCGTCCAGCTCACTGACCGTAGTAACTGGCAGTCTGGGAAGTGCGTTTGCACTAGTGTACATTCCGCCTCCTCTGGTGAGCTGGTGAAGGTGTTGTCTGGCTTGCGTAGGGATCCCAGGGTGGCCGTTGCCTGGTTAGATAACACTTTCCTTACCCTGTTAGCCTGTACGCATGTTTCGATGTTGGAGCAGAAGTTGCGCCATGAGCTCGTACTTCTGTACCTGAGTCTTTTTTTGTACCTGGACTTGGTCTCTTTGTAGTTGTCCCAGTCCTGGTCCGTACCTGTGTTCATAGCTCTGTTGAGCTGTTGTCTCATCTTTTTCCTGAGTCTCTCTAATTCCGGCCCCCACCAGTCGGCTTTGTTGCCTCGGCTGCCTGTGGGAGTAGATAGAGGACATGTCTCTTGGTAGCAGTCCATGATGGTGCTCGTAAGGCTGCTTACCTGCCGTTCTATCTCTGCAGCACCCTCTAGTCTGGTGGGAACCTCTGCCTGCGACAGGGCTTGGCCTAGTCGCTTCGCATATTCGGAGCGATCCGTTCTGCGCGGGTTCCTCCTAGGGGTGGCTTCGAGTGTTTTTACCTGAAGGTCGAATCGAATCCATCTGTGATCTGAACATGACACCTCTTTTGAGACCTGCCAGTTTGAGATGTTGTTCGTCGCCTCCTCAGTTGCTAGTGTCAGGTCAATGATTGTCCTGCTTCGTCTGTTAACGAATGTTGGTTCTGATCCAGTATTGAGTATATTAAGATCTGTCGTGAATAGGTATTCAACTAGTTGCTTACCTCTGTCGTTGTTTGTCCTCATGCCCCAGAGGGTGTGATGGGCGTTCGAGTCGGTGGCCACGATGAGTTCGAGCCCCGCCTCTTCGCAGTAGTTCACCAGCCTCGTCATGTCATGCGGCGGTGGGACGTCCGCCTCTGGCATATACACCGAGGCTACGACCACCTCCTGCAGGCTGGTGTGTTGCGCTCCGTGCACTTTTATAGCACACAGATCTCTAGAACAGAAGCTTGTTAAGGGCTGCGCATGTATATTTCTAGTGACGTAAATGCAGGCCCGGGGGTTATCCGGGCCCGTGTTTACTATGAGCTTACCTCCTATGTTGCGGAGTCCGCACACAGTGCCTTTCCTGACCCACGGCTCCTGGATCAGTACTACGGCGGTGTCGTTGACCTCCAGCCATTTCCGCACCTGAGCCGTCGCGGTTTCGCTGTGGTGGAGGTTGGCTTGGAGGACTTTACAACTCGGAGAAGGGGATGCCGCCATCGGAGTCATCCTCTCCCACCGACAGTCCGTCCTCTGCCTCCTCGCCAATGGCCAGCTTGCCCAGCTCCGCCGTGCACTCCTCGCCGCTTTCCGTGAGGTCTTGGAGGAGTTCCTCCTCGTCCTTCTCGGAAGCGGGGTCGGCTGGTACTGGGACTGGGGACCCGGGCACTACAATCACCTCTTCCTCTGTAGGCTCGGTCTCCGTAGCTTCGTCCATCGGCTCGGTTTTAGTGGCGTCGTTGGAGACAGTGCTGCCGGGCGGTGGTTGTTCTACATACCTGCCCCGTGGCCCCTGGAACTTGGCGTACACCGAACCCAGCATAAAGCCGAGTCGGCGTTCGTGGTCCACGAGCGGCTGCACCACCGTCTCCGGTATGCTAACGACAGCAAACGTCTCCGTCTCCTGTCGCTCGACTTTATGGAGTGCCCAGCGGTCGATCTCGGCCCACCGGTTCTGGTACCGGAGAATCCGCGCGACCGCGCGGAAGTCCTCCCAGTGCCCGGGGAACAAGATGCCGCAGCGCACCCTGCGTGGTACCTCGCTCTGCCGCTTCACGACGACCTGCTCCCCCGTGGAGAGGGTGATGGTCGCCACGCTGCGCTTGAGCCATGTTAATGTGGCCTGGTCCTCGCACCACAGCCTCAGGACTCCGTTCGCTGTGATTGGTCTCCCTCGGAACAGTGGCCCGAAGGATTGGCTGCTGCTGGGCTGCGATGCCTCCTGCATGAGCAGGGCTTGCAGCTGTTGTTGGACCTCGTTGGACAGCTGCTGAGTGAGGTTCCCTGTAGTCGCCGTGGTAACAGCAACCAGCAGGTCTGCCTTGACAGCGTCCGCATAGGCTGTCGTTTGTGGACCACCCGTTGAGTCGAACCTCTGCCTCTTGGGGTCGCCTCTTGGAGAGATGGTCTCATCCAGGCGAGGCCGTTTGGCAGAGGGTCTGGTCCTACCTTCTGCTCCTGTCCCTGTAGACGGGGCACGACCTGCTACTGGTTGCCCAGCGGCTGTCTGCACCACCGTCTTTTTGGGAGCACCTACCTGTTGTGGAGGCGCCGGAGCTGTCTTTATGTCCTCCGCAGCTCGTCGCTGCCTGGACTGTCTGCGCTGTTTTTTGTTTTTCTTTCTCTCCGGGGCTTCCCCATCGGATCCAGGCTCCTCCCGCGTGGCGGGTCTTACCTTTCTCCTCTTGGGTCCCTCGTAGAGAGTCCATCCAGCGTCAAGCTGCGAGGATGTGTCTTGTATGTTAGGCTCCACCATAGGCGTCAGCTCCGGAGTAGCGGATTGCTCCACTCCCGAAACGACCTCCTTGGTTTCGCCTGGTGTGTCTAGTAAGGGCTCAGTGCATATAACAAATATACCGGCATATTAAGACGCGCCGCGTCCCGCCCGCCCGATTTATTTACTTTAAAATTGGCAAATAAACTGTGCTATTTTTTATGTGCTAATAAAAATATTCCTTACAGCCTGCGAGTACAAGGTAAGATAGGGACCCGACGCGACGCGATTCTAAGTGCGTTACCGTAGTGTATTATAATAAAATAAAACCGTAAAAATATCCGTTAAAACTATAAAAATATAAAACCGTGGAAAACACCGATACCTATGCCGACGAGCTGGGTATACCCGTTGAAGAAGCCGGAACTGATCGAAGAAGCCACGCAGCGAGGGTTGCCAACCGAAGGCTTAACCGTCGAGCAACTTCGAAAGAACCTGGTAGAAGCATTAAAAGAAGAGGAACAATTCGAGACACCGGGAAAAATACGTCCAGGCGCGATGGCAGAAACCGAGCAAGATAAAAAAGCGAGCACCATAACCCGGCTCATAAAAGAGTGGAACCTGGCGTTCGGAAATAACGACAATCCCGTAGAGTTTATGGAAAGGCTTGAAGAGTTAATCGACGCGAGCAATATCGACAAAAAGGACATACTGCCAGCACTCCCGAGAATCCTGCAAGGTAGAGCATTGCTTTGGTACAGGAATAACGCCGAGTCCTGGAGTACGTGGAGCGAGTTCGTGGACCTCTTCAAACTTTATTATTTCCCGGCCAACTACGAAGAGGATCTTATTGTGAAAATAGCAGCAAGAAGGCAAAAGTTCAGTGAGAGATTCGCGGACTACGTAACAGACTTGCAGACGCTAATGCGCCGATACGGAAATTTATCAGAATCGGAACGCTTACACCGTATACACGAAAATATGCTGAGAAATTATAAACTATATATTAGAAAACAGGATTATAAGAACCTGTCCGGATTACTCAAGCTTGCCGCCGAATACGAAAACATCGTGACATCACCCGATAACGATACAAACCGACCGTATGGATATCGCGAGTCGCTACCGTATCCCGGAAATAAAAACAATAGTGCACCGTTACCGAGAGTTGCGCCACAAGCAACAACGAAAGGCGGCCCGAGCGAAAGAATACCCAGAATCCAGGAGCGTTATACGAGAAATGATGGGAAGAAAGAAACCATAATACACCCGAGATACGAACCCGTAGGATCCGCAAAGGATCAATTTCGCGAAGACAACCGTCTCTACGCGGATGTGTCCTTTATGGGAGTAAAATACCCCTGTTTAATAGATACAGGCTCGACCAATACGTACATAACCGAGGAAGTATATAAGAGTTGTATTCACCGAGCGGCCGTAGAAAAAGAAAACCCGAGAAGTATCGTACTAGCAGACGGAACGAAAACACAGATAAATAGAAGTGTTCTAGTGGATATCGAGTTAAAACAAGCTACATTAAAACATTGGGTACGTGTGTTGCCGACAGCTACCTCCACAATTATTGGAATGGACGTGCTAAGAAGAGCAGGGATGAGTGTAACCTGGGCAGGCGAAGCGACGTCGATGCAAGAGTCTACGGAGAGTACGAGCGAAATAAAAGCCGAGGCAGGCACGAAATGTACGCAGCCGCAGAGCGCCCCTCATAGCCCTAGTAGAATAACCGGCGCACAAGAGCCGCAACCGCAACGAAAATTACAGGGAGAGTTCAGTTTCTGCGAAGAGAGCCCAAAGAGAAATTCATGGGTAGAAAATACGATAAAATTAAGGCATAAGGAACCCGTCCAAAAAACACATTACCCGAAAAAACCGAAATTAGAACAAATAGACCCCATATGTCCGTTACAAAGCCGAGAAGATAAACTTTATAAATCTAAACCTAATCCGAGATATTATAAAGGGCAGGCAGATCCCGCACCCATTACGAAGATACGCATACCGATGGGGAAAACAACCCGGCAAAGTTACAATACACCTAGCGCAGGATACCTAGGTACCGAAGAAACAACCCGTGAAATAGCACGAAAATGCTACTGGCTAAGGATGAAACGGAAAAAAGTTAGACTTATGCATACGACCTGCGATGTCAATGAAACCGCAACCTATACATCCAGTACTCACGGAGACCGCCGAATTGCCGAGACCGGAGATACGAGACAACCCACTAACTCCAACCCGAGCACACGACCCGCAAATCCAACCGCCACCCGGAGGACAATACCCGACACCTACGGAGATGGACGCCTTACACACGCATTTTCCAGAGCTAAAGAACGTCATCGTCATAGTCTGGACGCGACCGAATACGCATCGTCCATCACGGAGCCGTTTAGATACTCGACGAGTAAACCGCCGTAAAATAAATAAATAACTAAACCGTAAAATAATTAATAGTAACATAAGTTAAACTAAAATATTGCTTTATTAATCCGCGATACGAAATCCGATCAAACGTAAAATAATTCATAAAACAAATATAGTATAACTCGCAAAAAGTCACAAAATAGCACAGTTCCGCCATAAAAATAAAGTATCCGTTGTAATGTTAATTTTAAAAATAAAACGATAACGCATAATAGCGACGTTCAACTTAGACTTAGCTTGATAGAGAAAATATAGTTAGTCTACAAACATGTAAAGCCCTATTAGGTAGGCAGTATATAGAGGTAAATTTTTAACCGGTGATTTTTTCCAGTATGAAAAAATCTCCTGATCCGGGGAGGGCATGTGACGCCGCGATGACGTCACCGCAGGCGCACACAAGCGCACCGAGGCACCGCGTGGCGCGCCGGCATAGAGCGGACGCATCGCGCAGCGGCCGGCCACCGACTGCGAGCCGACAGCCCCCACTACCGACATTTACAACCGAGAGCTTAAAAGCAAGCCCCGCGCCATACAACGGGCAGAACGTTCTCCGCCGCTCACGGTGATAGTCGGCTGGGAGCGTTCTCCTCTGGCTACCGCGGCGTGCTCGTATCCGCGATTCGCAGGTTCCAGAGTCCCCCCCTCTTCCCCCTCTCGGAAGTGGGCTTCCCGCAGCGCGCTCGTATTCGCGACTTGCCGGGTACCTACATCCCAGCGGTGGGCAGCCAATCCCTAGGCGGGAGGGCACCAGGCGCGGCGTGCTCGTATTCGCGTTCGCACTGGTCCCTAGCGCTTCAGAGCATTGGTTCCCGAGGGATCCGTCCGAACTTCCCCCTCTCGGAAGTGGGCTTCCCGCAGCGCGCTCGTATTCGCGACTTGCCGGGTACCCGCATCCCAGCGGTGGGCAACCGACCCCTAGACGGGAGGCTCTTCCAGACCGAACGTTGCAGGGAATTGGTTCCTTAGGGACTCGTCTAAGACTCCCGGAGTCTGTACCTGACTCCTAGGCGGGACGACTAACGCAGCGTGCTCGTATTCGCGATTTGCGGGAGTCCAACGCCTAGTACTCAGGAGTAGCCGGGAATAAACCCGTATAACCGTCCCCTCAGGACGTCCGCCAACAAATTAGGGCACAGCTCAATTGTTAGAGCACCTAGAGTCAATAGAGTAAGGTTTCGTTATTAATAAAGGGCGTAAAAGACCCGCAATTATATCGTCAATCTGTTGTTCGTATTCTACTCCTTAGTTAAGTCCCTCCTATCCCTGAGCTAGTCTGGAAACCCTCGAGAGTCCCGTCTGGACTGAGGGATATGTATGGAGAGGCTGCCTAGGCGACCTAACCCACTCCATCACAAACCCATTCATTGCCGACGCTCCAAATCTCTACACTCCCCGCGGTGCCGCCGCCTTATAAGCGATGACGCGAATTCGCGTCCGCGGCATAGAGATAAAGTTTTTAGCGACGTGAATTCGCGTCCGCGGCATTACGATTAGTAAATCGAGTGACGCGAATTCGCGTCTTCGGCAATGAATGGGTTAAGTGTTAGTCCAATAAAAGTCAAGCCATGGCACAATAAATAAAACAAGTTCTTTCCCGTGAAAGTTGATGACGACGAATGAAAACGAAAACTTTTCATTTATTTATTATACCACCCATGAAACCTAACCATTGTCAAACCAATATTCTGCTAGTTGTCCAAATTAATTTGGCAAAGGATTCGTCCGCACCAGGTGCGTTAAACAAACCTGCAACCGACGTTCGGACACCTAACAGACGGTATTGTTTCAGCCTTTGACGAGAACAGACGGGCACTGGTATACTCGGCAAAATCCACTCCATTTCACATGGGCTCCTTCTATTTGGCATAAGTTATATTTGTCCGAGAGTATTGTTAGATAGAAGTGTCCGAATTTTATTTCGCATAATTTTTCTAAGCTTTTCAACATCATTTCAGCCAAAGGGCGTCCTCTGCTGGACACAGGCCTCCTCAATAGATTTCCACATGGGCCGGCTACAAGCGACCCGCATCCAGCGAGTCCCCGCAACCCTAACTAGGTCATCCGACTACCTTGCAGGTGACCGTCCCTCGCTGCGCTTGCCAGTATGTGGTCTCCACTTGAGTATCTTTCTGCCTCAACGGCCATCGGTTCGTCGAGCTATGTGCCCTGCCCATTGCCACTTTAGTTTGCTTACCCGGTTTGCTATGTCGGTGACCTTGTTTCGTCTACGAATCTCCTCATTTCTGATTCGATCTCGCAGAGAGATCCCGAGCATAGCCCTTTCCATAGCTTGCTGAGTGACTCTGAGCTTTCTTAAGAGGCCCATAGTTAGAGACCACATCTCGGCTCCGTAGGTCATTACCCGTAATACGCACTGGTTGAAGACTTTCGTCTTCAAGCACTGAGGTATCTTGGACGATAAGACAGTTTGCTGTTTTCCGAACGCTACCCATCCATTCTCTAGCTTTAACGGAAAATATTTTGGAAAATCTTTTATGCCACACCTGGCCATAAAGTGGCTTTTTCCGCACGCTGCGCGTACGGAAAAAGCCGCTTTCTGGCCAAGTGTAGACATAAAATTATGTACACAATACGGGAGGTAATAAAGAAAGCCCTCGATCGCATATTTACGTCCCTCGCTTGCAGCTCGTGCCGCAAACTTCTGCGATCTCGGCCTTTCTTTGTTTTACCACCCTAGATGTGTATTGTACTGTTACGTACACATGATTTAATTCACAATTAGCGAAGTTATCGCGTAACATACATAAAAAAACGAACTGAGAACCTCATTATTTTAAAGTCGGTCGGAAACTAGTCCAAAACTTAGTGCAAAGCTTGGGAAAAGTGATTTATGAAATAACTAGGAAATGCGAGTTTTTACGTTCATTGTTGCTGAGAAATTTTACAAAAGCTTTTAGTAATATACATTACTGGCAACAGGGGATCAAAAACTTTAACAACGTTGTAAGATTTCAGGCAAAAATGGTGATTCACATATTTACAAAGGGGTATCTACCATATATGTTTGTCGTCAAATAAGCCGAAGCTTTTCAAGATTCTTAAAGAGTCTCGACAAGCTTAAGGCGCCTTGTTAATAGTGTTTTATATAGTGGGATAGTTTCTCAGTTTCCGCACGGTAGCGCTTGCGTGTGGTCGTTGCGTTTGATTGTGTCGAGCAGGGTCATTGACCTTGGTGTAACGAGTAAAAATGTCGCCTAAAAAGACGTTAGTTAAATGTGACAAATGTGATATTATTATAAACGAGATTCTGTGTTTTGTGCAAAATAAAGTTCACGTTATCGATAATCGGAGCCTTATTCAAATTTGTACTTCGGCCTTTACGGTCAAGGATTTGGAGGATGCTAAGAGCCTGTTGTTCCAAGCTATTCCAGCCAGCAGAAGGTTGATAATACGCAAGAATAAAGGAAAGGAAATAAGAGTTATTGAAGACATAATCGAAGTATTCGCGAATACTAACGTCGAAAATTTGCCATTATTTGTAGCAAGGGATCTACAGCGACTTCCACCGGTGTACTTCGATCATGTGGACGTAACGCAGTTGTTAAAAGACATAGTTTTGTTAAAATCTGACTTGAGGTTTGTTAAAGAGAATTACGCCACCTTAACGCGACTAGAAGAGATAAATGAAGATTTGAAAAAGATTAAACATACTGACACTATTAACAACTCATATCGCAATGTAAATACACGAAGAGGTGCATGTAATTTTCACAATAGTTTTAACAGCTTTTGTCTCAATAGCGGACCCATGGGCCTGCCTCATATGATATCGCCATTGAAGATGTCAATGACAGACCCGCAAAAAGAAACGGTTATTAGTGGCAACAACGAACACTGTTCCCCCTCGCTCGCATGCACAGAAACTGGTGACGCTGGCGCACGCGCATCACGGGAGGATGTTTCGGCAAAGATCGGGTCGCAAGGCGCGGAAGCGTATACTGTAAGTGCGAGCGGGAGGTGTACATCCAGATCGGGACCGCTTCAGAAGAACTCGTCGTCGGAGAACGATTCGGTAATATTCGGGTCTCAGCGCTTGGAGATGTCATCTGTGGATAGGAACGAGATCGGTAGATCTAGATCGGGAGCGACGTTGAAGACGTCATCGTCGGAAGATGTTTCGGAAATGCTCGGGCCACACCACAAGGAGATGCCATCTGCGTGTAAGAGTGAGGAGGGTATATGCAGTGGTATGTGTTGTTCGGGAACACCGAGGAAGACGTCATCGTCTGGTGATGATTCGGCAACGTTCGGGCCGCATCGCATGAAGTTGTCCTGCGCGCGTGCGAGTGAGATAGGTGTATCTGGATCGGGAGTGCCGCCGAAGACCTCATCATCGGGTGATGATTCGGAAATGTTCGGGCAACATGGCGTAGAGGTACCTACCTCGGGTACGAGCGAGAAGGACATATCTGGATCGGGAGCGCCCATGAGGACGTCATCATCGGGGGATAATTCGGAACTTTTCGGGACGCAGCCTGTGCCGACGGAGATGTCAAACCTTAATGTCATGTCACCAAAGCGAACGAACTCTGATACTCGTGTACAAAAAACCATGGCGGATGTTGTTCGTGCGGAAGGTGTTTGGAAAGACAAATCGAAGGATGAGGGTCGTAAAGATGTGATGAAATATAGGTTAAGAAACCGTTTTATGGCGGAAAGAGGCAAAAGTAAGGACATTTGTGGGTCTTTTAAGGCCGCCGATATACGGATTCCATTTTATATAACCGAGGTTGATGAGAATGTGTGTGAGTCGGACATTGTGAAACATGTTTACATAAAAACTTCTGTAAAAATTGTGCCGAGAAAAATTAATATGCAACAACAAAGGGGTTATGTAGCTTACAAGTTTTTTATTCCTAAACTCAAATTGTCTGTGTTTATGGATGAAAACCTTTGGCCAGAAGGAGTAGGTTTTAGGCCCTTTGTTGATATTAATAAAGAACAAGGCAACACGGGGCGTAGTAGTGTGGGGGTTCGTAGTTAGCGAACTATATGCATTCGTTTTTGTTTTGTTTACAAGTTAATTGTTGTGTTGAATTCGCGTATTTTTCAATTGATATTATTATGGCTAGTACAAATACTTTAACAAAAATACTTACATTTAACTGTAAGAGCATTAAGCGTTCACAGGATTGTGTCAGGTCATTGTGCGATCAGGTTGATATAGTTTGTTTACAAGAACTTTGGATAATGCCAAATGAACTACCTATGCTGGGTGAAATACACTCTGGTTTTAGCTTTACGGGTAAATCAGCTATGGACCCATCCGCGGGCCTTTTTCGAGGCAGACCGTACGGAGGTGTTGCAATTCTTTGGCGTAAGAGTGTATTTCGCGCTGTTTCCGTAATAAACTGTAAGAGTGATCGCATTGTTGCAATCAAAGCGGTTGTTTCGAATAGGCCTATTTTAATATTTTCTGTATACATGCCTACGGACTCGTTTGACAATCTGATTGAGTTCAGTAACTGCTTAAGCGAAATAGCTGCTGTGGTTGAACAATGTGACGCTGAATCGGTGTTCATTTTAGGTGACCTGAATGCGCACCCAGGGCAACTGTTTGGCAAAGAAATGCTTCAGTTTTGTGCTGACCAAAAGTGGTCTTGTATTGATATGCAAATCCTCGGAGAAAACTCCGATACCTACACCTACATAAGCGACTCGCATGGATGTAGAAGGTGGCTGGACCATTGCCTCGTCACCGAGTCAGCTGGACGCTGTGTGAACGGGGTAAAAGTCCACCACGACATATTTTGGTCAGATCATTTTCCGCTTGAAATCCAGTGCGATCTTAATGTAATCAGTCCTAAGTCTATCGCAACAGAAAAGCAGGCTAACAAAGTTATATGGGGATGTCGAAGCGCGGCACAAGTTAGTAAATATAGTGATCTATGCCATAAGTCACTGGCTTGTATAGATTTTCCAGCGGAACTCTCTAGCTGTTGTGATAGAATGTGTAATGTGTTAGAGCATGGATTTATCATTGATTCTCTGTACATGGATATCATTAGATCACTGTCAACAGCTGCTACTGATAGTCAAGACTTTGTCAGACTCGGGAAGAGCACTCATAGACCGGGGTGGAATAGACACGTTAGAGAAGCGCACAGGGTGGCACGCCTTAGTTTTTTAAATTGGATTAGAGCTGGAAAGCCGTGCTCCGGGACTTTATTTGATAGTATGACAAACTGTAGAAAAATATTTAAAAGCAAACTTAAGTTCTGTCAAAACAACAAGGAACAAACAAAAATGGATACTCTTTCGTTGCTACACAAGGAAAAGAATTTTAGCAAGTTTTGGAAACAAACTAATAAAATTAATCCTAAGGCGAGTCTCCCTGTGTCGGTAGATGGAGTAGATGACCCAAAGCTGATAGCCAACATTTTCAGGGACCATTTCAGAGTGAAGACGAGACTGGACAATGCGGGAGTAAAGCTGGATGCTGAGTGTAATTATAGCAGTAAACCTATCCTTATTACAGCAAAGGAGGTCGCCTCTGTAATAAAAGGTATGACTAGGGGTAAGTCACCAGGTCATGATGCACTCAGTATCGAGCATTTACAACACGCCGGACCTCACATTTATAGGCTTTTGGCCATGTTATTCACTCTCGGTCTGAGACACTCGTACCTTCCGGAGAATCTTATAAAAACAATCATTGTGCCCATTGTTAAAAACAAGACAGGAGATGTATCGGAAGTGAATAACTACAGGCCTATATCGTTGGCTACTATCGTGGCGAAAGTGTTGGACGGTGTGCTTGAGCGTCACCTCAGTCAGTACGCGAGTCTACACGATGGCCAATTTGGCTTTAGGCCGGGGCTATCTACTGAGAGTGCGATCATGGTTCTCAAGCATACAGTCCGGTACTACACGGAACGCGGGACTCCGGTTTATGCTGCTTTTCTCGATCTCTCCAAAGCTTTTGACCTGGTTGCATATGAAAAGCTTTGGGATAAACTAAGTACAGCGGGTCTACCTCCGGAGTTGATTGGATTGTTTCGCTTTTGGTATAGTAATCAGGTCAACCACGTGAGATGGGCTGAAGCATATTCTGACGGCTACAGGGCTGAATGTGGAGTACGGCAGGGAGGCCTAACCTCTCCGCTGTTATTTAATATTTATATTAACCAACTGATCGTTGAGCTCAGCGGCAGCGGAGTCGGCTGTTCCATAGGCGGTAAAATGACTAATAACATCAGCTACGCCGACGATATGGTGCTGCTGGGCCCCACGGTCGGTGCTATCTCTAGCCTGTTGAAAATATGTGAAAAATATGCAGAGTCTCACGGGCTCTGCTACAATGTTAAAAAGAGCGAGCTGCTAATATTTAGGGCAAGCCGCAAGAGCCCTTCGTTAGTGCCGCCGGTTACTCTTGGTGGGATGGCTCTAAATAGAGTCACTCAATTTAGGTATCTCGGTCACATGATAACCGAGGACCTTACAGACGACGCCGATATTGAACGGGAGCGCAGGGCGCTAGCAGTCCGAACAAATATGTTGATTCGCAGGTTTGCGCGTAGTACGACCGAGGTAAAACATACCCTTTTCAGGTCGTACTGCCAATCACTTTACACCTGCAGCCTGTGGATCAACCATACGAAGCGGGCTTACAGCGCTCTGCGGGTCCAATTCAATAACGGTTTTAGAATGCTGATGGGGTTGCCTCGTTATTGCAGTGCATCTGGGATGTTTGCGGAAGCTCGTATGGACGATTTTTACGCGATTATGCGAAAACGTGCTGCTTCCCAGATGCATCGCGTGCGACACAGCACCAACAGTTATTTAAAAGAAATTGGGGACAGGTTTGATAATCCCTTTTACAAACACTGGATGGCACTTCATGCGCCGGTGTACCAATGTGTTAAGTAGGTGTTAGGTTAAGTTAATAATAATTAAGGTATTACTAACATAATAATAAGAATTTCCCTGTAACTAACATAATATGGATCTCTGATGTCCGAAATAAAGTATTATTATTATTATTATAACTATTAACTATACAATACTGGCATCTTGCATATTCTAAGGAATAGTTATTTGGGTACAGGAATAATTTATTACATTATAAGTGGTGTATGAAATAACACCCCCTAATTTTGTCCTAGGAGTAGCTATCTTAATTATTAAGTCATCACTCTAATATTACAAATGTGAAAGTTTGTGAAAACGAATATGTTTGGATGTTTGGAGATTTGGATGTTTGTTACTAAATAATGGGGTAGCAACTGAATGCATTGAGCTGAAATTTAGTATGCAAATAAACTAAGTCCTGGATTGAAACATGGGGTACTTTATATCCCGGTAAAGGGTTCGCATGGGAAAATAACGAGAACAAGGCAGGCGAAGCCGCGGCTAAATGCTTGTTAGCAATAAAAGTAAGAGCAGGGTGTCCACTATTGTGCGTGTCAAACACCAGGAAGTTTACTTTACACATGGGTACTTAAAATACACCTTATTTTTATCAACATGTAGGTATTTGTTTGTCTATCTTGTTTGCTTACTCTACGTAGAGTTAGTTTTTTTAATATCCCTTACTTGAGAAATTATGGATTCCCAATTGAAACTTTCACCCCCTTTTCATCCACTAGGAATAAAATTCGGGATGCAAACTATCCTATGTCCTCCTCAGGGTCTTAAACGAAACCGCTGCACCTAAAGAAATCATCTAAATCGGTTCAGCGGTGTGCGTCAGCATGTAACAGATAGTCATACGGACAGACACATATACAGGGTGTCCCTAAAACCAACTTTTATACGATCAAGGCTGATAGACCAGCTCATAAGAGCCTAGATTAAGCAAATTTGACCTCAGTAAAAATCTCTTAGTTTTCGAGATATTGACGTTTTTGTAAAACTCGTGCTAAGTGATACCCTGACTCGGTGTTTTGAGTGTCATTGCTAAAATATCAAGTATTTTACAAATCTGTTTTTTGCTATGTGTGGCCAAATAACTATGCTATTGAACGTATTTTCTATTTTTGCTAATTTATTCATGCTGTGGACACAGTACAATAACAAAAAAAAATTATTCGATTTTTTTCAAATTTCACCTCTGACTTCGAACTAGCGTGGTGAAAAAAAAATGTACCAACATAACCAGGCACTCAACGTAAAAAAATTGCGCATTTATTGTAGTTTCTAAAATGGTATAAAATTTACTAAAGACTGTAATAATTTTTGAAATAATGATATTTTGTTACAAAATTAACTGTCTGCCGCCTTCATCTCATACGATCCGGTTGAACTAAGTTTGCACCTGGCGTGCTTGACATCACATACAAATTAGGTGCAAACTTCACGTAATCGTCAATATCTCGAAAACTAAGAAATTTTTATGAGGTCAATTTTACTCAGTCTCGTTATTTATGAGCTGGTTTATCAGCCCTGTTCGCCATTTTGTAAAAGTCGCGAATTTTGATAGCCTGGATCAGTCTTTCGAAAGTCATGACTTCAAATTTCAGTATTTTCTTAATCTGCTTTTTGTTTTAAACATTACTTAATAATTATGCTATCATACCTTATCAATATAAATTAGATTTTACGTGATTCAAAATATGACCTCGGATTTGAATCGCGTAATACTTAAAACAAATTTACCATGCTAAAATAAAAAAAAATAATGTAGTTTAAAATAGTAAGATTTTACACACTACACCGTAGTTTTTAAGATAATAGTATTTTAATTCAAAAGGAGGTTATACTACAATATTCCATTGGTTAAATTTCGTACCAGAATTTGAATTTCGAACAGAAAAGGTATGATAGCATAATTATTAAGTAATGTTTAACAAAAAGCAGATTAAGAAAATACTGAAATTTGAAGTCATGACATTCGAAAGACTGATCCAGGCTATCAAAATTCGCGACTTTTACAAAATGGCGAACAGGGCTGATAAACCAGCTCATAAAAAACGAGACTGAGTAAAATCGACCTCATAAAAATTTCATAGTTTTCGAGATATTGACGATTACGTGAAGTTTGCACCTAATTTGTATGTGATGTCAAGCACGCCAGGTGCAAACTTAGTTCAACCGGATCGTATGAGATGAAGGCGGCAGACAGTTAATTTTGTAACAAAATATCATTATTTCAAAAATTATTACAGTGTTTAGTAAATTTTATACCATTTTAGAAACTACAATAAATGCGCAATTTTTTTACGTTGAGTGCCTGGTTATGTTGGTACATTTTTTTTTCACCACGCTAGTTCGAAGTCAGAGGTGAAATTTGAAAAAAATCGAATAATTTTTTTTTGTTATTGTACTGTGTCCACAGCATGAATAAATTAGCAAAAATAGAAAATACGTTCAATAGCATAGTTATTTGGCCACACATAGCAAAATACAGATTTGTAAAATACTTGATATTTTAGCAATGACACTCAAAACACCGAGTCAGGGTATCACTTAGCATGAGTTTTACAAAAACGTCAATATCTCGAAAACTAAGAGATTTTTACTGAGGTCAAATTTGCTTAATCTAGGTTCTTATGAGCTGGTCTATCAGCCCTGATCGTATAAAAGTTGGTTTTAGGGACACCCTGTATTATTTTTGCATTTATAATATTAATTTGAAGGACCAGATGTGTGTGCTCCAGTCAACAAAGTCGAATCAGAACCTTCAAATAGCAAAATTAATTTATTTTGCTATAATAAACGTATAGCAGAGGTTCTTAAACTTTTTCTGGTCACGGATCCCCTACATTATTTCGAAAACCTTACGGACCCTTTCCGAATACAATGAGACAAAAAGAAAATGAAGGGCACATGAAAGTTTATGTTGTATGCATAGCCACGGACCCCCGGCTCTCGTATCACGGACCCCTAAGGGGTCCATGGACCATACCCCCTGAACCCTGGAACCCTGTTGTATAGTGTGCAACGTTCTACATTGGCGTCGGACTCACAGTGGTTGACTGTCTTAACATAAATAAGTAATGCGACGCGTATACTTTTTCTATCATATCGATAATTTGTTTAGTGAACGTATGATCGGATTTAATGGCAATCAAAGGCAACAAACAAATATCGAAGCACAATGAGATGGAAATGTTGCTATATCCGCAGAATTGATACAAATGGTTGCAAACAAAACATTCAAGAAGTCGTTAAGAGCCATGAAAAGTCGTAAAATTTTTATGGTCTATAAAGGTTTTTTTGTGGATTCGGTACTTTATGGTTTTTCCGATCACAAATAGGTACAACGTCCTTAAGGGCTGCATATTTTAAAGTGCGAGTCGGACTCGCCCACCGAGAGTTCCGTACATATTTGTATGTACATACAAAGTACCCTATAAATTTTGATTCCCCTAGTAAAGTCTATTTTTTATGATTTAATTAAAAATGTATAGTCGTCAGATTTTTGCTTTTACTTGTAGTATAAGACGGTATTGTTTGCAAAATTTCATAATTCTAGGTCAACGGAAAGTACCCTTTGAATTTTGATTTCCTTCAGTGTCGAAATTAACGTTTATTGTGGCATAAGCGGTCGTATCTTTTTTTTACGTTAACTTAGAAGCTTGATTTTTTCACAGCTTCAAGGGACCATAGATTTGACTATATGGTTTTAATTTTAATTCGATAGCTTCACGCGTTAAAAGGTCTTGACAGACGGACAGCAAAGTGATCTTATAAGGGTTCCGTTTTTTTTCCTTTTGAGGTACCCTTAAAATCAACTAGATAATATTTTGCCCTCACGTCATCCATCATTTCTCTCTCTAGAGGTAGGATAGGATCAAAACCATTAAAGGAGAATAATAAGTTTCTTTCGACGAGACCTGGAATAGACCGTTTTAGATGTACGTTTCTCGGAAAGCGTGTAATTTCCTCTAGGACTTGGATACTCATTACTATTCAGCCTCCGTATAGGCATTGGTTTCAAACAAGATTTAAAATCGCCCTCTAACGACGTCTCTAGCGGTGCAGTTATTTGAATTACCCAGTTGAACGGGTCTCCTTTTTAACCAACTTCAAAACATGAATTCGCGATCTGTGATTTTTTTAGTAGTTTGTTCATTTCCATTATTGATACAAGGACCAAATAAATAGAAAAATTAAACGTAAACCTACTGTAGCTAAGACCAGATTGGAACCAGCGTCTTTGTCTTGACTAGAAAACGTACTCACCACTACACCACTTGGCCACTTACTAACCACTTTGAAATTGTAGGAGCGTTAACTTTTGTAACTTTTTCCGTTTGTAAGTTTTCACGCCTTAGCCTCACTCCAGGACATGCATATGTAATGCCCCCTGTCTGAACTCCTTTTCAGCAGTCAGCGAGAGAGATGGTGATTTTTAATCTATAGTCAGCACCTGGTAGTTTATAACATCATTAAATTCAGAGCCTAGAAACATTTTATATTGAACAAAAACTAAAATCACTACTACCCCTCCTTTACTTCGTCGTAATCGGATAAAAAGGATTGTTGGTGGTAGTTTGACTATAAAAAGTGTGCTTTCACTAAATTGTAATCAACATAATATCATTGGGTGAGTTTGTCATCTGTGCAAATACGGGTATCATGAATGTGCAATACAAACTGCAAAATAGTTCAAATCCTTCTTACATTTTACTAAGGATTTATGAGTATAAAATCCCTTGGCCAATGCGGGACAAATAAAATATCGCTCAGAAACAATTCTTTCTGAATATAAACTGCACATATTTCTAAACCCTGGAAACAAAGAAATATCTGCTATTGTAAACTGTTATTTATTCCCTGTTACGGGAAGTATGAGTGATATTTCAAAGATATATGCAAAATGGGATGCAAAATAAAGTATTGCACTGAAAAGTCCGCCTTTCGTATCCTTTAAATATTTATGAAACGAATAAAAGGTTTTCTCGGAATTCATTTTTAGCCTAGGGTTACTACGTGCTTTGGATTCCCGTTACCTCGTCCATTTTTCTTGGAAACAAAATATCTTATTGGCGTTGTCATTTGTTGTAACGTACTGGACGCAAGGGTAATAAAATTGAATATATAACCTCTAACCTTGCCAACAATGAAATATAGTGTAGATCGTTATAAGTTTTGGTCTTGGTCTTATGCAGTCCGGTCACACATTTAGTTATTCTACGCGTGACCGGACCGCAGTATGCAGAATGCATCCAGTGTGTCAACGCCATTATAGTTGCATGTATATTTATAATCTATTGCACAAAATCACACAGAAACAATACAAAAAAACAATAAAAAACCGTACAAATGCGACTCGCCCTCCGCGAGTTCAGTGCTTTGTTAACATAGTTATCTGCGGAGCCGAAGAGCAAACCATCCAGCACATCATCCACGATTGCCCCATAACGCGCTATGCCGATGACCCTCCTGAAGACCTGATGTGCCTAAGTGACGAAGCCATTAAGTGGCTAATAGATCTTAATGTGGATTTATAATATTAGACCTGCTTTAATTACTACTCGTAGAATATATACATATATATTATATATGTCCTCCGTCAGTAGGTATTCTTGAAATAGAGGTTCAATACAAAGAAGTTGTTGCTTGCCCTAGCGACAAGAAAATAAGCAGGGCACTCAAGTTGTTCGACCGAGATTGTCAATAGCGTATCATGCTGTGCGGACCAGAATACTCTCGAGAGACAAAAGGCTTGGCGCCTAGTGAGCTTTCAGACTGCGAGGCCAGGAAAACTGCTATTACTAATAATTATCATCATATCTATTGTGTATCGTGCTTTCTTTTTCGTTCATCGAAATAAAAGGAAGGAATATTTACGCTTCCTGCACATTGAAGTGGGTGAATGTTACAAGTCATCGATCTTATGCAGTATAGCGTATTGTGCTGTTCGATCCAGAATACTTTTGAGAAACAAAAAGTTTGACGCCTAGAGAGCTTTCAGACTGCGAGGCCAGGAAAACTGCTATTACAATAATATCATCATACCTACCGCATACACCTACCCGCTGTGTCTTTCGCTCATTGAAATAAAAGGAAGGAATCTTTACGCTATAAGGAATCCTGCACATTGAGGTGGGTGGATGTTACTAATCATCGATCTTATACAGTACATTAATATCTTATTGTGCTGTGCGATCCATAAGAAAATTGAGAGACAAAAGGCTTGGCGCCTAGAGAGCTTTCAAACTGCGAGGCCAAGAAAACTGCTATTCTCTGCTAAATTATCGGAAGTGAAGAGCAGCCTTGATTTTATCCAAACAGCCACGACCATTCTGACAAAAGTGCACAACTTTAGAAGAAGGACTTATAACCATGACCACGTCGATTTCGTTATGGGTTTCCAATTCTGGTGATTTTTTTTGGTAATTAAAGAATCTCTAGTCTAGTCTAGTTCTCTGCTACAGGAGTTATGGAAGTGAGATTCAAGATATTTTATTTTTATTTCTGGTAGAGAAGAGAGTTTTACTCCTGGTGGCCTTAGGCACTGGTCCCACAGCCGGCGATTAAGCGAGTAAAATTATGCGAGTAGCGTTACATTGCGGATCTGGAAAGGTCGATTGATCGCACTGTGCCTGGTCAGCCCGCAATGAACTGTTACTCGGGCATTTCTCCAGAAATATGTCTGCGACTCATTCATCTGTCTCCATATATTTAGTATGAAAAAGGGCCAGATGAATGAGGTGACCGCAGACATCTTTCTGGAGAAATGCCCACTCGCTCAAATTTACCCGCTTACTCGCCGGCGGTGGTGAGCCGGGTACCTTATGACATTAATTCCGCCAATTGCACTCATAATTTTGCAATTTTTTTTTATCTACCAGATACTGACATTCCGCTGCTTTTTTGGCCTCACAGGCAATCCTTCAATAGATCAATACGAGAATCACGATCAATCTTCGTGATGGCAAGTTCTAAGACCACCAGGGATTAGAGTGCTCTGATTGGAGGTCCAAAAGGTCCTCAGACTCCTCGATAAGCCGAGATTACGGAAGGATGGGAAGGACGATTATTTTGTAACACAATTGAAATTGTGTTTGCGAATTATAAGCGAAATAATTGTATCGTCATGGTTAAAACAGTAAAATCTCGATTGGATGATGTTTATACCATTAAGACTCATACAATATCAAACAAGCCTATATAATGATGGAAAGTCTAAATCATGGCAAACCTTTAAAACAAATGCTTGTATATAGTTATTTCCTCAAGAACGACCACAGTATGATATCTGAGCAGTATTTTTTTTATTACCGAGTAAAAAAACGAGGTTATCAATTCGACCCGTATCTATGTAATATTGTCAGAATTGCACAGTTTTTACATATATGTTACTCTATACCAGCTTCTAAAGTGTGTGCCAAATTTAGTAAGTGTATGTATGTATGTTTGTCCGCGCATATCTCAAAAATTATAAGTTGCATTGCAAAAAATATTTTTTAATTGGACTAGGTATAATCTAATTTAGGGAACTGTGCAAGTTTTATCAAAATCGGTTCAGTTGTTTTTGAGATAGAGAGTTATGTGTGTATCAGTCATTAGGAACATTAGGAAACGGGTATTTAGCAGCTTAGTTCAATTACAATATTGAAATAAAGAAATAATTTAGAAAAATTAAACTGTTATTTCTTCCTTTATTGAAGTTGGTTAAAATTTTCTCAATTACTTTTTGCCTTCCTACAAAAGGTATATCGCGCGTTTGTTTGTGAACGAACGCACTACAAGGAAAGTTTTAAGAACGCGTAAGAATGCTCAAGTACTGATCACACTGTATGCCCCTCGACCTTTAATACGTATCGGGCTCTCCTAAACTCCCAAAGTTTGACTACTTGTCTGTCTTTATACTTTGGTACTACGATGGTCGTCGGGCATAATTTATTGTAAAAATTAACTAACCAAATTCAATGTAGACTTCAGGAAAGTGCCCTTTGTGAAAAAAAATACCTCTGGCCAAAAGAAACTCACCAAAAAATCAACAATAGGGATGTTGACTAATGTTGAATTTTACAGCATAATATAATCACATGGATTGGAAAATACTAAATAAAAAATAAAAAAAATAAAATAATTTATTTCTGTAAGTAGGCCCTCAATGGCTCTTTTACATGTCTTACATTATTTTGTCTTCTTTTCTTTTCTTTTGGCGCTTCGGGTAATGACCTTCTGGTGAGAAGAAGCGCCGGAAGAAACTCACCAGTTTCTCTTTTCATCCTTTGATATACATGAGATTTCATTAATACCTTACATTAACTTAAAAACTACATTTATAGAGATGTAAAGGGTCTCTCTATACGTCCAAACAAGACAAATAAAAAATAGAAAATAAATCAATACTAAAATTAATGGAGATGTAAAGAGTCTCCGTTGTCAAAATACTACTACTACTATACTAAATTATCATAACACAAAAGAAATAAACAAAAATAACTGGCCAAGAGCATGTCGGACCATGCTCAGTGTAGGGTTCCATAGCCGTAACTATAAGGTAAAAAACACGATGTAAAAAAGTATAACAACAAAAGAGCGTATCTTCATAGCAATTACGTCCTTTTGTTGAGAAGCGCAGTTTATCGGCAATAACTCAAAAACGATTAGATCTTGTGCCCCCCCTAAAAATATTTATTTTAATTATTTATATACCAAACTAAGTAGCGGCTCATAAAAGACACCTATATTCCAATTTTCATCAATATCCATCATGTAGTTTTTGAGTAAAATGCCTCTGACATACGGACAGACAGACAGACAGACAGACGGACGGACATGACGAAACTATAAGATAAGGGTTCCGTTTTTGCCATTTTGGCCACGGAACCCTAAAAAATATAAAGTTATGAGACCACAACGTTTAAAAAAAACGATTTTTTTTATCGTCTTAAAGAAAAATTAAAGTCAATTTCGGAATGCTTAAATATCGCTGATAAAATAAATGTAAAACAACTATGTGCTTAAAAGCACTTTTTCGTGCTTAAAATGGCAAAATGCTATTTTTTTCATACACACTTAGTACAGCGACGGGACGGATGACGTCATAAATTCCTACCGTTTTGTATAGAGCGTTTTCAATGCTCAGTGCGACTTTTGATTACAATTTGTGGCTGTTATACTTATACAAATCGAGGGTTTCAGGCCAAAGGGGCGTATACGCAAAGCAAAACGCTTGCTTATACGCCCCTTTAGCATGAAGCCCTCGAAATGTATTAGGTGTCATATAGATATTTGTTCCTCACAAATAGTAGAACAGATTTACGACAGAAAAAAAATTGAGTCAAATTACTTCACATACAAAATATATCTCAGGAGAGTCAGGATGTTCATTTAAATTTTAGACAGTTTCTGAGTTTTGAAGAGAAATCCTCGCAACAGTCAGCTAATAAAACGAAAATCGACTGAAAACAAAACTTAAATTAACTAGATTAAAAGCTGGAAAGACTGAAACTGGAGCCGTGCAAACAGTTGAATCAGATTAAAAGTTCGCTCAGATCACTTTTGAAGCGAAATTGGCAAAGGCTTAGAATATTTTTTTGCTAAGTCACTTTCAGAGTTGAATAATTCAGAAGTTTAGGAAGCCCCTCTGCGTTATAATAGCCAAGGGAGTTATTGGGAACCACGGATACACTTTTTAACGAGGAGCCATTCCTACGAGTACTGCTCACTTCCCTGCCATGTCGGCATATGTTTTTCTCTTCCATTCTCCTCTGTTATTCGTCGTCTCGTTACTCGATCCTTTCTTTCTCATGTACTCATTCACACAATTCATCCATCGCTACTGATCTACCAACTGCTCTCTGTCCCTCGTTGCTGTTGTCTACCCGTTGCCTAACTATTGGCTGGTCATATACTAACCTTAGCTGCGCTTACATATGCGTGGTCGCCACTCCAGGAGTTTACTGCCCCGACGGTTATCCGTTCGTGTGGGACGGCTCTAGACTCCACCGAGCGTCAGTTCACCGACTGACAACCTCGCGAGCGCAGCGGAGAGTTGGTGGGTGTAATCTGCACAGAACCGCACTCTGTCTAGACCGCATTTGTACGGGGTCTGTGTCTAGCAGTAGATACTGATACATATACCTAGACCTAGACCTATATGCGTCACAATGCTGGGCACAGGCCTACTCTCATAGATGACGTTAAATGGACTGTAGTCCCCATGCTGGCCCAGTGCGGGTTGGGGACTTCACATGGATCTTTGAATTTATTCGCGGATGCATGGTAGCTTGTTCACAATATTTCTCCTTCATCGAAAAGCCTATGGTAAATATCAAATCAGAACTTATATACAAAAAAAAAAATAAGTTCCAGAAAAACTCTTTGATACGAGCCAGGATTCGAACCACGACCTCAATTTCAAAGGCGCATGTCCGAAGCATTCGGCTACTATAAATAATCGCAACCTCGGTATCGAAAATTATTATTACAATCTTATTTTCTTTTTATGTACAATGTAAGCACTTTTTCTCTTTTCTCTCAATCTACTAAGTCTCAAAATTCCAGCTTATCTGGCACCAGTTTTCGAAAGCACAAAATACTGCTCTAATAAGTAAGACCCATCTATTCTTCTGAGATCCGTGTCGCGAGCCCCGGATGCTTACAATTTCGCATCAGTCACGTTTCTATTTGTAATTATATTTTGAAGAAAAATTAATTAATGGCGCCTTTTTGCTTTTATTTATGGCTTGTAAGACGTCAATGGAATTAATTTAATAAAATGGCTGGTAAACAAACGATGCTTCAGATTTTCCTTGTTGCCTCGATCGTTGGAAGGATTTGTGCGAACAATTACCAAGTAGCCTGGGTGAGCTACGTTTGCACCAGGTGTCCATAGTGATCGAATTTAGGATTGTTACTTAAAGGGTACACGGAAAGAACGTGTCTAGTCACCTAAGTAGCTTTCCGAGTTATAGCGGTTTGAAAGTTAGTCGTCGTGAACAATTACTATGGCAACAAGTTCTTTAAAAGTCAAAAATGTTTATATTATTTTGAGATATCCATCTGTAATGAAGTAGTAAGTTATAGTTCCTTGCGAGCATTACATACATTTTGAGATTAAAATCTCATTTAAAAAAAAGTGACTAGACATGTTCTTTCCGTGTACCCTTCACTTATCCCCTGTAGTTTACCGTATTTTCCCAACTACAGATATACAACACTATAAAATATAGCCCTTTTTAGCCATATCCGATAAATAACTTATTGTTCTAGTTCCGGGAGGTGCAAATTTAAGATCAGTTTTTTGTAAGTCTTGCGTTGTGGCGTCAGTAAGTTAAAAAATAAGGACCTATATCGAGTTTTCGTCTACACCACTCAGAAAATCATTATCAGTCGAAAACAGCAGACGACGTTCGCTGCAGTAACAGACTTCCCAGAAAATATTTAATCACTGGGGGGATTTGCTATAATTGCCAAGCTTGAATCATCATCATCAGCCAAACAACGTAGCCTTCCGCCAAATTACACCAGTGTGGGTAGACCCCTAGAAGGTGAAGGTTACTGAAGTCTGATATGCAGACGGCACAGGAACAGTCATGGTAACATTTTTTGGGGAGGCCTAAGCTAAGCTTAAAAGGAAGAAAGAAAATATACATATAAAACTAAGTTTGCAGTTGAGACTCTCGGACCGTGGAATTAAGTTCTTCACCAACTCGTAAAGACGCTGAGCCAAAAGCTCGTCCAGGCCACTGGGGACCAGAGAGCTAGCTCGTTCCTCACTCAACGGATCAGCATAGCGATCCAGAGGGGGAACGTGCCAGCGTAATGGGGACCCTGCCGCAGGGGCCCGATCTGGGGGCATGATTTAGTGTTAGTTCAGGTTAGGATAGTGTACCTAATTGTATAGTTTTTTTTTATAACTCAATGTACCTCCACTTCCCTTGTATATTTAATAAGCTAAGTTAATAGTAATAATGCATGATATTTTTAATTTACTTTAATAAATGCTCATTCATATAAAAAACACTAGGAAAAAAATATTTTTCGAATAACTATAAAAATAACCAAGATATAACACAACAAATATTTTTTCTCTATCTCTTTCTCGCAAAACAGAATATAGTATGGAGATTGTATGGCGGCCGTGTACTATGACGTCATAGTCCATATCGGATCTCTCTCTCTAATCGCTGTCTGATTAGTGCTTTAAAATGTTCATATCTTCCGTGTTTCTCGGTCGATTTCAATTTTATTTTGACTGTATGTCATCTTTTTTGGGTGTATTTTCAAAGACATAATTTCTCTGGCCACAAATATTTAAAAGATTCCTCCTCACTAGACTGGCATTCGCTGGTTACTTATTAGAACTTGACAGATTCTACATTGTAACCATAAGTGCCAATTCTAGTAAGGCAGAATCTTCTCAGTATTCGCCAATATGTCATGACAGCGAAATTACGTTTTTGAAAATACACCCTTTTACGGTATTTTCATATTTCGTTAAGAAATCTGTTAAAAAAAAAATCATGCATATTCCCTATTAGAGTTCCATTGCAGAAATATGGGAAACTGCGTGACCTATATCTGGGGCACGGAAGTGCCCCGGCCAAGTCAAGCAAAACAAAGGCACGGCCGTACCATCCTTTTCTCGAATCCATTCAGGCCATTTTCAGCCTCCCGTAATTTTGTACTGGCTAAAGCGACTTGACCGTGGTTAACTGTGGAGGAACACATTTTATTATAGTTCTCAAATAAAGAATCCTCCACGGGTAAATAATGGGCAAGTCGGTGGAAATCGAGCTTTGTGGACACCCCCTCAGTACTGACTTGGTTTAACAATACATCTCAAAACTTTTTTGTTGTAGAAGAACAGTGTTGCGAGACTTGCATATTTTTACATGTAATATGCAAGTCTTTTTACATGTAATGTTTCTGATGGGATACTTGTTTAACTGGCAAAAGATAACTTAAATCTGAATATCTATAAGTAAAACATATCGATTTCTTTCTTATGGTGTATTTACGGTGACTTTACTAAGGCAATTGGTGTTATAATAACGAGAACAACAATAAAACAGACACAGTATCTTCTAACTTCTCGTTTCCGAACAAAAGACAAACATCAGTTCCGCTCTAAACAAGAAAACTGCGCAAACTTCAATTCCTTACAAACCACCAGCTTCACGCTGCAACTTCACAACTACATCGGCGAAACGTTAGAAACAACCGTATCTGTAAATACAATGGCCATAGAAAGTATAAGATAAACGAATGAAGTTCCAGCGAGCTGAATACAGCCGCGAGACGAGTCTCTATTGTTTATAGTACACCTACATTTGAAAGTTTAAACAATGGACATTTTAGTATGCTCGTGCATCAGAAAAACTGCAGGTTTTGACGCAAAAAATTTAGGCGCACAATGCGGAAATGCAAAGCAAAATTATTGGGCACAGCTAGCTTATGAGGCATGCCTCACTCCGCGATTTTATTTCGACGTAAATATTATTCTTCCTTGCCTAATGCATTAGGCAAGCTCAGGGCTGCGCCGACTGACCGGTATGTATGTATGGATGCATGGATGTACGTAAGTATCAGTGATCGGAATAGGTAGTACCTAAACTTCTATACTACCAACCAATCAGTTTATTGCAAGAACAGAGTTATTTCTTTATATTTGTATGAATTGCCGACCGACTCGAATCACCTGAACCTTATAATTATAACGCTCAAACTGGAGATATACCTATTAGCTGTATACCTCCTTGTAGAGATTGTATGCCACGTGGAATAGCTATTCTGTTGCGCCCTACTTATTGAAGGTGGATCTCGTATTGTGTTTTGGCGATTTTCGTTGGGTATACAGTCGGCCTCAAAAGTAGCTGGACACTTTAGTACTACGCCACGATACAAATATGTTCAGCAACTTTTGAGGTCGACCGTACGAGCATCAATGAAGCCTACAATGGAGTGAACGAATCCAAAAAATGCCTATGTAATCTGGTTCATCGTGCTGTTAAGATATTTCTTGGAATCGTAACCCAAAACGAAAGGTAGTAGATTATTACTAAAAAAAAAATTCATTTGTCGTTGTTATTTATTAAGCCACTTGTTGCTACCCAAATTATTAGATTACAAATTATCATGGGCCTCAGAAGTCACTTACGATCAGGTGACCTGTGCGCTCGTTTGCCTTTAATAAAAAAATCCTTAAACATTTTGTGACATTTTCTCCGTTTGAAGTAAGAGGCTGTGAGCCGAAGTAATTATTTTATAAAAGTCTTAATGTGTTTAGCTTTGCCGCTTTAAATGTCCTTCAAACACATAAATTTCATGGGGACATAAAAATGCACTTCTAAAAGCCATTCCATGGAGCAAAAGAAATTTATTGAGATATAAATGAGAAAAAGGAAATTATTCGTTAGTAAAGGAAAACACGTTTAGGGAACGTGCATGAACTATAGGTGGCAGCACTAAACGACAAAAGAGACACGGGCGGACAATAAAGGAAACTATCGCCCTTGTCAAATCAAGCTGTCAATGTCAATGATAATATGTAATTGTCAATGTCAAATTATAGTAAGTCGTAGCTACACTGACGTTAATCGTTCTTCAACGCGATAAATTAACGTTATTAACGGCGTTTTCGTCAATGTGGCCCCAGCATGAGAGGGTATATAATTTAGATTGGCGGCACCAGTTGGCAGCAAATAATAAAGAGAGATAAGAGCTTTTTATCACTTACTCAATAATTTTAAATAGGTACCTAAGTAGTAGATATATTGTTGGGCAGAAATCACAATAACTTTAAAATGTTACTGAGTACTGAATGAAAACAGAGTCAACTTCACACAGAACACCATAAGGGTTCCTTTTTTACCATTTTGGTACGGAACCCTAAAATGGTGACACGAGCTTCATTTCACCTCCACGAACGAAGGTTTGGTGTGTTATTTAAACAAAAATAATGACTCTTTAAATAAACTTATGCACTGTTAAATAACTTATCTTTAAGTAAACTATTTAAAATGTAGCAACAAGTCTCAAAATACTCTTTTACTATTATAATTATACACGTAAGCTCCATAATTAATTCAATTATGTAACGTTTTTAGGCAAGAGTTATCACTTTGTTGCTGGTTAATACTTCTTCGACTTCTGATTGCAACTTAGCTGCGACCAAACCGCGTCTTAAAAGACGTTGACGCACCGTACGTAGTGACGTGCCTCAGGCGTCACGTATTTAATGCATGCTGTGCACGCCGCCGCTCAAAAAACGTTAACGCACCGTAAACAAAGTGACGCGACTCTTAATCTCACGTTTTTGACGCGCACCTTTCAATCCAGTCCTTAAAATACGTATTTTGAGCACCAGTTTTGACAGCACGCATCAAAAACGTAACGCATGTATCACGTCACGCCAATGCGTTTAAGGTGCGTTAACGTGTTTCGAGCGGCGGTGTGCACATAGGGCATGAAATACCGGTTTTACTTGTACGGGCCAATATCGAAAAACCGGTTTTTCGGTATTGGCCCATACAAGTAAAACCGGTATTGCATGCCCTATGTGCACAGCATGCGTTAAAAATGTGACGCCTGAGGCACGTCACTGCGTATTCGGTGCGTCAAAGTCTTTTGAGCCCCGGTTTGGTCGCAACTTAATAGTACCGACTAGTTTATTGCTAGTGTCCTTGTTGACAACTAAATAATGTGCAACCATTTACCTGAGAATGTGGCAATATTTTAGGAAATACTGGATCATCTCTTTCATTGCTGTCTCAGAAATGGAACGACCGAGATAAAATACGGTTAAACTTTAAAACCGATAAATTTGATACATCCTATTCCGAGGTAAGATTTATGTTGTTTATTTCGTTTTATATTTTTTATTGTAATTGTTGGCGTTGCCGCACAACCGTCGCAACGATAGTTCAGAAGGTAAAGCAGTTCTTGAAAACTATAGTTCTCGCTTTCGGTTCAAGTCGGATAATTCGCCGAATAAAATGATAAATAGCCACATTTTTATAAAAAAAACCCGACCGCGGTGCACTTTGAAACTGCTTTAAATCCGCCATTTTGTTTATTTTAACGAACTTCATGCCCAGTGACACTCGCACCATCAAGACGAATCTAATGATGTATCATTTATCAAAATCGGATGTCTCGTTGAGTAGTTACGAGCGGACACAGGATCGGACATACATACATACTTACATACAGGCCAAACACATAACCCTCCTTTGGGCTTCGCCACAGTCGGGTAAAAAGCTTTAATTCAATATTCACAAATCAATCTTAGACGCGGAAACGAAATTACGAATTTAACACTACTATTAATAGCTAATTTTAAAATTATAGATACATCGAGCAAATGCATTGAAAAATCAAATACGATCGACTACTTACAGCTAATGCCGGATTTGAACCCGCACCTATGTCATTCCGGGACAGCGAGTTATCAAATTTCTCCAATTAGCTTATGACGTCACCGCACGTAAGTTTTGAATGCATTCGTATCGATCGAGATACTAGCGCCTTCTGTACCATTTTGTTTGAAAGGCTTAGCGCCTTAGCACCACTCTAAGACATGCGCGAACGCAGTGTCCCCCGGCCCCTCTCCTATTACAGCAGTGACAAGCCAGCGAATAATAAAATAATATAAAAATATAAAATATATAATAATATAATAAAATTGTGGTGTTTCCACATTAAGCTATGAGGATTCAAAATATTTCCAGTAAATATGATGATTCCTTAAAATAGTGCATTAACTACTATTAAAACTATTAAACAATCATTACAAAACGCGACGCGCACTGATTCTAGTTTTGACTCAAGAAAATGTTCTGTAGTTACTCGCTGAGACCCTGAATTGGTGCTGAAATTGAATCCTTTTTTGGGCCTTATTATATACAAAATGGACCCGATCGGTAACCTCTCTTGGGTCATAACTTTATAATTGCTTAGAAAATAACGGTTTTGCGAAAAATTCATCCTAGATATTAAAATGTTATATCCATTCATGCATATGCCAACCGTCTATGAGCTTCCGTTTGCCTGCAAATCGAAATTGCGTCTTTGATGTTTTATAGGTATACGTGACTTACGTGAGCGAGGTTCCCCTTCTAGAATTACCTGCTCCTCGCGTCCCGTACACCGCTCAGGCGTTCCACGTAAATAGTGAAGCTTGATTTCCGGGTCGATTATTTCGATTCCGGCAAGCACGAGAGCCGTACGTATGTGGAATTTAATTACAATACAAATGTCTATAACTATACCAAGTTTCATTAAGATCAAAACCATGTTGACTTTTTTCCATACAAAATCTAAGTACAGTCGAGTTCATCATTATCTGAGCAAAGAACGGATCGAAGATCTAGTTCTTATGCTTCTGACAATAGGGTCTTGTTCAGATGTTTCTGGTCCAATCTTTGCTCAGATAATGATAAATTCGACTGTACAAACAGATGCGGTGTATGGCCCTGGTACTTCGGCTGCGCGGCTCGCAAACAATGCCACCGCCCGCTTATCTATGAATTCTTTTGTTAAAACCACCTGTTGTCCCGTTTTGCGACGGTTATGCAAAAACTAGTTTGTACAATGTTTATTCCCTCTAACGGGCTAAGGGATTTTGCGTAATACAAATTTAAATAGGTCACTAGGTGAATGATTTGTCACATATTCTGATCCTAATTTGTTCTGATTTCTCAATTACTACATGCGAAATCGTTTTTGCAAACGACACTACGTTTGTTGTGCATAAGTAGTTATACAAATGTATAACTACCTACTTATGCAAATGTATAGCAGACTATAAGATTGTACCTATATAGACATAAGTCGAAAATGCTCTTCGAGCTACCAGGCAATCGCTCTCTTTAATAGGTTACCGGTAGAATTGAAGTCAGTAACGAATTTACATAAGTTTAAAACTAATTTGAGGACATTTCTGTTGAGGAAGTGTCTCTATTCAGTGGACGAGTTTTATCAGCTGGACACTTAGTAGTAATAGAGTACAAATAGAATACCTAGAATTGTTATTATTATAAACATTGGTGAATTATTAAGTGCAAGTTGACATAGAATGTGGAAATGTATTTTTATTTTATTTATTTAATTAAATTGTAGATTAACAATTGTAATATAATATAGACTTGATAATAATATTAACTGATAAATTGTAATTATGTAATTGATAAATTGTAATCTCAATATATTTCAAACGCAATGTATATTGTTGAATGAATAAATAACTATGAACTATGTTGAGATTGTGGGTGTCAATCTTAACCTTATAAATAATGGTTCGGGGTTGCTACTGGCTCTTGTTATGGCCGATGGCGCTTTTACGGCCATGAACTTATAGTAATTAAACCTACCTAATTACATGATTATTTTTAACCTAACTTACAAAACATCGATTGCTTATTTATTTAGGCCGTGTTTCTGCTTGGTTGCTGGCTGTCGTCCACAGTAATATATTTTATCTACATTCATATCATAATTTCAGGAATGAGGAATATGTTCAGGAACGATAAGCAAATGGCCTATAATTTCGGCAACATTAATTAAATGTTTAAACAAAAAAAATAGAAAAAATCAAAATAAAAAGTTTTTATTTCGACCAATTGAGATCATAAATGATCATGAAAATGAAAAATTCAAAAATAATAAAATGAAGTAGTGTACAGTTCTTTGCAAATATAAAATGAACTAAATGGCCGTTTTAGGTCTTTACCGCTATGGTTTCTAAACGTGACTTTACATTTACATTATCTATGAATATCCATAGATATGTCACTTTCTGTTTTAAAACTTTCTTCTCATACTGGGTGGATTAGTAAGGTTAAATATTTATTTAGATTTCCTCACAAGTGTCATGAAAAACATGGTGTGTGCCTAGATACACAATGTACTTGTATTGTGCCACACCTGGCCATAAAGTGGCTTTTACCGCACGTACGGGAAAAGCCGCTTTCTGGCCACGCGAGCAGACCCGCTCGCACGTACCTTACGTCTTTTTTAGACTGATTAAAATACAACTCAAATACCTATGGATACATATTACTGTTAATTTTGTACATTAAACTTGATCGTCAAGAAAAGCAAGTTTCATTACCCAATACCTCAACCAGTAAATTTGAATTGTGTATTATTAACACAAGTAATCTAAAAATACACAATTATTTATAAAAATATCTCGGAAACCAATTAAGTATCATCATTGAAAGTTTATACCAACATAAAAAGAAAGACTTTATAAGAATCTACAGGACCATCAAAAATGTTGACCCATGTTTCCAATGAGAATATTCAATTAATGAATAAACAGACATAAAGTGTAATTGAAAATAAACATGTGTATTTTTCTCGATCAATTCGTTTCGCAAAGTGTGCTCAAGAGGGTTTGTGTTATTTCATTGCCTCCATTAATTAAATAATAACTGGCCAAGAGCATGTCGGACCATGCTCAGTGTAGGGTTCCATAGCCGTAACTATAAGGTAAAAAAATACGATGTAAAAAAAGTACAACAACAAAAGAGCGTATCTTCCTTTTGTTGAGAAGCGCAGTTTATCGGCAATAACTCAAAAACGGTTTATTCGATCTTGTTGAAAATAATTTTCGTTGAAAGTATTAATTAAGCGTTACCTTCGTGATTTGTTTCATATTTTGCGGACACATGGTTTAGAAGATAGAGGGGGGGGGGCACAATTTACACAACTTTCGGGGCGATTTTTTCCAAATATATTCACTTAATCAAAAACATTACTTTGAAACCTTATAGTGTTTTTTAAAGAGCTGTCGAACTATATACCACACGTTGATATTTGCTGAAAAAAAATTTTTTTAGCTTCTGTAACATGTATGGAGTGCCCCCCCCCCCCCCCCCCTCTAAAAATATTTATTTTAGTTGTTTAACTACCAAACTAAGTAGCTCATATGGCTCATACAAGACACCTATATTCCAAATTTCATCAATATCCATCATGTAGTTTTTGAGTAAAATGCCTGTGACATACGGACAGACGGACAGACAGACAGACGGACGGACACGACGAAACTATAAGGGTTCCGTTTTTGCCATTTTGGCTACGGAACCCTAAAAACCTGCGAAATGAAGTTGCATGGGTCAATAAAAATAAAGTTTTTATTCCTTTATTATGACAAGGTGGATATAAATACTTAATTAAAACGACCGCTTTATCGGATCCAATAAGGTAATAATGTAGTTACAATTTTTACACACTAGGTAGGTACTCCGTTTAATCGAGTATCATGTACATAAAAACCGATCTAGTGCCAGTTGATCTCGCGCACCGAGAGGGTTTTGTACAAACTTGTAAATAGTTCAAGATTAACTGTATTGAGGGATAAACTTAACTTTATCGTTGGAAAACTGTTGCTTTCATACAATCGCGTTTAGTTTAATAACTAGCAATAAGATTGGGTTACGATTTTTGTGGATTTCTCAAAAACTATGCAAAAAAATCTTATAGCCACCCTCCGACTTCATCATCAGATTTAGTCATATGTCTTGATAATATTGCATTGTCATTTTATCGGCATAAGTAAGTAGTCTCGTTAGTTGTTATCGCCATCGTTACACGATTCCCAAACATCGATTCGCCGGTAACCGATACAGGAGCGATTAGCCGCAGATTTTAGAAGTCGATACCTTTCAGAACTTCGGTCGTTACTGTATCGGTACCAGCAGTCCGTGACCGAATACCGTCCAAACCGTCCGATTGGCTAATTACTCCTGTAAAATACGCCTTAAAGTTTTACACAAATTTGAAGTACAGTGGCATGCAGCAAACATTGAGCAACTTGTGTATGTTTCCTGGTAGAGTTATGAAAATTTCCCCGTAGATTCGAATTAGTATTTTCGATTATTTTGTAGAATACGAGTACCAGTACCTCTAAAAAATAACAGAAAATGATAATCCGAGCCACAGCATAATAGCAGTAACTTTTCTTCTAACAAAAGGTACATCGTGCCGCTTACATGTGGGCGCGTCGTGTACAAACGCTTGGAAAATCATTCACTATCCTTTTCACTGACCCAATACTTATCCAACCACGGTTTCCATAAGTAATATTTGCACCGCTTTAACTTAACATCAGCTACTGTCCCTGCGACAGCAGCGCAAACATAATTCAGACATTTGATCATCTATTCTTCCACTGCCCCCGTTTTGACTCCCAACGACTCAACCACTACATTATTTGTCAAAATATCTCAATTGACCCGGAAAATATCCATCATCATCATCAGCCTGTATCAGTCCACTGCTGGACATAGGCCTCTCCCATAGCACTCCACTGAGCTCGATCTTCAGCTCTCCTCCTCCAGTCACCACCTACTGCCCTTTGTATGTCGTCACTCCACCTTGTTACAGGGCGCCCTACACTACGTTTTCCGATTTGCGGCCTCCACTCCAGAGCTCGTCTACCCCAGTGGTCGTCGGCTCTATGACAGATATGTCCAGCCCACTGCCACTTTAGGTTGCTGATTCGCTGAGCTATGTCGGTAACTTTAGTTCTCTGTCGAATTACTTCGTTTCGGATTTGATTCCTACGAGACACGACAAGCATAGCTCTTTCCATGGCTCGCTGAGCGACTTTAAATTGGTGAACCAGTCGTGCGGTGAGCGGCCACGTTTCGACTCCGTAGATCATGACAGGTAGGACGCACTGATTAAAAACTTTCGTTTTTAGGCTTTGTGGTATGGAAGAAGCTGCTTAAGGATGAATACATTAGTCCGCTTCGCAGTTCAAACTTCGCCTCCAGCACCATATTTCTAATGCATCATTCGATTTCCTGTCCTTAGCGCAGATGGTCCAAGTTTCTGAGCCATATTTATTGGAAAACGGAGAAGATCAGCGTGCGCAATGCGCATGAGCCTCACTGTGGTACCGTTGGATATATTTCGGTCTCTCCGTATTCGAGTGAGCCAAGAAGTTGGAGGATTCAACAATACGAGTAGAACACAAACCTAAACAAATAAAAGAGCAAACCTGTCACTAACAATCAATAAAGGTAGGTATCGAAAAAATGACGGTTCGTAAGCTCAATTAACCTAAATTTGAAACTCCAACACTACTTGTGTAATAATTAAAATGAATATACAATTCCCTAATGGAATTCAACCAATATAACAGTGTCAAAGTATCATCTGAAATGACGCAAGCGACACGTTTCCTCTATTATTATAAGTATTTTTTACGAACAGGGCCAGCATAATGGGATTCAAGCGCACAATACCATTGACAGGTATCGCAATGGGCTCAGACGGATCTGACCCTATTTCCTTTCTAATTAAATATTCAATAATCCATGATAATTGACAGTTACATGGCGCTACGTTTCTTTTGCCTGTCAGCGTTCCTTTGTGAAAAGAAAGAATTTAGAAAAGAATGCAATTTATTAAATTGAAAACAAAACGTCTATAGACAATATTAAGATATTTACAGTAGCTAACAACACGTTTAGTTAGCCTAATGGGAGTGACACTCCCTACGAAGCTAGAGGTCCCGGATTCAAATCCTGGTAAGGGCAAATATTTGAGTGATGAAGACAAATATTTGTTCCTGAGTCATGAATGTTTTCTATCTATTTAAGTATTTATTTGTCAATGTATGTATGTATATCGTCATCTAGTACCCATAGTACAAGCACTACTTAGTTTGGGACTAGATCGATTTGTGTAAGACTGTCCGGCAATATTTATTTATTTAGTTTAGTTACCCGCACAAAATAGATCCCCGCACAAAATTATCCTCCGACAAACATGCATACATACATTGTCACAGAATAGGTAATAGGTAGTGCTACGTACAGAAGTCTCTCTTTCTAAAAAAACTGAAGGTCCGACCACCAGACGGATCGCACCGACCGACCGTCTCTCTCTATCTCTATCTTGTAAACATCTCATAACGCGTGCTCTTTCTGGTCGCTGATTAAACCACTCAAACTCGGGCAAAATTTGGTACTAGTACCTGACATCAATAGATAGATACATATACTGCATACATCACACTAATATTATAATCACACTATCACACCACATTTTATCACACTAATATTATAAATGTGAAGGTTTGTGAAGATTTTTGGATGTGTAGATGTTTGGAAATTTAGATGTTTGTTACTAAGTTATAGGGTAACAACTGGATGGATTGAGCTGAAATTTGGCATGCAAGTAGACCAAGTCCTTGAATGAAACATAGAATACTTTATATCCCGATAAATATTGTCCTTGGTGTCCTCGGTGAATAACGCGGGCGAAGCCGAGGGTAAATGCTTGTACATAATAAAGCTCGTTAACTTATTAGAAAATTCAGTTTGCAACAGGAACTCCATATGAGATTCTAAAGGCATGAAAAGAGTTTTCCATCATTAGCAATCCATTAACAAGACCTCTGACGGTGCGGAAATGCCATGGGCTACAGCGAACGCCTGTCAAACCTCTGTCAATACTGTCAAGCCGTCTGTCCTCATCACAATGATCAGAAAAAGCTACATGTTCTTTTGAAATTTTAACCGAAGTTTGTTTATCATGGTGAAAGAGCATACTCTCTAAAGCTCGAAGAAGAATTTAATGGAAAATGTGAGTTTAAGGTGTCTCATCAATAACAACAATATTTTCTTGTCATTAGCATCAAATATCCATTTTAAGTGTTTGATAGGAAAACTACAAATAGTGAATACCTATTTCTATTTTATGTTTGTCAAATAGATACAGCTTGCAGAGTCTGCGATAATTATATTTTAGTAAAAAAAATATGAGGAGAAGAAGGCCGGGTATAAATGCTTGTGATCCCAAGCGATAGAATAAAGTTTGTCGACAACAAGATCAACCATAAAAAGGAAAATCAAAATAATAATTTCACTCCAAATGCAGTAATGGAAACAAGATTGTGACTGATGTTAAATCATACAGATTACGTCGGCAATGCGGTGTTTCTGATTATGTCCCGCATGTGAAATTGAACATTAAACCTCAATCAAACGTACACGTTTGCGCTATACTATACCTTGTGAGGATCAAAATACAAATTACATTTATGCATGTTAGATAAACAGACTGTTAATCCTTAAGATTGTATCCAAAGGAAAGTTTATTTGTAGAAATGGGAATGATTGCATTAACTTATTAAAGAACACATTACAGTAGTCTATTGTTTAGTTAGACATTATTAGCAACTAGTAGTAGAATAGTAATTTTTTGTCCGAGAACAACAAATATCAACCCTTGTCGTGCGATATGAACGAATCTTTTACGTACGGTTTCGGCTTCAGGGTTACTTTATAACTTCGCAAATCTTGAACTATGGTCTATAGCGTACCCTGGTCGAAAGAAACGGGAAAAAGCGCTAGATTTGTTCGATAATTTTCGCAAACGCATTTTTTAATAGTAGCGAATTTTTACATCGCGTTTTTCATGATCGCAAGTTTAATTATTCTGAAATATGAAAATTTGCTACCATGCAAAAATGCTTCTGTGAAATTTATTTAACAAACCCCGTTGACACGATACGAATCCTGCAGTTAGCACTATTGTTGATAACTGTTGTCCGTGGGTGCCATTCTGAAATATTCCTAAATTGTATTAGGAATTTTGGAGAATATGCCCGGAAACCGTGTATCACAAATCACGCACCAAAACACAAAGCGTAACTATAAAAATATTCAATTTTTACCACGCCCCTCTACTAATGTTATTATTTACAATAATTTGTTAAAGATCAATTATCAATGTTTTACGGCGTACAAATCTTTTAATTGCCTGTCTGGAGGTTATTAACACAGTCGGGCCGTAATAAAATAATTAAATTGGCCGTAAGATGAAACAATTATAACAGAGCTGTAATAAAACAAAACGAGCGGAAAAGCGTTTTAATTGGGTATATTTTAAAGAAACAGCTAAAAATATAAGATTTAGGAAGTTATTTGAAATATAGATGGTTTTTATTTAATATGCCAGAATATCTTTAAATTTAGGGAGTTTTTTTGTATTAAATGGAAGCCCATTTAATACAAAAAAACGCGAATTATATTATTGAATCTCTCCTATTGTGTTGAAGATGTGCGCTCCAGAGTTGGCACCGGTTTTAACGCGTCTTTTTCGGCTCTCTTACTCATTTGGCGTAGTCCCGATCTCATGGAAGTCAGCTTTGGTGCACCCGATCCCTAAAAAAGGCGACCGCTCAAACCCAACCAACTACAGGCCGATAGCTATAACCTCTCTGTTCTCGAAGATAATGGAGTCCATTATCAACTGCCAGCTCCTTCGGTACCTAGAGGATCACCAGCTGCTTAGTGACCACCAATACGGTTTCCGTAAAGGCCGCTCAGCTGGTGATCTTCTGGTCTACCTAACACATCGTTGGGCACAGGCGATCGAGACTAAGGGTGAAGCATTGGCCGTTAGTTTGGACATGGCGAAGGCCTTTGATCGGGTTTGGCACAAAGCACTTCTTACGAAGCTTCCATCTTATGGGCTTCCCGAGAAGTTATGCGAATGGGTCAGTAGCTTTCTAGCAGGCAGATGCATAAAGGTCGTAGTTGACGGCGAGTGCTCTGAATCCATGACTGTGAATGCTGGTGTCCCGCAAGGCTGTGTGCTATCGCCTACGTTGTTCCTTCTGCATATCAACGACATGCTGCAAATCTGTGGCATTCACTGTTATGCAGATGATAGCACGGGTGATGCCTCCTACACCGGCCGCGCCAATATTTCTCGGGATAGCGTCATCGAGAGCCGTAACAGACTTGTGTCTGAAATTGAAACTTCCCTAAAAGAAGTTTCAGAATGGGGTCGACTTATTCTAGTCCGTTTCAACCCTACGAAGACACAGGTTTGCGCCTTCACCGCCAAAAAGCTCGCGTTTGTCGCATCACCTCGTTTTGAGAGCATCCCCCTTACTGCCACAGCCACTATCGGAATTCTTGGCGTCGACATATCGAGTGAAGTCCAGTTCCGCGGCCATTTAGAGGGTAAGGCTAAATTAGCCTCTAAGAAGCTTGGTGTGCTCAATAGATCGAGACAGTATTTCACTCCGGCCCACCGCCTTCAGCTGTATAAGGCGCAGGTCCGTCCACATATGGAATACTGTTCTCATCTGTGGGCTGGGGCCCCCCAGTACCAGCTTCTCCCTCTAGACCGCATTCAACGGAGAGCGACTCGTATCGTCGGCTGCCAAGTTATTTCAGATCGGCTCGACTCCTTGGCACTGCGTAGAGATGTAGCCTCGCTCTGCATCTTCTATCGTCTATATAACGGGGAATGCTCCGAGGAATTGTTCGGATTAATCCCTGCTGCATCTTTCCGCCATCGTTCTACGCGACAATATTACCATCCTCACCACTTAGATGGTTGGCAGTCCACAACTGTGCGTTTTGCTAGAAACTTCCTGCCTCGCACGACTGAACTGTGGAATAAATTGTCGCCTGCAGTGTTTCCGGACCGATTCGACCTTCAAACCTTCAAGAAAAGAGCGTACTCCCACCTGAAAGGCCGGCAACGTACCTGTGACTCTTTTGGTGTTGCAGGTGTCTATGGGCGACGGTGATTGCTTACCATCAGGCGACCCGTCTGCTCGTTTGCCCCCTATTTCATAAAAAAAAAAAAAAAAAATTGAATTATGGTATTGACTCCAATTATGCCGGATGATGAGCATTGAAGGAGCCTAATAAAATGGAGCTATCGCACCCAGGAGTTGCTAGTCAGAAGTGACTCACTCTGCGATTACGTCGCATGGCCTTGAGGCCACGGTATAGGGCCTTAGCCAGTGACCAGAAAGAGCACGCGTTAGTACGCGTTATGCCATAGAGACGGTCGGACCCGGTGCGTTCCGACCGGCGGTCGGTCCCAAACGTCAGTTTTGTTACTACTTATATTACTTACATTACTTATATTACTATATATACTATATTACTTATATTACTTGTTGTATTACTTATTCTGTGTTTTGGTTTGAAATATGTCCTGCTGTCTGTCCGTCGGCAAGGAGTTTCACATTTTCACTGTTTGCATACAAATGTAGAAACTTACCGCTTTGTCTAACAGATGGATATAAGCTAAAACATGTAGATGATAACTTGCAATGCATGCAGAGGTCTAAAGGTCTCCCTATATCTACCGACGCGGCATTGGCTTAAGCTTTATGTCCCGCAATAAGACCTGTAAAGCGAGAAGATGGAAGTTCAGAAGAAGCAATATCATTAGAGAGAGCTAGTCTTGACTGCGTTGGCTCGGCCACGTGGAGAAAATGGGACAGGATCGAGCCGCCAAAAGAGTATACCTGGGGCGTCCAAATTCTCGACGTCCGGTCGGCCGACCCAAGTATCGCTAGATAGACGAAATTCAATAAGATCTCTGCCAGCTTCAAACAGCCAACTACGGTTGGCGACAAGATGCCCAGGACAGAGAACGGTGGCTAGTCTTAGTGTAGGAGCCCAAGATCTACTTCGGGTCGCTGAGCCAGAGTAGTAGTAGTCGTAATAAGACCGGCTTTTCAAACCGGCTTTAGCCAATTTTGCGTCGGCAGATATAGGGTACCCTAATGGTGGAAAAGCGAACATTAACAGGATAAGATCATTTAACCACTCATCAGTAAAGTTATAGTCATAATTTCCGCGGCACTGAGCGAAGTGACCTACTTGTGACGTGTCGCAGGAGACGCGGAGAACCCTCTTTGTGGGTCACGTCGCAACTTAACACCTACACAGAGAGTTCATTTTACAAGCTTTTATTTAGTTTCACCTGTTCCGGTGGCTGTGTGTCTGTAATCAAATCTTTCCAGTCAAAGTTGATCCACTTCCCGGTTTCCGACCGAGCTGAAATTTTTACAAGGATATGTAAATTAGATGACAATGCATTATTATTATGACATGAGATTGATCTGATGATAGTGCCGCATGTAAGCCATAGAATAATCTAAATTACACAAGATAAATTCACCGTGTTTGGGCTCATATGATTAGTTTTGACGTGCAGTTTGCGATTATACAAAAAAACTACAGTCGACAGTAAAAACTTGTCAAAAAAAAACTTTTTTTGACAGAAACTTATTTTGCCAGCTTATTACTGGCAATGTCCGTACATAAGTTATCAATTTTGTTTGCATTATCTTTCGCAATCGTATGCAATCATTTTACAACCTGCTACTGCAACCGGCCTTCTAAACGTGTCAATATATTTATTAAATAATAATGTTTTTTTGCTTGCGACATATTTTCACTTTGTTCAGCTGGGATCTTTAAGCTGATTAAGATAAAGATTAATCAGGTTATTTAACTCAGAATTTTAAATTTGGTTTATGGCTACTCTAAATTAGGTAATTAAGATTTCCTAATTTAAATTTATCCAACCGGTCTTACAGTTTCCGCATTTAGTTTTGCTATATTAATAATATGACTATAGGGAAACGTTTTGCCGAACAGGCATACATAGTATTTCGCCAGGCAACAGCAGAAGTATTAATTAATTTGCCATATCGTTTAATGTGAGTCGAAAAAAAAACAAATAACAATTAATGAACATTTTTTCATAAACAAGTAATTTTAGGTCGTTGTAAGGAAAAAAACTTTTATAAAAGTTATTTAATTATATTTATTGCAAAAATAATTTACGATTCATCATTTCTTTCTTTTTTCTACGCTATATAATTTTATTCTTTTTTTTATATTGTATTTCACAGTAATCTTATAGTTCTACTGATGATAGACCTAATACTGTTCGCGCCTTTGCCGCAAAAAATTAATGCACCAGAAAATTATTTTGATTCCTTTTTTCAGCGCAGGCTCCATAATCTGTGGGCGAGCGGATGCTGCCTGCAGCATTTGTCGCTAGCATGTCTGCTTAACGCCGCCCTCCAATATTAAAACTGCAAGCAGATAGTTAAAACAAACAAGTATAACATTACAAAAGAGGACTGGCATGTGAAAAGAGTATAAAAACTGAATGTCTTGTAAAAAGTTTCCATAAAAACATTCCAAATGACATAATTTCATAACCGCATTTTAATTATTCAAATACTACCAGGAGACTTTCCTTTGATATATTTCACCAGACATTAAAAGAGAACAGAAAAGTAATTTTTTTTAATTGCAACCTATTTAAGGAACTTAAAGAATGAAAATGGAAGATACTACATAAACGTATTGTATGTACGTACATGACTAATTGCTTGTAAAAATAGTAACAGGGTGGAACCAAAAAGTTGGTATCAATGCTGACAATTTTTCAATACCTGAATATTGGTATTGTCCATATAATCCATAAAGCCTTCATGTCACGTAATGTTTTAAAGCCTACTTTTCTGTTTTCGTTAGAACTGCAGCGTGGATCAGTGGTTGACGAGACTTGTGCATAACAAAACAACCCTCGAGGGCATTGGCATTCATTATACATGTATTTGCTTAGTAAAAGTTACGTTTAGGAGTTTCATTTTCTAGGTGTGCTAAGATATAGATAGTTTAACCCTTAGATGTACCGTGTCATGCAATTTACTTCTGAAAAGTCTAAAGTGAAAATCAAATCCAGGTCAATTTGAAATTTCGTGACGAGGTTGTCAAAGTCTGAAATAGACGTCAAATTGATTTATACTTGTGTCATTTCACCATCGTTTTTAATACTGTATGCACCTAAAAGTTAATGCGTCACAAGACATTTGGATTTCAAAATCAAAGATTATAAATGTGAAAGCTTGTGAAGTTGGAATGTTTGTTACTAACTAACGCGGTAATAAGCGAACGGATTGAGTTGAAATTTGGCATACAATACAACTAAATCAAGGTGTGAATTAAACATAGCATGACGCGGGTAAATGCTATAGTCTGTATTTTAGGTATTTAAAAAAGGGTAAACAAAATACCACGTGACTCGGGTCGTTCGGCCAGTGGTATTGTGCCACAGATACAAAACGTTACTTTGATTGACTGAACGACCCGTCACGTGGTTTTTTTGTTTACCTTTTTTTAAATACCTAAAAGTACAAACTATAATTTAGCATTATGATAACGTTGTATTCCATGTAAATGTTCTTTTTCTCATAGATAGCTGAATTTCACAGCAAATATATTTACAAATTGATTAGATGATAATATTTTGAGGGTTGTATGTGACTGAGAAACGTTCTGTTGCGAAGATGGTAAACTATCGTATTTGAGTAGACATGTTGCTTGATATATTTTCCTCTTAGATTATGGAACGAGCTTAGTTTACGTGAAAACTTCCAGTCGGTGCTTTTAGCAATTTTTCTACTCCTGTACTGTTATCTGTCTTTTACTTGGTCACGAACACTAATATAAGAACATACATAATATGAGCTCAGAGAAGTCTATACTCTATTCCCCATAACAGCACTAGTGTCGTTATAGTCACTTTACGTTATTGCTAGCATCCACAGACTTCTAAATCTAGGTTAAACTTAGGTCAAGGATTAAGCGCTCAATTCTAACTTCACGATAAAAATTCACAACTACCAACTTAACAAACAATTAAATTCCTACGATTCATAAGAAAAACAAAACTTTCCGAATTAAATTAATTGATGCCAACATAAAAAAAATATTTTAATTATCGTCACATCGTGTCACCAGCCATATCAAAAAAAAGTTTACCATAGACACAACTGTCATGCCGGCTGTACACACTCGGAGAGACCGGACGAGACACGCGTGACGTCCATGTATTTTATATTTTAACCTAGTCGTAGAAAAAGTATTGTATGCAACGTTGTATAATTAAGTCAAAAAACGCTCATTGCGTCTCTATTTGCGATACTCGCCGCATTCGCGGCTCGTATCGCAACTCACGCAATTCGCATTTTTTGAACCTTCTTGAGCATTCTTTGAACCTTCTCGAACAACTGTTGCATAAAATACTATAGTAACCATGTTTAAGATTGCATTATGATCTTGTATGTCTTCCTTGCATAGTTGTATCAAATTTAAGACTTGACTCCGCGTCTAGTCGAAACTTGGTAAGTGTGGTAACGGTTTACGTACATCTTTCCTCTCTCTCTCTCTCTTACACAGAAGTTGAAGTATGTAAGAAAGAGAGCCAATGATGCAGAGAATATCCTCATCTCTCTATCTATGCAGTAGAATAAGGACTGCACCATTGACTTATAAATAAGGACCTGGGTAACGGGCGTGACTAATCTAATGCTAACGAGCAGGCCCTAAAAAATTGTTCGTATTTTTTGTAGCCTTTGATCACGCAACGAGGCATTTTTAAAAACTTTTTATTATCTTGCAATTTTTGTTAGTATGTTTAGAGCAAATATTGCAAGCTAAATTAGGACCACTTTCTGACGTCCGATTGGGCTCTAATTTGGTATACTTACGTATTTCCCGTGATAATATATTGTACCTGGAGTTGATCTCATGATGGGGCCGGAAATAAGATCTTCTAAATTACATAAGGTAAATCCGCGGACTTTGGACTCTTTTAATGGGTAACCACATTTTTACTAAAAAAAACCCGACCACGGTGCACTTTGAAACTGCATAAAATCTGCCATTTTTTTATTTTTACGAATTTCATCAGAATTTAAAAAAAAAAATATATATGTTGAATAACTTTATAAAATGTGTGATGTAATGAAAACTGGCCAAGTCAAATCTAACCTACTTTAACTTGGCTCTCCTTTTTTACATTTATGTTTTTGGTGGAATATCATTACTTTTTGTAAAGAAAACTAGGCAGGTATTGAGATTTAATGTTTGTAACGGTTCCAACGATACAATTAAAAAAGAAATTGTATGGGGACCCCCCTATTTTTTTACTTTTTTTTATTTTTTTTCTACGCTTACACACAATTACCGAGCTGGATTCCAAATTTCATTAACGGTTCCAACGATTCAATTTAAAGATAATTGTATGGGGACCCCTCTATTTTTTTTATTTTTTTTTATTTTTAGATTTTTTCCTACGCTTACACACAATTACCGAGCTGGATTCCAAATTTCATCCTTCTAGGTCATCTGAAAGTAGGTTAGGTTTAGGTACTCACCAATACAATAAAAAAAAATTGTATGGGGACCCCCCTATTTTTTAACTTTTTTTTATTTTTAGATTTTTCGCTTACACACAATTACCGAGCTGGATTCCAAATTTCATCCTTCTAGGTCATCTGGAAGTAGGTTAGGTTTAGGTACTATATATGAATCAGTCAGTCAGTCAGTCAGTGCTAAAATTTACGACTTTTTGACCTTCATATCTTTATAACCGTTTGAGCTAGCTTCATGCAATTTGGGCTTCTAGATGTCCTTATGGATATAATTATACACACGTAGTGTTATGTGTTTACGTTAAAGAGGTTTTAAGTTATAGAAGGGTGAAAAGTTGCACCAAGTGGTTCGTGTTACACTTGGCGCTGGCTAGTCAGTTTTGCTTTGAACTTGGCTTGACTCGCTGCCGCGTGTCTAGCTCAAAATCGGATGTGCCGTTGAGTCGTTACGAGCGGACATAGGAACGGACATACATACATACTTACATACATACCGGTCAAACACATAACCCTCCTTTGGGCTACGCCGCAGTCGGGTAATTACATACATACATACATACCGGTCAAACACATAACCCTCCTTTGGGCTACGCCATAGTCGGGTAAAAAGGGAATAATCATCAAAAAAATCTTATCTTGAACATATTTTTTTACAGAAACTTAAATTATACAATCGACTGACAACCGCTTGCTGGGCATTCCGCCCCCAACTGACGTTGCGTGGGTCCTAAAACTCTTAAATAATATTGACCTATCAAGTACCCCTTTTTTTGTATTTTCTTAAAAGCTTAGTCTCGTGAAGTTTTTAAAATTACATAAATTCATTGAAACCCGTTTTTTAAATTTTAAATCTAGTGCGAAAATTTAACTGCGACTTACTTGAACACGAAACTTTCACTTTTGATGTTGTTTTGTGTAACTTATCTAAAAGTTAGGAAGCTGAATATTTTATGGGAGAAAGTACAATTAATAAGGATAATATCACAAAAAAAAACATTTTTCATAGTTAACTTTTATCTAAGATCAACAAATCTGACATCATTGAGACCGTTTGTACTTGTACGACAACATAAACATACATGCTAAGACCGCTTGTACTCGCACGAGTACGTAAACTTCAGAGCTATTTTTGGCTTAAGTTTTTTAATTTTCTGGAGGAAATTAACTTACTAACATATGAAATACACCAAAAATTTACTAATCAAAACGAAACAAAAATATATAATTAGACTTTCGGTGAGATAAATCTGGATTTACTTACCGCGGGGCATGGTCTGGCCAATGGTGTCAGATCTCAAAGCCGCACTGATCGCTGATTGGCCATCAAGGACTCGGTGTTTGACAATTTCGTTCGGAAACGTTCTATGCATGTTAACTTATTAAGCCAGTTTGACATTTGGCTGTAGGTTTTTTTAAATGTCATGGGAGGTCTCCCCTAGTATTATTTTATGGCCGCTGTGACAACCAACCCGCGAGACAACCATACCCGGTCTCCCCTATGTCCTCAAGTGAGTACCGGGGGATCCAGGAGGTTAATACTACGCAACGGATTTTGATGCGGTTTTTTTTAATAGGTAGAGTGATTCAAGAGGAAGGTTTATATGTATAATACATGCATTTAGTATCAGCATTGCACCCGTGCGAAGCCGGGGCGGGTCGCTGGTTACTGTATATAAGCAAAACACAAAAAGGGTCATTCAACTTATTTCACCTCCGCGAACTAGGTTGAGAGCGTCCTCAAATATTCAATAAGTCAATGACTACCACGTACGTTAATTCTCTGGGAGACATTAACAACTTTGTACTAGCGTCTTATGATGTAATAACTCCTTTGCATATTTTGCCACATGAGACGGTGGATAATGTTTCCTTAACTTTGTCAGCTTTCGATTCCGATATAGATTAAAACGTTGATCTCATACGCATAGAGGTCACGGTGATATAATTGTGCTAGGTTTATTTAATTGTTAGATTAGGTTAATTAGCTTTGAATGGTAAGTTCATTCGGCTGTGGCCGTTGGACCACACGTAAGTTATTGCGAAGGTCATTTTGACGTTGTCTGGATTTTTTATGAGTTCAAAAATTAGTTTATCATCATAATTTCAACCTTGACATATCCACTACTGAACATAGATATCTCCCAAAGACTTCCACAATAAATTGTCGCACGCCTTTTACCTCCATCAACTTACAGCGACCTTAACCGGATCGTCCGACCATCTTGTGGGGGCCGACCTACGGTGTGTCTTCTTTGCCTAGAAATCAAATAAGTTAAACGCTGGTAATATTATTAGACTTATATATTATACGAAGCCTACCACAGTAAGCGCGGCGTCGAAAATTTCGCTTTCAGGTGTATATACAAGTACGGCAATCCGCTCTTTTGTTCTGAAACTCGTTAATTTAAGCCGTTTAATTTTCCCAGACAATGCGTGTTTGCAGAATCGAGGCCGGTGACGCGCATGAAGTCACGACTTATGACGCAAAATTAAAATAGGTTTCTGTTAAAAAAAAAGTTTTTTCTTTTTTTAAATAATCGCAAACTGCACGTCAAAACTAATCAAACACGGCGAGTTTATCCGCCTCCATCATTGCATACTTGAGAAAAGCATTATACATGCCTCGACGTGAAAAGGGGTTGCCAGCCTCGCTATCGCTCGGCTATCTATATGTACTCCGCCGGCAACCCCTTACTTCCCGGCCTCTGCAGTAATGTACTATTTTACTACCTTATAACGATTTAACGAACACAGTTCTTGCTAATTTCAATCACACATTTTTTTCTTGGTAGGTGGTTTGTGATGTGGAAATTTGATGAAAAGTTGCTAGGTACTCAATTCATATTCAATAATTTCTCCGAGTTATTTTGACGACGGTTCTAATTTGTTATTCAAATATTTTATGCTTCTACACAACCAAAATCATATTAGAAACGTCAAAAGATTAACTGTCATTGAAGATTAAAAAGCGATTAATCTATTATTCTTGGAACGCTGACGGAGACCCTAAAATAATTAAGGGTTCCAAAATGGCCGCCCGAGAATCAGGAGACGGAATTTAAATATTCATACTCCCGTTTTTTGGTCAAACGCTTCAATATGAATTAGCATCCTAAATGAAATTGAAATTGGAAGAAAATAGAACGGTTACCCCATGAGATCTTAAAATGAGAAATTATTTTATTTGTTCCTATAAAAATGTGCACAGAAAAGATTACCAGAACTTAAGAGCTTGTAACCGATGATGCCCGCAAAATGAACACAAGCAAGAAACTACCTTATCTTTAGAGCATAAGGTAGTTTTTGGCTTGCGTTCGTTTGACAACATTTGGTCTTATGAGTTTGTACGGACTATACCCGTTAGTGATTTCGGTTTGTCGTTATTAAGTAGTATCCAACCGAAAGTAGTTTTCAAGTAGGTAACCAAATTTCGGCTTTCATCTTAGTTTCGGCCAAAAACGAAATCGAAACTTCCATATAAGGTCCTGTTGTCGTGGGAAAAAAATGTCAATCATAATCAGTCAGACTTTATTTTTAAATAACGTATTAATCATTTAGTCTCTTTTATTTGAAATAATCATTAATATACTATTATATATATTCTTATTGCCTCTGCCGGTTCGAGGTCTGGGCTTTTTCCAAAATAAATACCGGGGTAGCTACTTTCTCAAAATATGGACTTTTGAGGTTTTTCTGGCTCAGAATAGTTAGTACTTTCGAACCTTATACGTAAAAGTGTCCCAAAATTTGTATGGATTTTTTCCACTACGTCACGTTAATACAAACACAAGTACAAAATCAAACAAATCAAATCAAATTCGATAATTTGTTTTCTCAATAAGCAGCAAAGAGCTTGCAAGCATGCAATACTTTAAATTTTCATTCTCAGTATTCGAGAAGCACTTAAGAGTGCATGAAGCAAACAACCCCGTGAGCGAGAAAACTTTATTTTATAACGAGATCCTCAAGAGTGAGAACTTGCGAGAGTTATTTCAAGTATTCTTGTCATTTATTAGATTACAAATACACTACTTTTATGCGCGCCGATATAATCTTTAACCATAATGTTTTTATTGATTCAAATTGCTGAAATTTCAAACCGACTTCATAAACAGGAAGGTTAGGTTTCGTCCGATTTTTTTAATGCCTGTTCCCCGATTGCTCGAAAACTATACTGGGCCGATTAAGAATTGGAAATCATCATATAGGAGTGTTTTTTTTTTGATAAAAAAAAGCGTACAATAATTACGGAAGTGTACGATACTTAAATATTGTTTAAATACCGTCTAACTTTCCGTTGCATGACGAAAATGTGTTGATCTGACACTAGCTTTCAGTTACATCACGGCTCATAACTGCTCAAAACATTCTCACGCTCGTTGACGGCCGTAACATAATTATCTAACGTGTGACATAGGCACTGGTCCCACCGCCGGCTAGTAAGTTCTTTCTTTCTTATTTCTTTCTAAAGTTGGGCGAGTAACAGTTCATTCCGGGCTGACCAAGCACAGTGGGATCAATCGACCTTTCCAGATCCGCAATGTAATGCTACTCGCTCAACTTTACTCGCTTACTCGCCGGCGGTAGGATCAGTGCCATATACTCGTATAGTGCCAATACATGTCAGCCATTGGGGAGGCGCATATGTAACGCAGCGCAATGTACACGCGTCCTCAATGGCTCTTATTTGCTGTGTCACATCGAGTGCCAGGCTTTGCGGCTATCTTGTACGATGCTCTTAGGGCATTGTAAATGATCTACCGTAAACTCAGGTATCTTTCTATTTTGGCAGCGCATACCGTACCTATGTGCTTATATGTTACGCATAATTGTAGATTCGCATAATATTAAAATGCATATTTTAAAAATGCATTTCCAACCTAACCTTACCAACATTTCTGGTAGCAGCTCGTTTCTGTTGGTTTGCAGTTCAAATTTAACCTAACCTACATTTCCGGTAGCAGTTCGTTTCTACTGGAGTCGCAGTTCTAACCTAACCTACTTTTCTAGTAGCAGTACGGTTCAGGCAGCATTTACTACATAGGAGTAAGAAAAACCCAAAAGGTTGAGATTCTGTGAATAACGAGTATAAACTAAAAAACTAAATTTTATGCGCTCGGTATACCTTACAATATCCCCTAACAGAATCATCCCTATCTACGAAATGCGTCGGTGAGGGAGATATGGCGGGAGACAGTCAAAAATGCCGTTCTCGACCGCCATGACCACGACTACTCTGCCAAGAGTATATAATAAGAAGAAGATGATACCTAACAATATTATGCGGATTTCAGGTATGCCACATCAATCGGTACGTCAATTAGCTTGTATGCGTTTTATTATTATGCCATTTAAGCTTTCAATTCAATTCAATTCATTTATTGCATATCACATTACAAACATATATGGGTGGATTTATAAATAAGCAGGTATACATGTGACACCCTGCAAGGGCACAGCAATAACAATAACAGAGGGCTAATTAATTTGCACATACATTTACGACACTTTTTCATTTAATAATTACCTAACTCATTTAATAATTAAGTACCTAACTGGCGCGACTAGATCACAGATTAATAACTAGTTAATCTTAAAATAAACAAAGACACACAACAAAGACAGACAACTTTCTTTCACTTTCTACATTCAATAAAGTATTCGTTCAAATTATAAAAACTTATGCTCAATCATTGTCGTATGCCTACACTGTTGCGATTTAATAATAGGAGTTTTAAATTATCCCACTAATATTATAAATACGAAAGTTTTTGTGAAGATGTTTGGATGTTTGTTACTCAATAACGGAGTAACCACTGGATGGATTGAGCTGAAATTTGGCATGCAAGTAGAACAAGTCCTGGTCCAACTTTATATCCCGATAATACAATAATAACAATAACGGGAACAACGCGGGTGGAGCCGCGGGTAAATGCTAGTGCTTAATAAGGGACATTATACAGAAATATTCGAAGTAAATATCAGTGTGTACAAATACGTAAGTATTGATGAGAACCTATTAATAATATTGATTTTTGTCGCCCTCTTAGTAGTTTAAGGTGAAGCGGTTGTTCCAAGTACCTAATTACGATTGCAGCAGTTTTGATACTTGCGGGCAGAATGTAGGTACGTTAATGAACCACGGACCTGTGTTACGTTAGATTTGTGGCTGTGGTCTGCGTTAACGAGCCATTCTGAGTCGAGCCTGATATTGTACAGTTGGCAACAAATTCAGATATGTTAATAATGCACTGAAATTTTTTAGGGTTCCGTACCTAAAAGGAAAAAAAAACGGAACCCTTTTAAGATCATTTTGTTATCCGTCTGTCTATCAGTCTGTCTGTCCGTCTGTCAAGACCCTTTAACTGGGTAATGCGTGGAGGTATCGAGTTGAAAATTAAACCATAAACTCAAGTCCGTTGAAGGTGTCAAAAAATCAAACTTCTAAGTTAACGTAAAAGAAGATATGGCCGTTTATGCCGCAAGAAAACGTATAATTTCGACGCTCTCAAGGAAACCAAAATTTAAAGGGTATTTTCCATTAGCCTAGATCAATGAAAATTGGCAAGTAATACCGTCTTATACTACAGGTATAGGGAAAAATCTGAAAACTATACTACAAATGTATAGTTTTTAAGTTAGTGATTAAATCATAAAAAATATATACTTTTATTTAAACTATCTGTACGGAACCCTTGGTGGGCGATTTTTATTTCTTATTTGCCCGGGCACAAGCATCATTACTATTTCACTCTCCAAGTCTAAAAATATCATTTGTGATACACAATAAGATCAGCTAAAATATTTCTCAGACGAAAAAAACATTTATTCCAAAAACCGACTTACATGCTTTAATACGTAACGTCCCAGTAAGCCGAAAACATATCAAACGAGAAAATGCCAAGTGCTTACAAAGAATTAAAGAAACTCTATGTAAAAGCTTTGACTTTGGTAGTAAAATCACGAATATATTTCGCATATAGTAACAGTTACGCCATTTAGATAAGGTATATTTTTGCTGTATTGTATGAGTTTATATTAGTTCTAGTACAGGAACAAGTATATAAAGATGTGTGTTTGTGAAAGAAATCATATTCGTACAAGTCGTTTCGTTTATGAGTCAACCGGCTAAATACAATATTAGTTGCTTTATATCACTCTCAAGAAAAAAAAAATAGACAAGAAGTAGGAACTAGGTATACCTAAAGCTGATAGTGGTACATTACACAACTAGGGTGGTAAAACAAAGAAAGGTCGACGTCGCAGATGTTTGCGGCCCAAGCCGCAAGCGAGGGACATAAATATGCGATCGAGGGCTTTCATTATTGCCTCCCGCGTTGTGCACATAATTTTATGTCTACACTTGGCCAGAAAGCAGCTTTTTCCGTACGCGTAGCGTCAAGGCACAAAATAAGGCATAGAATTAAAGCGGCAGTTCAATATTTGAGTTATGGTAGGTAAAAAAATAAAAACAGCATGTTTGCAAACTAGTTTAGCAGTAAAAACTGAGCAGTAAACTAAATAAAAATGAGTCATGAAATAATTTAAACGGGCAGTTCAATAAATACTGAGCAGTGGTCAGTATTTATTGAAACAGTTGAACATAGTTGAACTGGGCGGTTAAGCGCGTTCAGTTAACAAATCGTATTTGGTTAGTAATAAATTTTATTTTAAGCAGTTCTATAAACGATGAGGTGGTAAAATGTATTCCTTGTGTATTTCAGCATTTAATGTCAAGAAGGGAAAAAATATGAAGCATAACCATATTAACCATGAATCATATTTTTTTTCCTTCTTCACATTAAATGCTGAACATGAACACATTACCTTATGTTTTACATGGTCGCAGAGTAAAAATAAAGAACATTACGACAATCTGTAAGTATTTATTTATAATTTGGCATTAGGATACATGTTAAAATTAGGATACAAAAACTAAGATACATGTTAATAGTCAAATGAATCAAAGTGTGTAATGGGCATAAATTAGATACCCATAAAAAAAAATTAAGCATACTGTATAATGGGCATAAATTGGTTGCTCATAAAACAATTTAACCATACTGTATAAACGCATAAACTGCAAAACGCATAAGCCTGTTTTTTTCGTAGTAGTTACTTAGACACACACAACATTGCTATTACAGATTATTTTTATCTTGGACAGTAAGTGGGGTATGTTGTGATCGCAAGATACCTAACACTCCTCCTCGCTTCGCTCGTCGTCGTACCTAACTGTGGCTCTGTCAATGATGAAAAATGAATCAGCGACAGAAACTTATTGTATAATAAGAGCAGGTTTGGCTTTTTTTAACGAAAGTTTACCTCTCTTTTCAATCAAAGTGACGTTCGGATGCTACCGCTCACTGTAAATTGGCAAACTAATTTTTGAACTGCCCATTCCAACCGTTTTACTGCTTATTAATTTATTAAACTGCTTGAGTAATTTTTTCACTGACATTGAATGATGAAATAACAGACCAATATTTTTATTACTTACTGCTTATGTTTTACTGACTCACTAATTTACTAACCGCCGAAAAATTAAATGACTGCCCATTAAATTTTTCAACTAATCATGATAACTTCTGTATTGTTTAAATAACAGTTGTAAAAATTAAATCCCAATAAGTAATAGTACTATGTACAGAAATATCTCTTTCTAATAAAAGTGACGTTCGGGTCCGACCACCGGACGGAACGCACCGTATCCAATCGTGTCTCTCCTCTCTATTGCTTAACGCGTGCACTTTCTGGTCTGGTCTTTAAACGCAGTGACGATACTCATGCGTCACGTTTTTGAAGCTTGTCTTTCAAACCGGTGCTTAAAATATGCATACACACTGCGTATTTTAAAAGCCAGTTTGAAAGGTACGCGTCAAAAAAGTGAGGCGAGAGTTACGTCACTGTATTTACTTTTACGGTGTGTCAACGTCTTTTTAGCAGTGTGGACAGCATGCGTTGAAAACGTGACGCATGAGATACATCTCTGCGTTTACGTTGCCCCAACATATTTTTCATAGCCCTAGGGCGTAATGGTTTTCTTTTTAAATTTGAAACGCTGGTTCTGTTTTACTCTTATTTGTCATGTTCAAAGGAAACGCCAACTAACTTTTTTAACTTTTATCACTGAAATATGTATATAAAGATAACTGTTATTGCAAATACATGTAAACACATATCTCGGTAACATGAATTAAACGTTCAAGTAGTGTATTTCAGTATTTTGCAAATATAATAGCAACTAAAATGGCCGGTTTAGGTCTTTGCCGCTATGGTTTCCAAACGTGACTTGACATTCGCATTGTCTATGGACATATGTCACTAATGTCACTGTCTGTTTTATAATTTAATTAAGGTTAAGTAAGGTTATGTTAATCAGATTTCCTCAGAAGTGTGATGAAAAACATTGTGTGTGCCACGGGCGGTAAAGGAATTACAAACTCGTGTTATTAAAGCCCTCGGTTTCACCTCGGGCTTATAACAAACACTCGTTTGTAATTCCTTACTTACCGCCCTAGATACACAATGTACTATTAAGGAGCGGTTTGACCGCATTTTAAAACGTCTGAATGAATGACGCAACCAAGTCATAAAACTAACAATAACATGGATTCGTTGCTTGTCGAATTGCCCCGCCGAGAGGTGGTTTCAATAAGAAAACAATTGGAAAACCTGGAACTGACAGCTTATTCGCGCCAACGGGATTTCATTGTAGTGTGAAAAGATGAAAACATTTACGCAAAACTGTGATGTGTATTACAAGTTTGGTACCCAAAGTTTGCCAGTGGTACCCTGTAACTACGTCTCTGCTGTATGTCCATTCGTCTGTCACATATTTAAGCTGTAATAGGTCAACACTCAAAATTCTCATAAAGTGTATATAATGACCGCTGAAACCACACATAAAGTAAATACTTACAACTTTTTGCCACAAATAAAGATGTATTATTATAATATGAAGGTTAGTAAGCAGCACTTTTGTGTTTGGTTAAATCTGTAGCTCTCTAAAAAATGGGTGAGCGCTAAGCGGCAAAACAATTTCGTACACGCTTAAACAATATTATTACGTAAAAATCTTCGAACTTTTGATTTTAAATTAGAATATCTCATGAACGGCTAAACAGATTTTGATGAAATCTAGCTAAAACACTTTCAAATAAATCACCTTTCTAACAAAGCAAATTAAATTAATATTGGTTTACCCGTTTGGGAGCTATAATGCTAGAATATGACACACAAAGCCACACATACACACATCAAACTTTCGTTTGCTGACAAGCAAAAGTCACTAAAACTTCGTTCACTGCTCTTCAAAAGATCGTATCTAATTAGTAAATCAATACTGAGATACGAGCTTTGCTTTAAGTAGGTATTTGTTACTTAGTGACTTTTGCTTGTCAGCAGATGTTATAACACCCCTCGTTTTCGTCTGGGGTCAATGATATGAAAAATTGCGAAGTTAATATAATGTAGACAACACAATAATATTGCTATTTTCAACCAGGATTCTCCAAATAAGACGGCTAATGCGTAAATCCTCTCTACTGCACTGACCGTTAGCGAACTGTGAATCCGGGCTCAATCTTTCGAGCCACTTACTTTGGAGTTGCCGTCTCGCTCAAAGAGAAGCTTTTCAATTTTTCTTTTTGACACTTCAATAAGCAATTTGAAAGTTAGTCAAGCTCAAACTATTAAGTTTTTTCGTCAAAAGCCGCGATGGCTTTAAACTAGGCTTTTAAAAACTGTTTAAATCTTAAAATACTTTCTATTCATATTATTTTAATCTTCTAAATCCTTTGTTGATTTTTAGAGTTCTGTACACAAAAGCTGGCAACAACGGGACCTTATTTTAACTTTTTTGAGGAGTAGCTTACTCTGCGATTCCGCCGCGTGGCCATAAGGCCCCCGATCTAACCAGCGACCAGAAAGAGCATGCGTTAGAGTATAGTCCGCACAAACTCTTACGAGTAACACCAAATGTTCTCAAACAAACGCAAGACAAAAACTACGTTATGCTGTGATTATAAAGTAGTTTTTGGCTTGCATTTGTTTGAGGGTCGATTTTTTTACCCGACTGCGGCGAAGCCCAAAGGAGGGTAATGTGTTTGACCTGTATGTATGTCCGTTCCTGTGTCCGCTCGTAACTACTCAACGGCACAACCGATTTTGATAAATGATACATCATTGGATTCGTCTTGATGGCGCGAGTGTCACTGGGTAATAAATTCGTTAAAATAAACAAAATGGCGGATTTTATGCACTTTTAAAGTGCACCGCGGTCGGGTTTTTTTTAGTAAAAATATTTAGTTATTATTTCATTAGTGTCACTCGACTTTTACCGCGGAGGACTGTCGAGTGACGACAACTTTTGATTAAATCATGTGTAGCCTCGATACCGTCTATCGTTTATAATAAAAGTTAACTGTGATCACTACCGCTTGCTGCTATATTTGCTGGAACACGAATGAAAAAAACCGCCGCTGTCGAAACGCTCTGAAATCAACCCTTGACAACATTTGGTGTTAAGAGTTTGTATGGACTATACGCGTTGTACGATAGAGAGAGACGGTCGTATTAAGTGCTTTCCGTCCGGTGGTTGGACCCGAACGACAGTTTTGTTGGAGAGAGAGACTTTTATACTAAGTACTATTACTTATTCTGTCGAGTAGGTACAATTGATCCTTACGAAACCTTGTAAAGTCGGCTCTCCTTTGTTGCCCTGAATAAATAATTTGTTCAAATTCTTTTGTTCTTTATTTGCTGAAAACACATATTTTCCGATGTCATAAGCAAACCAAAGAGATTTTACATTACTTTGCCAATTTTTAATCTAGGGTTTATTTTATTTACGAGAAAACAGCAGTTAAGTATAGGCAAAAAAGTGCATTCTGAGGGTAGCGACATTGCAGGAGTCAGCTGGATGTGAAACTCAGGAGGGACATGTGCCGTCCTAATTCAATTCAATAAATTATTTACAATGCAAAAATGTTAAAAAGTGAAATTTGATTTTTTCTAGTCCGTCCTTTTGAATTAGGATGGCAGCATAGTGGCGTTCTTTCGGTAAGGCCTATCTAGCTGACGTCTGATGATGATAATAATTGTCCAAGCTTGGGCAGCTTGGGCATTTTTTTTTATATTCTCTACAGCAGAGCCAGCAATAGCAGCCCATTGCTGCTCAAGGAGGAGCTCCTCAGAAGCCGGTCGGGACAATAACTTGGACAACACTTCTTTCATGGCTGTCCAAATGTCCAGCTGTTCTCCTCTACAGATATAACTTCTCAACCGATTCTGATAAAAGATAGTACACAGGCACGATTATAATATGTCGGGAAGTAGAAGCGCTTTGGGGCGCGGGCAGCGGTAGGATTACCGGCAGAGACTCGGCGAGCCCTTGCCGTGCGCGGACGCACATGCGTATTGACGAGTGATTGATAATTGGACTAATTACCTAGTGTTAGAGATTTATCAACGACAATCGACCTGTAATATTGTGTAACCTAATTAAATCGTGTATTGGACTAATTTGACTGTTTTTATCATCTCGGGGGACTTCTGCATTGGCGAATTTACCCATCAAAATGCCCACACATAAGGAAATATCTGATTTGCGGAACGAAGCTGCGACATATAGACTTTTTAGGACGATTCTGTTTAAGCTTTTTTTTTCAAAATTGCTGAGCCATGGGAACTGAGCTGACAGACTTGCAAGGTCTACAGCCCTAGCTATAGTCTGTACTTTTAGGCATTTAAAAAAAGATAAACAAAAAAAACCACGTGACTCGGGTCGTTCAGCCAATCAAAGCAACGTTTTGCATCTGTGGCACAATACCGCTGGCTGAACGACCCGAGTCACGTGGTTTTTTTGTTTACCTTTTTTTAATACCTAAAAGTACAGAAAGGTACATATATACCTACAATGTAACCTAAGCGTTGTCGAAAATATAATTTATTCATTAGAATTCCCGACACATTCGCCATTACCTATTCTCTCAATAATCGTTTCCTGAAGTCACGAAGCATTAAATTTGCATAAAGCATCCATCTTCACCTGATTATACATGTAAAGGCTTTTGTACAAAGCATACAATAGTCGTCTTTTTCCCTCTTAGATGTAACTGGGTATGTGTAACAGAGACGGAACATCGTTTAAAATGGCAGACAGATGTGATACATTGGAATAAGGTACTTTTGAATAATGAAATGGCATAATAACGGCCGTAACATACAATTTTATTCCTATGCTTGATTATGGAAACGTACGACTGACTAATCAATTGTACAGCTGGAGCAAGGCGTCCATAGAAATCGATAGATTTTATAATATTGGTATTGAAAAATTTTTAGTTTATGTGTACTGGTACATACATCAACTCCGCTACCCAAAGATTGTCTGGAAGAGATCGCTCTTTAGCTATAAGACCTTGTTTACACTGTTTTTTATATAAGTTTGCAAAGGCATTAAAATATGAATGAACCGACAGGTTCATGAAACGAGCCAACAGGGTTTCATAATAATATCACAGGAGTGTTTGAATGCCTAATTATGTACAGTAAGTTTCATACACTGCTTTATCTACACACATAACCATAAATTATAAGCTTTCTTTGATGTGCTTTGCACATAAGCAACTTTTTGAGTTATAGCGGTTTGAAAGTTAGTCATCACGAACAATTACTATGGTAACCGTTTCTGTAAAAGTGAAAAAAATATATATTATTTTCAGATATTCATATTTAACCCAATGGTAAGTTATAGTACTTTGCGGGTTCTACATTTTGAGATTACAATATCATTTTTTAAAAAAGGTGATGTTGTTCTTCTATTGGAATAGTAAGGGGGCAGGAAACTTCACAATGAAGAAATTGCCATTTTTTTAGGAATGCTCAACTAATAGTAGAAAACTTCAAAAAATTCACTACGGTTCAACCAAAGTGATGGGGTAGGTTATTGGCATTACAGGCGAGTCTACTTGTACAAGTTCGTCCTGGCAAAACCAGCTGCTTCAAGCAAGTACTTGCTCGCCGTGTGTAAACGACACAACTCTTACAGATTCTCGGTCATTCACCAGAGATAGTATGTCTGCGGTCACCTAATTACCGCGTCGCTGTTTTCATACAAATGTATGGAGACGGGTGAATTAGACGCAGACATGTTTCTGGAGAATGACCGGTGTAATACATCATTGGTTCTAATTTTGAAAAAGTTTCTATCAATAAAAGTTTTGTAGACAAGATTTTATTACTGGCTGTCCATTTTTGTTTAATCGCAAACTGTTCCACAAAATTCATCAAATGAGCTCAAACACGGTGAATTAATCTGATATACTGTTGATGATCCTATGGCAACCATGCAGCTCCATCATCAGATCAGATTCATGTCATAATAATATTGCATTTTCATCTGATTGACATACCCTTGCCGAAATTTAGCTCAATCGAAAACCGGTAAGTGGGTCAAATTTAACTTTCAAGATTTGACAGACACACAGACAGCCACCAGGACAGGTAAAACTAAATAAAAGCTTGCATAATATAGACTTACTAAAAAAAACCAAATGTAAATTGTATATTTTGCCCTGCAGTCGGCATTTTTGTGTTTTTAATTAGTAGCTCCTTCATGACCTACATGAAACAGAAGTGTTAGTTGTGAACACAAAGTGTTGTTTGTATCTACTTCTGTTTCATGCTTCAGTCTTGTCTCTATCCGTATCATAAAAACACGTACAAATTCAATGAAGCAATAACGAGTAATGGCCAATTATTCGCTTGGAAGCCATTACGACCGACTATCAGAGCCCAAATGGACTTGTGTTATTAATAAGTTACGACTTTGTTCTGTAACTTACTTGTCGACCCTTTAGTGTATAGGTCATAATTGTAGTGCCTTTATTCCCTAAACTTACTTTAGCTGAAAATAGCACCTTTTTGGTGGGTAGAGGGGATTCTTATAAGATAAGAGGACTTGGTGAAGTAATTACATGACAAGTTTACCTCGACGTTTCGGACGTGCCGTAACGTTACGTTTGGTGTGTCGTTTTTAAGCGAAGTCCCGGTTTCTTGTAAAAATGAGTAAAAATTAGGAATGTTTAAATATTAAGGGGATTCTGTTACTAGTTCCAACGATAATCTACGCAGGAAAATTGCCTTTGACAGTCAGTTTATCGTGCGATGAATAAATTATAAAATGAAACAACAATCACTATCGGCTAGGTACTTTATTATTTATTAGAAGATGCCCGCATCTCCGTTTCTGAAGGTGAAATAAGTGAAATGCCTCTTTTTTGTTCGCCGTAGTCAGGTACGACATTCAAAAACTACGAGACTGATTTCCATGAAATTTGATGTACAAGTAACACATAAGATACTTTAGGTGTATAATGGGGAATGCTTTAAGGCACTAAGTCCGCTAATTGTACTATTTGTATTGTGCAATAAAGATGAAATAATTAAATAAATGTTCCAAGGAACTGTTTAGGTATCAATATTTTTGGGTCAAAATTTTTATGTATAAGTCTAGTTATGTTACTATTACTTTTAAACTGTTTGCTATGCCCTACCAGGGCCCATATGGGACTGAAAGCACCTTATTAAGATCTGTACAACTATGGTTTGCAATAAATGCTATGACTATGACTAGGTTGGTGCCTACCGTATAATTCTACCACAACCACTCATCATCGGCAGGCGGTTCATTCCCATTTCCTTAAGTCACTACCTACACTCAACATTCAACAACAAGCCGGTTCTCTAGAACCTTTCTAGCGCGTACAATAGGGATCCGGAATGAACTCCTCCGGAATGAAATCCTTGCTTAGATTTTTAGAGGTTATTGTTGATTATTAGTACTATCCTGAATATTACAGGAAAAAAATAACGCCGCGAGTACCCCCAAAGAAAGTGCAGCACACCTCTTGACCCCCTGCAGCCCTCCGCATCGGTGTTGTCCCTAGGCCATTTTATATGTCGCTATTTAACAGGGTACCATCTAGCAAAGGGCAATCCGTCAGTGCCAACTTAGCCATGAGACACATTTTCCTGACAGACGCCGTCATGTCTCAATCAATAGCCTAGGTTTCTGTCCATATTTCTACCTGTAGATTTAGATGCCATCAATTCACAATAGCCCTTGCATCTAGCGGGGGCTGTGTCCTTGTGCGTCCTATGACATGCTAGCATCCACTGGGTGTACACTTTGCCTTTTATTAAATTGCTGAAAGGGCATCTACACGTTGGTTTCGGCTCCGCGCATGCCTCCTAAACATCCGGGATACCGTTGTGCCGTGAACGGGTAAGACATACAAAATAATACTATTATAATAACTAATGTATAGTTTTTACGTAAGGCACCACGCGCCTCTATTTTTTATTTTCTACATATTTCTTATGGCACTATAGCATAATTTCATTCAATTTACACCAGTGTTGTACTCCCTATGAAACTAACAACTGCTAATGACGCATCATTATGCATTATGCTTATTACATTCACATTACCGCTGATAACTTCCAAAACCTTGTATGTCACTTGCCAGGATTTTTCACAAATTGAACTTTATTCCGCAGCACGAGAGTTGATATTCAATTGAAGCGGTTAAGTGTGTTAAGAGTTACAAAGAGCTTCGCTGTGAATAACGACGGCGGGGTTATAAAATATGCGTCCGTTTATCACTTTGGCCGTGACAGTACCCAGACCCATAATGCTGGACCGAATCATTAGAGCCAGAGATCTGGACGTGTGAAATATAGCCCGTGAAGTAACGTAAATATATGAAAATATGTGGACGTCTGTGTTAGTTTTGCTGGAAATATTTTGTGACTTCAAAACCACATACTACCACATACCTTGTTCTCCTGACACAACTGTGCTGCATGACTCTTTGTAGAGTGACAAATACTAGGTAGTATTTGTCACTTAGGTAGTATCTGTCACTACAAATAATCACGAATCCTTTGGTATTCAAAATTAGACGAAATTGACAGGTAATGCTTTGTCGCAAAACAGTTACAGTCGCGATCAGATATGCTAGCCCAGAAGTTTAGTATTCCGCTTACAGGTTCCCAACGGGCGGCTGCTTTCTTGCTTTGGGCTCTCAAGGAGCACTGAATAAGCTATTACTGAACCAGCGAGCTATATAAATATACCTACAACTCGCTGGTCTTGGTTATCGGGATCCATCACTTTTTTTATTTATTGTTGGTGATTGTTAGATCTATATTAAGAACCAATGATACATTGAAAACCATGTCGTATCGGGTGAAGACGATACCAGAAAAAAAATTACGGAAGTTACACCACCAACTAAATGGTGTGATAGATCACACCCGTTTGTCCTGTGTAAATTTCATATTTCCAAATCAATATGGCATTATACGACGTTTCGAAGAAGTTACTTTTATACAATCTGTTGCCTGTACTAGGAACACATAATTAAAACTAAGGTTGTACTCCTCAGGCTGAACAACATTTGTTCAGCGACTTTTAAAAATAACTTATGTTTTGGTTTTTAGTACACTTTAAAGTTTATTTGAAGCCGCAATGTAAGTATTGCGATATTAATTGGGCTAATTGCAGAAAAAATGTACCTTTTGCTTTTTTTGTCTGATCATGGTGTGTCTTATTCCATTTTACTCAGAATCACGAGCACTTTTCATTTATCAAATAAAAAAAATGGTCCAAAATGTCCCAACTTTTCCATACAAATTTTGAATTTCTCAGTTTCGTTACGCCCGTAGACAAAAAAAGTAAAAGGTAATTTTTTTCTGCAATTGACCCAATTATGTTTGTAGCGTGACAAGCGACGTCAATTAGACTGATGTTAACGCACATTGAAAATACTATTTAATTTGTATGAAAAAGATAAAATCTAAAGATAACATAATTTTTAAAAGTTGTTGAACGAAAGTTTTATTGTTTTATGAATAGAATCTACGTTTTCATTATTTGCTCCTGTTACAGGCAACACCCGGTATAACGTTGTGTCATCATCATCATCATCATTTCAACCTTGATACGTCCACTGCTGCACATAGGTCGCCCCAAAAGACTTCCACAATGAACGGTCGCACGCCACCTGCCTCCATCGACTTCCGGCGACCTTAACCAGGTCGTCAGACCATCTTGAGGGGCTGACCTACGCTGCGTCTTTCGGTTCGTGGCCTCCATTCGAGATTTACGCATCGGGCATCGGTATTGATATTGTGCGGCGTGGCGTCAAATATATTCTTTATGCCACACCTGGCCATAAAGTGTCATTTTTCGCACTCTGCGCGTACGGAAAAAGCCGCTTTCTGTCCAAGTGTAGACATAAAATGATGTTCACAACACGGGAGGTAATAATGGAAGCCCTCGATCGCATATTTACGTCCCTCGCTTGCAGGTCGGGCGGCAAACTTCTGCGATCTCGGCCTTTCTTTGTATTACCACCCTGGTTGTGTAATGTACTATACTCAAGCCGTAGCAGATTTGGATTACTTTTTCTTCAGGAATAGTAGGTACATACTTATGCTTTGAAAAATAGGCAGTCCAGTGGGAATCGGGTTCTATGGACGCCACGCCACTCACTGGTGTACTTCTATTTATATTCCTACCTATAAAAGAATACATTGACTTGCCCTAATATTCGGTCAACGCCGTTTACCTGATATTGTATCTTGTAATGAAATCCGCCGCAAATGGGAACTAAAATGTCTCGTAGTAACGTTTTGTCATGGTTTGGCGCATGTTTAATACAGGTACCTTGCCCTCGCTAGTAAATACATAAATATTTCGTTTAATTCATCCAAATATTTGCTCCCCGTTACTGTCAACGTGAAGTAGCAGGCTATTTACGCACAAACATACATTTCATCATCTGACGAATGATGAGCCTATATACCACTTAAGATCATTGTAATTTAAACCTTATAGTAACCAAAATAGAATCCATATTCGCTGCAACAAACATGGCAGTTAGAATCTTTTGAATGTTAGAATCAAACTGTGGGGTTTGGTTATTTAATGATGTCACAAGAGGTTATTTTGGGACGCATTTTAAAAAGCGAAAGACACATAAAAGACGTGAAAGGTATTTAATTTCATAATTTGGAAATCCTACTATCCTACTATATAACATTACACAACGAGGGTGGTGAAACAAAGAAAGGCCGAGATCGCAGATGTTTGCGGCCTGAGCTGCAAGCGAGGGACGTAAATATGCGATCGAGGGAAATATTATAAACTAGGTGTCCTGGCGAATTTTTATTTTTTTTTGTTTTCATAGTTATTCTGTTTTAGGGGCAGAGACAAACCCAAAAAAAAAAAACAACAAGTATAAAAATTGGTCCACCCGTTCTCGAGTTATAAATGGTGTAACTAACCCGACTTTGTTTTATGTATATAAAAGGTGAAATCTTTTACGTGATACAAGATGATTAAACCTCAATCTGTCCATGATTTTGAACAACTTTTACAATGGGGTGAACTTTGTAAATGCAAAAATAAATTAACTGTTTCATAGAAAAGGTCATGAATAGGTGGAACAAAATGTATGAGAAAGTTGTATTTTTTTTTTGCATTTACAAAGTTGACCTCATAGTAAAAGTTGTTCAAAATCATGGATAGATTGAGGTTTAATTATCTTGTATCACGTAAAAGATTTCACCTTGTAGACGTAAAGTCCCACTAATCCGAATGTGGAATGAGCTCCCTGCCGCGGTTTTCCCAGAAGGCTACAGTATGGAGTTCTTCAAGAGGGGAGTGAATAGGTTCTTAAAGGGTCGGCAACGCGCACGTAATGCCCCTGGTGTTGCAAGCGTCCATAGGCTGCGGTGACTGCTTACCATCAGGCAGGCCGTACGCTTGTTTGCCACCCTAGTTGTATAAAAAAAAAATAAAAAAATAATAATAATAATACTAACTACTACTAATATTGGTTTTTACAGATGGGTGTTTGAAGGTTTGGATGTTTGTTACTAAATAACGCGGTAACAATGCAATGGATTGACAGGAAACTTTGCATTCAAGTAGAACAAGTCCTGGATTAAAACATACGATACTTTTTATCCCGGCAAAGAGTACTCTTGGGATAATAACGGGAATAATGCAGACAAAGCCGGAGGTACCTAAATGCTATAGCTTGGCAACTTCGTTGGTGACACTCACATGTGTGCTTTTTGTTATGTGCAGCCGTAACTACTCACACAAGTTACCGCCAACACAAACGACGACCGACGGAAGCAGCCTCCGGAGGCCCCCGTTCATGTTGGCGGTAGCTTGTGTGAGTAGTTACGGCTGCACATAACAAAAACCACACATGTGAGTGTCACCAACGAAGTTCCCAAGCTATAGTTATGTAATAATTCCAAAAAAGGTGTTTAGTTAGACACGTATTTTAAAACTTAATTAGAACGGTTATAATCATGTGCTTATTGTAATGTTGTTTGAATAAAAGATCTTGGTTATACTTTTTAGTTGTTGTATTAAAAACACTTTATTTTATAAAAACAATCTCGGAGATCATGATTAGCCGTAGCTGTCAAGATAGCAAGAGAGGGAGGCTGGGGGCAAGCCACAGACAAGGCAACACTAGTGGTTGCGTTCCGATTGTACTACACTTATTAAGTGAAATATGGACGAAAGTTTGAGTAACAAGAGAGTGTATTACTTACATTGTGTTATTTCTGACTTTAGGTGACTTGGCCATACAAACGGAAAGCGGATTAACAATCAATTTTGACTACCTCAAATTTAGTAAAAATGTGTTTATACCTATTATACATTTTCTCTGCGTGAAATAACACGAAAAATTCCAAAAAATCACAAAATCATGCAATCAGATATTATTATTCAATATTTATTTTTTTGTTTGAGTCTCTTCGTGTTTATTGCGCAGGCAAAACGTATCGAGCTGTAAAAAGACACATTTAAACCAAAATTGATGTCAAAATGAATTGTCAACCCCCTTCGTGTTTGTATGGGCAACCGGATGACTAGAACCACCTTAAGCAAGAACACACAAGAGACAAGCAAATTGAATGAATGAATGAATTGACCGAGAAAGCAAAGTACACTCACGGTCAATGAATTCGGGTAATTGTTCATAGAAAATGATCCGAATTCATTGTCTGTGAGTGTATAAAGACGAACAAGTACCGCCGAGTTCGGCCGATTAGGAGCGCGCGACACGTATTCACAGATTCACACGGACTCGCGAGAGCACGTCTGTGTGAGTGCGATCCATACTGGAGCATTCTTACGCATTCTTACGCATTCTTATAGTGCGTTTGTACACGGCGCGCACACATTCACGCTCGCAATATACCTTTTATAGGAAGAAAAATTACTGCTATTATATTTATTTATTTAAACTTTATTGCACAAAAGAAAACTTATCGTACAAAAGGCGAACTGAATGCCATAAGGCATTCTCTACCAGTTAACCTTAGGGCAAAGCCCTACTACTACTACTGTATACTGTGGAGAAAGCGCAAAACGTGAGTAAAGCCTCTCCGTTTTAGCGTAGGAATAAATGCTATAGTATATCTGTCTGTACATCTCTCTTCTGCAGGCCGCATCTCTCAACCGAACCGAATTTTGAGAGCATTTTGAATAATTTGTAATAATTTCCAAAAAATGAATCGACCAAAATTCCATAAATAATCATCGAAACTGCTCACAAAACACAAGAATCGGTTAAAAAATGTGACCTGTAGGCCTTGGACAAAAGAATTGAGCATGCCTGTGTAACAAGTATATATTTATAAGAGGAAGGAAAGGAAGCGACTCCACTATGGGCCGCCAGTGTAACAAGATTTTATTAAAAGAAAGATATCAAGAATTTTGACCAAGCTTAGAGATATGCCACGGACTATGCTACAAATGAATGAGACTTTATTATTTAATATTAGAAATCAGGGCAGCCGGCTCGTTGCCCTTGGTACGTGACACAAACTTACTCGATAAAGATCAAATTGCTGCATAGGTTGACTGAAAGCTAAAATACTAATAGGGCGCCACTCGCTTATCATATAATTCAACACCTTGAAGCGAGACAGGGTGTGACAAGATCCATCAGGTTATGAAAAGTATAAAGGTAAGAGAAGAGATGAATAATACTAAGAAACAGACGTTTGAATAACTATTTATTTATCTAGCCACACAGAAATGATAAATTACTCCAGACTTATTGCTAACATGAGGAACAAGTGTATGAGAGATACTGCCTAAAGGTTAGCGCAATATAAAGAGACACTGTCTAAATTAAAGTAAGTTGAGCTAAGGGGTCGGCTTAGTAACCCAAAGAAAGGAGCTAAAAAAATATAAACTAACTAGATTTTTGGCACGGGTATGCTTGTGAGAGTGTTTGTGTGTGTATAGAGTGAAATGGAGCGTCTTCACCTGGTCAGAAGAACGCTGCTGCACCGCTGCACCCCTTACACCGCTGCGCACAGGCGAGACTTTCCGCCAACGTCAAGCACCGACTCTTTTTGAGCTGTAAAAGGAGACACACACTTAACACGACACTCAAAACCATGCTATTACTTCCTGAAAGACTTTAGAGAGACAGGCATTTCTAGGGATAGATTTAAACAGATTTTAGTGCTTAGCATCTGAATGGGATGAACAGTCATATCTATACACTCACCCGGCACGACAAATAGCTAGGCGTGGTCGTCCGCCTTGCTCACGCTGCACGTGGCACTCAGTCGGCGATGTGACTACACCACTCGTTTCACGCCGAAGATGTAGCCACTTCCACGACCGCAGTCACAGGACTCAAGCTGACACGTGGACGCAACTTCCTCAGAAGTACATTTCACGCTATACTTCTGAGTAACTCGTCACACACATCAGTCTTCTAGCTGTGAAATTAAATTTAGTTTAGCATAAGCATTTTAAACCAGGCAAACTCAAATAGTTTCCATCCTTGTTCGCAACAAAATAAACTGAGCAAAAGAGGTAAAAGAAAGAAAGATTAAACCGAAATCGCATCTCACCGTCAGAATGCAGGCAAAAGATAGTGGCATTTCAAGCAGAAGCTTCAGGATAGGCACGCTTACGCGGCCATTTTTATACTCTGCAACAAGACATAGACATTGTATTAACTCCATTTTGCGACACACCGAGATAATACCCTAGCTATGAGCATATCACGCTTCAAATACTCACCTGTGACTCGGTGTTGCGTAGAAGAGTTCTCCAATAGTACATTGTGTATCAAGGGCGGTAGGTAAGGAATTACAAACGAGTGTTTGTTACAAGGCCGAGGCAAAGCCGAGGGCTTTAATAACACGAGTTTGTAATTCCTTTACCGCCCGTGGCACACACAATGTTTTTCATCACACTTGTGAGGAAATCTGATTAAAATAACCTTACTTAACCTAAATAAAATTGTAAACTGACAGTGACATTATCCATAGACAATGCGAATGTCAACTCACGTTCGGAAACCATAGCGGTAAAAACTTAAAATGTGTGTTTTTATTTTTGCAAAATACTGAAATGCACTATTTAAACATTTAATTAATGTTACAGAAATATGTGTTTACATGTATTTGCAATAACAGTTCTGTTTAAATAAATATTTCAGTAATAAAAGTTAAAAAAGTACGTTGGCGTTTCCTTTGAACATGACAAATAAGAGTAAAACAGAACCAGCGTTTCAAATTTAAAAAGAAAACCATTACGCCCTAGGGCGTAATAGGTCATTTACGGCCCGCAAAACCTACGTGTAATGACACCATTTTCGAGCAAGTGTGATGAAAAACTAATTTTACATGGGTTAATGGCTGCCCTGTTCGGGCGAAGCCACGTCTGACTTTTCCGGTGGCGATCGAAACGATGTCCTCACTCCATGGTAGACGCCGGAAAAGTGACGTTGCCTCCGAGCACGGACCATAGCCAAATCACGCCCTCAAGTGACCCTCACACGTTGTCATGTCCTATACACTTTCAATTGCCAAATATCCTACTCAAATTTATTTATCAAAACGAACTCAATTATTTTCTCCAATCAGCATGAAACCTTTATCAATAAAAAACTATTACGAGACGAGTGTATTTTTCCAAAATTAAGATAAACAAAGCAAAATTTCCAGCCATCAACAAATTTATACACTGGCAAGAATGACTCAAGAGTTCCATAGTTCTTGCACAGATGTCGCCTCTTCATTGCGTACGAACTCGATCGAACTCGTTTTCCCGCGGTCCGCTAGATGACTCTGGCTGTTTCATCGTAGGTAAAATAAGTACGTTACACCTGTTTGAGTGAGATAACTTTAAAATTAAACATTCTTTTGTTATAATGACAATATACAAACACGCAAAATTTATTAAAGTTCTTATAAATTAAGGAAATTTTCTTCAATCTATTTAAATAAGAAAACTAAATTGGAAAAAACACTAAAATAAAAGCTTTTTTAAGAATTTTCAAACACTTAATAGAAAAAAATAAAAAAATCTCGAGCTAACTTATATTCGACTTTTGTATGAAAAATACACGGTTTCTCAATACTTTTGGCCAAAGCTGCATATTGCACACGCACAGGCCAACCCGCGGGTGAATTTAAAAATACCGATGGGATTTCCACCTGCAGTTTCAACTGAAATTCGCCAAGAATTGCTGCATTTTTTTACTAGCATCGAGTTTCAGTCATGTTGTACGAAATAAAAATGCAGTCAAAATATACCTGGCTCATTCCCTAGGGCTGGTAGCAATGTTAGAAAGGTATGACACTCTAAATACACAGGGTGTAAAGGAATAAGGATTATCAGTTGTTTATCACCATGACAACATTATTTACAATGTGCCCATCATCACCAGACCAAATCACATCACACTAATATTATAAATGTGAAAATTTGTGAAGTTGTTTGGATGTTTGTTACTAAATAACGGGGTAATGACTAGATAAATTGAGTTGAACCAAGTCTTGGATTGCGACATATAATACTTTATGCCACACTTGGCTATAAAGTGGCTTTTACCGCATGCTACACGTACGGAAAAAAAGCCGCTTGCTGAACCGCTTTTGATCTGAAGAGCGTAGCGGGAAGCGGTTGGATGCGGACAACAATGGACTGGGTATGGTGTTGTGAACTAGGGAAGGCCTATATAGAGCAGTGAACGACAACAGGCTGATGATGATAAAACAAATAACAATGCAATGTGATTAGATAGAAAGAAAGAAAGAAGAAAGAAAATGCATTTATTTATATAGATACATAGATAGCATTGTCAAAGTTTAGTAAGATAGACAAGTAGTCAAACTTCGGCGTTTAGGAGCGCGCGATACGTATTCAAAGTCAAGGCGCAGACCTTGCGATCCGTACTGGGGTATTCTTACATATTTGTAAAACTTTGCTTGTAGTGCGTTCGTTCACGGCGCGCACACATACAAGCCGTGCAATGTACCTTTTTGTAGGAAGAAAGATTACTGCTGTTATATTTTGACATTGTGCTCTATGCCTTAATGTTGCATGTATTATGCAAGTGCTGTTGTGCAACTTAGAGTCCTTGGAGTTGTAAAATTCTGAACTTACTAACAAGGAATCAACTTTGATGCAGTTTATTCTGTTGTTGTTTAGTAAAGTTAATATGGAGCTGTAATTTCGTATGTAGTGTGTTGTCTCAGATATAATGAAGGTAAAATATGAAATTCGTTAGCTTACATAATTTTAATAAGCGCAGGGTATATAGGTCGATGAACCAATGGGCGATAGGACAGACAAGTAGTTTCTCTGCGGCGAAGCGCGATACCTATTCAAGGTCGAGGCGCATACGGTGCGATCCGTACTGCAGCATTCTCAAGCATTCTTAAAACTTTGCTTGTAGTGCGTTCGTTTACGGCGCGCACACATACAAGCCGCGCGATGTACCGTTTGTAATTTTTCTTAGTGGTACTCCAATCGAGACCACAAATCGGCAGACGCAGCGTGGGCCGGCCCAAAAGATGATCTGACGACCTGGCTAAGGTCACCTGAAGTCGGTGGAGTCAAAAATCGTGCGACTGTTCGTTGAGGAAGTATTTGGGGGAGACCTATGGACAGCAGTGGACGTCTTAAGGTCAAAATGATGGTGATGATGTTATACAAGGTGTCATTGTTCTAGTTTCATTTTGGTTTATACTTTTTTTGAGTCTGTGGGTTTTCTATCTATACAAACATAATAAATTAAAAAAAACCGACTACGTAACTAAAGAATGTTGCTAACCAACATTATATCACATATACCCATTTGTAATTTACCCGCATTAAAAACCAATGAAGAGACAAAATGTTTCTTTCATATAAAGTAGCAACATTATATCGCTCAAGTTCCTAAATATTCCGGAATGTGTTTTAATTTATAGCTTGGTAAATTAAAAAAAAAACCTATAAAATATTACATATTTTAGTAATTCAAGTTTCGCATTATATTAAGTTCCTTTTTAGAGCATGTTGTTTTTAGCCTAAAGTATTATACATTTTTAGTAATTCAAGTTTTAGTTTCGAGTTATGCTAATAGATGGCACTGGCCATAAACGATCGATGGTATATTTTTTCTGACTTTTGGGACTCCTCATGTTTTCGCACAAATAAATATTATCAGGCTATACGACCAAATAATATCTCAAAAAAATTTGATGTTATAAGCCTCTGTTGGGGTGTATTGAGAATCAAGTGTTGTTTTTTCCATAAAAACATAAAGAAGGTCGTTGTATGCTTTATTAAATTCAAAATCAAATTTAATATATAGCTTATAATACACTTTATTAACTAAAAAATTATATAGTTTTAGCAAAAAACATTTTGTTTCACATGATATTGATAGATGGCGCTGACCTTGAAGGCCCAATTGCACTTTAATTCTGGTTTTTTGATCGTCAATTTTCTCATTTAATTGATTTATTTGGTCGACATCTCCTTTCCTTATATTATAATATACATATTTTCTGTCTAAGTTTGCATCTCGCCTTTATGTTCAGATAAAAGTTCTAAGTTGTCGGCATCATTATGTAAACAGACATAATTATGACACCGCGTGGTGACTTCACTACACGTGACTAAATACACGGTGACCAAAAACGAGACCATTTTTTCCGCAAAAATCTCCACCCTGTATATTAAACCTGTACAGCATACAGACACATTAATAGAATAAAAGAATCCATTCACTCATACGCGCATTAACAATAATCTATTCAGTTCACCACTTATATCGAAATTTATCATACATACAGACTGGCGTAGACCGGCGTAGCGCCAGTTCGTAGCCAGCGTCTACGCGGGGCGGTCGTAGACCCTCTACGAGCCTTCTACGGAAAGTTCGCAACTCGAAATTGTTTATGTTTTGTGTAAAAGTACTGAGACTAGTGTAAATTTGACACGTTACAGTTTACGAATTTTAAATTAAGTGCAGTAATGGTGTAAGTTTAACTTTTAAGCAGAAACTTTTTATTTGAAGAAGAATTAGGATTAAGGTGAGTTTACAAATTACGTTTTTACCAAAAGTTCTACTAGAAAAATCTCATAGATTATGCGAATCTTGTAGATGTTAACTTATATAAATAAAAAGGTTTTTTTTTTTTTTTATTCTTCTGTAGGTACTTAACATTTAAGTACTGGATATTGTATAATATTGATGAAAATATTTATAAGGTTAGACTCTCAAGTTTCCAGAGCTACGAGTAAGTATATCGTCGACCGTAGGCTGAATTACGGTAAGGGACAGGCAAAACAATGTCCCTTACGCTAATTCAGCCTACGGTCGACGATATGTTAAGGTATAGTAACTGTAAAATGATAGAACTGTGATAAAACCACATAATACATAAATTTAAATAATTTCATAATACAATTGTGAAATTATTTGAATTTATGTATTATGTGGTACGTTTTAATTAAAAGACGACATGATAGTCTAAACTATCAAACGTTTAGGAGAACCGAAACAGTAGTTTATGTTCTTTTAATACGAGTTTGGTTTTATGAAACGAGCCAAAGGCGAGTTTTATAATAAGACCACTCGAGTGTTTTAAGGACTAATTACGTACAGTTGCATACATTACTATATGTATACACTTATATAATAAATGATTTAAAATGAGTTCAAAAGCTGAAGGCAAATGACAACAGCCTTCTTTTAGTAAATTTTCTTATCTAGAGTAGCAGTTGTATAATGTCAGTCAAATTTCGAACATCTTTCATATTGGTTTTGAAAAGTGTTACAAATTAGAATCTTGTAAGTTTTTTAAATTTAATGTTGTATCGCTGCTCATTGTCTAAGGCATTCTGAGCGCGTTATAAAGAATTTATGATAGGTATATGTGTAGATAAACAGTTTAGAAACGAACAAAAATAGTTTACTGACTTTTTAAGAAATAAAATCACATTGCTCAGACTACACACACATATTTAAGAGAGAGGACTAAGCTGTGAAAGATAAGGGCGACGCCCTGTTTATTTGACGCATAAAAATATCTCGAAAAAGGTACCATGTGATGAGTCCATTTAACAATTGATTAAGTGCATAATCAAAATAGTACTTTTTGATATAAGTGCGGAAAATTATGTTATTCCTCACGAGTCCCGAGGTGTCTTGGCCCGAGCTGCGAGGCGAGGGACAAGACTCGGGACGAGTGGAAATCACTTCCATACGTGTATCAAACGATGTTTTTAATACATTTGCGAAAAAAATACAATGAAATCAAAACATGGCATCGTTCTAGTACGCAAAATACAACTTTTCGCATGATATATATCTACGAAAAGTACTGCTTTTTGATCATGTATAATTAAAATATAATTTAACTTTTTACTGCTTTACCACATTAATTTTATACGCAATATGACTATTTAAAATGGTACTATCTGAAGTAGTATATCGGAAATAACAAGCTGATTAAAAATACACTATAACTCTTAAATACACTGTCCATCTATGATTTGAACCAATACTTCGCATTTTATTGAGGATGCTCCTTTAGTTCGATCACTCACTCTACAAAAAGAAAGGTTGAACCGTTTCAACCAATCCCGCTCCCTGCTTGATTAGGACTCCTATCAAAGAGCTAGTAAGACCCATAGGTCAAGTCAGGTTCCAAAAAAAACCGGACAAGTGCGAGTCGGACTCGCCCACCGAGGGTTCCGTACAAATACTTTAAATAAAGACTATATTTTTTATGATTTAATTACAAATGTTTAGTTGCAGATTTACCCCTATACTAGTAGGATAAGACGGTATTACCTGCCAAATTTCATAGTTGTAGGTCAACGGAAAGTACCCTATAAATTTTGGTATTCTTGACAGTGTCGAAATATAAGCTTTTTTGGCATAAACGGCCATATCTTTTTACGTTAACTTAGAAGTCTGATTTTTTCACAGCTTCAATGGACTCTAGACTTGAGTATATGGTTTAATTTTCAACTCGATACCTAATCGCGTTCCCGAGATAAAGGGTATTGACAGACAGACAGACAGACGGACAACAAAGTGATCCTATAAGGGTTCCGTTCATCCTCCGGACGAGGTCGTGGTTTGAACAACTTGGCACATTTAATATCTTCCCCTTTTGGCCGTTGCGTGCTAAAGTGGCTTAGTTCCAACAGTTTTAGTTAGTTTTCAGCAAAGTTACACCTTCACCAAATTAGCTGCACATTTGTAGATAGAAATTTGAATTGAAAACTACAACAAACTAACTTTCATACTTACAACACACAACCTGAAATAATATAACCTCATAACTAATTATGAGGTTATATTTTAGGTTGTGTGTTGTAAGTATGAAAGTTAGTTGGCTGTAGTTCTACTAATATCAATGCTACAGCATGGCGTTTTGTCATTAAGATTTTCACTGCTATAAGGTAGACGTCCGAGTCCTTGACACTCTTCCAGTGGTCGCCATTTTAAACCTACTATCCTACATTCTACTAGTATTATAAATGCAAAAGTTTGTGAAGATGTTTGGAGGTTTGTTACTAAATAACGCAGTAACAACAGAATGGGTCGAAATGAAGCTTGGCATGCAAGTAGACCAAGTCCTGAACCATAGGCTTAACATCTCGATATAGAGTTCCTTTGGGATAATAACAGGAATAAAGAAAGAAAGAAAGAAAGAAATAATTTATTTAGCGCAAAAACATTATACAATAAAAACAACATCAACATTTGAGCCTTGAGTAGGTTCGCGCTAAATAAGGACCCCACTCAGCATAATGTCACGGCAAGCCGTGACGCTGATTTTCGGTGAGGCCCTCGGAGACTAAAACTAAAACTGTTTAAATTAAATTAAACTAAACATTTAAACACCATGTGGTAGCGTAACATAACATTTGTATTGTAAATATGTGACGACACGAGTAAACATTAACTACTAACTATCACCAGATACAAAAACTAATGTACGTAGGTATTAACTCCATATTATTATTATTTTTCTACTCCTGTACTTTTATTTGTCTTTTACTAGTAAGTACTTGGTCACGAACACCATTATAAGAACACACACAATGTGCGCTCAGAGAAGTCCATACCCCACTCCCCACAACAGCACAAGCGTCGTTACAGTCGCAAAACGATACTGCCAGCAGCCACAGACTTCTAAATCTAGGTTAGTTCTAATAACGCAGGCGAAACCGCGGGTAAATGATAGTGGGTCATAAGCAATAGAGATAACAGCGGAGCATCAACTACTGGGCACCAGCCTGTCAAGAACGACCACAAGGACCACAATGACTTTATGTAGGCCAAAGAAAACGAGCCTTTGGTGTCCCCTTGTACCGACATAGGTGTATAATATTTTAGGCAAGAGGAACAAAGGAAAACGAGTACACTAAAAAATCCCAAGTGTCAAAGTTCCGAAAGCATCAGTCTTCGGAATTTCATTACTCCGAACCCATGTTGCGCTAAAATATTTTTTGTATTGAAATAACACTCACTTAACCTTATCTAATAGGTTTTTGTTAAAATTATATTAAATTCTGTTAAAATAAGCAAAATAAAGAAGTATTAATAAGGAATTACTTAAAGTTTTGAGTTCGATACCTACTTAAAGTGTAGTGGGTGGGAAAGCCTATTTTAAAAGTATGAACATAACATATCAAAACCTATTAATACCATTGAATAGTCCATAAAATTTATGGTTAAGTTGTTATGAAATCGTTAGGATAAACGCAAGTTTTATAGCTGCATGACAAAGACTTGATTTCCCCATACAAAGTGTAACCATGAGACGTCACAACAAAAAGTCTAAAAATGTGATTTTAACATTGTTGTATGTACCTCGGTTTTTATTATATTGAAGTAGTTTTTTCAGGAATATTTATATTATTGAGAGGTCTTTCTAGAATATACCATACAAAAAAGTTGTATATTAGCATATTTTCAACTACACCATCTACTGCAAAATCACCGTTCCGCAGAAAATAGTCTTCGGCATTATGACTCTTCGGGATTTTTGAGTGTTCCCCTAAAGCTACCATAACTCCGCTTCTGCACCGCTCACGTCCAGCTGTATCTATCAACCTTAACCAGGTTATCAGTTCAGGGTTACTCTTTGAGGATTTTATTTCTCTGTCCACAAATATTGGCAAATTCCCTGTAGGTCCCACCTCAGCCGCACAGCATTTTTAGTTGTTGTATAGAACTTGGCAAGTGTTACATAATTGCCAAAAAAGTATATACCAAGGCAGGATCTACAGGGAAATCGCCAATATATTCGTAGACAGAGGAATAAGTCTCGAAGAATCACCCGCCACCTAATGGAAACAAACCTACCTACGCTATACCTTCTGTTGGCGGTTTCAGATAACGGTATTATTTTGTTACTAGCAAAAGCGGTAGCAGAAGCGATTCATCCACGTTTGTAAGGGGTTCGAGGTTCTTATTGGTTGATATTTTTCGCAGTCGGGTAGACCAACCAGCGTTTCAATCGCGCTCGATACCTTGGTCACATTTTTGACTGTTTTTTGGGCTCGGACCACCATTACCGTTTTCAGTTATTTTGTAGAATACCAGTTACATTTAGAAAATGACGAAAAATAGTAATCCGAGGCTTGAGGGGAAAACCTAGTCTAAAATGCGATCTGGGAGGGAGCGTTTGAAATCCTAGTAGAACTATTTTTATGTTATAAGTGGCAAACGAGCACACGAGTTGCCTGATGGAAAGCAGTCAACGTCACCCATGGATATCTGCAACACCAGAGGTGTTACCTATACGTTGCCGATCTTTGAGAACCCTGTTTACTCGTTTCTTGAGTACCTACCCCATGACATAGCGCGCTGGAAACACCTCAAGTGGGAGTTCATTCCACATCCTGCCAGTTCTTGGCAAAAAAGGACTACCCAATTCTGGGATTTTATATATTAAGTGCTTTTGATATTAAACCTTGCTTTTTACTAAATTTCACGGTTCTAGGTTAATATAAGGGCTTTAAAACAATTTTGACAGATTAAGAACGACGTGATCCTGGGTCCTCTATTTCCTTTTTTAGGTCCGAATCACTAAAAGCATCAAACGACCTAGTTACAAGTACTAGTATGTATACCTACATTCAATTTTACTTGAATTTCAAGATCTTTCCTACTAACTGAATTACTTAGTTCAAGATTTTCATCAAAGAGCTACTCGTAAATTACTGTGAATATAGGGCTACCGTAAAACGGTCCTACTTTGCTCCCACGGGGATAACTATGCTCTAACCCCGAAAACATATTTAACGGGTTGTATTTTGATATCTATGAATGTAATGTTTTGAGCAAATTTGGTCTAACTTTGCTCCAGAAACATTTAATATTTAGGAGCAAAGTTTTGCCGCGTCAATGGGTAACTTTGCTCCGAATTTATTGTTTCTATATATTTGACGAAATAGATAGTGGCGTATTTTTTAACTTATAACGTGTTAGGATATACACTTTTCTGTTTATAATATAAAACCAGTATGTATTAAAATTAAAAATTGACAGATTTATTTCGAAATTTCTAATTTTGGAGCCAATTTTGGAGCAAAGTAGGACCGTTTTACGATACGCTTGTATTGTAATCCTTTGTGTTCGTTAGGTCAGTCAAAGAACAATTATTTAAATATAGGTATTTTCAAGCTCTAAAAAGGTCGAGCAGAAATCATTTTATGTTCAAAATTGTTTGATATAGAATATTGAGAAAATAAACTCACAGACAATGAATTTTCGATGAACAATTATATAGAAAATCACCCGAATTCATTATCTGTGAGTGTATATTTAACGGGAGCAGAGCTATTACCTAGTGCTAAAAAAAACTATAGCGTCATGTGGTTCTCACGTCAGTAGGTTGGTAACCAATTACAATTTTTACCCGACTGCGGCGAAGCCCAAAGGAGTGTTATGTGTTTGGCCTGAATGTATGTATGTATGTCCGTTCCTGTGTCCGCTCGTAACTACTCAATGGAACATCTGATTTTGATAAATGATACATCATTAGATTCGTATTGATGGTGCGAGTGTAACTGGATATGAAGTTCGTTAAAATAAACAAAATGGCGGATTTTATGCAGTTTCAAAGTGCACCGCGGTCGGGTTTTTTTTTATAAAAATGTGGTTATTGTCTTTTAAACGATATGCAACCTACCCAACAATATCATCTAGTTAAACTTCTTATGAATATTTGTAATAAATGACTTTAGACTCAAACTTAGAAAACATTAGTTATTAACACCACAAGCTACTTTAGAAGTATTGATTTTTAAAAGAGGTCGTTATGGGGCAAATTTCAACGTTAGTTTTGTTAGGCGTTATCATTGCATACATTATATTTCAATGGCCACACCTCATGATTTCAAATTACAATTCGATTATGTGCAGAGAGACTTTGTACAAAAAACAAATAATCTGTGCTAGAAATGCAATCAATAAAACTACTCATATATCAGTGGCACTAACTTCAGTGGCATCATTAATGTCGAAGTCTCAGGAGATTTACACGACACTTTCGAGTAGACAACTTGACTAAGTATCTAAAAATACCATGCAACTCTCCCAGGATTTCACTATATGTGATGGCACCGAAGTCAATGCCAATCGCCAGTGAAATCACCGGAGAAATGCCCTAAAATTGTATAAGAGTATGTCGTAAGATTATCTAGTTACAGTGAACTAATAAAGCGATTCGATTTACACATTAAGAATCTGTATAAAATAATATGCTACATTTTTACCTTCAATTCACCAGCACTATATCGCAGCGGCTTTATTAAGAATTTTCATATAAATTATTTTGTGGCGAACTCTACCTCGTCGTCGTTTCTGAGCGAACCCATTTTATAAAGTTACTTGATCCCTAAGGTGCAATTTGCACTTTCTTGACTTACTTAGTAAAGGAACTACTAAGTAAGTCAAGAACAATACTGCAATATAATTTATGTAGTCAGAATTCCGTAATGATCTATTATGTCTATTAGTTTTTTGAATCAAATGAATACTAAAAGTGACGAATCGAATGTTAAAGTAATTTAAATAATGTAAGTATATTGTCTTCGCTTTTGCTATTATCACTCATTGTAATAAAACAACTTAAACGGATTAAATCTTCATTTTACGTGACAATTTGTTGCAGAAAGCCAAACCACTCAAAAATGTATTTTCTCCACAAAGTACTCCATCATACTCCTATTATGTCTATTTACTAGCAATTACATACCACGTTGGCAAATAATTTTCTGGCAAAAACTGTTTTTTTTGAGACCAGCCTTTATTGCCGACTGTGTTTTTTTGTATAATCGTAAATTAATGAGCCCAAACAAGGTGAATTTATCTTGAGTAATTAAGGTGATCCTATAGCTTCCATCCAGCTCCATCATCAGATCAGCTCCATGTTATAATAATATTGCATTTTGATCTGATTTACATATCTTTGCAAAATTTCAGCTCTATTGGAAACCGGGAAGTAACTTACAAGCTTGATGACAGACACACAGATACACGGACACAGAACTAAATAAAAGCTTGTAATAATAATAAAAATCAAGTAAAGCGACTTATTTATACAATAATTCTCATATTTGCTACAATAATTCTTACAATCCTACGTAAATACATAATCCCACCTACATTTAGCTTAACGACGTACATATGTTACAGTGAACAGTTATCACATAACAGTATAAATATTACACTATGAAAAAAAACCAGTGGTTTTCATATAGCCATAATTTCTGGTAACGTCCTTATGGAAAAAAATGTCCCACTTATATAATAAAGCTAATGATATAACAACTCAGAAGAATAAAGTTATATGTAGATGTAAGTATGAACTTACTTGAGACATTTCTGTACCAGGAATCCGAGATGTTGTTTATGCCGGGTCCGTAGTAAATTAGGAAAACAAATGAAGCGCGAGGGAACCAAGTACAGAGCCAATTAGGTAATGAGAAAGACAATCAAGTGGAATCGAAAAGTGCTGCTGCGATGTTTATCGAGGATATTTATCGGAACCCTAAGCAAGAGCGTTTTTATGATGATAAGTAATAAAAATTAGGCCAGCATTTCCTAAAGCCCTTTTAAGACTGTTTTTATGGCTTGGTGTATCGCGACCAGTTTTGATTTCATAATCTTAAATGGTATTCCTGCTGTATTAAATACACTATTTATTACTTAGTGTAGGAACGAACAGATAATTACCTAGACCTGAGACTATGAAGGTAATTTAATCCTCAAAATTTGTGTAGTAAGCGTATAATATTTAATTAATTTAGTGCTCCGAATAACTAAACTTAGACTTCTTAAATGTCGTGCAGTATAATTTATTAGCGTGGTTTTAAGAGGATGTTCATTAATTTTCTATACTTTCAAACTGACAAATAGTTTTTGTACATACTTGTCGCATGACATTATGTCACATAAATAAAATACTGTTTTTATAATTATCACCATCAACCCACTGTCGTCCTCAGCTGAACATAGGCGTTAGCAAATTCGCGCCACCATGCCAGGTCGTGAGTTTTCCGCATCCAACCACTTTCCGCCTCTCTCTTCAGGTCGCGGGTCCACCAGGCGAAGGGTTGCCTCACAGGGAGAGTCGGTCGCAGTGTCCACCTTAGACCTCTCTTACTCCATCCTCTTTGGTCGGTTGAAAAGGTGAAAATTAACTTGCGAAATAAAACAGGGATTAAATAAAATGCCTTATGGCATTAACTTGGCCTTTTAAACGAGAAGTCTTTTGTGTAATATAAAAAGTTTAAATAAATAACATAAACCATTCAAGTATTAATAGTATTTCGTATTTTGTGTCTGCTTCAGTATCTTAGAGTATAATATACTCAGTATTTACCTATATAATATCTTAGTGTTTGGTGACACGTTTGGCTTAGTGGGATGCCTATGAAAATAGAGGTTCCGGGATCAAATCCTGGTATGGGCAAATATTTGTGTGATGAACACGAATATTTATTCCTGAGTCATTGACAATTTTCTATCTATAAATATATATGTATTTATCTTTAATGTATATCGCCGTCTAGTACCCATAGTACAAGCATTTCTTAGTTTGTGACTAGGTTTATTTGTGTAAGATTGTCCCCCTAATATTGATATTTTATATTTTTAATATCAGTAATGAAGCGATTTAAAAGTTACATCATTTTCCCGTGAGCGCTCTAGGGGACAACGTCATCTAAAGGACAACCGTGCCAGTGAAAGGGTTGAACCACAAAGGCATCAGAATGAAAGTTCTTATTCACGTTGACTTCGCATGATGTAGTGCTAGCGCGGTGGAAGCGACAGCATTCCACTCCAAAACTGGAAAGGTACTATTTTCCCCGTATTTTTTTAACCAACCTCACAAAATGGAGGTTCTTGGTCGGTTTTATTTTTTTATTATTACAAGCTTTTATTTAGTTTCAGCTGTCCCGGTCTCTGTGTGTCTGTGGGAGTGAGACAGCCTACTATATTTGCTACCTCGGAATTCCGTCGTTTATGAACCGATTTGGATTTTTTAGAGTTCAACTAGGAACCTTATAGTTTCACCATGTCCGTCTGTCCGTCCGTCCGCGGCTTAGTTCAGCGATCGTTAGTACTGGAGAGCTGAAATTTGGGTATAATATTGTAATATATTAATTACGCCCAATTTTTTTAGGGTAGCTCTCCGATATGTAAATTGGGTTTTTTTTTCGCTGCAACCCTTTGTTGTGGGGTGTCGTAGGATAGGTCTTTAAGAAATAATAGGGGTCTTCAAAAACTTTTTTGTATAAAGTGAATACATACGGAAATCATGGCTCTGAAAGTATAAAAAATACGAAGTAAGTGACATAAGTAGATCTTGATAAAAACTTTCAATTACATATATTATATTCAACATGGTCGGATTTAACATTTATGTGTTTCAACAAGAGGACGTAAGTGCCATCAAGATACACTCTTTTGCTGGTGCATTTTTTCACAACGTATTTTTTTCATCTGGCGGTGGGCTGGTGGGCTGGTGGGCTGTCTATTGTTTGCCAATCTAAGGCAATTACAAAAAAGATTACCAAACGCTCCTTTCTACATTTCTTTTTTATATAATATTCATTTTTGTTTGGGAAAATTGTAAATCTAAGAGCATTTTTTTACCGTATACTACTTGCAAGCTAATACAATATAATTTCGTCAACGTTTAGTTAGTTTTATTTCTATTCATTACAATATTTTATTCGAAGATTAAAAATGTATACGCATTCCGCCAAAGCTAAAATAACCTTTTTGCTGCTAAATTTGCTACAACACATTGACCAACCTGTCAGTTACAAGCAAAAACCGTAACTCGGCACTTTGTACACGTGTAAAATTTATTTTTATTGTTCCTAAGCCGGGACAATGGTGTAATTTCGCCTGGAATACAATGGCCAAAGAAACTGAAATATATATCCAAATGGGCTATATCGGGGGTAATTCAAAACTTAGCTGTCAGTGTCGTCGCGAATACGAGTTTTTTTAAAGTGTACTATTAGGTGGAATAATTAGAAATGGCCCAGATCACAGGTGTTTGTTGTAATTTGGGGGCGATTTGGGGCTTTACTAACTGCCGAACGTGGTGTGTCAATAATTTTACGACTTCCCTTGGCCGGGAAGCAGTATTTACTTCGAAAGTGGGTAGAAAATGTCACTTTCGTTTCGGCCTAGAGTGATGTAAATATTATTTAAATACCGTCTAACTTTCCATTGCGTCACGAAAATGTTTTCATTTGACACAACTTGTTGGTTTCGTCGGGCCCTTAACTGCTAAAAACAAGTTTTTTTTTTTAAATGAGTTACTAACCATTTTTAAATTACATATGGTGAATGCTGGTTTTCTTGCAATGTCCATAAAATTATATAATCATAGTTGCCTAGGAAATGCTACTAAATAACGCAAGATTTCTTGCCATACAATTTTTAAATTTTTGCTTCTATTAAAATGCTTAGAATTCGTTAACAGACGTTAATTCTATAATAAAATAGCCACATTTTTACTTAAAAAAAACCCGACTGCAGTGCGAAAAATACCGCGCATTAAAGTGCAAAAATCCGTCATTTTGTTATTTTTTTACAAATTTTATGTACCCGGGTTAATCTTCAGAAATATGTTTGCGACTTATTCCTCTGTCTCCATACATTTAGTATGAAAAAGGGCCAGAGGAATAAGGTGACCGCAGACATATTTCTGAAGAATAACCCACCCAGTAACACTCGCGCCAACAAGACGAATCTAATGACGTATCATTTCTCAAAACCGGGTGTGGCATTAAGTAGTTACGAGTGGACATAGAAACAGACATACAAATACAAGTCAAACACATAACCCTCCATTTGGGCTTCACCGCAGTCGGGTAAAAAAAAACATAGAATCTTATACATACATGTGAGGATGGGGCAGGAGAAAGACCAGAATTTTAGGTCTTCATTTTATTTACAACTATTTACAGCAATGAATTTGCATCTTTCCGTTCATACGTCGTCTAAGCTGTCATGTACTCTGTTGATTTTGGGCTTGATGAATGGGAATTTGTAATGTGACTCCGGCTATTATTACCTGCTGGCTACCAGCCAGCATGTAAATATCAATCCCACATACAATTTTAACAACAATATACAATATATTATATTTTTATATTTTTTCATACAATTTTTACCGCTGGATAATAGCAGCACAAAGCCGACAATCGTGGAGATCCTTGGGGAAAGCCTATGTCCAGCAGTGGACGTCTTTTGGCTGAAATGATGATGATAATGATGAATGATGATACAATTTTAACAAAGGAGATTGCCGACTTTTGGTACCAATATCGTTATTAATTGTGTCACAACGAAAACGATACCAAAAACTTAGTTTTATTTTTTAAACCAGAGGGATTTTTTTATTACTGAATTTAAAATGGGAAATCTGAGATCAATTAAAAAAGAATTTTGCTGTACGATTTCCGCCGCCACCATGAAAGATGTATGAATTCCTTAGAACTGTATTTGACAGACAAAATCGGTCAAAATCTAAAAGGCCTATGACAGTGGCACCACCGTCTACGCGAATGTATACAAAAATATTAATTCCATAAAACTCCGCGGTTCTTTCTAATACGAACTGCATGATCTTAGCAAGAAAGTTGACAGCTTGACATTCTGTCTTATTCTAAGTTTAAATATTAGGCACTTTATAAGACACGTCTTTTCACAATTTTTTGTCGAAGGACGTAAATCATTTTAAATTCTTTATTTGGTACAAATAACTCGTGATATCTCGCTGATACTTCACTATACGAGACATTGCGCGTAAATGTAATGTTACAATATTTTTTATCTCACGATGTATCAAAATAGTTTCAAAGAACTTTTTTTATAATAACATTTTAACAATCTGAATAGGCACAATAAAAAACCTAACACAGGTATCTGAAATGACATGTCATACGACTAAGTTAAGTGAAGTCTCGACAACGTCAGGAATTAAAGTTATTAGGTGATTTTGTATTTGGCCGGTTGACAAATATTTAGACGGTTTGCTACGCAAAAACTAACTTCGAAATCAGGAAATCAATCTCAATTTCCTATTGATCTCCGAATACAATTTTAATGGGATTTAGTGATTCGGAAAGGCAGTTTCTTGTTCTCTAAGATACAGTCGGTTTCGTGTTGACACAATGACTTTTGATTTGGTACGAGGCCCCATAGACGCGTCGGCAATCTCCTTTCGGGTACAGTAAAATAACCTAATATATTATGTACGCAATTGATGGTGAACTTATGAATTACTTCGCAAGTCCATTGTTGAGTCATAACTTAGCCGCTCTCGTGATTAATTTATTGCGAAGATTTCTGTAATCTTGGCAATTAATGGCGATTCTGAATTTTCGCGTGCGAAGGTATCCAGGGTTGGGCGTAAAATGAATATTTCTGAGTAGAAATCCTTTTACTTTTTACCCGACTGCGGCGTAGCCCAAAGGAGGGTTATGTGTTTGACCTGTATGTATGTATGTATGTCCGTTCCTGTGTCCGCTCGTAACTACTCAACGGCACATCCGATTTTGATAAATTATACATCATTAAATTCGTCTTGATGGTGCGAGTGTCACTGGGTATGAAGTTCGTTAAAATAAACAAAATGGCGGATTTTATGCAGTTTCAAAGTGCACCGCGGTCGAGTTTTTTTTAGTAAGAATGTGGTTATTTCTGATTTCAATAACATTTGTTGTACTTCAAAAAGTGTGGACTTAAGCTCGGACCGATCAAAACTAGTTTATTCATTTTTTTTTTATTAACATTACAAATTCACCAGCATTACAGCTATACGCCAAGGCACTGGCAAACTTAAATTCTAAGCTTAACTAACAGAACAAAGTATCGACACAAACTACAACAGACGTAGGCAATATGAAAGGTAAAACAAAACAAACAAATTAACACTTAGAATGGCAAACACAACTAATACCAACAATATGACTTGAAAATAAAGTAAGTTCATCTGTGCTCTACACTAATTGTTTACATTATAGGGCTGTGACGTCACTTTGGGCTATCACGTGTATCGGGCCAAATGCGCCTTTTAAAGATTCCATTAAATCCGAACCCTCGACGCCGAACGGCATGAAGTGATATTGGGAGCCGTAACCCTGTTCTTAAAGTTTTACTTAGTTATACTGCTTATAATAGTATACACACTGAGGAAGGTAAAGTGAGGAATATCCCAAATCGCGGGTGTTTGTAGCTCAAACCGTTGAATACGTTTGGGGATTTGGCAAAATAGTGTAAGTGACTATGAGCCGAAGATATTCTCTGCTGGCTCAATAACAGCCTTTTGATATTGAGTTATATTCCTGGTATATACAACGTGATAGCTTAGAAGCATGTGTATATCCTTTTGCTTGAACTAATATTATAGTCAAACTGAGTAGCTATATCTAAGCTAAAAATATACTGAGACATATACATTACAGTGTTGGGTTTGATCTATTTGATATAATTTTATTTATACGAATGTTTTTTTTTCTCCGAATTTTTGATCCACATAATTTTCCTTCAGCTGAAAGGAATAACATTTCAGAAAATCTTCCACGTAGTCACTTAGAAAAGGTTACGGTGGGTTGTGTTATTTCTTTAAGTTTTCTACTAAGTCAATGGTAGCTACCTAACTGAAACTCTTTGTAAACTACGCCTAGTGACTGCTATAATATGGCCACATCTCAATTTTTTTTTGAGATGATTGTTGGTTACTATCACGTACTCGTACTTAGTTCGTGACAGTAATCAACAATAATCTAAAAAAAAAATTAAGATATGTGGCCGTATTGCAGTCACTACGCGCATTATACAGTAATAAATTAATAATATTCGGACGAACAATACAGAAAAGAAGTCAAATACAAGAGAAACCTTAGTAAATTTGAACTCTACTTCATTGCCTCTATAAAAGTATAACATGAAACGCACATTTAGTGTGGGCTACAAATCTGTCACACCCATTTCGCTGTCCTCGCGTTGATTACAGTAGGCTAATTCACATATTCTCCGTCAACCTCGTACCTAGTATAATTCAACCCATGATCTAATAATAAAAGTTCGAGGGTCAAAATATGTCGGTAGGTTGGTCATTTCTACATTGACGGACCACTGCGTCGATGTAGGACCACTGCGTCGACAGACAAGTAGTATTTCTTCTTCTTCTTCCGTGCCTTATCCCTTTTATTTGGGGTCGGCCCTCCGCATTTTTATGCGCCAAGATAGTCGATCTTGGGTTGTCTTTCCATCGACCTGTGCCCGTTCCATGTCCTTGGCAACGGTTGTCCACCACGTGGCCTGACAGACACAGACAAGTAGTATTTGCACAGACATAATCAAGTAGCCAGGATCATTCACCAGCAACTTGCTCCTCGTTATGGTCTTGTGGGCTCTGAGGTGCCGTGCTATAAATACGCACCGATGCCGGTTTTCGAAAATGGCCGTGCCACGCTCTATTGGGATCGATCTATCACGACAGGACTATAGTAGCCAATAAGCCTGATATCGTATTAATAGATCGGTCCAAGCACCGGGCAGTGCTCATCGACATCACCATCCCCCATGACGACAACCTCGTGAAGGCTTATTATATAATTAATTCACAGGTCAAATGATATTAAGGACGAAATGGTAGCAAAGTTATGAATTACTCTAAAGGTCGGAATGTGTCGAGCTGCAAAACTATAGTTGAGGAGTGTCTTTACAAATATTTCTATGAAAACCATGGAAAAAAGCCGGTCAAATGCGAATCGAACTCGCGTACCGAGGGTTCCATACAAATTCGTAAGTAGATACGTGAATAGTTCAAGAAAAACTGTATGACGATTAGTTTAGTAGGAGCAAATAAGTATCGTTTTACATCTGGGTGACATAATCACCTAATAACACGAAGCACGTTGTTACCAGGCTTTCAATACAGATATCATTTGAATACTTAAAATACCCTATATTTACTTAAAATACCGATATTGGAAGCTGTGACGCGGCAAAACCGCAGTACTGGCCGGTAAAAAACGAATGAAAAAAAGACGATCGTATGAGACGATCGTAGACGATTTACTATCGTATTTTTTTTCTTGGAGAATTTTCAGACGCTTTGCATTTTGGTGTTGTGTAATAAAATAACTAGATATTTTAAAATATACTGCTGATTTATGATTGAAATACTGCTGAATTGAACTGCTCTGAAAGTGTGTCCCGAATTGCTAAACGCGGCGATGTCTGCCATTCGGGCTCACCCCATCCGTGTTTCATCCCGCGTCCCCGCACGATTGCTCTATCTAAACGTCGCCATCGGGCTACCGTTTATTTTGTAGGCTGAAGCAAAACCACGCATTTTAATATGCAATTTTTTATAGTTCACTTGGTTTTATTAAATAAAATGAAGATTTTGAAGATTTTGCATTATTTTGATAAGTATTCCCCTTCGGCGTCTATGTTCTCGTTGCCTAACGACCTCTTTGAGACTCTGTGTTTTGAAGAGGCTTAATTCTCTTGAATAAATATCCTTGTATTTTTCTTGGGCTCCATCAAAATAAGCCTTCAAATAAAAAATCTAAAAAATAATCGGTAAAAGGATGGTACGGCGTGCGGCGTGCATTTGTTTGTTTTACGCTGGACTTGGCAGGGGCACTGCCGTGCCTTCAGATCCAATTTTACAAAAACGTTATGAAAATTGATTGATTTCGTAGATAAAGTTATAAAAAAACATAAGCTTATTACTTTGTATGTAATCCGTCACTGTTCAATTTCTACTTATTTGTTTAACTCGTATTGGAGTTTCTCGATTGGTGGCCTCACATCGCTCACGCCGACGTACTCAGTTGACATCAGCTGCAAACAGTATCGAATTACAATAAAACGACATGGTTTTTCTTTTACATATGCCACTAAAGAGTAGCCATAGTTACCGTAAAATGGGGAAACTAGGGGCACGCGTTGGGGTAACCATACCTAGACTACTGCTTTGACTAAGAACTATTAAAGATAGTTGAAGAATTGATTGAGAAACTGGTAGTCCAATATGCTAAGATTATAAACGGTGTCGTGGTCATAGTTCGTCTGGAGAGATAAATGAAGAATTGCGCACATAAAATAATAGCGGATGTATTAATTAAAATAACTTATACTAAATAATGAGAACAAACTTAAATCTATGAAGTAAAACTAACAAGAAGAAAATACGATAAAGCTTCAATACAAAGGAAAACAATCAAAATCTTAATTAACCGTAAAACACATGAGAAACCAATAAAACCCAATAAAAATCAATAACAACAAAACAAAATAAAAACAAAAAAAGGAAAAAGATTGTCACTCGCAGGATGCGAACCCACGGCCCACTGCGGAGTATATGGTGGCTTAGTGCGGTCTCTGTACCACTACGCTATCTGAGCGTTATGAATGCTGGCGAAAACAATCTTCGGTATCAGCGCCGGCAACGAATCGTTTCTTTAAATACAAATACTTAAAATTGCAAGTCCTCATGCACGGATTATCTCCTTAACCGGAAGGGCATGTCCTACGGCTGCGGACAATAAAATAAAAGTACATTAACACTAATCAAAATTGTCCGAGCGTCGATGTACAACGAATTGACGAAGGGAACTGTATAATACACACAAAACACTTACCCCATGTCCGGATATCGATTGTGCACAGTTATCATAAAAAACCACTACAAATGAATCGATGTATTGACCAAATAACACATTAAAACACCAATTACGGAAATTAAATATGCGGACACAGTGAGATTCACCTGACCGCTCGGATTTCTCTCGCCACCCTCATCATCCGAAAATATCAAACTCGCTCGTAACGTTCACCGAGTGAGACCCGTAGCGACATCTAGGCGCGAGGTATGCAATTAACCATTACAACGGTATAGCGATTCTGAAATCGGGCAGTATTTTCCTTGTTTAAGCATTAAACAAGGAGTATAGGAGTAAATAGTCTAAGTTCCACATAACTAGCAAAGGAAAAGGAAACAAAATGAATTGCGAAATGCGAATTCTTTCCTTTTCCAGCAATGTCTCGACAAGAAACAAATTACAATTAGCCAGCACATGTTCCATTACCAAATAACCTCAGCATTTAATTTAAATGTGTGTCAAAGGAATTAATGAAACCGCAGTGTGATGCGCTTCAGTAGTTGCACTTGAATTTAAATCTTATTCACACCATTTAAATATTGTTTTACATTGGCGCTACTCGATGATTAAATCTTTTGACTCATGACCTATGCGACACTTTGAAGTGTTCTCTCAAATCCGGTAAAGGCTCTTTTCATTAGCTTATAATGCAGCGCCGCGCAAAATTGGCTCAATTAAGGCCAGGCTCTCCGAGCGCATCAGCCATTGATAGCTCCTTTTCATCCTAGCCAAGTCGCGCGGACGCCGAACGCCGTAGTGAAACTGTAAGGGCTCCTGAGCAATACGCCGGTACCCTGGGTAGGTTTTTGACGCAGCGAAAGTGAAGCTAAAGTAGCTAAGCAGCTAAGGTCGTGCCTTGGATACGCCAGACGGGCAACTGAAGTCAAACGCAAGGGCTACTTTGTTATAATAATATTATGAATGGATTATTGTTATAATAATCCACTGAAAGTGCTGAAAAAGACATTGACTAGTTTTTAATATGATATTAGTCGATAAAAGTGTGATTATCCTGAGTAGAACCGAAAGAACTAACTGTATTTAAAATTTACCCGTTTAACAATTTTTTTATGATCGAGTGAAGTTGTAGAGGTAAGTATCGTAATATGAACCATAGAAACGAATAAAAAAGTTATCGAACTACAAGACAAGATATATTTCTTTCTAGTAATAAATGTAATATTTTTCATTGTTTAGTGATGATTCTTCCAGACGTCAATTTCGAAGATTCCCCTTAAGAAAAGAACCTATTATACCCAAATCGCTCCATACAAATCCACGCATAAACGTTTAGTTGGTTCTTATTAAAACTGCATGCTAGATATGAAACTTTACGTACAATGGAATAAGGTATATCTATACATAATCTATAATCAGTTACTATTTCCTGATATAGTAATAGAAAAAAATAAGCGAATAAACTCACGTAACCTATTCATTAACAAACGGTAATTGATACCATTACTTTAGAAACGACCCATATAGATAACAAAATTTGTCTTCAGAATTCTTAAAATCTTAAACATTTTTCATAAAATCACACAGTAACGTAATATAAAAACCGTCCAGTTACATCGTAATCGCTGCGAACCGTCCAATTTATATTTAAAAACCCCCTATCTGAGACCCCGCATTGTGCGGAGCATTTATCTGGGAGATAGAAGGGGCTGCGTCCGGGGAGCTAATGCACAGGAAATTAGCCCCTTGGCCACCGACACAATGAACTGAAGGATACAGTGTCTATTAGAAACGCCGGAGTGGATTTTAGAGATAAGTATAAAAGTTGAAACAAGAAGCGCTAGCGCGTAATAATTGTTTTGCCAATACACGTAATAATTTAGTCATCAGATTTTTTTACCCGACTGCGGCGAAGCCCAAAGGAGGGTTATCTGTTTGGCCTGTATGTAAGTATGTATGTATGTCCGTTCCCGTGTCCGCTCGTAACTACTCAACGACACATCCGATTTTGATAAATGATACATCATTAGATTCGTCTTGATGGTGCGAGTGTCACTGGGTATGAAGTTCGTTAAAATAAACAAAATGGCGGATTTAATGCAGTTTCAAAGTGCACCGCGGTCGGGTTTTTTTTTATAAAAATGTGGTTTTTTTTTCTTATATCGCGCTTTGAACACCACCTTTTTTACACGACTGCGCAAAAAAGGAGTGTTGTGTTTTTAGGGTTCATGAACTCGTATGTATCTCTCTCTCGTAAGTGGGTTTCTTTATTCCACGATAATTTCTAAGCCCCCGAACTTATTTAGATGTGTTGGGTATCGTTAGAATCCCTGCAAACCTTAAGTGGCAATGGGCAGGGCACATTGCTCGCAGAACTGATGGCCGTTGGGGTGGTAAGGCTCTCGAGTGGCGACCACGTACCGGAAAACGAAGTGTTGGCAGGCCTCCCACAAGGTGGACCGACGATCTGGTGAAAACCGCGGGAAGCCGCTGGATAATAGCAGCACAAAGCCGACAATCGTGGAGATCCTTGGGGAAGGCCTATGTCCAGCAGTGGACGTCTTTTGGCTGAAATGATGATGATGATGATGATGATGATGATGATAAGAATCCCTGAGTTATCCCGAGTGTTATAGGTTATATGACGTCAGCATAAAACAATGTGGCGGATTCTGTGCGCCATATTGTGTGCCATGAAGAAAAAGAAATCTTCCGACCCCATCGAGTGGGGTATCAAAATGAAGAAATTTAAAAGCTGATAATAAAAATATATACTTTTATTAACTTTTAAGCTCGCGTTAATTCATGGCAGTCGTGTTTTATTTTTATTTTTAATGATGGTTATTAGCTCCTTAGAAATTAGCCTTCTGCCAACCGCCACAAATCCACAATGAACTGGAGGATACAAATCGAAATGAAGCTGTATTAATTGAACGACAAACTTGCCAGCATCATAAGCCTACTGGAGTGAATTCTAGAGATAAGTAAGTTATAGAATGAGAAAAATTAATAATAGTCGCTTTTCTAGGCGATCTTATAGTTATCAGATTGAAACGTAGAAGTTTTATTTACTTCGTGATTTTAAGACTACCTTTTTAACCCCCTTAGCCACCGCTACAAAGAAAAGAAAGCAATTCTAGGCTCCCGGAAGGAGTTCAAGAATGTAGAAGTTAAAAATTCGGGACTATTTTTCATTATATTCTGTTCAAAACACTCAACAGGAATCTTTTTTGGATATGAATATGTACTTTGTATTGAAACACAATAGGCTACTTGACCCCTTTTTAAAGTTTATCTTATATTATTAATTACTATCCGATTAACGGAAAAAAATATTACCCTATTTTTTTACGACCTAGAAAACCGCAAAATTATAATTTAAAATTTAAACTTTCGTAACGGCGCGAAAACGATGCTAGCTATGTTATTCTTTAGATTGTCTGTGGTGTGACGTCATTCAAGCCGAAAACCAACATTTGACATTTATCCAGCGTTTATCGGGAATGCTAATAGTAATCAATCAATCAAAACGAAACGATTACGATCACAACCTCATAAAACCACCAAGTCGCTTAAATAAGGTTCGGCATGAAGTTAGATTACGGTCCTATTACGTCACATCATGGCCGACGCCATTGTCATAGTTCAAAATAAAAAAAAGACAAATTTTCAATTAAAAATATGTAGCAATCAAACACATTTAATAAACCGTAACCGAAAAATATTGATTTCTTAAATAAATACTACAGAAAATAATCATTTATTGCACCAAATTTCATATGAGTCCTATTGTTGTTATACCTATTGTAGGCACAGGAATATAAACTCGCCACGTGTGGCTTCATGGCTGTAATGTTTCATGATGATGGGATGTACTCTTGAACATACTGTTAACTGTAGGTACAATTTGTAAACGAATGTTAACTGTATTGCAATGTATTAAAGTCTTAGGTGGTCACTTAACAGCGGCTTCGTTTGTATAACAGTAATCTTCCGTGACCTCCTTGTCACCCCATGTCACATGAAATAACCCGTAAAATAATGCAAGTCGGACGACCCCTGCTCCTAATGAGTTTTGTGGTGTACCATTGAGTCACCGATAAACATCATTGAATCGAATGCCTTATTTCGTCGGGTGACAACCAGATCTTATTATTACCAAATAAATCATAGAGAAAAATCGTGGTGATAGAGTATTTGTAGTTGTTTAGTGCTTTATTGAGTCTTGGTTGTCACGATTTTAGTGACATGTAATTTCATTGAAAGTATGTTTCTCTGAAACCGTTTTTTTCTTGGGGTCGATAATAAAACAAATATTTCTATCAGCCAAATACGGATACTGCTGAACACAGGCCTCCCCTATAGATCGCCACAGAGTGCGGTCCTGTGCTGATCGCATTTACCGACTGGTGCTCTTACGAGGTCGTCCGTCCACCGAGTCTGGGGCTATACTACACAAAAAATAAACCTACCCTAATCTAATTATGGTAAAGGGCATACCTGCTAGTGTTCATATCTAACGAGTGGCTAATAATTACTTGGTTTTTCCAGCAAAAGAAGTCCCTGGTAGAAGGTATAAAAAATATAGAAATTCGTAGCAATTGTCTGAATTTGAATTTAGAATGTGATTTTATGGTGTACCCTTGTAAGATAATTTCTCCGAAGTGTTTGAAGAAAAAAATACGAATATAAATAAAAATAGCACTTCACATTTCTATCAATAAACAGGTAGCACATATAACTGAAATTAAATACACAAAACCGGAATAGTACATTACACAACTATGGTGTAATGTACTATTCCGGTTTTGTATTACCATACAAAGAAAGGCCGAGATCGCAGAAGTTTGCGGCCCGAGCTGCAAGCGAGGGACGTAAATATGCGATCGAGGGCTTCCTTTATTACCTCCCGTGTAGTGTACATCATTTTATGTTTACACTTGGCCAGAAAGCGGCTTTTTCCGTACGCGCAGCGTGCGGAAAATGCCACTTTATGGCCAGGTGTGGCATAAAACAAAAATAAGCTTATTAAAATCTGTTTGTTTCCTAAAATCGGGAAATTTACTGAAGACAGGTCAAGGTTACAATAACATACTTTCTATTTGACATGAAACCCCGTAAAGACCGAAACTGTAATAAACCATAAACAACTTAACTAGGTATTATAAACCATAAACAACTTAAACGTTGCGAAAACGTGCGGCTTTCACCCCAAACCATTAAAACGTTTGATTATGCTATTAAACACCACAGTGACTCGGTAAACCTCAAAATAAACTACAATTTTACATCGCCATTAATCATCGTTTACGCACGCGATGAGTATTCTACGGCTTAATCATAAATTCAATATAAAGGGGAAATTAACGCCAACGAGGCTATAGACGTAACCAAATTTGACAAAGTCATGACAAATGCTCTGAAACCTTTTTGTAATTCGATTAATTCCAAGCGAGAAATACTAAATAATCCGACGCTCAAACAAGTTCCTAAGAACTCACTCCCACAATCCGGACTCACTCGTGCTTCGAGAAAAGACCGTCATTAAGAAGGTCCCTGCTCACTTACTCGTCCGTATCCACTCTCAACTTTTGATTAACTAATGTTACCAGCTGCGGAACTTACCGACAATATTCCCTTTTTTTAACACGACAACTCCATAAAGAATTACGACGGTTTGAATTCCGAATCCAAAGTTCCAATTTCGAAATGGCCATCCGATTGTTTATTGTTTTTAAGTCTTCTCGAATTTTCGAGGGCCCTTCCCTTTCAAGTCAATTCGTAAATTCAACGTTTAGTTTTATTGTTTGGCGGTCGATTGAAATCTTAGATTCGGCGTTAAAGGAAATGGCTATTGTGAAAGGGATTAATAAATAAGTCTGGAAATTTGAGTACCTGAATGGATTGATTCCTTTCGATTGCGAAGTAATTACGAATTGCTTTTAGAAAATAACTAACGTTTCTAAAGAAATTCATCAGGTGTTTTAATCAAATTACTAAGAAGCTTAGAAATGGACTAAAAGCGATAGATGCGCTAGTAAAACTAGCTAAGACTAAGTCAGTTCTTTTAGGTATTTAAAAAAAGGAAAACAAAAAAACTTGACTCGGTTCGGTCAGTCAATCAAAGCAGTGTTTTGTATCTGTGGCACAATACCATTAGCATTCGCTGAACGACCTGAGTCGCGTCGTTTTTTTGTTTACCTTTTTATAAATACCTAAAACAACAGACTACAGACGTTATAATTATCTTGACAAGGTATTTGATAATACACTCTCTCAACACATTGACGAATATAATTTTTATAAAGCACTGCCGAACCGCTTAGGCCAGTGGTTCCGAACCTGGGGGTTTTATACCTAATTACCCCTTTAGAGGTAAAATTAAGTTTTCTTAGGGGTAGTACTCATATTAAGTCGTTTTTCTTTGACTACTTTCATATACTTGTCTGTATTACCAATTTTTTGGAGGGGTAATGATGATGATAATCTAGAAGGGGCCTGTGGGTGATGTGGCAATAAAGGTTAGGAACCACTGGCTTAGGCCCTAATGAAGCGAACGCTCGTTATCATCGCATGGACGTAACGGAACATGCATCCTAAGGGCGTGCCCACGCTAACGCAGTTTAACAGAGCGTAAATTTTTCACGCTCCGAACGACAGTAACATTAGACTGGAATATGTGAGCATTATGGTTCGTGAGCAGTGTACGTAGGCTTTATTTTTGTAGAAACAATTGAACATTGAAAAACATTAACAGCATTGGCTCCGACACGCCATGATCTGGCCACTTTTTGTAGATAGTTATTTCACCTAATCTGAGGGCATCCGACAGAGTTCCTTTTTCCCTTAAATTCTTGTATGATCACTTTCTTCGATACATTAGTAGTATGGGTAATTTATATCGCGAAACGAAAACTCCCGGATGCCCTTTTCGCACAGTAATTTTTTTATGAAAAAGGAACACTCCACTAAGAATTCACACAAGAATTTTATCCTTGTGAAAGTTCGCATAATCGCGCTCTCTAATACCATTTATACCACAGACTAACAACATACAGTTGACCGTAGAAGACGTGTAGAAAACGTTGACTAAGTGTCTATACATTGTTGTCTTTTTGTAATGCAAACTCCAAATACGTTTTCCTTTTTTATTCCATTATCTGCACTTTACAAAATCCAGCAGCTTAATAATCGACAATACTGTTCTATTTTTAAAGTCGGGTAATAAGTTACCGCCAAAAAGCCATAGATAATAAATGAAACCGAAAGGAGGTCAATCATTCCTTTGTTAACAAATAGGTTTTATTGACTTCAAAAATTAATTACATATAAATGTATAATAACATTTTTCTGAAGTTATTTATACTTTACTTGGACTCCTTATAAGAGTTATAAGCCATGATGCGTTTATAAGTAACATTATGGAAGGAGAGATTGAAAACAACCGCGGAAGGGGTAGAGGATAAGCTATATGAACCAAATAAAAGAAAACATAGCCATCTTATCGAACGAGGAAAACAAAGTAGATAGCTCTGTATAGGCTAAGATGGCAAGAGCCAACGGAATAAAAAAAAACAGATGCCGCACAATTTTTCTAAGCTAAAAATACGCATTCCATGTATAAAAGACGTAACTCAAATACAAAGAAGTTTCATCGAAAAACGCGACATAAATATGCAACCCTCGTGACATCAGATTGATGATTGAGGGACGGAATTGATGGCTACAGGAAAATTGAGATTGGATGGGAAGTATCACTTACAACCTGCCATGAGGATTGTCATAAAATCATCGAAAATATGTAGGTAGATAAAAAAATACGATTCTGATTTCACTATTTTTGTTATCCTGTCCAAATTAATGTGACGAGATCAAGTAGCTACTTAACGCATCCAAGTAACAGTGTGATCTATTCATGTGATCCATATAGATCATAGTAAGAAACCGTGCACTTTCGTTCATGTTGCTTTCTGTATTGTTAACGTTCGTATCTAGTTGTTACAAAATCACTTTTGTTTTGTTGTTTCATATTTACCTTACTTTATTTTTAAATGTTTTTGTGTAGTAATTATAAGTAAATGAGACAGGCATGTGTTGTTGACGTTTTCAACGACAGACCGTTACCAGAGATAAGATAATATAATGGAATGTTTTGGTTTGGTTGGTTGGCACTACTGGTGACGCTGTCTGTCCCTAATGGACGCGTTCACTTTTAGTGGGGCAAGGGCAAACCGATCAAACCAGAAAACAATAATGTAATCAAAATATCTCACACCCTGGAACGGTCGAGTCAACTTGCTGTGACGTCGCCCCTGCCTGGTTCCACCGGAAGACCAGCGCCGGCGCTAGAGTTGGCATTATTCTGAGGTGGGACCTTTTTGTGGCAGCGAGATTTTTTATTTTTTCTTGTTTTTATTTTCTTCTTTAATTTGTAACTCTTGCTGAATAAATGTATTTTCTTTTTTCTTTCTTTCTATCGTTTTTAAATAGTTAATTAATCACTGTAAGTAATTCTGTATGATTCACGGCGAGTTTAGATGCTTTTACAACTTTACCGTTGAGTTCAGGACTGCTGTTGGGTCAAACATCATTCTAAATTGGTTTCGTCATTTCACAAAAAGCATTCTCATTTTCTAAATAAATGATTATTTGACAAATGTTCATTCAGCGAAGTAACACTTTGCAAATATATTGAACGTCAAATAATCATTTAACAAATGTTCAATTCACAAATAAAGCTTTTTCAAAGTAGTCATTTTGCATAACTCCGCCGACGGATTAATAAATTATTGTTCGATTAATACTGTATGTCTGAAATTTTTATTAGGGAAAAATAAAAAAACCGGCAAGTAAGTATTTCATACCAATACACAGTGTACTTACATGTACACTGTACTCGTAAATTATTTTGAACCCCGGTTTAGGAGGACTGCGGTGACTTCGGTGCAGAAAACTAGTTACAAAATAGGGTTTCTGATGTCGTTTTACTTTAATGCTCGAAATACGCTTGTATTAAGGTCGCAAGATACCTAACACTCCTCCTCGCTTCGCTCGTCGTCGTACCTAATGGTGACTCTAGAAATATTTTTCTTTATTGGCAGTAAATCGGAAGGGATGCGGTTAATATAATTACATATTTGTACTGTGACTAACAATTCGCAAACAACACAAAATAAAATAAGCTAAACCTAAATGCATTTTATTAAACGTTCATTTACCAAACTTTATTTTGCCAATAGTTGTAATTAACAAATGAATAATTTGTCAAATAATGATTTTGTAATATAAGTTTTTATCGAGTAAATAATTTGTGTAATGAACAATTTGTAAAACGTTATTTTGCGAATCGACTAATTTGTGATTAATTAATTTGCCAAACGTTGTACGTTGTTTTACAAATGAATATTTATGTAACGTTTTCTGTGAAATGATTGGTTACCTTCTAAATTGCCTCATTTCAAGCTAAAATTTCATTTCTTACTCTTTTATTTTAGAACACGCAATAAAACCAAATATTAGCCCCCCTACCGTTTAGAACTCGTACACAAATATCATATACCACAATCGGTTAGTTGATATTATCAACTTTTGTCATAGTCGATTGAAAACATTTCAAATTTTAAGCCTCTTATGGCTGAAATTAGAAGGTACTAACTTATTACGTTTTGAAACTGATCCGCCAAAAACCGTGTTACTTAGCGGCATGACACAAACGTGTACATTACTTTAAAGACGGCTATTTTCTTAATGCTCTTTCACCTTAAGGCAATGCGTGTTGTTATGTAGCTTTTACTTAAAAGCATACATTAGTGTCTTGTTTGGCTTTAATTCGCTAACTGAATTAACACGGAGAGATATTTTCAAGTTGAATACTTCTGTAGGTACATTGAACTATTATGAGAAGTTATTTATGAGATTATTCTTAAGATTCCGGCGTTTCGGCATAAATATAAATAAATATATGTCGCGGGACATCTTACACAAATGGATTTAGTCCCAAATTAAACAACGCTTGTATTATGGTTAATCCAGAATGTTCTTTTCTATTGTATTGCGGTAGAGTGTCGTATCTGTTCGAAGAACTATTATATAATCTGTGATTGCGGGCTGACCAGGCACAGTGTGATCAATCGACCTTTGCAGATCCGCAATATAATGCTACTCGCCCAACTTTACTCGCTTACTCGCCGGCGGTGGGACCAGTGCCTAAAGCTCCTCAGGAGCTCACGGGGTTGTGGAGAGGGCAGACAACTAAGTATATGCACAAAAAATTTGTGGTAGTACCTTTAAACGAGCAATTCTTGTATATTTATTATTTCGGGGATCTCGGAAGCGGCTCTTACGATTTCTATGAAATTTACGGTGGTTTACGGGATCTTGGTATTATAGCGGGTTTTCATGCGTTTTCCTTTGAGCAAAGCTCGGTTTTATTCTACATTCTAAAACAGACATTTCACAAAGTGGCCAGGGCAAACGGTCATTTATCATAAAAAGAAACGATGTCAAACAAGACCCATTCAGCATAGCGCCACGACGCGCCGTCACGCTGGTATTCCGAGGGGACCTACTTAAAAACTAAACTAGTGGACACAGACATCAGCCTCATGAGAAATGGTAAAGAGAGAAAATATATATATATAAAAGTCCGCCGGGACAGCTAGTTTATAGTTTATCAACTTAGGAGTGACAACGAAAAGCTGGGCATTTTTTTTTTCAATTTAAAATATTGTCTGTGGTAGCATATTAAAAAAAATGCCTATCTGCAACTTTTAGCGTTTTAACCTGTACTTACTTTAGTACAATTAAATTGAGAACTGAGCATTTGTCAAAAATTTTGCCATCTTTTTATTGTGCAATATTTGCCAATTCTTACAATACCGATGTAATAAAAAAAAATCCCAACATTTTTTCCTATTGTAATACTAGTTTTCTATATACTTTGTTTAATGGTATGGTAACACAAAGGAAAGTTCCATTAATGTATGGAAAATTTGGGACACTTCTTCTATATGGGAAAAGGCTCATAATTCTAAGTAGAAATAACATAAAATTGATAGAAAACTTCACAATTAAAAAATTGGCATTTTTTTTAGAAATGCTTAGTTAAAGCTTGACTAGTCACCATTACCCTCTTCTTGAACCTCTCGTTTAGGGAACGTGCACAACGAAGTTGCTGCCAACTGGTGCCGCCTAATCGAATCTTGTACTCTATCATGCTACGGCCAAATTAACGGGAAACGCCGTTAATGTCGCGATGATCGACGATTGACGTTTGTGTGACCACGACTTATTATAGGTAAACGTCTGAGTCACAGCATACGGTAGTTTTCCTCCGAACAAAAGGTACATCGGGGGCGCGCATGTGTGCGCGCCGTGTACGGACGCACCACAGGCAAGCATTTGCGACTGCGCGCGACTGCCACAGTATGGCGTTCACTCACACAGACGCGCGTCGAGCGACTTTGTAAATACGTGTCGCGCGCTCCTAAACGGCCGAAGTCGTACTACTTGGTTGTCTTTATACTTTGTCCGATTGCTTGACGCTGTCCCAGTAGTTGCCATCTTGAATGCTAAGTCATTAGCAATAGAGGTGACAGCAGGGTGTCAACTATTGGGCATTAGCGCGTCGAGCACTAGGACGTTTACCTTACTAAGCATCAGTGGCGTGGCGTAAAAGATATCCTTGGGCAAGCCGGTACAGGTTTGGCGTACATTTTCCTTAAGAGCTGTATAATATGGTGGTCAAATTAGGCAAGCTGGTAGGAATCGAGTTCATTGGACGCCACGCCACTGCTAAGCATTGTCATTTATAACCAGTTTTTTTTAGGCTTAATAAGTTTCCTTTACTATCCGCATAGTGTCTCTTGTCGATTTACTGCCCAGTGACATTAAACTGACCATAATGTCAAAGTTATCCAATTTCTATCAACAATAACTGTTCCTCGAACAAAGCGCACTGGTTTTCTTTTGAGTTTTCAACTTCACGGACTCTGGTCCGTCTCGTTGATAGCCTTGTGGAAATATAATAAATAAATGATCGCCCTAAACTTACCCCCTTAGGCCTTTGGTCGTGGTCTTCTTTTCGTGTTCCTTTTATATTGAATATATTATTCGCCCGCACGCGATCCTTTTCCGATGACAAATCCGAAGTGACATCTCTCTTCTTTTTTCCGTACTCTCATCCATAGCGCACAGAGACCGCAAAGAGACCGTATATGCCAATCCCACCCCAAGGCGAAATATATATAATAATAATGAATGAAATAAAATAAACAATAACATTTCTATTTTTAAGGTGAATCGAATCGCTCTGTCTCTTATAGCTCGGTAGCTCAGGTGGGTGGATTTCATAGCGCGTCAACCGCTCTCATTATTCCCAAATCATGTGTCCCATTATTTTGATAAAATCCGAAAATGGTTCTCACTTTTTTCATGTTTTGTACAAAAAAAAATATGCAATTTTTAAAAAGATGTCATCATAATATCGAGGTTGGTTTGGATGACGGCGGTTGAAACGCTGTAAAATCCACCCGCGTACTGATATTAATATCACTTATGTTATATTTTATCCTTCCCTAATGGTTTTGTTATTTATACAACATCATAAATAACAATTTAATGCAGGCTGTAATGTAAATAATCCAGAGCTGCTAATGTCGCTAATTAGCGGCGTTTATTATGTTTTACTCATTTAAATAATTATGCTGGTAACCTGTTTGCTGAAACGAACGTATTTGTAGCATTATTTAATTTATCTCCTTGTTTCTTGTTCAGCCAGTTTAGATACATTTCTTTGCATCTCCCCCTGCCTCTACTATTCTCTAATTTACCTACTCATCATAAAGCTATTGGAAATATATGAAAATTTTAAAATTGGCATTTATTTCTTCAAAATGTTAAGTTCCAATAAATGATATTCTTTGGAAATTAACAATTCAGTGTTTCATAAGTATGCTTTTTAAGAAGTTTTTAATCAGATTACTTTTATATTTGCTTGTTTGTTGTAACAAACTTTAAATTTGTTATTCGATTTTCTTTCAAGAGTAAACGTTAACTTAAAAGTAAGTAAATGTTTATTTCAAATGTCAGATAATTCTCTATTAAGTACTTCATTAAAAATTTAACTTGTAGTTGCTATCTGTACTTACAAATATTAACATAAACATGTATATAACTAAAATCCCACTTAATATTATAAATGCGAAAGTTTATAAAAATGTTTGGATGTTTGTTACCTAATAACGGGGTAACAACTGGATGGATCAAGCTGAAATTTGGCATGCAAGTAGACCAAGTCCTGGATTGAAACATAGAATAATATTCTCGGCAATAATAATCCCGGCAAAGGGTTCCCTTGGGACAGTAACGAGAACAACGCGGGTAAATGCTAACATGCGTATCCAGTTGTTACCCCGCTATTAGGTAACAAACATCCAAACATCTTCACAAACTTTCGCATTTATAATATTAGTGGGATGGGATTTTGATTAAACTGAAAATGTCTCTATAATGTAAATAACACAAAATGCATACGAAATTGCGGGCGTCCCTAATTTTGTAAATTATTTTTAAAAATACGTTTATCTGAAATTCTTCATTTTAAAAATAAGTTTCTAAACCGGTAAATAGTCCTTTCATTCTTTTAGTAGGTATACATTCCTTCGCTTCACGCAGTGTGTCCTAAAATGTTTGTGTTAGTGGTAACCCACACACTTAAAAGCATCCTTGACACGTTGGGTAACTTTAGTAGAGTAGAATGTTTTCACACGGCTTTTTGAAGAAACAAATGTTTCCGCAGCACCGCATGACAATTGAAACCAATATTTTCGCGCTTCGGAAAAAAATACGAATTAGTGAGAAAATTATTTTTTAACTTATTTGCCAATCGAGTGAAGTTCCTGGCAGCACACACACATCAACTAGCGTTAAGTGATCGGTACTAGAGGAGCTTCAGTTATATGTCAGCGAGGCTACGTCCGGCTATTTATTTTAAGGTCCTTGAGAGTTATTAAAAAATGCCAAATTACCCATAATATTTGAAGACAGCTTTTTAAAATCACTTCATCAGATCGAACAATCGGGGAAAAAGCTAAACCTGCTCTTTTTTTGAAGTCTGTTAAAAATTATTTATTTTCATTTTTAACTTCTAGCTAGATTTCTTTCAGGTCGTTTTATTAACCACAATCTTAAACTTTATTACTCGTGTGTCGTAAGCTCGTCGATTGTCGTCTGACATCGTTCAATCCTTCAATATCCTTAGGGTAGCAAAATCAATATCAGGATGTATACAGGGTGTGTAACGCGCGTCAGCCAGACTCTATTAAGACGGGCCCTCGGTCCCGCCTCGAGTTTTCCCGGCCGATTGTTTTCCCACACTCAATTATGATAGCGCAGACGAGAGGGCAATCTCTGAGTCTGTTTAGTATGAAAACAAATAAATTATTGAATATAGCTGGTTTGAATATTCTTCAATTGATATTGAGTTGCGGAAAACAGAAATTGAGGAGAAAGCGAGGCAATCGTCTTACGGAACCACTTTGATGTTTAAATAAATAAAAATAACGGATAAGAAGTAACTGAATTAAAAACAACAAGGTCCCAAGTTAATCCACTGACTAGAACCTTAAATTGATAATGATGAATAGAGCAATCGGACGCAAGGGAGCAAATATTATGACTGTCATTTTTTCGATAAAGTGGTACTACAAACCTTGATCTGATACCTGTCACCTGAACCAATCAGTTGTCAATATCAACAACTAAAGCGTAAGTTCATAAACGTAAAGCTAATCAAAACTAACCCAACGAATAAAAACATCAAAATATTTTCAACAAACTCGAAATATTGAATTCAGTTATAAGCCTTCTATCGAACACAAATAGCATTTGATTGTACCAGAGCATGATGTTTGTTACAAAATGTGTCCTGTATGTTACATATGGAAATTTTAACTTCATTGTTTTGATAGTCAATATTTTTATCAAATGGAACGAGAGACAGCGTGAAATTGAATAATGGATTTCGAACACAAAATAAAACTTTTGCGAGGTGCACTAAAATGCGTATTTTGTAAAATTTTGCTTTTCACCCTGTATAGCTTTTTAGCTTTTCTTCCGATTTACTGCGTCACTTTTACAGACTCATGTCATTTGTGTTTTGTTCACTAGCCTATTACCATAGTAAATAATTGCAGTATGTTAACTATTCACATCTCTGGGGCCGTTCTCACGCAAACGCTGGTCCTCTTGTCTCGGTGCAGTGCAATTGGTGTAAAATGACAAAACTGCCAGCAATCTAAATCTAATGTGATTTCAGTGAGGCCGACGTCTGTGTTAGTGCATCGTTTTCGGACATTTGTATGGGTACCCAAAACAACATCATCCATTTCCTATATTGAGGCTAGGTAAAGTAATTACTCAAAGTTTCAAATTCCTAGAATTTGAGAACACAAGCGCATCGCCCGCTATGGTTCATTAATTAACGTCCAAGTTGAACCGGTGGCAAGGCGATGGAGGCACCTATATCAAGATAAATGTAGGAAACACAGTGAAAATATAAGAACCGAGCGTGTAAAATTCTGAGTCTGGCTGTGTTGAGACTTCTTTTGTGGTCAAAATGACACAAATAGGACACTTGCCTGTAATAAATACCAATTATTTCACACTAGCATTTAAATCTGCTTTAGAGAATTTGTGAAAAATTGCTTAAGTCGGCGTTCAATGTTTTATGTTAGTCGTAACGGTTGATTGGGCTTAAACATAATTAATTAACGAGATAAAAAATATCAATTATCTTACGCTACTATTGAGTATAAGGTAATGACCTAACGACTATGTTCATATATCGAATTAAAAGCGAGTGCCTAAGAGGACCATTAGCTTAATTATGATGTCCTACTATAAACATTTACTAAAAGAAAATACAAAGCAGTACTACAATGGTATCACATCAGTTGTTTTCTTAAAAAAATAACAGTTCCTGAATTGTAAACTATTTGCTCAAAATTATTCCTTGCAGTAAAACATTTCGAAGAATTGCCGATTCCTTTCTGAATTTAAGGTACAGTAATTTTTATTGGGTGTAAATACAAACAAAGACAAAGCATTACAAATATCCAATTATGCTTATTTATGTTACACACTGAAAATCGAACGCAGAACTTTTGGATTATCGAAGCGGAGATTAGAATAATGTTGCGCTGATCGATGGTTGAATAAACTTTTCAATACGATAACAGTACAAATACGTTACAGATACTGTATGGTTAGTTTTACTGTAGGTATTTTTAGTAATGAAACTGAAATTAGGAACTGCAAAAATGAGTGAATAGAGACACAGACAAAGAGGTCTCATTGTAATGTAAATGAAACGGAGGTTGAAAAATTGTTATTTAATCTGAAAAGACCTTCATTATCATTAGTGTTGCATTCTTGGAAAGTTTTACCTTTAAAATAAATTAAATGCAGCAAGTATAATTATAATAATTTAGTGTATTTCATTCACAAGTGCAAACAATTTCATTTTCATTATTAGAGACAATGTGCAATTATTAAAGTTACTTATGTATGATTTCTCGTATTAATTTGGCTACTGTAGGGACAAGAATGATACTTATTTATACTTTGCAATGAAGCATGTTGCTGTTATTTTTGAACCATACAAGCAGTTACATTAAATGTATGATAAATTTTATCACTTCTGGTAACTGTGGCGTCGTTGTTTTGACTCTATCGTACACCTGGCCAATTATTTACAAAATACTATACAGCCCGTAAATCTAATACGGGCGAATATTGAAACGGTGGTCAGCATAGGACCTAAGAAGCATATTTAGATAACTATTGCTTAAAACCACAATGAAAATATTTACCATACAAAATAATTCGGGCCGCAATGTAACGCAACACATTCAAGTTACACATACAAGTATACTAGACAGTGACAGTGAACTTGATATTTTTTACAGTTCTGAACCTAGATTTCTTGCAGTTGCCAGCCGGTACCTGGAGTCCATAACTACACCAAGCTCCATCATGTAGCATAGGCTATCAAGCACAGTAATTCCTGTACTTATATTATTACCTGTTGTTCCTGTCTCCTGTTAACACGTGTAGCTTGACTGTAATGTGTTAATTTATGGAAATAAAATAAATAAAAAAAAAAAAAAAAAAAAAGTTGACAAACACGCTAGTTGACAGTTACTTTAAAAAAGCTCGTATCTCGCAATGTCATAACAAGCATGTATGCGGTACATTGCTGCTCGGTAAATTTTCAAAAATTAATTACGAGGTCACTATTAAGTGTAATTTAAAAAATCATATTAATTAATGATAACACTACTAAACGCTATATCTGGTTTAATTGTTCGCCCGTATTAGACTTACACGCTGTATATTCCTTTCCATTTAATGTAATGAAAGAGTGAGAGATGATGCTCTGTCGTACGACAGGCCAAGTTGCGGCCAGTTAAGCTAGCCCGGAAAAGGAAGGAAGAAGATGGAAATGATGGTCCTATATCTTGGTAAGCTAATAGTAACCGAGTAGTTCAGACATGCGCCTTAAAAGCTGAGGTCTAGGGTTCGAATCCTGGCTCTTACCAATGAGTTTTTCTGAACAAATATACGAAATTTGATATTCACCATTAGAATTTTGGTTAAGGAAAAAATCGTGACAAAACCTGCATACCCATTCACAAAGAAATTCGAAGGGGCATGTGAAGTCTCCAACACGCTTTGGGCCAGCGTGGGGACTACAGCCTATTCCCTCTCGTAGAGAGTAGGTCTGAGTCCCAGCAGTGAAGCGTACATACATAGGTATGTATAGCATATATACGAGTAGATATATGATGCTGATGTTTTTGATGATGATGATATATCCTCTGTAGTGCTATGTTGTGGATTGACAAGCCTTCAGTGCCAATATCATCTGAATAACATGGGTGTTAAATATCCTTAGGCCACGCCATATTCACGCCTCGATCCCGGCACGCTAAACATACTAATTGAGCCCCGGCAAATTGGATTGATCGATGTCCTACGCCGTCAGCGACACGCATAATGTAGATGAATGTCACGCGAGAGCCTTGGACACACCCCTTTAAAAATTGAGCCCATATATTCTATCCAACCTACAACCTATCCAAAGGGGCACTGGCCACTACTGAAGTGACCCCCTGTTAAACAGGGGCACTAGACTAGATTCTAGAATCTACAACATGAAAGAATGGTCACCTTAGTTTTCTCATTCGCACCGCTAGTGATTGGAATTCGCTTCCGGCGTCTGGGTTTCCTGTGACGTACGACCTGGATGTCTTTTAGGCAATAGTGAATAGGCATCTTCTGGGTAAGCGTGCCTTCACTTTCCATCAAATGAGATCAAGACCAAAGCCAAACCCATCATCCGTGAAAAAAATAAAAAGAAGTTGCCAAACGTAGTTTTAAGTGACACTGCTGCGTACATAAATATATCAGTGGTAGGCAAAGTACGACCCGTGGACCATCTCTGACCCACGGGAATGCTTAATTAGGCTCGCTGACAGTCTTTTAAAATAGTAGGACATGGCCCGTGATTATATAATTTGACTGTCCAGCAGTAGATTTTAATACAAAATTAAGTTTTGGTATTAATCCTGGCACTCCTCTGAAAATTCTTAAATTTTCTGGCTCCCCATGAAGAAAGTTTGCCTTCCATTGGTCTTTACCGGAACTGCGCTGTCAAAGAACACTTACACTGTCTAAACATGTCCGCCAACTGCATTTTTCTCCTTCAACTCCTCATCATTATAATTAGGTACTGCATTTTTATAACAATCAAATTCCTTAGCAATTTTTGATATTTTTTTAACTAAAAAAGGCACTGCAATGCGCACATGTGAAAAGTATGTGTTTATTGTTGTTTCAATTTATTCTATTTTACTCTTACAAAACATCTGAATCAGGAAATACGTTTGCCCAATCTTTTGTTTTGCCAACAGTTGGCACTACACTGAAAGTATTATCAAACCGCGTTGAGAAAGGGATTCGAGTGTACCGTTAGCACAAGTGTACTTAATAAATGATTAAATATAATCATAAACCAATCTTTGATATCTTCATAAGTGCAGACCCTTATAGATGATACAATTAATAGCTAAATATGATTTGCATATTTAAACTCTATTCTCGGTAAATATTGTCATTTGTTTAATAAAAAAATAGTATTATCATATTTGACAAATCTGTCACCAGTCACATTATTTCGCTTTATCAAATTGCCGTAGCTTTTCAAAAATACGTTTGTATACAATATGAATCGCGGTAAAGTATTAAACGGTCGATGCCGAGAAATTGTCTACAATGTACTAACATATTTTAATAAAGAAAACGATAAGACGAAGGTTCTTTTGAAAACTTTGATGGCCATCTTAAGCGTAAATGCAATCGTCTCTGAGGTAAGTATTCCAAGAGATACATTGCAGGAAATAATTGTATTACTGAACAATAATACCAAAGTTTTGAATCGTGTGGTGGCCACGACGGGCGTTGGAAAAAACACAGTAACATTAATAAAAAAAGAAGGCAATGTCGCCAGAGCAAATTCTTGTAAATTGAGCACACCTAAAAAAGGAAAACGAGGGCCAAAATTTATTTTGGACAATTTCGACTTTACATCAATGACAACACTTACCAATTGTACATAAATTATAAAATCATACTTAAAATACTTTAAAAACGGTGTTTAAGAAAGTAACTCTATTTGATCTGAAGAACTATCTCTTAATGCTATCGGAAATCAATAAAAACACGCTGTATGATTTGATATTTTTTCCATGCTTTAGAACTTCATTGTACCAAAATAACAATTTAATTTATCTGCATACTCTACCACTGACAATGTCATATCATGCATTAGTTCAAAAATGACATATGAGCTCAATCCCTTTCTAAACGCGGTTTGATACTCGATTTGTCACTTTGATCTTAATCATGAAAACTCGGCAGCTGTCGTTCGGAGACTTCGCTTAATTAAACGTTTCGTCTGCTCCACGCTTTGAAAAATTGCGAAATGAAGGAGTTCGGCGTATTTAAATGCTCGGTGACCCAACACAAATGTAAATAAAGAGTTTATAAAGGAGGAGGAATTATTAATTTGTTGTAGAAACAAAACCTCCGTAAAAGTTCACGGTCCCTCTTGCTTATTTCTACCGTCGATCAGTAATGTTTTTTTACCACATCACTATCATCAATTTAATTTAAAGTTTAATTTCAACCCGGATTTCAACTCTGCACCCTAAATCTCCCTGTTAACTTAACTAGCTTACGATGCTTTAATATATTAGTACGTTACACAACTAGGGTGTTAATACAAAGAAAGACCGATATCGCAGAAGTTTGCGGCCCGAGCTGCAATCGAGGGACGTAAATATGCGATAGAGGGCTTTCTTGTCTACCTCCCGTGTTGTATACATCATTTTATGTCTACAATTGGCCAGAAAGAGGCGCGCAGCTTGCGGAAAAAGCCACTTTATGGCCAGGTGTGGCATATATGCCATAAGAAATTCTCTTCTATAGTCTATTTTTTACGACGGGTGAAATGCTATTTGATTTAAGCGTCAAGGGGTTCCATAGGCTTTTACCAAGCTTTCATCATCGATTTGGTTCATATAAATCAGTGATTTAAACAGTTACGTGACTCGATATCGTATCGGACGATTTGGTCCCTGTTGACAAAAATAAGTAAACAAGACTTAAGAACCGAAATAAAACGAATCCAAAATTGCTTATCGATTCTATATTTTAAATTAAAAATGCCACTAGTCTCAAGTGTAATCAAAAGTTCAACACATGTTTGTAGGCAATATTGGTTTCTAAGATAAACCAAAAATATTGTCTCATGTTCTCGTTCTGTATTCTGTTGATACATAAAGACCCCAGGGAGTCTCTGCGCTTCCAAAGTAGATCTCGTGTAGTTCGACATTCGAAGTTCGTATCGTGCTATACCGCCGAAGCAAATCAATGATGATATGACATTGAATATTATTGACAGGAGTTTAAGCATTATTTCGGTGATCTTGGTTCTCTGTCGCATATCCTGGTTCCGTATTTTGTCTTTCAGAGAAAATCCGAGAATAACGAACTAGGGAACCAGGGACGGCTACGCGCTAATGATGATGATGATTAGGTGGAGTTTAAGAAGGACGGCACGATACTTCGAACACTTCGAAAATCGAATTTCAAGTAGCGGTTCACTGTACTTGGGACGAGTGCCTAATGAAATATCCATACAAAAGTGAATACCTACCTGTTTTATCCTTTACAGGAAAAATCTTCAACAAATATTTCTTATAGCGTATCTGGAAAAACTTCTATATAAAATACCACGCTTCAAGCCTTACTGAGTTAGGTTGTATTGTCTTGTCTGTAATTCGAGCAGGCGTACGTAGGTAGGATTTGTTGCACGATAAATACATGATAAAATACCCGTCATGTTCTGACAAGTAGTGTGAGAATGATAGATGCTCGACAGAGCCTAGCGTCATGAGCCTGCAGATCTTTTTTAGGGTTCCGTACCGTACCCAAAAGGTGCCAACGAGATTACTCATCACTCTGCTGTCTGTCTGTCCGTCTGTCACAGGGCTGTATCTTTTGAGTCATTATAGGTGGATAATTTAAATAATAACTACTATTGACAACGGGATATTTACCATGTATGTTTGTTTTATTGAGTTCCCGATATAGTTATTATGTGAATGACCATGTTAGCTTAAAATCGGATAATTTAAATTTTCACAGAATATGTATCTTTATTGGTGCTATAACAACAATTACAATTTAAAAAAAAAACAGTGGCCCCCAATACAGGAAACGTATTTTTTTGGCATTTTCGCCCGATTTCAATAATGGCAATAGGTTTGACGCTTGATATGTCCACATGTTTAGTTGCTGCTAACAACAAATTTTAAGAACAAAATAAAAATAATAAGCGGTTTCCATACAAGAAACGCGTGTTCTTTGGCGTTTTTCTGTTCGACGGTGGTACGGAAGCCTTAGTGTGCAAATTCGACTCGCCAGCTTAGCCGATTTTTTAATGGAACGAAAATGATTTTTTTAAGTCGATCGGTTTAACGTGTAAGTATTACGAAAACAGATCGACTCTGTGAAGTCAGTGAAAAGTCATCTTTAGTCAGTGAATTGTTTTGAAATTTTAGTCTAAATAATATAATACGTTGATGCTGTTGCTTAATGCTTAGTTGCTTACTTACTGTTAAAAAACCATGCAATACATTCACATTTATAATTTAATTTACCCAGAAAGCTTCAGCTCTAGAAACATATTTACCTACATTAAAACAAATGTGGAGAGTGACAATGTGTTTAACAGAATTTAAATCGATACCTTGCGATATTTCGCTGAAAATAACAAGTTTTAACCCTTCTACGAAACCTGTCACTGGACTGGATTTAATTTCTGCCAGTGCATTAATTTACTCATGTTTAAAGACACCGCTTAGTTCCCAAGTGTATAAACGCCAGCAAAGCATCGACATTTTAATATAACAAACTAGTATTGACAACTTTATTGGACTGGGTAATCGAAAATAAATCAGCTTCAATCAATTTGCATTTCAAAAGGGTTGAGTTCCTGCATTATACAAAGGCGGAAAAGTCCTTTTTGCTTTGGACTTCGCATTGTATGGCTGTCTGTGTGTGTTATCGTATTGTTTCGTTTGTGGAAGGGTCCAAATGGGTCCCTAATAGTCCGGTTTAGGACCCATCTACGCGTTTACCGTCGATACGGCTATTTCATATATGTCCGGAGTGCGTTAATAAAAAATAAATATACGATTCAGCGAGAGAAACGTTGTTTTGAATCGCCAATCATGCAGCACATGAAAATAGATAGGTGCTATAAATACCACGTCATTTTTCCCTCCTCTGTATCTGCCCCTTAAGTATCTACATTTACCATGGTGCAATAAATGATATGAATATGAATATGAATACCTATACATACGCAATATAAACTTATCAAAGTTGTAAAATTATCTGTTTTTAGTACCAATACTAGATCTCGTAAACTTGCTTGAACCAAAAGTTAATGAGCTGATCTATAATGTTTTTCAAAGTCATAAAAAAATTAATCTGGTTTTAATACAAATTGATGCCTACTAATAATAGTTATAAAAACATATTTCAGCATCATCTCATAAGAGCTAGTCACTTGTCCGTGGGGCAATTTCCATAAATTTCTATTTTCGGCATTATTTTTGACCTCCTGGTGAAAAACGTACTGTATGGTAAGTGGTAACTAATCAATGAGGTCTTAACCACTGATAATTGTTTACCTCATTAAAAGGGTGCTTTACCTAGCAAACTTACGTCCCTCATTTTATCCAAAAAACTTACATCATTTGTTTATCTGGGGGCACGGCAGTGTCCCCGCCAAGTCGAGCAAAACAAAGGCACGGCCGTACCATCCTTTTCTCGAAGCCATTCAGGCCATTTTGAACCTCCTGTAATTTTGTGCTGGCTAAAGCTAGAACCCTGAATTTTCAGGCATATACATAGGGCACAATAAGATTTAAGTTTATTCTCAATAAGATTAAATATGAACATGCAGTTTAAGAACTATTGCACGTCAAAGTTCCTTAGTTTTGTCACTGACTGACTCACTGACTGATCATCATAATTCTAAGGTAGGTACTTCTAGCAGACCCACAAGCTCCAAAGTTTAAACATAGTTAGTTTTTAGCCTATTAAGTCCTACAAAACCTATAAATATTGCAATTTCAGTCACAACTGCACAAGTAAGATTGTAATCCTATACAGATACATGCGATTACAAAGTTAGTTTTGCAGTTCAAATTGAAAAGAATGCATTGGAATGTAATAAATAAAGGACCACTTACAAAAAGAAATGAGATCCCATCAAAAACATGACGTGTAAAAAGGTGCAAGTCTCGCAATGCAGTTCTTTTACAACAAAAAAGTTTTGAGATGTTATATTAAACCAAGTCAGTTCCGGGGGGGTCTCCACAGAACTCAATTCCCACCGACTTGCCTATTATTTAACCGTGGAGGAACAGTTAATACTTCTCAAACAAAGAATCGTCCTTCCATGGGTAAATAATAGGCAAGTCGGTGGGAATCGAGTTCTGTGAAGAACCCCCCCCCCCCCCCCCCTCCGGAACTGACTTGATTTAATATTACGTCTCAAAACTTTTTTGTTGCAAAAGAACTGCGTTGCGAGACTTGGACCTTTTTACATGTCATGTTTTTGATGAGATTGTTTTATACATAAATAAACTCAGAAAGCTGAGTACTATCAGCCCTAAATATTTTGATATCTAATTTATTAGCACCTTACATTTCTGTGGAACTACCGTGTTAATCTTTGTTAGTGGAGAAATTTAATATTTTAATTTGGTTTGTTAAATCATTTTTGTGTATTAAATCAGTTTGCGGGTGAAATAGTTCAGACGAGGGACAGCTGTGACAGATTCAGCGCAAAGGAAAAAGGGGAAAATGCGTTTATCCCAAGCTTTTTATATTGTTTTTTGTTTGCTTACGGTTGTCCCTGTCGCTTGCAGGGCTACTGCCATAATAATTATGAACAAGAAAAAGCCGATTTTAAAATACGATGTTATTTTTATTGAGAAAATGTTTATAAATAGGTATTCTACAGTGGAGAATACCTATTTATAAACATCTCCTTTGGTGTAGAATCTACACCATTGACGCGCATATTTATTGCAAGATTTCAGAAGGTAATTACCTCGAGTTGCATACTTTAGTCGTATATTCAAAATTTTTGTCAATGATGTTTGTCATAATGTATCATTTGGAATAATTCATGTTTCTCTAAAACCGTTAAGATATCACAATTATTATGAAACAAATCTAGTCTAACATGATTAGTTCTACAGGATAATAAATGAAGATTAATGATGATAACCACAACACGTTATTATACTTATTATTATTTAACATTCATACTTTTAGCACTTTCACTATTCCAGAGAATGTTTATGGACTCATCGTTTACAATCAGTTGTACCAGATCGCTTACTATCAAGCGCTAGTGAGATCGATCGCAGATCAGTTAGGTCAATGTGGCTAATTCTGTCTGATGGGGCAATTTCGTACAACGGTTTTTGCGGCCAAACAAACAATAGACACTTGATGACTCGACTGGCACAGGAGCGAAACTTTTCACACTAACTGACGAAATTAGAAGTTTGTTAGAATGATAGTTTAGCCGTAAAAACCGCTGTACGGAATTGCCCCACCAGACGGAATAAGCCACATTGACTTAAATAAGTAAAAAAACCGGACGAGTGCGAGTCGGACACGACCACCGAGGGTTCCGTACAAATTTGTAGTTATATTAAAGTAACCTATAAATTTTCTTTATTTGACGGTATTACTTGCCAAATGTACTAGGTCAACCCTTTGAATTTTGGTTTCCTTGAGAGTGTCGATATTTACGTTTTTTGCTCCATAAACGTGATTTTTTTCAACGTTAACTTAGAAGCTTGATTTTTCACAGCTTCACGGGACCATAGACTTGAGTATATGATTTTTGTTTTCATATCTTCAGTCGTTCCCGAGATAAATGATCTTGACAGACGGACAGACAGACGGACGGACAGACGGACAAGATGATCCTATAAGGGTTCCGTTTTTTACTTTTGAAGTACAGAACCCTAAAAAGGGCAAATTAGCATCAATGAGTCATGATAAAAAATTCATCAGGCCACTGGTCAGCGACACCCAACAATACCTTTGCACGTGCCGTATAGGGCCTATTGCCTATGTTAATGTAATCTGGGAGTTGGAATGATACTTCAATATGTACTTCATTAAGTCGTGTATTCAAGCACGCGGTCGGGAGGCAACTAACTGGTTGGCTACACATTGAGCTTTCCGTCGGCGCGCATGGATTGCTTACAATGCATAACTGTCCCTATATTGCGGCGGCTCTATTCTTAACCGCAATTAACCGCTGTTTAATTATGCAGCCTTTACGAAAATGCTCCTGAGCGTAATGTCCAAGGTCAACTGAGGGTCTCTTGGACACCTTCATTTATTAACGAGCCCCCGTCCCGGTGGTTAATTATATATTAAAACCCTACTCAAAAACCGATTTGTTTTTTTACGAGTAATGAACATTGATTTATAGTATTATTGTAACTAACAAAATACTTGTTCATACTCACTACATACATATAAAACAAAGTCGCTTTCTCTGTCCCTATGTCCCTATGTACGCTTAAATCTTTAAAATTACGCAACGGATTTTGATGCGATTTTTTTTAATAGATAGAGTGATTGAAGAGGAAGGTTTATATGTATAATACATGCATAATATAATAGAGAAACACCGTGCGAAGCCGGGGCGGGTCGCTAGTTAAGAATAATACGAGTAGATGTTTTACAAAACGTTTGCGATGACCTTTGACCCGTCAGCTTAAGTAAAGTAAAACTTTAAATGAAATCGTTTAAATTAGCTTATTTGCTTTAAGAAAATTATGATTTTCTGAAAGTCATAACAATCTTCTATATACACAAAACAAAATCGTGTAATTTACACCATTTATAACTCAAGAACGGTTTGACCGATTTTTATGATTCTTGGTTTGTTAATTTTTTCCTTTTCGTAAATTTACTATTAAAACATTTAATAATTTCAAAATTCTGGAGCGGTAAGTTTCGTTGGGACAGCTAGTTACAAATAATATCCATGAAATAATTCCTACACACATACAAACATCAATTAAATATTCCTTGTTATTTCAGTCATTTTCAGCTAGTTTGAGACGACAATGGCGAATAGTTGACACCCCGCTGTCACCTTTATGGCTAATGAGTTAACATTAAAGATGGCGACTACTGGGACAGAAATGAAATGAAATGAAATAATTTATTTCTGTAAGTAGGCCTCAAGAGCTCTTTCACATGTCTGATTCTTTTTTTTGGCGCTTCGGCAAATTACATTCTGGTGAGAAGAAGCGCTGAAAGAAACTCACCAGTTTCTCTTTTAAAATAAACATTGAGCATTACAATAATTGTGAAAATGCAATTTCAATAAGTAGTACAATTCATCAAACAAGTGCTTAACTAATAGGTATACATTTCAATAAACATGAAACTATTTTTTTAGAGATGTAAAGGGTCTCTAGGCATCAAAACAAGATAAATTAAATAGAAATATGGAAAATAGAGAGACATACACTAAAATTAATGGAGATGTAAGGGGTCTCCGTTGTCAAAACATGTTTAGGAGGTGTAAAGGATCCCCAAACGTCAAAATACAAAATGGGAAACGAGAAATAAACTACTAAACTATCATTAAATTCACATGCTTTACAAAAAAAACAAACTTACAGAAATTTAAAAAATCTGTGACTCGCATAATATAACTTAAAAACTAAAATTAAAATTAAAACGAGCCGAACTCTCGGACGTCTACCTTACTTTATGTAGAAATCACTCGTGAAATTTTCTTTTACACGTTCCTGTGACTAATATCACAATAGTACTATGTACAGAGGTCTCTCTCTTTAACAAAACTGATATTCGGGTCCGACCACCGGAAGTCCGACCGTCTCTCTCTATCGTATAACACGTCTCTCGTCTCTCAATCTTTCTGGTCGGTGCCCGCGGGAGCAAAATTTGGTAAAGTAAGAATTATCTAAGGCGTCCGAATGTTCGTAAAGAGAATGAACAAACATTCGGACAACCTAGATAACTCTTACTAAAAAAACTGTTTTTATATAGTACATTACACAACTAGGGTGGTAAAACAAAGAAAGGCCGAGATCGCAGATTTTTGCGGCCCGAGCTGCAAGCGAGGGACGTAAATATGTGATGAGGGCTTTATTTATTATACCTCCCGTGTTGTGTACATCATTTTATGTCTATACTTGGCCCAAAGCGACTTTTTCCGTACGCGTAGCGTGCGGAAAAAGCCACTTTTTGGCCAAGTGTGGCATAAATTATATTTCTGAAGCATTTACCCGCAGCTTCGCCCGCGTTATTCCTGTTGACCCAAGGGAGCTCTTTACCGAGATATAAAGTATCCTATGTCTTAATCCTAGACTTGATCTACTTGCATGCCAAATTTCATCCCAATCCAGCCATTTGTTGTCCTGCTATTTAGTAACATAGTTCGTGCACGTTCCCTATACTGTATTTCGAAAAAAGTTCCGGACATCCTCTGATTAAACTTAAAAGCTCTTCATCTACAGAACTTTTAGTGCTGTTAAACACACGGTGTAAAAGAGTTTTATTTTCTCTCGGCTGTGAATTTATTGCCAAGGTAAATCCCTGCAAATTACTTCCGGACCAGATACGCTGCATCCTGCAAGCGATAGATAAGCTCCTTGCTAAAAGCATTCCTGTTCTGACGAAAGATTTGGGAAGCGTTCCTGTAAGTCTACATTTTAAGTCGACATGCCATGTAATGACTGTGTTACTTTATGGCGATATAAATAAAATGCTACTAATCCTACTAATATTATAAATGCGAAAGTTTGTGAAGATGTTTGGATGTTTGGATATTTGGATGTTTGGATGTTTGTTACCTTATAACGGAAAACGACTGGATGGATCAAACTGAAATTTGGCATGCAAGTAGACCAAGTCCTCTATTGAAACATAGGATACATTATATCCCGGTAAAGAGTTCCTTTGGGACAATAACGGGAACAACGCGGGCGAAGCCCTACTAATATTATAAATGTTAAAGTGTGTGAAGATGTTTGGATGCATGGATGTTTCGAAGCTTGTATGTTTCATAATAAGATACTGGTTGATGGATTCCGAAAACCTTTTAGACAATTGTAATAAATATTAAACTTCGACGGTATATTTTACGACTCTGCAAACGAGTAAATTGTTTCGAATTGAAACGATTGAAATTAACATACCTGAATAAAGTTTAAGGAAAATCCACCATCTTGAATTTCAGTCTAATATTAAAGTAAGTAAAGGAAATGAAATGATTAAGCCAGATTATTAAATTTACTGTCCATTACCGTACTGGAATGTTTTACAGCTAATGAACTTCTTAAACCTCTCATACTCGAGCGACATCACAACTGACTCGTAGTGCGAGTTGGACTTCGATCGAGGGTTCCGTATATGTGGGTACATATATTAAATTACCCTATATTTTTTGATTCCCTTAGAAAAGTCATTTTTTTATGATTTAATTAAAAAGGACGAGTTTTCAAATTTTTCCCTATACTTGTAGCATAAGACGGTACTACTTGCCAAATTTCTTATGTAGTTCTAGGTGAACGTAAAGTACCCTTTGAATTTTCGTTTCCTTGAGTGTCGAAATGTACGATAAACGGCCGGAACTTTTATTCACGTTATCTTAGAAGCTTAATTTTTTTCACAGCTTCACGGGACCATAAACTTGAGTGCATGGTTTTCATTTCAACTCGATATCTCCACGCGTTCCCGAGATAAAGGGTCTTGACAGCCGGACAGACAGACGGAGGGATGGACAGACGGACAACAAAGTGATCCTATAAGGGTTCCGTTTTTTTTTTCTTTTGAGGTACTGAACCCTAAAAATGGTATGTTCAGCCCGAAATGGAACAAGACTTCGCCACGATATTGCTATTGTGTAAGTCTTAGAATGAAACCATTTTGATATTATCGGGGTAAAATTTTATCCGTCCAGAAATTAGGTATGTGATCGTCTATGGAGGGGGGGGGGGGGGTCAGAAAAATATCATGAATGATCACGATGGGGGTGGGGGGGGGGGGGGGTCCGAGAAGACATCACGTGTAATGTTTTTACACAACGGGAAAGTCAAAAACAACGAAATTACTCAACAATATTTTCGAAGCGTATTAACCCAAATATAATTTATCAACTTTAAAACATCAATAATAAATATCAAAAAATCACACGTGGTCTTGGACGTCGGGGGTAGCGTTATAATCACCAAGAAGGAGAGGGGGGTCAAAAATAGGCCAAATTTGATCACAATGATTTCTGGACGAGCCCTTACCTATTTTTATGGAAATCGGTGTGGTAGATTTTGCACGATGCGCGTTCTAACATAGTCCTGTCAGGAGTAGCTTACTCCGCTATTTCGCCGCGCAGCTACCTACTAGATAGAACATATTGTTAATTGTACATTTGTAAAAGGATTTAAACTTTATTGGAACGTAGTAATAAAACAGCTTAAACGGATTAAATCGCGTATATTACTACATTTTAAGTCCCGACGTTTCGTAACCCTTTTCGGCGGTAGACGCGGGCGACGAACGCTGAAAAGGGTTACGAAACGTCGGAACTTAAAATGTAGTAATATACGCGATTTAATCCGTTTAAGTTGTTTTATTACTATGAGTGATAATCGCGGAAACCGAAGACAATATTTATTGGAACGTGTTAAAGTCTATGGGTGGGCAGTTAACTGTGGCTTCGTTTGTACCAAATTTTGCCGGGTCATTCTTCAGAAATATATCTGCGGTCACCTTATTCCTCTAGCCCTTTTTCACACTAAATGTATGGAGACCCTGCCCCTCCAGATGGGCTTAGCCAGCGACCAGAAAGAGCACGCGTTACGCGATAGTAAGGGACGATCGGATGCGGTGCGTTCCGTCCAGCGGTCGGGCCCGAACGTCAGTTTTGTTAGAAAGAGAAACTTCTGTATATAGTACTATTGCTTATCTGTGGTCTTGCTATGAGTTTTATGTGTATAGAGCGTGACTGTATTATCGTTGAACTTTACAGCGATCCAGTACGTCTATGACGTCTAGCATAACTGGCCGCGACTTCGTTTCTCGCGCGACAGATCATCACCTGTCACTGTCACATGATATTGAGTGGAAAGAGATAGGTAGCATTTATCGCGCGACAAAGAATCGAGTGTCACAGTTGTGCTAGAGGTACAGGTAGGTGAATCAACTTTTTTTTGCTTTATGTAAAGATTGCCCTTTCTCCTTATTTGTTCAACTTTTGCATATTTCAATATGGTTTAAATGGAACAAGATCTTACATCTAGAGATAAATTAGGTAAAAATAAAACTCGTTTTTAATAAATAGATAGGGTGACCCAGCGGACAAACCCTTATTTCCATACAAAAGTGGGGGAAAGCTATGTCCGCTGGGTCACTGCTTGTAAACAAGTTATAATAAACAAATTATAATTAAAAATGTTTGCATTAAGTAGCTATATTATCTGTCTTTTAAATAAGTATACATTTTATTAAAAAAAAATTCCAAATAAAGATTTCCTTTCAATTTTAGTCGGAGAAGGTGAAATTTTGTTGACAAAGAAAAGTTGATTCACCCAGGTACGAGTCCCGTTCAGTATTCAGGCCGTCTCACTACGCTAGTTATGCAAAGTTTGCTGAATATTTTAAATGAATAGCAATCGATAGAACGGAAATAACAAGGCCTACTCGTGCAATGCATTTTTCATGCGGTACAGGGCGAAATCGATAGTCACAACTTTTAAAGGGTTATTCTTCAGATATATGTCTGCGGTCACCATATTCCTCTGGCCCTTTTTCATACTAAATTTATGGAGACAGAGGAATAAATCGCAGACATATTTCTGAAGAATAACCCTAAAGTCAAATAGATTCTATAAAGTGTGACTTAGAAATATCGTTTCTCTATAGCAGGATAGCTATTACCATGGAGCGTACTTTTGGTGCCGATGACAGGCAAATGACGTCAACCTACGTACAGGCTGATTTAGTTTAGGGTTTGGTATTGATTTACCGTTACCGTAAATTACCGGTATCGTTTAAGTTATGAATTAATTATATTTTTTACTTTCATTAATTGGTGTCAATGCTAGAAGACATTTTGTAAGTAAATATGTATACGTCTGTTTTTTTGTATTTATTTTAACGGAAAATTGGAAATTTTCATCGGATATGCGATGTGACATCTCATTTTATCCGAATGTATTATGTGGTCACTTCTATATCAAAATGTGTTTCTAATTTATTTTCAAATTTCTCGGTGTAATAAATAAGATAATACAGGCCGACATATGTTGATTTATAAAATGGCTTCTACCATTAACACCAACTAACGAAATTAGTGATAAAATTAATTCATAGCTTTTACGATACCGGTAATTTCCGGTAGCGATAAATTAATCTAAAACCTAAAGTGAATCATGCTGTATATAACTTGACGTCATTTTTACGTCATCGGCACCAAAAGTACGCTCCCTGGTTACTACACTTTTAACTAAAAGCTCACGTCAAAATTATATGGCGACTACAGACAGTTCCGGAACGAGACACAATCTTTAAATTATTTTGATGACCTAATTGACACATAGAATCTTTTACAATAAGTCGGGCACTTTTTTTTACCAAGTAAATATTCTAAGCCCCAGATAGACCAACATACGTAGATTTTATAGAAAATTGTAACCAACTATAATGTTCTAAGTCCCAGATAGCCCTGCTTACGTTAGTTTGTAAAGAAAATTGTAACCAATTACAATATTCTATGTGGTAGATAGAACAGTATACACAACGGTGAGCAAATAGTTATAACTTAATCTAGTGGACTATCTGCCTTGGGTTGATGACACATCAAGGGCAGAAATAAAATGTCACTTAAAACTTCACTCACTATTTGGCTAAACAATTGTGTTTTCTTTTTTTTTCAAACCACAACACAACATCGCAATGCATTTCTTTGTCGATAAAAAAGTAGGAGGATGGTACAGTAGGTGGACACTTAACAGTGCTACCGCTTGGCACTAAATTATTCTATTTTGTGGCTGATTGTACTAGTGGGTGGGTGCCCGAGTGGCTTGTACAGAGACTACACCAAATCCTTTGTTATTCGTAAATCCCTAACACAACTTTACAGTGTTGTATACGTTGTGACTACCAGTCCCAAGACCCACTGAGGGAGTTAGCGGGCGATCTGCATAATAACTGGGTCGATAAGTAGTGAGTAGTACTGGAATAATCTGCATGTCAATGAGGTTTGGAGTTTATGTAATCTCTTGTGAGTGCAGGTTTACGTAGCTACCGCTCTAGTCCAGTATAGTACAGTAAATATAGAAAAAATCGCTATGATGTGGTTTAGCCTTCGATAGATCCGGAATCAGGCGAAGACTATGACACAGTATAATAGCAGCATTTTTTCTTCCTAGAAAAGGTACATCGCGCTTGTATGTGTGCGTGCTGTGTACGAACGCACTACAAGCAAAGTTTGAAGATTGCTCCAACGGATCGCACTGTCTACGCCACGAACAGGACTGACTCACTCCGCGATTTTGTTTTGCGGTAATAGGATTTTTTTTTTTTGGAATAACTATTAAAATAACCTAGATATAACACAACAAAGATTTATCTCTATCTCTTTCTCGCAAAACAGAATATAGTATGGAGATCGTATGGCGGCCGTGTACTATGACGTCATAGTCCATATCGGATCTCTCTCTCTAATCGCTGTCTGATTAGTGCTTTAAAATGTTTATATCTTCCGTATTTCTCGGTCGATTTCAATTTTATTTTGACAGTATGTCATCTTTTTTACGGTATTTTAAAATTTTGTTATGAAATCTGTAAAAAAAAAATTCATGCATATTCCCTATTGTGGTGTCCACATATGTGTAATTACAGATTGTTAATATATATATAAATAAATGTGTACGGGCGGTTGGCGGTGAACGTCCGTGTGGCAGTGTTAGCCTACCCGCAAGGCGGGACAGTCGTTATCAATCAACCGGTCCGTGTACCTGGATACAAATTGTATTTTATTTCTAATATCCCCAGGTACGAGCACAGTAATTATTATTAAATCTCGCCACTCTAGGGTGAAAAAAAGAGCATGCGTTATATACGCGTTACGCGATAGAGAAATTTGGTCGGATGCGGGTCAGTTCCGTCCGGTCATGCGACGCGAACGGCAGTTTTGTTGGGAGAGAGGCTTCTGTACGAAGTATATTTATACTCATTTTTATTCTGTGCCTCGACCTCGAATACGTATCGCGCGTTCCTAAACGACCGAAGTTTGACTACTTGTCTGTCTTTACATTTACTTTGACTATGATTGATTCATTGTTATTATCATCGTATCAAGCTGGAGACGGCCATAGCAGAATATAGGTCTCCTCCAAAAACTTCCACAGCAAAGGTCACACGCTTTTGATGAAAAATCTTGCTCCGTTTATGATTGACAGCTGTTACTGACATGTGACAGTAATTGCGTATGCTAGACTACTAACATCTACCTAATAAGTTTTTGAAAAGTGACAGTAACTGGGATATAGCTAGGTTAGAGCTTGGAACGTCAATATATTCTCATGGAATGAAATATTGTATGGGAATTCCATCAGATACACATACTACAAAATTACACAAAAAACTACGATGTTTGGTTTGTTGTGTCATTTTACCTATGCCAGCCTAAAAAAACGAAAAATATCACATAGCGATTTCTGCAGGCCCAGCGACGATACATTAAATTTCCGGATTTTAATAAAGAAGACATCATGATTTCTATTGTTATATTATTACAAAGAATAAAGTCTGTCGAAAATGTAGTGTGAGACAATTTTTTTAATTACCGACTGTAGGTATTATTTAACCGACTATAACTATTATTTTACCGACTGTATTTTTTTAAAGTCTTTTTTGTACAGCTTGCAAAAATGACAGCTAACCCATAGATAGTGAATCCACTTTTAAATGAATTTGTCCCTGAAAATCGAGGAATTAAACCTACAAGAGCTCTTAATTTCTACTTCACGACTAATAATAATTCTAATATTGATTTTGATTGATACCAGAAAGCTCCGGAAATTTATGGATAAACAAATTAATTTGGGAATGGCGACGTAACGAATTTCAAGTTGTCTCGATTGTTAAATCATTTAATATCGGCGGGAAACATCAAACAAAAGCCATCATCAATTTCGGGTAGCTTCAATTAATATCCAGAGTTTCACAACTATTTATCACTATTCAGATATTAATAAGACATTTATCATTTGTTACCAGTTGCTCTATTGTCCCAGTTTTGTTGATTGCCATATTTAATTTGTCAAATTTTACATGATGAAGAGACTACACAGTTTCAAATTCTATCGTTGTTCGAAAATTTTGTGACACGTCCCAAGTAACACATAAGTTGTATTTAACAGCAATAATCATCCATTTTATGCCACTCCTGGCCATAAAGTGAATTTTTCCGCACGCTACGCGTACGGAAAAAGCTGCTTTCTGGCCAAGTGTAGACATAAAATTATGTACACAACACGGGAGGTAATAAAGAAAGCCTTCGATCGCATATTTACGTCCCTCGCTTTCAGCTCGGGCCGCAAACTTCTGCGATCTCGGCCTTTCTTGGTATTACCACCCTAGTTATGTAATGTACTATAATATCATCGAAATATAATAAGTATGGAAGCGTAACTGGACCTCAAAATCGACCCCACGGAATAAGTACTAACGGGGCGGAGCTAGTACTTAGTACTGAAGAAACAACTGTAGCGGCAAATGATATTCTCCTGTCAGTAGCTTTGTAACCAATCACAGATTTTTTTTGTTTTTTAAACGATATGCAACCTAGCCAAAAATTAAAACTTCTGAAACTTAATACCAATATTTGCCATAAATGATTTTAGACTCACACATAGTAAACATTAAGTTGGTTATTAGTACCACTTGATACATAAGACCAAGGACCCTAAAATAAATAGCCGGACCGAGGCTCGCCAACAGGGAACTGAAGCCATTTCTAATGCGCTGGCTGCCTGTACTTACGAGCCGCACGCACACATCAACTAGTTTTTTCCTATTGCGAGCAGCACACACAGATAGGTAGCCGGCGGATTAGACAGGCTTCAGTTCTTTGTTAGCGATGCTCCGTCCGGCTATTTATTTTAAGGTCCTTGCATAAGACTTATTGATTTTAAAAAGTGGGCGTTGTGGGGCAAATTTCAACGTCAATTTTGCTAGACGTTATCGTTCCATAAATTATATTTCGATTTTTAATGTACATCCATTTTGTCTTGTATAGCTATTAGTACTATGTAGCCTTAGTAAATACTGTTTTATAAGGTTTTACTATCACTTCTTGTTTTTGGAAGAGCGGTGTCTCCTGACCCAAGCATAATGGAATGCTTAATAGGAGGCTCCAACCTTACTTGTTGTAAAAAATTGTATAAAACCGAAATAAACATTTTTTCATTTTTTTTTTCATTTTTTTCATCCATTTTACGTACGCTGATATATGACAGACACGTTTAGCCTAGTGGGAGTGACACCGCCTACGAAGCTAGAAGTCCTGGGCACAGAATAAGTAATAGTACTACGTACAGATGTCTCTCTTTCTAACAAAACTGCGTTCGAATCCAACCACGGGACGGAACGCGCTAGATCCGACCGTCTCTCTCTATCGCATAACGCGTGCTCTTTCTTGTCGCTGACTAAGCCACTGTAGATGGGCGAAATCTGGTACTAAGTAGTAGCCGAGCGGCGAAATCGCGGAGTGTGCCACTCCTGTCCCGGGTTGAAATCATACTAAAGGAAAATATTTGTGTGATGAACAAGAGTATATTTTGTTCCTGAGTCATGAATGTTTTCTACATATTTATCTATATAAGTATGTATATCATCCTCTAGTTCCCATTATACATGCATTGCTTAGTTTGGGATCCGATCAATTTGTGTACGATATCCTGTAATATTTATTTATTTATTATTTATTCAAATTTAGACTCGTTCCACCCACGTGTCTCCCCAAAACTTCCACAATTTTTTTTCTCAACGTCTACTTCAACCTAAAGAGCAAATTCTGGTATAGTATCATCTATCTGACAATTTCCACCAAAAACCGGCGAACATGTCTAACAAGTTTCTGCAGAAAATACTCAGGTTCTCCACATTTGCCTAATGATTGGTAATTTCGCGTTCTATTCATAAAACACAAACCCTACCCTTGGCTCGTAATCTATTCAAAACCTGACTTGCATACTGGCATATATAGGGAAGCCTGGATTTTTCTTTTGGAATACCAAATTGTAAGTACATTTGCGAGCTGGAGGGTCTCCCGAGCGTTGGTACTTATTAAAATTGCTTCCTAGAGTGATATGAAACTGTGGAGGGCTTTCTATGCCAAAACCGGCAACGAAATGCGAATGTATTTTATTCATCCTACGCTATTTTGTGGCGAGAAATATTGAACTCTAAAACAGGACTGATCGTGAGCAAAATCAGATATAGCCGGCAACTTAAATGAGAACTGGGGAGTGAAGTATAAGAAGAGGACAGCTTTACACGCACCTGTCGTTGTACGGCCGCGAAAGTTATAAATGTTAAGTTTTGTTTCGTATTATTTAATTAACTGTACTAACACTAGATATATAAGCCATTATATTATGTACTTACTAACAACCATATGGATTTGAAGTCCGAAATAAATATGTTTGAATTTATCGTCAGACATAGAAGTTTTTGTGGCACGAATAACATTGTCCAAGGGACTTCTCAACGTTATTAATTTATCGACAAATTCTGACATTTATGACTATGAGATAACGTATAATATGAATATGCAACTCGCGTACCTATTATACAGTATAAAGCCCGTTTTAATTGTAAAAATTGATGTTTGTTTGAATTTTAAATCCCTAAGAAGTATGCCTATGAATTACTTAAATTGCATATTATCATTATACAGCCTGTAAATCTAATACGGGCGAATATTGAAACGGTGGTCAGCATAGGACCTAAGAAGCATATTTAGATAACTATTGCTTTAAGCCACAATGAAAATATTTACCATACAAAATAATTTGGGCCGCAATGTAACGCAACACATTCAACTTGACAAACACGTTAGTTGACAGTTACTTTAAAAAAGCTCGTATCTCGCAATGTCATAACAAGCATGTATGCGGTACATTGCTGCTCGGTAAATTTTCAAAAATTAATTACGAGGTCACTATTGAGTGTTATTTAAAAAATCATATTAATTAATGATAACACTACTAAACGCTATATCTGGTTTAATTGTTCCCCCGTATTAGACTTACACGCTGTATAACATCGGTGGGTGATCAGTATTTCAGTTTGGTAATTTATATTTTATACGGTGAACTAGATATTAATCTAGTGTAAATTTCCCTTCGAAATCGTTATCGATAAATTTAACACCAGAAGAAAGTCTCTAGTTAATTGACGTTTTTGCCACAAAACCTTCTATAACTGTCTATCATATTTTGCACCAGAAGTATACCTGGTCACAGACGAAAATAGCGTTCAAAAAATCAAATTTTGTCAGGAAACTTATAGAGAAACAAATACATTTTAAAACGGGAGATGATCACGCTCTTTTTGATAAAAAGCTGTGACTAGCTATGGCAGATAAAATGGGCACGTCTGGACGCATCTTAAGGAGGATATTTGACGGCCGATGGACACGTTTAGTTTAGGCCCCATTTAGATGGAGCGAGAACTCGTATGCGAGTTTGATTACATTGTGGGCTACCCAGGTACGATGAGTACAGTTGATCAATCGCCCCGTCTAACTGGGGCTCAGACAGAGGATTTTTGCAACAGCCAGCAGGGCATTTCTTCAGAAATATGTCTGCGGTCACCTCATTCATCTGGCCCTTTTTCATACTAAATGTATGAAGACAGATGAATGAGTCGCAGACATATTTCTGGAGAATAGCCCGGTAAGGCATGCAAGTTTGTCAGGTTTGGCACATACTCTTAGAGCATGCGTACAAGTACACTTGCCATGGCTATGGCGCCAGTATAGGCGCTAGCCAACTGCAGATTTTAAATCGGTGCACTGAATTTCAATTATTACTACGCCTATAGTCTCAAACTAGCAATGTTCCTTTAGAGAACGAACTTAACAAGCTATTTAAGGCAACCCGAAAACGTGGATCGCAGGTTTCTCAAAAAAGAAAAAATAATTTACCTACATGACCTCAAGTCTTAGGGGGCATCTTCACTGACGCGGAGCTGGGTGGAGCGGGGCGGAACGTACCTTGAGCCTCTCCACTCCAGGTTCGCGGAAAGAAAGAAAGAAGAAAGAAATAGTATATTATACAACTAGGGTGGTAATACAAAGAAAGGCCGAGATCGCAGAAGTTTGCGGGCCGAGCTGCAAGCGAGGGACGTAAATATGCGATCGAGGGCTTTCTTTATTACCTCCCGTGTTGTGTATAGCATTTTATGGCTACACTTGGCCAGAAAGCGGCTTTTTCCATACGCGCAGCGTGCGGAAAAAGCCACTGTATGGCCAGGTGTGGCATAAATACATTTATTTATGACAGCAAAGTTACAAAACACAAAAACAAGGAAAATAAACCTTGCTGCCACAAAAAGGGGGGTGGGGTGATAACCTCAGCATAATACCAACTCCAGAGCTGGCGCTGGTTTTCCGGTGGAACCAGACAGGGCGACGTCACGGCGAGTTTTTTCTGGTTGTATCGATTAACACTACTTAAAGTGAACGCGTCCATTAGGAACAGACAGCGTCACCAGTAATGCCAACCCACTAACTGACGTTGAAAACAGCAACAGCAACTCGCGGTCCGTTCCGCCCTGCTCCACCCAGCTCCGCGTCAGTGGAGATGCACTCTTAGTCTCTTCCTGATTCGACGACTTTGCAATTCGTCCACTTGTTAATTTTTCCATCTCATTCATTTCCAAACTCATCCGCTTTTACTTCTTAAAAAGAAACGTAGAAGAAGAATAAATGTTTATTCGTATAAGGATACCACAAAGATTACCATCCAGTGTGAGTCACTACTTAGTGTCGATGATGCTGATTTTCAAAATCAATAGTCTCTGCTTTATTTGAGGCGATATGGTACTTTTCCAACACTTTTCCTGATTCGCCAACTTTGCAATTTCATCCTCTTTTTAATTTTTTCCACTTCGTCCACTACACTACGTCTCGAACACTGAAAAGTTTACCATTCAACGTGAGCATACGACTAGTGTAGATGGCGCTGATTTTCAAGGCAACCACAAAATCTGTTTTCCAGATTATCTCAAAGAAAAAAATTAAACTATACCTAACTTTAGTCTTATTCCGATTGAAAACAAGGTTCAGCGCAGACGAAGTTAAGCCGCCTCCCGCGCCGGGCAGACGATCGAGTTAGCTCGGCCGATGAGATTACACCGCGACCTAACGCCGTTCTGTACGACGAAATCAGTTCGCTCTAAATCTAAAGACTGTATCGATTATTATAAATACAACTTGACCTAAACGTACTTTTTCCTATTATAGTTTCAGATTTAAATTACGTCTTGGGAGCTTGACGTAAAGTATATGGTTAAGACAAAATGTATCCATTTTTTCCGAGTAACAATAACGAATCCGGACAAATACTACATTATTATCATTTATCAAAATCGGTTGTGTCGTTGAGTAGTTACGAGAGGGCATAGGAACGGACATACAATCGCTTCACCGCAGTCGGGTAAAAAGTTAATAGACTTTGCTTTGTTGCGGGGATTTCAACTACTTTTGGCGGACTTTTCTTTTCTCGATTCGGCCATTTTGCAATATTGTCCACTTTTCATCTCATCCACTTTTTCATCTGTAAAAGAAAAATACATTTACTTGGTGTATGACTTGTTGCAGCACAAATTTAACCTAAGAAGCGTTTTAGTACCTAAGTACAATAGAAAGGTGAACCATTGATGTCGATAGCACTGATTTTTAAGGTAACGACAAGATCTAATTCGCAGGTTTCATCAAAGAAAACCAGTGTAGCTATATTTTTCCCTAATCTTATTCTAGCCAGCCATATTACGATCAGGAGTAAGATTCCCTGCGACTTTTTTATTTTTCGCTATTCCCTAACTCTTTCACTGTCTTTCTCTTAGCACTATCACTTTTCTATCTCAACATTTTTTTACTTGTCCACCTGTATTGGGCTTTCAGTTACCAGTGTGATTGTAATCAGTCGGATATACGCATTGATTTAACGATAGATGTCACTGTTCATTTGTCAAGGATATCGTCCTGAAATCGTTACTACCATCACTTCCATTTGAAATGGCCCATTGGCTATGTGCTAAGTGTGTGGTGGAGGTTAAGTAAACGAGCGCAGCGCACGCCGTGATAAAAAAATGTAACTTAGGAAGACTGAAGTGGTTGTCATTGTCTAAATTACTTTGATATTTCTTCATGGTTGACATTCCGCACTAGTTACGGACGCTAGGTGGTTTCATAGTCGCACACTATCTATTATCAGCTACGGACGCCCACAGCTGGACACAGGCCTCTCCCATAGACCTGACATCTTAAATTGATTGCGAAGGCCATTAGTTTTATGCCGCAACTTATAATTCTTTCTATGAGTTTGTTTCTTACACACTTCTAAGAAATAAGTATTTTGCAATACGAGGGCGACACTGAAAGTTTTTAGAACTGGCCACTTTTAAAATATATTATGAAAAAATAAGTTTTAAATTTGAAAATGGAACTCTTTGTTAATATTATTGTGTATGTATTCCATTCATCTGTAATTTGTTTCGCGATTTGGCGGCAAATTGAAAATTGACTGTGTTACGTCAGGATGAATTTAACGCGAGAAAATTTCCGTGCAATGATTTTTTACGACTTTCGATGTCATTTAAGTCAACAAGAAAGTTATGATAGACTTCGATTGGACTTTTCACGATGAAGCCCCATCTCGTGCCACTGTTTACAATCGGTTTAATGAATTTAAACGTGGTCGCACTAATCTCACTGATGATCTGCGTGAGGAACGGCCTTCTACGGCGACGACTGAAGATAACATCAGTGTTGTGCGGCGTATGATAGAGACTGACAAAAGAGTCACCTATCAGCAGATTCGCACAAACTTAGGCATCGGTATGAGTCAAGTCCACAAAATCCTTCATGAACATTTAGCGCTTAGGAAGATTTTTACTCGGTGGATACCTCATAATTTGACCGAAGCTCAAAAAGTCCATAGAAAAGACCCCTAAGGAAGAGTGGGCAAAGTGCTTTTCTCAGTGGTTCCATCGGATGCAGTGATGTATTGATGTGCACGGACACTATTTTGAAAAGATGTAATAAAACTAATAACTTGATAGTTTGTTCAGTTTTTGATTTTCTAAGAACTTTCTGTTGGACCCTCGTATTCACCTCATATAAATAAATAAAAATATATAGATATATACGTCTGCCACTACAGACCCTCGCCGAATAACTCCACGGAATTTCATTAAAACTGTAACGCTCATTCCAACCGGAAATTTTCTCATTTTCGACAACTTGTGAATGACTTTGATTGGTCAATCAATTTGAAATTTATTCATTAATATGTAGTTTAAATTAACTAAAAGTGCTGAATCATCGACACCATTTAGTTTATTGAAATAGCTGAAAATTTGCTTAGATCGATTTGTTGTGTATGTCACCGTAAGATTGTGAACGACTGTTAGTTTATAATCTAATTCGCGAGATCATAAACTAACCTAACCCATCCGTCAGTTTATAATCTCGCGCGTTAGATTATTAACTAACGGAAGTCACAATTATACGGTGTCATATACACTAAATCAAAGACATTGGTGGTTTTTAGTTGCCTTACAGATAGATATACTTTTTTTTTAGTCGCGATAGGCAAGCATTTGACTTTGATCTCACCTGTTGGTGAGTGAAAATGGAGTCGATGATACAGCATGCTTACCTAGATAGTGCCTATTCACTCTCGACTTGAAGAGATCCAACTTATAATTTTCCGGGAAAGAAGCTGTTGGAGGAGAGTTCCCTCCTTATCTGTCCTAAAACGCTTTGTGGGAGTCGTTGGTGGGTTTCACAACGCAAGGGTGAAACTAGAACTCGAGTTTTAATTTAACCGAAACGAGTTTTTTCCACACAAAAAATAACGTAGTTGCATTCCCTAGGTGCAACCCAAGTCCACGCCTAGTCCCATAGTGACGAAATGGAGATGGCGGAATCAGTTCACTCAATATAGTGCGACAGTGACAGGTGATGCTCTGACGCGCGAGAAACGCATCATGGCCAGTTATACCAGTATACGTATAATAGCAATAATTTTTCGTCGTACAAATGATATGGATCATCACGCGCTTGTATGTGTGCGTGCCGTGAACGAATTCACTACAAGCAAAGTTTTAAGAATGCATCAGAATGCGTGTCCGTCAAGATAGCGTACACCGTAAAGATATTCAGAATCTGATGCAGCCAATAAATAGTACCCAAATAGTACCGACGAAATACCTAGGTGAAAAAAATAGTACCCTTAAACTTACTGAAATATAAGGCCTGTTCACGGTGTACGCTACCGGGCGTCAAGCTGGCGTACACCGTTTGTATCTCTGGAACGGCTTTGTTTTTGGAAACGCTTTATATCTCAAAAAATAGTACCCAAATAGTACCCTAGGGCCCTAAAATTTTATTTCTCTAGCTATCGTAGAAGCCGAGATATAGTGAGCTCTTTCTATAAGAAATTTCCGGGTACGCCAGCTTGACGGTGTGAAAATTTGTACACCGTTAAGTTATGGAATATCTCGGCTTCTACGATAGCTAGAGAAATAAAATTGTAGGGCCCTAGGGTACTATTTGGGTACTATTTTTTGAGATATAAAGCGTTTTCAAAAACAAAGCCGTTCCAGAGATACAAACGGTGTACGCCAGCTTGACGCTCGGTAGCGTACACCGTGAACAGGCCTTATATTTCGAAAAGTTTAAGGGTACTATTTTTTTCACCTAGGTATTTCGTCGGTACTATTTGGGTACTATTTATTGGCTGCATCAGATTCTGAATATCTTTACGGTGTACGCTATCTTGACGGACACTCAGAATGCTCCAGTACGGATCACGCGGTCCTCAACGGCCGAAGTTGGACTAACTGTCCGTCTTTGTACTTTGGGTATGCTCAGCTAGAAAGCCTGTACCTCTAGCACAACTGTGACTCGCGACTCTTTGTCGCGCGATAAATGTTACCTATCTCTTTCCACTCAGTATAGTGTGACAGTGACAGGCGATGCTCTGTTGCGCGAGAAACGATGTCGCAGCCAGTTATGCTAGACCACAGGTACGTCTAGCATAACTGACCGCGACTTCGTTATCGAGAGGGTATGCAATACCGGTATTTTTTTGTATAGCTCCCGGGATCCCGGTATCGGCCCATACAAGTAATATCGGTATTGCATGCTCTAATCGAAACATAGAGTATTTAAGTTTCTGTGGGTTCATATGAATAGAAGAATGCGAAACGCAACGGGTAAAACTGGATTTCTAGATATTTATAAATATACATTTCTACGCCCGGCCCGTGCCAATAATGATAAGTCACCGAAGACAATGATTGATGTAGGTACAGGCCGATTCAATTTGTACGCCGCGTACCGACGTTGAATAGAGATGACCCTCATTCAATTAAATGGGTTATGAGACATATTCAGAACACATTGATATATGGTACAGTACAGGGTCATCTTTCTAAATGGACCAGTATCGGAAAGTCCCTAAATTTATCTGGAAATAATTTAAGCGTTCCACGGAAACGTTACGGAAGCGACACCTTTTTGATACTTTTGACAACTAGCATAAAATTTAAGGACAAAATGAACAGAAATTGCTCGTATTTAGTTAAACATTTTTATACATAATGTATTATGACTTACGGTCGCGCTAAACATCCTAATTTTATTAAAATAAAAATAAAATAATTTATTTCTGCAAGTAGGCCCTCAAGGGCTCTTTTACATGTCTCATCTCTTCTTTTCTTTTGGCGCTTCGGGTATTGACCTTCTGGTGATTAGGGATTGTATCGGAATTTACGATCGGCTAGCATTGATGATGCGCAGGTGGCAACGACGGTCGGGTAGAGTTGGGTCCGACCGACACCCGATCTTACACGAGGAGAACCGAAGTTCGATATCGATCGCCCAAACAAATTCTCACCTGACAACTTATCAGGAACAAGTTATCCGGCCTACTGCTTACCTGTGTGTCATTTTGTCACCTGCCTTAAGGCTGATTATTACTGTTATTTTGGATACATAATATCAAAACTTTATTACTGATATTTTTTTGGTATAAGTGAAGGATTTTCCATAAAATCGTTTTTTTAACCGACTTCCAAAAGAAGGACGGTTCTCAATTCGTCTGTATGTTTTTTATTTTTTTTTTTTTTTTTTTTTTGTGTGTTTGTTCACCGATTACTTGAAGACGGCTGGACCGATTTGGAAAATTCCTTTTTTGTTTGAAAGGGTAGACTTTCGAGGTGGTCCCATTGCAACCAAGTCAGGATCTGATGATGGAATCTTGGAGAAATCGAGGGAACTCTTCAAATATTATAGGCACACATATAGCGATTTCGGTATTTTTCGTAATTTCTCGTCCATTTCTTATTAGCAACAAGTTTTTAGTGTTAACCGACTTCAAAACAAAGAGTAAATTTGTATCTAGGTTTCTTCACCGATTACTTGAAGACGGCTGGACCGATTTGGAAAATTCCTTTTTTGTTTGAAAGGGTAGACTTTCGAGGTGGTCCCATTGCAACCAAGTCAGGATCTGATGATGGAATCTTGGAGAAATCGAGGGAACTCTTCAAATATTATAGGCACACATATAGCGATTTCGGTATTTTTCGTAATTTCTCGTCCATTTCTTATTAGCAACAAGTTTTTAGTGTTAACCGACTTCAAGACAAAGAGTAAATTTGTATCTAGGTTTCTTCACCGATTACTTGAAGACGGCTGAACCTATTTGGAAAATTCTTTTTTTGTTTAAAAGGGTATTACCTCCGAGGTGGACTCATTGCAACCAAATCAGGATCTGATGATGGGATCTTGGAGAAATCGAGGGAACTCTTCAAATATCATAGGCACACATATGCGATTTTGGTATTTTTCTTACTTTCTCGTGCATTTCTTATTAGAAATAAGTTCCCAGTCTTAACCGACTTCAAAACAAAGAGCAATTTTTATGTAGGCTTGTTCCTCGGTTACTTGAAAACGTCTAGGCCAATTTGGAATATATCCAGCCAATATTTTTCCAGCGCCACTAAAAATTTAAAAATAAAGTAAATTTTTAAAACAAAAAATAAAAACCGACTTCCAAAAACTTAAACTAAAAACCAAAAAATAATATGTTAATTACCCCAAAGAAATGGATAATCAACGATTCATATACAGATATTTATACTTTTTAACCTGTTATTTTTGAAGTCGGTGCCAGCTAAGGAGCTCAACACGGCCAGCATTACGTGGCAGGCACCAACTTCAAAAATAACAGGTTAAAAAGTATAAATATCTGTATATGAATCGTTGATTATCCATTTCTTTGGGGTAATTAACATATTATTTTTTGGTTTTTAGTTTAAGTTTTTGGAAGTCGGTTTTTATTTTTTGTTTTAAAAATTTACTTTATTTTTTTCAAAAATCCCCAAAACCGAAATCGGGCGCCACAATATCGATATTAAGAATAATCCGGTATTGCATGCCCTACTATATATACTGTACATAATTATGTAAACTATCCCACTTAGTGAAAATTAAGCTTTTTTCCGCGGTTTCGCCTGCGTTATTTCCGTTATCATCCCAAGGGAACATCCTACATCTGATTTCAATCCAGGACATGCATTCATTCATTCAATTGTTACCGTGTTATTTAGTAACAAACATCCAAATATCATCACAAACTCTTACATTTATAATATTAAATAGTAGGATAAAGTGTTGAGATATACATACATTCAAGATAGGCGAACCAAGAACGGTTTTGAACGGATCCACGTGATATATGAATGTAGGTTTGGAGGTAAAGTAAATGTGAGACCTGAAAACATTTTTCTTTAATAAAATATTTTAGCCCTTCATTCTTGAAGCACTTTATCTAAGTATTCACGTACAGGTAAAAAATGAACGAAATAAAACCAGAATTTTGCTACATTTGTGTCTATACCTATTAAGTGCTTTGAAGACAGAGACACCTAGTAACATTTTGTGTATGTATTAGAAATCATTAAGACTCAATTTTTGATTAAATACGGGAAAAAATTGTTGATTGTTGAATTGCGAGGGTAAAATCTGCATTAATTAGCAAAGCAATATTTTGTATTTAATTTCAGAAGTTCCTAAGTTTTTAACAATCACGTTATTATTGTTTAATAGTGCTTGCAATTTTACATAATACGTGCATAGATGTCAACTCTCTAAATTGGCTACAAAATGCTACGATTTTTTTTACAAAAAAATTGGACTTTCGTCGCTTAAAGGGTTTTTCCTTCCACCGTCAATTTCATTTCACATAATCACAAAGACTGGAGGTATGCGAGAATCCTCAGTAGCACCCAGCAGTACCCTGTATCGTTAGTGTTTGAAATTTGATGCCCCATTAGTACGTCAATGGCCACCATTCGCCACTCAGAACTGAAACGTCATATGTGATGTTGGATCATTTAGCACATGTATCGTTCTTCTCTTGAAGCCTTCGTAAACTAGCAAGAAGTGAACGAGAGATGCTTGTGTTGCTTTTGTGTGAAAACGTTGGATTACAGCACAGACCACCTCCACTAGACGGAGCATGCCATACGACACGAGCTCACCACGCATATGGGCGATTTACAATCATATTCTCATATGTATTGACAAACATGTACCCAAAGTAAAACGTAGTACTCGATACACGTACCCAGCTTGGTATACTAAAACACTAATAAAGCTTATTCGAGAAAAATCAGCGGCCCACACGCGATGGAAACAATACAAAAATCGTTTAGATTACGCCGAATTTTCTTTACTTCGATCCAGACAAAAAAAGATGGAAAAACAATGTTATGACAATTACATTCTAAAGATTCAATCTGATATTAAAAAGGACGCGAAACAATTTTGGTCTTTTGTGAAGTCTAAGCGTAATAGCCCCAACTGTCCCAAATACGTCACTCACCAAGGAACTAAGCACACAGCCCCTGCAGAAATAACTTCAGCTTTTAACAACTTCTTTCATAGTGTATTTATTCCTCCAGCTACTGAATATCAAACAGTCACGCTACCACCTCCACAATCAGGTACTATTAGCCACACCCATAGTATTAGGTTGACCACAGAAGAAGTAACACTAGCTCTGAATCAGCTTAACACGAAAAAAGGCGCAGGAAGTGACAATATTCCTCCCTTTTTTATAGCTCGTTGTTCTGCTGTCCTAGCCCTCCCACTCTGTATAATATACAACAGGTCGTTATCTGAAGGGATCTTTCCCCAGATTTGGAAACAAGCCCACATAGTGCCAGTACATAAAAAGTGCTCTAAACTTAACGTTGAAAATTACCGACCAATATCGATACTGAATATCTTTGCTAAAATTTTACTCTGGCGTAGCAAACAGTATCCCAGTCGAACAGCATGGCTTTCTAAAAAACAGATCCACAACCTCAAATCTCGCAATTTTTTCTAATTATCTACTAAATAAAATGGAAACTAGTGGTCAAGTAGACGTAATTTATACTGATTTTGAAAAGGCCTTCGATCGGGTGGACCATGTCATCCTTTTACACAAACTTGAATACCTAGGTATCCAGGGGGACTTGCTGCGATGGATAAAATCGTACCTGACAAACCGTTCTCAGGCAGTTGTAGTAGGCGGCTTTCGATCAGACTTCGTCAAAATTTCCTCAGGCGTTCCTCAAGGGTCCCATTTAGGGCCTCTATTATATAATATATATTTATACGATATTTACACATGTTTTAAACACTCCAAATTTTTATTGTATGCTGACGACACTAAAATAATTTTAGATGTACGGTCACAAATACACTGCCAGAATCTCCAAGAGGACCTAGATCGCTTATCAGATTATTATATTACTAATAGAATCAAAGTTAACGTAAAAAAAATTCAAATTATGTCGTTTACTCGTAAACGTAATAAATTAACATTCCCATATGCCATTCAAGGATCACACATAGAGAAAGTACAGACCGTGCGTGATTTGGGAGTCCATCTTGACAGTAAACTCACTATGAAAGAACACATAGACATTATAGTTAGTAAAGCATACAAAAGTCTAGGATTCGTCATTAGAGTCTGTCGTCCCATCTCTGACCTCTCATGTATTAAAACTGTGTACTACGCTTACGTACGCAGTATACTCGAATATGCAAGCACAATCTGGTCGCCCCAGTACATAACCTACATACATAGACTAGAATATATACAGAAAAAATTCACGAAATATATAAACTACCGAGCGCGCAGAAGGTTCGACACATATGAGGAAAGCTGTGCATTCCATAATATAATTCCACTAGCGTCCCGTCGATCTCTGTCAGATATGATGTTCCTCCACGACGTCCTAAACGGGCGCCTGGATTGCCCCACGTTGCTCGCGCAGCTCGGGTTCCATGCTCCCGCCCGCCGTTTTCGTGATACTGACTTATTTTACGTCCCTCCTCATCGTACCAACTACGGCCGAAATTCTGTCTTGACAAGAATAGTATCTTCCTACAACAAATCATTTAGTGATGCAGATCCATTTTGCTCATCAAGACCAAGATTTAAATCACAGATAATTGAAGGGCTGTCCTGGTAATCATTCACACACACACACACATACACACACACACACACACAACATCATTTATTATTTAAATGCGTTCACTTCTTCATTTTTTTTTTCTACTGCTGTTTGCATGATTCTGTTTTAAATTGTTGTAACATAAGAATTCGTAGTTAGTAGCACATTTTCTAGATGCACTAGTTACTAATCTATACTCAGGCATAAATTCGTATAATTAAGGAAGTTCTGTTATTGGCTATATGTAATGTATAATAAGTATTTTCTTACTACTCATTGTAAACGCTGTTGAACTTCTTAAATAAATAAAATAAAATAAAATAAAATATCGTTAGATGTTACTAGTACAACGTGTGTTTCACATCTTTTTTTATCAATTTATGTTTCGAGATTGTCGTCGGATTGAACAGAAATATTTATTTCACGTTTGGTGCACACACGAGTCAGAAACATGGTCGCAACTGAACGTGCGGCCGGTCGCGTAATGTCGTAATGCTATATATACAATTGCCCATATCTGATGTAAGCGCGCGCCGCCCAACATGTTCCGTCTAGTGGAGGTAGTCTGTGATTAGCACTCTGTAATCCAACGTCTCACGTTTTATGACACTTCATATTACAAGCTTTTATTCAGTTTCACCCGTCCCGGAGTATGTGTCTCTGTAATCAAATTTTTCAAGTTAAATTTGACCCACTTCCCAGTTCCCGATTGAGCTGAAATTTTGCAAAGATATGTAAATCAGATGACAATGTAATAATATTATGAACCCGATCTTATGATGGAGCTGGATGCTAGCCATCATATCACCTAAATTACACAAGATAAATTCACCGTGTTTGGGTTCATTTCATGTTCATTTGATTAGTTTTGACGTGCAGTTTGCGATTATACAAAAAAAGTACAGTTGGTAATAAAAGCTTGTCACAAAAAAAATTGACCGAGATTTATCTCCTGTTATGTTGGGATTTGGAAAATTATTGTACTTTTTTGATTTAGAAGTGTTTGTTTCGGTTCCCCGTGTTTTGGCATAATTTTATTTATACGAATGTTTTATTTGCCCAAGTAGTCCAGTATCTTTCCGCATAATACTTAATTCGTTTACAGATAACATTGACTTTTTAAAATAATGTATGTATACACTTTATTGCACATAAAATCTTACAGATGCAGTACAAAAATCAATGGATAATTGTACAGTAAACCTTTAGTAACCTATTCTAAGTGAGTTTTTTTCTAAATGTTTTTAAACGGTTAAGCTAGAGGGCAATCATTTAGATTAAGTTAGCTTTTCTATGCAACTTTGCCTGCGTCAGAAATATACAAGCAAGCGAGTAGGCATACTCATACTAGTGAGCATACTCATACTAGTGAGCATACTCGTACTAAGAAGTACCTACCGCACGAGCATCGAAAAAATTGAAAACGTTACACGTATGTATATGGCATCATACGCGTTTCAAATTAACTACTATCAATGGAACATTTAACCGGGATTATAATGTCCAATGATTGTGCTGTGAATTTATTTTACCGAGTAAAAACTTCCAAAAATTACATATGAAAGAAACATGATGTTTCTTTATTTGTTTTTTTTAATGCAGGTAAATTACACCACATTTTAAGTTACATATATAGATACAAGAAATCAAAGTACATAGAAAAATATAGGTACTCACCTGTGGTCCAGACCGGTAATCGAACCCGCTAGGCCGGTGGGGCTGTATATGTAACTTCCAAACATTACAAACTTTCACATTTATTGAACGAGCGAGCGAAGCGCCTCCGTTTCGGCTTGGGCAAAAATGCTTTCGTATATCTGTCTGCCAGGATGTCCGGCTGTTCTCCTCAACAGGTCGCATTGCTTAACCAATTCTTAAGAAATTATGTGATCAGGTTTGATACCCATGTAGACTTTTTTGTCGTCGAATCTTTCAAAGTGATGGAACCATGGGGCTTAAAGACACAGGAGGTCTATAGTAATATTAGTAAGATTTTTACCTTCTAACAAGAAACAATGTATGTGAATTCGTACAGTCGCACAGCATAACTGTAGTGCCCGTACATTCACGCCTAGGTAATCACTATGTACCTAACCACAGTATCACTGGCTCAACATAGTTACCCATAGACTGACAGCTGACACTTACCTCGTCACTGATGTACATGAGACAATGTATATTATGTATCTAAGATACACAAACACTACAATAACGATGATAATTATTATTCTAATGCCTCACACGGTTCACGGTACTAACACATTGAGCGCCGGCTGACACAGACTCGGAACATTTTATCCGGCCCATCGGCTCACGGATGCAATGACCGGGAAACGCTCTCAGCGCCCGCCCGTGACGTCACATGTGTGACCCGAGTTGTGCACACTGCTATACATACTCGTACTTATTTAATAAGCATGTGATACCTATCTTAATCATAAATTAAAAAGTGACTTAAACATGATTAGCTAGCGAGGTAAACCGCAAGATAGATAGTCTGATTCCCTTTAGGAGTACTGACTATATAGTAAATAAGTATGTACCCTAAAGGTGCATCTATGCCGAAAGCAGCTATTTTTCATGAATAAAGTATCTTAAGACAGCAATTTGATTGAATGATTTTGAATTTTTTTGATCTAGTGTTACTTTATTCACTAGAAAACACCAGTTTTTTGCAATAAATATGCACCTTAAAACGTTAAAACACTCGTCTACTATTAAATCAACTAAAATAATTGAACTGTAGAACCAACGTGTCGTATTCGCACAGCTACAAAAAATAAGATGATATTATGCTAATGGCTCACACAGTATTATACTAACACACTGAGCGCCGGCGGACACAGACTTGGACCGGAACATTTTATCCGGCCCATCGGCTCACGGATGCAATGACCGGGAAACGCTCTCAGCGCCCGCCCGTGACGTCACATGTGTGACCCGAGTTGTGCACACCGCTATAATATATACCTTTACTTAACAATCATGTTATAAATAACCACATTTTTATTAAAAAAAAAACCCGACGGCGGTGCACTTTGAAACTGCATAAAATCCGCCATTTTGTTTATTTTTACGAACTTCATGCCCAGTGACACTCGCGCCATCAAGACGAATCTAATGATGTATCCTTTATCAAAATCGGATGTGCTGTTGAGTAGTTACGAGCGGACATAGGAACGGACAAACACATAACCCTCCTTTGGGCTTCGCCGCAGTCGGGCAATAAAATAAAGTGCCTAGTGCATGTTCAATGCATACATGCATTGAACACGCATGAACTGTGTCAAAGATTTTGTATGGTATGTAATATTATTGTTAAATTGACAATGTTATTAAACAATAAGTACGAGTGCGAAATTAATAATAAAACATGAGCCATTCGTGAGTTGCCAAATCGCGTTATAGTGTTGTCTTTTCGTAAAACAAACTCCAAATACGTTTTAATTATTTATTCCATGAACTGCACTTTACAAAATCCAGCAGCATAATAATCGAGAATACTGTTCTATTTTTAAAGTCGGGTAGTAAGTTACCGCCAAAAAGCCATATAATAAATGAAACCAAAAGGAGGTCAATCATTCCTGTGTTAACAAATAGATTTTATTGACTTCAAAAATTCATTAAATATAAATGTATAACAATAAGTATGATACCTATTGTTATACAATTGTATTTAATTATTAAAAAGCCGATACATTTGATTTTTTAAGATCGTTTTTCGTGCAGGAAACGATTTTTAGCACCTATGTTATAAATAAGTGTTTTGCAACATATAGGTCGCGACCTCATGGGGGATCCCAGAGCCTAGCACTGCAGGGGGTCGCGAGAATTGCGAAGCTTAGGCAACAAAAAAAATCAAATTGTTTTCGGATTGGATATTTGTACCGTAATAAAAGACAGGCTAGAAACAGTACTGGGTAGGGTAGGGTATGCCATGAAAAAGGTTAAAAAACACTGTTATAGGGAACGTGCAGGACGATGATGCTGCCAACTGGTGCCACCAATCTAAGTCTTGTACCGTCTCATGCCACCGGCCACGTTGACGGAAACGCCGTTAGGTAATTTATCGCGATGAAGGACGATTAACTTCAGTGTACGACTTAGTAATATTTGACATTGGCACTTTTGACAGGCATGATAGTTTCCTTTATTGTCCGCCCGTGTCTCTTTTGTCGTTTAGTGCTGCCACCTATAGTTTGTGCACGTTCCCTATAAACGACAGCGTTACTGTAACTTATTAAGTGCTACTATTATCAAACCGCGATTAGAATATGATTGAGCGCATATGTAATTTTTGAATGAGTACATGAAATTACATTGTCAATGGTAGAGTGTGCAGAGAAATGAAAATACTTATTTAAGTACGAGAAAGTTCTAAAGCTTGAAAAAAAACATAAAAACATGAATTATATTACGTACTTAAATAAAATAGAATTAATGTAATAATCATATTCAGGACCACCATCAAAAATTATTCCCTCATAACACTATCGTCTTCAGAGCTGTCTGTATCATCACCTGGTACAAAGAATATAAAATAGATAATTAGTGTGCTAAATAGTGTTAAATATTTACGTTCACATTTGACAGCATAGAAATAGTTTTCTGCAGTACCTATTATGTCGACAAATACTTCAGTAGGTACGAGGAATTTCCGAACTTTCTCTTTGTTTCACGTGGTCAACCTTTTTTTTCCAGTCGTTTTCGGTGATTGGAGCTAATTCCTCTAATGTCATAGCCTCAATCTTTACCACGATTTATATTGTTTACTATACAAATTTATTTTCGACACGATTCGGTCACGATTCGATAACATGAAAATTACGTGGAAAATAATGGCAGATTTGTCAAATTCTGTCCACGTTATAATTTTTTTTATAAAACAAATGACACGGCATTTACCGAGAACAAGTAGAGTTGTAAATCTATTATCTATAGGTATGACTTATAATTATATTTATTCATTGTATGTACTTTTGTGCTAACGGTGTTTCGGAATCGTACTCTAATCGCGGTTTGATATTAATTAATTCCCAACTCTCGACCCTACCGTTTCCCTACCTTTTTATCTGATTCAATATTTACGCTCGCAACTTGATTGATCAACGTTTTACCAAATGAAACAAATTCAATTTGCTCCAAATCCGAAAAAACTAAGGCATGGCAATTTACAAAAAGTCTCCCGTTTCTCATAATTGAATAATTGACCCTCCATTTTTACAAATTAAGTTATTCAAAAGAATATTTAATATCTTCTTTTTAGGCTAGTGATGAAAAAGGAAAAATGAATTTTCATCAAACTTCTATTTGCTTTTCTGGTTAGTGTCAGTCTGTCCGTTTCAAAGAACAAGTATTTTAATTTCTTCTTTAATAAATTTCGGCTCCAATGTTGGTCTGCAAAACGTATAATCCTGTTCTCTCATTTTACAAAGATTTAATCAAAACAGAGATGATTTGCTAACGAGTTTCAGGTCTTCTGTGATATATGACTATTTTCTGTTGCTTGACCATGTCGTATGAACTCAGTTCACAGAAATATATCGAGGAAAAAGTGTATGTACCTCGCGTGCTAAAAACCATTATTATCAGATTTGAATATCTGATAATAATGATATAAAACTTTTTTTTTCATTTCAATAAAATATAGACTGTTTAATGCATTACAGAACTATTCTAGACAGTTAAATTAAATACCACCACTAGACAATTAAATTAAATACCACCAAATAAAATGGAAAAATTATGTTTTCATGACTAAATTACACTTTTGGCGTCAAACGCCATGCGAAAAACGGTACACGCTTAGTTTCCATACAAATCGATATATTTCTGTGACTCATAGTCATCTGGGCGTTGCACAGTAAAAACACAGATATGTGATTTTCACCATCTTTTACAAAAAGTCTTATTAGGACTCGGAAAACCCCCGCCACCTGGTTAACGACAGTTCAAAAAGAACTGAAACAAGCGGATATCAACATTATCAACGCAGTTACCGCTCAAAATCGTCCGGAATGGAGAAAACGGACAAGGAGAGCCGACCCCAGATAATGGGAAAAGGCTTAGATAGATGATTACAAGAAGTCTTATAAATGGCTATTAGTTTCTGACTGCACCTTTAAACAGACTTCGCAAAATGAACGAGATTCTCTGGCCGACATTATTTTTAAATGTTACCAGGGAGCGCCGCTGTTTATAAAGCATTTTGTAAAATATGTTTTTATTTGAAAGGGTATAAATCCAGAATACTCCCATTTGGTTTTAAATCTAGCTATGATGATGGGATCCATAAAGAATTCAGGTTTCCTCCAATATTAAAGACACACGTACAATGTCTGTATAGCAATTTCAACATTTTTATTCATTATACATTGAATTCGGTTATTTCAGAAAAGTTATTACATACCACTACATATCACTACATAGTATATAATTAACCCTCCTTTGAGCTTCGCCGCAGTCGGGTAAAAATAAAATCGCTTCCCGCTGTCTATCCCTATCTATCCTTAGATCTTTAAAACTAGGCAACGGATTTTGATGCGGGTTTTTCAATAGATAGAGTGATTCAAGAGGAAGGTTTATATTTATAATACATGCATTTAGTATCAGTATTGCACCCGTGCGAAGCCGTGGCGGGTCGCTAGTACATAACAATATAACGTTCTGTGTACTCACACCGTGAGAGTGCAACCCTCCACACGGAGGGTCGAGTACTAATGAATAACTTATAGGTAAATATAAGCATGGGACGGCTTAGATTCCGGTTAAAACTTAACTCGGACAGTACCCATTGTTAAACTATTATGAGACGAATCTATCTCGATAAGTATTGATTTATGTACCTTTAATTCCGCCATTTTGGTACGGTTACGGTTATAAGTAAGTCAGTATTTGTTAAAAAATACTTGTGAAGGGCTGTCGAACAAAGAGTAGCAGTACTTTAAGAACAAAACATCAGTATAATAATTTAGTTAAACCTAAATTTTACACAGTTACTTAATATCTATTTCCTTTAGCGTAACATTTGCTTCTACACTGGGATTTCAAAGGTCTTTCCAGCGTTTTTAGGGTTCCATACCTCAAAAGGAAAAAACGGAACCCTTAGAGGATCACTCGTGTGTCTGTCTGTCACAGCCAATTTGCTCCGAAAGAACTGAACCGATTAAGTTAGGGCCTCCGCTAGCTGACGCGGATTACCCGGAACGGACGCCCGCGGAACGGGCGTCTAATAAGAAATTGTATGAACAGCGCTAAGTGAAGCGGACGTGGGTCCATACTTTTGCCCGCCCGCCGCGTGCGTCCGCGGCGGGCGTCCGCGCCAGCTAGCGGAGCCCCTTAAAGTTAGCAAACTATATCGTGTGACATATTAAATGAAAGGGCTCACTATGAGAATCTCAAATATATTTTAGGTGTTAATTTGTTGTGTTTTCATCAGCACACGACAAGGGAAAAGGTATCAAACCAGGGCTCGTGGAAGTATGGGGAGAAACGGAATAGTTTAAAAAAAAAACATAAAATACTATAAAAGGGAATAATGGAAAAGTTTGAGGCCATGTTTTACCTCAAACTTAATGAAAGAGTAAAGGGCAGAACTGGCATGGCTCTTATATAAGAGCGAGAAAAAATAGTAACATTATACAGAACGGACCACTAATACTCAACTGGCCATTCCTAATACAACTATTTTATCAATTGGACTCAACTTCATCCAATATAAAAGTTCCAGCGTAAACGGCTAAGTTCAGAGTCAACTATTAACATCGAGGTCGTGACTAAAAGTTGGGAGGATTCTATACGAAAGCCAGAAAGTAATCTAGCGGGGTTCAGTGACTGTGCAAACGATGAACTATGAAGCATTGTTCAGGCACAATAAAATAGCAGTAAATTTACTTCTTAAAAATGTATACGCGCAGCTTGTATGTGTGCGCGGCTTGTATGTGTGCGCGCCGTGAACGAACGCACTACAAGCAAAATTTTACGAATGCGTAAGAAGGCCCCAGCACGGATCGCACGTCTCAGTCTTTAAGAATAAAATAAAATAAAATAAAATAAAATAATTTATTTCTGTAAGTAGGCCCTCAAGGGCTCTTTTACATGTCTCATCTCTAATTCTTTTCTTTTCTCTTAAGGTATTTTCGTAAAGTTTGAAAGGAGTTAAAAGGCGATATTTAACGAGAATCACTCAGGATTATCATTTCAGTCTATGAAGTATAGTGATAAGTGTCAAAGGAGAAGGTTGGCAGATCAATATTTTGATTTTGATGTGCCAAATACTGTTAGCCAGAGGTAGTTTATGACTTAGCGATATGTGATATATGGAATGCAATAAAGCAAATTCTTAAAGCATTTAAGATTAATAAAACTTACATATACAACTACCTATACAGTTGTTCGTTTTTAAGTAGTCATCACCTCAATTTACGTTTCATAACAAAATCCTACACTTTGAAACCTCAAGTGGTCTTACGAATTTAGCCAAATTATTACTTACAAATCCATTTAACCTAAATCATAACCTTCGTAATGTTATTTGCAAACGTTAACTCACTGCGTTTTAATATCAAGCTTACCTTTGAACATGTTTTCCATTAGCAGGTAAATGATGAAATCTTTGGTTCCGTACACATAATTTACGGTCGCTATTACATGAAACCAGTACTCATACCCACGGGACGTCGGTATTATTACTCAGGTATATTGTACCGTAATGGAATGTGTGTACAGGGAATAGTTTTGATCAACGTACGAAAACGAACATAAAAAATTCCAGCCGCACCACTAAAACTGATTTTATATATATTCCAATCCACGCAATACGTCTAATTTTCTTTTATCTTTTGTTTCAGATTTGCCAACACTCGAAAAAATGAACAAGCCTCGCAAATGGGACTTCTTTGAAAAGATCTCGAGCAGAGGGTAATTTAGTCTTTATTTACCAACGAGATACTTTTTGAGGACAAAATTGCAAATATTTCTTCATTATAAGGAGGCTTTTTGTTTTTATTACAGGAAAATGGCGTACAAAAGGATAAACCGTCAGGAACTCACGGTTGCGTCTCAAGCGAAGAAATACCTGCGTTGTCTGCTTGTTAAATTTTCTGACACGAAAACGGTTTCGCAGTTCACCGTGCTCGTGAATAATGCTACGTGAATCAGCTGATCTGGCGATGTAGCTAGGGGCACGATGGGGCAGTCAGCGACGCACGAACTCACCAACTTCACCACCATCAGGAACGAAACGCTCTATGACGCGGACATCGACGTCTGCGCTGTTGCAGACGACCCCAAGTACCCGAGCAGCCTCGGCATCACGCTTGCTGTCCCAGAATGGGAAGCCATCTGCACGGCCATCGTGCTTACCCTCATAATAATCTCCACGATAGTCGGAAACATCTTGGTAATCCTAAGCGTGTTTACCTACAAACCCCTTCGAATCGTTCAAAATTTCTTCATCGTCTCTTTAGCGGTAGCGGATTTGACTGTAGCGATTCTAGTCCTGCCTCTAAATGTAGCGTATTCCATATTAGGACAATGGGTCTTCGGTATATACGTGTGCAAGATGTGGTTGACTTGCGATATAATGTGCTGCACTTCGTCCATTTTAAATCTGTGCGCAATCGCCCTAGACCGATACTGGGCTATCACAGACCCAATAAATTACGCACAAAAGAGGACTCTTGAAAGAGTTCTCTTTATGATTGGTATAGTGTGGGCGTTATCGCTGATTATTAGCTCTCCACCGCTGCTAGGGTGGAACGACTGGCCCGACGAATTCTTGCCCGACACCCCATGTCGCTTGACCTCGCAACCGGGCTTCGTCATATTTTCCTCGTCTGGCTCCTTTTATATACCACTAGTTATTATGACAGTAGTCTATTTCGAAATATACTTGGCAACAAAAAAAAGACTGAGGGATCGAGCTAAAGCTACTAAGATCAGCACGATATCTAGCGGGCGAAACAAATGCGCCCCTCGAGACTGCGACCATAACGACCAAGATTCAGTCAGCTCAGAGGCGAATCACAACGAGCACCCGGGCGTCACGCGCCTCATGTCAGATAGCGAAAAGAAGAAAACTTCCAAGAAGTCGAGTTCAAAAAAGAAGCCTAAACGGCGATACTGGGGCAAAGATGAAAAACCTCAAAACAAGTTGATGATCCCCATTTTATCAAACGAGAACTCAGTTACTGATATTGCCGATAATGAGAATAGAAACACGTCTTCGGAAAGTAATTCAAAAGAGACTCACGAAGACGAAGTGGAAGTGGTGGAACCGGTGACCAAAAAACCGCCGCAAAAGCCTCGGCTAACCCAACAGAACACAGTGTATCAATTTATAGAAGAGAAACAGCGGATCTCTTTAACGAGAGAACGTCGCGCGGCGCGCACTCTCGGCATCATAATGGGAGTTTTCGTCGTGTGCTGGCTCCCTTTCTTCGTCATCTACCTGGTCATACCGTTTTGCGCCAGCTGTTGCTTATCCAACAAATTCATCAACTTCATTACGTGGCTCGGATATATTAATTCCGCTTTAAACCCCTTAATATACACCATATTTAATATGGACTTTAGAAGGGCGTTTAAAAAGTTACTCTGTATAAAACCGTAGCAATTACGTTCGGTGCCAAAGACTGTACTAATAATTTTGTTGTAAGTATACGCTTATGATTTTCAAGGCCGCTGGTTTGCTCAAATTAATTAGTTTTATCATTCATTACAATAAAATTAGTGTTTACGTTAGTGTATACGTGGAATTCATAATAATAGTTCTTAATGTAAATACGATGAACGTTGGTACGGACTTATTTTTTTCTTGTACAGCAGTGTTAATAGTTAAATTAGGATTAAAGTTTGTGTCTTTAACGTATGTCGCTCTAAATTATAATTATACTAGAGTGTACATTATTACTCATTTACAGGTTTAAATTGTGCATAGCACAGGTAGTTGCTGTAAGAACCCGCTTCAATGTAAATACTTCGTGGTGAATTAAATATCGAATTTAAATTTAACGAATCTTTACATAATGTCAACGAATATGTTCTTATATAAAACGATTGTAAATACATATCTTTAAATTTGATTTAATCAATTTGGAAATGTGTCACAGTTATAAGTTATTTATTTTCTCGTTATTGTATACAAGTGATTACGCGATTTCGTTAAATCTGTAGATGTATGTTGTTTTTAAATGTATATCCCTTTAAAATAATTTGAGCCCGTATTTTGAAAGGGATATTAACAGCAGTTATTATTGTTTGGGATTTTAATAAAGTATTAATTGAAGTCGGTGTTTCATTAATCAGAATAAACAGTTTGGTATATCTTTTGAACCATTTTCTTTTATTTACATATGGTGAACCTTTTTTCCGGCTGCGCAAATGTATCCCAGAACTGAAAAAAACATTTTAATTTCCTTTAAAAGTCATCACTAAATTTTTGTTATCATCATATTTCCTCGAACCTAAGTCATCTACAAATTACCCGATGCAAAAACATAACACTCCTTTTTTGTGCAGTCGTGTAACAATATGTTGTAAATACTAAATTTTTGACCGCACTGCGCATTTTTCTGATAATATTTACAATCCCCACAACATGTTTTTATCATTTTAAAGTCGTTAGTCGTTGGCAGCTGCGTCGAATCGTTTCATAACACACTCATAACACTTTGTCAAAGTTACAGCTATATAAAATACTTCAATATACCTTTTTAGGTCATATTTATCAAACTGGAATCTGAGCTAACCACAAAAGCGGCATAAAACGGTCGTAAACACATTTTTATTTGCAAAAAAAAGAATTAGACTTTCATCGCATGGCTCGGTAATCCAAGTATACTGATACACGAATAGGCATAAGGTCATGAGCGTATACGTGGTTTTAATTAGAAACTAAAAGATTCCAGCGGCTGTGTTGCAAAATTTAAAAGTTATAATCCTAAATTCTGCTATACTGTAAAAGTATGCTGTAAATAACCATTTGAACGATGTAGATGTCACCACCAACTAGCTTAATTAGCAATTTGGTTACCTGCCTAGCCTTTTCATTAAACGGCGCCATTTAGCTAAGTGCCTGGATGAACATCGGGCCGTCTAGCCCTTCTATCAAACGTCACAACATTAAATAACCCGCCTAGCCGAGTCCGTCAAATTTTAGTTGTATAAATATATTCTGTCCTAGAACCTGATTAGCGCATAGCCTGATTAGGTAGTTAACTAAATGGCGCCGTTTAGAGAAAAGGCTAGACAGCAGTGGCGTGGCGTCCGAGGAACTCGATTCCTACCGGCTTGCCTAATATCAGGCATTTGAGCACCTTATTCTACAGCTCTTATGGAAAATGTATGCCAAATCTGCACCGGCTTGCCCAACAATATATCTTTACGCCACGCCACTGCTAGACAGTTAACCAAATGGCTAATTAAACCAGTTGGCTGTGACATAGACGAAGATAACCAAATCGGTTAAATAAAAAAAACCTAAATAATGGGTATTAAATACTCCGGTCATTTCAGTGGCATTGCCTTCAGTGGCATCATTGATGTCCTGGGAGATTTGCATTCTGATATTTTCAGATATCTGGTAGACATCAAGGTTGTCTCCCAACTATTCGAAAATATCCACTGAGTTGAAATAACACTGAGTTGTATACATATTCGGAATCAGTGACATTTACCGATTCCGAATATGTATAGAACTCAGTGTCGAAAAAAAATTTAGTTGTGCCCTTTTGCGTTATGGCGGCAGAATCGTGCAAATATCCTAAGACTAATGTCTTTAATGCTACTGAAATCGCTGGAGTAATGTCATAATAATCATCATTTGATGATATTCAACTATACCTGGGTGGATTTCAGAGCGTTTCAATCGCCGTCATCACCAAACTCGAAATTTCAACGATTCTCTTTATGAATGTGTCTCATTATATATTATTAATTATTAATAACATCCGAAAATGGTATATACTTTTTTCATGTTGATCAAAATTATGTAATTTAAAAAAAAAATGTCATCATAATATCGGGGTTGGTGATGACGGCGGTTGAAACGCTGTGAAATCCACCCGCCTGTACAAATAACGGTTGAAATTGGTTTACCATTTGGTGTGATGGCTACGATCACGCCCACATACAAACGAAACCCTGTTAACTGACCACCCATAGACTTAAACACGTTGCAATACAGTTGACATTCGTTTACAAATGTACAGTTAACAGTGTGTCCGATTGTACACACAAACATAAAACCAATACTCAATCAATAATAACCAATCTCATTTATTTCCATCAAAATATCATCTATGTACAGACATGTCGCTGCCACAAGTGTATAATATTATCAGACATTATAGAAGAATCCCGACTGTGAACTCTAAACTTAATTCAGTTATATGTGATATCTCTGGTACTTTAGATAGAGAACAATCTTACGCCTACCAAGATATTATCATAGACGCCGCGTAGACCTCTGTAATAGACATTGCCGTTTGCAATATATCGAGATATCGTTATATCTCGGAGGCATTTTGTAGCGATAACACATTCAGGATTACCTTTTGAGGCTGGAGAGGATCAGATGGCAGTTACCTACTTGCAAAGGAGCGAGATAAGTATAAGATATTGGTTATGAAATGTTATAAAAAAGGAGATGCCTAGTAACGATGTTTATAGTGAAGCTAAAATTGTATTTTTTTTTATGTCTAGCACACGGTTTATCCCGTAAGAGATATATATTTTTATGCCACACCTGGTCAAAAAGTGGCTTTTACTGCACGCTACGCGTACGGAAAAAGCCGCTTTCTGGTCAAGTGTAGACATAAAATGATATAAACAAGAGGTAATAAAGAAAGCCCTTGATCGCATATTTACGTCCCTTGCCTGCAGCTTGGGCCGCAAACATCTGCGATCTCGGCCTTTCATTGTTGTACCACCCTAGTTTGTGTAATGTACTATTTCATCTTTGTTTTCATTAATACGAGTATAAGTGACTTACGGGCTGATGATGATGAGTATAATTGAATACCATAAAAGCTGATGTTCCTGTTCACTCAACTATGGTCCCGTTACTGTCCGAAGGGAACTATTTACCGGGATATAAGTATCCTACGTTTCAATCCAGAACTTGGTCTACTCGCATGCCAAATTTCAGCTAAATACATCCAGTTGTTACCCCGCTATTCAGTAACAAACATCGAAATATCTAAACATCCAAACATCTTTACAAATTTTCATAATATTAGTGTGATTTAATAAGTTACGTTTTAAAAAGATAACTACAACAAATTATCTCTTAAGTAAACAAATTCTATGAAATTTGAGAAAATTATTAAGGAGATGGCACACGGTGACTGTTTGTAGCGATGCAGTCGTCATTCAGCCGCGATGCTGTCGCTGGTCGTATACCCTTGCACACATAAATACGATTCTGCATCGCTGCTATCGCGATACAGCATCGCTACAGTCGCGATACAGACGCGATGCAACATCGATGCAGTCGCGGTACAGTCGCCCTACAGCATCGTGGCAGTCACCTCTTTGTCGTAGGGAGGGGCACCCTAGGGCCTGATAGTTGGAGTAAGATAAGGTGATTTTTGGAAATAAAGAATGTTGTGATTTATTTTTAAGTGAGTGACCAAATTAAATGGAGTTTGTAATACTATCTAGCAGTTTCAAATATTGGATAAAATTGTTACTAACACCAAGTTAACCGAATTTTAGAGAACCACCCATTTGAGATTCTCACAGTGAGCTCTTTCATTTAACATGTCACACGATATAGTTTGCTAACTTTTTTTTATTTTCTAATTGACCCCCCAAAAGTGGCCCCCATAATTAAAATTCATATATTTCCGTGACACGTCCGTGTTTGGGTCATTAACCTTAGTATATGTACCAAATTTCAACTCAATCGGTTCAGTACTTTCGGAGCAAATTGGCTGTGACAGACAGACACATCAGTGATCCCATAAGGGTTCCGTTTTTTCCTTTTGAGGTACGGAACTCTAAAAGTTAGGTGCTAACTCTACTCTTTACTTTTTATGTAGAACAGCCGGGTATAATTTCTTTAATTATTGTTTGTTGTTCAAATACATGCAATACATGATAGTTAAAACTGACAGTTCGATTTAATTGATCTCATCTATCAGCCTTATGTGTAATAAACCAATAATGTATAAATAACGTCATGTTTTATAAATATTTCAAAATTTCGCGAGAGAGAGAAGCTCGAGAAATCCTGGCAGAGAATTCTCGTGCCTCGTGAAATAGAAGAGGTCGAGAAACCAGAAATATAAGAAAGATAGTATTCAATTTAGCAACTTTTATTTATAGTTTCATGCTCACTTTGGAGAACTAGATTCACCTTGAAAGTTTAAATTCATATACATAGTATTTACACTCGATATAAAGTATCAAATAGTTGCATCATGGACTGCTGTTCCTCGGTGAGGCCGGACACGGCGTACGAGGCGCCGGCGATGTGCTGGTAGCGCAGCGGGCGCGCCGCCGCCGGCCACCACGAGCTGTTGCCGCGTGTGCCACACGTCGGGGTGCTGCAAGTAACAAGCCGTTAGTTGGTCACATTGTTACACCTACTCACACTCATACACGTGGACGATTCCAAGGAAGCACGTTTACCTGCAGCGGACGAAGTTACTGACAATAGTCGTCATCCAATCTTTAACGCTCCTGTCGCTAGTGTTCAGGGTGGTATTTTGAAGAACCGAGCTCGTACGTAGCACGTAAGAGAGATCGTCAGTATGCCCGGCGCCCGTGTAATTTAACCCGAACGCTTGTTTAGCTGGGGTGAAATCGCTGCTGTATGAGAATTGGTACAAGTACACCGGTGCACCGCCTGTGGTCGCTCTGTTTTGCGCCAATTTAATTGCAGGATACGTGAACGTAGATTCTGTATAAGATGTTATGTATTTATTCAGTGTCGGTGGTCCATTGAAGTACCTTTTTATCATTTGCTTAGCGGCTGCTTTCCTCTCTTCTTCGGTGCTCGAAAAAAGTAATTTTTTCGGTAAAATAGCAGTGGCATTTTTTGAAATATGGTCAATGATTTTCATGTGTTCGAATCTACGCCTTAATGCCTCGCCCTCGACGTTCGTACTTCCTACCATAAGCGGGTAGCTTCTCCCTCTTCCGCGAGCTACCAGTACATCCGGATCTTCATCGAGGATTCTTATCACTCCATCGATTTGCGATTCTACCACCGGGTAAAAAGCGGCGAATTCTGATGTATCTAAAAGCTTAGTGTTGGCGTCGACGATAGTCTCGTATGGCAATTCATTTAATTTCCTGTGAGCTTCTACAGCGTCAGTGCTATTGATGCCTAAATACTTCAAAAAATCTCTTGTGGCGTGCTGCGCGTAGCTTGGCAAAGTTGAGTAATAACCAGAGCCCGAAGTACCGCTCATTAAAATAACTCTGTAATTTAAAATTGAAGATATTTTAATAAGTTCATCATGTCATAAATAAATTATAATGAAAGAAAGGGGTTTCTGCGTCATACCATATGAAATGAAATGAAATTAAATAATTTATTTCTACAAGTAGGCCTCAAGGGCTCTTTCACATGTCTGATTCTTTTGGCGCGCATATGACATGAGAATTTACATTTCCTATCCTTACTTTGCAAATAACCCTTGTGTAGCTTCAGAAAGCGATAGTATATGTGCAGCGGACGCTCCCGCACTTTGGCCCATGAGCGTGACTCGGGCGGGGTCTCCGCCGAAGGCCCGTATGTTGGTCTGCACCCACTGCAGCGCCGCCACAATGTCGCGCAGTCCCGCGTTCCCCGGGACACGGGTGGAGTTCAGCGAGAGGAACCCGAACAGTCCCAACCTGAGTAAATCATCCAACAATAATAAATAGTTCGCTCCAAAAAAGTTAAATCTTTTCAAATATTGAGCCTCTTTTACCTGTGATTGATGTTGATGAGGACAATATTCTGGTCCATCATATATTCCGGTCCATTAACGTCGCTGTTGCCTGAACCGATTTGGAACAATCCTCCATGCACGAAGACGAGCACGGGCAGGCAGGCGGCGCCAGAGCACTCCTTGCCGCTCACCGGTAACGCCGCCGCCGGGACATGCACGTTGATGTAGAGACAATCCTCGCTCATCATGCTCGGCTGCAATATCGGACCGTAGGGGTCATCGGTTTGAGGGCAACCGGGAGCGTCGATCGATGCATCCAAGTACCCGTCCCACGACTCCAATGGTTGAGGTGCCTGTAAGATTTTGTTTTATTAATATTGCGTGCAGAGCACCGCGGGGAATTTGCAGAAGTGGGGCTCATTACCACAAAGCGCAGCTCTCCGAGTGGCGGGCGCGCGTAGGGCACGCCGCGGAAGCTGGCGTAAAGGGCGCCGTTGTAGCTGACGCGCGTGACGCCGCACACCGAGCCAGCCCTCGTCAGTGCGGGCACCGCACATGATGAATCCTCTTTCATAATTCGCCCCCTTCCAAATCCTGTGAATAAACAGTCATGTCTGAATACTACAGTTTGCAAGAGTACAGGGTGAGTATTTGAGTAAGACTATATCCTCAAAGTCAACTTAAGTAAACGTTCTGGGTTTTTTTTTCGTAACTACGTATGTTGGACAGAGTACATCACTTTCACTTATAAAGTTCAGCGAGCTGAGAATGTTTTAACCTTGTAACCCAAAATGTAGGCCTCTTTAATTCCATTTTGGCGGAGCCCCACTCAAAGGTCGCCAAGTTTGTATACGGTTTTTTTAAAGCATAGTGTACAAATTTGGTAATCTTTTTGTTTATTTTTAGGTATTGATGTAAATTTTTTATTGTATTTTTGCTTTGAAGATTGTACGGTAGAGGCTTAACGGAGCTGGCATAGTCAGTCTGGCAAAAGCTCCCTAAAAATAAAGATTAAAAAAAAAACCTTGTAACATTTTAAATAATCAATTAAAAACTTACCGGGTTGCGTTTGTTCATTGCAAATAGCGCTGCTGATTATACACAGGCTCAAAAACGTTGTGACAACGTTGCACATGATCTCACTAAATCTTAGTACAGCTAAAATTAGAATAAGATCAGGTTAAGTAAAGGCAGCAAACAACATTGGCAGTTCAATATTATTACAAGACTACCTATTAAGGCAACTTACCGAATAAGCACCGGTGAAACACTGCGCTTGCTGCCATGCCTTGCGTTTTCGGGCATGCATAAATGCATGCAGGCACTATTTGACTGTGACGTTTCATGTGCGCACTTGACAAAAACACCTGTTTAATGTTTACTCTGGCGACGATTTTACATTGTATTAATTGAAAAAAATATCCGGTACAAATTATTTATGAGGATGTTTTGTTATAGTATGGAAGGCACGGGCGATTCATCTGATTTTCTCATGAAAATGCTCTATTTCTTCATTATTCCGGGCTACTGCCAATGACAAATGTCAACGTCTGGCACCTCGGAGTGGTTGCGTTTGCCCAGGAGAGGACCATATACCTGCAAAAAATCCCGGAAAAATATCTGAGCGTCTCAAGAGTAGTTTTGGGTTTAATCTTTTTTTTATATTTTGTTTTTGACGACCGGTTTAGCCTAGTGGTTAGTGACTCTGCCTACGAAGCTGACGGTCCTGGGTTCGAATCCCGGTAAGAGCAAATATTATCTCACCGTCAAATTCAGTCCGTTCCGGAATACAATAGAAATAATCGGTAATAGAATCGGCTTTTCGCGTGCTAATCGATGCTTTTGAATCGGTGTCGCGCGGTTTTATGTTTACCATCTCTAATTTACACTTTTAATTTTTATTTTAGGCTTTTATTTTAGATGTACCTATATTGTTTCTATTTTAGGGTTTTAATTTAGTATTTAATTGAATTTGTAAGTTTGAAGTTTATTGTAAAGTATATTAGTTATCTTTCACTGAATACATAACATTTACACTCTTGTCGTCAAACGTCAAACGCAAAATCTTATATACTTGGTTGCCATACAAATCGACGAACCATTTTCTTCTATCTCAATATAATTCTGTGTTAGCACATATAATGTACGGTATGTCATTTATAGTATGTCAATTTTTTATCCTAGTCAAGTAGTACTAGTAATTCACTTGAATTTGACTACTTTAGGTTAACATTTCTAACATTTTAGTATCTGGTATGATTTGATTATTAATAAAATTTCAATCAATAATTTAATCAAAACCTGTAGGATTTATAAAATTGCAATTATTTTCGCTGTCTGTTTTAAATTTGGCCGTGCTTCTTAACAAGGATTTACAAAATGCGTCATTAAGATATTAAATATTCAGACAAATTTATACCCAAGAAAAGGCAAATAAGCAATTCGTCTGCCATTAAATTTTCCGTCTCGAAAGTAAATATAAAAGTGATATTTTGGCGAAATCCGTCGGTTCTTGTTCAATTTTATGCTGACTAAAATGATTATACAGGGCGTCCCAAGACTAGTATGCGACATGAAGGGAAAGTACCTCAAATGTTGTAGATAGGATATTTTAAAAAGAGACCTTATTTTATTTTTGAAAGTAATACTGCATTCAAAGATTTTCTAAAAATTGCTTTATCTGGGAATCGAACCGACTCAAATGTGAAAAAAAAACTATTTTACGATAGCGACCGAAACGGTTACTCATTGGGATTATTTTTTCTTAAATAACACAGCATCTTAAACAAAAGGAAGATACATTTGAAATAATACGTATTGCCTGGTATCGAAAACGATTTTTTCAAAAATGTTAAAATTAAGTGTAAATTATTTTTTTAAATAAAGCCTCCTTTTAGCCTTCTGGGCTGCCCTCGCGCATTAGGCTGATTTAAAAGGCTCACTTCTCACGAAAGCCTAAAAACTGTGTCCGTCCAGATAGCGTACACCGTAAAGATATTCAGAACCTGATGCAGCAAATAAATAGTACCCAAATAGTGCCGAGGAAATACCTAGGTGAAACAAATAGTACCCTTAAACTTTTTGAAATATAAGGCCTGTTCACGGTGTACGCTACCGGGCGTCAAGCTGGCGTACACCGTTTGTATCTCTGGGACGGCTTTGTTTTTTGGAAACGCTTTATATACCAAAAAATAGTACCCAAATAGTACCCTAGGGCCCTAAAATTTCATTTCTCAAGCTATCGTAGAAGCCGCGATATTCCATGACTTAAGAGGAAACAGGAGGGCAGTTTTTCCATACAAATGTAGTCCCTTGTTTCCTCCCTGGATAATGCCAGTAGAGCAATCATTTTTTGTCCAAAAATCTATGGCTACTATTGATATGTTCCTATGTTTTCCTTTTTACGATAAATTGATTCTCAAAAGAGATATTAACCTTCAAAAACCTAAAAAAAATGCCAGATTTTCCGCTGTGTTCACACATCCAGAAAACAAATTTGACTAGATTATTAAAAAAAAGGGAAACATAGGAACACGGCCAAAGCCTTTCTTTAATGTTTAATGAAAAAATTAGTTAAATAGGTTTAGTTTTGGGGAAGAAATCAGGGGACTACGAAACGTTGTCTTCATGAAATTTTAAAAGGTATTTTCGGTCCAAGCTGCAGTTGTCTCTATCGCGCTCTGCGGGTGAGAGGCGGGCAGTGCGGGATAGCAAGACATTTTACAAATACCTAATTTTCAATTCTCTCGAAGGGTGTATAAAATTTCACACCGTCAAGCTGGCGTACCCGGGAATTTCTTATTCGCTAGGTGCAAAGTACTAGGTGGGGGTAACATAATCTATCGCAGCGCGCGTCATGGCAAAAACAGGAACTTTCAGCAGACCAGCTGTCACTTTTTACTAGCGAAATTTACGTTTTTAGTTGGCAAAGTGCCTTGCAGCAAAAGCCACAAAACACAAAAAAAAAAGTCCGCGGTATTTGTAACCGCTAGTTGGCGCTGTCATCGCGCACTCAGCGAATAGAAAGAGCTCACGATATCTACAACGACAACGACACACCAATTCATAGCGACTGGTTGTTATCGAATAAACCGATCCAAACGTAATATTTCCTTCATCATTTTTTTCTGCGTGAATAAAAGTCAAGGTAAGAACTATTCCACAATGTAAGGGTAAAGGTAAATTCTGCACGGCGGCACATTTTGTGTACGCGCGAGTGGATCCAGAACGCTGATGGTGAAATACGACGAAGTGTGTATCGAGGACATTTTCCTAAGCGTTCTGTTGGCAAACTTTAGCAGGGCAAGTGTTTATTGATTTAGATAAAGCACTTTATGGGGTACTTCAAGAAACGAGTAAATACTTCTCAAAGATCGGCATCGTATAGGTAACACCTCTGGTGTTGTAGATATCAATGAGCGACATTGATTGCTTTCCATCAGGCAGCTCTTCTACTCGTTTGCCACTTATTACATAAAAAAATTTTGAAAAGAACTATACTTATATAGTTCAAACTAAAATATTAGTACATTACACAACTAGGGTGGATTACCACCCTAATTAACAAAGAAAGGCCGGAATCGTAGAAGTTTGCAGCCTGAGCTGCAAGCGAGGGACGTAAATATGCGATCGAGGGCTTTCTTTATTACCTCCCGTGTTGTGTACATCATTTTATGTCTACATCTGGCCAGAAAGTGGCTTTTTCCGTACGCGCAGCGTGCGGAAAAAGCCACTTTATGGCCAGGGGTGGCATAAATAAATAAAATAAATGAATATTAGGGGGCAATCTTACACAAATCGAACTAGTCCCATAGTAAGCTCAGTAAGGCTTGTGTTATGGATAATAGACGACGATATATTTAATAAATACAAACACTTGAATACATAGAAAACATCCAAGACTAATAAACAAATATCATCACACAAATAATATTTGCTCTTACCGGGATTCGAACCCAGGACCGTCAGCTTCGTAGGCAGAGTCACAGAAGTTAATTACAGAGGTCGTTAAATTATATCAAGATAAATAGTACATTACACAACTAGGGTGGTAATACAAAGAAAGGCCGAGATCGCAGATGTTTGCGATGTTTGCGGCCCGAGCTGCAAGCGAGGGACGTAAATATGCGATCAAGGGTTTTCTTTATTACCTCCCGTGTTGTGTACGTCATTTTATGTCTACACTTGGCCAGAAAGCGGCTTTTTCCGTACGCGCAGCGTGCGAAATAAGCTACTTTATGGCCAGGAGTGGCATAAAAAATAATATAAGACAGCAGGCGGTCTTTCCGGACGGACGAAACGCACCAGACCCGACCGTCTCTCTCTATCGCATAAGGCGTTCTCTTTCTGGTCACTGGCTAAGCCCCTTCGGAGAGGCTATATTGGGTTCTAATACCCACGCGGCGAAATCGCAGAGTGAGCCACTCCTGCTTTGAGTAGCGGAAAAGATGTAAGTGACAACAGAATAGTAGGTGGTCCAAAACTGATAGATATGTGGGTCATACATGATTTATAGTCTAACATGAAAAATGAATATCTATGGTATCTGAAATTATAGCCTGAAAAATAACACTCACTTTCTCGCTCGGTCACAATGTTTATTTGATGGCTCGTACAGATTTGCGTTATGAGTCAAAAACTCAATAACTTCGAAGATAATAGGTGGAATGGTATTTTTTAACGTTTTTCGTCCTCAATCAAAAAGTACATGATTAAGAAAAAAAATAAAAATGCCCAACTTTAAATTATCGACCCCCTTTAAAAAAAATAAAAAGTTTTAAGTTTTTTATTATACTGTACAATGCAGTCGTAAAACTATTCCAAATTTCAAATCGATAGCAGCAGTAGTTCCTGAGATATCTGGTTGTGACAGCCGGACAGACAGACAGACAGAGTCGCACCATAAGGGTTCCTTTTTTACCATTTTGATACGGAACCCTAACAACAAATGCCAAAAATCATAATATTTTTCGTGCTACTCAATTTGTGTAATTTTATTTCGCAAAAATATTCTATAAATAAAAGATAAAGCATACTATTCTCATAATAAATCGTTATTCTTTGAGCGAAACTAAATTCCACTAAAGGGTTATTCTTCAAAAATATGTCTGCGACTCATTCCTCTTTCTCTATTTAGTATTAAAAAGGGCCAGAGGAATGAGATCACCGCAGACATATTTCTGAAGAATAACCCGAAAGTGGAAACTGTATCCCATTGTAACATAAGTACCTTACGATTTAGGCGCCTACTATTTTCTAGCCGTTGAATAATGTAACTCTTTCTTTATTGTATTAATGTTGTTGAATCCTTTGCTTGATATTTAGTTTCAATTTACTATCTGAAAAATGGTAAAAAGAAATAAATCCTAAAAGTAATACCGTTAGGTCGGGGTACTTTCGCCCTGGGGGTAACTTTGGCCATAGGGATTATCTCGATTCAGGTTTTATTATTGCATTTCGGCCATTCTCACGAAGTACGAGTATGTCTGCGGTCACCTAATTACCGCGACGCTGTTTTCATACTAAATGTACGGAGACGCGGTAATTAGACGCAGTCATACTTCGTGAGAATGGCCGATTTAAATTACAGTACATTGCTCTGTGGTTTGTTTTAGCTGACTGTTTACTGTTTTTATGTTTATTATCAGACCTTATAGATTTGAGATATGTGATTTACAAGGTGGGCACAGTTACCCTACATTTGGCCAAAGTACCTATTTTTTTTTTTGTGGACCGTATTTTCTATTACACAACTATCGATATCGATAAAAAATGTTTCCAACTCAAGTTTGATTGTGACAGTCTTTTGTTTTGCCGTGAAAATTCCGGCCTCTCCTCATTAGCCCATACTCCTGTAGTCCTCGTGTAAAGGTCGCATCTTTCGTGACGCAAGGGCGTCGTACTCCGTCAAACGTTCTGCCATAGATTTCGTCAAATTGCCAATAACTCAAGACTATTACATTTTATAGCCACATAAATGACTGACAGGTACGTCTTTCTAGAAAATTCTGATTCAGACTTTATATAGATTTTAGGGCCGCGATTGACATGTCAAAGGAAAATCTTTTTCAAGGCTGGTAGTTTATTTGGGTATAAAAATATTTACTTTCGGGTTGATTTGGAATTTTCGTAAATACATGTAATATGAATATGGAACAGTAGGTTAAGCCTCGCCATCCAACGGGGTAACGCTCCTAGCCTCCTGGGCATCACTTCAACAGAAAATACCCTGGGGAGCACTTTTTATTTATAGATTACCTACTCTTAGGTCAAGTTATTTTGTTTATAAAGCTTGCTCATTTTCAAATTTATGTAAATAGTTTCTTTTTCCGCCTAGCTTAAATAATTACTTTCACTTGTTTTTTTTTTTATTACTTTATATTTTATAACGCATCGTCATATGTCAATTGTCGAGTAAATGTCATGTGAATAACGTATCGCTCTAAATGATGTATTGAAAAACAATATTTTCATGTGAATAAATGTTAAATATAATTTGTATAAAATAGTAATATTGACACTCACATAAAACTGAAAAGATTAAAATAATTGGAACAGTTATTTTATTTACGCGATTTTCATTATTTTTTTTTAAATCGGTGAGTTGTTATAGAAACCAACACTTACGGTTTCCTGAAAAAAATAACATTCCATAAATAGTATATCAGTGTGGTGGGGATAACGACCACGAATCGGTGAGCTCCCGCTATAAATTATATTTAAACGTAAACATGGCAAATGTAGCCCCGGAAGTGCTAGAAAATATCGATACCTTTGGGTTCAATTGGCGTAAAGGACATTTTGGCGAAAATGAGTTATATATACAGTTTTGTTCAGAATTTCAAGCTCTACCGATCTGTGTAGTTAAAATTTCGATATCTTTAAAAAAAGTGCCTTTACGACCCAGTTTTTATTCATCCTGTTTGCAAAACTAGCTCAGGTTAAGGGACGTAAGTGTCAAGTTATAAAATACGAATTAAAAGGTGTATCGTAAAGTACGCCGGTAAATATGAATACTGTCGTATATGACCTATTTTTTTCTTGTTGTCCTTTAAGCCCTTCATTTCTCATGATTACTTTCCATAAGCGCATAGTCGAGGTGGGCGTTAAGGACATGTTTTCTTTTACTTGTCCTTTATGACCTGCTTTTAAATTATAATACCGTAATTTGATAAACCGAATAGGGTTGTAAAGGGCAGGTATTATTTTACTTGTCCTTTACGACCTGCTTAAAAAAATATTACACCATTATTTGATAGAATTAAGGAGGTTGTAAAGGGCATGTATTCTTTTACACGTCCTTTACGACCTGCCTTCAAATTATTATACTAGTTTACATACCGTAATTTGATAAATCGAACAGGGCTGTAAAGGGCAAGTAGTCTTTTATTTGTCCTTTAAGACCTGCCTTAAATCTAATTATAGCACATTTTTTAAAGAAGAGCAGGGTTGTATAGGGATTAGCCTTTATTTTTGGCATTTACTGCCACAAATGTGTGTCTAAATTCTGAAATAAAAGCAATTTACGTAATCGTAAAGGTCTAAACTAAAACCTTTAATTGGGTTCAATTGGCGTAAAGGACAAACGCTGGTTTTGAGGAGAAGCGAAAAACAGTTTTATTTTACAAAAAATGGCTACAGTATTTTGGTTTCTCGACCTATACTTTCGACATGTATATGAAAAATATTTGAAATGCCCGTATCTTTAACCTGTGATGGCAGTTCTAGCTGTAAACAATGTATTATGGAAGTTAGATGTCCTTTACAACTGGTAAAAATGCTATCAATGTCATTTACACCCGTGACTTTTTTAGACATTTGGAAATGATGGGGTTGTAAATGACAGTCTCAGATGACTTTGTTCCAATTTCGGGGCGTAAAGTTAACAGCTATGTAATAAAAATTGACAGTGTTCAACTTAGTTTTCCTTAAAGAGACTTGAAAAATGTAGAAAAAGATGATGAATTCATTATTTTTCATACTATTATACTTATTGTTTACATTAACAGTGTTTTACTCACTACGTACTCGTCCTAATGATTGACATCCTAATGTCGATAATCATTAGCCACTATGTCACTTCCATTATTATGATTTAGTGCTATTGGAAGAGAGTAAAACACTAGTAGGACATTATTAAGTTGTTAAGTTTATTTTGTAATGTGATATGTATGTTAGTTTGTAAGGTATTTATCTATGGGCCTTTGATGCCTGAAATAAATAAATAATTATTTGTATGTCTTTCCCGTACACGAGACAATGGTGTCCCGGCCCTTTGGGAGGCGTGCGCGGAGCCGGAGCAAACGCGTAGAGGCCTTTTCGACAATTTAATGAAAGGCAAAGTGTACACCCAGCGGAGCTGTCCCTGCCCGTGTCATGGGACGCACGCAGAGACAGCCCCCGCCAGATGCAAGGACTATTGTTGATTGATGGAATCTAACCTCTACTGGGCTATGGCGGTGGAAATATGGACTAAATACTGGGTTATGGATTGAGACATGACGGCGCCTGTCAGGAAAAGTGTCTCGTGGCTTTCGTGGCACTGACAGACCGTGACTTGCCCTCCGCTGATGGGCCACTGTTAAATAAATAGCAACATTATGAGCAATGGCCTAGCTAGGGGCAACACCGGTGCCGAGGGCTGCAGGGTGTCGAGAGGTGTGCTGCGCTTTCTCCGAGGGTACTCGCGGCATTATGCCTTTTAACACTTCCACGCCTGGAGCATATAGCTCTCGCGACTCCACTCTGGACGGCCGGTTAAGGCAAGCCAGAGGCGGAGGTCCTTACACTCTTACCCATGAACCCTCCCTAAGGACCCCAGGAGCACTCGGGTACGTGGGGTCGCTACTCCCCAACAGCTCGCCACAAGCTGCCCTGCGTTAAAATGTCAATTCACTACCCAAATGATCCCACCACCCTCGCCAACTGTACTCTGTAGTAGCGTCACTTACTGACCGCGCATACAATTTATGTGACGAGGATCATTTGGGTAGTGAATTGACACATTTAAAGAACGTTCTACAGAGAAATGGTTATAATGGGCGGATTATACCACCTAGACGCACCGTTTTGCCTAAGCACCTGGACTATAAAGTTGAACGACAACCGGCGTACCTACCATAAATGTAAAGGGAGTGACAGATAAAGTTGCCAATATTTTAAAGAAGTTCTTGGTGAAGACTGTCTTCACTCCCCACAGAAAACTGGCACAATATCTACGTACGCCAAGGGACCGTTTTCCGCTTGAATGCCCAGGTATTTACAAAATTGACTGCAGCTGTGGTAGCTCTTACATAGGTCAGAATAAGCGCACTATCTCATGCCGTATAAAGGAGCACATCCGAATGTTTAAAAACAACGAACTTCGGAAATCGGCAATCGCTGAACATCTTCTGAACGCGGAAACGAATCATTGGATTGAGTTGCACAACCCGTAGATCCTCTCGCTCGACAGAAAAACACTATATACCCAGAATGCCTAAGGAAGCTATCAAAATCCTCAAGTATAAAAATTTCAACCGGGAAGACGGGTTTCAACTGTCGAGCATCTGGTATCCAGTGATCCGTAAGTTCTCCTAGGGAAAAAATACATGTTCAGGAGTAAATACGCGAAGTGATACTGTAAGTGTTGTGTGTCGTGAACGTGATCGAGTTCCAAGTGAGAATGCGGACGGTAGTAGTATGAATAACGCGCGGACAAAGCGAACCCTAAAGAAGGTAGAGTAGATCGCTATGGTGTGTGGGTAGACTACAACTAAAAACTCGCTGCATGTCAGTTACTCCGTGATAATGGCGCTTGCAACAGTGCCGAAATATCGGGAACTCACAAAAACAAACAACCATGGTAAATATCCCGTCGTTAATAGTAGTTATTATGCCTAGCTGAATTTATCATCTTTTTATACATTTTTCAAGTCTCTTTAAGGTAAACTAAGTTGAAAACTGTCAATTTTTATTACATAGCTGTTAACTTTACGCCCCAAAATTGGAACAAAGTCATCTGAGATTGTCATTTACAACCCCATCATTTCCAAATGCCCAAAAAAGTCACGGGTGTAAATGACATTGATAACATTTTTACCAGTTGTAAAGGACATCTAACTTCCATAATACATTGTTTACAGCTAGAACTACCATCACAGGTTAAAGATACGGGCATTTCAAATATTTTTCATATACATGTCGAAAATATAGGTCGAGATACAAAAAAACTATAGCCATTTTTTGTAAAATAAAATGGTTTTTTGCTTCTCCTCAAAACCAGCGTTTTGTCCTTTACGCCAATTGAACCCAAAGGTATCGATATGATAATAAGGTGTCTGTCACCTCTTAATCAACGAGTCGACGTCCTGACGCATGTAATCAAGCAGTTAGAAGATAAAATCGACAGCATGACTATGAAAAAAATCATCGATCCTAGAACAGAAACGTCAGTTAAAAAACCCGATGTGAAACCGAAGATCTCCGAAGTGCAACGGCAGAGCAAATCGAAGTCTACCGAGATGCCCCGAACAGCTGTCACTCAAGGTACGTCAAACGCACCAAAATCCGCACGAAGTGAACGTGCGACGGCTAGGAATGCACGACAACAGCAACTCGTCGAAACATTGCCGTCGACTCAAAATAAAGCACCCGCGAGCTCCAATCGGCAGTCCCTAGATCTACAGGCACCCGCACAGCCAGCAAATAGAATGATAGCAGGCACGCAGCCGTCACACCGGCATTCCCTAGACCCAAGGGCACCTGAACAATGCGAAATTAAAATAATAGCAACTACACAGCCACCCCCACTCACGTCGAATTACAACACACAGGAACCACTTCCACCTATTCGCACACCAGAGTCTACAACAAATATTGCAGAGGAATCCTCCGGAGAATCCGATCCAATCGATGACAACAACACGAATCCCTGGAGTGACGTCCGGACCCGAAAGCAGCGGAGGCAACAACTTAGACGTTCGGTGGTTAGGGGGTCTGGGTCCGCTGATAACGAGTTGCAAACTGTCGAGCGAGTTAAAAAGATTCACGCATGCTTCCTTGACAAAAACACTACAGCCGACATGTTGAAAAACTACATGCAAAACAAACACAGCACGAAACATTTCACGTATCACGTTGAGAAGCTCACACTGAAACATCAATATTACGCATCTTTCGCGGTAACAATGCCGCAGAGTGCCTTTAACTTTTTCATGCAATCGCACAACTGGCCGATAGGCACTGAGGTGAGTGAGTGGTTTCGGCTCAGCGATAGACGGGCGAGGCGCTCGTCAAACCGGTCATCGGCCGGCTCCCCCCGCGGTCCCGCAGGTGCCGGAGCCCTGCGCCCGCGCCCGGACCACAACATCACAGGCGCTGCCCCCGCCCCCGCCGACCCGCGCGTCGTCGCCTACTCGACCGATAACGAACAAGCCCGTCAATAGACATAATAAGCAAATGACACCGCTGGTTATTTGTCAGCAAAATATGCAATCCCTTAATTCCAAGACTAGGCAACTCGAAGTGTTGTTGCAAAATGAATTAAAATGTGATATCTTGGCCTTAACGGAGCACTGGCTGACCAGTAACCAGCTGGAAAGTGTACATATTAATAATTACACACTCGTCTCCAAGTTCTGCCGCAGCTCGCGCGAACACGGCGGAGCGTGCATTTATGTTAAAAACTCATTAAGAGCAGTTGAAATAGACCTGTTAACGGCGATATCGGTTGAAAGGTATTGCGAAATCGCGGCCATAGAAATTATAGACTTTAAGCTATTGGTTATTTGTGTTTATAGAACAAATTTAATTAGTGCCATCGACTTTCTGAACATATTCGATCGGTTGCTCAACAAAGTCAATGAATTAGGAAATGACTGCGTTATAGTCGGTGATATCAACATAGATTGCTTAAAAATAACTACAGAGCATAAAATTTTGCTAGATACCTTGATTTCACACAACTTTAAGAATATAGTTAACTTCCCAACTCGTGTAACTTCGCTAACGTCTACTTCCCTAGATCACGTATACACAAATATACATAGTGCTCATGCCATTACTGCTTCTTCAGTGGTGACGAACATTAGCGACCACTACGGGGTCCGGGGTGTAGTGGAGTGCGAGCGCGGCACGGAGCAGCTCCCGCGCACCCGCCGCGTACGTGACTACACGGCCGCTTCCAAGGACGCGTTCGTCTGCGCCGTGGACAGTGTGGACTGGCAGGAACTGTGTGAGACGAGGTCCACGGTTGAAGACCTTGCTAATACTATCATTAATGTCCTAGTAAACAAAATAGAAATCTGTTTTCCGTACAAAACCAAACCGAACACGTCAAAAGGCAAGTCATGGATCACAGACGAAATATATAATTTAAAACATCTATTGTTCGACTTCATAGAAATAAGAAATAAATTTCCACTCGAAACGGCTTTGGAACACACAATAAACGAACTCACTGTCAAGTATGACAAGCTCACGCGCAGAGTTAAAACTCATTTCTATGTATCAAAAATAAACCATAGCGAAAATAAGATTAAAGCGATGTGGAATATAATTAACACAGAAAGAAACGGAAGTAAAACGCATGCGGTTGATTATACGGATATATTAAAAAAACCTGACGGAACGGAGTTCCCGAGTAAATTATGTTTAGTAAATACTTTGAACCAGCAGTTTGTGTCAGCTGCAGCGCGTTGCGGCGCCCCTCCCGCGCAACCCGCGCGCGCCTGTGCGGCCCTTGCGCGGGCACGACCCGCTGCCGATAGGTGTCTTCGGTTCAAACATTTTACGCCAGCAAACGTGTACGAGATTTTGCTAAAACGCGTCGCAAAAAAGCCAACAAAAGACCTGTATGGTGTTTCAATAGAAGTGTTACATCGATCGGCAGCTACACTTGCTCTGCCACTGTCTATCTTGTTCAACAAATGCATAAAACAGGGTAAGTACCCAGAGCCGTTAAAAAAAATCAAAGTTAGTCCACTGTACAAAGGCAAAGGGAAACAAGACGACCCAAGTTGCTATCGTCCTATATGTATAATACCTGCGGTAGCAAAGGTGTTTGAAAATGGGCTAACGTTGCGTCTCACACAGTTCCTTCTCAATAATCACGCCATATCAGAACGGCAGTATGCGTATCGACCGGGGCGATCAACCACAATGCTGGCACGTGAGGTCGTACGACAAATTCTAGACGCACGCGAACGTAAACTCGAGGTCGCAGTACTTTTCTGCGACCTCTCAAAAGCTTTTGACGTAGTCGACCACCCTCTACTGGTCTCTAAACTATACCATTATGGTATACAAGGGCCAGCGCTAGAACTTATGTCGGACTTTATGCACGGAAGGACGCAGTATGTGGTGGGCCAAAAAGGTAGTCTTAGCTCCGACGGTCTAACTAACGAAATTGGTGTCCCACAAGGGTCGTCGTTGTCTAACGTAGCCTTCTCCCTTCTATTAAATGATTTGCCCGGCGCAGTAAGCGATTCTGAGGTGTACATGTACGCGGACGACGTTGCAGCAGTCGTGACAGCTCCAGACATAGATCAGCTGGAAACATCTTTAAATGCCGTAGCCAAACAATTATCTGACTGGTTCGTACAAAACGGTCTCATACTAAATTTAACCAAGACCCATTTCATGCAGTTCGACCTATCTGGCCGTAAGCGTCGTCCGCTGCTTGTGCGCCTCGACGGCAGCAGCGTCGAGCAGGTTCGGAGCACCACGTTCCTAGGCTTCCGAGTTGACCAAGGCTTAACGTGGGAGAGCCATAACGATTCCCTGTGCGTCAAAATGGGAAGGGCATGTTTCGCCCTGAGTCGACTCGCTACTACTCTGCCTCAAAAACCGGTCCTCTCCTGCTACTTCGCAAGTGTGCAATCGCTCATTCAGTACGGGCTAGAGCTCTGGGGACGCGCCGCTGAATGGCAGCGCGTTTTTCGGCTGCAAAAACGAGCCGTAAGAGCGATTGCACGAGTGCCATGGGATGAGTCCGCTAAGCCACATTTCCAGGCACTAGGTATTCTGACCCTGCCCAGCCTACTGTTGCTGCAAATAGCCATATACACGAGAGAACACTTAGCGGACTACTCCAGGCGAGGTGAAGGAAGCAGCCGGGCCCTGCGCGATGCTCACAAACTCGTCACGGTACCCCGTAGATTAAAAAAAACGGCCAGAACAATTCATGTCATGGGCCCAAGTGTGTACAATAAATTGCCAACGACGATAACCAATGCGTCTAACGATATATTGTTCAAAAATAGACTCAAAACATGGCTGGTTGAGCAATCGTTCTACAGCGTAGATGAATTTTTTAAATCATAAAAAAAAAAAAAAAATTTAATGTTTGTTATAACCCTACCGCAATGGATATAAAATGAATTCTTATAATTAATTGATTAATGCGGTATTTATTTAATTGAATAACTAACTTACTGTATATAAATATTGACTTGTAATTATTATTACCAATAAAGATTATGATTATGATTATGATTATGATTATAAATTAAAATACCAACTTTAATAACAACAGATTTAGCTTAGTTGGAGTAACTGCCTGTTAGACTAAGGTCCCGAGTTCGAATCCTGGTCAAATAATATATCTGTGTGGTGAGCACGAGTATATTTGTATTTTTGAGTATTTATTAGGTAGTACATAAAAGTAATGAGCATTTAAATATATTTAAAAGCAGTTAACATATCGTCGCCCAGTACTGCCACTGCATTGCTTTGTTTGGGACTAATTCGATTTGTGTATCATTGTCCCTCAATATTTACTTAATGACTTTGCAGAAATGTTCAATTTTCAGATTTACCCTACGTTCGAAATTACCCAAATGTAATTCGCTAACTTTTAATTGGATGACTCTCTAAGCGTTTTGTACGCGCGGTTCCAACATCATTGTTTTTTCGCGATTATTACCACAATGGAAGAGTAAACCGCTATAACTTGGATCAAACTAGGCTCTGCCTCGGGACCGCCTTTTGGTTTCATAAAAGTTTACCTATATCAACAATATTTGCCGACATCATAATTACAAAAAAAAAATGCTGTTAAAACGCAGAATATTCACCCAACTGTACTTTGTTTTAATAATAGAGTAAAAATTACAAAGTTTTAGTTACTACGCGCCAAAGAAGACTCGTTTTAACGTCATACATAAGCATGTAATTGTTTAATTAGCAGCATTCTAAACATACTTAAATGTTTTGCTACTTCACGCATTGTTTGAACACAACCCTTCTAATTTAAGCAGACGCGCCAAAGGCTTAATATTGAAGTAACAGGCTTAAATTACATAAATGGCGAGGAAATTGTGCTCAATATGTGTATTTGTATACAGTGTGAGTATATTATGATATATGAACATACATTTTAATTAATGATGGAGGTGTTAACAGTTCTAACAAAACAAAATAATTACTGATAACAATTAAATTCTCTTCCAGACTTCTGCAACAAACGAACGCTTTTAGTTTCCATCAAACTCCGACGATCTTAACCAGATTTTCAAGCGCTCTGCGTCTTGGAGTTGTGGATTGCTGTCTTAACCCGTCAAGCGCGCGCCACCCACAACATTCAAAACCCCATAGCGCGCATGAAATTTTGAAACAAAATATTTAAGTCTACCCGTGATAGAAAAAATCTAATTGCGCTAACATGTTATAATTATATTATTTAAACTATATATCATTCGAAAGCAGAGAAAATTTTCTATTCATTTAGCATAAGGAAAAATTCACTGACCTGTTATATTATTAAGAATACAAATCATTTTGTTAGATTTTCGTTTGTTTCTTGCCACTTGTTGAGACAAAATACATCCTTACACTGAGCATTATCACATATTTCTCATTGTTCTTACATTATTATAAATTTTATTAAACTATGCGTTAATTATAATAATCACTTCACTGCAATATGCATTATTTACTTCACAATACTCGTAATAATTTATTTGCCTAAGAAACTGCTACCAAACGCTACTTTGGCCAATATCCGTGCTTAAACTTTAAAAACTTTTATCACTCGAAAACTTTTCGAAGTCGTTTAAACGAAAGCTTCAAACACATTATTCATTAAATGTTCAGTAATTTCATACAAATTATAAATAAGAAACAAGCACCGTTTCATTTTAAATCAATTTCAAACACAAACACTCTGAGTGACCGAATCACCGACTAACAATAAAATAGCTGCCATGAGAAAATAACAACCAAATTTTCGATTTTATTTTTTACCGTGTTCTGAGTAGTAGCATTTTGGCCATTTTTTTTATGTTTTGGATGGCAACTCAACACAAGCAGCGAAATAATTTGGCCAATGAGAGCGAAGCCGTTAACACACGTGTGTTACTAGCGTACTGGAGACCAAATTACGTTAGTAACACACGTGTGTTACTTAGCGCGCTGGACCGGTTAAGCACATTGTTACATAGTTCCTCGGGTATAGGTTTTCCGCAACTCGACGTCTAATGATGGCTCATTTTGCATGATATGTTGAAGGCTCTACTCTTGCCAACCCAACTCTACCCGAAAGCCTATCAGACCCTTGATATTTATTGCCCACAACTTCTGAGAGTCACATCATTGCTTATTCAATAAAATAATCAAACGGCAACTATTTTACACCCTGTATCATCAAAACTTAGTAATTCTCGAGTTTGTCAATATTTGCACGATGTGTAAACTAGTGTTGTGCCAACATTGCGGGTCATTAGCAAATGAGCTGCCGTAGCCAGGTGCCTTGTAATTTCCGCCCTCATTAGTGTTGCGCTTCCTTGTTCTATACCCTTTTCATAGTTTAGAATCATACAGTGGGCTGACACCCGTACTTTTGGGTGACGACGCTGCTTATCGCAGTAAGGGTGCGTTTCCACTGATGCAGATCTAAGCGAAGCCGAGCGGAATCGATCGTGAGTTGACTAATCACAGGGCACAACATCTTCACTCCGCGTCAGGAGTCAGTGTGATTAGCAGAGAGCGTACTTTTGATGCCGATGACGTAAAAATGACGTCAAGCTACATACAGCATGATTCACTTTAGATTTTACATTGATTTATCGTTACCAGCAATTACAGGTATCGTAAAATTTATGAATTCTATCACTACTTTCATTAGTTGGTGTCAATGGTACGAGCCATTTCATCGGCCATTCTCACGAAGTATGACTGCGTCGAATTACCGCATCTCCATACATTTAGTATGAAAACAGCATCGCGGTAATTAGGTGACCACAGACATACTTCGTGAGAATGGCCGTCATAAATCAAGATCTTAGTGTTATCTTATTTATTTTAACGGGAAAAGAGAAAAGATAATCGGCGTCGTCGGGCACTTGTGGGCATTGGTCATTACAGTCTCGACTATTACAGCTGCTGTGCAACACAGCCTCGACTGTAATGGCCACCATAGCCCACTCGTATCATAATGTACTATTATGTTCAGACTCAGTAAATTCGACTGACCCCACCCGCGAATCGCCTCGCGGCCCGCGCACGATTGCTTGTCTATTTCTTTTTTGAAGACTGACAAACTTGCAAGTCTTACTGACTGTTGCAAAAATCGGACCAGGTGGGGCCGTGGCGTTCCCTAGTATCGAACCAGGTCGCTTGGCCGGACCGCCTTGAGAGGGTACGACTGAGAACTGCTTTGTCTAAACGCCTTCGTCGGCCTGCTGTAAGTTTCTTGTTCTATACCCTAGCCCGCAATCCTGCGCGTGTTTTATTGCAAGCTACAATTCATTATGAGAACAATGTCTTGTATGGAACAAAAGTTCAGGTAATATTTTTATTTTCCAGGATGCAGTCTTTGTCTTAAGCTTGTAAATAAATCGCTCCTTCCGTATTCTTCTATGAATAGTAAGAAAAATTAAAAACTAATTAATAATTGTGTAAGGTTTTATAATAAACTGCCACAAAACATAACTGAATTATCTGTTAACAAATTCAAGAATTTTGTAAAGCGTAAACTCATGTCTAAAGCTTATTACAGCACACAAGACTACATGAATGATGAAACACCGTGGGATTAACTGCGACTGGATATACAAAATGTTTAATTGTGTTTTTTTCTGTTTTTGTACTTGCCAATTGTTTTGACACTTGGAGACCATTTACATCTCTAAGGAAAATGGTTTTATTTTTAATTTAGTTTTTAAGTTATATCGTGAGTAAATTTTGTAAATATTCTCAGTTTGTATTTTGACGTTTGGAGATCCTTTACACCTCCAAAACATAATATTTTGACAACGGAGACTCTTTACATCTCCATTAATTTTAGTATCAATTTATTTTCTATTTTTTATTTGTCTTGTTTGGACGCATAGAGAGACCCTTTACATCTACTTTTTGGTTCAAAAGAGAAACTGGTGAGTTTCTTCCGGCGCTTCTTCTCACCAGAAGGTCAGTACCCGAAGCGCCAAAAGAAATAATACATATTTAGAATCAGACTTGTAAAAGAGCCCTTGAGGGCCCTACTTACAGAAATAAATTATTTTATTATTATCTTATGTATGTCTTTCCCGTACACGAGACAATAGTGTACCGGCCCTTTGGGAGGCGTGCGCGGAGCCGAAGCCAACACGTAGAGGCCCTTTCGACAATTTAATGAAAGGCAACGTGTACACCCAGCGGATGCTGTCCCTGCCCGTGTCACGGGACGCACGCAGAGACAGCCCCCGCCAGATGCAAGGATTATTGTTGATTGATGGAATCTAAATTTACTGGGTTATGGTGGTGGAAGTATGGACTAGATACTGGGCTATGGATTGAGACATGACGGCGCCTGTCAGGAAAAGTGTCTCATGGCTTTCGCGGCACTGACAGACCGTGACTTGCCCTCCGCTGATGGGCCCCTGTTAAATAGCGACATTATGAGCAATGGCCCAGGGGCAACACCGCTGCCGAGGGCTGCAGGGTGTCGAGAGGTGTGCTGCGCTTTCTCCGAGGGTACTCGCGGCGTTATGCCTTTTATCACTTCCACGCCTGGAGCATATAGCTCTCGCGACTCCACTCTGGACGGCCGGTTAAGGCAAGCCAGAGGCGGAGGTCCTTTCACTAGATCCCATGACCCCCCCTAAGGACCCCCCGGAGCACTCGGGTACGTGGGGTCGCTACTCCCCAACAGCTCACCACAAGCTGCCCTGCGTTATTATTATCTTATTATTATTATTATTTAAAAGTCAAAAAAAGTTTTTATTTAATAAAATGCATATGGCAACATCACAAGCAATAGGATTAATTAGTCGTGATACTTGGCAAATATATTTCCGTTTAATAAGTACCTATATAATGTGTCTACATACCTACTGAATACTTTTAGATAGGTCTTTGACAAGGGCATGTGCGCTGAGACTAGGGCTTGCAAATATTCGACTTTTTCAAATATTCGAATACTCGAATATGATTTTGTAGATATTCGAATAATTCGAATATTATTCGAATACTACCAAAAACTATTAAAAAATCGTTTTTCTTAGTATTTTTTTGTGAAAAACATGTTAGAAGAGATATTTTTTACGCTGCGATTACCTTAAGACTAATCAAACTTAATTAGTCTTACTCAAAACCTATAAACCGACTAGGTAGATGAGGGAATTGCTTTGTTTGCAATATTTGCACTGTGGCATTCACTGTTATGCAGATGACAGCACGGGTGATGCCTCCTACACCGGCCGCGCCAATATTTCTTGGGATAACGTCATCGAGAGCCGTAACAGACTTGTGTCTGAAATTGAAACTTCCCTAAAAAAAGTTTCAGAATGGGGTCGACTTAATCTAGTCCGTTTTAACCCTACGAAGACACAGGTTTGCACTTTCACCGCTAAAAAGCTTACGTTTGTTTCATCACCTCGTTTTGAGAGCACCCCCACCTAACTGCCACAGCCACTATTAGAATCAGTGAAGTCCAGTTCCGCGGCCATTTAGAGGGTAAGGCTAAATTAGACTCTAAGAAGTTCGGTGTGCTCAACAGATCGAGACAGTATTTCACTCCGGCCCACCGCCTACAGCTTTATAAGGCGCAGGTCCGTCCACATATGGAATACTGTTCTCATCTGTGGGCTGGGGCTCCCCAGTACCAGCTTCTCCCTCTAGACCGCATTCAGCGGAGACCGAATCGTATCGTCGGCTACCAAGATATTTCAGATGGGCTCAACTCCTTGGCACTGCGTAGAGATGTAGCCTCGCTCTGCATCTTCTATCGTCTGTATAACGGGGAGTGCTCCGAGGAATTGTTCGGATTGATCCCTGCCGCATCTTTCCGCCATCGCCCTACGCGACAATATTTCCATCCTCACCACTTAGATGGTTGGCAGTCCACAATTGTGCGTTTTGCTAGAAACTTCCTGCCACGCACGACTAAACTGTGGAATAAATTGTCGCTTGCAGTGTTTCCGGACCGTTTTCTCGTTTGCCCCCTATTTCATAAAAAAAAATCCTTTGGGGGAGTTATGTCGGACTCACCCCCTCAGAAGGAGAAGACATACTCACTTAAACCACCTGGACCCGAGTTAACTGAGACTAGCAATCTGTCTAAGAGTTGGAGTCAAATATTTGCATGTACCCCACACGTGCCCCGTGGCATGGACGTTAATCAGGTGGGGCGAGACGGCCTTTCATGCAACAGAAGCGCCGGCCACATGGAAGCTCCGTAGACACAGTGCACATGCTGGTGCAACGTATCCACAAGCCCTGGTGGGTAGTTAGTTGGCTGAATTCCGCATTCATGCAACCTCTTAACAGGCTGGTTCAGCGTATAACCAGTCCCAAATCATACAGCTGTCCCGTCGCCGCTTTTTTGTACTTTAACTAAATTGGTAGGTTTATCCTCGTAAAGCCGGTTTCCTAAATTTAGGATATTTTGCTGAAGTAATTTTCGAGGTTATTAAATGAGAATAGAATTCTAATTTCATATATGCTCCCCTGCTCATCACCCCCTCATGGGCCTCACGAGGATATTAGTTTTAGAAAATTTAACTGACTGGTCCATGCTTCGAGAGATCCCAGAGCTGGCGCATACTTCTCCCAAAAAAATGTCCTTGCAATTAAGAAAGTTAATGACGCATGCAAAAAGAAGACCATGCCACAGGCAGCAGCTCAGCCTAGAGAGAATATTCTAGTTTTTAATTTAATCATTGTTTTTTATAGCGTAAAAAGTTACGCTGCGCTATTTTAGGTATATTTAGTTTGAAAAAATGTAATTGATTACTTTATCCTTCTTTATTATGTCCTTTGTTAGCATTTTAATTTAAATTCCATTTAATTTAAATAGGTAGTAAAATTATTCGAATATTCGAATACCTTACCAGGTATTATTCGAATAGTAAAATTAGCCGAATATTCGAATAATTCTAATATTCGAATATTCGAATTGCAAGCCCTAGCTGAGACCCCATGGGCCCAGGGTCTCAACGCCGACTAGCATAAAAATGTATTCGGAGCTTAGACCCCTGTATTTGTGGCTTTTTAGTTTTTCGGCCGCTTTGGCCGCCGCACCTTGTTGGGCACTGGTTCCGTTGAGGTGGGAGGGAGCCAATGTGTCGACGCAAGTAGCGTCCCAAATTAGCACCCTGGCCAACCTCCACGGAATCAAAGACATCCCATCAGGTCTCTTGCCCTTATCTCTGGCAATGCCAGTCGGCTCAAGAAGAGCGAGCACGTTGACCGTGGCAAGAGCCCTGCGGATTATGTCATTCAGTGAGGCGTGTCGAGAAAAGCGGCCAGCGCTTTTCTGGCATGAAAGCCCGTAGTGTCCCAGCTGGTCGACTTCACTGCCGCAGGGGCACCGGTGTGGAGCGCAGATGCGGACTCCGAGCCGTAGGCAGGTTGGCTCCAGGAAAGTCCCGGTGTGTGGGGACGGATAGGCGCGGAGCTAGTCGCCGGATTCTCTGGCACCTGACGCCAGTATTCTGGTACGTTCGGCACCTGCACTACGGCTCAGGAGATTGTCGAATGCAATTTTGCACATGGTTTCGTCCCAGCTCCTTTGAGAATTTGGATGGGGTGAAGAAATAAATATTCAGGACAGTCTTGCACAAATTGATCTAGTTCCAAACAAACTAAGCAACGCTTGTATACACGTGTACTTGTTTAAAGACAGAAATTATCCAAGATCCTGGAACAAACCGCTTCGTTTGGTTGAAACTAGATCGGTGTGTGCAAGATTGACCAAGATATTTAATTATTTCAGTAGGCATGTAGGTACATTTTGTAATAAAGGGAAGACCAAAGTTAAGTAATCCTCTTCCTGTAGTTTTCGCATGTTGCCATATATATATATTTTTTTAATAAAACCTTCTTTCGACTTCCTTCCTTCCAAACTTAGCGTAGTCCGACTATATCTCTGTGAACGCTGCTTATTATTCCCAAAGCGTCAGGAATATTTGCCTAGCAAACAAACAACGACTGGTTTACGATTACCCGCGGCATTTCCGACCAGGATGTAAACACCTCATAAAAGTTTATTTCGCTTTGGCCGAGCCACAGCGATTATCGTTACGTGTGAGAAATTCAAGGTTTTTTAGTCAAATTTTACGGTTTCAGGTGTTTAATGCATCAGCAATACTAATATAAATACGTGTTCTCATAGATAGCGTTTAGGTTAAAAACCTATTAAACCAGAATGATACAAAAGTCAAAGTAGATGGCAAATTTGAGAGCACTTGCTGGGTGCTTCGGTGGACTTGTGGTTGACTCGCTGGGCCGGAAATCCAGAGGTACCGGGTTCGATTTCCGATCTGGACCACAGGTGAGTGCCATCTAATATTTCTATGTACTTTGATTTCTTGTATCTATATGTATATGTAACATAAGAATGTGATGTAATTTACCCGCATTAAAAACTAATAAGGAAACATCACGTTTTTTTCATATATTGTCTTAATTTGTAATATAATATCCAATAACCGTTAAGAGGCCAAAGGCCTTTGAAATGCTCATCGATTAAGACTATTTTTCTAGAATACAAGAAGTGTCATGATATTTTTTCATCATTAGTCTCTTGCTCAGGATTATTGTAATCGTTTAGTAGCATACAGCGTAACAATACAATACAGATTAATCTGTAGTAATTGGCATGTGTTTATCTTGAGTTTTTTGATGCACGGTCGCGACCAGAGATAATGAAATTGAAATGGTTTGGTGTGATCGGTTGGCACAATTGGTTGGCGCTGTCATTAATGGTCGCGTTTACTATAAGTGGGCCGAGATGACCAAGCCAAAGTATATCATACCATCCTGTCTATCTGTCCTGGATCGGTCATGTGACTTTCTCGTCATGACGTCGGCCCTGTCTGGTTCCACCGGAAGACCAGCGCTGGCTCTAAGTTCGCCATTTTGCTGAGGTGGGACCGTTTTATGGCAGCGTTCTACTTTCAATTTATAGATTTTTTTTTTTGTCTTTTTATTGTTGTCATGAATAATTGTATTTTCTTTCTTCTTTCTTTCTTTCTTCAATACGATACAATAATTATTTAAAAGATCACAAAAACTTTGATCTAGAACAGTATCCCACCAAAAACATTTTCATGTAAAATGTTGCCAAGACGAGACCATATGACTCGCACTGTCAAAAAGTTATCAGATCTCATATAGAGCCAAGCTTCTAACTCCACATGCCCTAACTCTACCAGGCCTAACTTCACAAACTCTACACCTTAGTCAAAATATGTGGCTTGGCCGTTTCGCTACATTCACAAAGTGATAAATGTATCCACTGTTCATCATTACTTTTCTGTTATACAATAGTTCTTGTAGTAACGAAACGGCTACATTTTGACTAAGGTGCAGAGGTAAAGGCCCTTGCGCTTCTCTTGGCTCGTCTTGTCAGATATTAAATGGCGTAACGACATACCTACATTTAAATAATTTTTCTTACAGAAATACATTGTGTAAGTCTAATACGGGCCAATCTCTTAACGGTGGTTAGTATAGGACAAAGTGAAGGTAATTAGATAACACTTACTTAAAGTTGCATCAATATTTTTTTCTGCCCTCCGGCCGGCAAGCGTCACCTTGCCGTTTTTAAGATGCCGCTTTCTGGCTCCGTCGAACAGAAAAATAGTATACAAACCTTGGCCAGTAAATAAGAAAGCCTCAGATCACATGTTTGTCGTCCTCGGCTTCGCCTCGGCCGACAATTACATGTTATCTGAGGCATTTCTTACTCTACTGGCCTCGGTATATAATGTACTATTTCCATACAAAATAATTTAGCCCGCAATGTAATGCAAACACACTCACGTTAAACGCTCGTTGACAGTTACGTTGACATTTCGGTACCGCCGTACCGCAACCATGTTTACAGTACATTGCAGCTGAGAAATTAAAAAAAAAAAATCATGGGGTCGTAATGAACTGCAACTTAAAAAAACCTTTTACTTCATGATTACACTAATGAATACTATGTCCGATTTAATTTATCGCCCGTACACGCTGTATAATGTAAATCATGGCAACATTCAAGCGAATTCGCATTTTTTCACAGATTTTTGCAACACGCAACAAAACCAAATCTCTTTTATTTTTTCTATTAAAACGACCATTAAAATAATACTTTTTAAAAATCTGAATTGAAAACATTAGAAAAAAGAAAGAAAGAAGTAGATAGATCTAATGTAATATGCATATACTTAAGAGTTACACACATTTTTTCCAAAAAAACGACAGATTATAATTGATAGCAATACACAAAAAATCCTACGGCCTAATTTTTCAATCATAACAAAAATTACGAATCTATTCCGGTCACGGTATCCGAATTCACATTCCTCATTTAACAGTAAACCATTTGTTAATTCAGCCCATTCCGGGATTTGATTTGACAATTTCCACAATCCCGGATATTTGACGGAACTATTTGGCACCAATTTTGGCTTTACAGCGTTGAATTCCTGCCCTGGACATAAATTGAGCCTTCAGTGTTCGGTCATCCGTCGTCGAAACTACGACGTAAATATGTTTAGTTTCTCCATTTGGCATTGCTGGTTAAAATATAGTTCTGCAATGTTTCTAAATGTTTAATGCCCTGTCACAACATAACAACTACTTTCACACTATTTGATTTTATAACAAATGTACCTACTTTTCAAAAAAATATTGTTCTTTAACCCATTTAATGCAATTTGCAAGATTACTAAGGTTATATCGTCACTACTTTTTATCTGGCGTCAGTGTCAGATACGTGTTTTCTTAAAAGTAATGACGATATTCAGTCTGATACACATAATATGCAACATTTATGCTTTGTAAGTGTTAATTTCTAATGCAAAACACAATATAAAGATACGCATATGTATACATAGAAGAAATTAAATTATATAGAAATAAAAAATAATTGCGCTCAATTATGGTCCACACCGGGAATCAAAACCGGTACCTCCAAATTCCCGGCCTAGTGTTTAAACTATTCCAATGTATTTAGTGTAATTTGCCTACATTATAAAAAAAAAAACAAAAAGGAAATATTTGGACCTTATAAAACACATGTCGTTTTGCGCACTTAATTATTTCGGTTATTTTTCCCTTTATCTATGTTAATTCAACCCTAATTATTAGAAAGGGTTAAATAAAACAGTGGATTAAAGCTTTCATATATATATCGATTACACGCTAATTCTGGCGTCAATTCAGTCCATCATTCTGGTGAGAATCACATTTTTATAGACTTTCCTAAAAAACGCTTCGTATTAAATTATACTTTAGCGTTGTGACGTCACACGGTTATACTTTGTATGCGGAAATCAAGAATCTGTCATGCAGCTATGTTCAAATTTGCGTTTATCCTAATGATTTCATAACAAACTACCATTATATTTTATTTTTTTAATATTTTCAGACTTTTAAAATTAATTTGAAGGCTCATAAAACAAGATGCACTTAAGTATCGAACTCAAAACTTCAACATATTTCCTTAGTTTAAGGATCTTATATAATTTTAACAAATTTTGAGTACTTACAGGAAAATAGCCTATTAGTGTGTAACCGATGTCATCAAAATTACAGATATTAAACAAAATGACCGGTCAGTTTGGATTTTGAGGACAACACCATATATTTTTCATTATTGCAAGAATGCCCTGAAAAATTGGAAAACTCCAGGTATTTTAGGTTTCTTATTTTCGTTGCACTTTGTCGATAACAGCAATTACCTGAAACTCGGGCGAAAATGCTTCACCGACATACGGTCTAATGGCCATTTTCCACAAAAGCAGAAATGAGTGCTCGCGAACACTCGGCCATTTTCTGAGTTTTCAAATTACACTCAATCGTGGCAAATTGCGAGAGTTGAAACTGAAGTCAAAAATTACTTCGTCATCATTTCAATCTGAAGACTTCCACTGCTGAACATTGTATGTTGTATACAACGTCATACAATAATATAATTATTGACATACTTATTTAAAAAAACTTAGAAATAACAAAAACTTCCACAGCGAACGACAGCACGCTTTTTATTATTATTATTATTTCCGGCGACCCTAACCAGGTCGCCGTCACCATCTTGTGGGGGGGTAGACCCACGTTGCGTTTTCTGGTTCGTGGTCTCCATTCGAAAACCTTTATCCCCATCGGGCATCAGTTCTTCGAGCTATTATGTCCATCCTATTGCTACTTCACTTTGGTTTCACTTTACCTTGCTGACTCGTGTAGGTAACAAACATTCATTCTTCTAAGAATTATATTTTATTCGGCGTACCAAAAGCGATTTTAAAATAGGTTATAAATATGTATAACCTTTAGCGCAACAGATAATTAAATTCTTAAAATCATCGTAATATATTACAATCAATTTAACCGTGGAAAGGAAAACCACAGTAATTAATACAATAACATAAATGATCTGGAACTAATACAATAACATTAATAATGACGTTGATTGAAACTAAATTTAACCACATGTTTGACAACTGACCAATTACTGAATTCACATGATTAGGCATATTTCAACGGGTATCATTTAATCGATCAGCAAAATATTCATATTTTGGTCAGCAGAAATATGTATTTGGTCAGCCAAAATAGCTAGTTGGTAAGCAACTTTTGGTAAGCAAACATTTATAAATCAGGCTGCAATTAATGATATACTGATCTGCTCTAAATTATTTTGGTCAGCAAATTAAATATTTGAGCTGCATTAAGCGATCTACGGTTAATCAAATTTTGGTAAGCAATCAGTAGGTAAGCAAAATATTTCATTTTGTTCATCAAAAAAAAGGGGGCAATAAAACCTAACTGGGCGCAACTATTCTGCCGCCAATCGTGTGCGCATTTTGTCATTCGGTAATTGTCAGCTGTCAAGTAGCAGGTGTCACTGTGATATATACAGGGTGTCACTGTGATATATACAGGGTGTCACTGTGTTATATACAGGGTGTAACTGTGATATATACAGGGTGTCACTGTGATAGATATAGAGTGATACTGTGATATATACAGGGTGTTTATATACAGGATGTCACTGTAATGTATACAGGGTGTCACTGTGATGGGCTCATATAAAATTGGTATTTAGATTTTTTATACATCTCATAATGTTTAGAAGTTATATTATTTATTCACAACGTGTATCGTTTCGTTTTTAGGGTCAGCAAAAAAAATAACCCTAACCTACCTATTTTTGAGAGCCGTTTCGTTTTTAGGGTCATCAAAAAAAAATAACCCTAACCTACCTATTTTTGGGAGCCGTTTCGTTTTTAGAGTGACACCCTGTATATATTACAGTGACACCCTGTATATAGCACAGTGACACCCTGTATATATCACAGTGACATCCTGTATCTATCACAGTGACACCCTGTATATATCACAGTGACACCCAGTATATATCACAGTGACACCCTGTATATCTCAATTAAACTGCTTACAGACATGTTTTCTCTGCTGACAGTGACATCCTGTATCTATCACAGTGACACCCTGTATATAACACAATGGCACCCTGTATATATCACAATGACATATTGTATATATCACAGTAACATCCTGTATACATTACAGTGACACCCTGTATATAACACAGTGACACCCTGTATATATCACAGTGACATCCTGTATCTATCACAGTGACACCCTGTATATAACACAGTGACACCCTGTATATATCACAGTGACACCCAGTATATATCACAGTGACACCCTGTATATCGCAATTAAACTCTCTGCTGACCAATTGTAAAATCTTGCTACCCAAGTAATTATTTTGCAGCTCGACTGTTTATTAGGCAGCCAAATGATAAAAAAAGCAGATTAATTTTGGTTAAAATGTTAACCGTTTTTAAACTGTTTGCTGAACAAGAGTTGCCGCCCGATTTTATTTATTGCCAGCCAAATCTTTGTATGCTGCCCAAATGATTTAACTGCTTATTTTTTTTTGCGGATCAATTTTAATAACGGCTGACCAAAAATTTACTTTCCTATTTCAACTGACGGCAGTGAGATCGGTATGTAAGGACCGCGCCAACTGGTGCGACAATTGCCTCGTTGACCCTAAAAAATTACTGAATTCACATGATTAGGCATATTTCAACTGACGGCAGTGAGATCGGTATGTAAGGACCGCGCCAACGGGTGCGACAATTGGCTCGTTGACCCTAAAAACCAGATTTGAGGCCAGTACCTACTTTTCTTTTATTCTTCGTATCGTAGATTTTACAGTCTTCATAGTCACTCGTGCATTTCTTATCGAATAAAATTAAATAGGTTAATTAAAAGTTGGTTATTTTTTTTGTTTAATTTCGTGTTTATTATTTTTAACCACCAACACAAAAAGAGGGGTAGGTATTATAAGTTTAACGCCAATATCTGTCTGTCTGTCGGTGTGTCTGTTTGTGGCATCGTAGCTCTCGAACGTATGGGTCGATTTCGATACGGTTTTTTTTTACGTGAAAGAAGGTTTCTTTGCGGGTGGTTTTAGCTATGTTTTTTTAAAAATCCAACCAGCAGTTTGAAGAGTATCAGCTCTGCCGCACCAAATTGATGTAAGGCATAAAATGAAATTTAAGTACAGAAATAACATTATGAAGCATGAGATAAAACTTATATTTAAAATTTAAAAACCCCCGACCAAAAACTTTAGTAGCTGTGATGCCACAGACAGACACACAGATATAGAGATACACACGTCAAACTTATGGCACTCCTCTTTTTCCGTCGGGGGTCAAAAACTGACTATTGCAACAAACTTCTATTGTGCCATTTTTTTAATTGCTGAGTACAAAGAGTTCATCCTTTTGTCTGCGTAAGGAAAACATAACTGCCCGATATGTCCTACAAACCGTATGAAAACTTAAATTTAGTTACGAAAATTCTGTATTTTTTTGTAACCCCGTGGAAATTTTCTTTCATACACCATCTTAAACATAAGGTGCGTCCCAGTGCTCGACACGCTAATACCCAATAGTCAACACCCTGCTTTCAACGTTAATGTTAATGACTTAACATTCGAAATGGCAACTACTGGGACAGTGTCAAGCACTCGGACGTTTACTTTACATGGTAGGGCTCGGAAACCGGTATTTCCTACATACAAAAATACCGGTATTTATTCCGTTCTTTTCGTTCTTTGGTTTATTATTTCATTTTTTTATCGGACAATCTAATAATACGAAGTCATTACTTAAAAACGTCATTGAGCCCTACATGAAAAGCATAAAATAATTCAAAATATTGGGCTATTTCGGGTTTTTTTGTAAAATACCGGTTCCAAACCCTGTTACATGGTTTTTTTTTAAAGCCTGACAAACTTGCAAGTCTTACTATTGCAAAAATTGGACCAGGTGGGGGCTGTGGCGTTTCCTGGGATCGAACCAGGTTGCCTGGCCCGGACCACCTTGAGAGGGTCGGACTAGGTGGGGGCCGGGGCGCCTGGGATCGGACTAGGTCACCTGGCCCGGACCACCTTGAGAGGGCCGGACTATTTGGGGGCCGGGGCGCCTGGGATCGAACCAGGTACACGGGGAAATGGTATTTTATAGGCTTTTTATTTAAAATGTCCTCTTAAATAGCAGTTAACAGGTCGTCACAAGACTGTCGATTAGTGTCAAACTCCATATATTTCGTCACTAACTGACACGTTAGACGGTATTTAAATATAGCTCAAGTTTCGTCTAGTTCCGCTTTAAAATAAAAATACCCTGAGATGTACGTAAAATCGAACAAAATAAAAAAAACGGCTCTTTTATGGCCAGAGCGCTGGTACTGTTAGTCACGCCCGTTAGCTAGGTCCTTTTATATTACTCAATGGTTTGAAACAATAAACCAACGGCACACCGCAAACAGAATATGGTATTAACATTAATTGGCTTCGAAGTAAGTAAATTATTCCAGTTCGATTTTCATCATAAATTATAACTTTGTACATGTTCATTGATTTTATATTGTTTTGAGTCGTTTTTATGTGGGTTATTCTGTCTAGTAGTTACCAAAGTGACGACTAGGAGTAGACCCCTAGACTAAACAAAGTTACTAGAAAAAAAATTACCCAAAAGTATACGGATATACTGGGTGGAATGTAACGAGGGACTTTCCCTGAAAATATAGCTTTATGTATTTGAGTAGAATCGATTTGCAATGGTTAAGTGCTTGGAATAATAAACAAAAACAAAACTATCAAAATAGTACTTTTTAATGTTTGTACAACCCTACTACTTGCCCACCTCTACCGCTACACGCTGCCGCCCGTGTTCGCGTCTGGCTTCTAAATAGGGTTGTTAAACACGCAGTTTTTTGCATGAAAGTTGCATCTTCACAACGTTGATACTTAGATATTAACTTGGCTTATTTGGAGGAAATAATGTACTAAGGCTAAACAATGCCACATTTGCAGGGAACTCCCTCATTCCGTTCCACCCGGTAAATGTAAAGTTACGTCAATAATTATAAAAAAGTATGTCATTAATGAACCTATTTAAAAATTGACGATTTTAAAGATTATTATTTGTTAATTTAATAGCCATACGGTTATGATTCACACATGGAAACTATGATGTGATCCATGCCATAACTCCTGAAATATTATAGATATAGTAATTTCAGTATTTTTAAAGTATATCGTGTAATGTTTGTCGTGAAATGGTGATAGTGCTGTGATTCAATGTTAAAAATCGGTATTTTTTTAGAACATTTACAAAATTCGTGATAATTATAGAATGTAGACATGGTACTTAGAAAATAATTTAACATAAAGGGTTCCTGCTTGTGGCATGTTCATGATTTAATATTCAAACTTCGCCCAACTACGCCGTATAGTTTGAAGTTGCCAATTTGTCTGAAAGCGATTCTGGGCTCTCAAAATTCGCTTTACATACTGTCTACAAGTCTGTTCGATCCTTCCTGAATTCGGCCTAAGAGTAACTAAGATCATTGACTTTGCAAGTTGTAAGCTAAAAGTGGCGTGGAGTAAAATATATCCTTGGGCAAACCGGTGCAGATTTGGCGTACATTTTCCTTAAGAGCTGTAGAATAAGGTGGTCAAATGCCTGATATTAGGCAAGCCGGTAGAAATCGAGTTCTTTGGACGCCACGCCACTAAGCTAGGCATATAAGTTAGTCGTGGCCCCAAAAGTTTAGCCGAGATTGTTTAGAAATCAATCATGAGTGGCAGGTTCCTTAAAGTTGCGTGTGAAATATTTAATCAAGGAACTAGTTTTGAAAGACGTTTGGTAGATTTATGATTTTAAAGCTCCCGAGCCGGCACAAAGTATATTTGAATGATGATGATGATGTAGTAACAATGACGTAAAGGAACACGGCTGCCCTATATCAAATCCAAGCAAGGCTCAAATATTGTCTTCGTAGAAAACCGTTATTTTATTTGGTTTTCTCTGTGGAAGAATTTATTCATCGTAGCTAACTCGGTTATCAAACGGGACTTTGTTTTCCTGGGTTACCCATAACTGGGTTACTCAGGAAGATTTTTTTTTTGCTAGTTATTAAACTTGGTTATCTACGGGAAAGATGTGACACGTTGCCAATATAACCTATGGACAGAGCAGAATGGAGATCTCGTAGAATCATGAAACAGAGAGACAACTACAACAAACCAACAGAGCGCGAATGCAGACATTTATGAGTTACCAGAGGCAACAGAATAAAAAATGTCCATATGTTTGATTCAAAACAAAAATTTAAAAATTATGTGAAGGCAGGATTCAAAGCTGCACCTCTAACGGCTACCAATATCCACCGAAGCCGTTCCATTACAACCAGGCCCTTCATTTTATATACGTATAATATATCCCATCAAAAAAATTGTAAAAAGATGCAAGTCTCGCAACGCAGTTCTCTTACAACAAAAAAGTTTTGATAGGCCTTAAGGGAGACGTATAATATACAAGGAGTCCCGTGAGGAACCCGAAAGATTTTAACCACGCATTCCTGGAGTTATTAGGAGTAAAAAATATTATACATACAACATAATGTCAAATTCGTCAAAAAAATCTCGTTACGAAGATATTTTTGATTGATTTATGTTCGAAAAAAAATGCCGAATTTGACACGATGTTATATAAAATATATTTTCTTTCTCCTAATTACTTCAGGAATACGTGGTTAATATCTTTCGGGTTCCTCACGAGATACCTTGTAGAGTTAGACTTCTTAACAAAAATATATGGCGCTACAAGCCTCAGCAACCATTAGGCGATACTGAAATCAATCGCAGGACATAAGATGGACATCCCAGAAAAACATCCCAGATTTATTACGGACCGAAGCAAAAATTGCAAAAACAGCTGTCAATTTTCTCGCAACTCAACAAATTGAAAATACGCACCAATTGTAGAACACCATCCGAACTGCTGTGTAAAGACAGCAGATATGACTTTATTCTATCAACAGAACGACCTTAAACGATTCGCGTATTAGAAATATATTCATGCTTCTGGGCATATTGAATTTTGCGGCATACAGACACATGCTAACGCTTTATACTTACATATTTTTACGGTTCACTCCAGTCTCCACTGATGCACGCTTTTCTTAAGTCTTTAACTCGTAAATCACGTATTTTAACATTAGACACATTTCATTTTCACTTTAAACACAAAAAAAACTACTTAAACTATAAAAATTTGTTGACATAACTGCAGGCACCCATTTGACTATCTCTAGTATGGTTTACATTACATATAACTCAAACTAGATTTTTTTTAATATTCAACTCTTCTTTAATTAGTCTACACGCTTACAGTCATGACGACACAGCCTTAATTACTAGCTAATTAACGTGAACATACCTTGCGTCCCGTCTGCCAAAACAAGACATCAACATGCCCGTAATTACTTACTACTACAATTTCCGATCAACTGACAGTACAGAGCCTGAGGATACAGTATTTAGGTACTGTGTTGTGAGTTAATGAGATAATTAACTGTAAGATAATTTAATATTCGTGTAGAAGACATTGACCGTACCTAAAGCAACTAATATAATGTAAACTCTGTTATGGATTTCCGGTGATTCTGGAGACATGCCAGTCTAGCAAAGTATAAAGACAAACAAGTAATCTAACTTCGGCCGTTTAGGACCACGCGACACGTATTCACACAGACGCGCGATAGTATGTCTGTGTGAGTGCGATCCATCCTAGAGCATGCTTATTGTCCGAGCTAGATTTTCAAAGAAAAGGAAGCGATCTAGAAAATTAAAAAATGGATCGTTGCATAGACAACGAAGATCTGAGTACCTTAGAACCATTAAGAAAAATAAAATAAGAATGTTATATGAAAAGCCAATACTATATGATTCAGATGCCAATCCCGTTTTATTCCACGTTTATGCCAAATCAAATCAGACGCCGACATGTCTCTAAATACGATTATGTAGATATGTGACGTCACATCCGTTCAGCGCCTATATCCGCTTCTGTTGGAAACAATCGCATTGAAGCTTTGAGCGACTGTTCAAACGCTATATCACTACAGACGCAGTTGTCTCTAGTTATACACTAATATAAGTATGTATTAGCGGAGGTAGACTGTATGGATATAAGGGGTGATGGAAACAGCCACAACTATTTACACGAGACGACACAAGATCAGTTTAGACAAACACGCTATATTTTTTTTATATAGATTGGACTTGCTCTTGACTTCAATCAAGCTTCATAAGCAGTGATTTACGATTGCACTACGAGGAAATAACCGCCGTTTGGTAACCGAGTTAGTTAAAAATAATAAATTCTTCCTTGTATGAAAACCAAATTAAATAACCGTTTTCTAAGAGGGGAAAAAATCCCATTTGATAACCAGGGTGGTTAGCAAGCATTATGTTTCCTTGTAGAAAACCGGTTATTAATCTTGGTTATCTGCAGGGAACGAGTGAAACTACCGCCCCACTACCGATATTTTACACAAAATGGTTAATAAAAAAAGCTCAAGCCCTGTCTTTTTCCACCCTGGGAATTTGCCGCCTGGGCGCTGGCCCCTATTGCCCCAACTGTAAATTAAGGGCTGCCAATACCTATATTTTCCTTTATGATTTTTATTCGGGTGGATTTCAGAGGGTTTCGACTGCTGCCATCACCAATTCCGAAATTTCGACAATTCTCTTTAAGAATATATCCCATTATTTTGATAAAATTCGAAAATAGTACTTACTTTTTTCATATTTTGACCAAATATTATGTAATTTTTAAAAAGATATCATCATAATATCGGGATTGGTGTATGCTAACTAGTTGGGTCCTGTAAGAGCTCGTAATGTCGCTTTGTAATGAAGTTTTACTAGTAGTCCATCTTGGTCTTTTAAAACTGTATGTAGCTTACCTGTTTATGTTGACATTACCATTTAGAGAACAAATAAAACAAATGCTTATAATTTTTAATTGCACTTGTATTTTTCAGTCAGTACTATTAATAAAAAAATTAAATCACCTCATTACTAACTTATCATATATCATAGTCTTAGAATATTTAATGACCTAAAATCATTGGTATTTAATAGTACATTGTGTATCTAGGGCGGTAGGTAAGGAATTACAAACGAGTGTTTGTTATAAGCCCGAGGTGAAACCGAGGGCTTTAATAACACGAGTTTGTAATTCCTTTACCGCCCGTGGCACACACAATGTTTTTCATCACACTTGTGAGGAAATATTAATTAAAATAACCTTACTTAACCTAAATAAAATTGTAAAACTGACAGTGACATTAGTGACATATATCAAGACGACAAGTCACGTTCGGAAACCATAGTGGTAAAGACTTAAAATGGTTGATTTTATATTTACAAAATACTGAAATACACTATTTAAACATTTAATTAATGTTACAGAAATATGTGTTTACATGTATTTGCATTAACAGTTCTCTTTAAATAAATATTTCAGTAATAAAAGTTAAAAAAGTAAGTTGGCGTTTTCTTTGAACATGACAAATAAGGGTAAAATAGAACCAGCGTTTCAAATTTAAAAAGAAAACCATTACGCCCTAGGGCGTAATAGGTCATTTACGGCCCGCAAAACCTACGTGTAATGACACCATTTTCGAGCAAGTGTGATGAAAAGTCTGTTCCAGGGGTGTCAAGGAATCTTAATCTTACATTTAGGTGCATGCTTGTTTCTCACTTGCCGGTATAAAAGTATACAGCCTGTGGCCTGTAATAGCAAATCATTGAAACTTAGGTTGTATTTCTAAAATTGAACAAAATATTTTGTTCAGCGACATTTAAAAATAGCTCACGTTTTGATTTTTAGTACCGTTTAAGGTTTATTTGCTCCTATTACAGGCCAAACCTGGTAACAGACCAACAGACTAGTGAGAATAATAATGCAAATTATTTGTTATTAAAGTGATTCGAGTCGGTCGGTTTTCTAAACAAACATGAAGAGGGTCATTATTTGCTTCCGCGGCATCAATTATGCTTAAAATAAGTCAATTGTGCCTTTAAGGTCAGCGCCATCTATCAGCATTATTTGAAACCAACCGTTTTTTTGCAAAAAAAAATGCATATTTTTTCTATTTGAAAGTTCTCATGTCATTTCGCACAAATAATATTGTGTCAAGCTATAAATTAAAACACATTTCAAACATAATAGAAATAGAAGCAAACAATGACCCTCTTTTGGTTTTTATGGAAACCCAACCGCCTTGAATCATTATAATTATTATCTAAAAGTCGGGGTTTCTCAATGTGTATCTTTCCCAATATTGGGACAAATAAAAATGAAATCAATAAGCGTTGGCCAAAGTTCCGCGCCCCTTGTTGCTTGCAGATAACAGATAACCGTGTTTATCTAGCCTCCTGACACCGAGCATTTAATTGAAATTCCTTGCCACTATAGCCGAATGTACTTTACAAAGCATTAAACTGTTTCTGTTGCAAAGTCCGAGACCTTGGCTGTTGAAAAAAACGTAAACTAAGGTGTTTCTCAAGTTTTCACTAAAACAAATGTTTTTTAATATTGTTTGATAAAGACATTGAACATATTTCTGTTTAGGTATTTTTTGTCTTTTATAAAGGACTTTAGGTCATTCAAGCATAGTAGGTTACGTGAATAAATTAAACAAATTATTTAAAATTTTAATGAAATTTAATGTAATGTTACACATTAAGTACTAAACATGATCATATTTTTAATATAATCATAAAAAGTAAAAAAATACGCAATCAACACTTAGTTTTATAATGTTTTTCATGAAAAAAACACATACACTACGAACGACAGGCCTTTGTATAGGTTTAATATTTTTACGACGGTTTATTTACTTTACTGTTCTTCATATCTACACAAAAGTATGTGATTTTGAAAGAATGTTTACTAATTTGCAATTCTATAAAAAACCTACGTTAAAACGAGCGAATTTAACAAAAAAAATATAAGTTTTACTTACTGCGTCGACCACGTGCCGCCATAGCTGTATACTCCTGAGCACGGGTCGCAAGAATGGCGGCCACTAGGTAGGATATCTCTATCGAACTTCGAGGACAAACTATCGCCATTACTTAAATTTCATTGGCTGTGAGCAATCACGTGTCCAATTAGTGTGGGACCCAATTGTAAAAAAGTCTTCAAATAACGATTTTCGTGTGACTCATCTCCGCCATACGAACTACTGGTATGTACTTATTCGGCATATTTTCCTGAACATAAAAAGTGCGGTAGTCACTTCCTAGGGGTATGGAGGGGGTAGCTATGACGTAACAAAGATGGCGGCCGGGCCTATTCTACTTACGCTATGTTTAGATAACTACTGGGCCGATTTACTCAAATAGGGTGTCAAATGAAAGATAATTAAATGAACATTATTTTATTCTAAGGGTTCAATACTGTAAACCTAAAACCAAATGAAATATTTTCAAAAAACTACAATTTGTAAAATCAAACTTTTTTTAACATGTGAAAAACTCGGAAACCGTTAGGATTATGGAAATTTAGAATATCATAAAAAAAATAGATACATTTATCACCTTTCGAATAAACTTTAAATCATTAAAATCGAGCTATAAACAACGGAACTGCAGTCGTCTAAGTGAGCGTGGGTAGCGCCGAACTGACTATGGTACTTCGATTTTGGTACGAATAATCTTGTTAATAACGTAACAAAACGGGTACAATCACAGCAAAATAAAAAAGTATTATGGGTGCTTGACTAAATGTCATAGAGGTTTGCAAGACAAAGAGAGTGGCATTTGTTTTTTTTTTTCAAGATGGCGACTTCAATATGGTGGCTGATTTTCAAATTAGTCCGAGGGGGCCGAAATTCAGTATGGGGGGGTTTTTGAGGCCTACGAGTCTAAATATGAAATCAGAATTTTTTCGTTCATACAAAAGATTTTTTTTTTCATACAACTAAAAAAAGTCAATTTTGCGAGCCCGAACTGCGAGCTTCAGGGTGCGAGGCCGAGCCCCCCGGAGGGCCGCAGGCCCGACGCGTCGTCCCCTTGGCAAGCTCTCCTCATCCCCAAGTAACCTAAAGCGAGGCCGAAGGCCGAGCTCCGCGTAGGGCCGAAGGCCCGAAGCATCCGAATAGTCCCAATTTTCTCTATATCCAAGTATATTTAAGGTCACCCGAGGGCCGCAGGCCCTCGGGCGACTGTCAGCGATGCGAGGCCGAAGGCCGAACTCCGCGTAGCACCGAAGGTGCGGAGCGTCACAGCGCCGCTCCCAATTACGCGAGCCCAAGGGCCGCAGTCCCGAAGGGCGAGCCCACCCAGATCCTTACTACCCTCATAGTATCTTATAGCTCTCCCGAGGACGGCAGGCCCTCGGGGGAGCGTCAGTGACGCGAGGCCGAAGGCCGAGCTCCGCGTAGCACCGAAGGTGCGGAGGGTCACAGCACCGCTCCCACTTACGCGAGTCCAAGGGCCGCAGGCCCGAAGGGCGAGCCCACCCAGATCCTTACTACCCTCATAGTATCTTATAGCTCTCCCGAGGGCCGCAGGCCCCCGGGGGAGCGCCAGCGACGCGAGGCCGAAGGCGGAGCTCCGCATAGCACCGAAGATGCGAAGCCTCACAGCACAGTGCCGCTCCCACTTATGCGAGCCCAAGGGCCGCAGGCCCGAAGGACGAGCTCACCCAGATCCTTACTAATCCCCAAGTGTCTTTCAGCTCACCCGAGGGCCCCTTCGGTGCTACGCGGAGCTCGGCCTTCGGCCTCGCGTCGCATACGCTCCCCCGAGGGCCTGCAGCCCTCGGGAGAGCTATAAGATACTTAGGGGATAGTAAGAATCTAGGTGGGCTCGCCCTTCGGGCCTGCGGCCCTTGGACTCGCGTAAGTGGGAGCGGTGCTGTGACGCTCCGCACCTTCGGTGCTACGCGGAGCTCGGCCTTCGGCCTCGCGTCACTGACGCTCCCCCGAGGGCCTGCCGTCCTCGGGAGAGCTATAAGATACTATGAGGGTAGTAAGGATCTGGGTGGGCTCGCGTAATTGGGAGCGGCGCTGTGACGCTCCGCACCTTCGGTGCCACGCAAAGCTCGGCCTTTGGCCTCGCATCGCTGATACTCCCCCGAGGGCCTGCGGCCCTCGGGTGAGCTTAAATATACTTGGATATAGAGAAAATTGGGAATATTCCGACACTTCGGGCCTTCGGCCCTACGCGGAGCTCGGCCTTCGGCCGCGCTGTGGGGATGAGGAGAGCTTACCAAGGTGACGACGCGTCGGGTCTGCGGCCCTCCGCGGGGGCTCGTCCTTGTACCCTGAAGCTCACCCTTCGGGCTCGCAAAATTTACTTTTTTTAGTTGTATGAAAAAAAAAAATTTTGTATGAACGAAAAAATTCTGATTTCAGATTTAGACTCGTAGGCCCCAAAAACCCCCCCATACTGAATTTCGGCCCCCTCGGACTAATTTGAAAATCAGCCGCCATATTGAAGTCGCCATCTTGAAAAAAAAAACAAATGCCACACTCTTTGTCTTGCAAACCTCTATGAAATTTAGTCAAGCACCCATAATACTTTTTTATTTTGCTGTGATTGTAGCCGTTTTGTTAGGTTATTTACAAGATTATTCGTACCAAAATCTAAGTACCATAGTCAGTTCGGCGCTACCCACGCTCACTTAGACGACTGCAGTTCCGTTGTTTATAGCTCGATTTTAATGATTTAAAGTTTATTCGAAAGGTGATAAATGTATCTATTTTTTTTATAATACTCTAAATTTCCATAATCCTAACGGTTTCCGAATTTTCACATGTTAAAAAAAGTTTGATTTTACAAATTGTAGTTTTTTGAAAATATTTCATTTGGTTTTAGGTTTACAGTATTGAACCCTTAGAATAAAATAATGTTCATTTAATTATCTTTCATTTGACACCCTATTTGAGTAAATCGGCCCAGTAGTTATCTAAACATAGCGTAAATAGAATAGGCCCGGCCGCCATCTTTGTTACGTCATAGCTACCCCCTCCATACCCCTAGAAAGTGACTACCGCACTTTTTATGTTCAGGAAAGTATGCCAAATAAGTACATACCAGTAGTCCGTATGGCGGAGGTAAGTCCCACGGAAATGAATTTTATTCTCATTGGGTCCCAGACTAAATATCTTTTTAGCGGGAAAAAACAAACACTCGGGAATTGAGGCTACCTGTAGGTCATCGTCCATTATCGATATACGGAGTTAAAAAATATTCGGACTTTAGAGTACAGTTTATTTAGCACTTTTTAAAGGACGCCAGGTGTCAGGAGGCTAGATAACTGGTAATCTGTGAAGAATCTTTTTCTTCCAGTATAGCTATCTCCGAGTAATATAAGTTCCCCACAGATAACTGTTATTTTTAACGGTTACCTGCAAAGACAATCTATTACTTCCAGATAACTAGCTATCTCCAGGGATATTATTTTCCCCGCAGATAACTGTTTTTTTAACGGTTAACTGCAAATAAAAGTCAATTTTACAATTTAAAATTTAAATCAATATTTAAACAGTTCTGTTTCAGTAAACAAATCAATGCAATTTCCTCTCTTCTTTCTCTCACTCATTTAATAATTGAATACGCTTAAGGGCATACTTTTTCTAAACAGTGCCCGACGGTGATTTGTTCTTGCTGCAACTGTAAGATTGCTCTTGAAATACGAAGATCGCGCCGTGAGATAGCTATACGGTTATCTGTAAAAAACAAGGGCTGCGCTGCGCTCACGCCTCCCAAATCCGGGACATCATTGTCCTGTGTTTAAGTACTGGTAAGACATACAAAAATCAGTTATCCTAAATTATTTATTTTACTACCCTCACATTTTAGGAAATATGGATTATAATGAATTTTGGAAATGCATAACACGGCAGTAAAGCTATGGTTGCCGAGTTCAGACATGCACCTTTCAAGCAGATATCGTGGGTATGAAATCTTTCAGTGAAGAAATAAAATCGTAAGTCAACCTACATACATCCACAAGCGTGGGGATTACATTTAGAGATGTGCCTTTCCTGGGAATATTTACCATAAAAGTTGGGAATATTCCCAGGAGCGGCACATTTCTAAGCCCATTCACTTCCACCTATGAAAATGGATCTATGCCCAGCAGTGGGACGTATATAGTCTACTGGGTGAATATTCGGCTTTTAACAGCGTTTTTTTTGTCGTCATCGTCGGCAAATATTGTTGAAATGGGTAATGGTCAAGGTGATTTTTTTATGAAACCGAAAAACAGTGTGTGCTGAGTCGAGTTTGATCAAAATTATGGCGGCTTACTCTTCCATTGTGGTAATAATCGCGAAATAATAATGACGTTTACCCGCGCGGTCAAAACGCTCGAATATTCACCCTGCTAATAATGATGATGATTACCACACCTGTCCTGTTATAATTACAATAACTTTAATAACTTAACCTTTTAGTGATGAGGGACCATTATTTGTAGGCAGTAGAAAGTAAATACTTAGGTTTAGTGGTAATATAATATTTTTTTCGGCTGGCTCCGCGGACCACTTCGGGTACTTCCAGGGACCACCAGTGGTCCGCGGACCACCGGTTAAAAACCACTCGCCTAGAAGATCCCAAACAAGAGCATATAATATAAAGTTGTAAAACACATTTAAGAGCTCAAAAAGTCAGACGCATCTCTCGCAAACAGGTTATTTAAAACGACCTAATATTTACATTGGTAGGTACACATACCTCCTTACGTTCGCCTTTGACTCGCCTTAAAATTCAATGATATGTATTTATTCCATTTTATATTTAATGAGACGTCTAATTATTTAAAATAACTTTCTTGTACAAATACAGTTATAGTAGTTGTATAAATAGAGTTTGCTACGTGTAATAAATTGGTAGATTGTTTTTTTACAAGCTTTTATTTCCGACTGTACTTTTTTGTATAATCGCAAACTGCACTCATAACTAATCAAATGAACCCAAACACGGTGATTTTATCTTAAATAATTTAGATGATCCTCTAGCTACCCTCCGGCTCCATCATCAGATTAGCTCCATATTATAATAATATTGTATTGTTTGATTTACATATTGTTTCAAAACTTCAGCTCAATCGGTTGAAGATATCTGCTTCAAAATTGAGTTGCAAAATTCCACCCGAACAAACATACATTGCAAGTTACAAAAATAATAAAAGCTTGTAAAAAAGTGAAACAGAAAATATTTCGCAACCTTGACAATTTGAAATGATCAAATCAAAGTATTTTTAGCTTTGTTAAGTACACGGTATTAATACAATTACTTATTCTTCCTCAAGCTACAACAATTATATAACATAGTAAATCATTGACACATCCGGGTGACCAATAATAGGGTACTTGCCTGTAGTCAATATAAATTACTTCACGCTAGCCTTGAAATCTGCTTTCGAAAATTTGCAAAAATCAACTAAAATTCACCTATTTAACGTTTTAAACGATTTTTAAAAGACCGAAAGCTATAAATGAGGAGATGATTTGATGTTTCAGCACAATGACGTCATTATGCTTTTTCTCATAGAAACTTCATACTATCCGAGCGTTTTGACAATTCATAAAAAGTAACTGATTTGATCTGTCAGGAAAGTACCCTATTCTTGGAACACTCACTATAAATTCGGCCCTGAGTACAAGTAGCATTGTTGGACTTACCAATAATATATATGTGTAAAATTTGTTTAAGGAAACATCAAGTGTTTTACAAATTATATTTTCTGATATCTTCACATGAAAGAGGAATATGTTGTTTGTGATGTTAAGACCCCTTACTATCAATAGATTGATGTATTCAACATTATAATTATTATTCAATTCCACAGCTCATCACGTCAGCATGCACATACTTTCGTTATAAACGTTACGTGTATTCATTCTTATAAACGTTTTCTGGATCGTTTCCATTCGCTTGTGTCAAACCCGTAGTCATTCATGTCTCCCATTTTACTTGCACTTCCTGTAAGTAAAATATTGTTTACCTTTTTTGAAAACGATTGCACCAAGAACTAACATCCAGCTAGCTCAAGCATCATTTACGCGAATGTGTTTAAGACTCCTTAAGTCCCTGATTCCCTCGCAGCTTCTTGTTAAGGTTTGTTTTTTAGGGATCGGATACCTTAATCATCCGGAAAACACGTATCACCAATTAGAACAAATCCTCTTGGACACCTAATTTCATTAGTATCTTCAGTTATGTCACTATCAATGCAGTAATCGTCACCGTTTTCACTGTTTACATAAGTGCTGCTATCAATATTGTTGCTATCACTAATTTCACTGGTAACATCACGACTGTCAGCATCAGTTGCACTATCACTGCTTCCACTGTCTTCGCTAACCCTGATGTCGATTAACGAGCCTGCTTCCGAGTTCGTGGGTCCCTTAAATACAATGGCATCAGGATCAGTAGAGAAGATTGGGAAGTAGTCTATGGGGACACCAACATTGATGTCAGTGGTCCAAAATGTTGTAAATATAAATAAAACGAACATGGTAACAACACGTCCGTTCTAATGGCAGCCACACGAATGACTGGTCTCTGACATTTAAAATATAATAAGATGCTAATACAGTGTTGATAACCGAACGAGGTTGTTCAGCAACTAACAGCAAATACGAACAAAAACTATACCTACGTATTATCCTCTTTCATTTTTTGTGATTATGTAAACGGATTACAACTCGGAATGTATAACCTAAGTAAACGCTTGTATTGTAACAAATAAGAAATTAGATATGACGATTTTCCTTGGGCTGCTAATACTTTGATACAAACATGTTTTAAATGATGAAAACAATTTAAGCTTGTAATACTACCGCCATAACGCAAAAGGGCATAACTAACATTTTTATTCGGCACTGAGTTCTATACATATTCGGAATCAGTAAATTTCACTGATTCCGAATATGTATACAACTCAGTGCCGAAAAAAAGTTAGTTGTGCCCTTTTGCGTTATGGCGGCAGAATAGTACTTGTAATTTTACACACATATACTTCTGTCGTAATCATCTCCATTAAGTACTAGTAGAAGGGTTATTCTAAACCTAATAAATCATTTTGCTAAATAAAAAATTGGATTTCGATAAATATGAATCAAATCTTGAGTAAGTACTTTGATTTTTTTCCTGGCCTTTACTGGCCCTTTTTCAAACTATATGTATGGAGACAGAGGAATAAGTCGCAGACATATTTCTGAAGAAATAACCCAGATGATTTTTCGTAAGTCAACGGAAGCGCTCCACGTATATACCTATCTACAACGAATTTCCCTTGTACCACTTCTTTTGCTGCCAATTCGTCAGTACAGAAAGCGTAGGTATAAACAGATGCTGCGAGTGATCTTAGCGTTGGATTTTCTTTTCTTTTTAGAACTATACTGTCCGTCTTTGAGCGGTTGGTCCTTACCCCACTGTTAGAACGTCAATTTTACTTTTACTGTATAATGCTGTGAATACGTAGTATGTAGTTCCTAATATCGATAACTTTAGACTCATAGGGCGTAAACACCATTAGAACCTGCGGCGTTTACGCCCTTTGAGTCTAAAGGTATCGATATGTAGTTTACTACCTAATAGTATAATTAATAGATTAATGAAATAAATTAAACAAAGTTTATAATAGTAATAAGTACATTTATTTCAGTCAAATGTCAACAAACATCTTTGGTATAACTGTTACTTTATCGACTATAATTATTTTCATTCATAAAATGAGTTTCAACAAAAATCTCTTAAGTATTTAAACCAAAAACTCAATACAAAATCGTAAAATACAATGTCATTTTTGACATAAAAGTTAAGTATTTAAAAATTAAACAGTGGTGCCAATTCTAAACTTGGCCTGTCCAGCAGAGCCAACCAAACAATTTAGATAAGTACTAGTTGCAAAACGTATGTGATTTACAACCCAAATCACATCCTAGATTTAAAATTTAACAGTAAAAAATTATGCTAAAACATTTCAACAAATTGTATTAATTTAGAATTCTAAAAACAAAATAAATTATAAAAACCTAATCTTATGTCGAATAGATGTCACAATCAATGCACATCTTTTAAATCTTATCACTTAACTTTTATTCACTGTCACTAGCTTCATATTCTCGTAGTTCTTTATTCTTAATCTCTTCATATATCCAGTCCTTGTGGTTAATTTTCAGGAAAATATATACGATCCGGATCTTTCTCCTTCCCGCTTTCTATTTTACTTCCTCCAATGTTGATCTCGTGTGGTGTTAGCGGAGATTTGTTGGCCTCGCTTGCTTTGTCCATGCTAGTGGGGCCCTCGTACACGATGGCATCAGAACAACGATCTGGGTAGTATTTTGGTGCTGCCATAGTGATATCAATGACCACCAAAATGGCGAAAATGAACAGGAGTTTAACCATTGTAAGATTTAGTTTAATATTTAGTATTGATTCAGTTGACACTTTGCTGGTGAGATGTAGACTGACGTTTGACATGCAAAAGCGAGCAATTTATATCAAAAGTTACGTCAGTCATTGTTACAAAACGGGAACAAATTATTTACGTAACTTCCTTATTACATTATATTGCGTATTGGTTACCTGGATTTGTCATAAAATTTCATAAACCGCATCGTATTTTGTATGACGATCAATGTCTTTGTCTACGTCAACGTGGATTTTTGTGACCTAAAAAAAAGGGAAATAATTAATTACTATTTTCCCGTGCCTATAAAATACGCAATGGTTTTTTCGAGTTTCCTCTCCATTGTAAATTGATACTATTGTGCTTTTTAACCTGCATGCTTACGTAGATGATATATATCCTAAGACATAGTGCAGTTAATTAAAAATAACCTGGCGTACGTGACAGGCATTTAAACATCAACTTTGCCACTGTCTGTTTTCTTTAATTTGATAATACATTAATTTATGAAAATGTTCGTAATTTCAAAAATTACTTAGTCATTAACAAAGGATACTTAGTTACAGTTACAGCAAAGAATTCAACATATTTCACAAAAATACGAATTACTTCAGTTTATTCGACAACAGAATCGCCCACTAGGCCCGCGAAGGTAATCCCCGAGAACCGGTATCATTGAGTATCTTTACCAGTTTTTGTGCTATACGTGTCAAGTCATTCATCCAACCATGTCTGACGCTTGACGTGAGTAAATTGGTGATCCCCATACAAGCTGCTTGTTAAGACAAGTTCATTGTTATATAATTTTAATGATGAAGTATATTACTATGAGTGACGTAACGATTAGCAGTCTACGTACATTCTTAACCACTAAAGATAGCCGGATAAAATTTGGAACAAAAACCAAGCCCTAAAAGGGTGAAGCAAAAGATGAAAGTTTATACGAAAAAGGGAAAATGACCCTACGACGGGATGATGATGAATGCGGGATGGGAATGAAGTCGTGAAATGTGAAAGTTTGTGAAGATGTTTGGAGGTTTGGATATTTAGACGTTTGGATGTTTCCTACTACAGAGCACACCAACAACTGATTGGATTGAGCTGAAATTTGGCATGCAAGTAGATCAAGTACTGAATTGAAACATAAGACTTAATATCCCGGTAAAGAGATCCCATGGGATATTAACGGGAATAACGCAGGCGAAGCCGCGTGTAAAGGCTAGTATAAAATATCGTTTTGTCCAAACTCTTCGTTGAGCTTCAATGATTATAATCCGTTTAGGAGACATCATATGTAGAAAACGTCCTAAAACCATCCTTCGAGGTCGTTGGCGATTCCGTACCCTTTTGACTACCAAATATTAGTCGATGAAATGTCAATTAAGCACATAAATCCTAATCTAATGAACAATCTTGCTTGTTTTGAAAGACTTTTTATAAGGGTAAAGCGTCATTGTACCCACTTACCGAATAAAGGTTAAGAGCTCTTTCATCACGCAATGCAATTGTGAACACACAAGAAATAAACCTTCCAATACACTTGCTGCCGATTCCAGGAACTTGGCACAACAAGACTGCCTACATAGTTTATCGGACCCTTTTTCGTCATCGGCAAAAAAGGTATTCTGCGTAAAGGGATACGAGCCTCATAAGAATTATACGAAAAGGCTCGGTTTCTAAAAAAAACTTGACGGTTTTGCAGTCCTCCGATATTTATTTTTCTAGGGCATTATACTAGGCCAAAATAGAAGGTCGACGCGTCAGAGGACAAATCCCGACAAGGTAGGTAGGTACCATGCAGAGGGCAGCACGTATGGCGCTTTGCCGCGTTATGTGGAGGGACATTACAGTTAGTCACGATCCTCAGTAATGAGAGAACGACAGAGAAGAAGATATTTTATTTCGTTTTTAGGTATTTATTATTAGTACGTACCCGTAGCTTCGCCCGCATTATTCACGATAAAGCCCAAAGCAACTCCTCACTGGGATATAAAGTATCCTATGTTTCAATCTAGGACTTGTTCAGGTTTAGGGATGCCTTTCATCTCAATCCGGTTAATCTAACGATTGACCACGCTATCTAATAGCAGACATAATAACACCCAAACCAAATTTATAATATGAGCGGAATTGGTGAAATATTTCGTGGTTTACTTAAAATCGCTTAAAAGCTCTTGCTAAGGCGGCTCTTCATCTAAATAAAGATGGTTGCTGTAAGTAGTACTAATTCTTATTCCACCTAAATTGTTAACCATGTCTCAAGCAAATAAACATCATTTAATTTCATTTATTCTGTGACTAGATCGTCGGTCCACCTTGTGGGAGGCCTGCCAACACTTCGTCTTCCGGTACGTGGTCGCCACTCGAGAACCTTACCACACCAACGGCCATCAGTTCTGCGAGCAATGTGCCCTGCCCATTGCCACTTAAGGTTTGCAATTCGTTGAGCTATATCGGTAACCTTAGTTCTTCCGACCGACGATCTGGTGAAAACCACGGGAAGCCGCTGGATAATAGCAGCACAAAGCCGACAATCGTGGAGATCCTTGGGGAAGGCCTATGTCCAGCAGTGGACGTCTTTTGGCTGAAATGATGATGATGATGATAATTTTGTGACTAAAGCCAGATTTGGCGCGACATGTACATAAGGGGATACTTTAGCTTTCGGCGGTGTACGTCAGATTCCGATTTTGTCAGATGACATGTAGGTCAGATTCCGTTTTCGGCAGATTCCATGGAGGTCAGATTCCGATTTGGTCAAGTGCCACATATGTCTGATTCCGATTTCGACAGATTCCTAATAGGTCAGATTGCATTTTCGTCAGATTCCTAGTAGGTCAGATTCCATTTTCGCTAGATTCCTAGTAGGTCAGATTCCAAGGTGGTCAGTTTCCTAGCAGGTCAGATTCCGAATACGTCAGTTTCCTATTTCGTCAGATTCCGAATACGTCAGTTTCCTATTTCGTCAGATTCCGAGTAGGTCGGTTTCCTATTTTGCCAGTTTTTATTTCGTCAGATTTAAATATCTCTAGGTTTATGGGGACGCTGATTTGTGACGTGACCTGAAATAACGTCTGCCGTCTTGTAGTGTGAAATGCACACCATTTTTAACATCACCGCAGCCAAAAATCTAGAGATATTTAAATCTAACGAAATTAAACCTAACCAAATAGGAAACTAACCTACTCGGAATCTGACGAAATAGGAAACTGACGTATTCGAAATCTGACCTACTAGGACTCTGACGTATTCGAAATCTGACCTACTAGGGAACTGACCACCACGGAATCTGACATACTAGGACTCTGACGAAAATGCAATCTGACCTATTAGGAATCTGTCGAAATCGGAATCAGACATATGTGATACCTGCCGAAATCGGAATCTGACCTCCATGGAGTCTGCCGAACACGGAATCTGACCTACATGTCATGTGACAAAATCGGTATCTGACGTACACCGCTGAAAGCATACTTTATAGCTCGGACCATAGTATGGGACCATAAAACACTGAGCTTACGGTGAAAAAATGAGATAAGGAATAAACATCTATTTCGAGTATTAATTTTCGTTAGGTATTGCCGGTGATAAATATTTCATTGAAAGATTAAAGATTGGTGATACGAAAAATATGAAACACGCAAATGTATGAGGAAATGATTGGGTTCTATTGAGCTTACTATGGGGTATGGGGCTCGGGGCTCGGGGGGTAGTTCGATTTGTGTAAGATTGTCCCCTAATATTTATTTATTTATTTATTTTTATTTATTTATTTTTATGATTGGGTTCTCTTATTGCAAGAAGTTCTACTTCTAATTGGTTTGATAAAGCTAAATTTTACTTTACGAGTACGAGTATTATACTATAGAAACATACGGAAAAGCGTTTGAATCTTTTGTCACCACTCGTACAATAATGTCTATGGAATTATGAGTGACTGAAGTGAAATAAATAAATAGTGGATGAATTCGGGTCGTTTTCTATATAATTGTTCATAGAAAGTGACCAGAATTCATTATCTGTGAGTGTATCTATATATACAAAAAGGCAAAGACCTGATTGACAATTTAAGACGTGATATTTTCTCTGCATTAGAAATACGTCAATACATCCAAATAATAATAATGGCCAACACCCTCCAGCCAGCTTTGTAACCTTTTAACGTTCAGGTAAATTAGGAAGGATCCATCGTATTTAATTTCCGATCCCTTTTCAATTATTATTGCAAATTTGTCTTTTTGATTCATCCGACGTAATTGATGTTTTGTGTAACCGATCCCGTTTAGTCAAGTTACACTTCGGTGATGAAATGAATTTAATGTTTGTTAAAATGAGATTTTCGATTCAATTTTAGTCGTATCAGGTTCTCGTGTTAAACAAAGGCATTAGTAAACTTTAAGACAAAGCAAATTACATGAAAGTAAATAATTTACAAGTATTAAATTTCACAAAGAGTGGGGGAACATGCACTCGATAGGGTTGAGTGATGACTGATGAAGAAAGGAAAAAAAAAGCTAGCAACTAAAAAATGGGATAAGTGCGAGTCGGACTCGCCCACTGAGGGTTCCGTACAAATACTTTAAATTAAGACTATATATTTTAGGACTTAATTACAAATGTATAGTATTCAGATTTTTCCCTATACTTGTAGTATAAGACGGTATTATTTACTTGGCAAATTTCATAGTTCGGAAAGTACCCTTTGAATTTTGGTTTCCTTGAGAAATTGTCGAAATTTATGTTTAAGCGGCATGAGCGGTCGTATATTTTTTTCACGTTAACTTAGAAGTTTTACACAGCTTCAAGGGACTTTAGACCTGAGTAAATGGTTTTATTTTCAACTCGATACCTCCACGCGTCCCCGAGACCGGTTTTGACAGACGGACAAACAGACGGACAACAAAGTGATGCTCAACAAGGGTTTCGTTTTTTCCTTTTGAGGTGCGGACCTCTAAAAAGGTATGCTAACGCATTCGGGCTAAGATCCTGATTATCGGGTTCATTTTGTATGAAAATTTGGAATCTTGACACTGAATGTGTTATTTAAACCGCGCAGAGTGGTGGCTGTGCCTTGAGTTTGGCCTCGAGATCATACGGTTCTGGGTTCCAATCGCAGTGGTCATGTTTCAATTCAATAAGAGTAATCTTACATAGTACCTGAATATTACTTAGAACAATAAATATTTTTACTAAAAAAACCCGACCGCGGTGCACTTTAACAATGGATATTATCAGCCACTTTGTTTATTTTAACGAACTTCATACCCAGTGACACTCGCGTCATCAAGATGAATCTAATGATGTATCATTTATCAAAATCGGTTGTGCCGTTGAGTAGTTACGAGCGAACATAGGAACGGACATACATACATACATACATACATACAGGTCAAACACATAACCCTCCTTTGGGTTTCGCCGCAGTCGGGTAAAAACACATAACCCTCCTTTGGGCTTCGCCGCAGTCGGGTAAAAACACATAACCCTCCTTTGGGCTTCGCCGCAGTCGGGTAAAAACTTGAGTATCCGAGCTATTTTTTTTAAACCTTGCCTCGAGTCTTGATGCCTATAAAACGGCAAAAGGCCAAGATTAACGTGAAAGCCCTTGTCAAAATATTGAGACTCAAATATATTTTAGCCTCCAAGCTTATAGAAACAAAGATTTATGAAAAAATATTTCATAAACTCAACCTTTTTTGGTGTGGTGTATTAAATTAAAGACTTAAATTTGTTTAGTACAAAAAAAAATTGAATAAACTCGATTCGAATCAAATCTTCTAGAGTCTGATTCGAATTATTCGAATACTTCGCTAAGCTTCAGTCGGCCACCAGTTGTGTTAGCGGTATCTTGTGTATACATATAACCACGGCTGCATATAACAAAAAGCACACGAGATAACTACGCAAAGATGAGTCTGCCGATTGGCAAAGTTATTGGAGGCAAGTTGTAAATAAAGTACATACATACCTATTTTAAAAATAGCATTTTGTCTGCCAAGTGCAGTTGAAAGGCAGTTATTTTCCAGGTGAAATAACTGAATCAAAATTGTAAACCAACTGAGCGGTCCGCTTGCACAAACTGCACTTTCTGCCCACTGCAAGACTGCTTCGGCCTTTAGGGATATCGGACTGCTAAATAGTAGATATATATTTAAAGGAAACTATTGTAGTAATCAAAATAATTCTGTTCCCGAACTGTATGTTCCTACCGAAATGTTGATTTTTCATCCATATGCCATATGGCATAAAGTGTGACACGAGTCAAATCACGTGCCTGACTTGTATCATCACACAACTTAAGCAAAGGTGTACAAATAACAATTCCAAACAAACTTTGTAAATTCAAATATAAAAGTTTTACGGGCGGCAAACTCGAACTGTCACGGCGCCTTCATTAAATCCAAAAACACACGTGTCGTACAAATACTTCTAATGAAAAGGTGGAAGCTGAAAATTTGCATCCTAATATAAATTGACCCGAGGACTATAGCTTGGCAAATTCGTTGGTAACACTCCCATGGTCCTCGGGCGACGGGTAACGAAGTACAGTGGGGCGGTATGAAGTATGCGGGCGGCGGGGGCCGTCTGACGGGAGCGTTAGTCGGGCTCGGGTGCCGTTCGTGTTGGCGGTAACTTGTGTACATACCACAGCTAACACACACCAAAAAGCACACGAGATAACGACGCAAAGATGAGTCGGCCGATTGGGAAAGTTATTGGATGTCAAGCCAAAAAAATTGTATATAATGTATATACCTCTACATGCCTATTTTAAGAATTGCTTTCTGGCTGCAAAAGTGCAGTTGGAAGCCAGTTTTTTTTCAGGTGAAATAACTGCATCAAAATTGTAAACCAACTGCGTAGTCCGCTTGCAGTCGGCGTGCAGTTATTTTAACTGCGAAAAATCTGTTTTCAATCTGCACTTACTGCCAGAAACCACCGAAATACTGCTACGGCCTTTAGGGATATTGATCGGCAGACATATCGGTATCGTAATTCGCATGGTGTGTAGCGGTGCTCAATACGTCATCATCCCTGGCCCCCCGCGTGGACCATGGGAGTGTCACCAGCGACTTTGCCAAGCTTTAATAAAAATAGTTCGTAATCGGAGGTCATACTGCTACGATCGTCGAAAGCCAAGCGACGAGCAAACCCACAGGGAAACAGATTATCTCTCATTCACGCAAAATAGTGCATAAATATCACACATCAAGTTGCGGAAAACTAGCCCGGGCAAACCTTTAAGGTCTCTGCCCACTACACCGTATCATACCATGACCGTACTTTAAACATATCAGATATAATATGACAATTGCCGGTCGGTAAAGAAACGTGCAAGTGGGCATAGTGTCATACTTTTCAATACAAAGAATATTTATTTTGCTTGACACGTTCATACGGTCATGGTATAATACGGTGTAGAGGGCAGAGACCTTTAAACTTGTGGAAGAGAAGACAATAGAGAGATCTCTCTCCAGGCGGGTGTTGTGCCTGGGGCCTGGGGACCGAAGTCCGAAGGAAGTTGGTTGGAAGTGGTATATGTAGTGTTAGCGTTATAAGCACTTCGATAGTGTGATTCAGAACTGTATGGGAATTGTGCCATTTGTATGGGCGTTGATGTAAGCGCCATCTGTCGTGGAATTGATGCAACTGTCTTCTTCGTCCAACGAATGTCGCTAGGTGGCAGTGTCGCCACAAACTTATGCTTGCTCTCATGCAAAATCAGCAATAACAATCAAATTATCGGAAACTCTAAGGCTGTTCCCCAAGGATAATACGTACTGTATTCTTTGTAATCAAAGTGGTGTAAATCTTTTAAAAGTAATAAAAAAATGTAAATAGAGTAACACTCTCAACTATCAGAAAGCATTGAATAGGCGGAAACTATGTCTATACAATCGTCCCATTCCGGTAAAAGTTCAATAAGAGGTCAACGATAAACGTGAGTTGAATTTTCTTCTCTGTCCAAATTTACCGGTAGCAGCCCCAAGCGAAACCCCGGTTATAAAGGAAATGTTTTCTATACCCCATTCGTTAACAGCTAAAACAACCCTTGTTCGCCAAAGGCCTGATACAGCCCTCGGGCAATAAACGTTAAAAATATCAACTTGAAAATTTCATCGCTCGGCAACCATTTTCTCAAACGGCAAAACTCGCGACCGTAGATATTGTTTGTAATGCGAAGTCCAACAAAGCCGTAATTCATTTGGGTCGGGTAAATAACAAAGTACCTGTTATATCCCTTAGGAAATAGTACCTCCATAAAGAGGTAATTATTAAAGGCATCTAAAACGTCGTAATTATGCTGATGCCCTCTCTGTGCCGTCAAAGTTGGCGTGGAGGTCGGCCCTGGCTTACGATAGGTACTTAACACAGACTACCTCCACTAGACGAAGCATGGGCGGCGTGCGCTCACATCAGATATGGTCGATCGTATATTACGACATTACGCGACGCTCGTTCAGTTGCGACCATGTTTCTGACTTGTGTGTGCACCAAACGTGAAATAAATATTTCTGTTCAATCCGGCGACAATCTCGAAACATAAAATGATAAAAAAGATGTGAAACACGCGTTGTACTAGTAATATCTACCGATATTTAATCGCCCATATGCGTGGTGAGCTCTTGTCGTATGGCTTGCTCCGTCTAGTGGAGGTGGTCTGTGGTACTTAATTAATTAAATGCCTGAGTTTGAATCCGAAGTTGGCGCGAAATATGCGCCGTGTTGAAGTTACGTTCATACTGAAGTGACAGTAAGTTAATATACAGGGTGTCCCTAAAACCAACGTACATCCGAAAAGGGCTGATAGACTAGCTAATAAGACACCAGATTAAGTAAATCTGACCTTAGTAAAAATTTCTTAGTCTTCGAGATATTGACGTTTTTGCAAAATTCGTGCTAAGTGATACCCTCTTGGTGTTTTGAGTGTCATGACTAAAATATCAAGTACCTATTTTTCGAATCTGTTTTGCGTGCTATGTGTTACGAAAAAACAATGCTATTGGACGCAACTCCTATTTTTACACGACTGCCCAAAACAAGTGTTAATGTTAATTTCTTCATGACATAGTAGAATAACAAAAAATATTTTTCAGATTATCCCAAATTTTACCTCTCATTTCAAATGAGGGTGGTGAAAAAAAAATTACTAACACAACCTGGCCCATGACGTAAAAAAATGCGCATTTATGCTCGGGCTACACGAGGCTAGTTTTTCAAGCTAGTTTACAAGCCAGGACAGTTTTTAATAGGATGGAGTTCTATTTTTAGGCTAGTAGCGTCCCCCCACCACTGATTTTACTATACTAGCTTGAAAAAATAGCCTCGTGTAGCCCGGGCATTATGTAGTTTCTAAAATGGTATAACATTTACTAAATACTGTAATAATAATTTTTGAGATACTTACACAATACCAATTCATTTTGTTACAAAATTAATTGGTATTATGTTTGTCTACCGACTGTCTGCCGAGTGCCGACTTCATCTAAAAATTTTCATACGAACCGGTTGAACTAAATTTGCACCTGGCGTGTTTGATGTAACGTACAAATTAGGTGCAAACTTAACGTAATCGTCAATATCTCGAAAACTACGAGATTTTTACTGAGGTCAAATTTACTGATTCTGGTGTCTTATGAGCTAGTCTATAGATCAGTTTTTTTGTATGTACGTTGGTTTTAGGGACACCCGGTATAGGGTACTTTTTATCCACTTAAGCCGAAGCAAAAAAGAAATATTTAACTAATTTTACTCCGCGAACGAATACGTTACACACACTAAGTAGTCTAAAATAAAACAAGGATCAGCAGGACTCAGTTATACTAGCGCTCAGCCAAAGTGAGGAATCGGGCCATAAAACCCGGTGAACGTAGAGATGGTAGTGTATCTATATATTTTCATTTTGAAATAATAAAAAAAAGTCGGTGTAATAATTATAAAAAATAAAAATAAAAAGTTTTTATTTCGACCAACTGAGATCATAGACCAGTGGTGGGCAAAGTACGGCCCGCGGGCCATCTCCGGCCCGCGGGAGGGCTTAATCCGGCCCGCCGACGGTCCTTCGAATTATAGTAGTACTTACATGGCCCCTGAAAAAACAAAATTTTTGCTATAGTTCTGGCCCTCCTCCGAAATTTCGTATATTTTCTGGCCCGCCATGAAAAAACTTTGCCCACTACTGTCATAGACAATGAACATGAAAAATTCAAAACTATTATCATTATATTGTCTGGTTTTCTTATTATTAAAGAAAAATGACAAAAAAGCGTCATAGCTATAATAAATCTCGGACTAAACGCTCTTAAACGCTACGAGGATAAATTAACGGGTAAATTAATGAATATAGGGCATTAACGAGTTGAAAGAGCTATTGAAAACCTACGTCAGCGCTAGGCTTATCCGTGACGTGGGGGTTTTCCTGACGTTTGAATAGGCATATGACTAAAAAAATGTTTAGTCCATCAGTTAGATCAAGGTCTGCAACCTTCTCTAATTCAAGAGCTAAGATTTTTTTTGCATAGTGCATCTTATTTATTACGTTTTTTACTTAGGAATGTAAAAATTGGCTCACATTCTATCCTAATACAAAAAAACAGGTTATTAATTAACACGTTCACTGCGAAACAGGTCATTTTGACCCTGTTCTGAACTTTCGCCTGGTGCGGCGACCGAAATACGCGACTTTGCACTGATGCGAAGGCCATAATGTTGTGATATTTAATTTTTTTTATATAGTCAAGTATACATTTAGATTCGTCATTTTGCGATCTACCCGACAACATATAAATTAATTAACAGGTCACATATGACCTGTTCGCACCAGATTAAAACTTTTGTTATTCAGTGCGGAACAGGGCATATATGACCTGTTGCGTAGGGCCTTGTATAGCACTGCAGGTAAGTGCAGAGTGCATTAGTGTTGTTACCCTGCTATTAGTAAACACGTTTGTTTCTACAATCAACCAGAAACGCATACGCAACAAAAAGCAATAATGCATACTCTACAAAAAGTACAAAAAAGAAAAGCATGTACAGGATGCTACAAAAAACTGCGACAGACAATGATTAGCCGAGAAGTAGACAAGAAGGTGAAGAAAGTTTTTACTGTGTGTGTAGAGTGTAATAAAAATATGTGTTTAGCATGTTTTAATGAAACACATTATTGTGTATAAATTATGTAAAAAATACCTTAGAAAAAATCGTTATGTAAAAAATGTAGAAAAAAGTAGGTAATAAATTGTTTCGATATATTTATTTGGTTTATCTTTCCCATCACTACTAAATCATCGACGTTTTTAACTGTGCCAGTACTGGCTGTGCGTTACAAGTCAATTTTGACCTGTTAATCAATTTGTCTATAAAATCTCAACGAACAGTCATCAACTTCGGCGAAGGCAGTATAAGGTAGACTCATTATTAGCCTAAACATTGCTATAATCAAATTTCATATATATATATTTAGTAAAGACATTTTAGGTAAAATATAAAACCCTTCTTACAGGCTGTAATTGACTTGTACCGCACAGCGAGAAAGTTCAATACAGGACTCTCATGGGTTGTAACGCACTGAGAGCGAGTTCACAAAATGAAGCTTCGCATTGAACGTGTTAACTATTTAGGTATAATACTATTCTATTACTCAATTTATTAACCATTTAGTTTAGACTTCACAAACACAATTTTACAATCATGAAAAAACTGACTAAGCTGATGAAACCTCCGGGATGAAGTCCACTGAGTTAGATATACAAAAATGTTGTACACGTATTTTTCTCTTCTTTGACAAAAAAAAATGATGACAATACAGTGCTTTGAAGCAATAATACCTTATATTTTACCAATAAATGATTGAATTGAAGTTTCGTGTGTCGTCACGCTATGGTACATTTTTACCCGACTGCGGCGAAGCCCAAAGGAGGGTAATGTGTTTGACCTGTATGTATGTATGTCCGTTCCTGTGTCCGCTCGTAACTACTCAACGGCACAATCGATTTTGATAAATGATACATCATTGGATTCGTCTTGATGGCGCGAGTGTCACTGGGTATGAAGTTAAAATAAACAAAATGGCGGATTTTGGCGTAAAAATATTTAGTTATTTTACCTAGAAATGACGTCGCAAGCCACCACTCCGAAACTTTCATGGTTTTTATCGTTGATTTTTTTTGTTATTTTAAGCACAAAATACGTATCCAATATTTTTCGATCTATCTGGCGGACTAAATAGAATGATATTATCCCTAAATAGTGCCGAGCACCGTAGTATTGACAAAGTATAAAGACGAACAAGTAGTCCTACTTCGGCAGTTTAGGAGCGCGTGACACGTATTCACACAGACGCTCGATGCACGCCTGTGTGAGTGCGATCCATACTGGAGCATTCTTACGTATTCTTGTTACTTTGCTTGTTGTGCGTTTGTACTCGGCGCGCACACATTCAAGCACGCGATGTACTTTTTGAAGGAAGAAAATTCTGTATTACACTTTGGTATTGGTACGTGCTTTGGTCGCGACCTTCCGTGCGTAAGCTATTTTATCACCAACATGCAGTAAAAAACAGTGCAAAGTAAGTTTCGGCCCAGCCAAAGTAACCGATATATCTCGAAGAATTAGACTGACGACCTGTTGAAGGTTGCTGGAGCCCCGTGGAAGCAAGCGGCACTTATTCACTTAACCAGTCAAGCTGGGGAGGCCTATATCTCGCAGTGGTCGCCTTGCGGCTGATGATGATGATGAAGTTTCTGTCAAAAATATATCTTTGGGATAAGCTGCCTGCTGCAGGGCTGGGACTTACCTATCTCAAAAAATTGCTCCCGCGATGGAGGGGTAACGATGCCAGCCACAAAAAAATATCCAGATAGAAGGACATAGTTGGGCTATTCTTCAGAAATATGTCTGCGGCTCATTCATCTGTCTCCATACATTTAGTATGAAAAAGGCCCAGATGAATGAGGTGATCGCAGACATATTTCTGAAGAAATGCCCAGTTCGTCGATTTGTATGTAAACCATGCGTGTAACGTTTTTTGTTTGTCGTTTGACGCCAAAAGTGTAATTTAGTGATGGAAAACATACATTTACCATTTCATTTGGTGGTATTTGAACAATTAATTATACCATTATTATCAGATTTATTTCTGTGATGCCAGCGTAATGGGGACTATGCCGCAGGCAGACCTGCTGGACGGAGTATTTTTTTTATAATCGTTTTTATTTTTAATTCGTTTTTAAGTTATTTTCTGTTTACATTTAATTTTTAGTTCTAAATTCTAATATTTACATATTTATTTGCCATTTGTGTTGTCTTTATATGTAATTTTGAGTTAATAAAGACTACATTTTTAGTATGATTACAATTTAAATGTTACGTAATAACGGCAATTCTCACGAAGTATGAATGCGTCTAATTACCGCGTCTCCATACATTTAATATCAAAACAGCGTCGCGGTAATTAGGTGACCGCAGACATACTTCGTGAGAATGGCCAATAAATAGATTTTTTTTGCAGACTACCTTTTTTATAATCGCAAATGGCGTATTCAAATTCCAAACTAGTCAAAGAACCCAATATAGTTACTCTCCGAAGCATGCTATTAGCTATAGGAGCAAAGTTTAACTTTGATCGGCAAAGCAAATTTCAGGAAGTAATTTTTTTCAACCTTAAACTTTTTTTAAGCTTTAATTAACTTTTTACGGGTTATATTGGCCCAAACACAAAGTAGCTGCAATTTGTTGAACGAGCTTCAAAATTAACGTCCAACCGGCTTTAATCTCTGCCCGGGCAATATTTATTGCCGAAAAGAAACTTTATTTTGTGTCAAAGTTGTGAGAACCTCCCAACTTTGATACGCTGGCCCCTATCCATAAATCACTGAAAGCCACTTTCATATAAAATTGAAACTTTTTCGACCTCAATTTTTTTATCAATATTTATCATTTATTTCCTTACCTTTCTATATGGCAAACGGAAATCGAGGAGTCATCCTGAATTGCTTGTTGGTTTTGTGAATCTGACGTGCTCTATATTAATCCGATCACTTTGATGATACTTGAAATTAGATAAAAAGTTTATAATGTCTTTTCCGTAAGGGGCATCTTACGAAAACGTTACTATGTCGGGCACCTGACGGCTATGGCAGCTACCTTAAAAACAAATAAAAAGTCCTAAATGAGATTATCAATTCAGAAACCAAGTTATAAAATATTGACATACCAACCCAAAGGTTATCAGGAAGAGACGTTCTTTAGCGATAAGACCGCCTATTGTGTACCATTGTTGTATAGGTTGATTCATAAGAGATGGCGCGAAAATCCTAATGATTAAATAATCACACTAAGTACGAGTAATATAATAAATGAGAAAGTTTGTTAAGATGTTTGGATGTGTAGTTAGATGTTTGTAAGTTTGGATGTTTAAATATTTGTTACTAAATAACGGGGTAACAACTGAATGGATTAGGCTGAAATTTAGCTTGCAAGTAGACCAAGTCCTGGATTGAAACTTATGATACTTTATATCGCGGTAAAGGGTTCCCTTGGGACAGTAACGGGAACAACGAGGGCAAAGCCGCGAAAAGGAAACAATAAAAAATTAAAAAATCAATTAGCCAGGTCAAAATACACATTAAATGGCAAAATAAATAGTGCACAAAGAATAAAAATCACATTAGTCACAACAGGAATAGTAAAAAAATAGAGAATGTCATATAACATTAAAATAAACAAAAAAAAAATGAGCAGTAATAATAACAATGCAAGAAATATCAATACATATCAATCAGTATCGTAATAAAGTCAGTGTAAATTAGTAATGAAAAAACCATTGTATAGGGAATGGATAGGCTGCAAAGATGGTTTTATGCGTAATAAGTGGCAAACGAGCAGACGAGCCGCCTGATGCAAAGGAGTCATAGTCGCCCATGTATATTTGCAACGCCAGAGGAGTTGCCTATACATTGCCGATCTTTGAGTGCCCTGTAGTTGTGTGCTTATATCGATATCTTTAGACTCAAAGGGCGTAAACGGCGCAGGTTCTAATGGCGTTTACGCCCTTTGAGTCTTAAGGTATCGATATGGCTTTCCTAAGGTACCGCTAAATATTCTGCTTGCCATAAAACGCTAATCAACTTTGTCTTTATTCTCAGACGCCAATTGGTACCTTTTACCTGAATACAACACCTATAAAAACATGAATATACCTCGGTACTTATTAAATAGTTGTTGAGTGTGGTACTACTTTAATAGAAACCCTACGTCAAGTGCCATCAAAGAGCATGGAATAGCAGTAAATGGAGCCGTCAAATACAACTCCCAGTAAAGACTCCAAAATTACAGGTTACAAAGAACCTGTGAAAGTCTCGAAACTTCTATTGTGCATTGTAAAAGCACCGGCCGTGCCAAAGAAATTCAATTTCTATAAAGAATTTTCATGTCGACCCTTAGGCACCTGTCATACCGCAAACGATCAGCGAGCTAGAAATTAAAAACGAGTTGGCGAGCGGCATGAAGCGGGCGATAGTTTTGTCGCTGAGCTTATTACCTACTACATTGCATACATGCAAAATTGACAATGAAATTTGAATCTACATGACACGGAATAGTTCTTTTTTAGGGTTCCGTAGCCAAAATGGCAAAAAGGAACCCTTATAGTTTCGTCATGTCCGTCCGTCTGTCTGTCTGTCTGTCTGTCCGTATGTCACAGGCATTTTACTCAAAAACTACATGATGGATATTGATGAAATTTGGAATATAGGTGTCTTTTATGAGCCGCTACTTAGTTTGGTATATAAATAATTAAAATAAATATTTTTAGGGGGGGCACTCCATACATGTTAAAGACAGTAAAAAAAAAATTTTTCAGCAAATATCAACGTGTGGTACATAGTTCGAAAGCTCTTTAAAAAACACTATAAGGTTTCTAAGTAATGTTTTTGATTAAGTGAATGTATTTGGAAATAATCGCTCCGAAAGTTGTGTAAATTGTGTCCCCCCCCCCTCTATTTTCTAAACCGTGCGTCCGAAAAATATGAAAAACATCACGAAGGTAACGCTTAATTAATACTTTCAACGAAAATTATTTTCAACAAGATCGAATTAACCGTTTTTGAGTTATTGCCGATAAACTGCGCTTCTCAACAAAAGGACGTAATTGCTATGAAGATACGCTCTTTTGTTGTTGTACTTTTTTTACATCGTATTTTTAGGGTTCCATAGCCAAAATGGCAAAAACGGAACCCTTATAGTTTCGTCATGTCCGTCCGTCTGTCTGTCTGTCTGTCTGTCCGTATGTCACAGGCATTTTACTCAAAAACTACATGATGGATATTGATGAAATTTGGAATATAGGTGTCTTTTATGAGCCGCTACTTAGTTTGGTATATAAATAATTAAAATAAATATTTTTAGGGGGGGCACTCCATACATGTTAAAGACAGTAAAAAAAATTTTTTTCAGCAAATATCAACGTGTGGTACATGGTTCGACAGCTCTTTAAAAAACAGTATAAGGTCCCTAAGTAATGTTTTTGATTAAGTGAATGTATTTGGAAATAATCGCTCCGAAAGTTGTGTAAATTGTGTCCCCCCCCTTCTATTTTCTAAACCGTGCGTCCGAAAAATATGAAAAAAATCACGAAGGTAACGCTTAATTAATACTTTCAACGAAAATTATTTTCAACAAGATCGAATGTACCGTTTTTGAGTTATTGCCGATAAACTGCGCTTCTCAACAAAAGGACGTAACTGCTATGAAGATACGCTCGTTTGTTGTTGTACTTTTTTTACACCGTATTTTTTACCTTATAGTTACGGCTATGGAACCCTACACTGAGCATGGTCCGACATGCTCTTGGCCAGTTTTTTAGTTTCAAAATAATCAAAACAAATGCAACCAACTATATTTCTTTTGATAAATATTTAAATTACATTGTAATACATACGTCCTTTGAAAGAGACATATGTAGAAAGGAGGATAAGAGAGTGTACATTGTACAAGTGCGACAAGCGATTACACCTAGTACATATGTGAATATACAGTCGTATTCAGGTGCGCGTACATAATGGCACCGACTGAACAACCGAGTCTCTCGACGAGTATTCCGACCACCAAAGAAGTCACTAAATGATGATACCTCTTGTCGCTACGAAACTACGAATTCTTGCCAATTGAACAGTCAGAGATCACCGTTTATAATTCAATATGCATCTACATAAAGTCTACATCTATTCTTAAGTTTCTTGAGCGTTTTTTTTTTAATAACCGACTTCAAACAAACCTATTCAATAAGAAATTTACAATCACAAGTTACTAAATCGCTTTAGGTTGTCCTATAATACGTATCCGTAAAAGTAGTACGTATACGTATACGTATCCGTAAAAGTTCCTTCGATTTCTCTACGATCCCTTTATTAGATCTCTGACGTCAATGGAACTACCTGGAAGTTCACTTTTTCAAACCAAAAAAATGTTTTCCTTAATCGATATCCAGCCGTTTTCGAAAAATCGGCAAACAAACATAAAAATAAAATAAACACAATTTATTCGTCATCGGGGGTGAGATAGGTGCCTTATCCCAGGGCACCTGAAGTATCGCATTGTGAGCTTACTTATCTCTGGTAAGTGAAAGTGAAACGGCCGGCAGTATATCTACGCAAAACAACATGAGGAATTCTAGACCTCCTCAGATTTAAAAAACAATAAACATGTTGTATTTTTGGGATTCCTTACCTCAAAAGGCAAAAGAAAAACCCTTACCTATAGGATCACTTAGTCATTTCTATATTCTACATATGGCACATAAGAAGCCCTTTTTTTTCTTTGGAACGGATTAAAATCGGTATCGAGTTGAAGTTTATTAAGTGAACGAGTATACCACGTCCTGGATTCACTGCATTGACGACATTTTGTATGTAATTGCAATACTTGCGCTGGCAAATAGCATCGCTCCTACAAAGGCACTAGCAAGATATTTAATTTTCATTACCTAGTTATGACGTGGAGTCGGAATATTACTCCGCTCACGTAAATTAGTCACTGATATTTGCATACCTACTAGGCAAATTAGGTTCCAACAGAAAATCAGCGTTGCGGCAGTCTAACGTGCGATGTTCATACGTTCGAACGACGATCGAAGGAACGACGCTCGCCACTGGTGGTGTGACATTGTATCGACGCTGCGCGGGCGCTGACAGGACAATGACGCTTGACAAAAAGACACTGCCTAACCTTTAATTTCTACTATTTTTTTGCGTATTTTGAAATTCAGCGCCCCGGGCCAGTAAAGTTTGCTGCCCTACAGAAGGGCGCCTCGTGCTTTAAATTGAGCGTGGGGCTGGCTCGCAGCTCCCCTCACGGCCTGAGCCCGCCGCCCCGGGCCATGGTCCCCTTGGCCCTAGGTTAAATACGCTCCGGGTAGGTAGTGTGTTAAGATACCGCCTACTCTTCTAATTCCTACCCTCCTACCCTTAGCAGGGAAAAAATTACAGCGTAGGCAGTGTCTTTTTGTCCTTATGAAATGCACGCCACTGAACGCTAGTGTGGTGTGTCTAAAGGACAAAATTTAACTTTACGCTAGCCATTTCTTAATTGGGTACAAGAAAAATATACACGCCCAGAAGTAGTAATCCCGCCAGCTGGCAGTACGGTGACAAACAGATTATTTTACAGTAGATATCGAAATCTTGTGGAGTGATTGGTTAATTTTGACACAAAAATCGAGTCGAAAAGACCTTTTAATGGATATTTATAGAAATTCTCATCAGCTTGTACGCCTATTCTAATCCGTGTGCATGCACAGTGGGTCTATACCAGTTGTAAAAATCGGACCGGTGTAAACGTTGTTATTCTGCAGAACCCTCCGGGAGGTAAAACATACGACACGGTACGATATCGTGTCATCATGGGACGATAAGACGCCGTTGACGATATTACACTGTGGCGTGGAAATCTACCTGCATTAGCCACGACATAGCGTGACCAGCGGCGGGCATAAGTGGGAGCGGCAGGTCGGAGCGCAGTCTCCGCCGGTGCCGCTGCCACTGAACGCGTACTGTGGTGGCCAGAGGGTACAAGGTGAATGGTTAAAACTTACGTCACGACGTCCTACCGTGGAATGATGCAACGTCTTTGATGCGACACCATGTCGTAAGAACCTGTAAATCCAAAGACAACTGAATGTCTCAACAAAATATCAAAATCAAAACACAGTTTCCAACTCGTGCTGCGATGTGAAGTCGAGTTGTGAATTTTTACGATGTACGTAGTAGAATCCACGACACATTGTCGTATAGTAACACGACGTCACATAGTGCCACGATACGACATCGCATCGTGTAATTGTGTGCTGGCCCTACGGCGCGTCCAGCAATCTCCAGTTTAAGGGCAGGATTTCCGAAATCGACCTCCGGGAGAATCAAAATTAAGTAACGAAATATTCATATTTTTGGATCGAAAAAGAAATATATTATAGTTCAAGAGTGCTTCTGTGTTTCTGTGCGGTTCAAAACACGATACTTTCAACTTCGCTCGATCATAATTCGTCACGAAAACAGGTAATTTTTTAGCAGTTTTTCCAGTTTTACTCGAGTTCTATCACATTTATATCACTAAAAAACATGTCAATCGATAGATAATGACATTTTACCGGGACCTGTGCGGTTCAGTTTTTTTTAAATTACTTATTTTTTAGTAGCTCAGTACTATATAACAAAGTAGCCCACGCGCTGTGGCTTCAGATGCCCGCCGGGCGTGTCCGAGGCCGGACCTGTGTCGCTTTCGAGCTCGTGACAGCTCTCCTCACTCAACGGACAAAATAAACGTCACGCTAGAATCACAGCGTATACACTCTAACAGTAATCCAACGCCTTTGATATCGAATGATTAGCTGAATATTAAAATGATAGGTTATTTAACTTATCACTATTATTTCTTCATCATGATTAGTAAATTTTAGTCTTGTGCAAAACATAAGCTTCTTCAACTGTATACCATTGCACACATTTGTTTTATTTTTAACCGACTTCCAAAAGAAGGACGGTTCTCTATTCGTCTGTATGTTTTTTTTTGTATGTTTGTTACGCGATTACTCGAAGACTGCTGGACCGATTTGGGAAAACTCTTTTTTTGTTTGAAAGGGTATACTTCCGAGGTGGTCCCATTGCAACCAAATCAGGATCTGATGATGGGATCTTGGAGAAACCGAGGGAACTCTTCAAATATTAGAGGCACACATATAGCGATTTCGGTATTTTTCGTAGTTTCTCGTCCATTTCTTATAAGCAATAAGTTTTTAGTATTGACCGACTTCAAAAAAGGAACAATTGTTTATGTAGGTTTTTTCCCCGATTACTTAAAAACGACTGGGCCGATTTGGAAAATTATTTTTTTGTTTGAAACGGCAAGTATACTTTTGAGGTGATTCCATTGCAACCAAATCAGGATCTGATGATGGGATCTTGGAGAAATCGAGGGAACTCTTCAAATATCATAGGCACACATATAGGGATTTTGGTATTTTTCTTTGTTTCTCGTGCATTTCTTATTAGAAATAAGTTTCCAGTTTTAACCGACTTCAAAACAAAGAGCAATTTTTATGTAGGTTTGTTCCCCGATTACTTGAAAACGGCTAGACCGATTCTGAAAATTTTTCTTTTTACTAAATAGACTGAAGTCTATTTGGTTAAAACAATATTTTTCCAGCGCTACTAAAAATTTAAAAATAAAGTAAATTTTTAAAACAAAAAATAAAAACCGACTTCCAAAAACTGTTAGTAAATTAGGCCTTATTCCTTAAGATACGGCTGTCAAAATCTCTATTGTATGACAAGAGACACTGCTGAGTTTTCCGTTTCATAGGGTAAGGTTAGGGTTAGTACCTTATGACGTTGTCACGTTCAACTATCGTCAGTAAACCGACTTTACAGACAATCGAATATGTCAAAGTCGAAGTCAAAGTTGAAGTCAAAGTCAAAGTTGAAGTCAAAGTCAAATTTGAAGTCAAAGTCAGTCAGAGTCCGAGTCCGAGTCCGAGTCCGAGTCCGAGACCGAGTCCGAGTCCGAGACCGAGTCCGAGTCCGAGTCCGAGTCCGAGTCCGAGTCCGAGACCGAGTCCGAGTCCGAGACCGAGTCTGAGCCCGAGTCCGAGTCCGAGTCCGAGTCCGAGTCAGAGTCAGAATCAGAGTCAGAGTCAGAGTCAAAGTCAAAGTTTGATCCCTATATGTGTGCCTATGATATTTGAAGAGTTCCCTCGATTTCTCCAAGATCCCATCATCAGATTCTGATTTGGTTGCAATAGGACCACGTCGGAGGTATAAACCCTTTAACACAAAAAAGAATAGGTTCAGCCGTCTTCAAGTAATCGGGGAAGAAACCTAGATATAAATTTACTCTTTGTTTTGAAGTCGGCTAACACTAGAAACTTGTTGCTAATAAGACATGGACGAGAAAAAATTACGAAAAATACCGAAATCGCTATATGTGTGCCTATAATATTTGAAGAGTTCCTTCGATTTCTCCAAGATTCCATCATCAGATCCTGATTTGGTTGCAATGGGACCACCTCGGAACTCTACCCTTTCAAACAAAAAAAGAATTTTCCAAATCGGTCCAGCCGTCTTCAAGTAATCGGTGAACAAACACACAAAAAAAAACAGACGAATAGAGAACCGTCCTTTTTTTGGAAGTCGGTTAAAAACTAACTATGTTTAAAATTTGGAGCCTGTGAGTCTGCTAGAAGTACTTTAGAATTATGATGATCATCAGTCAGTGAATCAGTGAATCAGTCAGTCAGTCAGTGACAAAACTAAGGAACTTTGACATGCAATAGTTCTTAAACTACACGTTCAATTTGAATGATATTGAGAATATATATGTCTTATTGTGTATATATCCCTGAAATTTCAGGATTGTAGCTTTAGCCAGTACAAAATTACAGGAGGCTGAAATTAGCTTGAATGGCTTCGAGAAAAGGATGGTATGGCCGTGCCGTGCCTTTGTTTTGCTCGACTTGGCGGGGGCACTGCCGTGCCCCCAGATGAAATATGTACCTACCTTTCACATTGTACGACACGATGCCTGTTGGTCTAATTTATTTATAAGTAAATAATAAATCTACAATATCTCCCAACTGTAACCGGCAGTGATAATATTATCATGTTTAGTTTAAGTTTATTTATTAACTAAACGTTAGGTACCTATTAGAAAAACAACCGCTTTCTTTTCTAACATTACGATGATCCTTTTATTTTAAGTGTTTCGATGTCATAGATAGGTATATCTACCTGATATAAACTTAACCAGAGAGTACGTAAGGTAGTAGACCTACTGTTACAATTTCGCTGCGGCATAAGTTGACACATTTACACAGGTTGGGGTCACGAAAAGTTCATTTCGAACGGGATCGCGCCGCTTGTTCGTCTAAGGGGGGCGGGGAGCTCGAATTGCTTGTCGTCTTCGAACATCCCCGCCTTAATTAATTTCCAATGTATTTGTTTAATCAAAGCGCAGTACTCCGAACGTCTAAAACAACTGTAGCAGTTGTTCTGTTTATCCTAGTTTCGATGTTTTTGTCTGGATTTCAGTTCGTGCAGTGGATTTATGTACAAAGTACTGGGTTGTTTGCTTTTAGTTTCGTTGTTGTACCAGCATGGCTTGCACAAGATGGTTGCGACGTATCTCGTGCGCGACACAAGACGTAACAGCTTCGTTACATATTCACGCCCCCCATTGGCTATCACTATGCTGAATCGTGTGCGAGATAGGTCGTGGCTAGGGATTGCAATCGGTTATTTTTAGTATGGAAAAAACTCGAGTTGTAACCGAAACCGAGTTTTTTCCATACAAATAATAACCGAGTTGCATTCCCTAGTCGTGGCCGACTTGTGGCAGTACTGGTGTCGATCTCAAGTCACCACCTCTCCATACCTACTTAAAACCGTACCTACATGAGAGCGCGTTCAGAGTTGAGTGTAATTTATTACTACTGACTGGCCTAGTGTTTACCGCGCCTAAACTCTCGGAGTCCAGGCAATGGAATGAAACCAGAGGCCAAAAAGGACTACTCCTATTTTGCGGTTTAATTCCCTTGCTGCAAGGCTACAGGGTATTTTTTTTTGTACACAGCGTAAAACGAAAATAAAAAATAATATCACTGGAATTCAATGCAAGAAAAGTTGGTCCGCACTAAGTAGACGGCTGCCCGTGACATTTGGCTTTGTTTCAAATTCACACAACTTGCTTTTTATTCCCGCCAACGCCGAGTTAAGTCTTTTGCAGATACTAGGTTTTTTGCCTTAAATTGTGTGTATAATCAGACGGTGGAAGAATTTTATCGTGTAGAGAAAATTACTACGATAACATGGAATACTAAATTATGTAAATGTCATGAAAGAAAATTAAGTATCGTGTGTTCCATTTGAATTATTTTAATAACTACAGCAAATACGTTGTTTGCGATGAAAGCCAGAGATTACACTTACATGATTTGAAATAATTTATACAATCTCGATCGTGTCGACGAAAGAAAGGTCAAAGAGAAAATTCTGAAACTATATGCCACACCTGGCCATAAAGTGACTTTTTCCTTACGCTGCGCATACGGAAAAAGCCGCTTTCTGGCCAAGTGTAGACATAAAATGATGTACACAACACGGGAGGTAATAAAGAAAGCCCTCGATCGCATATTTACGTCCCTCGCTTGCAGCTCGGGCTGCAAACTTCTGCGATCTCGGCCTTTCTTTGTATTACCACCCTAGTTGTGTAATGTAGGTACTATTTTCACGCAGCTTTTGCCGAGATGGTGTAAAAAATTGAATTATTAGTTTTTCAGTTACTTTTCTGGCGAAAGATTTTTAAATTCGTGCTTTCGCTACATGTAGCCAAAAGAATTTTAACGCGATATGGGAACAAATAATAAATATTCATAAAAAATGGAAATATAACCTCCAGAAAATAAAATAATATCATCAGCAGACGCGCCTTTTCTCAACAAATGTCAAATTTTCCGAAGCGTAGTGGATTCAGGCTTATAAAATTCCGAATGGCCTATTTGCCTACGTAAAATGTATAGGGTACTTTCCTGACAGAACAGATCAGTTACATTTTATGAAAGTTATACACTCAGATACTGAGCATGCAGCTTATTTATATAAAAGTTCTTAAAAAATTAAACCGACTTCAAAAACATTTATTTGTACAACAATCTAAAGTAAATATAGTGCCAGTCTTGTATAATTATTGCAAATGTTTCGTACGGAACCCGGATGTCCCGGACGAAATTTAACCCCGATACAGGGTGCAAACGAAACCCTAAAAATACAAAGGACAACCTGGACTTACCTAGTCGCTCATTGACGTGGGCCCATTTCCGTCAAGTAAATCACAGTCAGGTCAGTCACTGTCAGAGTCTCGTCAATTTCAGCTATACGCTGCTGGCGCACTGGCCCCGGGTCGCCACGCGGCGAATCACAGCACCGGTCCAAACGCCAAAAATATGTGTGGATTCACTCGCGAATATAGTCTCACACTTTAAACTACACCAATTGTTCGTGTACACCAAATTCACAAACCAAAACCACTAATTTCGACCACAAACAGGAAAACCGATCGCCCGAGCGCGTTCCTGGTCGAATTCCGAGTACGTAATGTGTCAAAAAAGCACATTATCTCTTTGAGGTTATAATTATTTGACATTGACAAATGTCATGTTGTGGGCGCGTTCCGATATTGCATCGGGACGTAACAAACACCCGCCTCGGACAGGCCTCGAAGCCGGTCCGCTATACTAATGGAAGTCGCGACAAGGTTGCTACCGCTCGCTTGAGAACCGAGTCCCCCACCATGACCTCGGCAAACCGGGGCGTCTGGTCTTTACCAGGAAACAAGTTAACAATGCGCCCCCGGCGCCAACGCAGTGGCGGTAGGTTAGCCTCCTTAACTAGCACTAAGTCACCAACCTTGGGGGGACTGGTTTTGTCAGTCCACTTGAGGCGCTGCTGCAAGACATGCAAATACTCTAATGACCATCTGGCCCAAAAGTTCTGAGACATTTGTTGCAGCATTTGGTAGCGCGACAAACGAGAGCTCTTTACTTCCCTGAGGGGGTGCTCTGGCAACGCTGCAAGTGGCTGACCAATAAGGAAATGGCCTGGAGTCAACGCCTCCAAGTCATTTGGGTCGGAGCTGAGCGGACACAACGGACGGGAATTGAGCACCGCCTCAATTCTACAAAACAACGTCGCTAGCTCCTCAAAGGTCAAAATAGTTTGACCAACAACCTTGTACATATGTGCCTTGGCTTGTTTTACACAGGCCTCCCAGATTCCACCCCAGTGGGGGCAGCCTGGCGGATCAAACGTCCAGGTGATACCCCGACGGGAGAGGTCTGTTTCAATTTCAATCTTATTATCTAACAAAAATTTTACAACATCTTGTAAATATCGGTCGGCGCCCTTGTAGTTGGTGCCACAATCTGACCGGATCAGAGACGGAAGTCCCCTACGTGAGACAAACCTATCCAAATCAGCAATAAAGGCCTCCGTCGAAAGATCACTAATAAGCTCAAGATGCGCGGCCTTGGTGGACAGACATACGAAAACGCACAGATACGCCTTTACCGTCTTCGCGTTGCGGAGTTGCGAAGTTTTCACCAAGAAGGGTCCGGCGAAGTCCGTTCCAACCCTGGAGTAGGGTCTAGCCTCAGTGACCCGGTCCGGTGGTAGGTCACCCATCTGAGGCTGCATCGTGGCTGCCTTGAGTCTGAAACAAGGCAAGCACCGAAACACGATGCCCCGCACGAGTCTTCGGCTGTTCAAGATCCAAAACTCCCGCTGTAGAATGCCCAGAAGCGCATTGCAGCTGGCATGGGAGTTCTTAAGGTGGCGATCGGTCACCAACAAGTCCACCAAGTGCCCCTTCTTGGGCAACAATATGGTGTGGCGCGCCGAATACGACAAATTCGCATTACGAAGCCGTCCTCCAACCCGGAGTACTCCTGACTCGTCCACAAACGGGTTGAGGCGAGCTATCGCCTTCTGCAATTTGGGTCGCCCTTTCCGTAAGGTCTTCAACACATCCCCAAAGTGTTCCTTCTGTACAACCCGAATCCAATGAAGTAGGGAGGTACTCCGCTCTTCACTGGTGAGAACACTACCACGTGACCGGTTGTCAGGGTGGCGACAGTTGTGTAAGAATCGCTTGACCCAAGCTGTCACTCCAACAAGCTTGTCGAGGGAGCTATACCGTTCTAGCAACCAAGCGGTGTCTGGCGCTGGAGCTGTCTCGACAAGGTGGACCTTCAAGCCAGAAGATGGGGTCCCAATCACACAACTGGCAGGCCAGTGTGTCTCCTTTTCCAATAACCAATTTGGTTTCCACCACAGTGAGTGGGCAACAAGCTCAGGTGCTGAACAGCCCCTGGATGCCACGTCAGCTGGATTCAGTTCACCTGGCACGTGTCTCCAAACCAATGCAATCTCAGAGTTCTGGATCTGCGAGACACGGTTGGCCACGAAGACCTCCAAGCTATGGACTGACGACTTCAGCCAGCACAAAACAATCTGACTGTCCGTCCATGCGTAGGCACCCTCCGCAAGGTCCACGGTGTCCTTCAGGGTGGAGGCCACATGGTTCATCAGGCGCACAAGAAGAGCGGCACCCGCCAATTCCAACTTCGGAATTGTCCAACGCGTCCGAAGGGGGGCCACCTTGCTCTTCGCCATGACCAAGCGTACGTCGACCGCTCCGGCGGAGCTGACCGTTCTCAAGTAGACGGCAGCTGCAAATCCTCGCTCGGAGGCGTCGCAAAACCCGTGAAGGGTAGCCCTGCATTTGCCTGCAGGCAACAGCTTACGCGGCAGTTCGACCTTATTGATCTCCGTGAGCGTGGAGAAGTAGGTCTCCCAATCGCTCAGCAAGTCCCCGGAGAGCGGATCATCCCAGCCCATTGGGACTATCCACAGGCGCTGCATAAACGCCTTGGCCGTGAAGATGACCGGTGCGATCCATCCGTTTGGATCGTACGTTCTGGCCACCGTAGACAGAACAAGCCGCTTTGTCCAGACCTTCGGGGAATCCAGTTCCACCCGATAGGTAAACACATCTTGGACCGGTCGATACTGCACGCCCAGGACCGATAACATGTGTGGGTTCTCGGCGTTCTCGAAGAGGTGCGGGTCTTGCTGGTGCTCCTCAGGGAGCCCGGCCAACAGTGCCGGTGAGTTGGACAACCATTTTCGCAACTCATAGCCACCAGTCCGCAAGAGTTCAACCAACTCGTTCCGTAGAACCAAAGCTTCTTCGACGCTATTTGCCCCGGTGCACACGTCATCAACAAACAGGTCCCGTTCCAAAATGGCGGACGCTCGAGGGAACCTCAGTCGCTCTCGGGCCGCCAATTCAATCAAAGTACGAATTGAGATGTACGGGCTGCTCTTCAGGCCGTACGTGTTCGTATTCAGCTCGTACACCAACATCGGTTCATCAGGGCTCTCACGCCACAAGATCAGCTGATACCGACGGTCTTCAGGATGGATCACAGTCTGCCGGAACATCATCCGGATGTCAGCGACAAACACCACCTGGTGCTTCCGAAAATTCGTTAGGATGTCCGTTATGTCCTTGTGCAGCTTCGGACCTGCATGCAAACACTGGTTCAAGGACACGCCTGTCGAGGTGGCCGCGGAGCCATCGAAGACCACCCGAATCTTGGAATCCGGGGACTTCAAGACGGCGTGGTGAGGCAGGAAGTAGTGCTCAACCGTACGCCAGTCCAGGTTAGACACCGACATATGCCCTAACCCCTCGTACTCCCTCATGAAGTCCACATACGTCTGCCGGAAGAGCGGGTCTCTTCTCATGCGGCGCTCCATCGAGACCAGCCGCTTCTCAGCCAATGCGCGAGAAGCACCCAAGGGTGGCCGATGAGTAAGCAAGGGAAGTCGAGTTATGAACCGACCAGAGCGGAGGCGGCCAGTGTTATTCTGGTAAAACAACTCGCACTCCTGTTGCTCCGGACTAATCCGCGGCGCGGTCGGCGGTTCTTCAATCTCCCAGAATCATTGCACGGCTTCTGAGAGTGCAGTTCCAACCAAGCAGCTCTCCTCAGCAGGAGGCGGAGGAACTGCCAACACCTGACCCATCACAGCATGTCCAAACTTGGTGTCCAAGGCCACTAGGCCACCAGGCTGTAAGGTCCGTTTGCTGGTGAGCAAGACCCTCCCTAGGACGTCCGCACCCAGCAGCACGTCGATCTGGCTAGGGGTGTCGAAGCCAGCATCAGCCAAATCCAAACCAGCTGTCAAGTCGCGCACCTCCGGCGGCAGCCGCACTTGGGGGAGTCGCCCGACCACTTCATCCAGCACCAATGCGGAAGCTGTAATCCTCGCATGGGAAGTGGGACTCTGCCCAAACGTGAAAGTAACCTGTCCGGCCAGGTTTGACACTTCTACATTACCTACACCACGCACAGTGTCCGGGTGGGGTGTCATATCCAAGCCCAACCGTTGCACCAACCGACTGGATACCAAGCAGCCTTGTGCGCCCGTGTCCAGGAGAGCACGTGCACAGACTGATCCTTCGCCAGGACCCCACACACAAATCAAGGCCGTGGGCAACAACACGGTCTTGTCGGTGTTGGCGGTGGTGGGTGCATGGGCGGCGTACCCCTATTCGGAGCGCCGGGTGGCCTCCGGGTCCGGTTGGTAGGGGCGCTCAAACTGCGCGAGTGGGTCCCACGCCGCTTCATACGCCCGTCGCGTCGTGCGCGCTGTCTGCGGCACCTGGTACGCCCGGGGGCGGCCGTACACCGGCAGTCTCGCCTCTAGGCGGGGTCGCTCCGCAAGCGGTGGCGACATTCGCGGCGGCGACAATCGCGGCGGCGACATTCGCGGCGGCGACATTTGTCGCGGCGACAATCGCGGCGACATTCGCGGCGGCGACATTTGTCGCGGCGACAATCGCAGCGGCGACAATCGCGGCGCCTGCCGAGGAGGAGGCGGTCGCGGGCACCCGCCCGTAGGACCCCCCCGTGGGGGCGCGGGCGCGCGCGCAACCGCAGCGTAACTCTGGGGGAGGGGGGGGGTACCACCCCGACGGCCCCTCGCCTCATTGGCCCTGTACCCCTGGTCAGCCCGATGCTGACTCCGAACAGGGGGGGAGCATGACCCCCGCGCAGGGGGTGGTTTTGAACCCCCACTACGGTTCATGCATAAAATTGGGTGGTGCTTCCCATCACACCAACTGCATGCTTGGCGGTGGGCACAATCCCTAGCAAAATGATTGCCCAAACAAACAAAGCACCACTGTCTCTGCTTTGCGATACCGCGGCGGCCCTCTACCCGCTGGTCCAGGAACTGCTTGCACGTGGGCACCCTATGGCCCGGGTTCCGGCAATATGCACAGGGGTCTGGGTCCGCCGTCGCCACATTGTAATGTCGGGGCCCTGGTGGGCGAGGTCCCGACTTGCCCCCATATCCCCTCGGAGAAGCAATCCTCATCTGGGGCCGGGGTGCTCCAGATGGTCTCGGAGGGGAGGGCAAATCCGAAGTGTCTGCCCGTCGACACTCGGTTTCCAAAAATTCCACCAAATCGCTGTAGGCCGGTAGGTGCTGGGCACTGTCCCCACCATACCGTTGCTCGAACCGGGCCCGAACATCATCCGGCAGTCGGTTCAACAAACTCAACAACATATATGACCACTTGTCCACGGGCAATTCCAATTTTTCCAGGCCCTTTGTCGCACTCAGGACCGGATTCAACATTTTTATCCGGATGTCGGAGACCTGTCCGATCCGAGGAATTGACCAAATCTTCCCCATGAGCGCGTCCGCTAGCCGTCGCACGTTCTCGTATCTACTCCTCAGTAACGTGCGGGCGGTTTCATAGTTGTCGTCGGTTACCGACAAATGCGCGACCAGGTCGCGTGGCTCACCGACCAAAGCAGACAACAACTGCGCCAACTTCAAAGATGCAGGAAGATCCGTCCGTGCATGTACCAGACTGTCAAATAAATCAATAAAACTGGTCCACTGGTCTAAGTCACCCCGGAACACAGGAATCTGGATGGCAGGTAAGCGAGCTGCCAATGCCGGGTTCAAATTCCCCACCGGTTTACCCTCGATGGGTACTGAAGCTGTCCGAGCCCGAAGTAGCTCAGTAGCCCGCTGTGTGATCTGATCCGCTAAATCCAGGCATTGGTCAAAATCAGCTTCCACCTGCTCACAGTCCGAGGCTTCCTGGTCGGCTCCCGCTAAAAATTTTCCAAATCGAGATTCCAAATCTGTAAGACGCTGCGGTACCTGTTCGTATCGCGACAACAGTGCATCTTCCCGGTCTTGTCTGCCAACCAAAGCAGCCGCTGAGGCAAACCAACGCAACGTCGCCTGTATTGCTGCTTTATCCGACATGTTTTAAACAATTTATTCAATGAACACAAACAAAACAAATTTATTTCCTGTGGAAATTCCTCAAATATAAACAAACCTGGTCACCCTACTTGTGGTACCAACTACAAGATTACTTACCAGACAAAACAATTTAATTATTCTTGTTTTTATTTTGTGTGTCCACTATTGGATGTAATTTTAAATTCAAATTTACCACTCAATCAATAAGCTATCAAAACTCAATTACAAGTTAGCTGATAAATAATTATGCTATTAAATTTACAATGAATTCCAATTAGTTTCAATTTTTACCCGAGAGATATATTTCCAATTCTCCAATACTTGTACAATACACACAACTAGACAATATGATTAGCCTATAGGCAACAAATAATCTTCAAATATAGTCTGTTTGCTAGAATGCACTTAATTTAAACTAACACAAGTATTGGGTTTATTTTAAATTTTAAACTTATTAGAAAAAATCACTTAACTAACAGGGATTTCGGTACAATTTCTATCCAAATTACTTGTGTATGCTAGGGAACCACTTTCAGACAATCAATAATCAATACAATTGATCGAAATTGTAACTTTTCTTCCGTAATTCTAACCTCAAAAACGTACACGTGTTACAGCCAATGTACCAAAAAATTACCAAAAAAATGCGATTTCTTTGCCGTGAATCGCAAAATCAACCATATGCTTCTGCTACCAATTTGTTTCGTACGGAACCCGGATGTCCCGGACGAAATTTAACCCCGATACAGGGTGCAAACGAAACCCTAAAAATACAAAGGACAACCTGGACTTACCTAGTCGCTCGTTGACGTGGGCCCATTTCCGTCAAGTAAATCACAGTCAGGTCAGTCACTGTCAGAGTCTCGTCAATTTCAGCTATACGCTGCTGGCGCACTGGCCCCGGGTCGCCACGCGGCGAATCACAGCACCGGTCCAAACGCCAAAAATATGTGTGGATTCACTCGCGAATATAGTCTCACACTTTAAACTACACCAATTGTTCGTGTACACCAAATTCACAAACCAAAACCACTAATTTCGACCACAAACAGGAAAACCGATCGCCCGAGCGCGTTCCTGGTCGAATTCCGAGTACGTAATGTGTCAAAAAAGCACATTATCTCTTTGAGGTTATAATTATTTGACATTGACAAATGTCATGTTGTGGGCGCGTTCCGATATTGCATCGGGACGTAACAGCAAATATTAAGGCTGGCACCGACCTCAAAAAAATTGTTGGCATATTTGCTTACTTTAGATTTTTAGATGTGCACACAGGTAGTAAAGTAAATTAGTAAAATGTAACTGATTTTTACACTGGCATGTGCGATGGCCAAGTCGTTCTTTATTAAAAAGAATTCGTATTTATTAAAAAGATAAAGATGTGTAATATTGATACGGTCATAAATTAAACGACCTGGTTTTCTCTTCTTAGTCGTACACTCTTGTCAGAGTGGTCGTGGCTGTTCGGACGTTGTATCTTGACTTCCGGTTTCTTGTAGGTGGACTTTCAAACTTTCCTTCGCCCTGGTTTTATATTATATCTAACAAATTTTTGCGGTAGTGGATGTTATGGAGTTTTTCAGAAGTAATTGGAAATTAAATACGATTCATGAAAAGTGCAAACGTGTAATGTGACTCGGTACAATTTTGAAATATGACAGATTGGAAAAAGCGCCTTAAAAATAAAATAGCAATGCCACATAGAAGATACTGCTTGGCGCTTGCGGTTTAAATTTAAACAGCAGAGGTTACGGGACTTGCTATTTTTTTACATGTAATGTTTTTGATGGGGTCAATATTTTCTGTTAATACTATCCCAAATATTTTCTTGTAAAATGTTACCAAGACGAGACCTACACGCCCTACATCTAACTCTACACGCCCTAACTCTAGGAGCCCTAACTTCACAAGCTCTAAACCTTAATCAAAATATGTAGGTACCTAATAGTGCCCTTGCGCTTCGCTTGGCTCGTCTTGGCAGGGACACTACCATGCCCCCAGATTCTAAAACCCGAGCTTGTCCTGCCTACATTAACATTGATATGAAGCTAGAATTAGTCTGCCCTAGATAACGCCTTAAAACTCCATTATGTAAATGGCTCCCAGTATAGCACCGGTAACGTCTGCACCTAATTTAATTCTGGCTTGATGTAAATCAATCTCGGCGGGCGGTGCAGACACTCGTACGTCAGACACTAATCTTCATATCGCGGCGGCAATCAAGATATATTCAGCATGTTTGAGACATATTGCGGGTTTGTCAGACCTTGGGGAATCAGCCTACGCTAGAGCATTCCATGTAAATATCTACTTTTTGTCTCTTACGTGACGCTATGGCAGCAACCCTAATGAGTCATTATTTCAGCGTTTCACCCGCCTCACTTTCGTTAACACATAATGGTTGAGATTCCAGCAGATTTTAATGTAATTTTAAGGTATTTGTTAGTAGTCCCGGATATGTACCAAATAGCTCGATATGAGACTAAAATCCTAGGGATCTTTGACAATAATGTGACGAAAGTGGGGCGGGTGAAACGCTCAAATAATGACCCTAATAAAACTTATTAGCTGCTAAGAAACATTGCCAATCTTAAATACAAGTTATAATAATACCAAACTAATATTCAGCTTTCTAATTTTACATGTCTAAAGTCACAGAAATATATTGAGGTAGAAGGAAAAAGTGTGTGTGCCTTGCGTGCTTTATATAAGTGGCGGCGACCCTACTGGCGATTACTTTGCACGCCGTTAACTACTGTTGGAGAGGGCTATGCTTGGAGTCTCTCTGAGGGATAAAATCCGTAACGAAGTCATCCGTCAGAGAACCAAAGTTACCGACATAGTTACTCGAGCAAGCAAGCTGAAGTAGCAGTGGGCTGGCCACATCTGCCGCAGAACTGACAATCGCTGGAGCAAGAGAGTACTGCAGTGGAGACCGCGTACAGGTAAACGCAGTGTGGGACGCCCCCCGGCTAGATGGAGGGATGATCTGCGCAGGGCGGCTGGCAGCAACTGGATGAGTATAGCTGATGATCGAGCAAAGTGGCGCGTCTTGGGAGAGGCTTACGTCCAGCAGTGGACTGCCGCAGGCTGATGATGATGATGATGATGTAACTTCTGTTGCCGTCAATATTATTATCAGATTTTCAAATCTGATAATAATGGTATAATTAATTGTTCAAATACCACCAAATGAAATGGAAAATTTATGTTTTCCATCACTAAATTACACTTTTGGCGTCAAACGCCAAGCGAAAAACGTTACACGCTTGGTCTCCATACAAATCGACGGACTATTTCCTTCTATCTCGCTATATTTTTGTGTCAAAAGTATTAAAAGTTAGGGTCACTTACGTTACTTTTCCCTGGAATACTCCCGCTGCGTATTTCGGTTCGTAGTCGCCATTCGAGAACCTTTACGCCCCATCGCCTATTGTTTCTTCGAGCTCTAATCATTATCTCAACCCGCAAACGTCTACTACAGAACATAAGTCTCCTACTGACTCTTCAATAAAAAACGGTTGTTCGATTTTTGTCTCCGTCAACTTCGTACGACTCTAACCAGTACCTCTAGCACAACTGTGACACGCGACTTTGTCGCGCGACAAAAGCTACCTATCTCTTTCCACTCAATATAGTGTGACAGTGACAGGTGATGCTCTGTCGTGCGAGAAACGAAGCGTCGCAAAGCTGTCGCGGCTAGTTATGCTAGACGTACAGGTCGTCAGACTATCTTGTGAGGAGGTTACTTACCCACGCTGCATCTCCCGGCCAGTCTTAGCTTAGTCTTCTTAGAATATAAAAAAGCTTGTTTAGATATATTTGCGCAAAATTTGTTAAAATGTATTTGATGGCGGCTGAATCATTAAATTCGTATGCGGTGCGTAATTTATAACGATGCGAGATTTTTTATCATGTGTGTTAGTTTTCGGCAATTTCATAAGAGTCCAATATCAAAGAGTCCAGACCAAACTAAAGCAAAAAATAAAGTATTCTATTATATTCTAAGAAATAAACACACGAAACATTCATCCATCGTGAACAGTAGATGTTAGAGGATCATTTGTGCTGCAACTAATATTATTTTCTGCTTAGTCGATCACTCCTGACAGAGTGCCAGTGATTACGGCGTTCATTCACAGCTGTGACCACAGATGGTACGTATATTCCTGGACGTTGTACGTTGATGCACGTTTCCGTAGTATCACAAGAACATTCTGGAACCACAGTTCCATACAAATGTCGCTCACCGAGTTCGCCGCGACTGGTTTAGTATGGAAACCCGCCCGCAGCTCACCCGCAAATCGCAAGTGTAATAAGACACTGATATTCGAAGAGGTCGGTAAAATAGTACATTACACAACTACGGTGGTAAAACAAAGAAAGGCCGAGATCGCAGATGTTTGCGGCCCGAGCTGCAAGCGAGGGACGTAAATTAGGCGATCGAGGGCTTTCTTTATTACCTGCCGTGTTTTGTACATCATTTTCGTACGGAAAAAGCCACTTTCTGGCCAGGTGTGGTATAAAGTAATATTGTATTGTTAATGTTATTAATCAGCCCTTGTAGATGTTTTCTTCTTTACTTCCCTTGTTTATGTATCCCATAACATCTAATTGCATTGGAATACTATGTAACCCACCAATGAGTAAAAACAGTGAACACATATGGACTTCCTACGTTGTTAATGCCTTTTTACTTTGAAGTTTGCGTTTAAACCGAATACGATTGCTATGTTGCAAACAGCTGCAGTATTTTCCACAGTTAAGCAACTAATTGGTTAAATTTATGTAAGTACGTAGAATTTAAAACACAGACGGTTGTGTGCCGATGGGCACTTAAAACAGCAAGGCTGAAGTGACGTTAATGTGGAAGCAAATAAAAAGGTCAAATAGAACATGTTTTACTTTTCAAGTACGCTTAAAAGCACATAATGACACGCTTGCTCGTTGTTTTACACGAAAAGTAAAATAACACGCTCAATAACGTGTTATTTTGGTTAAAAGTATGTACCTACTCAATATGCATGCCTCAGTTCGTTTGTACAATTCATCAGCGTGATTCTTTGTAGGAGCGATAATGCTTAGAGATTATAGACAGAGACTTATTTTCAACACAAAAAAACTTAAAATCTTTTGGCTCAGCACCCATGTATTTTTCACACAGAAGTCGAATATTTGGTAGAGATTTTCTGTTTTTGTTTTTAAATCAAAATTTGAGAACTCTTTGAAGAAGCTTTTACTTCACTTGTTGTTAAATTAGATTTTCATAAATAAAATTTGCAGCACCTTGCTCGGAAGGAAGGGTAGGAGTAGTATACACGATGGCATCTAATCGGTAATCAGGTACCAGTTTTTCTAACTCAGTAATTGATAGCGGTCACGTTGATGTCGTGTCGTAATTAGTTACATCTAAACAATTTTCTTTTCTGTGATAATTTTTATTTAGAAATCATTTTTATCCTAAATTTCTTGTCACCCTACTAATCTGTATCTGTGAGATTACAACCTCTTTAAAAAATTAATGACAATGATAATTTATGAGTAATAACTTGTCACTGTCATGTATGTAAACAAAGTCATAGAAGTCGCAAATATTGAATGAGAAAAGTAAATTAGTAATTAAAAAAACATGCCTCGACCATATTTGTGCTCAAAATATCGAGCGTTGCAATATTGTAGGTACGTTTATCAATACAAACCAAACAGCTGAAGATGAACTCAAGAATTATTCCACGAAATTCATCCAAACTTACCAATTCTAACGCACAGTTTGATAAACCGCATGAACTAAAACCTCTGTGACTTCGGACAGTTCACAGTGCCAAACCACGCTCAAGCACCCGGCCGGCCTCGACGTCGTCCTGACCATCTGGATCGACGCATTTTAAGATAGTTTGCTCGGGATCCTCGTAGGAGCAATAGGCATGCAGCGAGAAGGTTTCATGTGAGTCAGTCCTTCGTGTGGCGGCTACTTAAATCGTCGGAATTGCATTCTTTTCATTTTCGGCCATTTTATCAATTTTAATTCGTTATCTAGCACGCCCTAACTACTCATACTCGTAGATAAGTTTATTTACTTAAGATCTGTCAAATTTTCCGCGAAAGCGATGGAACTTGACGTATCGTGATCACGTGATTTTACTTCAATAATTAATGTAGGTGACCATTTATCCAGTGGTTATTAGTTTAAATTATGTTTTAACCTTTAATTAATTAAACAGTGAGGTATTTTTGTGAGACCTCGCCTATTAAGTTTGATTTTAGCTAGATATTAATATTTGTCTACTCGTGATTACCGATTAGAATCCACCCTGTATAGATACTTTGAGGCAATATTTTGAAGAAATATTCCTTGATTCATAAGAACTTTACCAAATTTTGGCGTTAAAGGCATTGCCAAGGCTAGTGTATAACCTCATTCTTGTGTCAAGTTTTTTTATTGTATTACAAGCTTGACTTTTTTTCGTGGCCTCGCATCCTTATTCTTTTAAACCAATTAACGCATGTTTCTTAGCATCTTTTCGTTTTCTTTAGGTATTTTGTCTTTCTTATCTAAATTCTGTTTTACTGTTCTAATAATAGAATCTAGTAGAGACCGCGGCATAGCGTTCATAGAACCCGATTTCTACCAGTTTTTTAAGGTATTTGAGCAACTTATTAGTGTTTGAGGAACTGAAAATGATCTTCGTATCGTCTTTAAACCAGTGTGTGCTGCCAGTGATGACATAATATGGAGTAGAAGTGTGGTCTCTTACTGCCAACATTATGAACCGGCTCAGAATCGCTTAGCATGCTATAGAAAGAGCTAGGTGAATCAACTTTTCTTTGTTAACAAAATTTTACCTTCTCCGACTAAAATTGAAAGGAAATCTTTATTCGGATATTTTTTGAATAAAGTGTATGCTCATTTAAAAGACAGATAATAAAGCTACGTAATGCAAATATTTTTTATTATAATTTGTTTATTATAACTTGTTTATAAGCAGTAACCCAGGGGACATAGCTGTCCCTCACTTTTGTAGGAAAATAAGGGTTTGTCCACCGGGTCACCCTATTTATTTATTAAAAGAGTTTTCTTTTTACTTTTACCTTAATCTATCTCTAGATGTAAGATCTTGTTCCATTTAAATCATGTTAAAACATGCAAAAGGTGAACAAATAAGGAACAAGGGCAATCTTTGCACAAAGCAAAGTTGATTCACCCTATACCTATATGGGCAAGGCCGCCGATTTTGTCCAATTCGGTTGTTTCAAATTTCCGAAGTTGATTAAAAAAAACTGGTAAACTGGTTACCACATGTAGTGCGACCCGTTTCCTTAACAACCTGGCGTTGCTTCCAGAGCATAAAACAGACGGCCAAACGCTATCTCGCGTCTGATAAAGTGGACCCCAATAAAATCTTTAGCCCGAATTATTTTATTCACTTAATCATCATTTTGTCGTAAATCTTGGCGTAGGTCCAGGTCAAACGTGAGGTTCAAAGTATAGCGAATTTGAAAGGTTGTATTCCCCTAACGTTTCTCTCTCTCTCTCTTTTCAGCATATCTGTGTCCACTGCTGAATATATGCCTCTTGCATGGATTCCCAATTAGTTCTTGATGCGGTGATTCTACTCCAGATCGGCCCTGGCGTGTTGTTGATGCCGTCCGACCATCTGGCTTGCGGTCTTCCAACGCTTCTGCCGGCCGTTCGAGGTCGCCAGTGTAGAGCTCGCTGGCTCTATCTGGCATCGTCTCTGCGACATATATGGCCCTGCCACTTTAATTGCGCAACTCTTTTGCTCCTCTCCCCCACTTTGCCTCTTTTCCCCCTTACGTTTGCGTATATAAAAGTTGGGATGCGTATATTAAACTTTTCTTCTTATTCTTGGTGTGCCATATCCTATTGAAAGTCGGCGATTATTAAGGCAACTTGTACAAACGAAGCCCGCTACATGTTACCACCATGACTGCCCATATACTTTAACACGTGGCACTAAAGCTGACATTCGTTTACAAATGTACAGTTAACAGTGTGTGCTATTGTAGCCTTAACACAACAGATCTGAACAGCGAACGGGTAGTACCACTGGCGTTATACTTTCGCGTATTGAAAAATCGGTTGCATAAATAATAACCACATTTTTACTTAAAACTAGAAAATAAAAATAGGTAAAAAAACTTTTTAAGTTAAACGGTTTTATCTTATGTTAAAAAATGTACCAAAAAGTCAAAAATAAATTTAGGACACAAAACTGGATCTTTTCGAGATTTTGACGTCTGTTAGGTGGAAAATCGTCCAATAAGCGGAATAACTAATAATCTGGGACTTAACATACTAAATAAAAACGTGGGGCGCAATTTTTAAATAATATTCCTTTGGACGGGCTTTCAAATACAGTTTTCCTACTTACATAATTATTAACACCCGCATCATGCCTTGCCTGGATTATAACACACAGGTAATAGACACATTAAGCAAAGTACCTAGGTATGTTCTAAAACCATCTCAAAGTATCAAGCAGTTAGTGCAAACCGCATCAACGTAGTCCAGCAGTTTTCATGTTTATACGGACAGACAAACAGATGCGGGCGGATATATTAAACAATATTACATAATAGATGCAAATACAATGGCCCCACGTTTTTATTTAGTATGTTAAGTCCCAGATTATTAGTTATTCCGCTTATTGGACGATTTTCCACCTAACAGACGTCAAAATCTCGAAAAGATCCAGTTTTGTGTCCTAAATTTATTTTTGACTTTTTGGTACATTTTTTAACATAAGATAAAACCGTTTAACTTAAAAAGTTTTTTTACCTATTTTTATTTTCTAGTTTTTAGTTTAATATTCAACTTTTGACTAAAAACCATTGCGCAAACTATTCCTTATTTTGAACTATCCTCATTTCATTTTTGTGAGCCCGAAGAAAGTCAGGAGCTGAACAGTAGAATTTTTCAAACATTAGGTACTAGTAACCCTCTCTAGTTTGGTTGGAGTCATTTGGTTGGCATTGATGAGTCCAATACTTTATACTTGGGATCAAGCAACTGATGATTGAATTAGAAAGCGGAAGCTGCCTAATCAATTTTAAAGGTAAAGTCGCATCTCATTTTCGCGAGTACCAATGACGAGTTTAAGGGTGCAAAACCGATGATTGCACGTTCAATACTGCGGTAACTTTCTGCGTATCACCAACTACGCATATTATCCCAATGTAGCTCGCACCAACGCAAGCATAAGGACCGAGTTAAAGGCATTTGGGTGTTTGTAAATACCTGAATGGGCTCGCCTTGCCACACTGTGACGATATACGCCTATGGTTTGGGGTTACTAGTAACAGTTCAATATTTTTACTTTCCGTTTTCTCACACCGTCATCAGGCCCTTGGCACTAAGTATAACGTACCAGACTTGTCAATACAAACCGAATTACAAAAAAATCATTGGGATTAAGTACCGTCAAAATACTTCCATTTTCTACCGCCAAACTCCGTCATCAAACCTTCATCGCCAAACCGCCGCCTCGCCGTTCAATTTAAAGGAATCATCAATACCAACCAAATGAGCCCAAACACGAGGGAGGAGTTAACGATTGCAAATACATGAACATTGCTACACCCTATCTGGCTACCTATATCTACGGAAAAGCCACAATCATCGAGCCCTTGTTAGCAAGTATAACGTGTTGGGCTCGTCAGTACCAAACAAAAAGCGCAAACTCGAATGCGTTGTTAGTAAAAGTTGAAGATTTCCACATTTTACCTCGTGATTCCATCAGGCGACCGTCAATATCAACCAAAAAACCTAAACTCGAAAGGGTTAATAGTAACGTTTGAGGATTTCGACTTTTCACCTAACGTAATTTGGACTTATCCTCCATCATGAGATCCTCGCCATCAAGTTTAACGTAGCGCGCTCGTCAATAACAACCAAATAAGACCAAAGTCGAAGGGGTTACTGGTAACGGTTAAAGAGTTCCACTCTGTACATCCTGACTCCATCATCAGACCCTCGTCACCAGGCTTAACGAATCGGGCTCATCAATACCAAGCGAATGAGCCCACGCTCGATGGAGTTAGTAGTAACGGTTGAAGAGTTCCACTCTCTACCTTCTGACTCCATCATCAGACCCTCGTCAACAGGTTTAACGAATCGGGCTCGTCAATACCAAGCGAATGAGCCCACGCTCGATGAAGTTAGTAGTAATGGTTGAAGAGTTCCACACTCTACCGCCTGACTCCATCATGAGATCCTCGCCATCAAGTTTAACATAACGCGCTCGTCAATAACAACCAAATAAGACCAAAGTCGCAGGGGTTACTAGTAACGGTTAAAGAGTTCCACTCTGTACATCCTGACTCCATCATCAGACCCTCGTCACCAGGCTTATCGAATCGGGCTCGTCAATACCAAGCGAATGAGCCCACGCTCGATGGAGTTAGTAGTAACGGTTGAAGAGTTCCACTCTCTACCTCCTGACTCCATCATCAGACCCTCGTCAACAGGTTTAACGAATCGGGCTCGTCAATACCAAGCGAATGAGCCCACGCTCGATGAAGTTAGTAGTAATGGTTGAAGAGTTCCACTCTCTACCGCCTGACTCCATCATGAGATCCTCGCCATCAAGTTTAACATAACGCGCTCGTCAATAACAACCAAATAAGACCAAAGTCGCAGGGGTTACTAGTAACGGTTAAAGAGTTCCACTCTGTACATCCTGACTCCATCATCAGACCCTCGTCACCAGGCTTATCGAATCGGGCTCGTCAATACCAAGCGAATGAGCCCACGCTCGATGGAGTTAGTAGTAACGGTTGAAGAGTTCCACTCTCTACCTCCTGACTCCATCATCAGACCCTCGTCAACAGGTTTAACGAATCAGGCTCGTCAATACCAAGCGAATGAGCCCACGCTCAATGGAGTTAGTAGTAATGGTTGAAGAGTTCCACTCTCTACCTCCTGACTCCATCATGAGATCCTCGCCATCAAGTTTAACATAACGCGCTCGTCAATACCAACCAAATAAGACCAAAGTCGAAGGGGTTACTGGTAACGGTTAAAGAGTTCCACTCTGTATATCCTGACTCCATCATCAGACCCTCGTCACCAGGCTTATCGAATCGCGCTCTTCAATACCAAGCGAATGAGCCCACGCTCGATGGAGTTAGTAGTAACGGTTGAAGAGTTCCACTATCTACCTCCTGACTCCATCATCAGACCCTCGTCAACAGGTTTAACGAATCGGGCTCGTCAATACCAAGCGAATGAGCCCACGCTCGATGGAGTTAGTAGTAATGGTTGAAGAGTTCCACTCTTTACCTCCTGACTCCATCATGAGATCCTCGCCATCAAGTTTAACATAACGCGCTCGTCAATACCAACCAAATAAGACCAAAGTCGAAGGGGTTACTGGTAACGGTTAAAGAGTTCCACTCTGTACATCCTGACTCCATCATCAGACCCTCGTCACTAGGTTTAACGAATCGGGCTCGTCAATACCAAGCGAATGAGCCCAAGCTCGATGGAGTTAGTAGTAACGGTTGAAGAGTTCCACTCTCCAGCTCCTGACTCCATTATCAGACCACCTTGAATTTATCATAATGTTGTATTGTCACGGAAACAGAATCTGTTTGCAAAGTTTCATAAAAATCGGTTTAGTAGAAGTAGTTGAAAAAGCTGCCGCAAGATTTGACCCAAACAAACTTACAAACTTGACACAAACACGGTAAGCTAAATAAAGCCCACGCTCAATGGAGTTAGTAGTAATGGTTGAAGAGTTCCACTCTCTACCTCCTGACTCCATCATGAGATCCTCGCCATCAAGTTTAACATAACGCGCTCGTCAATACCAACCAAATAAGACCAAAGTCGAAGGGGTTACTGGTAACGGTTAAAGAGTTCCACTCTGTATATCCTGACTCCATCATCAGACCCTCGTCACCAGGCTTATCGAATCGCGCTCTTCAATACCAAGCGAATGAGCCCACGCTCGATGGAGTTAGTAGTAACGGTTGAAGAGTTCCACTATCTACCTCCTGACTCCATCATCAGACCCTCGTCACTAGGTTTAACGAATCGGGCTCGTCAATACCAAGCGAATGAGCCCAAGCTCGATGGAGTTAGTAGTAACGGTTGAAGAGTTCCACTCTCCAGCTCCTGACTCCATCATCAGACCACCTTGAATTTATCATAATGTTGTATTGTCACGGAAACAGAATCTGTTTGCAAAGTTTCATAAAAATCGGTTTAGTAGAAGTAGTTGAAAAAGCTGCCGCAAGATTTGACCCAAACAAACTTACAAACTTGACACAAACACGGTAAGCTAAATAAAACCGTTTAAAAAACCCGACCGCGGTGCACTTTGAAACTGCATAAAATCCGCCATTTTGTTTATTTTAACGAACTTCATACCCAGTGACACTCGCACCATCATGACGAATCTAATGACGTATCATTTATCAAAATCGGTTGTGCCGTTGAGTAGTTACGAGCGGACACAGGAACGGACATACATACATACAGGTCAAACACATTACCCTCCTTTGGGCTTCGCCGCAGTCGGGTAAAAAGTACAGTCAGCAATAAAAGCTTGTCTCAATAAAATGTTTGACAGAAACTTATAATATTTTTCATCACACTTGCTCGAAAATGGTGTCATTACACGTAGGTTTTGCGGGCCGTAAATGAGCTATTACGCCCTAGGGCGTAATGGTTTTCTTTTTAAATTTGAAACGCTGGTTCGGTTTTACTCTTATTTGTCATTTTCAAAGGAAACGCCAACGTACTTTTTTAACTTTTATTACTGAAATATTTATTTAAAGAGAACTGTTATTGCAAATACATGTAAACACATATTTCTGTAACATTAATTAAATGTTTAAATAGTGCATTTCAGTATTTTGTAAAAATTAAATCAACCATTTTAAGTCTTTACCGCTATGGTTTCCGAACGTGACGTGAAGTCGCATTGTCTATGGATAATGTCACTAATGTCACTGTCAGTTTTACAATTTTATTTAGGTTAAGTAAGGTTATTTTAATCAGATTTCCTAACAAGTGTGATGAAAAACATTGTGTGTGCCACGGGCGGTAAAGGAATTACAAACTCGTGTTGTTAAAGCCCTTGGCTTCGCCTCGGGCTTGTAACAAACACTCGTTTGTAATTCCTTACTTACCGCCCTTGATACACAATGTACTATTTCATCACACTTGCTCGAAAATGGTGTCATTACACGTAGGTTTTGCGGGCCGTAAATGAACTATTACGCCCTAGGGCGTAATGGTTTTCTTTTTAAATTTGAAACGCTGGTTCTGTTTTACTCTTATTTGTCATGTTCAAAGAAAACGCCAACTTACTTTTTTAACTTTTATTACTGAAATATTTATTTAAAGAGAACTGTTATTGCAAATACATGTAAACACATATTTCTGTAACATTAATTAAATGTTTGAATAGTGTATTTCAGTATTTTGCAAATATAAAATCAACCATTTTAAGTCTTTACCGCTATGGTTTCCGAACGTGACTTGTCGTCTCGATATATGTCACTAATGTCACTGTCAGTTTTACAATTTTATTTAGGTTAAGTAAGGTTATTTTAATCAGATTTCCTCACAAGTGCGATGAAAAACATTGTGTGTGCCACGGGCGGTAAGGGAATTACAAACTCGTGTTATTAAAGCCCTCGGCTTCGCCTCGGCCTTGTAACAAACACTCGTATGTAATTCCTTACTTACCGCCCTGGATACACAATGTACTATTTCATCACACTTGCTCGAAAATGGTGTCATTACACGTAGGTTTTGCGGGCGGTAAATGAGCTATTACGCCCTAGGGCGTAATGGTTTTCTTTTTAAATTTGAAACGCTGGTTCTGTTTTACTCTTATTTGTCATGTTCACAGGAAACGCCAACTTACATTTTTAACTTTTATCACTGAAATATTTATTTAAAGAGAACTGTTATTGCAAATACATGTAAACCCATATTTCTGTAACATTAATTAAATGTTTAAATAGTGTATTTCAGTATTTTGAAAATATAAAATCAACCATTTTAAGTCTTTACCGCTATGGTTTCCGAACGTGACTTGAGATTCGCATTGTCTATGGATATGTCACTAATGTCACTGTCAGTTTAACAATTTTATTTAGGTTAAGTAAGGTTATTTTAATCAGATTTCCTCACAAGTGTGATGAAAAACATTGTGTGTGCCACGGGCGGTAAAGGAATTACAAACTCGTGTTATTAAAGCCCTCGGCTTCGCCTTGGCCTTGTAACAAACACTCGTTTGTAATTCCTTACTTACCGCCCTTGATACACAAGGTACTAATTAATACGAGTTGTATAATTGTATTGTACTTAATACCATTTCAGTGCGATAGACAAGAACATAACTGCAAATTTTTATTTTTATTTTGTTATTCAGATGCAAAGGAAGGAAAATCAGATGCAAATAAGGAAACGAACATGTAAAATTCCATGTTGGGTATAATGCTTGTGACAAATATTCGTTTGTATTAACTCAAACATTAATTGAATATTTCCTTAAATATATCACAAAAGCATTGCAAGTATATAATTTCCGTTTGTAAAGGTAAATTGTATGGGTTTCCTTAATTAGAGAGAGGTGCCATGTGTATTGTATTGACTCTATTGACTATTGAAATTCTGTAATTTCGATTACTACTGTGTCTAAATATAAAGGAATGTTTACTTTAAGTGAAATAAAATCAGCTCGCTTGAGAATTCAAGACATATTGTTACCTATCCGGTACCAAATATATTTTTCATCCTGTATAATAATTGTGTATTTTAAAAAGCCACAAGATTGATTAACGACCTAATTAAGAACGGAATCCGATGATGACAAAACGTATGCCCCCTTTTATCGTGCAAGGCTTTAGGGGAGACCTACGTTCGACAATACACGTGTCCGGGTTGAAATGATCACAATTATAATTAGCAGCGACGGGCAAGATGAAAGCGTTATAATTTAACTATCGTATCTAATACAAAGGTCCAAAATGGGGAAACCGATACTCTGTGGTCACTGCGAAGCGTAAGTACCCTGCAAATTGGGAGTCTACAAATTGGACCGCAACTATTCCACACATACTGTACACATTTAACAAAACTATTGAGTCATATAGGTCTAATCGGTATCTACATCGCGATCTTAAACGGTGAAAATAGTTATTTCTAGTAATGGTTACTAAAAACTAAACTAATTACCATAGCAGGAAATTAACGTATACAAAATGATAACAGACACACACACACTCACACTCATTTTGACACGTTTTTAGCAGGGCTCGAATACGAATATTTTCTCCATACAAAAATAATGGTATTTTTTTCCGTTCTTTTCGTTCTTTGGTTTGTTATTTCATTTTTCAATCGGACAATCTAATAATACGAAATCATTACTTAAACACATGATTGAGCCCTATACATAAAAAACATCAAATAATACGCGTACGGAAAAAGCCGCTTTCTGGCCAAGTGTAGACAACACGGGAGATAATAAAGAAAGTCCTCGATCACATAATTACGTCCCTTGCTTGTAGCTCGGGCCACAAACATCTGCGATCTCGGCCTTTCTTTGTTTTATATCCCTAGTTGTGTAATACAGCGTGGAAGTCTAATACGAGCAAACAATTAAACCAGATATAGCGTTTAGTAGTGTTATCATTAATTAATATGATTTTTTAAGTTACACTTAACAGTGACCTGGTTATTAATTTTTGAAATTTACCAAGCAGCAATGTACCGCATACATGCTTGTTATGACATTGCGAGATACGAGCTTTTTAAAGTAACTGTCAACTAGCGTGTTTGTCAACTTGAAAGTGTTGCGTTACATTGCGGGCTGAATTATTTTGTATGGTAAATATTTTCATTGTAGTTTTAAGCAAAAGTTATCTAAATAAGTATACTTCTTAGGTCCTATGCTGACCAAGTGACCACCGTTTCAATATTCGCCCGTATTAGATTTCCAAGCTGTATACTATTACCACAATATTATCTAAGTTTCCTTTTTTGTACCTACCTAATGTTCATTTTAATTGTGTTGGTAAATAAATTGTCTTTTATTTTTATTTTTTTAATTAAATGCAAAGTTTATGATTTCCATCACTAAATTACACTCTTGACGTCAAACGTCTATCGCAAAATCTTACACGCTTGGTTCCTGTACAAATCGACGAGCTATTTCCTTTTCATCACACTTGCTCGTAAAGGGTGTTATAACACGCGGGCTTATAGACCAGCTCGAGCCGATTTACCTCCCGTGGGTTATAAAAATCTATAACTCCCACGGGAGGAAAAACTGTATGAAAATCTATAACTCCCGTGGGAGTTATGAGTTTAGTTTTAAAATATAGAACCAACCCGTACGTCACTTCAGACTAAGGAGGTTTCAAATCAGCCAAGGTTTATTTCACATCTTCAAAACTTGGCTACAAAACCAATTTTAGAGTATATAAAACTTATATGATATATTTTACTATTATTTCAGTAATTTTTGCAATTATTTAAATGCAATTAAATTAATTTAGTTTAAAATTTTATTTTGAAAATCGGTACAATCTGGCGGCATTGCCTGTCAAGTTTAAAAACTAAACGCAGTTCTTAGCATTATCTGTGGAAGACTATATTGAAAAATGTTGACAGCTGAAGTTGTCTCTTAGCGGGTGCGTTTAGTTTATTTGAATTTTATGTTTTATTTTTTTTTTCCTCGCAAATGTGATGAAAAACATTGTGTGTACCACGGGCAGTAAGGGGATTACAAACTCGAGTCATTAAAAGCCCTCCGCCTACGGCGTCGGGCTCTTAATAGACTCTCGTTAGTAATCCCCTTCTTACTACCCTCGGTGCACAATGTACTATTTATCTCTTGCTCCTGAGCCTTGGATGTTTTCTGTCTATTTAAAATAATAATAATATTTATATGTATAAGTATGTATATCTTCGTCTAGTACCCAAAATACAAGCAGTGCTTAGTTTGGGACTAGGTTGATTTGTATAAGATGTCCCCACAATATATTTATTTATTTATTTATACAGTATGTTAAAGTTAAAATATTTATATGTATGCGACAGCTTTGGGAAAGCACAGAACGCAACGCTGATAGCGGATGAGAGTCCACTTCCACAAATAACCGTTTCTACAGGGTGGGAGGGACTATACCGACATACTTTAGCCATGAATTCCTGGTGGTGTGACGAGTAAAAAATGTTATATCAACATGGGTCGAATATTGTCATTTTACATTAATAGTCTTATGGAACAAAATAAATCAGTAAATTAAGCCCCTCGTTATAAACATGTCCTTACTGGCTGAAAAGTTATCAAAAAAGAAAAAAAAAAGCTAAAATGGAAACGAAAGGTCAATTTTTTAGCCTCGTAGTCGCTTACCATCAAATACTGCGAAGGTTAATTCCTGTTTAGTTAAAGGATTTTAAAAAAATAGTAAAGGTATCTTAGTCACATTTATTAGGGCTTGTTACACACTTGGGATTTTTCATTTACAAAATAATTAATATCTCGGAAAGTAAGCGTTTTTCGACTATACATCACATAACATTTTTTACTCCTAATAGTTGTTAGAATCTATAGTTAAAGTTTGTCGCTATAGTCCCTCCCACCCTGTATAAGCCTATTGATTACAAGGACCCTCTGCGTTACGACCAAATACAACCCACTTTAAAATTTTAGACAGTGCAATGTCAAATATAACTCCCGTAAGTTTCCACGTTATTACATTGATACAGAAAGTACATATTTTTAAATACATTAGACAAAACCAAAACTGGTACTTTCCCTGAAAACGGCGTATCTCAATAAAATCCTCATCGGTTACGTAATTTGTGCACAAGTGCAGAAAACCCGTCATAAAAACCGCCGACCCGACTCGCCGCGTAATGAAATTCCACGTGAACTAATCCCACAAAGGCGCTCACCGCATCCATAGTTTAAAAATGTTCAGTCGGCCAGCGCTCATTATATCTCTCTATAGTCGCTCCCTCTTGAGAGAGGATCGTGGTCATCGGTGGAAGTGGATGGTATACACCTAGTTCTTATGATTTACGTCCACCGGTGCCTGTTCATCGCGTCTCTGACATATACTCTGTTCTTTTAGGTATTTAAAAAAGGTTAACAAAAAAACCACGTGACTCGGGTCATTCAGCCAATCAAAGTAATGTTTTGTATCTGTGGCACAATACCACTGGCTGAACGACCCGAGTCACGTGGTTTTTTTGTTTACCTTTTTTTTAAATACCTAAAAGAACAGACTATAGTTACAGTGTAATCCAGTAGTCTAACTCCGGGCGTTTAGAATTACGCAGGTACAGTCGCCACCAGATATATCTGAGCTGTCAGTGTACTCATAAATATCTGAACACGGCTCTATTTTCACAGCATTAGAGCCATGTTCAGATATTTATGAGTACACTGACAGCTCAGATATATCTGATGGCGACTGTACCAGCGCTCGTACGTGGTGGCACGATTCATAAATATTTCCCATGTATTATATTATCCCTGAATACCTGCGGTCTTATTGGTGCATTCTTTAAAGTTAATCAATCGGGTTATAAAACCTACGACAGCTAGTGCGCTTACGCATACTGTAAAAGTAAACAACAACACATGTGTGGCTCGCTCCAGTGTCACGTCATGCCCCACAGTCCTCGAATCGCACGATTAGTCATTAGCATATATATATTCTAGGTTCCACTGCTGGGCACAGGCCTACTCTCATGAATAAGAGAGAATGGGTTGTAGTCCCTACCTAGTGTGGATTGGCGAATTCACAAACACCTTCAAATTTCTTCGCGGGTGTAGGGAAACCTTTACCGAAAAGCTGATGGTAAATGTCAAATGATGTTTCCTACATTCGTTCTAGAAAGTTATTGCCACGAGACTGGATCCGAATGTACGACTTCCATTTGAAAAGAGCATGTAGTGACCCCTTTGCTAGCACGATTTCTCAGTCTAAACGGCTTTATCAACGTACTGTATGTTCCTTGCACTATGCCGCATCTGTCACGTCACGAGTTACAAATTGCGGTTTGACGCGGATTTTTAAAAGCAAATTCAGTAGATTTGTGAGAGAAATACGCGTAGATAACTCAGGGTTATTACGTTCGTTTTGGTTAATAGTGTATTTAAAATGGAAAGCTGACGAATTAGCGCGCAAACTAAGTCGTGGCGTAATACAGCTGGTTATTAATGGCAGGTCTGGTCACAGCCTTTATATTTTTAACACCGAAGTTCGAGTTGGTCAGATATTTTTCATTCAGTTACTGGCAATAGTGTGTACATGTTGAAAATAGGCACGCATAATCTGACTCGACCTAATTGTAATTTCTGTTACAATTAGGTCGAGTCAGATTATGCGTGCCTATTTTCAACATGTACACACTATTGCCAGATGCCAGTCGCGTCAGATATTTTATCATGCCCCATTTCATATATTATTGCACGCGACTGTACCATTGGAGAAAATTACCAACTTCGTACGTCAAGGCAAGACGTGCTGTTCTTGTATATCAGTCAGTAGCATGGTGTCAAACATACTTTTGGGCAAGACTTGGCTGGCATAATATTGTGTGTTCTAATTAAGAAATAATAATATCGTGTTCTCATTAATATTAATTTATAATGTTTAATTTTTCTTTTTCATTGCTATGATCTCAGTTGGTCGAAATAAAAACTTTTTATTTTTTATTTTTATTTTTAAAAGATTCAATTGCAGATTGTGTTAATACAAAAAAGTACAGTCGGCAATAAAAGCTTGTCTCAAAAAAAAACTTTTTAGACAGAAACTTATTTTTTAGGTAAGACAAATATGCGCTTCTTCTTTATTACCGCCCGTAGTGAGTACATAGTTTTGCGTCTTTTCGGTAAGTGGCAAATTACAGACCACTATGAGGAAAAAAAATCGTACTTTCGGGCTGGATTAACGTAAAAGAAGTTTTGGAGTCCAACGGGCAGCTGAGAAACGTGGCCCATTGTTCCTTTACCCTCTCTAATTAAACAATTAACTCGATTGCGTAGGTAATCGCGAGGGAACCATGCTACCCAAACAAGGGTAAGTAAATATGACTTACTCCATTTTTAATTAAAGTTCCCAGCTGTAAGCAACCCTTTATTTATAGGTTTAATGAACTTGGAACAAAAATTAAAATTTTGGGGATTAAAAAAATTATTACGGTAAACTTCGTTGTAATATATTTTTTTCTTTTATTACTATCCACTAGCGCCTGAAGAAATTTTAAAAACCGGCCGAGAGCGAGTCGATCACAACGACACATATGAAATGCGTTATGCTGTGATTACTGTACAATCTAATACATACCAGTGTGCCTACCATGAGTTGAGTGTACGATCGGCGCGTATCGAGAGTCAGTGCACCTCTCTCGCACGCGCTAATAGTACGATAGAGATAGACTGTCATCGAGCGCTCGATACTCGCTAGCGCCGATCGAAAAGTCAACTCATGGTAGGCACACAGGGCTTAGAACCGGTATTTTGCAAAAACCCCAAAATAGCCCAATATTTTGAATTATTTTATGCTTTTTATGTAGAGCTCAGTAATGTATTTAAGTCATGATTTCGTATTATTAGATTGTCTGTTTAAAAAACTAAATAATAAACCAAAGAGCGATAAGAACGGAAAGAATACCGGTATTTCTGTATGGAGCAAATACCGGTTTTCGAGCCCTGATACATACATACAAAACAAGATCCAAAATACTATGGTTCAAATAATCAACAGACCTGCACAGCTACCGCAAGATGGTCGTAGGGCACTTACGTTTTACTGGCGTTCATATGTACAGATTAATCTAGACATTTTACTTAGAAAACTGCCGTGAGGTGAGATTCAAACATATTGAATTTAAAACGGATCACTCACGTTGTACAAAAGAGTTTCGGGAGCATTCGGCATTCCCTTACTCATGAGTAGTATTCGCGAACGCTGCCCGGCGACTACTGGGTTATTCTTCAGAAATATTTCTGCGACTTATTCCTCTGTCTCCATATATTTAGTATGAATAAGTTCCAGAGGAATAAGGTGACCGCAGACATATTTCTGAAGAATAACCCTACTACGCCTAGCAGCCCTATCGACAATAATAATCTAGACATGCCAAATGTAACGACGTAAAAGGGTTAGATGTTTGAAACGCTCATCGCTTTAAGCTACGGATACGCAGTGGCGTGCTTCAGGCGTCGCGTGTTTAACCATGTTGTGCACACCGCCAAAAACGTGACGTATGAGTCACGTCACTGCGTTTACGGTGCGTCAACATCTTTTGAGCGGCGGTGTGCACAGTATGCGTTAAAAACGTGACGCCTGAGGCACGTCACTGTGTCGTAGCGTAGCACGACACGATATCGTAACGTGTTTATGTGTAGCCCTTACTCTGTTGACGATGGCAAAATATAAAGACGAACAAGTAGTCCAACTTCGGCCGTTTAAGAGCGCGCGACACGTATCCACACATCCATACTGGAGCATTCTCACACATTCTTATTGCTTTGCTTGTACTGTGTTCATACACGGTGCGCACACATTCAAGCGCGCGATGTACCTTTTGCAGGAAAAATAATACTGCTATTATGCTGTGACGATGGCGCTGACGATATCTTATATCTTATCTTATCTTATCTTATAAACACCGTGAAATCTTACATAACAACAGTGATAAACCTTGGCATTGAAACAAAGTTGACGTTGTGCCGTCTAGACCATTTATGGGCTAGATTAATTATTGCGACTTCCATAAGTGATTACGTGTTCCATTTATGACTTCGAAACTACTAATTGGCCAGGAAATTATTTGGTACCTAAGTAGAGCATTTTTGGATTTAGATATACAGAGTGTTTGGTAAGTAGCAACTATCCTTTGAGGGGTGATAGTTGCTGAAGCTGAAGTATATTTGAATATTTTAATCCATATGAAGTCGTTTAAGAAGGCCGCTGCGATATCAGACCAGATAGCTGATAATTTGCAGTCAAACATCGATTATCAAATTGAAAGTATCAGCTCGTGCTACATAATAGCAATAGTGGTTGTCAACAACCATCAAAATAAATTAACAAACGCTAAGCATCAAATTATGTTTCAAAAATTGCTGTCAATTACACTCATTTTCGTGCACCACAGATTTTAAAATGAGAAAAACTAAAAATAAGAAGTATGAAAATATTGAAAACTATTGATACCATTGAATAACCCATAAAATTTAGATAGAAATTTTTGTTATGAAACCGTTACGATAAACGCAAGTTTTAACACAGTTGCATAACAAAGTTCTTGATTTTCCCAAAGTATGCTTCATGACTTCACGTTACAGTAGCCGTAGTCTTTGCACGTTTTTGGGAAAGCCCAAAAATGTGATTATAACATTGTTATACCTAGGTGAGTTTTTGTGATATTTAAGTAGTCTAATGGTTCTCTATCTTTTCGCTTAATTTTTTTTTCCTAAATGTTTTATTTCCCAACTGTTTCATTTTTCAACTCACGATTTTCTCTAAAACCATATTTTTTTCGGAGTTTTCATAAAACAAACCTAACCTAACTTGTTGTACCTATTCTATAAAACCATAAGAAAATAATTTCGGAGAAAATCGAAGAGTTGGGAAATGGAACATTTGGGTAAAATAATTCGGCGAAAAGACAGGATACCACTCTAATATTTCTATTAGTTATTGTGAGGTCTTTCTATGTCATATTACAGAAAAAAGTTCTCAAATAGCCAATTCTGATTTCTCATAGTCAGAATCATAATAATTAAGCGCGCCACAACTACAATCTAGGTATAATTCCCTAAGGTCATTAGGTCTTACCCCGCTAAGTCCTTCACGGACCACTAACTGTTTAGAGGTACTTTAGCATAGGTAATAACTTCTAATGAGACTAATAACTATAAGTATTCAGTAAACCTAATCACAGCACAACCAGTAGTCTAACTCCGCGTTTAGCACAATTTAGTTCCATAACGATGCGCGAAGCAAGTAAATGAACGAATACACGATCCGATTATGCCGCTTTAGTCTTAGCGCTATCAATATGCGTGCCGCGATATTCCTGGGCGATTTTCCGAGCGCACTGACTCCGCGATTTGAAAAGCATTGTTATTCCACGATTATTTACCACAAAAAAAAAACCAATTGCGATAACTTTGATCAAACTTGATTCAGCCTCGAGACTGTCATTTGGTTTCATAAAAAGTAAACTGTAGTCGTATAAAAATATTTTTGAACAATATTTATAGAACCAAAAATTTAATAAAACGCTGTAATAACAGCCCTAGTGGGCCCTCCTATTTTAGGCCTCGCATACATTCAAGTCACACTATGTACCATTCTATGAAGTTAAACTACTGGTTGTGCTGTAATTTACAGTTACACCGATGTCATTTGTCGGTCATGATTCCCCTTAATTAAATTGGAATAATTATTTCTGTGCTAATGGGAAATATACGTTATCAATGAAATACATTACTCTGTCGGCACACGTTTTATGCCCAAATGTTCAATAATACAGCTGCAATTAAATTAATAAGGTTAATTTGATCATTGATTCGATTTCAATCTAAAATTGTGTAAATAAGCAATTAATTTTCCAATTTGTAACTTATAACTCATGTTTTAAACGAGAAATAGAAGATATTATATATTTAATATTTTATTTTACGCAACAGTTTGTCCCGCCGAGTCATCAAATATTTATCTGGGGGCACGGCAGTGCCCCTGCCAATCGATCTACGGCTTATGGCATGAAATTCCCTATTTGTACCTCTTCTTTATCATTTTAACATTGAGTTGAGACCTATACTGCTGAACATAGATCTCCCCCAAAGACTTTCACAACGAACGATTGCACGTTTTTTACCACCATCAATATCCTTACCCTTCCAGGTTTAAGTTTTTCCTTTATTATGAAATAAAATTTGAAATAAACAATAATGAAAAGAAAATTACTTTAAAAAAACCGACTGCGGTAAAAAATACCGCGCATAAATCCGCCATTTTCATTTTTTTACGACTTTTTTGACTCGCGTCATTAAGACGAATCTAATGATTTATCTTTTATAAAAATCGGGTGTGTCGTTGAGTACAGGTCAAACACATAACCCTCCCTGGGCTTCGCCGCAGTCGGGTAAAAAGCAAGCGCAATCACGCCGAGCCTTAATTGTACAATTTTGACAGCGCGATTACATTTGACAGTCCTAAATTACATCACTTAATCACTCTAAAAGGTTGTTTTATAGCAAAACCGTACGATACTTATAGTACCTAATAAGTTGCTGATATCTGCGCCTAGCACTCTATTAGCTGTGATGGATCGGCCTCATAAGTTAAGGGGTAATAGTATCCACAGTATAAGTGTCGCTCGCTTAGTCCGCAAAGTTTGTAACGGGCTTTATTGTCCACTAGCATTTTCCCGCGCCTTCGCCCGCGTTGTTCCCGTTATTGTCCCAAAGGAACTCTTTACCGGGACTTACTCAGTATCCTATGTTTCAATCCAGGACTTGGTCTACTTGCACGCCAAATTTCAGCTTGATCCATCCAGTTGCTATCCCGTTATTAGGTAACAAACATCCAAATATCCAAACATCCAAACATCTTCACAAACTTTCGCTTTTATAATATTAGTGGGATGTCGTCTAGTATAGTCGAAATCTCTTCTTCTTCTTAGTCGTATACTCTTGGCAGAGTAGTCGTGGTCACGGCCTTTTTAACTGTCTCCCGCCATCTCTCCCTCACCGACGCATTTCTCGCGCACAGATTTAGGGATGATTCTGTTAGGGCTTTCACTTGATCCGTCCATCGCAAGGGAGAGCATCCTCTGGATCTTGAGCCATTAACTCTACCCTGAACAACAAGTCTTTCCATAGCGTCACCTTCCATACGCATAACGTGGCCAAAGTAACTCAAAATTAGAGAGTGAACTAATGCTGAGAGTCTTTGCTCGATCTTAAGCTCCTGTAGGCTTATGATGCTACGCTTTGTCACGCGATAAATGAATAATAAAGCATTCGTCACTCTCACACACCACTTATCAGAACGCGACGGATGCTTTATCATTTATTTATCACGCGACAAAGGGTAGCATCATACGCCTACTGGAGAATAGATATGTTAGTCCGGTGTTGAGTCCATGATACAAATCGTAGGGAGTTGCAGTTGGGTTGCAGTCCGTCTGTATCGGCGCTTTTGAACAGTAATAGGTTAGGTACAAACTTGAAATTTTCACAGAATCTGTCTTTCTAATGCAGCTATAAACAATAAATAATAAAAACAAAATAAAAAAAGGGGTCCCCATACAAGAAACGTGCTTGCTTTACGTAAAATATACCTTAAGTAAGTATATCGACGGTCCCTACGTACATAAAGTCAAGTCCAAAATCGTATATTTTTTTTATTGTTTATATGGTTTTAATTGGTTATTGCGCATCTAACGACATATATACATTTTTTTCTATGTTAAGATATACAGGAGATATTCAAACGTATAAGAGGATAACTTCAGTAAAATTCAAGAATTGGTGTTGTACATGCGGTCATGTACACATTACCGTCTCTACTGCGTATTGAAATACGCGTCATTTCGTCGCGAGGTTCAACGTAAATAGAGATATGTCTGTTACTGGTGCGTCTTAAATATGCTTTATACAACCAGACAAAATTTCTTCACTTTAGCGGTACTATGGATTTACATTCCAGTAAAATGTATATATTAATTTGTTGATTTTAATAAATTAATGTTGATGTATAAACAGACATGTCAATCTTAACCGCACTTACACTCATTGAAAATCAAGGTAAAAAACCGGTCAAGTTCGAGTCGGACTCGCGCACCGAGGGTTCCGTACAAACTCATAAGTAGATACGCGAATAGTACAAGAAAAACAGTATGTCGATTTGTTTAGTAGAAGCAAAAAAGTATATGTTATGATTTTTGCAAATTTCTAAAAAACAGTGCAAGTTAGGAAAACAGTTATATTTTCCCTGTAATATTTAGAACCTGACGTGTAATGATTCTATTTAATAGCAAGGACCATTAAATCAAGAGGACTGTCATTCTCCATACAAAAAGCTGTTCCCCGAATTTACAACGCCATCTATGTATAAGCTTGGTAAAATAATTATAATATTATTTACAATTATTTAACTTTGCAAACGTGACACAGTATTTAAATGTATTTAAATTTATTTATTATTAGCTGTTTACGAACTAATTGTTACTATACTATGTTTCTTTGTTCAATTATAACATCGTTAAATGTTTAGTGTTTTAGCGCCATCTAGTTTTTCCCGGAAATCCCCTAGCGTGAAACATGCCATCGCTTAGTTTTGCTACTCGCCGCTAGGGATTTCAAGTTTTGTAAATTTCTAAAAAGGTATTCAAGTTAGCAAGACCGTTCTATTTTTCCTGTAATATTCAGGTTGATATTTATAATTAGTAATTATGACACATTTTTCTGATCAGTAACTTCGGAGATAATAGGGGGGGAATGGTACATAAAAATGTATAAATCAAAAACTACTTATTTAAGAAAAAAAATAAAAATGGTGTTTTAATCTACAAACTAAGCCCTTTCATTTGATACCCCACTCAATATAATAGCCCTACTTTCAATGTTCAAAGTCCCATTACGGATCCTTTTAAAAAAAAAGTAAAAAAGGTACAATATATTTTTTATGTCCAATAGGCTCGGGTTAGCTACTTTTAACAATATTCCAAATTTCAAATCGATAGCATCAGTAGTTCCTGAGATATCTGGCTGTGACAGACGGACAGACAGACAGACAGACAGACAGACAGACAGACAGACAGACAGAGTCGCACCATAAGGGTTCCTTTTTTACCATTTTGGTACGGAACCCTAAAAAGGTCATCTAGCCGTTTTTTATAAATAACGTAAATTAACAAAAAAAGCTTCACTTTATGATAAACTATTCTATAACAATACTATAAAACAGTCATAATATTTTTACTTTATCACATATAATAACTTTTAGAGCAATGTGAATCTTCATTTAGCTCCCCTGAAAACCATGCATTTCAACATAACGCTTTATACGTAGGGACCGTCGATATACGTGTTGGTGTAGCTGTATGTGAAGTCCCCAATCCGCAGTGGGCTAGCGTGGGGACTACAGCCCATTCACTCTCGTCTGTGAGAGCAGGGCCTGTGCCCAGCAGTGGGACGTATACATATAGGTTGGCGATGTGATGTGATATCTATGTCGCCGCCAACTAGCTTAATTAGCCATTTAGTTAACTGCCTAGCCTCTTCATTTCAATTTTAGGTTAGGTTTCTTAGCTTGTGTCCTTCAGAGCAGAAATAGAAGCCCCGCGTAGCGGAGCTTCGTCGACCTGCTGGCGCTTCATAATTTAGTGAAAATGCTATTGCTGGCATTTAACCAAATGGCTGATTATACCAGCTTAAAATAAGAATTCAGCACTTTGTTTTGAATAGAAAATTTGTATGAATTTGGTTATAAATATAAATTAATACTTATCGCTGTACGGTCAAGTTTAAAAATTTGTATACGATATTTAAATCTTATTCCACAGAAATAAGTTCCGAAATGTATACATATTTTTAGATGGGACTGTACTTATCATTTCAATTGCTTTCCCCCATCCAAGCTTAAACGGATTATCTTCCAAATATAGAATGAAACCTGTAATCGTCTAACGTAAATATAAATAAGACCGTCTCAAATCAAATAAATCGTCCTTCATCAAACAAGAGCTAGAGCAAAAATAAGCATCATTATTTTGTCGGTATTTTGATATGATATGCCTGTATTTTCTTTCACATCGCCTAAAGCACTGATGATATGAAGTTACAGACAGATATTATGTTGACTTAATATAATAAGCGAGAAACGAGAAAACTTAAGCAGAGTTATGGATTTTGCAGGTTATTATTGAAACGAAATACTTGAAAACTAAGTATATGTCAAAGATGGGTCTGGGACCCGGAATTCCAAAGGCTCTCTGAACACAAGCGCAATAGGCTTGTGCACTAAATTCAGTTTCTGATGTAAATCGATTCTACTATTTGTGAGGAACAAATATATACCTATAACTACTACACTTGGATAACAGCCACCAATTGCAATCAAAAGTAACCGACCGCACCGAGCGTTGAAAATGCCCCCCACAAAACGGACGCAGATGGTGACGTCTCGTTGGGTCCTCGCTCTACTAAGTCTGTATGAAAAAAATATCATTTCCGTATTTTGGCACGAAAAAGTGCGTTTAAGCACTTAGTTGCCATACATTTATTTTCAGTGTTATTTAAGCATTCCGAAATAAACTTTAATTTTTCCTTAAGACGATAAAAATATCAAAAAAATTTCTATCTTTGTGATCTCATAACTTTTTTACATTTTTTGTTTATTTATTCTGTGTTGTGTTAATTTATTATTTTTCAATACACTTGCTCATAAAGTATCTCTTATTGGATAGGGTTCTTACACGCCGATCGCAACTTATTACACACAAGTGCGTTTTACTTTACATTACCGCACTAGTACTGTACCTAATTACCGCCAATTAACCAATGAGAGCACGCCGTGGCGCTCAGCGCGCGGATATTATACCTATACCTACCCACGCAGCGCCGACACCGTATACCTGTTCCTACATGGGTGCGGGCCGCGCACTACACAGACACCACACGACGACCCGAGCATGCGCCGACACCGTATACTTGTTCCTACATGGGCGCCGCACACTACACAGACACCACACGACGAGCTTAGATAACCCACAATTACATAACTAGGGTGCTAATACAAAGAAAGGCCGAGATCGCAGAAGTTTGCGGCCCGAGCTGCAAGCGAGGGACGTAAATATGCGATCCAGGGTTTTCTTTATTACCTCCCGGCTCCCGTGTTGTGTACATCATTTTATGTCGAAACTTGGCCAGAAAGCGGTTTTTTCCGTACGCGTAGCGTGCGGAAAAGTCACTTTATGGCCAGGTGTGGCATAAAATAAAAACAAAAACAGAAGTTCTAAATGATAAGTATTATTTTTTATTCGCGAGTTTTGTAGCCAAGTTTTGAAGATGTAAAGTAAGACTTGGCTGATTTGAAACCTCTTTAGTTGGAAATGACGTACGGGTAGGTCTTATACAGGATGATTTCTGGGTCGTAGAGCAAGAAAATAAGGCATAACGCAATATTCAAAGATGAACCTAATGATGTTAATTATTAATTTCTTGTCACCAATACTGCCGCCATAACGCAAAAGGGCACATCTAACATTTTTTTTCGACACTGAGTTCTATACATATTCGGAATCAGTAAATTTCACTGATTCCGAATATGTATACAACTCGAGTGTCAAAAAAAAAGTTAGTTGTGCCCTTTTGTGTTATGGCGGCAGAATATTTGTAATTATTTTTCAGATTATAAGTAGAAAAAAACATTTTTGCAAAATATTTGGTCACCCTACTCAATGTCACGTCTAGTCGCTGTCTATACTGCGTATGTCAAAAGTCATAGGGTGACCATGATTTACTTAGTTTAAGATTAATTTCACTTGAAAATAAGAAAATCTGAATTAATGCTGTTTTGACGAAATGCTATCATAAGATAATATTGACCAGTTAAAGAGTCAGAAACACTGTTCCGGGATCACGACCCAGAAATCACCCTGTATTTTAAAATTAAACTCATAACTCCCTCGGGAGTTATAGATTTTCATATAGTTTTTCTGCCCGTGGGAGTTATAGATTTTTATAACCCACGGAAGGTAAATCGGCTCGAGCTGGTCTACAAGCCCACAAGTTATAATAACCTTTACGAGCAAGTGTGATGAAATAGTACATTACTTACCTATAGGGAGGTAAAACAAAGATTGTCTCAGATCGCAGGTATTTGACGCCCGAGGCGAAGACAAGGGCGATAAATGTGCGATCTGAGGATTTCTTTATTACCTCCCGTATTACGTCTCCCCAAGGCCAGGAAGTGGGTAATTACCACTTTATGGCCAGGTGTGACGTAATAACCATTAAAACATCTAAAAATTAAAATTTCTGAGGCGGAACGAAGTTCGCCGGTACAGCTGTTTGTGATATTAGTGTGACAATAGCGTTATAGTGTCTTTGATCGCATTTATATTACTACCTACATATGTTATTACATACTTGTTTTCTCAAAATTTGCGTAACAAAAGCGTCATCTACCTACACCTTCGTCACATATTTTTACCAAAGAGCCGTTGTCGGTAATTTCAAACTCGTGTATGATTTTAGTTACAAACCAAACAAAATTAATTGGTCAAAGTCAGTCCAACAATCAACGAGTGTTTTGAAACGTCCCAAAACGCCCGTTAGAGAAAACCAACTTTCAGAACGCACCCAAGAGATCCAACTACAACATTAATTAATAAACAATCCTCAGCCAAACATAGCCAACTCTGTACACTATTCAAATTAGATACAGTTTAGCTAACAAAAACCATTAAGGTATGATTTTTTATTAAAGCATTAACGACTGCCAACGAATTCTAAATTTTATTAGAAGAGAAAAATTGAAAAATTATATGAACACAGGAATTATATTACAGGTTCGAATCCTGCCCGAGACATATAATTTTTCAATTTTTCTCTTCTAATAAAATTTACCATTAAGGTATGTTGGGGTAAGATCGAATGGTTTTGCCACAAACTTTTACTTTAAAAATATTCTGTATCTATTTTTGTTTTTATTATTGGCAAGTAAATGCGTGACTTTTATGCGTAACGCCCGGACTTTGTTCCACTTAAATTAAAATTTATATTGACTGTTTCTGCTTTTGAAAATACGTTATTTTCCCTGCCCAAACTACATAAAAATCGCCTGCAGCTTGAAATTAATTACATTTGATCGAAGTGAGGGACGCATCAAAATCACGTTTCCATGATGACTATTGATGATATTACCAGTTGCTAGAACACTACCCAGTTTAGTAGTAATTGGAATTCGATTTTAATCCAATTTGCCGTTACCATTCATCGCCGATGTAAAGTAGGTTGTCTTTCCCGCACATAGAAAATCGCTAGAAAAAACCTTTCCATGGCGATAAATAAGCGCTACCGACGTACCTACAACTTAATCCAGAGCTATTCGTGCGTCAAATGTGGACGTATTTCTACTTGTCACATTCCCGCCCCTCGCTCCTCACCTATACCTCAACTCTCAATGAAGTTGCCTATTGGTCGATTTTACCCCACGATACCCGACTAAACTAGCTTTTTGCTTCAAACACATTCGTAAGACTATCAAACCCCGAGTCTATAAAGTTTAATCATAGTTGTACATTGCTTGCCGACGGTTCGTAATTAAACTATTGTTTGTGGTGTATTGTTTTGACTGGCATTGGTGCGTAACTATTGTAAGCTGTGTCAATAGAATTGGTGATATATTAATCAGAGTGGAACAAGGGTTAGATGGGATTGCGCTCCGAACTTTATACACAATTGCACACGTGATATTGGCTTCAGTACATCACGAGCTACGATGTAATCGGGTGGGTAATTGGGAAATTACGGGGAGATCTGCCGAAATCGGCCTCTCGGAAAATCAACGGTAAACAATGAAACGTTAAAATTTTTGATTCGAAAAAAAAATATGCTATGCTTTGGTAACTCTTCTGATTATTGATTCAAAATACGACGCTTACAACTTCGCTTGATCATAAAGAATAGCAACAACCGGTAAATATTGACAGTTTATTCGATTTTACTTCATCACCCTATTATCAGCAAAACACACGCCAAGAAATAAGGAAGTTTTCTATAAATACTTTTCTTACCTAGACATTATATGAAATAAATCCCACTCGCTTAGCTTCAGCCCTCATGCCGAAAATACCGCATTCCAGTAATACCACAATTTTCAAAATAACGGATTGAGGATTTATCGGATTTCCCGTATCTAGTATACGGGAAATCCTATTTCTAAAATAATAAATTCTAGAAAATCATTGAACTATTTTGAGTAACCTACGATTTTATAATTTTCGATCCCTTACAGGAATCTAATAAATTGGGAATTTTGAAAAATGTGGTATTTTGAGAATATGGTATTCTGGGTATGCAGTATGGGCACGAGGGCTTCAGCATCCGCCGAGTGAGGCCAAGGTCCTACGAGTATGTCACTTTCGTTGACACGCTACGTTAAAAACCCGCCAGCAAGGCCACAGTGTATTGTGGGGGACTAGCCGGTGGAGCATTGAAGTAAAACAGTCACTGGGTAATTTTGTCCAAATATTTACATAATGTTTCTATGGCGGCGCTCAGATGAGAATTAAGTCAATCTTTAATACACAACATTACGTTAGACTGACAGATAGGTATTGGAATATTTAAATTATCTTTATAATTCATCAGTAGAGGCGGCCAGTCTCTACAGTATTAGTGTATAGGCCTGACTACACTAAGTTTGCAGAAGTCAAAAAAGGTTTTATTAAAAAATAAATATATGGCAACATGGGGAAACTACAGTAAGAGAAATTTTTAATCTTGGTACTTGGCAATAATTCTTCCTTTTATTACAAAATGTGTCTACTTACCTACAGAAATAAATACCTAGGTCAGTATTGCACACATTGATCTAGTTCCAACCAAACTAAGTGATTTGTTCCAGGTTCTTGGATAATTTCTATCTATTTAAGTATTATATTTAAATATATACATGATTCAAACATTGCTTTGTTTGGTTGGGACTAGATCGATTTGTGCAAGACTGGCCTGAATACTTAGTAGGTATGTAGACACATTATATACTTACTAAACGGGAAGATATTTGCCTAGTATCAAGACTAATTAATCCTCTTACTTGTGATGTTGCCATATGTTTTTTTTTTCAATAAAACTTTCTTTCGACCTCTGCAAACTTAGCGTAGTCTGACTATAGCTAACAGCATTTTGGCTTAGGTTGGGATCAGCAGAGTTCATTCGTCATCAAGAGTTCGGCGCGTACACGTGACTCGGCACCTGCGAGTGAGGCACTGGTCCCACCGCCGGCAAGTAAGCGAGTAAAGTAATTTTTATCTTGGATTTTATTTTGTTTGACGTAAGGCCGTGACCAGAGACAGTGAGGTTTGATTTGGTCGGTTGGTACCATTGAGCTGTCATTACATTAATGGTCGCGTTCACTATAAGTGGACCTAGTCGACCAACTCAAAATACTTTAACGTACCACAAAATAAATAATAGTAAATACTACTGTCTGTCCTGGACCGGTCATGCGAGTTTCTCAGCATGACGTCGCCCCTACCTGGTTCCACCGGAAGACCAGCGCTGGCTCTAAGGTCGGCATTTTGCTGAGATGGGACTGTTTTGGGGCAGCAGCGTACCTACCTTAAGTTTTTTTTTGTTTTTTTATCTTGTGTTGTCATGAATAAATGTATTTTCTTTCTTTCTTTCTTACCGTCTGCTCATTGCTCACAGCCGTGTCCTATATAAAAACCGGTCAAGTGCGAGTCGGACTCGCGCACCGAGGGTTCCGTACAAACTCGTCAGTAGATACGTGAATAATTCAAGAAAAATTGTATGGTGGGACAAACTTAACTTTGCTCTTGTAAAACTGTTGTCCCCATACATCGACATATGCCGCGGTTAGTTTAGTAGGAGCAAATAAGGTTGTCTTACGATTTTTGCGAATTTCTGAAAAACGCTGCAAGTTAGAAAAACCGTTTTATTTTTCCTGTAATATTTAGAATAATATTAATAATCGGTAATTATTTCAGATTTTTCTGTTCAGTAAATTCGGAGATAATAGGGGGGGAATGGTATTATTTTAAACGTTTTTGGTCTTAAATCAAAAATTACACGTTTACTGAAAAAAATAAAAACAGTTTTGAAATCTTCATATTAAGCCCTTTCATTTGATATCCCACTCGATATATTAGCTCAACTTTTGATTTTAGACATCCCATTTCGGTCCCCTTTAAAAAAAAGTAAAAAAGGTATAGGTTTTTTTTCTGTCCCATAGGCTCAAATTAGCGGTTTTTAACACTATTCCAAATTTCAAGTCGATAGCATCAGTAGATCCTGAGATATCTTGCTGTGACAGACGGACAGACAGACAGAGTTGCACCATAAGGGTTCCTTTTTTACCATTTTGGTACGGAACCCTAAAAAGTCGAACTGGTTTTTATAATACAGATCAAAAGCATTTTGCAAACAACGTCCAGACTTCGTGAAAGTTTTTCATTCTGCGGTAATATTGGCAATCCATTCTCCAATGCCACTTATAATTATGACAGTAAAGTCTAATTTCGCTCAATCCGTAAAATGAAACACCTATAATAAAGAATAGACTAATGTGCGATTCTAGATTCAGTTTTATACGCTCTTTTAAGACGTGTCAGATTTGGAGATGGATTATTTGCAGACAAAGTTTTTGAATTCTCTTAATTAATATTTGCGCGGTTTGTGCGGTATTTACACTCTGCGAGTTTAACCTGTCTTGCTTGATTAATCTACACGTATCGTACACACGTACTATATTTTTGCAATTTTGTACAAAAGTTGTGGATTTAGGTTAGAATTTAATAAGTTTTAATGGTACAATATCTATATTTATTACCTTCTTACTTATTACACAATACATACTATTCCGTATTTATAGGCGCGCTATACCTATGCCTCGGATAGTCAAGATTACCAACGCTACTGCCTACATACGAATTACGGACTCCCCACGACGACGGATAGACTTCTTTTTTGTTATTATTACGTGGATACTTTTGATATAGTATTTTGGTGCGGAAATTAAGTCATTTCTTACGAGTTTCATGGTGGCCCGAGCCGCGAGGCGAAGGACAAGACTCGAGTCGGGGCGTGTATCAAACGACATTTTATTAAACATTTACGAAGAAATGACGATGAAACAAAAACACGGCACCGCTTGTTACCATTCAGCCATAATCAAAAGAAACTATTTTGGGAAGGACATACAGAATTCAATTAAATTTATACATGAAATAGCAAGAAATATTACTTTGTAGTTTACTTATTTGCAAATAAATGTGTTATTTAGTGTTCGAAAGTTAGCTGAAAAGCTTTTTTGACCGGTTTAGCCTATGACGTTGTAAGCATGTCTGGTCAAAATTCAGAGATAACTATTGGAGGGAACTATTCTATTCTCCAATCTTGTGATATGTCTCCTGAAAATATGATGACAGGTTTCGATGTTTTGGAGAATTTTCGAAAATATTTCCGAGGAGGTAATATTCACCACAAAAATAAGATATAATAGAAATCTGAGATGGTATTTAGTTAAAACATTGCAGGGATTGTCTGTAATGTTTCATGTCTACTTCTAACCGTGGGTCAGCACAAACTTTGAACAAACATTTAGAATCAATTAAAGCATCCTGCGCGCTCGTAATATTCTAATCTACTCCGACTTCGATCAGTAGTTCAATTACTCTGAATAAACGCTTACGATTTACCATACCCACTGTAATATTCATAGTCAATCGCGCAACTAATAAGCGGTATTCCCTAAAGAAGTATCTAGTATACATAAGTCATCTAACTAAAGTGCAATCCATTATGTATTAAAGTGATTCGTGTGCCTTGGTTCCCTGTTCAATTCTCTCGTGCATCCACCGTGTTCGCTCACGTTTTACTTCGCTCGTTAGAAATTTAATTGTAATAATTACAATCCCAGTTTAAACATATTAAACGTGCAAAGTTTGGAAACCTAATTTTATAGCGATAGGCATGCGGCCGTCCGTTGAGGAAGCTTTTAAGGGAGACCTGTGTCCAGTGTGCCTTCCATGAGTTGACTTTTCGATCGGCGCTAGCGAGTATCGAGCGCTCGATGACAGTCTATCTCTTTCGTACTATTGGCGCGTGCGAGAGAGGTGCACTGACTCTCGATACGAGGAACTCGCTTGCGCCGATCGTACACTCAACTCATGGTAGGCACACAGTAGACTGAGTAGACATCTCTAGGTCGAAACGACGAGGATGCTAACAGTCAGCTGAAGGAAAATCAGCCTTCATCAAACTTCTTCCACGGCATATTCATGTTATTTTAAATTCATCCTCTTATTAGTATTCCAGAGAGACCGCGAAACAGTACTCGTGATTTCTTCATGTAAATTATTCCAGTACAGCAAATATCACTGAAAGGATTACTTGAGGTGATTCGAGTCATTCGGTTCTCCTTACAAACGAAAGGGGGTGAATAATCTACTTTAAAAATAAATGGGTAAATTTTGGAACTATAAAAATAATGTAGAATAAAGTAAAGCTAACAAAAACAAATATCTATGCCTAACTAATAAATTCAAATCAAATAAAAACTAAAAATTATAAAAAGAATAACCCGTCTAGTAATCATAATTTTTGAAACTAAAGTGCTGAATTCCATCTCCACTGTGCAAAAAAGACTGTGAATTATTCATTAAATTATTTTTAGGAAATCAGAAGGGAAAATGATTATATATATATTTAAGTAAACACACAATAAAATAACATTTTAATACCTAGGTACATGGATCTAGATATGAGCGCCGCGCCGGCGCGCCGCCGCTGCCGTGAGTTCTTGCGGCGCGCCGCCGCCGAGGAAAACACGCGGCGCGCCGCCGCAGCAAATTGAGGCTTGCTTTCTCGCTCGCACTCGTAGCCCGCCCGCGTTTGCACACTCAGTCGCGTCGAGTATTCACATCCTCCGATTTCACAGAGTGCCGAGATATCTCCGGCGTCTATAGTGTAGGACTACCGGGACAGGGTGGTCCGACGGGAGGGCGCAGACAGGAGGCTCTACCATCGCCTCGTTGGGTGGGTGCGGCGTTCCGCATGGCTCTGTGTTAGGGCTTGTACTGTGGAACGTTGACTTCGACTGGCTGCTTCGCGGTCCGCTCCTCCCGGGAACTAGCGTGATTTGCTATGCTGATGATACGCTCGTCACAGCCCGGGGATGGACATATCAAGTGACAGTTCGGATTGGGTCCACCATGGACGCCATAAACTCCCCAGGACGGTTAGGGACTACCCGACCAGAAGAGGGGAGGGCGCAGTGAGTGGGTGTAGACATCGGTAGTGCTCTGCAGAACGAGGGGAGCACGGAGACCGCGAGGAATGCAGTGCGGTGTTCCACAGGGGCCTGTTTTTGGACCCTTCCTATAGAAAATAAAATACGATATTCCAAGAAAACCGCATTCTTGGGGTGATAGTAAAAATCCATTGTGTTACCATTACCAAGGTCTATTAACTGACACATGCCTCATCTCTGTTGGTGGGTGGAGACGTTTCTGCCCATCGTCCTTTAAAAATTAACAATTTCTACTACGGTTGTTTGTTCTCCGTTCGTTTATTAGAATAAAATACAGCTTAATTTGGTATCAAAATATGGTTCTCTTCATTTTTTCTTACAAATCGGGCTTTAATAAAAATATTAAGATCCAAGGCCACGCCGCCACGACGCCGCCGCCAGGACGCCGCTGCCGCAAAAAAATCCAGTCCACGCCGCCGCCGTGAAATTGGCCGTCGGCGCTCATATCTAATGGATACATCAAAATATAGCACACTCGCACGCGACCTGTTACCACCACGGCCAATGCCAAAAGAGGACGAATGACTTTTTTTTTTAGGATCTGACAAACTCGCAACCCTTATGGGCATAGCGATTGTCGGACCGGGTGGTCGGCCGTGGCGTTCCCTGGGGTCGAACCAGGTCGCTAGCCGGACCACCCCGAGGGGTCTGACTGGGTGGGTGCCGGGGGCGCCTGGGGTCAAACCATTTCACCTGGGGACGAATGACAGCTGGCGGTCTCTTATATAACATCGGTAGGAAGGTGTTGCTCGTAGACGGACATGACGTAGTCGGATGTGATGTCATCAGCAGTATTCTTTTTTTTCTGGCTTCACCTAACATTATAATATAAGAGTACCTATGATATTGTGTGACTGTTTAGAAAAAAATATACCTCGCCGAGTTTCTTACACCGGTTCTTCCAGGGGCAGAGGTTTCACACCGGAACCGGTGGGACATTCATAGGTGCATTTTAACATGCCTATATTGAAAAAATAAAGTTTGACCTTGACTTAGCAAATCGGTCTCAAAAACACAAAAAATATACATTTTGAGTAATTAGTAGTTTTGAATAATGCTATAGAAGGCTATGAAGCATCGATCATTTTTTTGGACTATTCATTATGGTTTTCACCGACAAAATGTATCAATACTTTATATGAAAGAAACATTTTGTCTTTTCATTGGTTTTTTAATGCGGGTTAATTACACCACATTTTATGTTACATATATAGATACAAGAAAACAGAATGAAACGGAAATCAAAGTAGATGACAAAGTTGAGAGCGCTTAGTGGGTGCTACGGTGGACGAGTGGTTGAGTCGCTGGGCTGGAAATCCAGAGGTACCGGGTTCGATTCCCGGTCTGTACACAGGTGAGTGCCATTTAATATTTCTGTGTACTTTGATTTCTTATATCTATATATGTAAAATGTAGTATCAAGCTAAAAAATGAATTAAATTTGACGTCACGATTAATGACACAAAAACTAAATACATAGAAAAGTTATTGGCATATCAACAAAATGCATTCTTTACCCCCTTTTCGTTTGTATAGACAACTGGACGGCTTGAATCACCTAAAAGAGGCCTGCAAGCATCCCTTTCAGTGATATTTTAATTAGTATCTCAGGTAAGTTTGAATTCCGAGGGGTTCCGACAAGAGAAAGATTTACAATGTTTAAAATTCATTTCGGAAAGTTTCTGCTGTTAATATTAAAATTAATGTAAGGGGGAAATCTACGTAAGAGATTGGTCAAGAATTATTCATCAAAGACAAGCTGTCCCGGCGAACTTCGTCCCATCTCAGAATGTTTAAATAGTTTTAATAGATTTTCCGTTATTCGGGACAGAGACAAGCCCAAAAAATCAAAATTCATAAGAATCGATACACCCGTTCTCGAGTTATAAATGTTATAACTAACCCGACTTTGTTCTATGTATATAGAAGATATATGGAAGATATTCATAAGGTAAGGTTAGTCCCCGTGAGGTGTTCCCGGAGCGCTGTTACATGGGGTACACACTTCAAGAAGTGAGTAAACGAGCACTCTTTGTTTTTTTTTTTTTTAAACCTGACAAACTCACCCATAATCGGGCATTGTGATTGTCGGGCTGGGTGGTTGGCCGTTGCGGTCCCTGGGCTCGAACCAGGTCGCTGGCCAGACCACCCAAGGGCGTCCGACCGTGTGCCGTACACACAGTCGGCACGCACATCGGGCTGGGAAACGAACACTCAAAAGATGGCAACTCCCTTAGTGTTGTAGATATAGATATCCATGGGCGACGATCCCTGCTCTCCATGAGAATCATCCGCTTGTTTGCCCCTTATAAGAATTAAATTGATTGCAATAAACATGTACCATGAAAAGCGATACTTATGTAAATTAAATTTGTATACCTACCAGTGGCGTGGCGTTGAAGAAATCCTTGGGCAAGCCGGAGCAGCTTTGGCTTCAATTTTCTTTAAGACCACTAGAATTAAGTGCTGAACTGCCTAATATTAGGCAAGCCGATGGGAATCGAGTTCTATGGACGCCACGCCACTGATACCTTTTTTTTTTTTTTTTTAACCCGGAGAAATGCATGAAACTGCATACCACTACGTAACCTAAGGCCATCGGGGGTGACAGCCAGATGTTACGCATTGGTTATGTGGGGCTCTCCGCTCCAGAAGGGATTGGCCTACCCACTAAAACTCAGGGATGCTTCCACCCTGTGCCTTCATGGTGATGCCGTGGGATCGCTAGCAAGCCACCACGACATCACCGGCACCTTCGCCCTAGGGCGAACCCTCTCCGTAAAAAAGGCACACTGTAGCATGGCCAGTGTGCCTTCCCTCACCTGCTTCCCCCCGACCAACGGCCGTCCCCCGGGGAAACCAGGAACCGGCACCGAACACACGGGGTCCAATCGTGTATCCGGCGCCAGTCCCACCCTCGCCGCCACGGGAGGACAAACGCCCCTGCCCCGCAGCCGTCCACGGGAGGACAAACTCCCCTACCCCGCAGACACTCCCGCCTGTCCTTACGGACCGCGGTGGGCCAGTCCTCCGCCTCCCGCCCCCAGCACATGAGGTAGCGGCAGCCTGCAAGGCTGAGTTCGCGGGACGCAGAGGACTAGTCCACCGCCACCACGCAGCGGCACAGGTCACCCGTCTGGTGCCTGCCCGCAGTGCCCCCCAAAAGGAGACGTCGGAGGGATTCTGCCCGTGCCCGACGCTCCGCCCTCGCGCGCCGCACCTGGAGAGTCCTCTAACAGAGGAAACCCGGTGCGGGACCCCCCAACCCCCCCTGACAGGCTCATTCGCAGCATCGGCAAGTGATCAATTAGGGGCCCCTAAGAAATCACTTGCCGTTGCTCCCGGGGTGCACCGGCCAAGACGCTTCCCTTTCCTGCGGATCAACCGGATCAAGAGGAAAGAGAAGAATCCAGACACTCTGGGAGGTTTCCTGTCTAGCACCCCACGCCACTGATACCTACCTTAATGTGTCTATTCCCTATTCACTATACGTTTTGTTATAGCAATGCAGTTCATAGATAGATATACGTGTTCAATTAGTGCTACCGCGTTTTTTCGCCGCTGGAGGCGCTAGTGTAGCGTGTGGTCTCCGAAATGTCATCAATATTTTGCAATATCTGAGATTATTTATAGCAAATATAAGTTACGGGTCAACGAATGTCAGTGGTTTGAGACAGTTTCATCATTTGGAAACTTATGTCCTCTTTTTTTCTGAACTAAACGCAATACTGCGGCATGCTCGATATTTTATGGTATTGTTTTAAGGCATTAAATCCGATTGAAATGTTAACTTCATTTTCACACCCGTAATAATAAACTGACAGCTGTACTTCTGGACCCTTATTCGACAGTGGCGCCAACTAGTGAGCATAAAAACGGTAGCCCTCATTGCAATCTCTTCTTCTTACTTGTATCCATCATGATTTGTGGTCATCGTTCTGGTACAAATAGAATAGAATAGAAAAAGTATTTATTCGGATGACACATCATTACAGTTACATATATGAGGCAATACACCAAAAAAAGAAGAAAATAAGAAATATTCCTCACTATATCCAAGGACTATTAAAACAAGAGTACTGTCATTCTCCATATAAAAAGCTGTTCCCCGATTTTACAACGCCATCTATATATTAGCTTGGTATAAGAATTATATTATTTACAATTATTCAACTTTGCAAGCGTGGCACAGTTATTTGAATGTTATAATTTATTTATTATTAGCTGTTTACGAACTATTTGTTACTGTACTCTGTTTCTTTGTTCAATTATAACATCGTTAAATGTTTAGTTTTTTAGCGCCATTTAGTTTTTGCCTGGATATCCCCTTGCGGTCGGGGTACAATCTAAAGTATGGAGAATGACAGTCCTCTTGTTTTAATGGTCCTTGCAATATCGTACAATTTTCAAGATGGGTCCTCGCCTTTAAGCTGATCGGTCCATCGTGCTGACAATCGGCCACATGACCTCTTGCCTCCCGTATTTCTAACAACGATTAACCTTTCCAAACTTTCGTCTACCCTTCTCATTATATGGCCAAAGTAAGTCAGTAAGCTTTGATCGCTGATTGTGCACAATCGCAAGTTAAGGGTCACGGACTTTAATTGTTAAGCCATTTAGGGTTCAGTCTAATTTGGTCGTGTAATACACAATCTATGATACGGCTATTGTAAGGTGAACCCCAAATGGCTCAATAATTAAAGTCCGTGAATGTAGCTCGCGTAAAAAAGAAGTGGCGATGACCTACTTTGTACGCCGTCAACTTCAGTTTCCGTCATTATTATAATCCGAATTGAAAATCTGATAATAATGGTATAATTCATTGTTCAAATACCACCAAATGAAATGGAAAATTTATGTTTTCCATCACTAATTTACACTTTCGGCGTCAAACGCCAAGCTCTTACAAATCGACGAACTATTTCATTTTATCTAATGTACGATTTCGTGCCAGTTGCGGTGGAGACAGCAGGACCTTGGGGTGCGGAGGCCAAGGCGTTTATTAGGGAAGTGGGTAGCCGTCTGAGGGATAGAAGTGGTGATCCACGCTCTGGATCGTATCTGGTGCAGCAAATTTCGTTGGCGATACAGCGTAGCAACGCCGCCAGCGTCATGGGCACTTTTGAGCCTGCTACGATTCGGGGCGATCCTTTTTGACGTAAGCTAAAGTGACGAAGCCTGTTGCGGATTACTTTTGTTGGTAAGTGTGACGAAGCCTGTTGCCGATTGGAATTTGTACCTGATAAATACGGGAGTGGGAGCGAGTGAAACCCAAGCTTGCCGTTAGCGCACTCCGTTTATTTACGGAGGTAAATGTGTGGGGGTGGCCACACGCATACATACATAACACTTCCTCCCTCTAGTTACTGTACAGTGAATCTAACTAAACTACAACAATCAAAAATATTTCTTAAAATTAATATTGGTACGCTTACGTAACATTTTGGGCACGCTTGTCTCTGAGCTCTTGGCGTCTTGCAAGACTTGAAAACCATGACCCTCATCTTCCGCCTCATGGAATTCCTCCTCTTCCTCTGATCTTGGCGGCTGGCGATTTGAGTCTCTCTCGCTTTCTGACTCGAGCATAGCTGCACTCTTCCCCTCGCCTACAAATGGCGGTGACAGAGGCTGCAATGATTGCACCGGATCCAGGAGTGGTGGTAACGATATCCGAGCAGTCGACGGTGATACTGACGGTGGCGGCGGTGTCGGCGGCGGCGGTGTCGGCGGCGGCGGTGTCGGCGGCGGCGGTGTCGGCGGTGTCGGCGGCGGCGGTGTCGGCGGCGGCGGCGGCGGAGTTGGTGGCGACGGCGGCGGCGGCGACAGCGGTGACGGCGGCGGCGGCGTCGGCGAAGGTGTCATGACTGAAGTATGTACTGGTAAGTCTTGCCCATTTATTTTGTTATAGTGCCATTTGTTACTGGTACCTTTATACTTAAGTATGTGATCCTTATGTTGTTTAATAAAAACTGAAGAAACATTGTTTTTTATTAAATACATTACTTTTCCAAGTCTCTTTTCGATGATTCCCTTACACCACGTGAATTTGTTCTTATTAACAAACTTTTTATACAAAATTCGCTCACCAGGTGAAAAAGTTACTTTGTTTTTTCTGTTTAGCTTTTTATTCTGTAAACACTGTTTATTATGGACGGCATTAGCCAGGGCGATAGCCGATAACGAGGGCGATGGCGCGATAGGATGAAGTAAATCTAACCGTGATTTTAGTTTACGTCCGTAAACCAACTGTGCAGGTGAAAACCCTGTGGTCGAGTGGATTGAGTTTCGATAATTAAATATATATTGCAATAATTTAATGTTACTATCGCGAAGAGTACGACCTGTTAATATGCTAGATTTGATACCTTTCTTCGTGATTTTTACCATACTTTCAGCCTGGCCATTACTGGCTGGGTGGTAAGCCGGTGACGTCATATGTTGTATGCCGTTTAACTCGCAAAACATTTTAAATTCGCGCGAACAAAAAGCTGCCCCGTTGCAGTGTTGGCATTAATCCAATACAAATGTAATTGGACTATCAATCCCATTACATTTGTAATGAATACATTTGTATTCCATTAACTCGTTAATTCCAATTACTTTAATTGGGATTAACGAGTTAATTGTTAATTGCAATTACTGTAATTGTTAATCCCAATTAACCATAGCTTCAATTACTTTGGTATGACGGTTATATCGAGGGTGCCTTTCAATGTTTTCATAAAAGGTCTCCAGGGTCTGATGACGGAGCCGGAAGGTGGCCATGGGAACTTCGTAATAAAACGTCGGAACCCCATCGTGTTTGGGCTCATTACTTTCGTATTGACGAGTACTCTGAACCGAAATGGTATCCAGGGTCAGATGATGGAGCCGGAAGGTGGCCATGGGAACTCTGTAATAAAACGTCAGAACCCCATCGTGTTTGGGCTCATTTGTTTTGAATTGACGAGTACTCTGAACCGAGATGTTATCCAGGGTCTGATGATGGAGCCGGAAGGTGGCCATGGGAACTCCGTAATAAAACGTCGGAACCCCATCGTGTTTGGGCTCATTTGTTTTGTCTTGACGAGTACTCTGAACCGAAATGATATCCAGGGTCTGATGATGGAGCCGGAAGGTGGCCATGGGAACTCCGTAATAAAACGTCGGAACCCCATCGTGTTTGGGCTCATTTGTTTTGTCTTGACGAGTACTCTGAACCGAAATGATATCCAGGGTCTGATGATGGAGCCGGAAGGTGGCCATGGGAACTCCGTAATAAAACGTCGGAACCCCATCGTGTTTGGGCTCATTTGTTTTGTCTTGACGAGTACTCTGAACCGAAATGATATCCAGGGTCTGATGATGGAGCCGGAATGTGGCCATGGGAACTTCATAATAAAACGTCGCAACCCCATCGTGTTTGGGCTCATTTGTTTTGTCTTGACGAGTACTCTGAACCGAAATGATATTCAGGGTCTGATGATGGAGCCGGAAGGTGGCCATGGGAACTCCGTAATAATACGTCGGAACCCCATCGTGTTTGGGCTCATTTATTTTGTCTTGACGAGTACTCTGTACCGAAACGATATCCAGGGTCTGATGACGGAGCCGGAAGGTGGCCATGGGAACTCCGTAATAAAACGTCGGAACCCCATCGTGTTTGGGCTCATTTGTTTTGTCTTGACGAGTACTCTGAACTGAAATGATATCCAGGGTCTGATGATGGAGCCGGAAGGTGGCCATGGGAACTCCGTAATAAAACGTCGGAACCCCATCGTGTTTGGGCTCATTTGTTTCGTCTTGACGAGTTCTCTGAACCGAAATGATATCCAGGGTCTGATGATGGAGCCGGAAGGTGGCCATGGGAACTCCGTAATAAAACGTTGTTTCGTCTTGACGAGTTGGTCAGAGTACTGGTCAAGACGAAACAACTTAGCCCAAACACGATGGCGTTCCGACGTTTTATTACGAAGTTCCTATGGCCACCTTCCGGCTCCATCATCAGACCCTGGATATCATTTCGGTTCAGAGAACTCGTCATGACAAAACAAATGAGCCCAAACACGATGGCGTTCCGACGTTTTATTACGAAGTTCCCATGGCCACCTTCCGGCTCCATCATCAGACCCTGGATATCATTTCGGTTCAGAGAACTCGTCATGACAAAACAAATGAGCCCAAACACGATGGCGTTCCGACGTTTTATTACGAAGTTCCCATGGCCACCTTCCGGCTCCATCATCAGACCCTGAATATCATTTCTGTTCAGAGTACTCGTCAAGACAAAACAAATGAGCCCAAACACGATGGGGTTCCGACGTTTTATTACGGAGTTCCCATGGCCACCTTCCGGCTCCATCATCAGACCCTGGATATCATTTCAGTTCAGAGTACTCGTCAAGACAAAACAAATGAGCCCAAACACGATGGGGTTGCGACGTTTTATTACGGAGTTCTCATGGCCACCTTCCGGCTCCATCATCAGACCCTGGATATCATTTCGGTTCAGAGTACTCGTCAAGACAAAACAAATGAGCCCAAACACGATGGGGTTCCGACGTTTTATTACGAAGTTCCCATGGCCACCTTCCGGCTCCATCATCAGACCCTGGATATCATTTCAGTTCAGAGTACTCGTCAAGACAAAACAAATGAGCCCAAACACGATGGGGTTGCGACGTTTTATTACGGAGTTCCCATGGCCACCTTCCGGCTCCATCATCAGACCCTGGATATCATTTCGGTTCAGAGTACTCGTCAAGACAAAACAAATGAGCCCAAACACGATGGGGTTCCGACGTTTTATTACGAAGTTCCCATGGCCACCTTCCGGCTCCATCATCAGACCCTGAATATCATTTCGGTTCAGAGTACTCGTCAAGACAAAACAAATGAGCCCAAACACGATGGGGTTGCGACGTTTTATTATGAAGTTCCCATGGCCATATTCCGGCTCCATCATCAGACCCTGGATATAATTTCGGTTCAGAGTACTCGTCAAGACAAAACAAATGAGCCCAAACACGATGGGGTTCCGACGTTTTATTACGGAGTTCCCATGGCCACCTTCCGGCTCCATCATCAGACCCTGGATATCATTTCGGTTCAGAGTACTCGTCAAGACAAAACAAATGAGCCCAAACACGATGGGGTTCCGACGTTTTATTACGGAGTTCCCATGGCCACCTTCCGGCTCCATCATCAGACCCTGATCATCATTTAAGACATATCTAAGTGGATGTGAGCTCTGCTGTTCCTATTTTTCAAAAAGATGTCTTGCCTACTTATGATGCGTAGCTAAATCAATTGTTAATCTCAATTAACGATTAACGATTAACAATTACGTAATGGTTAATTGCAATTAACCATTACTTTTCAGTAATCGTTAATGGTTAATTGCAATTAACAGATCAATCGTTAATCGTTAATTGTTAATTGGGATTACATTTTTGCCAACACTGCCCCGTTGTCACTTACCAAAACCTCTGCTAAACCGTATCTGGCGAAAAAATCACATAATTTATCTACAACTGCTATAGAAGTCGTATTTTTTCCCATGTCATAAACTTCCAACCACTTGCTATAGGCATCCACGATGATTAAATATGAGCGTTCATTTATTGGGCCTAGGAAATCCAAATGAATTCTATGAAATATCGTGGGTGGCAGTTTCCAGTGTGACAAAGGCACTCGTGCCGGTGACGGCCGTAATTGGATGCATATGTCACAGCTGTTTATCATTTTTTCTATAGACTCGTCTATCCCGGGGAACCATAACCTAGAACGAGCTTCGGCTTTAGTTTTGACTATTCCTAAATGAGAAGTATGTAATTCCGACAACACCTTTTGACGTAATTTTTCGGGAATTACTACTTTATGACCTCTCATTAAACAACCATTTTCTACTGACAATTGTGTCCTACACTGATGAAATGGTCTAATCTTTTCATCGTTTACCTTCCGGGGCCATCCATTAAAAGTATACTTTATTACTTGCTCAAGAACAATGTCTTTAGTGGTTTCGTCGCGAAGTTCCTTAACAGAAATAGGCAAATTACCCTCGGCTACGAAACATATGTACGCGGCGCGGTCGCAGTCCGCACACAGTTCGGGATGCGCTTCGCCCTCCCCGCGCGCGCGCGCGCGCGGGGGCAGGCATGCTCGCGACAGATAATCGGCACTGTTATCCGCGCTGCGTACATATTCAATTCTATAGTTGTAGCCGCTCAAAAACATTGCATATCTTTGCAACCTATTTGCAGACACTTCAGGGATACCTCGTTCTGGATGGAAAATGCTCGTTAACGGTTTGTGGTCCGTTCGTAAAATGAAAGGAGTGGATCTTCCATACAGATACTGGTGAAACTTACGTATACCGAATATAATGGATGTCGCTTCCTTTTGTAACTGCGAGTACCGTTTCTCGGCGGCGTTAAGAGTTCGCGAAGCGAACGAAACCGGTCTTTCGCTGCCGTCTGATTCAACCTGAGATAAGATTGCTGCCATCCCGGTGGGGGAGGCATCCACTGTTAAAATGACCTTCGCCTTAGGGTTAAAATGCGCTAGTACCTGGTCTGACGCAAGTGCCTGTTTTATTTTGTTGAACGCATTATTATGAACGCTAGACCAGCACCACTTTGACCCTTTTTTCAAAAGGTCATATAACGGACTAAGGATGGACGACGCTTGTGGAACGAAATTTCTATAATAATTCACCAGCCCTAAAAAAGATTGCAGCTCGTTAACATTTTTAGGAACCGGCGCTTTCACCATTGCCTCCGTTTTATCTGACGATTTTTTTAAACCATTTTTATTAATAATGTAACCTAGGTAGGAAACTTCATCTTGGAAAAATTCACACTTTCCCTTTTGTAATGTCAACCCTGCCTCTTGCAACCGTTTTAATACCGAATGCAACCTTTCCATGTGTTGTTCGTCGTTGTTGCCCGTGATGAGCACGTCGTCCAACAAGCACAGCACGCCCTCCATGCCGGCCAGCAGGCCTTCCATAGCGCACTGGCATATTGCTGGTGCCGATGCCAAGCCGAACACGAGCCGAGCATGATTAAACAACCCCCGGTGAGTATTAATACAGGTGATGTTTTGTGAGTCATCGCTTAGCATAAACTGGTTGTAGGCCATTGATAAATCGAGTTTTGAAAATTTTTTACCACCATATAATTGGGAAAATAATTCTTTCGCGGTAGGCAACGGATATTGCTCGACTACCAGCTGTTTATTAATACTCACTGAGTAGTCAGCACAGATTCTTACTGTGCCATTACGCTTTAAAACGGGCACTATCGGAGAAGCATACTCGGAGTGTTCGACCGGCACTAGCACGCCCAAGCTAACGAGCCGATTTATCTTTTCTTCGATCTTATCTCTCAATGCGAATGCAATAGGACGGGCCTTGAAAAAAATCGGTTTAGAGTTTTCTTTTAACGTCAATTTAACTTTGCATTTATTGTAACATCCGAGTTTATCCGAGAATAGAATATTTACCCACAAAACTTTCATTACCACAATAAAGCACTGGGGCTAACTCCAATTTAAATAAAGAAATAAAATCCCTTCCTAATAGCGCGGGGCCATCGTCGCATACTACATACGCGTTGAGCGACTGAGTACTTCCAGCAAACGTAATTGGTAACGGGATCATTCCTATACACTGAATGCTTTCACCAGTATAACTATGCAGCTTTTTGTTCGTAGATTTTAACGGAATATCACAAAAATGTTTATTGTATGTATTTTGAGATATAACTGTCACGGCAGACCCGCTATCAATTTCAAATTTAAAATCTGACCCACGAATCTTAACCGTTTCGACCATAGGCTCACCGCGAATTGAACGAATATTATACAACTTACCGTCGTCATCGCCCTCGTCCTCGGTGCCCAAATTTACGTACTTTACTTTCGTGCACATTCTACGCAAATGGCCCTTTACCTTACACTTTTTACACACAAAATTTGCAAAACGACACTCTGATGAGCTGTGATTATTATAACCGCACACTGAACACTGCTCTTTAGACGCTGCTTCGCTTTTCCTTGATCCCTTTGTTATCTTAAACAGCTGCTCCACGCTGTGACCGGAATCCGCACTGGAAGCCGCGGCGCCCGCACGGGCACAACGTATGTTTTCAGCCAGTTGAACTGCTTTAGCCAGCGATAAATCCTGTAGATTATGTGCATACAGTTTCTCCTTCTCTTGGCCTGGCAACATGCCCATCACGAATCGGTCACGCAGTGTCTCCTCCACATTGACGAAACCGCAGTGAGCAGTCAGGCCGCGGAGCCTCGCCGCCCATTGCGTATGAGACTCGCCCGGCTGCTGTGAAGCGGAGTAAAAGTTATGACGCTCGCCGAATCCAATGCGCGTCGGCGTGAAGTGACTGTCTAGAAGAATCAATATATCCTCGAATGGCACGTCGTCTAACTGCTTCGGTATCGCCAAATCCGCAGCTAGTTTGAACGTGCTTTCGCTGAGTGCGCTTAAAAGAATGGCTTTCCTCTTTTGCCCCTGAGGGTCTTCCACGGCGTCAATTTCATTAGCTATGAAATACTGCTTAAGCCTACTTCTGTAGGTTTGCCAACTCTGATTATTGTGATCAAAAATTGACAAAATTCCAAAATTATGCACAGACATGTTTTCTTTTTTAACGTCGCGGGTAGATCGCGCACGCGAGTCGCCACTGATAAATACGGGAGTGGGAGCGAGTGAAACCCAAGCTTGCCGTTAGCGCACTCCGTTTATTTACGGAGGTAAATGTGTGGGGGTGGCCACACGCATACATACATAACAGTACCCACCTAACGAAGCCTGCGTTGCGGATTTAATCTTATGTGGTGATCTTTTATTTTTTCAATTTATTATTGTGTCGATTAAATTATTTTTGTTTTTCTATCTCGATATGTTTCTGAGTTTCAACAGTATCCAGACATCACGTGTCTTTACGCTCAGACTGGCAGAATCGCTCAAACACTGCAACTGTTTTTATTATTTTATTCATAATTAATTAAGTGAGCACATTGAAGTACCTTACACAACTAGGGTGGTAATACAAAGAAAGTTTGCGGCCCGAGCTGCAAGCGAGGGACGTAAATATGCAATCGAGGGCTTTCTTTATTACCTCCCGTGTTGTGTACATCATTTTATGTTTACACTTGGCCAGAAAGCGGCTTTTTCCGTACTTTATGGCCAGGTGTGGCATAAATTGTATTTACCAATTAGTGCTCCGTGTTAATCTTAAACAGCTTTATAGGAAAACGTAGTTACTATTCACCTTTTTTTTATTGCCTTAGAGCCTTATCATTATCACACTGGCAATTTGGGAGCGAATTGCGAGACTATTTTCATAAAAAACTTGCTGCAGCAAGCTCGCGGCGAGTTCGCCGCGATCGAGATCTGTATGAAAACAAGCTCGCAACTCGCTCGTAAATTGCTAGTTTGATAAGGCCCTTAGGTGTTTGCCTAAGTTAGGTTCGCATAGGTGCCTGTTTAGGCAGACGGCCCACCAGACGGAAAGAGGTCACCACTGCCTATACACATTTGAAACACTAATACATAACCAATGTATTGCATTTAAAACTCACCCTGTATAAAGACCAGAACAGTTTAGTCGCAGTCTCATTTTAATTTAATATCCGAACTGAGTTTTCTCTTCAGACAATATTTAATAATCTAGTAATATTTACAAAAGCAACAGGCTTCAAAGTTTCCAACGTTTTTACCCTAATACAATCAAAAGACTTCTAACGCTCTTAAAAGCGTTGAGATTTTCCAACAAAATAAGCACGAACAAAATAAAGACAGGACGGTAAAATAAAGCAAAAGCTTTTATTATGCCATATCAACCGAAAGATATTGTGGAGGCTGGATACCTCACAAAAAAATATCGCTCATGCCCAAAATACCAGATTTTTCAAAATACCGAATTCTTGATTTATCAGATTCCAGTCTTACACTAGATTATAAAATCGTAAGTTGCTCAAGGATCTAAATGATTTTGTTGGATGTATTATTTTTGGGAATCTGGTATACGGGGAATCTAATATATCGAGAATCTGGTATTTACTATTACTATTTCAACACAAAACATTTAAAAAAAAATACCATTTCGATATTTATACATCATAAATAGGTAGAAAGTAAGGTACTAAATAGTTAAAATAAAAAAAAATCACATAGTATTGTCATTTAAAAACTCGTCTATAGAATAGTAACATTTATTTATCAGTCATGTTTTCAATTTGCATTAAAAATATGTACATAATTTAAGGAAGTAAATTTAAAATTAAAACTAAAATACACTATTTAATACATTACGAAACTATTCTAGGCAATTAAAATTAAAGTTAAAAGAATAATTAATTAATATATGTCTAGAATTTCAAATACACAAAATTACAATACACAATCAAAACTAATCAAATTACCAAATCAATCTACTTATTATTAAACAACCAAAAATACAATGTCAGACTTATACAACAAAATACATCTTATGTTTACCCTGTGTAGGTTTCTCATAGATGGCGTTTTAGGTTAATTCCTATTAAAACAGAAAAAGATACGGAAGTCAAAGTAGATAGCAGAATTGAGGGCGTTTTCTGAGTGTACGGTGGACGAATGGTTGAGTCACTGGACCGGAAATCCAGAGGTACCGGGTTCGATTCTCAGTCTGTACACAGGCGAGTGCCATTTAATTTTTCTGTTTACTTTGATTTCCTGTGTCTATATATGTAATATAAGTACAAATTAAAAAAAATTACAAGTCTAAATTAGTAACAGTCTAAATTTTATATCTGTCGATGACGAAGAAGATGTCTTAAGAAAAGACATTGATGGAGTTCTCATTCGATCGCCACCAAACAAACATTCCCAAGTAGCACACAAGCTTTATAAAAGCTTATACAGCTCTTATAGCGCCTAAACTGGAGGTTTAATAGCTGTATAAGCTTTTATACAGCTTGTGTGCTACTTGGGATACATTGTATTCGGCCTAAATATAACCAAAATCTCCAAATTGATGGTGTTTCTCGGTTATCCCGAGCTCACCCTATATTACTAATCGCGGCTTGTCAATATAGTTGAAATTTATTTGTCTCGATAAACCAGCACCCTGTTAATATGTCCTTATAGCAGGTCCATTCCAAATGGGGCTGGAGGGACTCTACTCTCTGCGATCGTGGTAAAGAGGGTCCAAACCATCCAGCACATTATACAGCACTGCCCTGTGTAGTGTGCACTCATACTGAAGATCTGTATAATTTAAACAAAAGTATTGCTTTGCTAATCCACGATATGATAGCGTGTTAGTCAATTAGTGCTAGCCTGTTATACTTGCGTATTTTTCATGCATTCACGTGCAAAATAAAAATCATGCAATAGTACATTACACAACTAGGGTGGTAATACAAAGAAATGCCGAGATCGCAGGAGTTTGCGGCCCGAGCTGCAAGCGATGGACGTAAATATGCGATCGAGGGCTTTCTTTATTACCTCCCGTATTGTGTACATCATTTTATGTCTACACTTGGCCAGAAAGCGGCTTTTTCCGTACGCGCAGTGTGCGGAAAAAGTCACTTTATGGCCAGGTGTGACATAAATAAATATAACAAACCACCACCAAAATTACAAAACTCGACACGTATATCGCCTCTCTCTCTCGATATTTTTGTTTAAATTAACACGGATTTCCGCAAAGCAACGCCTGCTTCAATCAATTAGATCAGTATAAATTAACACCCGATGCAATCTTATGGCTCGGGACTATGACTGTGGATCTATACTTTATATGAAAGAAACATTTTTGTCTCTTCATTGGTATTTTTAATGCGGGTAAATTACACCACATTTTCCTAAATCCTATTAAACCAGAATGGTAGAGAAGTCAAAGTAGATGGCAAAATTGAGGGCGCTTACTGGGTGCTCCGGTGGACGAGTGGATGAGTCGCTGGGACGGAAATCCAGAGTTACCGGTCCCCGGTATCGATTACCGGTCTGGACACAGGTGAGTGCCATTTAGTTTTTCTATGTACTTTGATTTCTTGTGATTATATATTATATATGTGGATCTATGTAATATGACGCCATACGATTAAATAAAGAACAGCGGCAAAGTGGCACTTCTTTGGTAATGTCACATTTTATTAACATTAAAACTCAACGCCGCTTTCCTTCGATATTCATTCAACCTAAGGATTTCACAGAAGTGACAAACACATTTTAAATATTTTACTTGGATGTCGAGTCACGAATTGCTGGCGTGGCTACTGACAATTATTTTACCTAAAGGCCGTGTCGACATTCTTTCATTCCTTTTTTCATAAACCTGAAGCAATTTGGACATCTTTTAGGGACTCGGTTTTATCACAAATTTAATCTACAGTAGATTTTTGTAGGATTCATTAAATTTGAGGAAGAGTGATAAGCGTAATGAAAACTCCAACTTGGTCGGCGTAATTATGTATAACGTTTAGTAATTAAAATGAAATCCACCTTTCTATTTCTATATTATAATATCGTAAAAGAGTGTGTGTGTATCTGTCGGGCAGCTCGTCTGCTCGTTCGTCACTTGTAACATAAAAAAGAACGTATATTAGAAAACGACATATAGGTATAGTCGGACTACGCTAAGTTTGCAAAGGTCGAAAAGATATTTGCCTAGTATCAAGACTTATTAATCCTCTTTCTTGTGATTTTGCCATATACATTTTTTTAAATGAACCTTTTTTGAACTCTGCAAACTTAGCGTTGTCGCATTCTAGTTATTATAACTTTGCCTGCAAAAAAATTACTTATTATTTATTTATTTAAACTTCATTGTACAACAGAAGACATATTGTACAAAAAGCGAACTCAATGCTATTGATATTTCTTTTTAATTCATAACCTCGCAAATCTTATTTAATAAAAAAAAATGATATTATGTTCAGTTCAGATTTATACTTAACTTGAATTCGTACAATAATTCTAAATCAAACCCAGTAATTTTCTTGGTAACGACCATAAGATTCCCCTTAACTGTCCTTTACAAATGACACCGGCTGAACTTTGCGAACTTTGTAATGACACTTAATCGTTTAAAACAGCGATGATTAAAGTTGTTTCTGATTACAGGTGAACTTCCGAACTCACCATCAAGGTCCTAATGGCAGCTCGTTTCCAGAACGATCCAAATCAAACCCGTTGAAATGTTTTAATCTATAAATTACCAGTCGTTGTTAAGGCGAATATAGACACCGATAACCTTCACGCGTCATTTTACTTTTTTAAAACCTTTAAATGACAAAAAAAAACAGTTATTTGTAGCATTGTGGATCGTTTACAGATAACTAGAACAACAAAAAAAAAATTTTGGAAAAAATTTAATAATGTGACTGTCTGATGTATTTTGTAGATACAGTAGAACCCGCTTAATATGATCACGTTTAATACGATTTCTCGCATACGTTCAAGCAACTTGAGGCATATTTTCATACATTTTAATTACGCTTAATGCGCTTTCCCGCTTATAACGCATTTTTGACTGGGTACCTTCGTCTTAAGTGAGTTTTACTGTATAACATTTCAGATCTTTTATATCTAGTTACGAAATCAAATTAATAATTCCCAGTTTGGGCAAAATTTCAGTCAAAACATATATTTAGGTGTTTCTCACAATAGCTTTGGATCTGTTTATAGTTTGCAGTAGGTATGAAAGATATGTAAACAATTTTGGTCGTTGCCTTTGAATTCACTGTACGTTTTTAGGGTTTCGTACCGAAAGGGTGCCAACGGAATCTTATTACTAAGCCTCCGCTGTCCGTTCGAACGTCACAGGGCTCTATCTATTGAACCATAATAAATAGAGACCTAATTTTCACAGAATGTGTATTTCTATTGTCGCTATAAGGTCCTCATTCCAGAAACGTGTTTATTTGGCACCTTTTTGCTCGTCGGTGGTGCGGAACTCCTCGTGTGCGAATCCGAGTTGCACTTGGCCGGTTTTTTACTATAGTGCCTGATTATCAAAGAAAACGTCTCACAGTCAACTGTGAAGGCCTTAGGGAAGACAGAAGGAAAGGGAGTCGCAATAGCATATTTTTCCAAAATAAAACTACTATACGGAAGGGATAGATCCATCGTATACTTACTTACATATGCAACGTATGCGTATACATGAAAAATCGCCTGTTACTACTATACTAACACAACGAAAGAAACAACAAACGGATACTTTACGACCACAAGATACATTTTGTTTATTGACAAAGACCAACTTCTTGTTGTTTAACGGATGCTTAACCGAAAGGAACGTTTGACTAAAGCTACTTTCTACGAAATTCATGTTGCTCTAAGGTCAAGGCCATCGGTGCTTATATTTGCCTTAAAGATGTTTGCGAGAGCCTTAAAATGCCAAGTCAGTGTATTTATTTGTAGAAATGGCTCTTATTGGAGTCGTCGGCGCTTGGGTTAAGGGATCGTTCAGGTGATGTCGTTAAACAATATTGCCGGCCTAATGGTTCGGCTGGTGGCGATAGCCGGAGGAATTTACTCCTAGCGCTAGCTTGATTTTAAAGACCTGATTCTAATCCGCTGTCCAATACAAACCGATATGTTTTTTTAAGGGACTTAAAGTTGACTTTTGATAGTTTTGCGTATATGTATTACGATACCTATGAATAATATTCCATATCAAAACGGCTCAAAATGTGTGATGACACCTATTTTGGGTTATGAAATCACTAAAATCATCGCTTTTTTTGTCATTCTTTGTTTTCGATTGACACCTATTGGAAGTTTGAAATGGTGTCATTGCCTTACTCCTGTAAACTATATTCAAACTCTGCTTAAAAGCTTCTGCTGAAAATTACGTTTGTTTTTTATTATAGACTAACATTTTCCCGCGGCTTCGCCCGCATTGTTCCCGTTATTGTCCCAAAGGAACTCTTTCAATCCAGGACTTGATCTACTTACATGCCAAATTTCAGCTTGATCCATCCAGTTGTTACCCGGTTATTAGATAACAAACATCCAAACATCTTAACAAATTTTCACATTTATAATATTAGTGGGATGGGATTAGTGGGATAGTGGGATTACTAACCACCGGTTCCATAATGACTAATAATAATATCTTATGAATATGCTTCGAAACTGGATACTAACGTGCTGAAGATTCGAATAAATATGTAAATTTTTGTGATATTCAGACTTTCCGACTTTGTTTTTTTGGCCTTTACTTTACATCATACAATACAATACAATACAATCATACTTTATTGCACACCAAAAGATAAATTACAATACAAACTTATACAAAAACATTGGTAAACAATAGGCGGTCTTATCGCTAAAGAGCGATCTCTTCCAGACAACCTTTGGGTAGCGGAGTTGATATAAAATCATCATGATAATTCAAACAACTGATGTTGAATTCAAGTTCTCAAAATGTACTCTTGGTAAAGAAAAGACATATAGAAATGTCAAAACCGACCGATGACCGAGTGAAGTGGAGTGTTCTTGTGTCTGAGGCCAAAACTCATTTTGGACAGTTGTAGAGTAACCGAAGCTGAACAAATTCTTGTAAGAATTATTATTTAGACCTAAAGACTTGAAATCGGGCCGACATTGGGTGGCAAATGGCAATTGTTTTAACAGCACTGTTAAACCTAACGACGGGTCTCTGCGATCTAGCAATTTCACAAAGTAGAATGAAAGCTAGCGACGGTCTCTTCTCTGAAATAATTAACACCAACAACCACTAGAACTAGGCTGGCAAGTGTAATCGGAATTTTTATCATTGAAATAGCTGATTCATAACTAACCTCATCATATGATCAGGACATTTTTGACATGCACAGGTATTTTTATATTAATTTTAACATGTTTTATATGGTTACAATTCTCAGTTCAAAACCTAATCTGTACTTCAACTAGAGCATAATTATTAAGCATGACAGTTAAGCCTACTTAGAATTATGTCTTAAGTTTTTAAGTTTAGTATTTTCCATAAAACAATTTACCTATATTTTTTTCGTAATTCAATACTTTCACACTTTAATCACTTATGATGGTTGTAACTTCAAAAACTGCTCCCGAATTATAATTTTACCCAAATACCCAATTTCCTTTAAGAAAATAAGTTTGTCCCCAAAATCCCGCGTAGCACGCACCTTTAATCTTCCATTAAAAATCCTTTGATCACACCTTCACGAGAGACATTCCGGAACGTGTGAAGTAGGGTGGTCTTTATTTTGTCCTCATTTCAAACCGACTTCACAAAAATGAGGAGGATCTTTACTCGATTTTTCGGGTTCCGTACTTCAAAAAGAAAAAAACGTTTGCTATCCGTCTGTCCGTACCCTTTATCTCGGGGACGCGTGGAGGTATCGAGTTAAAAATAAAACCACACACTTCGGTCTACTGTTCCTTGAAGCTGTGAAAAACTCAAACTTCTAAGTTAACGTGAAAAAAAGATACGGCCATTTATGCCGCAATAAATCTAATGTAAATTGCGATACTCTTAAGGAACACAAAATTCGAAGGATATACTTTCCGTTGACATAGAACTATGTATTTTGGCAAGTAATACCATCTTATACTACAAGTAAAGTGAAAAATCTGAAAACTATACATTTTTAACCAAACCATAAAAAATAGACTTTAAGGGAATCAAAATCTATAGGGTACAGTCGCCATCAGATATATCTGAGCTGTCAGTGTACTCATAAATATCTGAACACGGCTCTAATGCTATGAAAATAGAGCCATGTTAAGATATTTATGAGTACACTGACAGCTCAGATATATCTGATGGCGACTGTACTTTAATATACACCGTGGGTACGAGTAACCCGACAAACTTTAACTATAGATTCTAACAACTATTAGGAGTAAAAAAAGTTATGTGATGTATAGTCAAAAAACGCTTACTTTCCAAGATATTAATTATTTTGTAAATGGAAACTCCCAAGTGTGTAACAAGCCCTAATTAAACTGACTAAGATAGTTTTACTATTTTTTTTAAATCCTTTAACCAAACAGCAATTAATCTTCGCAGTATTTGATGGTAAGCGACTAGGAGGCCAAAAAATTGACCTTTCGTTTCCATTTTAGCTTTTTTTTCTTTTTGATAACTTTTCCTCCAGTGAGGACATTTTTATAACGAGGGGCTGAATTTACTGATTTATTTTGTTCCATAACACTATTAATGTAAAATGACAAAATTCGACCTATGTTGATATAACGTTATTTACTTGTAATACCATCAGGAATACGTGGTTAAAGTTTGTCGGGTAACTTGTACCCACGGTGTGTATATGTACCTACAAATGTGTTCGGAACCCTCGGTGTGCGAGTCCGGCTTGTCCGGTTTTTATTATTGAATGTTTATTATTTAATTACTCCGTCGTTCATGAACCAATTTGAAAAAATATTTTCCGTAAACTCAGGTTTCTACCTAGGTTAGGTGTTCGTTTCAGTGGCGTAGCGTCCAAAGAACTCGATTCCTACCGGCTTGCCTAATATCAAGTATTTGAGTACCTTATTGGACAGCTCTTAAGGAAAATGTACACTAAATCTGCACCGGCTTGCCTAAGGATATCTTTTACGCCACGCTACTGGTACCTTTGTAATGTGTTTTTCTTGGTGTACAATAAAGAATATTTGTATTATTGTGTAGACGTGTGAATCGTGTGCAATAATTGAATAATTAATCAAACATGTCTTTTAATAGGTACCCAAGTGAGAGAGTGCCAAACAAAAATTATTTTTATCTAAATTTTTTACAAGCAGAATACCATAGGTCACGTTCCATTTTAATAAGCTACAGTCAAGGTCACCAATATGTATACACCAAAAAGTTTCAAAAATTTGCATACAGGTCTTATTATTATAGCAGTAAAGTACACATATTTTGACGACCGCTTTAGTTTGGTAGTGACCCTGCCTACGAAGCAGGAGGTCCTGGGTTCGAATCCAGGTAAGGGCATTTTATTTGTGTGATGAGCACGAATATTTGTTCCTGAGTCATGGTTGTTTTCTATGTATTTAAGTATTTGTTTCTATTAAATATATCGTCGTCTAGTATCCATCACAAGCCTTATTGAGCTTACTATGGGGCTAGTTCGATTTGTGTAAGGTTGTCCCCTAATATTTATATTTATTATATTTATATAATATTTTGGAACTTTGAGTGGATATTTATCTTTCCCCTTCACAAGTATCAACTAGCAACAACGGTCAAACCAACCAATGGTGTTGTTGTTTACGACCAATGTAGCTAGTTTAGACTTGTAGAATTGTAAATTGTGGCTTCGTGATACGCGCAACGGAAACTCTGAAAACTAAAAAATAAACGCATTTTTTTTGAGGAGGTGCCTTGCAAAAAGCTGAGACACACTCACAAAATAAGGAGCACCCTAGTGTCAAGTGTCTGGGGTGAATAATATATAGGCGCCGCGTGGCCAGTCAGGCAATAAATAGGCTGCTGGCGCTTTATCCCGTATTCTTCGAGCGCCGTTCGTTAAAGTTAAGGTGGCGTGTTCGTGGTGCGATCGTGCGAGTGCGACTGAAAACTCGCTCCTCGTTAACGCTCCAGATGTTTTCACTGTAAACAAAGGCTTTGGTATTATAACTAGGACAAATAATAATACAGCAGATTGATCACACAGCCTGTATCAGACACGACGTTTGACGATCCTAACAGTAAAAAAAATCCAAAGGGTGCGCTCAGAAAGCGTTTAATTTGAGAGTGAATATTAATTGAAAGTTTTATCAAAACAACTCCTGGAATCAACGTAAACCACGGTACGTATCTATTTTATGACAAAGTTATTTTACTAATGGAAAAGTGTATACATTAATTTTACTTTCTTAAGACTTCCAATAGTCATTTAAATTTACTTTTGTGTAAAAATACGGAAAAGGAAAATAACTCTGATGATCACATCAAACAGTTATTAAGTCTAATGGCGGTGCCTTGATAGCAAATTAATGGAGAAGTAATGAAAGTAAATAAAATAAAAACGAAGAACGCCGAACAAAGTTAGAAGTTTCACAAAAAGTAAATATTAACTTTACAATAACTGTGTAACAATTGTGTCAAATTTGAGGAAAGCACAGATTTCTATTAATTTTCACTCTTCTGCTTCAAGTTTCGTTCGAGTTAAAGCAAAAACAAATCTTCGTCGGTTGGTCGTCACTTTTAAAAAACATTTGGAACTCGGTTAAAATATATTTTTCTACTCCTGTACTGTTATCTGTCTTTTACTTGGTCACGAACACTAATTATAAGAACATACATAATATGAGTTCAGAGAAGTCTATACTCTATTCCCCATAACAGCACTAGTGTCGTTATAGCCACTTTACGTTATTGCTAGCAACCACAGACTTCTAAATCTAGGTTAAACTTAGGTCAAGGATTAAGCGCTCAATTTTAACTTTACGGTAAAAATGCACAACTACCAACTTAACAAACAATTAAAATCCTACGGCTTTTAAGAAAAACGAAACTTTCTGAACTAAATTCATTGATGCCAACATAAAAACAAAAGTATTTTTAATATATTCACTGCGTGTCAACTTCATTTAAAAAATAAAAAGTTTACCATAGACAGATACTGACAGTCATACGTCATATTTGCCTTCTTTGCAGGTTATGCCTTGTTTGTATTTTATATTTTAAAACCTGTCGTAGAAAAAGTATTGTATGCAACGTTGTATAATTAAGTCAAAAAACGCTCATTGCGTCTCTATTTAATTTGCGATACTCGCCGCATTCGCGGCTCGTATCGCAACTCACGCAATTCGCATTTTTTGAACCTTCTTATACAACTGTTGCATAAAATACTATTAGGGCAATATTCCCATTAGCAGTTTTAGTTGTAGTTGTAGTTTGGTTTGTTTTATATCAATCCCAAGAAAAAAGGTTTCAGAAATTAATGCTTTCGATGAAATAATATGTGACGGTCCACAGGGATAGAGTTTCGGATATTACACGCATTGTTTTGTTTGTAAAAGTTTAGATTCCTCTTTAATTGCCATTTCGGAAAACATGCGGTGTAACATTGGTTTGCCTATTTTCATTTAATTACTTAATACCACATAAACACGATTACAGATATCATAAAACTATTCTAAACATGCAATTAAAATCTTATCTAAAAGTAAACAAAATAAACCCCCTTCTAATAGGTCCGCCTGCGGCTTCAACCACATGGCGCTGGCAGCGTGTCCTCCTTCCAGCGTGACCACAGTAGCGATCCGCTGGGACAGGTAGTAGCCAGCCCTGAGGTCTCCCGAGGCGCGGACCAGCCGGGACGACAGGGTCCCTCATAAAAGATTTCATTATGTGGTATATTCATTCATATTATTAGTGAATTATAAACCCATTAAAGTGGCCTGTTGGCTGTTTTGTAAAACTTTTCGATTCACAATAAGAAAATCCAAAAACTATATTTTCCTCATGGAAAATACACACAACACATGTCGATGAAATGGAACTTTCGAATAAACGTGGGTCGGTGATTCAGGGGAAAACTAAAAAATAGCTTTTCTCAATCGGCACGTGAATAGCCCACTGAGACAGGGCCCGCAATTTCCGATACCGCGTACGTGTTGAATATAAAGACCACGTCAATAGCCGCCATTACTAATAACTTTGGGGGAGATGTCGGGGAAAAATAGAAACAGTTATTAGTAATGGCGGCTAACTAGGTTAGCTAGGTAGCTACTTTCGAGAAAAAGGCGGTTAATAATAGTATTTTATGCAACAGTTGTATAAGTAGGGTCAAAAAATGCGAATGGCGTGGGTTGCGATACGAGCCGCCGCGGCGGCGAGTATCGCGAATAGAGGCGCCATGAGCGTTTTTCGACCGGTCTCCATCATTGCGACTGTTTGGGCGCCTAGATCAAGGAAACGCTCGGAAATGGACACACTTCGTTACTTCAACCAATCACTTAGGTTCATGTGAACACTCTTGCCACTAATTACTTAAAACAAGTTTAAGAGCCAATGGATTAGTTCGCGAACACAACAACATCCATTCGGGATACTGAATTTCCCGCTCTCAAATCACTAAAATATGTTTCCATTATTGATTACCATTTTAAATTGGATTTTGACTACTAATTAAATCTTCGCTTCGTCATAGGTACTTATATTTGTTTGAACCGGACTAAAATCACCGAACTACTGAAACTAGGCCCTTGGAAGTGTACTAAAAATTAAAACATAAGTTATTTTTAAATGTCGCTGAACAAATGTTGTTCAGTTTGAGGAGTACAATCTACGTTTTAATTATTTGCTCCTAGTACAGGCAACACCTGGTAGACTGAATATTCTTACAACGCTACTGCTAAAATTATGGCTGGTTGTTTCAGCCGCAACAGCAGCAATGTTGATGTATAATGTCACTTAGTGGCTCCTACCAGCGGCCAAGTTACGTCTTGGCACCGTTACAAATGGCACAAGTTCTAATCTCTGGCAGGAGGCAGGCCAGACCGTAAGCTGTTATCTTGGCTTCCTCCGTCGTGTAGTTTCGTGAAATACTTATAGGGTCGTGAATATAGGGTGGGCCCTATTTTTTAACACGACGCGAAAAGAGAGGACTTACGTTTAAGTTTGACGTGTGTTTTTCTAAATTTTTTTTTGGAATCATAGCTCAATGCACTGATATGCGGTTTTTATTAGATAGCTATTTTCCTTATGATAGTTCTTAGTTATGTTTGATGTATAATAATACTTTATTCTTTCATATGCGATTGAGGGTACATGCAATTGTACCGAAATGTTGAAAAACAAAACGCAAACAGTTGCAATCGCATTTTTAAAATTATTTTAATATGTTTAATGTTTTTATACATTTTAAATTTAGTTGTTATTATGTTTTCTGCCTTTGTAAAAGATATATTTTGTTTATTTTCGGATTTTTATCACGTTTTAGAACTCGATACTGCGTAATATAAACTCAAAAAAAAACATATTTAATCGTATAAAATATATTCTTTGTTTAAAACAATTTGCTTTAGGGTTTTTTTCGTTAAATTAAAACAAAGTAGATAAAATGAATAAATAGAAAAGCATTGATGAAACTTTATTATTGCCATTAAAAAATATAAATGTACATTAAGCGATAGTGACCACTAAAACTTAGTTAAAAAAAAAACATTTTTATGCGTTTAAGCAAAGCGGCAGAGAAAATTAAAAATTACTGACAAAATAAGGACTACCCTAGTCGCAACAAAGTTTCTCAAAAGACATACGCTGATACAAGAAAATGTAAGCGTAACAGATCCACAACAACAAATAAGTACGCAATTGGGCACCTTAAAAACTTCCCAGCGCTTGCGCGATGGTGACATCTGTTTGCTGAAGTTGTGAGATGGAAGGACTCGTACAGTCGGCAGCAGATGTAGCTAAGCAAATAAAGCATTTTTAATTATCTAAAAGGTAGAAAAAATAAAAATATATTTTACCTTTCAATTTTTTTTTTGTTTAAAAAATGCATGCCTTATATGTAGTAGTATTTGATTTTTTAACGTTGAAACATATGGATAATTATCTGTGTACATAGAAAGTCACCGACAAAACTTTATTGTACCTAGCCACTTTAAAAAATATACAAAAAACAGATTTTCTTTCTATTTCAGATTTTCATAGTAGGATAGCGAGCGGTAAAACTTGAACAAAAACCTTAAAGCAGATTTTTAACGTCACGTAGGTAAATCCACAAGAACAAAAAAGTACCAAGTTGCGTACCTTCAAAACTTCCGAGCGCTTGTGAGATGTTGACGTCTGTTTGCTAAAGTTATGAGATGGAAGGACTCGTACAGTCGGCAGCAGAAGTAGCTAAACAAATAAAGCATTTTTAATGATCTAAAAGGGCTTCAACAAAATAAAACATACATATTTTCCTTTGGAATAGATTTTTTTGTTTAAAAAAGTGTAACCCTTATATGTAGTAGTAATTGATTTTTTAACGTTAAAACATTTATGGATAATTATGTGTTTAAATAGAAAGCCACCGAGAATTTTTATTATAGCTACTTTAAAAATATACAAAAAACGTTTTTTTTTTTTCAATTTATTGCAGATTTTCATAGATTCGGCGAAAAGGCAGAGAACCGAATTTACCTACTTAATGACGTTAAAAATCTGTTTAAAATTATTTTTAATGCACACCTGGCCATAAAGTGACTTTTTCCGCACGCTGCGCGAACGGAAAAAACCGCTTTCTGGCCAAGTGTAGACATAAAATGATGTACACAACACGGGAGGTAATAAAGAAAGCCCTCGATCGCATATTTACGTCCCTCGTTTTCAGCTCGGGCCGCAAATTTCTGCGATCTCGGCCTTTCTTTGTATTACCACCCTAGTTATGTAATGTACTATTTAAGGTTCAAGTTCAAGTTTTAGAGTAAGGTAGAGGAGAAGGGAGAAGGGGAGGGTAAGGGAGAGGGTGGAGTTTTGTAAGGTATGTATACTGTCAAGTCTTTGGGGGAATCAGGGACTGATACAAGGCGGTATTTTTAGCACTTTCGTTTATTCAACCGTACGTAGCTAGGTCTACAATAGAAGTGAAACATTTGTTCTTCCGCTAGAGCGAGACAGACTCAATTCGATTAGATTTGAATATTTAATAGTTCCAAAGGCTGCCAGTCTGTCATGCAAGGCGGTAAGGTTTGCATAGCACGGTACAAACCTTACAATACTCTCTTATACTGTGGTTTTTTGAAAAAATATTGGATTTTTAATTAACAGTAGTTTTAGAGTCCGCTATCCTAAGAAAAATTGTTGGTTTCGGAAAAAATCGAAGGGTCCTCTACCTTTTCGCCGAATATTTTTTTCCCAAATGTTTCATTTTCCAACTCTCGATTTTCTCTGAAACCATATTTTTTTCGGAGCTTTCATTAAACAAACCTAACCTACTGTATTCTATAAAACCATAAGAAAGTACACAGAAAAATGTTTGGTTTCGGAGAAAATCGAAGAGTTGGAAAATGAAACCGTTGGCAAATGAGACATTTGGGAACAATAATTGACAACCTTTCATTTTTTGAACCTTTAATTTTATTGGTTCACTGTATTTGGTTTGAAAAGACGAATACGCTGATAGTTTATTTGTTTCACCAGGATTTCTAATTAATTTATAATTAATATATTAATATTTACTTATTCTAAAAGGGCGTAACTACAGTTCTACGGTAGAATAAACCATTACTTTAGCCTTATCGCGATCGAAAAAACTAAGCGATCTCACAGTATGCATTGACAATGTCAAATTCAAAATTATGACAGCTTATTTTTTCTGTGGCAGAAGGCACTGGCATTTCATCTATTGTGCCGTAGAACTGGTGAAATGAGAACCTATTTTTTATTCATTTGTATTTTTTATATTAAGCGATATAAAAAAATTATAAAAATAGTGTAGTGTTCAGGAGACAAAATGCTTTCGAATCGTACATACATTTTAAAGTGTTCTTAAAATGAAATGTTGTCAATTCGGCGTAAAGGCTGGATACCTACTAAAAGAATAAAAAAGTACCAAGTTGTGTACCTTCAAAACTTCCGAGCGCTTGTGAGATGATGACGTCTGTTTGCTGAAGTTGCGAGATGGAAGGGAACTCGTACAGTAAGCAGCAGAAGTAGCTAAACAAACTGAGCATTTGTAAAGATACGTCCATTATTTACGTCAGACATTTTTGACGATTTTCTGACCCCCCTTAGTGAGATATGAAATTTGGCTCAACCCCCTCCCCCATCCCCCAATCTCTGTGTTTTAAGTGTAAGAGCCTTATTTTTATTCTAAAAATACCTAGAATTTTAATTTGAGACTAGTAAATTAAAGTTTCTCGCAATTTTCTCTCTAGTGGAAAAATTAGGTACGTGATATTCGCCGAGAACTCCAGAGTCAGACCGGATGGGTTTCAGCTTGAACCCCCTTAAATGTCTCACGTAAATAATGGACACCCCCTAATGATTTAAGCACGGCCTATTGTTGGTGGATGTAAGAGCATACACCATCATAGTTGCCTTAGCTTTAGCTGCTGACTGTATCCCGGACGTTGTTTAAAAAGGGCGAAAAGATTTGCAAATAAAGAAAGGTATTGTGACCTTTTTACGGGGGTGTTTCAATAAACAAAGTTGTCATCGTGGTTAAGGGTTAGTTCTACTTGGTTAGTTTTTTAATAGAAAATAAATAATACCTAACTAAACTAATTCTACTAATATTTTAAAAGTGAAAGTGAAGATGTTTGGATGTTTAGATGTTTGTTACTAAATAACGCAGTAACAACTAAATGGTTTGATAATGAAAGTAGGCATGCAGTCGATTTTTAATATTTTGATAAACCAAAAAATACGTGTCCCATATTTTTCCATAATCTAACTGACGGACTAAATAGAATTATATAGTTTTAACCCAGTCGTCATCCCTATTGTTATTTTACATATCCATTGACTTTTTAGAATAATTATAAAAGAGACCTAACCTAACCTAATCTACTCTAAGTGACTGACATAAAAGATTTTCCAAAATGTTTTCTGTTAAGGCTGGAGTAAAATTATGCGAAATAAAATTCGGGCTAACAATACTTTCGGACAAATAAAACGTATCCCAAACAGAAGGAACCCGAAAAAAAATACTATGAATTATAGACCTAATTTTAATATAGCTAATTTCCCAACACTTCTTGCACTCGACCTCAGCCTCCAACTCCTAGAGGTCAGGAACGTACTTACACAGACAATGAATTTTCGGTCGTTCACTCATCCCTTTCATGCGTTATCGTCAGTCCAGAGAGCCCTTAATTTGCCATTTTCCCGTACTCAGCCAGTTCTAGCACTCTCAAATTTTAATTAGGAATGTCTGGCTGTTGCCCAGCATAGCACACACAAATAGGGAATGTGCACAACGAAAGTGCTGCCAATTGGTGCTGCCAATCCGAATCTTGAACTTTTTCAAGCGACGATGTCGACTCCGCCGGCGGGGTCGGCCACCCCGTTAGCCTCACACAACATTTCCTCTCGATATACAATCGAACACACTGTTAACTGTACATTTGTAAATTAATGTTAATTTTATTACAACGTGTTAAAGTCTATGGGTGGCCAGTTAGCAGTGGCTTCGATTGTACATTCATTTTAGATAGGACTACAACCACGGTATACGATAGTTTGTGTTCCGACAAAAGGTACATCGGGAGCGCGCATGTTTGCGCGCCGTGTACGGACGCACCACAGGCAAGCATTGCCGGGTGCTTTAGTCAGGGTTGAGCTGTCGATGCGAGCGGTCGAACGTAGGTACAAAATGTCTGCGCACGAAGCAAAGTATAGAAGACGTATGTACTGCAGTGTGTTCGGATGTTTGAGGAATAGTGCGCAAAATCCAGAATTATCATATTTCAACATTCCTAAGGATCCCGAAAGGTGTGTATTTTATTAGTACCTATATAAATGTTATATTTTAAGTCGTTTATAGAATGTTTGACGGTTTTGTGATCAAACTATACCAATAAAATAGAGTAGATAATTATTTTGTTTGACAGTGATGAGTAAAATTAACAGATTTTTTAAACGTATACTAATTAAATAGTAGTTGATTCTATTGATACATAAAATGTCTTAGTAAACACGAGAGTGGTTTTATGAAACGAGCCGAAATATCGTTGCGTTATTTACATGTACACGTACCAATACTAATTTATTTAAACTATTTTTCTTAGTAACATTAACATCAGATGTGTGCGATCAGATAGTTCCATATTGAAATAAGTAACTTTTACTAGGTTGACCTCGAACGATTGTTCGTTCGATCGAGGTCAACCTAATGAATACTACGTCGTAGTAAGTAGGTATTTTACAGAACCGACGAGCGACAGCCCTGTGCGTTAGGCAACCGTAGGTATCGCGCGCTCCTAAACGGCGAAGACGAACTACTTGGTTGTCTTTATACTTTGCTACAACTCACAAAACCTATATACAAGCCGTATTCAGCTAGATACACTGACCTTGGTTCGAGTGCCCTAGCGCACCAACGTTTTACTCCCATGGAGCTGAGGTTCAGCTGCGGCCACCTACCTCCATGCAGTCCGACTATTGTTACGTTATAGCCTTAAAGGCTAGCAGTGTACAAGCATAGTAGTTTATTTCTCGTTTCCCATTTTGTATTTTGACGTTTGGAGATCCTTTACACCTCCTAAACATGTTTTGACGACGGAGACCCCTTACATCTCCATTAATTTTAGTGTATGTCTCTCTATTTCCCATATTTCTTTTTAATTTATCTTGTTTTGACCCCTAGAGACCCTTTACATCTCTAAAAAAATTAGTTTTATGTTTATTGAAATGTATAGCTATTAGTTAAGCACTTGTTTGATTAATTGTATTACTTATTGAAATTGCATTTTCACAATTATTGTAATGCTCAATGTTTATTTTAAAAGAGAAACTGGTGAGTTTCTTCCGGCGCTTCTTCTCACCAGAATGTCATTTGCCGAAGCGCCAAAAGAAAGAATCAGACATGTGAAAGAGCCCTTGAGGCCTATATATAGAAATAAATTATTTCATTTCATTTCATAAAAAAACTAGGGGCCGCCGTTTATATCGCGATGCTGGACGATAACCGTCAGTATGGCCACGACTTATACTATACTTGACATTGGTATTTATATCCAGTATTTTTACCTCCACGCGTTCCCAAGATGAAAGGTCGTGACAGACGGACAGACGGCCAAAGTGATACTTATAAGGGTTACGTTTTTTCCTTTTGAGGTAGATACGGAACCCTAAAAATAGTCTAGCTCACCTCACTAGCATCTACCCGTGGCTTCGCCTGCATTATTCCGTTATTATCCCAAGAGAACCGTTTACCGGGATATAAATTCCTAATTCAATGTGTTAAATCTAGACTGCTACTTGTATGCCAAATTTCAGCTCATTCCATGCAATTGTTACTACATTATTTATTAACAAACGTTCAAACATCTTCACAAAGGTTCACATTAATAATATTAGTCGGATAATAGCACTAGTAGGATTAGTAGGATTTGATTTCAGATTAGTAAAACCGTAAGTTATTCGTTATAAAATTTCAAGAAAAATCATCTAACCTGAAAATATGTCACGTGCTACTCGTATCTTTAAAACTTAATAAGATACTGATAGTACTTTATTGTATATATTGTGACTGTTACATGATGATACGCATTAAAATACGAGTGTGGGTTTAAGATATATCACACAACTGTTTTGATGCCTAATTATGTACCTACACTGCTTTATCTACACACTTATTATTATAAGCTACTAGCATGTTCCCGCGGCTTCGCCCGCGTTGTTCCCGTTATTGTCCCAAAGGAACTCTTTACCGGGATATAATGTATCCTATGTTTCAATCCAGGACTTGATCCATCCAGTTGTTACCCCGTTATAAGGTAACAAACATCCAAACATCCAAACATCTTCACAAACTTTCGCATTTATAATATTAGTAGAATAGTAGGATGTATGATGTGTTCAAACGCCGCACAGTAAAAATTTCAAATGGCGGTAAATGAATACTTTTTCACGCATGTCACGTCACCGTAGTTTTTATCCTTAAATTCAGAGAAAAACTTGAGTGGGCCTCTACTAACAAATCGTTCGATATCAAGTAACGTGCGAGATTTGTCAAAATTGTTTGCAATTAATATTTCATTTCGAATAGAACGTCATTTCGACTGATATTAGAATAGAGGTGAAATAAGTAAGGATAGGGCGATCCGTACAGTTCGGGTGGGTCGATTTTCGGCCGCGAGATTTGTGTGCCAAACTAAATGTATGGGATACAACAATGACAACATGGAGAAACTACAGCAAGAGGATTATTTAATCTAGGTACTTGGCAATAATTCTTCCCCTTATTACCAAACTAGCATTTTCCCGCGGCTTCGCCCGCGTTGTTCCCGTTATTGTCCCATAGGAACTCTTTACCGGGATATAAAGTATCCTATGTTTCAATCCAGGACTTGGTCTACTTGCATGCCAAATTTCAGCTTGATCCATCCAGTTGCTATCCCGTTATTAGGTAACAAACATCCAAACATCTTCACAAACTTTCGCATTTATAATATTAGTGGGATGGGATGTGTCTACATATTTACCTGCTGAAATAAATATCTGGGTCAGTCTTGCCCACATCGATCTAATTCCAACCAAACTAAGCGATAATTTCTGTGTATTTAAGTATTATATTAAAATATGTACATGTATAAAGCATTGCTTAGTTTGGTTGGGACTAGATCGATTTGGGCAAGACTGTCCTGAAAATTTATTTCAGTAGACACATTATAAACTTATTAAACGGAAAAGATATTTGCCAAGTATCAAGACCTAATATCCTCTTTCTTGTGATGTTGCCATATGCATTTTTTTAATAAAACCTTTTTTTGACCTCTGCAAGCCGCTCTCTAAAAGCCAGAATAACTAAAACATATGCTCATTAAAAGAAGCTATGTAATTTACACCCGATTTGGGGCCGAAAGGTTCTCGAATGGAGACCACGAATCGGCAAGCGCAGCGTCGGACGTCCACCAACAAGATGGACAGATGATTTGGTTAAGGCTGCTGGCTCACGGTGGATGCAGGTTGCTTCCAACCGAATTAAGTGGAAATCTATGAGGGAGGCCTATGTCCTATGGCTGAAATGATGATGATGATGACTTACACCCACGGACAATTAATTCGGGTCGTTTTCTAATAGTTATATAGGAAAATAGTCCGTGAGGGTAGATTCAAATATTTTCATCTTTAGTCAGAGTGAAAACCGGGTTTCTTTTGGTAATCTCGATTTTCTCAAGTTTCTCAGAAATTGGGACAATGAAATGGAAGATTTTGCATAATAAACTCAGTGTTTCATTTTTTATTGAAGTCCATATTTTCCTTATAAAGAGGAAACCTTTTTCCTTTAACTGCCAGTGTGTAATTTAATATCATTTGAATTACACTTAATTAGTTATGAATTTTTAGAAAGTAGCTCATAATATTATTACAAGCTTTTATTTAGTTTCACCTGCCCTATCAATAAAATATGAGTGCTTTGACACTTACGAAAATAAGCTGATTTGATCTGTCATCCAATAGCCTATTGAGATTTGAGAGTGCAAAATAATTACGAAATCCAACAAAATACGATGGCAAAACATTATTCATAATGGGCTTTTTTATTTTTTCTACTCCTGTACTTTTTTTTGTCTTTTTCTTGGTCACGAAGACTAATATAAGACCATACATAATATGAGTTCAGAGAAGTCTATACTCTATTCCCCTTAAAAGCACTTGTGTCTTTATAGTCGCAAAACGATACTGCTAACAGCCACAGACTTCTAAATCTAGGTTAAACTTAGGTCAAGGATTACGCGTTCAATACTAACTTTACAATAAAAATGCACAACTACCATCTTAACAGACAAGTAAATTCCTGCGGTTTTTAAGAAAAACAAAACTTTCCGAACTAAATTCTTTGATGCCAACATAAAAAAAATTAATATCGTCACTTTGCGTCACTAGCGAGTATACGTCAAATTAAAAACAAAGTTTACCATAGACACATACTTATTATATTGTCAGTCATATTGACATATGACATTGACATATTTGCCCTGTTTGCGCGCTATGTTTAATTTTGATTTTATATTTTAAAACCTAGTCGTAGAAAAAGTACTGCAACGTTGTATAATTAAGTCAAAAAAACAAAAAACGTTCATGGCGTCTCTATTTGCGATACTCGCCACCGCGGGGGCTCGTATCGCAACCTACGCCATTCGCATTTTTTGACCCTACTTATACAACTGTTGCATAAAATACTATAAAATGTCCTGTTAACTAGCAGTTAACAGGTCGTCACAAAACTGACGATTAGTCTCAAATATATAATTGGGCGAGTTCATTGCGAGCCGACGAGGTACATTGCGGTCAATCGACCTTTCCAGATGCGTAATGTAATGCTACAAGTGCCTTATGTGCTATCTTTTGACCTGTAACTTTGGTGTTATCAATAAATATTTGTATTTGTATTTAAATAAATATATATTAGGGGACAATCTTACACAAATCGAACTAGCCCCATAGTAAGCTCAATAAGGCTTGTGTTATGGATACTAGACGACGATATATTTAATAGATACAAATACTTAAATACATAGAAAACATCCATGACTCAGGAACAAATATTCGTGCTCATCACACAAATAAATGCCCTTACCGGGATTCGAACCCAGGACCTCCTGCTTCGTAGGCAGGGTCACTACCAACTAAGCTAAAGCGGTCGTCATCTTTAATAGATACATTACATGTGGGTATGGCCGCCAAAAATTGTACAGTAACAGTCGTGAACTGGTAACGCACGGTAACATTCGTGAATGAAAGTAACACACGTGAAATTCGGAAAGCCTAGAGCACATAAGGGATTTTTTTTTATTATTTTCATTGGTGGGTATGGCCGCCAAAAATTCTACAATAACGGTCGTGAACTGGTAACGCACGGTAACATACGAGAATGAATGTAACACACGTGAAATTCGTAAAGCCTAGAGCCCATAAGGGATTTTGTTTATTATTTTCATTGGTATGATTTGGGATACTCAAAATAAAAAAACAAGTTTGAACAAAACCTATCTTTAAAATAATAAAAAAAAACAAAAATGTCATTTAACGTAAAGTTTAATACTTCTAACATAAGGTATCCAACTTTTTTGTAATTTAAAAGTATGTAAATTATTTAAGAATTATTGACGTAATCAAATCTTTGCATACATTCTTTGAAATTGTAGGCAGGTAATCAATCAAACAACAACCATACCTATTTGTCACAGAAACATCAAATATTTTTAGTCAATACCAATTAGTAGTAAATCACTACGTTCCAATAGTGCACACTCAGCTTAACAACAGTTCACGAATGTTACGTAACATTCGTGAATCGAAAATGCTGAGGACATAAACTTAAAAATTCGGTGAGTTTTGAAATTAGAAAGCACCTAATAACTTTATTTATTAAATGAATAGTCTACCTACGTCTACAATTTATAATTATGTAATAAAGTTGTTTTCCTTACATATTTAAGTGAGAGGGACATTGTTTTTTTTTTCAAATGTACAATTTTTGGTGACCATACCCATATCATAGTGTAGGTTGCATATAAGCTGCTCGTACGTGGTAAACAACACGAGTAAACACAGCAAAGCTGTTCCGTAGCAGTTGCCACCGTGTAAGCTGATTTGCTGGTAGTTGTTCTCGATTTCACAACCAAACTACGAGCATCTAATTAGGACAAGTTGCGTTGTTAGTGCTTCTGCGCTAGACAGCTTTAGTTTAAGGTCTTACACAGAGTATGCGTTCAATACTAATTTTACAATAAAAATGCACAACTACCATCTTAACAGACAAGTAAATTCCTGCGGTTTTTAAGAAAAACAAAACTTTCCGAACTAAATTCTTTGATGCCAACATAAAAAAAATTGATATCGTCACTGTGCGTCACTAGCGAGTATACATCAAATTAAAAACAAAGTTTACCATAGACACATACTTATTATATTATCAGTCATATTGACATATGACATTGACATATTTGCCTTGTTTGCGCGCTATGTTTAATTTTGATTTTATATTTTAAAACCTAGTCAAAAATCAAAGGTAAGATTTAACAGAGTGTTTCTGTCAGATACATAAGGGTGAAGCTCGACGAGCGTAATTTTTTGAGTTGTGAGTCGCGTAATTTCTGCTACATTCGGTTTCATACAAAACTCCTGTTTGGTTCCCACGGCGGCGATGCAAAATGAATTACGCAGCTCACGTGTCTGATTCTATTATTTTGTTTTGGCGTTTCGGGTAATGAACTAATGACCTCCCGGTGAGAAGAAGCGCCGGAAGAAACTCACCAATTTTTCTTTTCAAAAATATTAAATATTACAACATTATTACTTGAGATTTCATTAATACATTAAAACTTAAAAATGGGGCAATGGTGTGTAAAGGTTCTAAAACAGAGACCACAAACCAGAATACTACGCGGGATCAGAAGATGAAAAACGTAGTCGGGTAAAGTCGCGCGAGTGCCACATTGTATGAAAACCCGGCTCTCGAGGCCTGCTTATAAATTATTAACAAAACCCAACATAATAATAAGCAAAAGCACTCAATAAACCCTTCTAACTTAATATTATTTGCGGTCGCCGGTCAAACGAGTTCCGAATGAGTTTCACTCATAAATAGATTGAGTTAGAAAAGGATTAACATGTAAAGTGATCACTGCTAATAAATTTCATCCCGTGGAAGGGTATAAAAGGTATATTGGGGTAAGACCGTATCGAGGTTAGACCGGGTAATTCAAGTTACGGCCTAGTTTCAGTAGTTCGGTGATTTTAGTCCGGTTCATATATATTTGTTTGAATCGGACTAAAATCACCGAACTACTGAAAATAGGCCCAAGTTACTACTAAAATACTACTAAAATTAATATAGAAAAAACATATTTTAACAGTTTGCGCAGGGAAAGAATGATTTGCAAACTTTAAGAACCATACTTATAAGTTAATAAAGTTGAATTCAGAACATAATCTGATGATACCCCCATGACCGTTCAATATTTACCTGCGAAACACAATAGTACATTGTGCACCGAGGGTAGTAAGAAGGGAATTACTAACGAGAGTCTATTAGAAGCCCGACGCCGTAGGCGGAGGGCTTTTAATGACTCGAGTTGGTAATCCCCTTACTGCCCGTGATACACACAATGTTTTTCATCACATTTGCGAGGAAAAAAAATAAAACATAAATAAACTAAACGCACCCGCTAAGAGACAACTTCAATTGTCAACTTTTTCGTGACTTTTTCAATATAGTCTTCCACAGACAATGCTAAGAACTGCGTTTAGTTTTTAAACTTGACAGTCAATGCCGCCAGATTGTACCGATTTTCATAATAAAATTTTAAAGTAAATTAATTTAATTGCATTAAAATAATTGCAAAAATTACTGAAATAATAGTAAAATATACCATATAAGTTTTATATACACTAAAATTGGTTTTGTAGCCAAGTTTTGAAGATGTGAAATAAGCCTTGGCTGATTTGAAACCTCCTTAGTCTGAAATGACGTACGGGTAGGTCCTATATTTTAAAACTAAACTCATAACTCCCACGGAAGTTATAGATTTTCATACAGTTTTTCCTCCCGTGGGAGTTATAGATTTTTATAACCCACGGGAGGTAAATCGGCTCGAGCTGTTCTATAAGCCCGCGTGTTATAACACCCTTTACGAGCAAGTGTGATGAAAAATGATTTAAACACTTCAAATTAAGACAGCTGCCTGTGTAAAGTAATCAAAAATATTTTTATGCCACACCTGGCCATAAAGTGTCTTTTCCGCACGCTGCGCGTTCGGAAACAGCCGCTTTCTGGCCAAGTGTAGACACAAAATTATGTACACAACACGGGAGGTAATAAAGAAAGCCCTCGATCGCATATTTACGTCCTCGCTTGCAGCTCGGGCCGTAAACATCTGCGATCGACCTTTCTTTTTATTACCACCCTAGTTGTGTAATGTACTATATCACTATATATGAATGTACATAATATTTTTTCATTACAAAGAATAATAATTTGAGCAATCTTTATATCTTCTGTAAAAAAGTACTAATCTAACTTAACGAAAATCGTGCGGTCTTGCCCCAACACACCTTAATCGGTATATATCTGGGATTCTGGGAGCAACACGGCGACTGAACCCTACCCACGGGACCGTCAAATCAGTTGGAAAGTTTGTAACTTCGGGATGATAGGACTCAACATTTCTATTCATTCGTCAACCCGTAGGACGAGCGGGGCAGTCCTCAGGGAGATATTAGGGAGTTTTCTGTCCCTTTTATTTTTATTTTATCGAATTTATAAGACAGGCAAAAGCTTTTAGTTTTGTTCTTTTTATAAAGTTCATGTTGGATGTAAGCGATTGCGTGAAGAAATAGTACATCACAACTAGGGTGGCAATACTAAGAAAGGCCGAGATCGCAGAAGTTTGCGGCCCGAGCTGCAAGCGAGGGACGTAAATATGCGATCGAGGGCTTTCTTTATTACCTCCCGTGCTGTGTACATCATTTTAAGCGAAGGCTTTCTTTATTACCTCCCGTGTTGTGTACATAATTTTATGTCTACCCTTGGCCAGAAAGCGGCTTCTTCCGTACGCGCAGTGTGCGAAAAAAACCACTTTATGGCCAGGTGTGGCATAAATAACATTGTTTTTTTTTATTTCTTTTTCCGGAAAGCTTATAAACAGAAATAAGGTTTATAATCTGAGGTATTGCAATAAGTGTTATAAACAAGCTACATTATACAACTAGAGTGGAAATACAAAGAAAGGCCGATGCAGATGTTTGCGGCCCGAGCTGCAAGCGAGGACGTTTTCTGTACGCATAGCTTGCGGTAAAAGCCACTTAAGGCCAGGTGTGGCATAAAATATGTTTTAGTTGAGAATTCAGTATTTTTTTGATCAAGTTAGTATCATTTTGAGGGTCGATTGCTAAATCCTACATTCTCCTATTGAAAAAAAATACTCAATTAAAATCCTACCTCCCATTTGTTCCATTTCCACTATTTACTCAACGAATTGAACGAAATCACAGCCGAGCAAAAAGCAGCTGAAGTGGTCAGCCATTGTTCGCTTGAAAATTATCTTTTATTGGAATTTACATTTCAATTTCAATTCGTTATTGCTTACCCTAGTATATGCTAATGCGATTACCCACAGACGAAAGAGTATTCGGGAAATCCATTTCATAATCGACAAAAGGTTATGAAATTTACTCGCTTAAATTTTATATCGTCAGTACTTTAAAAAAAAACTGGCCAAGAGCATGTCGGTCCATGCTCAGTGTAGGGTTCCATAGCCGTAACTATAAGGTAAAAAATACGATGTAAAAAAAGTACAACAACAAAAGAGCGTATCTTCATAGCAATTACGTCCTTTTGTTGAGAAGCGCAGTTTATCGGCAATAATTTAAAAACGGTTATTTTGATCTTGTTGAAAATAATTTTCGTTGAAAGTATTAATTAAGCGTTACCTTCGTGATTTTTTTCATATTTTTCGGACACACGGACATTTTAGAAGATAGAGGGGGGACACAATTTACACAACTTTCGGAGCGATTATTTCCAAATATATTCACTTAATCAAAAACATTAATTTGAAACCTTATAATGTTTTTTTAAGAGCTTTCGAACTATGTACCACACGTTGATATTAGCTGAAAAAAATTTTTTTAGCTTCCGTAACATGTATGGAGTGCCCCCCTAAAAATATTTATTTTAGTAGTTTAACTGCGAAACTAAGTAGCGGCTCATACAAGACACCTATATTCCAAATTTCATCAATATCCATCATGTAGTTTTTGAGTAAAATGCCTGTGCCATACGGACAGACGGACGGACGGACATGACGAAACTATAAGGGTTCCGTTTTTGCCATTTTGGCTACGGAACCCTAAAATGGCGTTTTTTACTCGACGATGGTACGGAACCCTTCGTGTGCGAATCCACGCACTTGGCCGGCTTTTATTTAGAAACCTCACATTCACCTTTCTATCGGATCCATTTTGCTTTAATCGACTTCATGTCACTCTGCTCACAGCTATTCCGACTTTCACATTTATTTCGTGTTGACAGAAGAAAAACCCTTCACGGACCTTCACGAAAATTCGAGTTACAAAAATATCTTCTAAAAACGTTAACAGCCACAACAAACATCGGTATTTTGGTCATATTCTATCTAAAAGCGGATCACGGTCCGGAACGGAACGATTTTTGAATTGTCTTGAACAATCCTGGACGCCGGACAGTTCTGTTGTTTTATATTATTTTATTACCGTCACAGTAAACGTATTGTAGTCAGAACTGTAGGTAGTGGAGTTATTCTTCAGAAATATGTCTGCGGTCACCTTATTCCTCTGGCCCTTTTTCATACTAAATGTATGGGGACAGAGGAATAAGTCGCAGACATATTTCTGAAGAATAACCCCACTACAGTTCTGACTACAATGGTTCGTTGTCACAGATAAAAAAAGTAAACATCTTATTTTGAAATAAAATTATTTAAACACGGTCCGGAACGGAATGATTTTTGAATTGTCTTAAATAATCCTGGACGCTCGTTGTCAAATGGTGATAGCTAAAAAGAAGTAACATCTTATTTCGAAATAAAATAATTTAAACGGATTAAATCTAGACACGCGGCAGCCGTGTCAAGCCAAGTTCAAGCAAACTGGCTAGCCAGCGCCGAGTGTAATATTACACGAACCACTTGGTGCCACTTTTCACCCTTCTATAACTCAAAACCTCTTTAACGTAAACACATAAAACTACGTGTGTTTAATTATATCCATAAGGACATCTAGAAGCCCAAATTTCATGAAGCTAGCTCAAACGGTTATAAAGATATGAAGGTCAAAACGTCATAAATTTTAGCACTGACTGACTGATCCATATATAGTAGCTAAACCTAACCTACTTCTAGATGACCTAGAAGGATGAAATTTGAAATCCAGCTCGGTAATTGTATGTAAGCGTACTAAAAAATCTAAAAATAAAAAAAAAGTTAAAAAATAGGGGGGTCCCCATACAAAATTTTGCTTTTTTTTATTGTATCGTTGAATACCTAAACCTAACCTACTTCCAGATGACCTAGAAGGATGAAATTTGGAATCCAGCTCGGTAATTGTGAGTAAGCGTAGGAAAAAATCTAAAAATAAAAAAAAGTTAAAAAATAGGGGGGTCCCCATACAATTTTATTTTTAATTGTATCTTTGGAACCGTTATTGAAATTTGGAATCCAGCTCGGTAAATGTATGTAAGCGTAGAAAAAAATTAAAAATAAAAAAAAGTTAAAAAACACTTTTTTAGGGTTCCGTAGCCAAAATGGCAAAAACGGAACCCTTATAGTTTCGTCATGTCCGTCCGTCTGTCTGTCTGTCTGTCTGTCTGTCCGTATGTCACAGGCATTTTACTCAAAAAATACATGATGGATATTGATGAAATTTGGAATATAGGTGTCTTTTATGAGCCGCTACTTAGTTTGGTATATAAATAATTAAAATAAATATTTTTAGGGGGGGCACTCCATACATGTTAAAGACAGTAAAATTTTTTTTTTCAGCAAATATCAACGTGTGGTACATAGTTCGACAGCTCTTTAAAAAACACTATAAGGTTCCTAAGTAATGTTTTTGATTAAGTGAATGTATTTGGAAATAATCGCTCCGAAAGTTGTGTAAATTGTGTCCCCCCCCCCTCTATTTTCTAAACCGTGCGCCCGAAAAATATGAAAAAAATCACGAAGGTAACGCTTAATTAATACTTTCAACGAAAATTATTTTCAACAAGATCGGATTAACCGTTTTTGAGTTATTGCCGATAAACTGCGCTTCTCAACAAAAGGACGTAATTGCTATGAAGATACGCTCTTTTGTTGTTGTACTTTTTTTACATCGTATTTTTTACCTTATAGTTACGGCTATGGAACCCTACACTGAGCATGGTCCGACATGCTCTTGGCCAGTTATTTTTTAATTGTATCGTTGGAGCCGTTACAAACATTAAATCTCAATACCTGCCTAGTTTTCTTTACAAAAAGTAATGATATCCCACCAAAAACATAAATGTAAAAAAGGAGAGCCAAGTTCAATACAAAAATTATGCTAGGCTGTGGGCTTCGCCGCAAAAAGAATGGAGATCTAAATAAGTGCCAAGTCCTATGCAAAATCCAAATATGTATTTATAGGAACAAAATAACATTATGAACAAGTATTAAACTCTATTTCTTTGCTTTATTGGATACCTATAACAATTGCTGTTATTTAAAAATGTGAGATCTTAAAGTAGGTTAGATTTGACTTGCGATGCGTAGGTACTGACCGTGATACGTCTACTGTGCTAAACTGAGGGTCTGATAGGGAACCCACGTCTCTTGTCAAATTTATCACACCGCAGATAAATGGATAATAATGTATTTTTTCTATTCCTGTACTTTTAACTGTCGTTTACTTGGTCACGAACACTAATATAAGAACATATATAATATGAGTTCGGAGAAGTATATTACTCTATTCCCCATAACAGCACTTGTGTCGTTAAAGTCGCAAAACGACACTGCTAGTTGCCACAGACTTCTAAATCTAGGTTAAACTTAGGTCAAGGATTAAGCGATCAATACTGACTTTACAATAAAAATGCACAACTACCAACTTAACAAACAAACAAATTCATGCGGTATTGTTATGAAATCCAAAACTTTCCGAACCATTCCACATCCAATTCTTTGATGCCACCATAAAAAAAGTATGTTTAATATCGTCACTCCGTGTCACTAGCGGTATACGTCAAATTCAAAACAAAGTTTACCATAGACACATACTTATTATAATGTCTTGTCATTTCAGTCATATTTGCCTTGTTTGCGCGCCATGTTTAATTTTGTATTTTAACCTAGTCGTAGAAAAAGTATTGTATGCAACGTTGTATAATTCATTCAAAAAACACTCATGGCGTCTCTCTATTTGTGATACTCGCCGCCGCGGCGGCTCGTATCGCAACTCACGCCATTCGCGTATTTTGAATAAAATACTATTTTCTACTCCTGTACTGTTATCTGTCTTTTACTTGGTCACGAACGCTAATATAAGAACATACATAATATGAGTTCATAGAAGTCTATACTCTATTCCCCATAACAGCACTAGTGTCGTTATAGTCACTTTACGTTATTGCTAGCAGCCACAGACTTCTAAATCTAGGTTAAACTTAGGTCAAGGATTAAGCGCTCAATTTTAACTTTGCGGTAAAAATGCACCAACTTAACAAACAATTAAATTCCTACGGTTTTTAAGAAAAACAAAACTTTCCGAACTAAATTCATTGATGCCAACATAAAAAAAGTATTTTTAATATAGTCACGTCACGTCAGTCAGTAATTAAAAAAAAGTTTACCATAGACACATACTGTCAGTCATACGTCATATTTGCCTTATTTGCAGGTTATGCTTTTAATTTTGTATTTTATAATAAAAAACTTGGTCGTAGAAAAAGTATTGTATGCAACGTTCTATAATTAAGTCAAAAAACGCTCATTGCGTCTCTATTTGCGATACTCGCCGCATTCGCGGTTCGTATCGCAACTCACGCAATTCGCATTTTTTGAACCCACTTATACAACTGTTGCATAAAATACTATTTTATGTCTATTGCATCCTCGCAGTATCTCAGTAATGAGCATTGGGTGCTGTTACAACTATGCGATGGTTATGGAGTTCAGGTGAGTCGAGTCACTCAGTTCTCTAAACAAACGGCAAGGGGGTTACCAACCCAAGCTGTTGACCAATCACACTGTAAATATGTTAAGACATAAAAGAAAGACGCTGTAAGACGTGGCGACAAAAAAAACATTGTCTGGAACTCTAAATAATTTGCACCGCGGCTACATTTAGTGGCTGCGCGCAGACGTCATTAAAGAAAGTGCTGTAATTTGTCGGCCGAGGTTCAGACCGGGTTCTGCACGGTTCACATTTTACTGCCTCTCCTTATTCTACTTTTACCGCTTTTAACGGTGTTTTTGTGACTATGTTGTTCTATACCTCGATTAATTTTAGATTTATAAATACGTGCACGTTATCTATACTTAGGTACATACCTATTATTATAGGTAAGTCAAAGTATAAAGATAAACAAGTAGTCCAACTTCGGCCATTTAGGAGCGCGCGACACGTATTTACACAGACGCACGAGCTCGCGTCTGAGTACGATCCATACTAGAGAATTCTTGCGCATTCTTAAATCTTTCCTTGTAGTGTGTTCGTACACGGCGCGATGTACCTTTTATAGGTAGAAAAAATACTGTATTATACTATGATTAAGTTCCATCGCGCGTGGGATAGGTCACGCCATTTTATTCTAACCGTGAAGGATTCAAATTGTCTACTTATAATCATACATTCAGGAAGAATACTAAATTATTATATATTTACCATCAACTTTTTGGTGATGGAAAGCATTCTGAGGAAACCTGGATACATCCGCGAAGGAATTCAAAGGTGTATAAGAAGTCCCACAGTGGGCTAGCGTGGGGACTACGGCCCATTTACTCTCATCTATGAGAGTAGGCCTGTGCCCAGTAGTGGGCTAGTGGGACGTATTTAGATGATGACTAAAGGGACTAGGTACCTTTTAAATTTAAGGAAAAAACTTACTTTTTTCTGGTGCATTTGATACGGTACACACAAGTCAAGCGAATGAAATAAATATACGTAAAAATTTAAGTTAAATAAATAAATATTAGGGGACAATCTTACACAAATCGAACTAGCCCCATAGTAAGCTCAATAAGGCTTGTTGTTATGGATACTAGACGACGATATATTTAATAGATACAAATACTTAAATACATAGAAAACATCCATGACTCAGGAACAAATATTCGTGCTCATCACACAAATAAATGCCCTTACCGGGGGTTCGAACCCACGACCTCCGGCTTCGTAGGCAGGGTCACTACCAACTAAGCTAAAGCGGTCGTCAAGTTAAACTATAAATTTCAATAAAATTTACCCGTTTCACCAAAGCTTTAACTAGTTATAAGCGTCGAAAAAACTAGACAGTAAAAACTCGATAGCCGACTTTATTGAACTTGTGAATCATAAATTATATTTCTCATTTGATTTGATGGCAAAAAATATATTCAGAACAGAGATCTAAAATTTCAATCATTCTCTTTATTGGAGAACGAAATGCGCGATTTATATTTTCTATTTACTTTATTTTTCAAACAATAACACCTAAAGCTACGATTGTACCGGATTATTAATGTTCTACAAGTATTTTTCAAACAGGTGAGATTGTATTTGTTGAAATGAAATGCTGAAGGTGTACTCTTGCACACAAAAAAATATTTTCAATCGTCGGTCCGGCCATTCTCACGAAGTATGTCTGGGGTCACCTAATTACCGCGACGCTGTTTTCATACTAGGGCATTTCTCCCGAAATATGTCTGCGACTCATTCATCTGTTTCCATACATTTAGTATGAAAAAGGGCCAGATGAATGAGGTGACCGCAGACATATTTCTGGAGAAATGCCCACTAAATATATGGAGACGCGGTAATTAGACGCAGTCATATAATCGTCAAGTAATCGAGGGACATATATAAAATAAGCAAAAGGGCAATCCCAAAACTCTCCTCCTTCTATGAAATCGATTAAAGATATATATATATTTATTACGATACAGCTATATTCCGATTTTCAAAAATTGCGGAAAAGAATTAAAGAGGGATGGAAGGTTCTATGGAAGTGCCATTGATACTACGCCGAAGGGCCTACGCTGGCAAAACTATGGCACCCACGCCCGCTTCACTTAGCTCTGTTCATAATATTTTTCATTATAGCCACGCAGGCGTGCACCCTCTTCATGCAAACCACATCAGCTAGCGTAGTAGGCCCTAAGGAAACAAAAATCTTTTGAGGCGATTATCAAGTCAACGCGGAGAAAGTCGCGGGCAAAAGCTAGCTTTGATAAAATTCATATTTTTTGTCAAATCTCAGGTCTATTTGCGTTAGCGGAGAAATTTTGTAGACAAACTTTACCGATATTACCTGATAAATTTCCCGCAATCCAGGAAAAATCAAAGTTTCCTTCCACTCATTTTTCTCTATCAAAGACATATATCACAGCGGGCGACGAATGTGCCCCACGATCCAATCTTTGAAATAGTAGCGCACTTGACACAAATCATTCTGATTTTATTTTAAAGGGGAGATTTAGTGTCTAGATTTCTGGAAACTCGGTCTGTCTGGCACAAAGATTAAATTTTAAAATTATTGCACCGCTGAGAGCACTTTGTATGTGTGCACTGCATTTTAGGGTTGACATGTGTAATAATGAAAAATCTTTAAAAAAGGCCTGACATAAACGAAATGTGCTGACATTTTCTTAACCGCAAGATACACTCGTTTGCTAACGACAACAAGCTTGTCACTTTCTCACTATATTTTAATGAAAAAGGATATAATCGGACTACGCTAAGTTTGCAGAGGTCAAAACAAGGTTTTATTAAAAAAAATATATCTATATATATGGCAACATGGGGAAACGATGCGGGGCGGGGTGTTTTAGTTATTTTTACATTTTTGCCGAGGTTTAGTTTAGTCTTATACGTAGTTTAATTATTTTATTTTAGTTTAGGATAAATTTTAAGTTATTTTACGTTTTCTATGATCTTGTTATTCTTTGTATTGCCAAATATATTTTATTTTCCACATGGGGAAACTACAGCAAGAGGATTTCTTAATCTTGGTACTTGGCAATCATTCTTCCCTTTATTACAAAATATGTCTACATACCAAGTGAAATAAATATCCGGGTCAGTCTTGCACACATCGATCTAGTTTCAACCAATCTAAGCGATTTGTTCCAAGGTCTTGGATAATTTCTGTGTATTTAAGTATGATATTAAAATATGTACATATACACCAGCATTGCTTATAGTTTGGTTAGAACTAGATCAATTTGTGCAAGATTAAACTTATTAAACGGAAATATATTTGCCAAGTATCAAGACTAATTAGTTATATTTCTTGCGATGTTGCCATATGCATTTTTTTAAATAAAACCTTTTTTTGACCACTGCAAACTTAGCATAGTCGCACTCTAGGTATCAGTAGCGTGGCGTCCAAAGAACACGATTCCTACCGGCTTGCCTAATATCAGGCATTTGAACACCTTATTCTACAGCTCTTAAGGAAAATGTACGCCAAATCTGCACCGGCTTGCCCAAGGATAACTTTTACGCCTGCTAGGTAGATGTGTGTTTATGAGTTGTACTGATAGCGCGTTGATTTCAGAGCGAGCGTCGATCACAGTTAACTTTTATTATAAACGATAGACGATATCGAGGCTACACATGAGTTATCAAAAGTTGTCGTCTGTCGATGGTCTTTTGGCTGATGATTCAAAAATTCGGAATTCTTAATTTCATAAGATATAAGTCCATCTATTGTGATCTAAGGTGATGGAGCCACCTGGTAAGCTAAGGTAAGGTACAAAGCCTGTGTTGGGTGGCGCCGCTCTTCTTTAATTTACATGATTTTTATATTAAGCTAAACTAATCTAATCTAATGGCTAAAAAACCTCTAGTACTCAAACTACACGGCTATGTTGGCATAACATTTAAATGTACCTATTATGTTGCTATGTGAAATTAAACATGTTCACGAATCAAACGCATTCATCTATAGATGACCGAAATAAAATGATGACGTGTATTCGGCCTTAATCCAGCCAAAAACACTAATATTCTGACAAGTCAGGATAAATCCCATTATATAGCAACCCTAAGAACATTAGAGCTTGCCAGGGATAAATTCAGTACAGGATACATTTTCAATCAGGTTAAAGGCGACACTTTGTGGGATTGAACTCTTATTTACTGCAGGCCTATAATAGTAACGTTTATAGCGCCATATATAAAAAACTAAGCGTCGAAGCGAGATAATGTCCGTAAAATAAACATAAGTTAATAATAAATATAATTGAAAGGACCTCTGGCTTGCCCTAACCGGCCTTCCAGAGTGGAGTCGCGAGAGCTACATGCTCCAGGCGTGGAAGTGGTTAAGGCCCTTTACCAACTCACCTTTACTAAAGGGCATACATAACGCCGCGAGTAGGTACTATTTTCGTAGCATTATTCTGTGTCAGTACGTTCCTCTCTGTCAAGCATCTGTCGAACAATATGACCAGCTAGACTTTAAACGTATATTTGTGGGTGTGAAACTGTCAGTGTATTGTTCCATTTGTCGTGTGAGTACTGTAGTTACGGACGATTTTTATTTTAAGTATGAGTGTGTAAGTCTTGCGAGACCTACATAATTTATGTTCAGCAGTGGATATCTCAAGGCTGAAACGTTGATGATTATTATGATAGACCCAAGTATGTAATTTCATACCCAAACCAATAGGTGACGCCTGGGTAGGCGTCAGAAAAGTTAAACAAATTGGTGTATTGATGTGTACTGTGGGTAGAGATTTATATTTCTAGTATCTCGAATATAGATTTTTGAATATTCGCGAATACAAATGCGAATACGGATATTCGACATTGATATTCGCGAATGCGAATGAGTACACGAATATTGTTTATACAATTTTATGCCACTAGAAAAAAACGAAATGAATACTATGAAAACTTGTATGGAATTTTTTTCTTCCACTACGTCACGTTCATACAAACATGATCCAAAATAGTGACGTAATGGGAAAATAAATTTCGGACACTTTTTTTACGTATAAGGTTTGAAAGTACCTACTAACGATTTTGAGCCAGAAAAACCTCAAAAGTCCATATTTTTAGAAAGTAGCTACCCCGGTATTTATTTTGGATCACGCCCGTGTACCAAATAAATCGGCAGCATTTCATATTTTGCTCATGTCTCATTCTATAGCTGTACCGTGCCGTGACGTAGGACCAAAAATAGATTTATTTTCAACAGCCACTGTCAATAGGGAAATGCGTATAAAAATCTAACGAAATATGTACAGTTACGAGGAATTGATAATTGCAGCCTTCTGATCAAAAAAACTGGCGTTTCGAGACTTGCGTCTTTCTAGATGTAATGTTTTTGATGGGATCTCATTTTTTTTTTGTAAATGGTCTTTCTTTATTTCTTACATTCCAATCCATTCTATTTCCTCCAATTTCAACTACAAAACTATATTTTTAGGTTTTGCATGACATGATAGGCTAACAGCTAATTTTGTTTAAAATTTGGAGCTTGTGGGTCTGCCAGAAGTACCTCAGAATTATGATGATCATCAGTCAGTCAGTGACAAAATTAAGGAAATTCGACGTGCAATAGTTTTTAAACTACACGTTCAAATTGAATGTTATTGAGAACATATTTAAGCCTTATTGTGCCCTATATATTTCTGAAAATGCAGGGTTCTAGCTTTAGCTAACACAACATTACGGGAGGCTGAAAATGGCCCGAATAACTTCGAGAAAAGGATGGTACGGCCGTTTTTTTGTTTTGCTCGACTTGGCGGGGCACTGCCGTGCCCCCAGATCTCTGCGAAGAGGCGCAAAAAGCTCTTCAGTTTATTGGATGTGTTTTACCTTAAATTTTTGGCTAAAACACGTCGAATCTCGCTCGGTCAAAAATAAGTGTAAAAGCAATAAAAAGTAACAAATAAATTACATCCAGCATCGTAAATTTGGTAGCATTTTTAGCGCAAGCATCATGTTGAGTGTCATAGATAGGAGTGAACAATTTCTATTTAAACGGTTTATTATTTATGTAGTTAATATTGTCGATATTAACTCTAATCGGCCATTCTCACGAAGTATGTTGGCGGTCACCTAATTACCAAGACGCTGTTTTCATACTAAATGTATGGAGACGCGGTAATTAGACGCAGTCATACGCCGTGAGAATGGCCGTAATAAATCGTCGTTTTGATTTTAATTTCTCACTTTTATCTCTGTCATGAATATCATAATCCTTGCACTGATACAAATAATACGATATTTGTGTATCATACATCTGTATCAAAAAACGGATGAACAGATTTTAATAACACTTTGTATGATGTACGGCATCGCCCCGCGCATCAGGTGGCCAATATTATACGTCTATCGAAACTTGCGTGGAAGCAAAAAATATTCACGCAATACCAGGGTACACATCCTATTAATATTATAAATGTGAAAGTTTATAAAGATGTTTGGATGAATAGATGTTTGTAGGTTTGGATGTTTGTTATTATAATGCACAAGTTTGTTATTATAAGGTAACAAGTGAATTAATAGAGATGAAATTTGGTTCGATGAAATAATTATGCATATAGGGAATATGCATGATTTATTCATACCATTTCTTACATACGTAACATTAACTATAACTCCAATATTTCGTCCCAAATCGATCCCACAAGTTTTTGTACAGTAAATAGGCCATCTAATTCCATCACTCACCTGCCGATAGCGAAACTCAATACGCAACGGTTTTTGTTCTGGCTTTCCTCAATGAATAGATTGATTGCTTACCTTGAGGGATTGTTAGGTAAATCGATCCAAGGAACAGCGGGGTATGAGTCCAAGCCTTGAGATTATGCCTACAAATAAATAAATATTAGGGGATAACTTACACATATCGACGTAATTACTAACTAAGCAATACTGGTAGTATGGATACTTAGCCACAGAATAAGTAATATTACTAAGTACAGAAGTTTATCTTTCTAACAAAACTGACATTCGGCTCCAACCACCGGACGCAACAGACCGTGCTCTTTTTAGGGTTCCGTACCAAAATGGTAAAAAAGGAACCCTTATGGTGCGATTCTGTCTGTCTGTCTGTCTGTCTGTCCGTCTGTCACAGCCAGATATCTCAGGAACTACTGATGCTATCGATTTGAAATTTGGAATAGTGTTAAAAGTAGCTAACCCGAGCTTATTGGACATAAAAAATATCTTGTACCTTTTTTACTTTTTTTTAAAAGGCTCCGTAATGGGACTTTGAAAATTGAAAGTAGGGCTATTATATTGAGTGGGGTATCAAATGAAAGGGCTTAATTTGTAGATTAAAACACCATTTTTATTTTTTTTCTTAAATAAGTAGTTTTTGATTTATACATTTTTATGTACCATTCCCCCCCTATTATCTCCGAAGTTACTGATCAGAAAAATGTGTCATAATTACTAATTATCAATATCAGCTTGAACATTACAGGAAAAATAGAACGGTCTTCCTAACTTTAATACTTTTTTAGAAATTTACAAAAACTTAATCCATCCATTAATCCATCTAGCGGAGAGTAGCAAAACTAAGCGATGGCCTGTTTCACGCTAGGGGATTTCCGGGCAAAAACTAGATGGCTCTAAAACACTAAACATTTAACGACGTTATAATTGAACAAAGAAACATAGTACAGTAACAATTAGTTCGTAAACAGCTAATAATAAATAAATTCTAACATTTAAATACTGTGTCACGTTTGCAAAGTTGAATAATTGTAAATAATACTATAATTATTTTACCAATAGCTTATACATAGATGGCTGATTTTTTTTATTTTGTTTTATTACATAGATGGCGTTGTAAATTCGGGGAACAGCTTTTTTTATGGAGAATGACAGTCCTCTTGATTTAAAGGTCCTTGCTATTAAATAGAATCATTACACGTCAGGTTTTAAATATTACAGGAAAAATATAACTGTTTTCCTAACTTGCACTGTTTTTTAGAAATTTGCAAAAATCATAACATAATATACTTATTTGCTTCTACTAAACAAATCGACATACAGTTTTTCTTGAACTATTCGCGTATCTACTTATGAGTTTGTACGGAACCCTCGGTGCGCGAGTCCGACTCGCACTTGACCGGTTTTTTTTTATACAACTTGGGTGGCAAACAATACGGCCTACCTGATGGTAAGCAGTCACCGCAGCCTATGTCCATAGGATATAATATGACCGGGTGGTTGGCCGTGGCATTCCCTGGGGTCGAATCAGGTCGCTAGCCGGACCACCCAGCGTGAATTGGACTGGGTGGGTGCCTGGGGCGCCTGGGGTCGAACCAGGTCGCCTTGTCCCGGTCCACCTCGATAGGGTCGGACTAGGTTGGGGCCTGAACGCCTGGAGTCGAACCAGGTCGTTTGGCCAGCACTGTATACTTAACTAAACTAGTGGCTCAGCAGTGGCGTGGCGTCCAGATAACTCGATTCCTACCGGCTTGCCTAATATCAAGCATTTGAGCACCTTATTGTACAGCTCTTAAGGGAAATGTACACTAAATCTGCATCGGCTTGCCCAAGGATATATTTTACGCCACGCCACTGTGGCTCAGTGAGCTGTATGCGTGTACTACCTTGCGTGTCTATCCCCCGTGGCTCCGCCCTCCGCCTAACCTAACCTAACGTGTGTGACCCCCGCCCGTGGCTCCGCTATTTTGAAACATCTCCAAAAACGGTCAATATTATCGAACTTGTAGGCTTATGATGCTACGCTTTGTCGCGCGATAAATAAATGATAAAGCATCGTCACTCTCACACACTCTTTATCAGAACGTGAAGGATGCATTCTCATTTGTTTATCGCGTGACAAAGCATAGCATCATAAGCCTACTGTTCACAAAATTTCACGAGGATCGGCTGACAAATGCGATCTATAGAAGAGAACATGCGGACATCTGCTAGTGCTAGACAATGAAAGCTTCTCTCGCTCGGTCAATAGTAAAGACACATACATACACATACATCACATTACACATACACAGTTTACACATCACACACATTACATTACATTACATTTTTTCATCGCCGCAGAGTCCGTTCTTTAAGCAACTCACAAAAAAACAGCTAAATATTTTTACGGCCGTACCTATTTACCATCGTGTATTCAAATATCCATTTGCGTCCACCTTATTTGTCTTTTACATAAATATCTGTTTAATAATAAATAGAGCTTTACATTAAGTAAAGCTAAAGATATTTATAGCCTTATCAACATTTGAAAAGAACAATGGTGCACCGAAATATCCTTACCTCGCAACCATTAATAGAATTATGATTCAAAATACTTGGACCAAAATTCCCTGTGGCTCAAATACTCCCTGGCGACCGACATTGATAGCGATCACATTGTCTCATTTCCTATTGTACTTGTCTTAAAAGGACTTAACAGTCACGGGTTTCTTATCAATTTACTTCATCTTTGTAACAGTAATAAACTAGAGCTATTTATGGACAATGTCGTTAGGTAATATGTCAAGGAAAGTTGATATGTTTCCGAGAACTGATAGCGAGGGAGGACATTATTAAATTTCCTGTGGCGATATAGTACGATATCGCGCCCGCTGAATTGGTAACGGTTTTGATCGTAAATGGGTTCACTTGGTCATACAGATTCCAGAGAATAAGTAAATTTCCTGTGGACAATAGTTAACGGCGTGACTATGTTTTATTCATAAAGTGAAATGAATCTTAAGCTGATTCAAGTCGGTCGACCTCCATACAAAAATGAAGAGCGTCATTATTTGGTAGAAAGTAGTAGAGTATACTTAATAAGATAGATATTAGAGGGTAGGTCATAGGTTCTCAAAGTGGTCCCTACAGCCCCCTAGGAAGCGATGAGTTTGCGAATCTATGGGGTAGGCAATGTCTTTTTTTGTATAAGGAGTGCACTTTACTGAATCCCATATATATTATGGAACTAAGTGTAATAAAAATACTGAACGTATACCTATGTAGTTCACAGAGATATGTATCGACGTAGTTGCGCTTAGGTGAGTCAAGCTCTGGCTTTCCTGCTGAAGAAACATCCCATACATATTTATGTGAATGTGAAAGCCTTGTCAGTCACTGATGGAAAACAAGTGATTTAATATTTATGCTTTGGAAAAACTTGTAGTTAATTGCTACTAGCTGTCCCGGTGAACACCGTCCCGCATCAGAATTTTTAATTTGGTAATAGTTATTCAATTATTCAGGGCAGAGACAAACCCAAAAAATCAAAAATCATAAAAATCGGTCCACTCGTTCCCGAATTATAAATGGTGTAACTGACACGACTTTGTTTTATGTAGGCAAGGACCATTAAAACAAGAGGACTGTCATTCTCCATACAAAAAGCTGTTCCCCGATATTACAACGCCATCTACGTATTAGCTTTGGTATAAGAATTTTATTATTTAAAATTATTCAACTTTGCAAGCGTGACTCAGTATTTAAATGTTAGAATTTATTTATTATTGGCTGTTTACGAACTAATTGTTACTGTACTATGTTTCTTTGTTTAATTATAACATCGTTAAATGTTTATTTTTTAACGCCATCTAGTTTTTGCCTGGATATCCCCTAGCGGTCGGGGTACAATCTAAAGTATGGAGAATGACAGTCCTCTTAATGGTCCTTGATGTAGGTATATAGATTTATATAGATAGGAATTGGTTATTTCACTGAAGCGTACTGACGACCTAGTCAACCCAATCTGGTGAAATATACAGAAGGTGCAGATTCAATAGTAGGTAAATGCGACTGGAGAGGAAAAAACACAAAAAGATATTTATACTCAGAGTTTGGTGACTGTGGACTTCTTAAAATAACGAACATAAACTTATAAAGTATCTTTTAAGAATAATAAATTTGGAGGACCAGGTACTCATCGGGCGATAAAAGTTATTTTAATTACAAGGAATAAGGAATATACGCTCGTAATTTAGTTTATGGATCCCAGAGGTCGGATAAGAATATTGAGTGTTTCCTTTTTGAAAATAAAAGACTTGCAAAATAAACTTTCTTTTATGGTAGGTAGGTAGCTGTATTGGCTTTATGCGCGACTGCAGAGCGTCCAAACGTTTGTAGATTGGGCTGTCAACCGTGAAGATATCAAAGTAATTTTAAATAACATGACCACGGAATAAAAAGAAGTTTTGTGTGATCATGACCACTTCAGTCCTCCTAAGTTTTTTTTACTACGGCATGCGCTGCGAACCTTTACAGTAGTTTTAGACCACCTTAATTGTGGAGTACAACCATTAAGGTGGTCCAAAAATACTTTTTTTTTCCTTTCTCCACAGTGTTTATTTTATTATTCGATCCGATTTTAAAAGCTCCTTTGCAAAATTTTAGCGAAATTTAACAATATTTAGAGTTCGCTTAGATTCGCAAATAATTCTATAAAATTAATTTGGGTACTTAGTCGACGAATGGTCGACTAAGTACCCAAATTAGTTTGCTTACAACGGTCAAATTACTAAATTTTTGTGAATACAATCTAGCCTGTTACTTCATGACACAATCAGCTTTATTATTCGCGTAGGTGACGCTGACGCTAGAAACAATCTTTCATGCCTTGTGAAGTAATTTTTTTTTACCACCTTATGTTTTTCAAAAAAATAGTCCATGTGTTTTGTAATTAAAATATTGACTTTTTAGGGAAAAGATTTATTTTGTAAACAATAAAATTGAAATAAAACCATAAGAACTAAAACTATAAATTAAACACAAACTAAAGGTAAATCAATTTGTTTTGTTCTAAAGCGCTGCTAGTGGCCCAAAATTTTCAGTCCAGATCGTCACGTTTTTTATGAAAGATTTTTTTTATTTTTTATTGTAGCATTAACGACTGCCAACGAATTCTAAATATTTTATTAGAAGAGAAAAAAAAGATTTTTTATCTCTATAGGCGTGACGCACTGGAAACATAATTTATCATAAAAAAAAATTTAGGACACTTTTTTTTGTGTAATAGGTTCGAAAGTACAAACGGTTCTGAGCAAGAAAAACTCAAAAAGTAAATATTGTAAGAAAAAAATTATCACTTTTTTTTAAATGCTAACCTATCATTATAGTCGAGCTTGCTCCGGTACATAAATATAAGTCAATGGTTTTAAGTTTTAAACAACACTGTGTTGTAGAACTAGTAAGCTCCTTGATTAATGACCGTAAATTATTGAGCATTTTGCTCAAGAAGAGTTTAAAGAGACTCAAGTTATGAGGCTGGCATATATTAACGCAATTTATTCGCAAAACTTTTCAGCACGCGTATTATTGTGAGTATTTAATTAGAACAGCAATTAATTTATTCCTTAATTATAAATGCTTTAGAAAGCTAGGCTATCAGAAAAGCAGGAATTCTGAGACAAACATCCCTATAATTCAATTAAAATTCAAATCAAATGAATGCATTAGTCCGTAATAAAACTAATAAGGTAAAATTTCATGTGATCAAAATTAATACGAGTAAAACAAGAAAAAGTGAAAGACACGGTTAACAACTGAACGTTAGAAATAAAAGAAACAAGTGCACTTCAAATATATAATAGTACATTACACAACTAGGGTGGTATAAATGTCTTTATGCCACACCTGGCCAAGTGTAGACATAAAATGAAGTACATACACGACACGGGAGGTAATAAAGAAAGCCCTCGATCGCCATATTTACGTCCCTCGCTTGCAGCTCGGGCCGCAAACATCTTCGATCTCGGCCTTTCTTTGTTTTACCACCCTAGTTGTGTAATGTACTATTATGTAAGTTGAAGAATGGCATCGGCTGGGCATGCAAACACCTTTTATATTTTCTAGACAAATTTTTTATGTGATTTTTTATCGTAGCAATAACGACTGCCAACGAATTGTAAATATTTTATTAGAAGAGAAAAATTGAAAAATTATATGGCTCGGGCAGGATTTGAACCTGCATCTCCTACAGCTATCCGGGCCAACACACAGCCCTGTGTTGGCCCGGATAGCTGTAGGAGATGCAGGTGGCGGCAATTCTAAAATTTGTGGCACCGGCAGGTTATTTTTTGAAAAAAAAAATCGTTTTTTAACCTTTTTTTATGCATTATTGTTATTTATCATCTAATGATATCATATTTGCAAGAGGGATCAAAATATTCTTAAAAATGTATAAGTTATGGCGGTTTGAAATATTGGAGATACAGGTTAAAGTTTCAGTATCCAGGTTAGAAGAGAATGAGCGTCAGGTGAAAGAGTCTAATATGAAAAATTATATGAAACTTTATACAAAATAAAAAAATATCATCATCTTTGTATGTCTTTATTTTGTAAAGTTAGGTTGTTTACTATATATATGTCGTGGACAGCAACGATAATTCAAGAAATCCTAGATCGTCAATTGACTACTGCAGTACTAAGTAGATTTAAAATGGCGCGAACGCCGTGTGACGTAACGACCGGTTGCGGTGCACGTAGACGGGCTCGTTGGGCAAGAGTGTCGATTCTCTTTCTGACTGTCGTGGCGACAACACTTGTCTTACGATTCTGTCAGTTCGTCTGCCAGTAGTTAAAGTTGCTACTTGATAATTGTAATTCTGTCGATTAATAGTGAAAAGAATCATATTGTGTAACGTAATTGTCTATTTGCTCTCTTGAGTATCTACGCCATAATATTGTAACAACTATTGTAATGCCTGATGATTGAAAAGAGAACCTGGTGAGTTTCTTCGGCCCTTCTTCTCACCAGAATGTCATTACCGAAGCGGCCAAAAGAATCAGACGAATAAATGATTTGATCTGACATGAATCCACTTCTTTAACCAACATACCTCAACGGCCAGGATTCTGCAGCAAACCTATCCTGACCTGACAGTCAATCAACGCAAATCCGACATATATATAACCTAACCTAGGGTGCCGCCGGTAGCGGAGCGGGGCCCAAGCTACCGGTGGTTAGGGCTGGAGAGAAAGAAACATCCTGAAAATGCGCTCCGTGTCCAGAAGTACAACCTTCTGTATCTGACCCTTGATCTAGCCATCTAGCGAGAGTTTCTTGAGATGGTGATCGATACTTCAAAACCCGTTCATCAAAACAACTATCGGAAAAATGGTCGTCGAATTTATATGGCGGTAACTTCGTTAGCCAAGTCAAGGTACTTGCTGAGTTTGTTCTCCTCGGCCTTGACGAGGTTCTCGTCATGGGGGATGGTGATATCGAACAGCACTGCCCGGCGCTTGGATCGATCTACTAGGACAATATCAGGCTTATAGTCCTGTCCGTTATGATAGATCGATCCCAATAGAGACTAGAGACTATTTTCGAGAACCGGCATCTGTGCTCACTTATAGTACGGCACCTCAAACCCCACAAGACCATATCGAAAAGCAAGTTGCTGGTGAATGATCCTGGCTACTTGATTATGTCTGTGCAAGTACTCGCCAATCTCGCCATTAGATAGATGGGAACAACCGGCGATATACTTGATATACCTGATAGATTCTCCGGGATGGTAGCATGCCCGACAGTTGTCGACCGTACCGTCCTTTAGGATATATCTCCGGTAGTTGTTGATCATCATAACTTCGTCCGCAATTGCACAGGCAAAAGCTTCGATTCTTCGAAGAAATCTCGAAGTTTAGCCAGTTCACCGATGCGGGCAGCTCTACATCGGGTCCCGTAAGGGCCTTCTAGAATCGCCCGTGTAGCCCCTTACTCTTCCATAATTATGTTCTTGCGGTCATCGGTGCTAAGCACCTTAGGTCTGCGCCAATTCTCATTTGCCAAGGAGAGAAGGGTGAGGGTCCTGTCTCTTGCTACTACATCGCGATGTATCCCACATTCGTTGTTTAGAAAACATTCCGAGACTGCACAGCTCGCGGTTATGGAGGTCCTTAGCGTTAAAAAAGCCTTCACACTTACGCGGGATGTATAATCTCATAAATGAAGAGCGTGGGTGTAACATGCGGCGTGTAGTGAGCAGCAAACGGACGCGTCTGTTCAGGGCGTCCAGCTCAGTCTGAGTCTGTCTTAGTATGCCAAAGGAGTAAGTCAGCAGGAGCATGACCCAAGCGTTGAAGGCACGCACCTCATTGCCGCCAGACGAAAGACTGTTAAGTACATTTATCAGGCGACAGAAGAAGTGCTCCTTCACCGCCTGCCTAGTGTTCCCGTCCGCAATACTCAATGACTTTGACATACCACTTTACTTGTAGGTTTCCGCCTCGGAGATAGTCGCTGTACGTACATGCATGACCGCACACTTATCTACATCTACACCAAACTCCACTGCGATTGCGCTACTGAAAATTTCTGTGACTTATAGTAGCTCCAGCAAGTCTGGGCATTTTGGTGCAAATAGCTTGAGGTCGTCCATGTACAGCAGATGAGAAATGACTTCAACCCCCTCTCCGAAGCCGACAGCCCAGTCCTGAATCCTTCAGCAAAGTGCTGAGTGGATTTAGAGCCAGGCAGAACCACAGGGCTCAGGCTGTCGCCCTGAAAAATACCTCTCTCAATCCTTATGTAGTCCTGTGGGCTAGTGCCATCTCCGCCATCTGGTTGACGAAGGATTATGGTCCACTGCCTCATGCATGAAGCTAAGACAGATTTTAAAGCTGTATGGACTTTATACAGCTCCAGGATCCTCTCTAGCTCTAAATAAGGCACCGAATCATAGGCCTTCTTGTAGTCTATCTAAGCAGTTGAGAGAGACCCCCCTATCCCACCTAACTAGTTGGCAAATGGCCGTGTCGATGAGGACCTCTTTAGTACCTCGTGACTCAACCCTACATCCATTTTGAGAAAAGGCCGTAACGTTGTTCGCAACAATGTGCGTGTTGATTTTTGATCTTAAAATGGATGTAAGGAGCTCATACAGATTGGGCAAGCACGTGATCGGTCAATAGTTCTTTGCTTCCGCGGTACCACCGGACTTGTAGAGCAGGAAGGTAACATCTGTCGTTATGAAAGATGGTAGGGAGCCAAGCTCAAGGGCTTGCTGGAATTGTGTTGTCAAGTGATCGTGTGAGCATCGAAACCACTTGGTCCAGAAGCTGTGCAACCCGTCCGGCCCAGGACTTTTCCAGTTCTGGGTCGCACGAGCTGCACAACTCACGTCATCGGGGCTGATGGTAACAACCCCCATGGTTTTGATGGGCTCACACTCTCGCTCGATAACAGTCATCCACTCGCCCTCTGTGTGCTCAACTGGCACCGACTAGATACTACGCGAGAAGTAAATCATGGTAGGATCCAGTAGTTGCCCGTCGATCACAAGTTGATCGGCTCCTTCCCACTTTCTGTATACCTTCCTGTGGTCACTCTGGAAGAGACGATTCTGCTGCAATCGATACGCACGCTCTGTATTGCGCTATAAGTCAATTATGTAAAGCTTATTTTGCTAAAATTATACACGATATAAATATTTTAATCTTGATCAATAAAAGTTTTCAACTTCTTCTCTTTAGCCTGTTAAGCGTTACTTTAACATGTACGTTTTCCACTTTAGCCTGCCAAGTGTTAATTTAACCTGTAAACCGTTTACAAGTTAAAGTTACACAGGTTACAGTAAAAAGTACGCTTTCTGGATGTTTACCATCCAACCGTTGAGAATACATTTGTCTCGCTCTCGGAAATAAATAAATACACCAAAATACGTCATTAAATAATATTAGCAAATATTGCCTTCATACAAAATAGAAATAATCCCGACAAGACAAAGTTCACATACTTGTTACAAACTCCAGTTTCACACCGTTAATCACTAATTCACACAAAATTGAAACAGACCGGCGGTGCCAAGCGCCTTATATAGTGGCTAGCCAGATACTGACCAAGGAACATAATACTCAAGAGAAGAACGCAAACTCCATATAGAAAAATAGTAACTTCCGGTTCTTGCGTTTATACTACTAGCGACATTGTGGTACCACACATGAACTAATTGATGGCGGGGCTTTTAAATGCCACATTGAAATTTATTTTATATAAAAAACTATGTTTATTTTTATTTAATACCAAATATCGACCGATATTCGGTATTAAATAAAAATAAACATACTTTCTCATCCTCCATAAATTTCCATACTCGTCTCATTTCACTTTGTATACTTTTGATGAAAGGTGAAGTTGATGATTGATATGATGAAGTTTAGTATTTTGAACTCTAGTGTGTGCTGGGAAATTCAGTTTATAAAAAACTGGCCAAGAGCATGTCGGACCATGCTCAGTGTAGGGTTCCATAGCCGTAACTATAAGGGAAATAACTATAAGGTAAAAAATACGATGTAAAAAATTACAACAACAAAAGAGCGTATCTTCATAGCAATTACGTCCTTTTGTTGAGAAGCGCAGTTTATCGGTAATAACTCAAAAACGGTTAATCCGATCTTGTTGAAAATAATTTTCGTTGAAAGTATTAATTAAGCGTTATCTTTGCTATTTTTTTTGTATTTTTCGGACACACGGTTTAGAAAATAGAGGGGGGGGGGACACAATTTTCACAACTTTCGGAGCGATTATTTCCAAAGGTATTCACTTAATCAAAAACATTACTTAAGAACCTTAACATGTTTTTAAAAGAGCTGTCGAACTATGTAGCACACGTTGATATTTTCTGAAAAAAAACATTTTTTAGGTTCTGTAACATGTATGGAGTGCCCCCCTAAAAATATTTATTTTAGTTATTTAACTACCAAACTAAGTAGCGGCTCATACAAGACACCTATATTCCAAATTTCATCAATATCCATCGTGTAGTTTTTGAGTAAAATGCCTGTGACATACGGACGGACGGACGAACGGACGGACGGACGGACGGACGGACATGACGAAACTATAAGGGTTCCGTTTTTGCCATTTTGGCTACGGAACCCTAAAAACAACGATAAAGTATCTTGAACATATTTATTCACTCGTCTCATTTCACTTTGTATACTTTTGATGAAAGGTGAAGTTGATGATTGATATGATGAAGTTTAGTATTTTGAACTCTAGTGTGTGCTGGGAAATTCAGTTTATAAAAAACAACGATAAAGTATCTTGAACATATTTATTCATTTTGTAAAATATTTAGTTGTCTTTGTAATGCGTTTCCACTCGCCTCCTCGGAAAAATGGATGCTAACATGGCGATCACAACACAACCTTGAACACAACACATAAACCAAGTATAATCGCTCGTCACACTTGCACAGTCGTTATCCTCGTTTTTCACGGTGGAATATATGCCTGAGGGCAAATATTTTTGTAAAGAACACAAGAATTTGTTCTTGAGTCATGAATTTTCTGTCTATTCAAATATGTCACGTGGTCCTGTACCACAGCCAAGTCAAAGTGTAGGGTAGATATTTTCGACGACACCATTTTCTTAAGTATTAAGCATAGCCGATTTTGTCACACAATTACATTTTTAAACGTTTATCACACCAAAATATTTTAGACAAGATATTATTAGGCTTTGATTTGACGTGACGCCATCTTCAATTGGCAGTGTTGCCAGGTCTAGATTGGAAAAATCAGATTAAAGATGTCCTAACCACTCACGTGCTTGATATTTTGCGTTCAACTCTATGCTATCTTGACATAAGGGTTCTGACATGCAGCTATAGCTGCATAAAGCACGTGAGTGGCTAAACAACAAAAGATTTGAATAATTACATGAATCTTAAAAGGCGAAGGTTATTTTTTCCTTTAGAAGTTTGACGTTTAGCTCTCACAATGTCTACATCCTAATATGATCGTTCTCTAAAATGTTAATGTAACTAAAACTTCAAAACCCTAAAGAAGTTATAATTACATAAATTAGGTAAAAAGATCCAATATGGTAACACTAATACAGACTAGTGTTGCTAAAGTAAAATATTGTACAAATTTTATTTTCACATTTAGCAATAGTCAAATATCGCACGACGCACACGTACAAAAGTACAAGTTGCCAATATTTGTTCTAGAGTTGAGAGACCCGATACTGACTTAATGTTTTGCTCAGAAGTACGGCCTCATATGATATGATTCTCTGTGTGTGAGTGAGATGCATTACCGCAGACACACAGGTTACGGTTAAAAAACCGCTGGACAAACTTTACGAGTGAATAATTTTGTATTAAAAATATATTTTACCACATTCACCATAAAATGAATAACATACAAGTCTGATTGTAACATAACGTGAAATAGTTTTTTCACAAAGGAATATACAAATATTTTAAATTGGTATAACTGGAGGTGGGTCGCGTTTGGACAAGACAGGTTACAGTAAAAAATGGTACTTGACATTTTTTATAAAAAAAAAAGACTAACGTTTAATAAAAAATATGCCCAGGCCTCTATGTAGGCGGTCAGTGCTTAACTCAGTTCATTTTTACTTTTTCAAAAAAACTTAAATTTAGCATACTTTCCATTCAAAAACTAATTGACAGGTTACGGTGCCACAAATTTTAGAATCGCCGAGGGTGACGTCACAAAGGAGGAGACTGGTTGAAAATTTGATGACTTGGGCAACGTTTCGGTGGCGTAGTTGGCAGCGCGCCTGTGTTGGCCCGGGTAGCCTTAGGAGATGCAGGTTCGAATCCTGCCCGAGACATATAATTTTTCAATGTTTCCCTTCTTATCTACACACAATTATATCATAAACCCTCAATATTGCGTTCGAAAACCACAAATTATGACCAGCATAAAGATAAACCGTTTTGTCATAACTAATTTCTTATCTGTGAAAATTTTATCATACAATTTTACATTCAAACGAGCATATCCGAAACACAAAGCAATTTGATTTGACCTCAATTCTAATATCAGTCGAAGTGATGTTTTATTCGCCTCGAAATATAATGTAGGGAACGATGACGCCGAACAAAAATAACGTTGAAATTTGTCCCATAACGCCCACTTTTTAAAATCAATACGTCTTAGGCATCAGTGGGGCTGATAACCAACTTAATGTTTGAGTCTAATCTAAAGTCATTTATGACAAATATTAATATCAAGTTTGAGAAGGCGCAATTTCAAAAAGGTTGCATATCGTTAAAAGACAAAAAATTGTGATTGGTTACAAACCTACTGACGTAAGAAATTCATTTGACGCTACAGTTTTTTCTTTCTAGACTAAGTAGTACTAGATCCGCCCCTTTGGTACCTATTTCGTGGGGCCGATTTTGATACTTATTACTATATTTCGATGATTATTCGAAATGAAATGTCAATTGCAAACAATTTTGACAAATCTCACACGTTACTTGATATCTAACGATATTTTAGTAGAGGCTCTCTCTAGTTTGACTCTGATTTAAAAAGTAAAAACTACGATTGCGTGACATGCGTGAAAAAAGTTTTCATTTACCGCCATTTGACATTTTTATTTTGCGATTTTCAAACACATCATACAGAGCTATAAAAATAAAATAAATTTAACAACAATTAAGACATTATTACATGTGATTTCATTAATACGTGTGTAGAAAAAGCAGGGTATCTTACTGTACATATTTAGGCATTAAAACACTCATGTGATGTTATTATGCCACTCGCTTGTCGGCTCGTTTCATAAATCCACACTCGTATTTTAATACCTTTAATTATGCGACGTACTTAATGCCAGTTCAGAACAAGTTAATTAATACTTAATACAAGTTTTATAGTAAAATTTGCCACAGTTCAATGGAATTAGTTTGAACTTTAATGAAGTTAAAACTCGGCCTTCGCTATTCTACTTTAATTTTATGCAGAACTTCGTTCTTAGATAATCACTAGTAGCAGGATATTGTAAAGGGACATTTAAATTCAACAGTAGGGGCAGAAAGGTTTTCGAGTGGAGACCACGTACCGACAAACGCAGCGAGACACGGCGACCCGCAAGGTGGTCAGATAACCTGGTTAGTGTGGCGTGGACTCCCTGGATGCGGGTCGCTTCAATCCGGCCCATGTGGTACTCTATTGAGAAGACCTGTGTCCAGCAGTGCACGTCCTATGGCTGAAATGATGATATATTAATCAGTCTTCTGTTTTCTATTCAGCCTGTACCCACCCACTTTAGCAGTGGCGTAAGAAAGAAGAATCGTATACCCGTAGGCCTCTTCTTTATGACGCCAGTCTCCCCGGTCCTGTTTCAGCCTCATCCACGCCTTGGTTGTTGTAAGGGAGATGTCATCTCCCCGTCCGTCTCCATCGATTCGGTGTTCTTCCTGTATTTCCTTTCCCCAACCCCTCCTTTGGCCACTATTCTGTAACCTCCTTGGTCCACCTCTCGTCCTTCACCCTGCCCAAGCTAGAGCGTAGCCCAGCCCAGGACTCTATTAAGGGGGATGGGTTCTAGTTATTAGCTCCATCGCTAGAAAGACAGTTTTTGGTAATCAGCTCCATCCTCTAGCCCCAGTCCCCCCCTCCCCCGTGAATATAGAGCGGAGGCGCTCCCTGCCCGTAACTCGCTACGCCCATGGCGCCAAGTGTCCTACCCACTTAGCTTTAGCCTCTCACGATATAGGTATTTAATAGTTTCAGATTTTTATAGTTCGTCTGTAACGTTTGGTTACCGATATAATTTCATGACTACTGAACAATTATTGTGAAATCTAGGACGCTATCACGCTAATAGAGTGCGACTATGATAATTTTGCAGAGCGGAACCTGGCAACACCTCCATTTAAACGTCATATTTTCATAGAAATTTGTCTTTTAAACGGAGGAGTTGCCATGTTTCACTCTGCAAAGTTATCGTAGTCGCACTCTAGTGGATTGTGTCACCATATAAAAAAATTGATTGTCCGGACAAAAATCCTGACATAACGACTAAAAGTCCAGACATTTCCTATAGCAGAGATGTGGCATAGCTTGCAATCGATTATTTTCGATAGAAAACATTTTTAAGAAAATATATACGTTAGTTTAATGACGAATGAGTGTAATTGATGAGATAGCCGAGCTTAGAAGCATTTGCTTCACTTTAAACTAAAATAAACGTTCACAAATAATACGGAGAAACTAATAGGCAAATAAAAGCAGGCAGCGTGCACCGTTTACTCAATGTAATTGCCGTCGGTTGACACAATTCGATTTTGTTGATATGCTGTGAAGCAAAAATTGACGTGCTATTTTCTTTTACTAACAAAGCCGGAAAACAAACTATTTTTCTCAAACATGCAATAAAATGTTGACTTTACGTGCCTTATAAAGTTATAATAGGCCGCAAAGTACCTCGTTTCCGGTGCGGCTTGACACTTGACATTTAATGTAGTTTCATACAACATTGCCGGCCTGCGACGTGTTTTTTTTTAAGTTTCCATTCCGCACTTGTTTGGGCCACGGCATTACGGCCTTCAGCCATTAAAAAATCAATAAACGATGTTTGCTATATTTTGCAGTTTCATTTATATAAAATCGTCATGAACATAACAAATAACATATCATAAACAATTTCCAATTATTTTAAATTGCAAACTTAACTACAAGAATACACATTTAAAATATTTCATCTAAAATATTCGCGGTATAAATGTATACTGATTTACTGCAACAATTTTTGGAAAGGAAATTGAAAATTTTTCATTTTGTAATTCTATTTTGTGGTCTACTTTTAGTGTCTCTAGGAAATAAAGTTTTATTTTTTAGAGTGTTTTTAATTTATTTAATTGCATACCTATTTGAGAAAAAGTGAAATGGGGTTGCCAGCCTCTGTAGTATAATGTACTAATTATTCTATTACAGATTTGAGGACAAAAGTCTTCAAGTCAAGGTGGAGGCATCCCACTACCATTACTTTCTGGACTAGCACTAAAGTCTGTGCGGAAAGAGAATAGGCGTGGCGAAAAACGGAACTAACCTACCCTATGGCAAATACGGCAAATATTTTTTTATTTTTTGGTAGAAAAGCATTACAGCGCCCCCCAATTTTAATCCTATTCTCTTTCCGCACAGACCCTACCAAGGACCACGCGTTATGCGATAGAAAGACGGTCGGACCAAAGTATAAAGACAAACAAGTAGTCCAATTTCGGCCGTTTAGGAGAGCGCGACACGTATTCACACAGACGCATTTTTATTATTTATTTCCTTGCTTGTAGTGCGTTCGTGCACGGCGCGCACACATTCAAGCGCGCAATGTACCTTTTGTAGTCCTACAAAAGGTATAGTATAATACAGTAATTTTTCTTGGAAGAAAAATTACTGTATTATACTATGGTCGGACTACCATAAGTAATGTCTGTGAAGTTAGCAGATCAAGTTCCAGCAGATCACGAAAAAGTTGGAGTTCTACTCGCTTGCCACATAGTTCTATAGTTCCTGATACTTTTTAGACATAGTTCTATTGAATGTAGGAAAATATCTCAATCTATTGTTTTCAACCAAATGATCTGCTAACTAATTTCACATAGCAGATTAATTTTCTCCAAACTAAACCAAACGAGGTTATTTCGTCTCAGCAATGACTATACTAGAGTTCCGGGAGAGAGCCGGGAACTCTTCGGTTTCTAGTAGCTGTATAATAGAGCTATCATTTAAGTCCAAAAACGTGTCCAGAACTCGTCGAAATCTTTCAGCAGATCATACCAGTATGTAGACAAAGTGCTGATTTTGGCCATGGAACTATAGAACTATGTGGCAAGCGAGTAGAACTCCTTTTTCGTGATCTGCTGGAACTTGATCTGCTAACTTCACAGACATCCAGAAGTAGCTCACAACGCAATTTCTCCGTGCGGTTACTAGCAACAAATTTTGCCCCCCCGAAGGGGCTTAACCAGCGACCAGAAAGAGTACGTGTTATGCTATAGAAAGACGGTCAGATCCGGTGCATTCCGTCCGGTGGTCAGACTCAAACGTCAGTTTTGTTAAAAAGAGAAACTTCTGTACGTTACGTTGTACTATTACTTATCTCAGGGACCGTAGGTACATTTCATACATAACAGCATGATTCACTTTAGGTTTTAGATGGATTTGTCGCTACCGGAAATTACCGGTATCGTACAAGCTACGAATTAATTTTATCACTACTTTCATAGTTGGTGTCAATGGTAGAAGCCATTTTATAAATCAAGATGTGTCTGCCTGTGTTATCTTATTTATTGAAACGGGAATATGGAAAATAAATCAGAAACGCATTTTGATATAGAAGCGACCGCATGAATATAATACATTCGGATAGGTAAGTATAGTGCCAAATCGCATATCCGATTAATATTTCCAACTTTCCGTTAAAATAAAGAAAAAAACATACGTATACATTTTTACTTACAAAATGTCTTCTACCATTGACACAAATCAATGAAAGTAAAAAAAAATCATTCATAACTTAAACAATACCGGTAATTTACGGTAACCTTAACTAAACCAGCCTGTATGTAGGTTGACGTCATTTGCCTGTCATCGGCACGAAAAGTACGGTCCCTGGGCATTTCTCCAGAAATATGTCTGCGGTCACCTCATTCATCTGGCTCTTTTTCATACTAAATGTATGGAGACAGATGAATGAGTCGCAGACATATTTCTGGAGAAATGCCCCCCTGCTTATTCTGTAACGCAACATAGAATGGAAAGGGGTAGGTTGTATTACGTGACAAAGAACCATGTTTTCATATTCATTTAACAGACTGCAGTTCCTACTTATTTCTAGCAATAATTCTAAAGAAAGAAACATTAAATTTACATACGAATGCACTAACGATTCTTCGACTATTGCATCTTACGCGATCATAAGAAAGATAACGGCGTATAATGGTGAAACTACCGCCATCTTGGCACTGGTTCCTTGTGTTGGTTTAATTTCTGTGTTTAAAAGTTCAACAAATGTGATGTGATATAGAGGTATTCGTTTAAGTGGCCACTTCTGTTCCAATTTTTAAAGTTCACATTAAGGTGGTCCAAAAAATAACCTGTTTTTTGTTTCACTTTCTTCACAAGGTTCCCTTTAGGTATTCGATTTCACTTTAAACGTATCTCTGCAAAATTTGAGCAAAATTGAACAATATTTAGAGGTCGCTCTAATTCGCAAAAAAATTACCGTAAAGTCGGTGTACGGTCTCAAACCGCACATAGTTACTGGCAAAGCGCACACTTAGCATACCAGTTCATTTTCATATTATAAGTAAACGCGTTCCGCGTCAGTCTGCATTCAACCGCCGATCCATTATCATTGCGACTCATTTTAGTGTTAGTTTGTGACAATAAACGCTATGTGAACTTTATCAAACTCTTTAAATATCAAACTCTCCAACATTCATTAAAAGGTGTATGGTGCGAACCATACAGTCGGGGTACTTTCGCCCTAGGGAGTAACTTTGGCCATAGCATCACGCATAGACTCACGTGGTTTTTGTTTACCTTTTTTTAAATACCTAAAAGTACAGAGTATAGCATAACTAGCTGCGACTTCGTTTCTCGCGTGACAGAGCATCATCTGTCACTGTCACACTATATTGAGCAGAAACAGACAGGTAGGTCGCTTGTCGTTCGACAAAGAGTCGCGTGTCACAGTTGTGCTAGAGGTAATGTCTTGGACTGCTCGTATGCCAAATATCATCTGTTGTGGATGAATAGGAAATATGGATGAAATAGGAAAAGGAGGAAATGGCTACACTCTAAAAAAAATGTGTTGCTCCTAACAAGATTGTGATAGTTATAATCAAGCATCTTGATTCCATACGAGCCTAACAAGACGTTAGATGCACCAACTAAGATGATATTGATTGTTTATCATAGTTCAATTAACCATGTTCTGATTTGATTCAACAAACATTGATATATAAGGTAACTAATCAAAAATGATCGAATCATACAAAGAAGAAAATAATGATAGAAACAATGAATATATTTGTTAAAATTATCAAGATTCTAGATTGTTGTTTTAATCACTAATGAACTTGCTGTTTTAATTATTCAGCTTTCGTAGATTATGTTTAATATCTTGTTTGTTTTATTTAAGTTAACGCCAACAAAGAGAAGATCTCTCTTAGTTGGCTCAGATTTTTTAGAGTGTATATACGACAGGTAATCACTACAGCGACGAAGAATAGTACAATGCGTGTCAGAGTAGGGGGAGAGCTTTCGGAAGAATTCCCGGTGATGACCGGTCTAAAGCAAGGGGATGCCCTATCACCAGTGCTTTTCAACTTAGCCCTTGAACATGTCGTCAGGAATGTTTTAGCACTAGACGTAGGTGTTGAGTTGGGCGGCAGGCACAAGGTGATAGGGTACGCGGATGACCTTGCTTTATTAGGGGAAAGCCGGGATGAGGTGGCCGAAGCGGCCAGAGTCTTGGAGCAGGAGGCGTCAAAGATAGGTCTCAGGATCAATCAGGCAAAAACAGAATACCTCCACATGAAACGTTACAAAGACACACGGGCTCGGCGTGGTAGTCTTCATGTTGGGGGTGCCGTCTACAAGGGGGTTGACAAATTTCGGTATCTTGGATGCACCATAACCGACACTAACACCAGAGTGGAGGAGATAAACATCCGCGTCCAGAACACCCTGCGATGCAGTGCAGCCCTCCACAAGGTGTTGGTGTCCAGGCTTCTCAGCAGGAATACAAAGCTAAGGATCTATAAAACTGTCTTAAGACCCATCCTTATGTATGGTTGTGAGGCCTGGACACTAACACAAAAAGAGGAATGTCAGCTCCTTGTAGCGGAAAGGAAGGTTTTGCGTAAGATCCTGGGGCCTGTCAAGAGAGACAACGGCACTTGGAGGATCCGTAAGAACGTAGAGATCCAGGAGCTGGTGGCCGAACCCAACATCATCGGCGTAACAAAATCACACAGACTTCGCTGGTTTGGTCACCTACTCCGAATGGGAGAGGATCGTGCGGCCAAGAGAGCGTACGTGGGACGACCGACTGGTCGCCGCCCCGTCGGGCGACCCAGGTACCGCTGGGAGGACAGTGTGCAGGCGGATCTGCGACATCTTCAAGTCAATAACTGGCAAGAAGTTGCGCACGATCGGGACAGATGGCGTGCTCTTGTTTCGGAGGCCAAGACCCTCTTTGGGTCCCTGAGCCAAATTAGTTTTTTTTAGTTTTAGTTTAGATATACGACAGGGACCGTGCACAACGAAGGTGGTGCGGTGGTGCCAACTGGTGCCGCCAATCTGAATATTGTACTCCTGTCATGCTGGGGCCAAATTAACGGGAAACGCCGCGCCTGGCCGCGCGATATAGGACGTTAGTGTAGCCACGAGTTAGTTATTTTTTCAGGCCTAATAAGTGTACTTGGCTATCCGCATAGTGTCTCTTTTCTCGATTTAGTGCAGCCACCTATAGCACACTGTAATAGTAATATGCATACATTTAGTTTTGTTAGGGAGGGCTTCTGTACGTACTTATTCCGTGGCTTAGTTGTCACGGCAATATTACTTTTCTTCGAAAACCGCCATTCTGGTAAGCGGATTTTCTCTTACAATAAAGTTTTATCTAAAAGAGTGCTTACAAGAAATTTGATCGTGAACATTGACTTATGTATAAGGACTGGACTAATGGGAGTAATGGGCCCGACTAATGGTATAACGCTGAAAGAGCCGCTTTCTGGCCAAGTGTAGACATAAAATGACGTACACAACACGGGAGGTAATAAAGAAAGCCCTCGATCGCATATTTACGACCCTCGCCTGCAGCTCGGGCCGCAAACATCTGCGATCTCGGTTGTTTACCACCCTAGTTGTGTAATATACTATTTTCTTCCTACAAAAAGTACATTACGCGCTTGTATGTGTGCGCGCCGTGAACGCACTACAAGGAAAGATTTAAGAATGCGTAAGAATGCTCCAGTATGGATCGCACTCACACAGATGCGCAATCGCGCGTCTGTGTGAATACGGGTCGCGCGCTCCTAAAGGGCCGAAGTTGGACTACTACTCTTGGCCCACTTTGCCTATATTTCCTGCACGTTCCCTATAGACCATAGGTTCCCATAGGACCATAGGTTGGGTATTTTCTTTTGGTGTGCAATAAAGTATGATTGTATTGTATTGTATTGTTCCCAAAGTGGTCCCTACCGCCCCAATGGGCGTTAACGATTCCCAGGGGGGCGGTGATGCTATACAGGGGGGTGCTATCGCTTTTGAAAATAAAAACTTAAATCACAATATTAATATTAACTACAGTGCATAGTATATCTACATGATTAATTCGATTGTAGCGTCATTGAAATAGTCATACTCAGTCAGTGTTAACAAGTTATATGTATCCAAGCGATGTTACCCCCCCCCCCCCCTCACACCTCGTCGAAAAAATCACAACAATGTGGTTGTTTTTTGTCGTGGGGCGCTGGAAGATTTTTATCGTGCCTAAGTGGGCTGCAAGTCAATAAAGTTTGGGATCCTGCGCTATAGGGAACGTGCACGACGATGGTGCTGCCAACTGGTGCCGCCAATCTAAATCATATAGCCTCTCATGCTGAGGCCACATTGACGAAAACGCCGTTAATAACGTTAATTTATCGCGTTGAAGGACGATTAACGTCAGTGTAGCTACGACTTACTTTGACATTGACACTTACATATTATCATTGACATTGACAGCTTGATTTGACAGGGGCGATAGTTTCCTTTATTGTCCGCGCGTGTCTCTTTTGTCGTTTAGTCCTGCACGTGCCCTATAGACGATGTGAATGTGAACCTAAAAGGCGCCATTGTGTAAACACGTCACTTTTATTGCTGTCCTATTTTCACAGAACATCTTTGTAAGTTCTTCTGCGACATTTATTTTGGCGAAACCTTAATCTATGGGCATGCATATTTGGATGGCTGCCACGTATTTACTTAAAATATAACCCTCTAGTTCCCAAAGGATAACTCTACTGGTACTCGCAGTAAATCGTAAATGAATACAACTGTAGTTACTTTTGTTTGTATGTTTTCATTGGATAAGAAAGCTGCTATTTTACGCTATGAAAAAAATTTATAAGCAGGGGTCGGACAAAAAGTGCGGATGACGTCAAAGCATTTATAGGTGATTTCAAATAGTATTTTTGATTTTCATACACAATTATCACTTATCATTTATCAACCTCTTTATTAAACGATATCGCCACTTGAAATGAGTAAGTACGTTTTTGACTGACACATTGTAAATTGACTTCGTTATTGTTTAGCTATTGTATCTTCACGATTATATTTACCTAAAATTTATATTTACTAATGTATAAAAAACGCTGTAAAATGTCATCTTTACTCGAATATTGTAGCAAGTTTCCGTTTTTGCAGGTACGTGACAAACACGTATACTGCTCTTGCTGTAATCAAGATTATACCAACGAAGGTATTTACGATTATTTTGTTACTTCATTAATACTACTTCGTTACTACATGTCACACGGAAGTTTTAAACACAAACATCATCCTGTGTGCAAGATTAGGTACGTCTTTTTTACGTCATCCGCACTTTTTGTCCGACCCCTGTTTATAAGCATAAGAAATTAAGTATTTTATGCAAAACTTACAAATTAAATTAAAAACTAAATACTAAATTAAACCCTAAAGTAGAAATAATATACACCTAAAATAAAAGCCTAAAGTAAAAATTAGAATATACCTACCTAAAACTAAAATGTATCTAAACCTATTTCTAAGATGGGCCCCTGTGGCATTGTGCCGAGAACGCTGGCAGCATTTCCTCGCTGAATCGTGATGCTTATGCACTGAGCGAGGAAGCTGCTAGGTCTCTTGTCCCCCGTTTGTTGTATTTTGTAGTGATATGAAGCCATGGGTTTCGAAATAAATTATTATTATTATATAACTGTTTTGATTTACGTCGTCAAGTTACATAGCATGAAAAATAACATTTATTGCTTTTCCTATAATATCCATAATATGTGAAAAAATAACAGCCTGTATTTTTATGATGACAATCGAAAGAGCGGGCAAAAACAAATAATTCCTCTTTAGTACTCGTAACATAGTATCTCATAAGAAAGGAATAGCATAAGTAAAATATTTGATATAAATGTTAAGAAAATTATTTCCCATTCTTCTTTCTTCTAAGTCGGTTCCTCACTGCTGAGGATCGTGACTCCGCCGATTAATTTTTTTGATGGCAGCTCTCCACTTCTCCCTGTCGGTTGCCTTGTGAAGCGCGCTGCTGAGTGTCGTCTCCAGTTGGTCGGATATCTGATCGCACCATCGTGTTGGGCTTCTTCCCCGTGGTCTAGTGCCGTCCATCTTTCCCATCACCATCAGTCTCTCTAAGTTGTCCGGGTCTTTTCGAGCTATGTGACCAAAGTATTGTAGCACACGTTGGAGGCAGATGGTCGATAGCCTTGGCTGACTTTCTAGTTTAAGTTGGGTTATTATAGAGACATTAGTGCGGCGCGCAGTCCAGGGTATACGGAGCATTTTCCGCCATACCCACATCTCCAGAGCATCGATCTTCTTCCGGAGAGCTGCCTTAAGGGTCCAGGTCTCTGCGCCATATAGAAATATGGAAAAGACTAGTGTCTGAACAATTTTAATTTTCGTCCGGTTCAGAATGTTCCTGTCCTTCCATATTTTTTCTAGTTGAGACATTGCCGATTTTGCCATGCCGGTTCTCCTTCGAATCTCAGCTTCACAGCCGCCCTTGTTGTTCAGAACTGCGCCTAAATATATAAATTCTTCCACTATTTCGTAGTTATCAAGGACGTCCGCTGTTTTAAGATTTTTGAACCTATCAACCATCATTTCCCATAAAAAACAAGTAATTTAAAAAAAAAAATTGAATGCAGTATTACTTACTTTTAAAAATAAAATGAAGTCCCCTTTCATCAATATTTGAGGATTTCCTATCTCCAATGTTTGAGGTACTTTCCCTTCATGTCGCATAGTTTTGGAACACCCGGTATAACCTATCCCAGCGTAAAGAGTAAATCCATTCTCCAAGTGACCTTACACTCCGTTGTTTCACTTTAATTCATCTTGTTCAAAGAAAATAGGTACTCAAGGAAATTCACTTAGAACTTAGCTTTATCAAACTACTTCAACGAATATAACAGCATAAGGAATCCTTTCAAAATCTCTCTGATTCTATCTTTAGGTCTGTACGTGAACAAGATTCGCTGAAATCTAGAAAATATATCTAATAGGAAATCTTAGAGAGCTTTCAGGAGATAACTCAAGTACTTTAACTAGAATTGTAGAGTTTACGCGGGAAATCTAATTTTTAAGAGAAACTTATTTTTAACCGACTTAAAAAACAGACGTTATTAATTTGAACTGTATGTATAATATTTTACCGGCCAAACCCGTTTTCATGCCAAACCAGTTTGTCCAACTAGTTTGGCCTATAATAAACTAGTTTGGCCTAGGATAAACTAGTTTATCCTCACACTCTCAGGATATACTAGTTGAGCCTAGTACAAAATAGTTTGGCCTAAATACTTTAGGTTTAACTAGTTTGGCCTAGGCCGAACTGATTGGACCGTTTAATCGGTCCCGATTTCAGGCCAAACTAGTTTAGCCTAGAACTAGTTTATCCTGAGCGTGTCGGGATAACCTAGTTTGTCCTAGGACAAACTAATTCGTACAAACCGGTTTGGCCTAGGATAAACTAGTTTGGCCTGAAATCCGGTTTGGCCGCTAACATATATAAAATTATCCGAATTGTACAATATTTGTACCTATCTGTTAGTCAATTCCGGCTTCTAAACATGTGTGCTAAAATTCATAAGTGTATGCATGGCTGGATGTTTTTATGTTTGTCCGCGCATATCTCAAAAACTATAAGTCGGATTGCAAAAGTCATTTTTGTAGTTGGACTATGTATAATCCAACTTAGGGAACTGTGCACGTTTCATCAAATTCGGTTAAGTAGTTTTTGAGATAGAGAGTTAAGAGTATACCAGTTAATAGGAAAACGTACCATAAAATAATTAAGTAGGTAATTCGTCGAAAAAGAAATTGGTTTTAAAAGATAATTCTTTTTTCTCACTTTTTTTAGTTTTTGAAGTCAGTTTACCTTATTTTATTACTTTTTTACTTTCTCATTTTATTTTTTATGACAGTTGTAATTGAAAGGAATTCATCATCATCGTCATTATCATCAACTGCGGCAGTCCACTGCTACTCCTGATGATGAAATCTTTTAAAAAAAAAAATTATAGGTCTTTTAAACTAAGGCTAGCAAGCCTTAGTTTAAAAGAAATATTTACATGAGTATGTTCACTTAATTTTAGTTTACTACGCAATAAGATTGTTACTCATAATCTCTGTTCTATTCTTGACACGAGGTATCTCCGTGAACTAAAAAGCAAACGAACCTCCCTCTGACAAAGCTGAAATCTTAGCCATCCATTACGGCGGCAAACATTAACACGGCGCAGCTGCCTCGTACATGTTTTGAAGTAATCAAGCGACATACTTGAAGTGTGTCTGGACCTAGGGGTGCCTTAGTCTACAAAACAATATTCTGAAATATATATACAGGGTGGAAAAAATCAATAGGCCCTGGAGGGGAACTACTTTAAACTTTAAAGTGAGCGAAAAATGAGCTAACTAAAGGCTTTAAAGTTTAAAGCCTTTAGTTAGCTCATTTTACTGAAAGAAAATATTCCTTTAATTTTAAAAATAAACGAAACTGCTTGTCTCATCCGGGAATCGAGCCAACTAAAAATTAAAAAAATAAGCACTCACTATTTTAATCTACTAATCGATATGACTATTGGTCAGGATAAAATCTCTCGAATAAACATTTGGTGTTACAGTCGCCATCAGATATATCTGAGCTGTCAGTGTACTCATAAATATCTGAACACGGCTCTATTTTCATAGCATTAGAGCCGTGTTCAGATATTTATGAGTACACTGACAGCTCATATATATCTGATGGCGACTGTACAAGTAAAAAAGATCGTGAAATCTATCATTAATTTTATTTTACCATCAATTCCAATACAATGGCGAAGAGAAATGAAAAAATCTTTGAATGCAGTTGTTTTTAAATAAAATAATGTTTGCATTAAATTAAATGAGTTAACTAAATAATTTAAGGTAGTTCCCCTCCAGGGCCCATAGATTATTTCCACCCTGTATCTAGACACGCGGCAGCGTGTCAAGCCAAGTTCAAAGCAAAACTGGCTAGCCAGCACTAATTGTAATATTATACGAACCACTTGGTGCCACTTTTCACCCTTCTATAACTCAGAACCTCTTTAACGTAAACACATAAAACTACGTGTGTTTAATTATATCCATAAGGACATCTAGAAGCCCAAATTTCATGAAGCTAGCTCAAACGGTTATAAAGATATGAAGGTCAAAAAGTCGTAAATTTTAGCACTGACTGACTGACTGATTCATATATAGTACCTAAACCTAACCTACTTCCAGATGACCTAGAAGGATGAAATTTGGGATGCAGCTCGGTAATTGTATGTAAGCGTAGGAAAAAATCTAAAAATAAAAAAAAGTTAAAAAATAGGGGGGTCCTCATACAAAATTTTATTTATAAATTGTATCGTTGGAACCGTTACAAACATTAAATCTTAATACCTGCCTAGTTTTCTTTACAAAAAGTAATGATATCCCACCAAAAACATAAATGTAAAAAAGGAGAGCCAAGTTCAATAAAAAAATAATGCTAGGCCGTGGGCTTCGCCGCAAAAAGAATGGAAATCTAAATGAGTGCCAAGTCCTATGCAAAATCCAAATATGTATTTATAGGAACAAAATAACATTATGAACAAGTATTAAACTCTATTTCTTTGCTTTATTGGATACCTATAACAATTGCTGTTTTTTTTAAAATGTGAGATCTTAAAGTAGGTTAGATTTGACTAGGTTTGGTAGGTTTTTATCAGAATTTAAAAATATATATATATGTTGGTTTAATGCATGCTCCTGAAAAAGAATGAATGCATGTGGCTGAAAAAAGGGGAGGCCTTTGCCCAGCAGTGGGACACACAAGCAAGCTAGTATATATATATGTGTTGAATAACTTTATAAAATGACTGATGTAATGAAAACTGGCCAAGTCAAATCCGACCTACTTTAAAATGTCACATTTTTAAAAAACAGCAATTGTTATAGGTATCCAATAAAGCAAAGAAATAGAGTTTAATACTTGCTCATAATGTTATTTTGTTCCTATAAATACATATTTGGATTTTGCATAGGACTTGGCACTCATTTAGATCCCCATTCTTTTTGCGGCGAAGCCCAGGAAGCCTAGCATAATTTTTGTATTGAACTTGGCTCTCCTTTTTTACATTTATGTTTTTGGTGGGATAAATAATCTTCAGAAGACTTGACAATTAAATTCTTTAAAAGTATTTCGAAAAGTTTACATAAGAATTGTTTATCTGTATAAATAATTCTTATGTAAACTGTTCGAATTACTAAGGAATAAATCACCTGTATTAACAATTCTCTGTATACACAGTTTTCTATGTTTGAAGTTCTTTATTCTTCAATTTATGCATACTTAGTACAATGTTCCTATTAGAGGTGTGCGCCGCGCCGGCGCGCCGCCGCCGCCGGCTTTTTTGGCCACGCCGCCGCCGCCGATTTCTGATCGGCGTGAAATCGGCGTGGATAAAAATTTATTGCAAAAGCAGATTTTCGTAACAAATATCAAATCTAGCCTTATTTAACACTTTGTTCTAGCAGTTCATGGCATATACTCTGTTGAAATCTAGGTTCATCCCATTTTTGGATAACGTTTTTTTTTATTATCCTCTCGTAGGATTTCAAAAGACGGCAGAGGCTAGTTAAAATCTCTTGATCGAATGCCGACGAACTTAAACATGTCCTCAGATCATTTTGTGGAGGCCAACCCACGCTCCATCTTCCTTCAGATTCGTGGTCTCCCTTTGGGAACCTTTCCATCCCATCGGTCATTGTTGCTCGAGCTATATGCCCAGTCCATTACCACCTCATCTTGCTAGAGTTATGTCACCTAAGTAGGTTCTTTGGAAACGGAACGAAACGGATTTACTAATTTGGTAACGTAAACTCCAAGCATAGCTCTCTCTATGGAACGTTGAGTGACTAGACCCTATTTATGAAGGTGAAAGACTAAACGTCTACTGGATATCTCGTCACTAGTCAAAAACTATTCTTGAGACATTGAGACATGGTGAGAGAGAAGAACTGGAGTGTATGTTTCAGTTACATATGTGTATTCGTAGTTCTCGTCCTAGACAACTTCAAGGTTAACTGCCCCAAGACCGACTGGGATCAGGGAGTTCGACATAACTTTCGTCTTATAAACACAGGGGTCGTTGAGCATATTTTTTATTATTTTTAGTTCGGCCCATTTCTAAGCATTTGGCAATATTTGAGTTCAGGAAGATATTGGGCAACAGAGGAACTAAAGTGTCCATCAAAGTGAATGGCAAGTTATTTGTAGCTGGTAGTCCAGCCAGTTTGAGCTCTGCCCTTTTTAATCATTTTGTTCGCTGTACGTCTAGCATAACTGGCCGCGACTTCGTTTCTCGCGCGACAGAGCATCGCCTGTCACTGTCACACTATATTGAGTGGAAAGAGATAGGTAGCATTTGTCGCGCCACAAAGAGTCGCGTGTCACAGTTGTGCTAGAGGTACTGGTTTATTAACCTAGTTTACTATACTTTTGTTAGAGCTACTGAGAGCTGTGGTTTGCTTATGTCTGCTGCTACTTATATGTTTTTCCAGTACAGAACCGTATTAGAGATTCGGCCTCGAGGTACCTTGGTCACGCGCTCTTATGGAGAATATGGAATTACATGGAAGCTTTCGAAAGATGACAGTAAAGTCCCAAAAATCGAAAAAAACAAGCCTTTTTGTGGTACTTAATCTAATTTTGGTCTGTTTGGGTAACGTTGGAAAAACTTAAGTTCGTCCTCGCGACGCTTTAGATCCTGTAACTATAGGCGTTTGGCCAGTGAACTTCTCTCATACAGGCAGTGATGACGTGTGTGAACCTAAGTTGCTCCGTAGAAATGAGGAAATCCGTATAAGCACTATTTAATTGATGTAGCTCCGAATAACCAAGTGGTAATGCCATACCATATAGCTCGAATAAATAATGTCTGATAAGGCCTAAAACCTCTCGAATAGGCCGAAGATGTGCCATGTAGAACCAAGATGAAGCATGGGTCACTTTCCCTCAGTAGATGGCTTTGGCATCGTAACGTTATGATCACTAGTGCCAAAAAGGCAAAAAACGCAAATTTTAACCATTTTATTTCAATTTTTTTTGTAAAAATATAGGTTTATAACATTAAATCAGAGTTTAAGGTGATGTACGGCGATATTTTAGATAACTGTGTCCCTGAATTACGGTTTTTCGCTGTGTGAAATCATGTTTCAATCACGCCGATTTCACGCCGAAAATACGCCGCCGCCGCCGATTTTTGGCCAAACGCCGCCGCCGACAATTTTTTGATCGGCGCACATGTCTAGTTCCTATAAATGTCAAATTCTACTACCGGTTCGGAAAAATAAAGCTCTGCGCAGAGAAAAATTGGCGTAATAACCTCGTTTAAGAGTTATTCTCAAAAATAATAAAAGTTGGATTTATGCGCCTCTATTTTAAATTATTTGTCTTAATTAATTGTGAAGCAAGATGACATGCGACTAGTGATCTCCACGGGCTTTCTCTTGACTACGGTATCGTATGCGGCTTCGTTTGTGTGACTAATATTGCTACTGACTGACTACGGCTACTATGGATATTAATATCAATAAATTATGTCAACAAAACAGCACTGATCAAAGTCAATTAAAAGCGTAGGAAAAGGTATCTAAAGTAGCCCCAAAATCCTTGAAGAACTCAACATAAGTTCAAAATCCCGTTACCGTTCCTCCACAATTTAGGACGCTGAGTCTTCCGAGGTTAAGGTCCTGTGTTCAACATTACCCTTAAAAGGCTTACCCCGACCTCTTCAGAAATGATATAAGAATTCTTACGAGCCTTTAATATGTAAAGTCCGGGCCTTGCTCCATGTTATTTATAGATGGCAACCCTATTGGGGTTATAAATATTTGCTCCGTCCGAAGAGACTTATTGTTTCACATTTATTCAGACACATAGTATGGAATACCTTACTTGTGTCTGTAGTAGACAACCCTAGATAGAACTGCTGTCCTTGTCTTTTTTGGCACTAATAAAAAGGATGGCCTTTTTGTTGTAGGGCTGTCCCGGTCAGTGAACAGTGTTAGGAGCGAAGAAACAATGCAGGTGGTCTTAGCCTGAGATTTTTAACGTGGAATAAATTGTGAGCTCTTTGCTAGATCACTTGTGCTTTGCGATTAATGTTACTACTTAACCGATAGCAGATTTTAAGTCTGTATTTACTTGTTTTCAGAGAAATTGCGTGGATTATTGTAGTGCTCAGATGCAGTGAATTTATTGCCTTCTTTGGATTTTAATTGCGATCTATGAAGGAAGACTAATTCGAGTAATTTGATTTGGTTTACACAAATGTGATACCTGCCACAGATACATCACTCGCTTTCTTGATGGTTATAAGTTATGAAGAATTAAGCTTCATATGAAACATCACGCATATATGACGTTCCACTGAAAAAAGCTCATTATAGCAGTTTCTAGTTCCGTACAAATTAAACGTTTAATTAAAATGTCTAAATGTTTACTTTTGTACTGCTTTTTTTTAAACCATAAGATGTAACATTTCTTTAATCTTCTTTTTATTCCTATTAAAAGTAAGTGTTAAATTAATATGGTTTTTAAATATTAATATACTAAAATATCAAGTATAATATAAGATCAACGTAAAATAAAATTTCAAAAATGTATATCTCCGACACTTCACGTCTTAGGAAGTAGATTTTTTTTATATCAACACATTGATAATTGCGGATTATTACATACGTTACTTTATACTGAAGACGGGTAACTTTACCCGTGGATATTTATAAAACTTCATACTAATCCCTGAACCACGTTTTTTTTTACAGATGGAATTATTAAAACCATGATCATATCATGTACCAGTCTCAAAATCAGTTGAAAACTTAAGTACTGCGGGCCGCCTAGTGCCTATGCCCAGTAAGTACTGAATAAATTCCCTGTAAAAGCAATCTCTCTATCAACTTCTCTGTGTACATTTTGAAAAATCACAATTCTGTAGATAGCGTACATGTAGACTATAAAGTTTTTTTACGTGAATGCAGCTTCCTATCTACTCTTATTGACTCCCAAGAAAGAAAAAGAGAAAGAGAAGGAAAAGAGACCTTAGAATAGGGCTAAGCCTTTCAAACAAAAAAAGTATGAAAAGACTTTATTACAACTTGGAGGTAAGTATTACAATTTTTTTTGCCGCCATTTAGTTTTGGACAGACAGTTGTTGCATGAAAATTACTTTGTGTAGAGTAGATACGGTAAATTTGTTATGGAGTGTTTTACAACAACAAGACAGGATCATGTGTCACACGGCACGAGCCACAATAGAAACATTAAAAAAAAACGTTTCCCAGTCTATTAATTTCAAGAAACGGTGACATTGATTGGCCTCCAAAATCCCCTGATTTATCAGCTCCTGACTTTTGTCTGTGGGGTTATCTAAATAGACGTGTCTATGCTAACAGGCCAATGAACCTTCAACAATTAAATTAAAATATCCGAGACACAGTCACTGAGATAACGCAGGAAATGTGTGAAAACGCGATGAAAAGGGTTCACATTTGCCATATTGCTAGAGGGGGACATTTGTCTGACATTATTTTCTATATTTAATTGCCGGCCCTAAATACTATATTTAACAAAAAAATACTTAATATGTTTTATATTTCATAGAATAACAATTCAAAAATAAAGTGTATACCTGTTATTTGCCCACCCTGTACGATTTGTTAGATGAGGTTCCCAAACGCTTGTTTTCCTTGCGGCAAATTTTCTTTTCGCGGTTATTCCTAGTCTCATAATTTCCCATTTCTCTAATTTCCCTGTCTTACTATTTCTTAGTAGCGAGGTTTTTAATCGCATTTGTTCACAAACGCATTTTTTCACATTCGGTTTATTACTTAGTAGCATATTTTTTGCTCGCAATATTTCCCTAAAGCAAGTTTAAATTTTTCTGGGTGTAAAATTACGTATTTAGTAATTTTGGCTCCGGAACCCTAAGTCTTTGGCTCCACTGAGGCGGAGACAAGAGGAGCGGAGAGGAGACAAGTAGGCCAATCACATCAGTTGAAATCCACATCTCGTCTCCACTTCGCTTCAATGGAAACAGCGAAAACGAATGTGATTGGTTGATCGCTACACGACACTTCTCCGCTCCGCTCGTCTCTGCCATAGTGGAGCCGCAGCCTAATAGAATAGATCAGGTCCCCTGACTACTATAGTATAGTATGTAGACCTGAAAGTTATTGTCATCTTTTTACATTTGCATTTACATATCAGTAATCATACCTGGCCATAATAGTACATTGTGTATAAAAACTGGCTGCGGGAAAAAAGGAGACACAGAAAAAACACAACAAGGAAAAATACGAATGTAGAAATTAACTGCAGGTTAAAATTGAGGCGAAAAAATTTGAGAAACGGAAACAACGTGACTGTGAAAATAAGCTTCAGAGGAAAAAAGTGAATGGTGATAATCACTTTCGGGAAAAAAAGCGAAAAGAAAAATTTCAGCAAGGAAAACAAGCGTTTGGGAACCTCATCTAACAAAATCCGCTGTCCCTGCAAGACAGAGATGCGGAATTGCGGATCGAATCCAGCCTTGATTACAGTAGATCACTTTTCAATGCAGTCTTTGTGTCAATAATAATCTTTACTTGCTTTATGCAAAGATTGCCCTTTCTCCTTATTTGTTCCACCTTTTGCATGTTTTAACATAGTTTAAATGGATCTTACATCTAGATATAAATTAGGTAAAAATAAGAATAAAACTCGTTTTTAATAAATAAATAAAGTGGCCCAGCGGACGAACCCTTATTTCCATACAAAAGTGGGGGACAGCTATGTCCGCTGAGTCACTGCTTATAAACAAGTGATAATAAACAAATTATAATAAAAAGTATTCGCATTACGTAGCTTTATTATCCGTCTTTTAAATGAGCATACATTTTATTAAAAAAATATCCCAACAAAGATTTCCTTTCAATTTTAGTCAGAGAAGGTGAAATTTTGATGACAAAGAAAAGTTTGATTCACCCAAAAAGACTTTCCAGCCTACTCTTTTTTAAAAATTGGAAAAACGTAACAAAACATGCCTACACGCTGTAAAATGTTTTGCACTGTCACCGTACAAGCTACGTAATCTAAGTCAATTGGATAATAGAGGCGGGTCAAAGGTTCGAGAGGTATAGCCTGAACAAACACCACCTACGGGTTCGGGTTGAGGACTGAAATGACAAGCTGTTGATATCTGCCTTTAAAAAAAAGTTTAGGATTGTGGGCTTTTACCCTGTCATGAGGTTAGCGCCTTCGCAGTGAAATTTTAGCGTAGGTAAGAGTAACGAGGCACGATTGACGCAAAAAGGGGATCTGGATTTATCGCTGTATTAAAAGAAAGAAATAATCAAAGGCCGTAGCAGGATAAGGGAAGAAAAAATGCCCTTGAATGATTAAGAGCTGTTTATTTTTTCTATAGTTGCTTTCATTTAGTTGTATAATTTTGCAAAATTTGGTTGAAAAATTCCCAGTGGTTCAGCCGGGAAAAAATAAAAACAAAATATATGAAATTTGACGTATCTCTAAAACTATAACTCTTTGTCATTATATCTTTAATTCATTTTGGTTAATTAAATAGTATGTATGCCTTAAAAGAAAATTGAGTCTCTATCTTTACAATTTCTGTAAAAAACACGTAAGTCAAAATTTCAAAAAAAAGTTTTTTTGATTCCTGAAGGAGTGACCACTCTAAGTGACATTTCTAAAAAAGCCTTATTTAACGATCTGTCAGTCATATAAGTTTGACGGTTAAAATCGAAAAGCAACAGTGTCAAAATTAAAAAACTATGTTGGTCGGATTCTGTTACATTTTATTCTTATACTAATCTAATCTAATACAGCCAAAGAACTTAAAAATAAATCTTCTTTGTAAAGAATTAAAAATAAATCAATTGTTGACATTCCCATTAATATTGGCTTGAAAATATACAGGGTGGTTTTCGATAATCTGTACATATGAAAAGGGGTGAAATTTCAGCCAATTTTATCGGTAAAACTGATTTTAATTTTTGTTTGTGGTCATTCGTTTTTTTTTTACAGATTTTTAAACTTTCAGTGAAATTTTCGGCAGTACCTACATCTATTTGCCACGATATAACTTTTGATCTCATTGCTTAAAATTGTAAGAAAAAATTGCAGGGTCATGGCAATAGACACGTTATTTAGTAGCAATAACAATAAACCACCGACTTGAAGAAAAAATCGTCAAAAAAAAATATAATTGTGAAAAACGGCTGTTTTTTTTTCACGGAAAACACCGTTTTTCTCGAAAGTTTGCGAATATTGTGACCATTTTTTCATGCTTATTTTCGTTTAGCACTTAATTGTGATCTTAAAAACATTTTTTCTTACAGCTTTGAACAATAAGATCAAAAGTTATACTGCGTCAAACAGATGTACTGCCCAAAATTTCATAGAAAACTGTAAAAATCTGTAAAAAAAATTTTTTGCCCAGAAACAAAAATTAAAGTCATTTGTACCGATAAAATCAGTTGGAATTTCACCCCTTTTAATATGTACAAATTATCGAAAACCACCCTGTATTTGTATTAATTGTCGCCTTTTAACTTATAAAACCTTTTTTTTTCAAATAGGTAATCATCATTATTTGTAATTAAGCCTTACTTATCGTTTCACCAGATATATTCATTCGTAGGTAGGGTGTTGATCACACATTGCCGCAATAGGCTAGATGACTAAAAAAAACTGTTTAGTCCGTCTGTTACATTATGAAAAAATATTGTACACGTATTTTTTGTTTTGTTTGACAAACAAAAACTGACGAGGATAAAGTGCTTAGAAGTTTCGAGTGACGTCACTCTTGAGTACAATTTTCACTCAGAAGTGACGTCACAAGCCCCCACTCCAGAAGTTTGAAGATCTATAACTTTGTCGATTTTTAATATTTTGATAAACCAAAAAATACGTGTCCCATATTTTTCCATAATCTAACTAAATAGAATTACATATTTTTAACCCAGTCATCATCCCTATTGTGTACTACCTATCGCACGCAAGATATTTATCAAAAATCATGCAGCCTGCCGAAATTCTTAGTGGATTTTTTTTGAGAAACGGTATTAGTGTTACCGTTAATGAAGATAGCGATAGTGATTCAAATAAGAAGTAAAAGACATTTTTAAGTTAATACATATTCGAGTAAATGCCATAAATTTATTTTATTTTTAGTTCTTTACACAGAATATTTATGTTTAAGTTCTTTGGCTGTATTAGAATTGTATAAGAATAAAATGTAACAGAATCCGACCAACATAGTTTTTTAATTTTGACACTGTTGCTTTTCGATTTTAACCGTCAAACTTATATAACTGACAGATCGTTAAATAAGGCTTTTTTAGAAATGTCACTTAGAGTGGTCACTCCTTCAGGAATCAAAAAAACTTTTTTTTGAAATTTTGACTTACGTGTTTTTTACAGAAATTGTAAAGATAGAGACTCAATTTTCTTTTAAGGCATACGTACTATTTAATTAACCAAAATGAATTAAAGATATTATGATAAAGAGTTATAGTTTTAGAGATACGTCAAATTTTATAAATTTTGTTTTTATTTTTTCCCGGCTGAACCACTGGGAATTTTTTAACCAAACTTTGCACAATTATACAACTAAATGAAAGCAACTATAGAAAAAATAAACAGTTCTTAATCATTCAAGGGCATTTTTTCTTCCCTTATCCTGCTACGGCCTTTATTACGTTAAAACAGCACCAATACAATATTATACATAGGTGAGAAAAAAAATATTATCCTACTAATAATAATATTATATAATATTATAAATGGCAAAGTCTGTGAAGATGTTTGAATGTTTGTTACTAAATAACGGGGTAGCGACCAATAACAACTGGATGGATTGAGATGAAATTTACTTAAAAGACTTTACGTCACACCTGGCCATAAAGTGGTAATTACCGCACACTACGTGCCGTGTAACTAAAAACACATCGTCCCGTTAATACACGTCTATAAAAGTTTCAGTTTCAGCCGAAACTAAAGACAAAACGGAACCTTTGGCTTCAATAAAAAAAAAAAAACATTTTTCGGTTACACACTAGTTTCGAGTCACAGAGAAGTTTCGAGGGTCTGTGTTTCGAGTAAATTAACCCGTCAATACATCAAGCCGATACATAACAGCGCCTTCAAGGAGTTATTTTATATCCATTGTTTATTTTAGCATAAACAGTGGTTGCCCCTTTGAAGTCGGCATCCGATTTTCCTCCGAATTTAGATTGTCTGAATAAAGATTTATATCCATTGTTTCCCAACAATACTTTGTCTGTGTTCCAAATTGAAAACATTCTTTTTCATTGAAAATAAAGTCGAAAAGGGTTCCGCAACGCGAACTGTGCAGAAGAGTAAATTTGTTTATAAAAACGACAAATGATTATTCTGATTGATAACGTCGATAAAAAGTGCGTGGACAGAAACAGGAATCATCCCGAGGATTTTTCCTTGATCAACAATTACACTAGTGTTCTGTGTTCAGTGTGGCAATAAGTAAATGTTTCTTATTCTTAAAAAAGTTTATTCATGTCGCCAAGGAATTACTCATAGAGTCTGTGCGGAAAGAGAATAGGCGTGGCGAAAAACGGAACTAACCTAACCAGTATGGCCACAGAACAGAAAATACGGCACATACGGTACAAAAGCATTACAGCGCCCCCCAAAATTAATCCTATTCTCTTTCCGCACAGACTCTAACGGTCTAACCATATGTGACACCCATAATTAAACAATATTACTTAAAAATATGGTAAAAGTGTGATGAAAAAGAGAATACTGTCCCTCACCCTTCTTCAAAGCAACGTGTAGAACTCAGAAAAAAACGTGTAACCTAATTTAAAGAAGACCAATACGATAAAATGGATGAAATTTATTTCGATGCTTTCTATGTTTTGTTGACTATGAGTACTTCGGTAGTGGAAAGTGCACAACAAATCAAATTAACACTTTTGATACCAACCAATAGTTATTTTGAGAGTGCCTCTACAGTACGTCTCACGGTAAAAGGTTCCGCATTAAACATCCCTTGCAATTTCAAAGTATCAATAGCGGCTTAGCTTGAAATAAATTGCAAAGGAAGTGATTCAAAGGTGTAAACCGACCCTGAACCGTACTTACGAAAGGTCTAGGTACTTATGCGGCCGAACGGCGACGTGTTTATCTTTAAAATTCCCAATAAACACTGCACAGTTTGTTAGGCAAGTCTACTTAATAAACCCTAACCCGCTTGGGTTCACTTCGTCTAAACTCCCATTTCGTCACATTTCCGATTTGTCCACCGCACGTCCACATTTCATACTTTCTAAGTCACTGTTTCATGCACGTGGCATGGTCGCCGACCAGGATGTCGGCATAGTGTGTTGGATTAATCAAGGATCAAGACTAATATAAGGTTAGAAATAAGGAAAGTTCCTTATTTTCGTATTTATTTATATACTAGCATTTACCCGCGGCTTCGCCCGCGTTTTTCCTGTTATTGTTCCAAGGGAACTCTTTGCCCGAATATAAAGTACCCTATGTTTCAATCCAGGACTGGGTCTACTTGCATGCTGAATTTCAGCTCAATCTATTCAGTTATTTAGTAACAAACATCCAAACAACTAAACCTCCAAACATCTACGCAAATTTTCACATTTATATTATTAGTGTGATACTCGTTTTGTATAACTTTCAGTTTACCTTTTTTATTGGTTAAAAAACTTGTGCTCCTGTTCACATCCATACTGTGATGCCGAAATATTCTAGAGAATATAAACATGTATTTCTTACGAGCAGAAGGTTTGTTACTGCCTGCTGATGCTGAAGCAAAACACATTAAGAGTTAATAATGTTCCTATAAGAGTTAATAATGTTCGCAACTCGCAACATTGCATTGCAGAAAATTATAATAATATTTATGCTTACACCGGGGTCACTCCCAGAAGTCGTCGGCAACATTAAGGGTCTGCTAGGCTTTCTGGTCGAGTTGAGTTGGCAAGGCCTTCGATCCATCACGCTAAATAGGCGCATATCTGTCATCGAGTTGCGAAAAGTTAACCCGCGTTAATCTATAACCTAGTATCTATGCTACAGTTACATGTTTATATTCGTTTAGTAATATAAATGACTAGGAAAAGTTTGAGTTTTTTTACCAAAAAACAAAAGGGGAGAAGCGGTCAAACCAGAGAGCTACGAAAAAGGTAAAAGGGACAGGTCTAGAACGTTTGTGGCATAATTTTTGGGATGACCCCTTTTCTCTGGAGTGAAGGGTTGGTCGTCTCAAGTAACTCGACAATAAAGTGAGGGAATATCTTATTGCCACGTAAATATTTCCCAAATACAACTGTCAGATGCCAAGGCAAATAGACAAGCTGACTTTCAATAGAAGAGAGCAGTATCCTACTATTATTCGTTTTTGTAGTTACTACGTTTTACAACATAACAGAGGGCTGTATGTACGTGATGAACGGCCCGGACGTGTGTATAGCACCACAAATACACAGGTTAATGGATCGTCCCCGAAAAAGACGAATTTGAGGCAAATATCTACGTCCAATTTAGTTGAACTGTCACATCGACATTTGTATGAAAGAGGATTGTGTTTATTGTGTATTCTGCTTCCTCGGCTGGGTAGTGGGTATTGTACTGACTATAGCGACTATAGGAAACTTGCAGGATAGGTGGCAGATCTAAATCAACAAAAGAGAGACTATACGGACAGTTTATTTATCAGGCCCGAAAAAAATATTGGTTATAAATATCAATGTCAAGTTTAATAAGTCACTAACGTTAATCGTCCTTAATCGCGATAATTAACGGCGTGTCCCGTTAATGTGGCCCCCCAGCATGATATAGTGCACGATTCAGATTAGCAGCACCTTCGTTATGCACGTTCCCTATTACATTTTGTAGATTAATAGAGTTCGTAGTCAATCTCGTACAGTGTGATCCTTGAACTACCTTGAATTATTTGAATTCGGGTCATTTTTAGGGTTCCGTAGCCAAAATGGCAAAAACGGAACCCTTATAGTTTCGTCATGTCCGTCCGTCCGTCTGTCCGTCTGTCCGTATGTCACAGGCATTTTACTCAGAAACTACATGATGGATATTGATAAAATTTGGAATATAGGTGTCTTGTATGGGCCGCTACTTAGTTTGGTAGTTAAAGAACTAAAAAAAATATTTTTAGGGGGGCACTCCATACATGTTAAAGAAGTTAAAAAAAAAAAATTTCAGCCAATATCAACGTGTGGTACATAGTTCGACAGCTCTTTAAAAACCACTATAAGGTTTCAAAATAATGTTTTTGATTAGGTGAATATATTTGGAAATAATCGCTCCGAAAGTTGTGTAAATTGTGTCCCCCCCCCTCTATCTTCTAAACCGTGCGTTCGAAAAATATGAAAAAAATCACGAAGGTAACGCTTAATTAATACTTTCAACGAAAATTATTTTCAACAAGATCGGATTAACCGTTTTTGAGTTATTGCCGGTAAACTGCGCTTCTCAACAAAAGGACGTAATTGCTATGAAGATACGCTCTTTTGTTGTTGTACTTTTTTTACTTATAGTTACGGCTATGGAACCCTACACTGAGCACGGTCTGACATGCTCTTGGCCAGTTATTTATATAGGAGTGTAGGAAATATCAACCTTATTTCATTGCAATAAGGATAACATTTCCTAGACTCCTAGAAAGTAGCTACTACCGTTATCGTAAGCACGGCAGAACAGTACCTAGTATTAACCGTTCGTGTTGGCGCAACATAAAAGCATACGACGTGCATCTATCTACCGGTTCCACGGTGACGTCACTCGTAATTTTTTTATAATAATTCGTGCATTTGTTATTAAATAGCAAAATAGCAAACTTGTTATTAAAAAACAATTTATGTGATGTACTATCGCAGTCAAATAGACTTGCTCAAATTGACTCACAACACAACTCAAAAAATTACGCTCGACTGGCTTCACCCTAATATATAGTAATTGTCCGTTCAACTGGGCTAATGCTGTTAACGAATACAATGCCATTGAGCGAACAATGCCATTGAGAGAATACAATACCACAAAAAAAAATAACAATGCGTAACACGAGTAAACCCGGGCGGTCAACCTGGCTCCCCGCTGAATCTGTAAAAGCAAAACGCATTATTATTTTTTTGTTTGAAAGCATTTGCCGCCTTATCATTACGGTCATAGAACCGATAATCCGTTGAAAGCTCATAGTATCTCTAAGTCTTTTCTCTACGGAATACGCACTTGCAGACTGTCGGGCGAATGTGAAATGCAAAACAAATTAAGATCGCAGTTATCTATAACTGCATTTACACTTTACTGTCTAGTAAATAGAATCTAAAATCGAATGATCTTTCAAGGCAGTTATACTTTTTTGACACTATATTCTCGTTATCCTAATTTGTGGTTTACCTCTCAATGACATTGTATTCGTTAACAGCATTAGCCCAGTTAAACGGACAATTACTATACAAGCCAATACGAATCCTCAATCTCCATTTATTCGACAGTAGGTTTACGTGTTTGAAGCCATGAGAAATTTCGCAAGTAAACAAATGATGGATGACAGAGGGCGGGCCACATTGTTGGCAAATAAATGTACTTACCTAACGGTAATCTATCAGTGAAAGACTGAGAGGTTAGGTTAGAGACACCTTTGAAGAAAAAACGTTGAACATTATCAAAATAAAATGGCAATAGATGTTGCAAACAAGTTGAAAATGGGTATCTGCTTTAGAATTCGATTAGAATTTGCTAAGTGTTAATACTTACTCAAATGCCAGTGGCAATATAATACTGAGCTTATAAGAGCTAGTGAGCCGTCGTTGATACATATCTTTGAGAGCTAAAAATTCATATCACTCTTTTCATTTTAAGGTTGAACGTTTCAGAAATTTTTCATACAAATTTTAGTCCCGTTTTTCTCCGGCCGTGATCACTTTCTGTATTTGAAACATTATAAGTTGGATAGTACTTTTCCTTCTGATTCCGCTAATAAGAAAAAAATACCGAAAAAATAAGAAATATTCTAAATAAATCCATTTGAAAACTATAGCTTGGCAACTTCGTTGGTGACACTCCCATGGTCCGCGCGGGGGGCGGGGAACGCAAAGACTACAACATTATACTAGGTTATAGAGAGGCAACTAGGCCAAATTTCTAACCATCGTACTTGTGCTGCCATCTATCCCTCATTACAGGTCAACAAATATACATATATAAATCGATGGCAAAAAGGGGGTTTCTAAGTTTCCGCTTTATATATATATATATATATGTCGCTGGGAATGGCCGAAAGAAAAAAACAGTAAGTAGATCAAAACCCTGAGTCTGTTTAGTGAAATGACAAAATAAGCCAAGAAAGGCAACTCGTTTTTTCATTTCACTAGATTTGTTTAGTGATTTGATAAAATCCCTGACACACTTCAGTGAGTTGACGAAACGAACTCGCAAAGTAAAGTTTTAACATTTCACTAGACACGTTTAGTGATTTGGTCAAATCTCTGATCTGGTTCAGTGAAATGACGTAAACATGACAGGTCGACGAAAGAAATTTCTCTGATACAAGCGATTTTTCCCTATGAAATAAATAAATTGTTTAGAACATACAACGGAGTAATTATGCTCAATTTGACGTCAAATAATGGAAAATACTGCACTCGCCAAATTAAGTTTTCCAACATTTGATTTTTTTTTTGATTTGATTGATGTCAACCTGCACCGAGACCGAGAGTAGAATTTTAAACCTGAACCGACTCACAGTGTTTTAAGATCGCTTGGGACCAGACATTTGTAACGAATATCGAATATCAATGTAGTAAGTTGTAATAACACAAATTCCAAAAGAAACCCCATGTCAATTACTGTGCGTTTTGGAGAAAAACAATGTCAAAGTTGCTACTTCGGACACTGTTTGAAATCGGAAAAGTCGTTTTTTTCTTTGTAAACCAAAATTAAAGGCAACAAGTTGTAACCACATTTTGACACGTACAATGATGTATTGTTTAAGGTTTACGACAGATGTGAATTATGAGTAGGAACACAAATCTTCGCGAAAAAATTAATTTCAGTTTTTATTTTAATTTTTTTTTTTTCGTAGTTCCCGCGATCAATTTTTTCCATAAGTGGTAGCTAACCTTATAATCTATCTGTAATAAAAAAATCGGCCATGTAGTGAATGGATCCGCGAAATTAGGTATTTATGATTGAAATAATTATTCTGAGCGCCTACACAATTACAATGGCAAAAGTACCAACTATTAAATTTATTTATTAAATATTACTATTTTATTATTATGATTTATTTATTTATTTAAATTTATTTATTTATTTATTTGCTTTTAAAGTTTTGTGTGAATTATTGATTGGATGGATGCAATTATTAAAGAAAAAAACCCGATCAAGTGCGAGTCGAACTTTGTAGGTGGGTCATTATTTGAGCGTTTCACCCGCTTCTCTTTCGTGGACACATGAGAAGATCGCTTATTAGCGATAAGACCGCCTGTTGTTTACCATTTATGCTGTTTTAGATTTAAGTTTTTGTAATCTTTTGTTTTGGTGCACAATAAAGAATATTGTATTGTATTGTATTGTGTACACAACACGGGAGGTAATATAGAAAGCCCTCCATCGCATATTTACGTCCCTCGCTTGCAGCTCGGGCCGCAAACTTCTGCGATCTCGGCCTTTCTTTGTATTACCACCCTAGTTGTGTAATGTACTATTTTCTTGGCTTGGCTAATAAGTAAGTGTACTATGAAAGTAAACTAACTTATATTTGCAACTTTGGGTTTGCTTAAAAACCAGAAGAACGTCCAAGCGCACAAAACCCTAACACCTCGGCTACGAGCTGGAGCCATGGAGTTCGCTCGCCGCCGCCACTGCCCCTCGTGACCACTGGCCGTGTACCCGTTCCTGCCGTTTCGGACCAGTCAGGGGAGTACCGGACCTACGAGCGCAAAGCTAGACGGGCTAGACCACCCACGACCCGTTTTTAAAATTTGGGGGGACATGTTGTCCCCAATAAATGTTATTATTTTGTGGACTTAGTGGTTTTCTTCCCCAAAACCCCAAAACGTCACACTGGTGGTAATAAGTATACTAGTTACATGTAAGTTACATGCACAACTATTCATATGAGAGAGGTCAAATTACAAAGAAAGAAGTAACAAACATGTGCAGATAATCAAAAAATCAGAAATATAACAATATATTAGATACCTAACAATATATGTAGTTTCAACATCACCTGAAACTACGTCTAAATCTTTATCAAATAGATTAAAATGCCGCCAAAATAATATGTAAACAAACATGACCTGTCATACTGTCATAATAATAATTATTGACAGTCAACGGGTACGCGTGTGTGTGAGAATGTGGAAAATTGCGATTATTTAAAAAAAACTGTTTTATTGTCCACAAGAAGACTGTTGAGCTGAAATTGGTTGCGATACAAGCTCATCATTTTTTACTGGTTCCGCCAAGACATATAAATAGTAAATATTTGGTTGGGTTTAGCTAAAAATGATAAAAACACTACGCAAACGACGTACAACGACATCTGAGCGGCTAAAATTGGTAACTTTCTGTAACGAATCCCCTTAATGACACATTTTGCATGTCTAGTTCTAAATAGTGCAGCATTCTACACCGGAGTGCATAATAATTTGAATCCTATTTGTGTGCACTGGGCCAAAGAAACCTGAATATACGGTATGTCACCAACAATTAGGCATCAAATAATATGTATACCGCCGAGGCATTTAACTTGCAAATAGTCGCTAGCGGCGATGCCATTTTCCTACCTTCTTCATTACACAGGAAATTGCTTGGTGAGTAAAGACTCTTGGTCTCGGCTAAAGTGCCATGCATTTGAAGAAGCGTTTATACAGGATGAGAACCAACATTTAAAGTGGATATTATTATTTTAAAACAAGCATCAATTTTAGTAACAAAGTTCCGGAATAAACACTAGTTTTTGTATCCTAGCAGTGGCGTGGCGTCCAAAGAACTCGATTCCTACCGGCTTGCCTAGTATCAGGCATAATCTACAGCTCTTAAGGAAAATGTACGCCAAATCTGCACCGGCTTGCCCAAGGATATCGTTAACGCCACGCCACTGTATCCTAGATACATATATACATTGTCTCATGTACAGTCGAGTTCATAAATATGTGTACACTTTTTTACCTAGTCGAATGCGTTTGCATACTAATTGTTAGCGGCCGCATTCGAGTAGGTAAACAAGTGTACACATATTTATGAACTCGACTGTACATCAGTGACGAGGTACCTAACTGTCAGCGAGCAGTTTATGAGTAACGGTATAAGAGGCTGGACGCAGGCCCGCGCCGACCCCTGGCAGCGCCTGTGTGCAAACCTATGAAAGAGCACCTCTTTATTGTCGTCGTGTTTCTAATTCCGGCGCCCCTATTGCCTTGGCGCCTGTGTGCGTTGCACACTTCGCACACAAGGGCGGCGCGGCCTTGGCTGGACGTGTACCTGCGTACTGGATGTAGCTATGAGCCAGTGATACTGTGGTTAGGTACTTAGTGATTACCTACGCGTGAAGACACGGGCACTACACGGAATATAAGTTTTTTCTTGCAGCAACCTTATTTAATGATTTTCATGCTACGTGTTATACATTTTACGTCGAGATCCCGTCCTAAACTGCTAATATTATAAATGTTTTTGTTTGTGAAGATGTTTGGAGTTTGTAAACAAAATAACGCGGTAGCGGCTGAATGGATTGAGATGAAATTAGGCAATCAAATAGACCAAATCCAAAATTGAAACAAAAGATACTTTACATCCTGGTAAAGAGGACAACAATGGGTATATTAACGCTGGACAAAAATATCATCACAAAACAACCAGTACTACTTATTTTGTTAAGCTACTAACTACCTAGACCTACCTAATTCTATTAAAACTAGACAACGTCAGCCAACCTATACACCATACGTGCATAGTCTGACGTTAAGCCTGCAAGAATGTGCACAAAAGCTCCGGTATCATATGGGTTTAGGTTGGCTGCCGTCATCAGCGCCTCCCTCTGGGCGCGATTCCGTCTGCACCCCATCAACAAGCGTTGTACATCTTCTACAGTGTCACAGATGTCACAATTAGGCGATCAATAATTCTCATCAGAAAAATGTAGTTTAAAATCATAATAATTAGCACCACTCTTCATACATCCTTTATTGTCACTACCCTCAGATCTGTCTCATTAAACAAACATGCCTCTGCAATTTTCATTAACGTACCTACCTCAGCTACCTACTTTATTTTATTTTATCTGGATAGTGCACTTATAGTGTCTAGGTCAGCCGCCCTACTGGTTGGCCTCAAAAATCAGCGCCACCGACTTTAGCCGATTGGCTCATGATGCGGTAACCTTTTTGATATAGGTACCGATACTACCGATTATATAAAAATGTATATGTAACAAACAATTAGATCGAATAAATATTTTCATCACACTTGCTCGAAAATGGTGTTGTTACACGTAGGTTTTGCGGGCCGTAAATGACCGATTACGCCCTAGGGCGTAATGGTTTTCTTTTTAAATTTGAAACGCTGGTTCTGTTTTACTCTTATTTGTCATGTTCAAAGGAAACGCCAACTTACTTTTTTACCTTTTATTACTGAAATATTTATTTAAAGATAACTGTTATTGCAAATAACATGTAAACACATATTTCTGTAACATTAATTAAATGTTTAAATAGTGTATTTCAGTATTTTGCAAATATAAAATCAACCATTTTAAGTCTTTACCGCTATGGTTTCCGAACGTGACTTGTCGTCTTGATACATGTCACTAATGTCACTGTCAGTTTAACAATTTTAATTAGGTTAAGTAAGGTTATTTTAATCAGATTTCTTCACAAGTGTGATGAAAAACATTGTGTGTGCCACGGGCGGTAAAGGAATTACAAACGAGTGTTTGTTACAAGGCCGAGGCGAAGCCTTACTTACCGCCCTTGATACACAATGTACTATTCTTTCCTTCTTTCTTGATATAATGATAGTTACGGTTAAATGAAAAGCGTTGCGTTCATCGACATTCCTTAATTACCAAAATTAAACCCATTCAATAACAAGGCAATAAATCCTGCGCTAAAACTGCAAAAACCCTTAAACTCTCCATCTAATGAGATAAAATTGATAATAAAACATAAAAACGCCGTAATAAATTAAACAAAAGCCGCTATTAATTCAATTTATTCGTGAAAAACGTGAGATAAAATTTAAGCAGATAAATGGAACATATTAGGGGTGGGGGTGGGGGTTCCCGGCGGATCCGGCGAGCAGTTAACAAGGGTCGGGAATTATACGTTCAAGTTTACAAAACCAAGCATCGGTGCTCCCTGTACGGTGACGGGATACAACGTCTGTCGATGTCGCATCAATAAAATAAATCTCGATGGCATGCTAATGTTTCGCAAACCGCATCGCAGGAGCTGACTTTAATTATTATTACAACCTCAAAGACTTCCACAAAATCTTCACACGTAACAACAACTCCCGTCTAAGAGGTCTACACTTAAAGCTGGACTCTCATCGGTCACATAGTAACCCTCATAAAAACTTTCTAAGCAACAGAGTGGTGAAAGCCTGGAACAAACTACCAGAAGATGTAAGTAGTTTCGGCATCCAATGTCAACCAATTTAAGATCAGATTAGACAAGCATAATTCCACTCGAGCACGTCAATAAGTTATTAGCTCACTGGATACAGGCATTATCAATTCTACCAACAATAATAATTTGAGCAGATAAATTGAACATGTAGAGGATTCCCGGCGAGCAGTCAACAAGGGTCGCCAATTATACGTTCAAGTCGCAGTCACAGTCGCCGGCGCCCGCGTTCCACGTAGGCCACGAGTGGCAGCCACTAGTAGCTGGATACGGCCATAAGTGACGGCCACCGGTGGCGGCATGTAGTGGCATAACTGAGCCACTTGTGGTCACCTTTAGTGGCCGCGACTAGAGGCCGTGCGGGCACCCCAGTCGAGGCTGTGTTGCACAACCCGAGTCGTAAGGCGAGAAACTATAATTACTAATGCCTACGTGTTCTATATAGAAATAAAACAGACAAATGCACACATAGTCTAACTTACTTTCGGGTTATTATACTACTAGTTTTTTCCATGGAGACGCTCTCGACTGTTTATTCCTTAGATTTTGACACTAGAGAAATAATATTTGAAAGCTACCATGCCATAGAACAGACAAACCTGAAAACATAACACACATAGTCGTCAGCTTTCTGTTAAGAATCAAGCAGTCTCCAGTGCCAGTACCTAAACGGGAATACAATTTCGTTAGTCAGATGTAGAACCCTCAGAGTTATTTGTTAATGTCTTTACGTTTTTGGCCTCTGAGTAAACATTTTTCCTAAGGTTCAGGAGTGCCGGGCGGGATTTGAGCAAAATACAGTTAAGGGTTCCATTGGTAAGTATAGTAAACAAAGCTTTAATGGTGTTTACGTCGTCACAAGCCGTAAGAGCATTTTCCGCCCACCGCGTGGAGGGAAATGCTACTTGCTGGCTAGGGGAAGATGTAAAATTGTATACACACCACGGGCGGTAATAGAGGCCCCAGATCGCATATTTATGGCCTTCGACGGCGGCTCGAGCCACAAACGTTTACAATCTGCGTCATTCTTTACTTTACCGCACTAAGTGTGTAATATACTATTTCGCTCACTAATAACAATAACTACACACAATAAGGGCAAGTTGAACCGCTTCAACCGACCCCGCTGGCCTGTCCTCTTACATAAAATGATTCAAGTCACCCGGGTCTCCATACAACAGAAGAGAGCGTTTATACTTTACTTTAACGACATCAATATAATTTTAATAATAGAATAGTAATTTATTTCATTAATTTATTACATGAGTATCTCTAAAAGCAAAAACAAATATATTTTGACTCATGAAACTAAGCACCATGATGCGACCGTTATTTGTAAAAATCTATGGGGGATACCTATGTTAAACAATGGCCATCTCAAGGTTAAAATTAGGGATGTAACGATACCGATACCGATACCGATATATCGGCCGATATATCGGTATCGCCGATATATCGGTATCGCCGATATTATACAACCGATATTTGAAGAATTTGCTGTATGAAAAAAAATCTGCAAAAAGTAATTTCAATTTCTGACTTAATTTATGTATTGGTCTATTCTATAACCTTGAGCAATGATAATTACTATGTTAATTAAATCTTTGGATCTTAATAAAAAAAAAGAATTTTGAGTTGACAATTTATTATTTTTACTTTACACTTTCAAGGTTGACTCCCTGGTAAATATAACCAGTAGTCATTGCCATTAGTTATAATAAGGACATAAAAATATCTGAAATTCATACTTCATTATTTAGCTAAGATATCGGTATCGGTATCGGTATCGCCGATATTAACTACTATATATCGGTATCGGTATCGTATCGGCAAAACTGTGTATCGTTACATCCCTAGTTAAAATTATGAATGAAGCACAGAGCTTCACTCTAAATTGAACCTAACTTCCCGTTTTCTGCAGCTAGTGTTATTGACCATTTCTGGCATGGTCACTGCAGTGTGCCGTATAAATATTCAATAAGCCAACATGCTCCGTACCGTTGAGAAAATGTAAACCAAACTCCTGAACAGCTATTGTTCTTGAATATTAAACGTGTTCTCTTATTGTAGTGGGGAAACATTTCGTACCTTAACAGCTATTGAACCCTTGGAAAGCATAGCCTCAAATATGTTGTTCATATTTGAGGCTATCTTAGTCAAATGCTCTTTTTTCAATAAGTTGCTGTCAAAAAATTTTTTTTTTGACAGAAACTTACCTACTATGTATCAGAAAAAAAAACGAAGTACTATAGGCCATTAGCTGCAGAACTGAAGGCCGATGAGGTTCACGAGTTCTGAAGTGAAGACCTGAAGGCATTGCCGAGAAACGATTAGACGCGGAGAGTTGAGGACCGGGTATGGTAGCGCTAGCTAGAGAAGGCATATGCCCAGCAGTGGACGACCACGGGCTGATGATGATAATGAGACCATTTAAAATTATTCCAGTAGTAGAAATGAGCTTAAACCTTTTAAATGTTATAAAGTATTACTCAAAATTTCTCTGCCTTAGAAATTAGGGCAAGGCAATTTAGCAAACCAGAAATCTTGTAAGCGGGTTTAGGCCGTAATTCCTTTAGTATTTAGCATAGCTAAGTGCGAACTGAATAAAATTACGATTAAGAATAACTATATATCCTCAATCCGTCCAGACATCTGAGTCAAGTCTAGAACTAAACTCCTAATGCCAAGGCTTTTTACCCGACTGCGGCGAAGCCCAAAGGAAGGTAATGTGTTTGACCTGTATGTATGTATGTATGTCCGTTCCTGTGTCCGCTCATAACTACTCAACGGCACAACCGATTTTGATAAATGATACATCATTGGATTCGTCTTGATGGCGCGAGTGTCACTGGGTATGAACTTCGTTAAAATAAACAAAATGGCGGATTTTATGCACTTTTAAAGTGCACCGCGGTCGGGTTTTTTTTAGTAAAAATAATTAGTTATTCAGTAAATGTCTCTTCTACAGAGCCATCACCAATCTACGGCCCGCGGGCGCGTCTAAAGCGGCCTATGAAAGAAATTGGCAGTGACCACTATCCGGCCCGCGATTAGGTACACTCAAGTGATTTGAATGTTTAACAGAAGAAAGAACATAATTGGGTACTTGACTGTAACCGAAATTTGTAAAACTTATCTAAAATCCTGTTAAAATAAGCAAAATGAGGAAATATGTTAAAATTTTAAGTTTGATACCTAACGTGTAACTTTTTTATGAGCAAGCAAAGCAAAGTTGGGTGGGAAAGTCCATTTTAAAAGTATAAAAATACTAAAAAACTGTTATACCATTAAATAGCCCATAAAATGTATGGTAACTTTTGTTATGAAACCGTTATGATAAACGCAAGTTTTAACCTAGTTGCAGAACAAAGTTCTTGATTTCCCCAAACAACGTATGTCTCGTGACGTCACGTTACAATGCACGTTTTTGGGAAAGTCTAAAAAGTGATTTTAAAATTTTAGTATGGCAGTACCGGGAATACCCGGTACCGCCATACTAAAATTTCCCGGTACCTACTGCACGCCCTATTCAAGACATAAAAACAGAGAATTTAATAAGAAACGTAATATCAATGAACTGTAATTTTATTCAAGGCGTAACTGGTTATTTTGTCTTATTTCCGCCGTAAAAGTGTGTTTACGGTCTTAATGGGCTTAGACTAGCCAAGTTTATACATGCCCGCAGCTGTGCCCGCAGTGGTTAGGAGCGCAGCCAAGTCGCTTTAACAACTATAGCTTGGCAATTTCGTTGGTGACACTCATATGTGTGCTTTTTGTTATGTGCAGCGGTAACTACTTACACAAGTTACCGCCAACACGAACGGCGACCGACGGAGGCAGCCTCCGCAGGCAGACGTTCGTGTTGGCGGTAACTTGTGTAAGTAGTTACCGCTGCACATAACAAAAAGCACACATGTGAGTGTCACCAACGAAGTTGCCCAGCTATAGAGCAGTGGTTCCGAACCTTTAGGGGTAAAATTAAGTTTTCTCAGGGGTAATACTCATATTAAGTCGTTTTTCTTTGAGTTCTTTCATGTACTTGTCTGTATTACCTATTTTTTGGAGGGGTAATTAATGGTACAAATCTAGAAGGGGCCTGTGGGTGATGTGGCAATAAAGGTTAGGAACCACTGACGTAGAGTAACATGCAATTTAACAGTACATTTAAGTGATTTAACAACAGACTAGCAGAGTAAATAAAAAATATATTCACTCACGGACAATGAATTCGGATGATTTTCTATGAACAATTATATCGAAAATTACCCGAATTCATTGTCGGGCATTTCTCCAGAAATATGTCTGCGACTCATTCATTTTTCTCCATACATTTAGTATGAAAAAGGGCCAGATTAATGAGACAGACATATTTCTGGAGAAATGCCCTGTCTGTGAGTGTATATTGCGGGACGATCGTACACAAATCGACCTAGTCCCAAACTAATTAATTATACTAGACTACGATATACCGTAAAATGGGGTGGGTAGGGATTGCGAGGGCAGTTGGGTTATGAATGGGGTGAGTAGGGATGACAGAGGATTGAGGTGGTTTTTAAAGGCTACTGCTACCTAAATAATATATTCTTATTACAAATGGAGCTATAGTAATATTCATAATCCAAAAGTGTCTCACCCCAACTACGAGGGACTACGGGGTGAGGAGGGATTTTGTGTTTATCGTTAAAGTTATGAAATGGAACTACCCAAAATCATAAAAAAACTAAAATACAAACGACCGGGACATTTATTATATATACAATTCAGTTTGCATACGTAAAAATAAAATGTTATCGAGGTTTAATGTCAGTTTTCTCCCTACTCACCCCATTTTACGGTATTTCCTTCACAAATGCATGCCTTTTCCGTTCAATGAACAATTCTAAGTCTCGATGCAGAAAGTTCCTTTATGAACCGAACAAAGGGGTCGACCCGCATCGGGTGTCACGGAATTTTCGAATGGATTCCTTGGAAATTTCTAGCCCATTCTTATCAGTCTTAAGTAGTAAACAAAACTGTCAGCAATTTTGTATTACGATCATTCTCAGGAAATGCGTCTCGGCCTAAACTCCGTGTTTATTTTACAAGCTTTTTTTTAGTTTTACCTTGTCTCGATGTCTGTGTGTCTGTGATCAAATCTTGCAAGTTAAATTTGACTCACTTCCCGGTTTCCGATTGATCTGAAATTTTGCTTGAATAGGTAATGACAATGCAATATTATTTATGACATGGAGTTTATCTGATGATGGAGCCGGATAGAAGTAGTAGCCATAGGAGCATCTAAATTATACAAGATTAATTCACCGTGTTTGGGCTCAATTGATTAGTTTTGACGTGCAGCTTGCGATTATACAAAAAAGTACAATATTGTCTCAAAAAATATTTTTTCATAGTTTTTTTTTAAATCTTACTACACTTATGGCTGTAATTGTGGCAAAAGGTGTAAAATAAAGTCTATACAAGTACTTTGTAAATTATTAAAGAAGTATAAGCATAGTGGTTATATAAACTCTTATCTTATATAGCTTCATTACAAGCTTATTGTGGATAAAGGTTAATAGTTTCAACAACAACATTATTGCAATGAAAAAAGGTCTAAACATACTTGGCCTGGTTTGTAATACTTGCATGTTTAAAGTACTTTGAAGTAACTCTCTGGAACAGGCATCCTTTGCCATACTTTCACAAAGCCTTATTACCACTGGCTTATTTATTATCATGCACAATGTGGCTTTAGTGCAGCGGTGGAGGTCGAGATATGTTTTTAATACCCATCCCTGAACGGTTCAATCGGTCAGCTAGGTTAACCTGAGGTGAATAGTTTCGCTTTATGTTCTGTAAACATGTTTAGGTTTGTTTCTGCGTGTATCTTTTTAGGGTTCCGTACCAAAATGGTAAAAAAGGAAAGGAACCCTTATGGTGCGACTCTGTCTGTCTGTCTGTCTATCCGTCTGTCACAGCAAGATATCTCAGGATCTACTGATGCTATCGACTTGAAATTTGGAATAGTGTTAAAAACCGCTAATTTAAGCCTATGAAACAGAAAAAAAATCCAATACCTTTTTTACTTTTTTTTAATGGGGACCGAAATGGGATGTCGAAAATCAAAAGTTGAGGTAATATATCGAGTGGGATATCAAATGAAAGGACTTAATATGAAGATTTTAAAACCGTTTTTATTTTTTTTCTTAGACGTGTAGTTTTTGATTTAAGACCAAAAACGTTTAAAAAAATTCCATTCCCCCCATGCTGCATAAGACGACCGACAACTCAAAGTCAAATCAAAGTCAAAGTACTTTATTCTTCAGCACTAGTATAGACAAACAAACTGTTGTCTTTATACTTTGCTGTTGTGGCCATGTTTGAGTTTCCATCGGCGTTGTTTATGCGGAAATAAAACTTTTAACCAATAACGCGACGGCTGTGGTTTATGATTTGTTTATTTTGCTTTTCCATTGTTTTTAGGGTTCCGTACCAAAATGGTAAAAAAGGAACCCTTATGGTGCGACTCAGTCTGTCTGTCTGTCCGTCTGACACAGCAAGATATCTCAGAATCTACTGATGCTATCGACTTGTAATTTGGAATAGTGTTAAAAACTGCTAATCCGAGCCTATGGGACACCAAAAAAACCTTATACCTACATTTTTTACTTTTCTTTAAAGGGGACCGAAAGTTGAGCTAATATATCGAGTGGGGTATCAAATGAAAGGGCTTAATATGTAAATTCCAAAACCGTTTTTATTTTTTTTTCTTAGACATGTAGTTTTTGATTGAAGACAAAAAACGTTAAAAAAAATACCATTCCCCCCCTATTATCGCCGAAGTTACTGAACAGAAAAATCTGTAATAATTACCGATAATTTATATTATCCTAAATATTACAGGAAAAATAAAACGGTTTTTCTAACTTGCAGTGTTTTTTAGAAATTCGCAAAAATCGTAAGACAACCTTATTTGCTCCTACTAAACTAACCGCGGCATATGTCGATGTATGGGGACAAAAGTTTTACAAGAGCAAAGTTAAGTTTGTCCCACCATACAATTTTTCTTGAATTATTCACGTATCTACTGACGATTTTGTACGGAACCCTCGTTGCGCGATCCGACTCGCACTAGACCGTTTTTTAAACTGTGTAGAAAATAATTAATGTTTTTTATCATGCTCAATAAGGTTCTCGTCACATTAATAAATATTTGCAATTTTGAAACATATGTGTAATGTCATACGAAGAGAAATTTAAAATCAGGATAATTGACTTTTTAGGGTTCCGTACCAAAATGGTAAAAAAGGAACCCTTATGGTGCGACTCTGTCTGTCTGTCTGTCTGTCTGTCTGGCTGTCCGTCTGTCACAGCCAGATTTCTCAGGAACTACTGCTGCTATCGATTTGAAATTTGGAATAGTGTTAAAAGTAGCTAACCCGAGCTTATTGGACATAAAAAAAATCTTATACCTTTTTTACTTTTTTTTTAAAGGGCTCCGTAATGGGATTTTGAAAATTGAAAGTAGGGCTAATATATCAAATGGGGTATCAAATAAAAGGGCTTGATTTTTGGATAAAAACAATTTTTTTTTATTTTTTTTTAAATAAGTAGTTTTTGATTTATGGCGTAAAATGTTAAAAAAAATACCATTCCCCCCCTATTATCTTCGAAGTTACTGAACAGAAAAATCTATAATAATTACCAATTAATAATGTTGTCCTAAATATTAAAGGAAAAATATAACGGTTTTCCTAACTTGCACGCTTTTTGAGAAATTTGCAAAAATCATAACACATACTTATTTGCTCCTATTAAACTAATCGCCATACAGTTTTGCTTGAACTATTCATGTATCTATTAGGATTATTATTATTATTAGGAAGACCGTTATATTTTCTCTTTCTAACTTGAATATTTTTTTTGAAATTTACAAATTTCTTAAAATATTATTTTACTTCTACCGTCCCTACTAAAGCCATCTAGCGGAGAGTAGCAAAACTAAGCGATGGCCTATTTTTTTTCAGATTACATAAAAAATGTCTATTAAATACAATGATCACTCATCAGGAATCGGGAAAAAAACATAAAGTAACAATAATTTTTAAAAACTCTATAATAGGAGTTTGTTAGGAAATCTGACACTAGTAAATACCATAAAAATAAAATACCACTAGCGCCATCTAGGGACACAAATCTAAAATAAGGTAGCTTGTGGCAGCAATATTAATTTAACATGATTCCTTCATGAAAAATAATACATGAGAACTAAATTAGTTGACAAACAATTATTGTTTGTTATTGGCTGATTGAAATAATAAGACGTTTAAATTACAAGTAAAATTTACGCGCTATTTAGTATCAATAGATGTCGCTGTAGCATACGCTGCATCGCGCTGTTAAGATTTTTCCTGGTTTAATAGGACTAAGGTGGGTTTAAGGCAGGGTTGCGGTGGTCTGGCTAGCGACCTGGTTCGACCCCAGGGAACGCCACGGCCAACCACCCGGTCCGACAATCGCTACGCCCAGGAGGGGCTGCGAGTTTGTCAGTTTCTAAAAAAAAAAAAAAAAAAGGCAGGGTTGCGTTGCTGTTTGTCGTATGGTTGGTCTACATATGAGTTTTTACGGAACCCTCGGTGCGCGAGTCCGACTCGCACTTGACCGGTTTTTTTTTTCAATTAAAACATGACCCTCACGCGCTGAAGACACAATAAAGTTAACTGTCTGTAATTCAAAAACCCGGGATGAAATTTTGTGATGACATACGAGTATTAGTTTCTTCAAATGGGGTGTAGACGACGGGAGGAACTCTACCTGAAAGGGACCTGAAAACAGACTTAAAATCAAAGTGGCTGTTTACTTAATATTTTTAATTATGGTGCTGTTTTCTATGTGTGTACAATAAACGTATGCGCGAGCGCACGCACATGTGTGTGTGAGTATCCTAAGGCCTAATAGAAATCAGTTGTTGTCCTTCAGGTACCGTAAGACGCACGTATGTCCATGCACTCAAGCATTCCTATTTTTGCAAACCCAACTTGTTTTACTTTCGTTCCAGGTGAAGAACACGCTGAAATCGCCCGTCGCCGTTACGGGCGAGTCGCGACGTGACGACGCGAGTCGCCAGCGACATCACAGGCGCGACTCGCTTCAACGAGCGATTCTCGCCGCGATTTTTCCCATGAAGCTACGATTCGCGGCGACACGCCCGCGTGTCGCTGCGAGTCGCCGCGATTTACGCGCGTACGCGCGAGTCGCAACTTCAGTAGCAACTTCCGCCTAAGGCGGATCTCACACTCTGGCGCGAATCGCGGCAACACGAGTCGCAGCGATTTTCAACTTTGTATGTAGAATCATCAATTTGTATAGAAAAATTGCGGGGTGGCGCACACTGAAATCGGCCGTCGCGGCGATTTTTTCCGTGTAGCTGCGCATACATGGAAAAAATCGCGGCGACGGGCGATTTCAGTGTGTTCTTCGCCTTACGACAAGAGACAGCTCCCGTCGCTTACATGGGGTAAATACACAATAAACGTTGTTTAATCTTGCCATACAATTTACACATTGCCACAGTTACATGATTGTTAAAAATAGTCTAAGAAACCTAAAAACAAACAACGGAATTAAAGTCCGTCTTATTTTTTTAAGACAGAGGTTTCCATCAGATATGCCACAAGATGAAAGTTATTGACAGAAATCTTCACATTCACCGTATAAGAAATCTTTTTACTCTCAATTTCGAAGCAGCAGGCAGAGTTATTGTGTAATACAAGCGGCGAATAATTCTTTTCTTTATTAAACAAACCACGTAATTCCATATTTTCGTCCGCCGTTTCCTTCCCTTTCCGCTTAAATTACTGCGTCAATCTTTAGAATAACAAAGCAAAATACGTGCAAATTTGAAACAGTAGTAACACCGAGGACGGTAAACAAAGATTTCCCAGATCTCAGATGTTTGCGCCCCAAAACTTAGGTAAATGCAGCCTAAATAGGGCCGCCAAAAAAAGTCTACAAGCCCTCGTTGTGGCGATTTTGCTTTGTAACAAAAGGCAAAGGCAACACGACTGAGGAAAACAATTTTTACTCTTTTAATCTTGATTTGGTCGATTTCCCCAATAACAATAATAACAACAGTGTCCTAAACAAACAGTTTTTAACAAAACCTTATCTCGATTCCGAATTTTCCTCTTTCGTGCTCCATTAACAATATCTTTATACCTGGCAAACTCGAACTCTCATCTTATCCAACCTTTACAACGGTATTAAGAACTTTTTCAATGTCGTGAACATTTACTTTACTTATTTATAAGGACCCGACCTACGTCTCGTAATTTTTGCAAATTTGACCTAGTTACGGGGCGAATCTCCAAAACTGTTTACGACGACGATTGACAACGAAAGAGTAAGGTACCTAATCCCACCAAAAACATTCTGTAAAAAACTAGCCAAGTCTCGATGGAGCTGCTTGTTTATCTCTAAAAAGTAATGAAACTAGACAAAGTCGTGCCATCTAAGGTTCCTTACTGCGATTTCTTTATTATTATAGTTAATGTTGTGTGACTTGGCCGTTGAACATTCTTTATACGTACAAGTCAATTTTGTTTTGTACCCTTGTGTGACGGCCAAGTCACACAACATTAACTATAATAATAAAGAAATCGCAGTAAGGAACCTTAGACTTGGCACGACTTTGTCTAGATTTCATTACTTTTTAGAGATAAACAAGCAGCTCCATCTCCATCGAGACTTGGCTACTTTCTTACAGAATGTTTTTGGTGGGATTTCACTTCTTTTTGTAGAAACGTGGGCATATTGATTTATTTTATTAGATTTTCCTATTTGACACAGTTTTTTTTTATTTTTAGGAGTAGTTTTTTTATAATCAGGGTCACCAGGGACTCCAGACCTTCGATTATCCTAGTTTTTATAGTTTTTCCTTTATGTGGCCATTAAACCCTAACTCTGTACCAAATTTCAGCTCTCTGAGTTTATGGGAAGTACTGGTTCTATTCTGATGATCATGAGTGAGTGAGTGAGTGAGTGTCATAAATCTTTTGCTTATATTCGGAACTAAATGACCTACACAGACTTGAAATTTTGGATTTTAAGTATGTGACGAAAATTTCTGCGTTCTGGTCTTATCCAGAGGTTCTCAAATAGGGCGTGGAGGGCCTGAAAATGCGGCGAAATGGTTCCAGTAAAGGATGGTATGGCAGTGTTTGCTTCGCGCTCGACTTGGCGGGGGCACTGCCGTGCCCCCAGATACAGAGGAAAAGGAAAAGAGTAAGCAACACTGCTTTTAAATCAGCACATATGGACGGTGCGATCACCTAAGTGATGGTTCTATGAACTAAATATGTATAGTTAGTTGTACATAGGTACCTACATATATGTATAATATTAGGGCACTGTCGCAAGTATCTAAATATCTAATGTTTTTGAATGTGCCCTCAACCGCCCGTTGCCGCATCCCACCGCCGATCTTATCAGAGGTAGCGTAAACCGTAATTACATTACACAACTAGGGTGGTAAAACAAAGAAAGGCCAAGATCGCAGATGTTTGTGACCCGAGCTGCAAGCAAGGAACGTAAATATGCGATCGAGGGCTTTCTTTATTACCTCCCGTGTTGTGTACATAATTTTATGTCTACACTTGGCCAGAAAGCGGCTTTTTCCGTACGCGTAGCGTGCGGTGTGCGGTAAAAGCCACCTCATGGCCAGGTGTGGCATAATAGTATATTACACAACTAAGGTGGTAATACAAAGAAAGGCTGAGATCGCAGAAGTTTGCGGCCCGAGCTGCATGCGAAGTACGTAAATATGCGATCGAGGGCTTTCTTTATTACCTCCCGTGTTGTGTACATAATTTTATGTCTACACTTGGCCAGAAAGCAGCTTTTTCCGCGGTAACAGCCACCTCATGACCAGGTATGGCATAAAACATTTTTAAAGCCAGCGCATTGGTACCATTAGTCGCGCCCATTACTCCCATTAGTCCAGTCCTTATACATAAGTCAATGTTCACGATAAAATTTCTTGTAAGCACTCTTTCAGATAAAACTTTATTGTAAGAGAAAATCCGCTTACCAGAATGGCGGTTTTCGAAAAAAAGTAATATTGCCGTGACAACTAAGCCACGGAATAAATATGTACAGAAGCCCTCCCTAACAAAACTGTACTTCGCGTCCGACGCCCGGGCGGAGAAGTGTAGGTCAGCGGTCGGCAACCTGCGGCCCGCAGGCCGCATGCGGCCAGTGAACCGCTCACTTGCGGCCCGCGAGCCTCCCTAGCTATTTTGTATATAAAGGTCGCTATGTTCAGAATTGTATAAAATCACAAATTATTAACAAAGTGCAGCCCGCGTCAAATTCGTTAGCTACTATGTGGCCCTTGGCTGCTAAAAGGTTCCCGACCGCTGGTGTAGGTGATAGGAAAATCGCGGTGAGTACATTTTATTCTTGAATCATCGTCACCATTTCATCCTTGAGGCGTCCACTTTCACTGCTGAACATAGGTCTCCCCAAATACTTCCTCAGTGAACAGTCGGTTCATCCGGCTATATCGCCAGCCCATTGCCGCTGTTTAAACTTGCTAACTTTGGCGGTTATGTTATGAATGCGGATACGCATGAACACAAAAATATATCGAGATAAAAGAAAATAATGTATTTACCTCGCGTGCTAAAAAGAAGGGCCAGGGACCTTCTTTGCTCGCCGTCAACTTCCGTTGCCGTCAATATTTTCAAATTTGAAAAATCTGATAATAATGATATAACTAATCGTTGAAATAACACCAAATGAAATGGAAAATTTATGTTTTCCATCACTAAATTACACTCTTGATGTCAAACGTCAATCGCAAATACTTACACGCTTGGTTCCCATACAAATCAACGCACTATTTCGTACTATCTCGTCTCGATATATGTATTTATTTCTGTGCGCATAAATCATGTGTTCAAATAACGTAGTTAATTAGAGTTATAAATAAGAAACTTAACTGAAGCACCTGTTGCATGTAGTAGTAACCTGTCCGTATAGACAGTTTGACGTTCCATTTTAGAAAAAGGACGTAAGTTCCATATAAATTCCGTACACTGCCGCACGCACCAGGTGCTTTAGTTGAGTTTTTTACCTACATAATTGTAGTGTAGTGCACTAGGGATTTTGGATATAAAATACAATTTGTATCCGAGTATACAGTGCAGTTGATCTGTGAGCGACTGTCGTGCCTTGCGGGTAGACGGAGGCTCAGACGGGCGCTACTCCACCAACAGCCTGTATACATTTATTTATATTATCAATCTACAGGGCGACTTCAAATTGGTAATACAAAACACTTGATTATGGCTCAGTTAATGCCATGTAGTGTAACACATTAACCCCTATGTAAAAATTTGCTGTATTTAATTATTGCTAATTTTCTAACAAAACAAATAGGTAATTAAAGTCCTAAAGTGTGGTTACACTCCATTAAATACTTAAGTGTCATACCTGTCACTCATATTTTCTTTGACAACTGACAATTACTAATCAAAACACGTTTTCTTCATAAATATTGCGGCAGGTGACGGATAACCAAAGAGGAAAGTGTTCATTTGAAAATCTTTAAACCTCTTTGTTTATTATTATGGTAGGATAACCATGTTAAGCCAACAAAAACGGGATATATTAATAATTAAAAAAAACATACTTCTGATTATTTTAAAAGTATGAGACTTAATTGAGGGGCTATGTTTAGGGGATATGTATGTAAAACATTCATTTTGTATTACTATTTCGAAGTCACCCTGTACAAATACACTTATTACATTGACGCCACAATAATAATTTTGCAATTTCAGCATTTGCAGTGGATCCTTCAAATACCTCTGCACTCCTTCGTCTAAATAGAAATGTGCTGACTGTACTAAAACCGACACTAACCGTTAAAGTACCCAAGTTCGATTCCACAAAGTGCTTAACACGTAAACTATTTTCAGTTAATGAAGAACAAACGTTAGCGATACCTGAGTTTAATTAAGAGCCCTAAAGTCTATAAACGTCGTCTCGAGCAAGACGAATATGTCTGTTGACCCCTGAAGTGAACCTTGACTACACACTGGCCACGGCCTTAGAATGTTTGGTTCTAGAATGGCCATAAAGCAGTTCTAGCAACTAGCGAGGGCCCCAATTAGCCGAAAAAAAGAAAAAGGCTTTCGGCGGTGTACGTCAGATTCCGATTTCGTCAGATGACATGTAGGTCAGATTCCGTCACAAATCAGCGCACCCATAAACCTAGAGATATTTAAATCTGACGAAATAAAAACTGACCAAATAGGAAACCGTAGGAACGGTTACGGAACCCTACACTGAGCATGGTCCGGTATGCCCTTGGCCAGTTTTAACTGTTTACGAGATATGTGACTGTAATGGTGTGTTATAGGAATAAATACCTTTCTATTCTACGAGTTAGTAAAAAGCGGAGAAAAAAATAGAAATCGCAAACAGTGTTGATTGTTCGTTCTCTTTATTGCTGACCCAGAACCAGCCCAATGCAAATTGTAAAGAAAATATTGATAAAGAATTATGTATTTTCTTAGCGAATCAGCCTCATGAATACTTAACGATTGCATCGTATTGAATTGGCACAGGCCTGACACTATGTACCTATTCCCTCAGTAATACCGTGGGCGGAGAGAAAGTAAAAAATATGTCGACTTTGCTCCATTAAAAGACTCAAAATTAACAAATGTCTGTGCTCACGAGCCGAGTGCTTTGCCAAATTTTAAATTAATTCAGTGCACGCAGCTTCCGTATTTGGCGACTTAAGAGTTCATATGAGGGAAGAAATAATGGCGTAATTTTCTTGCATGAAGCGACTTTCAAAACTCTCTACGGCCTTATAATGTTTGGTTTCCTATGATGCTTTTTGTGTTGTACACAATTATACACAATATTTATTTGTATGAATGAAACGGTTATAACTAAGAGGCTACAACTCGAAATGTCATGCCATAATACAGAAGCCGGAATGGAACTACAATCTTATGAATGTCATGATACGGTATTTAGAAAAATTTAGGTATCAAACGTACGCAAACTGAGGAAAAATAAAATCTCAGTTTCGTTACGATTTTTCCCTATATTTTTTCGGCGTAACGAAACTGAGAAATTCAAAATGTTATACGGAAAAGTTGGGACATTTTGCACTACTTATTTTATTTCATAAATGAAAAATGCTCGTGATTCTGAGTAAAATGGTATAAGACACACCATGATCAGACAAAAAAGTAAAAGGTACATTTTTCTGCAATTGACTCATACAGTAAACCAAGAAACTGGTTTAAGTACCTCTTTTCAGCTCAGGGGCATTAAAATTCAAAAGTGGTAGACCACTTACTCTACAACCACGTAGGTAACTACACATACAATGAAGATGGAAAGTCATACTGCATCTAGTAGTCCATTTTGTAGCCTTAGCCAGTTCACCGGATTAAGCTTAAGAGCTAGTTACCCGGTCATCGTTATAACGAACTGCAAAAAAACGGCTAAAACATCGTGCGCTAGACTTTGCGAGTACCAATCGTATTTCATCCGAATACCTACAACGAATGCCAGAATTTCAGCTGGGGCTGCGATTTTTTATTACATTATATCTTTGGAACCGCCGGCCCAAGTGCATGCACTCGTGCGTTGCGCTGCAGTCGCGTTTGAGAATAATAAATCAGTTTTTTTTATTGCCTTAGACTGGCAAACAGGCCGACGGTTCACCTGATGGAAAGTGGTCACCGCCGCCTATAGACATCTGTAACAATAGATGCGTTACTAATGCGTTGGTGGTCTCGGAGGAATTTGATGACACCCTTTTTAAAAAATCCCATATTACCTGATGAAGGTCACCGGAGACTGTTAATTGCGGGTGACGTAGGACCTTTCATGGTTGAGGGAAGCAACAGGGGACCCCCGTGCGGGCAGCTTTTTCGCGCAGACTCTCCATAGAGAATGCTGCCTGCGTGATGGGCACTCTACCGAAGGGGCCCAGCCTTAACGGATTATATTTGGTTTATGCCATTATTGTTTCTTCCTATTCGCGATTCCGCACTAAATAAATTCCACACAACTGAATTTAATCACATGCGTAATGCTTCACAGTCGTTATTTCTACGCAATCTTGTTTCTTCCTAGTAGCGATTCTGCACAATATTAATTCCACCCAATGAATTTAATCACATGCGTTATACTTCACGATACTATCTAAATAATCATTTGATACCTCATTTATCTATATCATTATTTAGATAGTATCGTGAAGTATAACGCATGTGATTAAATTCAGTTGTGTGGAATTCATTGTCCGATCCAGGCGTATTTGCAGACCGAGTGCTTGAAAATGTAAGCATTTATCTTGAATCCCAACGCGATAAAGTGCCACTTATTTATGTAAAAGCTACAAGTCGGTGCAAGAACAATTCCTATTCTGCAAATCGCTGCAGCTGGCCTTTGGGATTGCTTGCTCAGCACTTTCCAATTAACTCTTAATTTTCTCCTCTTTCAGTTAAGATTTCCTTACAAAACTTGAAAAACTATTCTACAGTTTGGTAGGTAACTGCCAACCGCCAAGAAAGTGTACCTAGTTACTTTTAAAATAAAAGGAAGCTGAAGTAGTTTTGAACATTTTAAGCCTACAATCGAAATTCGCTAGGTTATTGAAATTGAAATTTTACTATTTTTAGAAAAATACGTGATATCTTATACACGTCAATTAGTTAATTAGGTACGTAAATATATAATTTATCTTATTAGAGTGTAGATAATTTACTTTTTACTTAATTATGTTTACTTACCTCGTTAACAAAAAAACCGTAATAGCCGTTGAGCCGTAATTGGTAATAGGTAGAGACTTGACATTTTCACAGATTGTGTACTGTTATTGCCGCTGTTAATAACAATATAATAGTATTTTATGCAACAGTTGTACAAGTGGGTTCAAAAAATGCGAATTGCGTGAGTTGCGATACGAGCCGCGAATGCGGCGAGTATCGCAAATAGAGACGCAATGATCGTTTTTTGACTTAATTATACAACGTTGCATACAATACTTTTTCTACGACGAGGTTTTAAATTATAAAGTACAAAATTAATCATAACCTGGAAACAAGGCAAATATGACGTTTGACTGACAGTATGTGTCTATGGTAAACTTTTCTTTTTAATTTAAAATATACTTAAATTAAAAAAAAAAAATATGTTGACATCAATGAATTTATAGTTCGGAAAGTTTTGTTTTTCTTAAAAACCGTAGGAATTTAATTGTTTGTTAAGTTGGTAGTTGTGCATTTTTACCGTAAAGTTAAAATTGAGCGCTTAATCCTTGACCTAAGTTTAACCTAGATTTAGAAGTCTGTGGCTGCTAGCAATAACGTAAAGTGACTATAACGACACTAGTGCTGTTATGGGGAATAGAGTATAGACTTCTCTGAACTCATATTATGTATGTTCTTATATTATTAGTGTTCGTGACCAAGTAAAAGACAGATAACAGGGAAGGTACAGGAGTAGAAAAAAAAATTGAAAAAGAAAATGGGGTCCCCATCCCCATACAAGAAATGTGTTTCTGCCAGTCTATCACAGGGCTCTATCTTTTGAACCGTAATAGATACAGACTTGAAATCTTCATACACAGAGTATGTATTTTTATTTCCACTATAAGATCAAATAATTGAAAACAAAATAAAATCATGAATTAAAGGTTCCCATAAGCATTTTTTTTACTTGGCGTGGAGGCGTGGCGTCCCAAGAACTCGATCCCTACCGGCTTGTCTAATATCAGGCATTTGAGCACCTTATTCTTCTCTTAAGGAAAATATACGCCCAATCTGCACCGGCTTGCCCAAGGATATCTTTTACGCCACGCCACTGGTAGGTTGATGCTTGATATGTTCACAGAGTGTGTATAATTATATTGCCTCTATAACAATAAATAATAAAAATATGAGACTGTACATCCCGCGTAAGTGTGGCGGCCGTGGCTTTTTAAACGCCAAGGACCTCCATAACCGCGAGGTGTGCAGCCTCAGGGAGTACTTCCTAAACAACGAGTGTGGGATACATCGCGATGTAGTAGCAGTAGACAGAAGCCTCACCCCTCTTTCCTTGGCAAACGAGAACTGGCGTAGACCTAAGGTGCTTAGCACCGACGACCGCAAGGACATATGGAAGAGTAAGGAGCTACACGGGCGGTTCTACAAGGCCCTCACGGGGCCCGATGTAGACCTGCTCGCGTCGGTGAACTGGTTACGCTTCGGTGATCTCTTCGGGGAAACTGAAGGTTTTGTCTGTGCAATTGCGGACGAAGTTATGATGACGAACAACTACCGGAGATATATCCTGAAGGACGGTACGGTCGACATCTGTCGGGCATGCCGCCGTCCCGGAGAGTCTATCAGGCATATTATCTCCGGTTGTTCCCATCTAGCTAACGGCGAGTACTTGCACAGACATAATCAAGTAGCCAGGATCATTCACCAGCAACTTGCTGTTCGATATGGTCTTGTGGGGTCTGAGGTGCCGTACTATAAGTACGCACCAACGCCGGTTCTCGAAAATGGTCGTGCCACGCTCTATTGGGATCGATCTATCATCACGGACAGGACTATTGTAGCCAATAAGCCTGATATCGTGCTAATAGATCGATCCAAGCGCCGTGCAGTGCTCGTCGACATCACCATCCCCCATGACGAGAACCTCGTGAAGGCCGAGAAGGACAAGCTCAGCAAGTACCTTGACTTGGCTCACGAGGTTACCGCCATGTGGGATGTTGATTCGACGATCATTGTTCCGATAGTCGTTTCGGCGAACGGGCTTATAGCGAAGAGTCTCGATCACCACCTCAAGAGACTCTCGCTAGACGGCTGGATCAAGGGCCAGATACAGAAGGCGGTACTTCTGGACACGGCGCGCATCGTCAGGAGGTTCCTCTCTCTGCAGCCCTAACCACTGGTAGCTTGGGCCTCGCCCCGCTGCCGGCGGCACCCTAGGTTAGGTTTTTTATAATGTGTTTATGTTTTGTAATTTCATTTTGTATTTTACTTTTTATATATATATTGTAAAAAACCTAACTTAAGTAAATAAAGATATACGAATAATAATAAAAATAAAATTAAGTCAATTCTAAAAGGTGGTACAAGAAACATGTTTTAATTGGCGTTTTTTGCTTGATTTTAGTAAAATTTGATTGAGTTTGTATTCATTAAATATATCGTCGTCTTATTATCCATAACACAAGCCTTATTGAGCTTACTATGGGACTAGTTCGATTTGTGTAAGATTGTTCCCTAAATTTTTTTTTTTATTTAATGGTATTAATGGTAATAGGTAGATGCTTGATATGTTCACAAAATGTATATTTGTATTGCCGCTATTACAACAAATAAAAAAAAATAAAAAAATAAAGTAAAAAATAAAAAAAGTCGTTTGCTCGTCGATGGTACGGAACCTTTCGTGTGCGAATCCAACTCGCACTTGGCCGATTTTTATTATTGTTAAGGAAGTCGCGAGCGGGTTCCACTGAGGTTCCACTAGTTAAATAATAGTACATTACACAACTAGGGTGGTAATACAAAGAAAGGCCGAGATCGCAGAAGTTTGTAGCCCGAGCTACAAGCGAGGGACGTAAATATGCGATCGAAGGCTTTCTTTATTACCTCCCGTGTTGTGTACATCATTTTATGTCGCCACTTCTTTTTCCGTACGCGCCGCTGCGTTAAAAGCTACCTTTATGGCCAGGTGTGGCATAAATAATGTACTTACTTAGGTTTGACTTAGGTACCTATTCATAAAGAAATCATTCAAAAACATAACCAAAGGCAAACAGATGATAATAATGTGAATCACGTCTTCTAGTCCCTTTCCAACATAATTCTAAAACAAAACGTCCACAAACCGGTCTTTTAGGCCTAATAGTACATTGTGTATTATATCTAGGGCGGTAACGAAGGAATTGCAAACGAGTGCTTGTTACAAGCCCGCGACGAAGCCAAGGGCTTTAATAACACGAGTTTGTAATTCCTTTACCGCCCGTGGCACACACAATGTTTTTCATCACACTTGTGAGGAAATCTTGAATAAAAATAACCTTACTAATCCACCCAGCATGACAAGAAAATATTAAAACAGACAGTGACGTTAGTGACATATGTCATAGACAATGCGAATGTCAAGTCACGTTCGGAAACCATAGCGGTAAGGGCTATTTTAGTTGATTTTATATTTGCAAAATACTGAAATACAATATTTAAACATTTAATTAATGTTACCGAAATATGTGTTTACATGTATTTGCAATAACAGTTATCTTTAAATAAATATTTCAGTGATAAAAGTTAAAAAAGTAAGTTGGCGTTTCCTTTGAACATGACAAATAAGAGTAAAACAGAACCAGCGTTTCAAATTTAAAAAGAAAACCATTAGCCTATGGCGTAATAGGCCATTTACGGCCCGCAGAACCTACGTGTAATGACACCATTTTCGAGCAAGTGTGATACAAAAACTCTTTTATTCCAAAGGATCTTATTTCAGCGAGTGAATGATCTACGAGGTGCGAGGCAAATTGTGGCTTCACGATAAAATTAGGGTACCTTTACTTATCTACCTTTAGGTTTTATATAAATTGTAAAAGGTACGCTCACAACAGGGTATCTTGAGTTATGTATTAACATTAGGGTACTCTACGTATATTGAATTGTAACTGGGAAAATAAATGAGGTCCGCGGTTTTTCCATTTTATATATTTTCTATATTATATATTTTATACCTTAAAGACCGAAGAACGGATAACCGATGGAGCAGTAAAGTTTTCATAAATCATTTATTTGCTTGAATAGGGTGAGGTTACAGGCGTTACATGTTATAATTAGTGTCTCATTATTCAGCTGTCCACAAACAGTATGCACAATAGCACATTTCAGTTTTGTAATTAATATTCCTCGTCCTGGAGTGGTTGCCATGCATAAGTAATAGCAGCGTGGGACGGCCGGAGGCTTGGTGGACAGATGACCTCATGAAGGTATCCTATGTTCCAATCTAGGCTTGGTCTACTTGCATGCCAAATTTCAGCTCAATCCGTCCATTTGTTACCCCGTTATTTAGTAACTAACATCCAAACATCTTCACAAGCTTCATTAGTGTGATATTATGATGAACAGACATGCAAAAATATCTGACCAACACTCCTGTTCCTGTATGTGTTAAATTACCCTGTGTCAGACATTTTCCGCGTACCTATACCGGTCTATCAGTGTTTACAACAGTATATATAGGTACAGTAATGTTTCTTCCTACAAGAGTTACATTGCGCACTTGAATGTGTGCACGCTGTGTACGAACGCACTACACTATTATGGATCCGACTCACACGGACGTGCTATTGCGCGCCTGACGTGTCGCGCGCTCCTAACGGCCGAAGTTGGACTACTTGTTCGTCTTTATACTTTGGTCCCACGGTGGACCCCACGTCACTGGTAGGAACCCAAAGTAGGTAAGCTTAAAATAACTGGCCAAGAGCATGTCGAACCATGCTCAGTGTAGGGTTCCATAGCCGTAACTATAAGGTAAAAAAAAACGATGTAAAAAAAGTACAACAACAAAAGAGCGTATCTTCATAGCAATTACGTCCTTTTGTTGAGAAGCGCAGTTTATCGGCAATAACTCAAAAACGGTACATTGGATCTTGTTGAAAATAATTTTCGTTGAAAGTATTAATTAAGCGTTACCTTCGTGATTTTTTTCATATTTTTCGGGCGCACGGTTTAGAAAATAGAGGGGGGGAACACAATTTACACAACTTTCGGAGCGATTATTTCCAAATACATTCACTTAATCAAAAACATTACTTAGGAACCTTATAGTGTTTTTTAAAGAGCTGTCGAACTATGTACCACATGTTGATATTTGCTGAAAAAAAAATTTTTACTGTCTTTAACATGTATGGAGTGCCCCCCCTAAAAATATTTATTTTAATTATTTATATACCAAACTAAGTAGCGGCTCATAAAAGACACCTATATTCCAAATTTCATCAATATCCATCATGTATTTTTTGAGTAAAATGCCTGTGACATACGGACAGACAGACAGACAGACAGACGGACGGACATGACGAAACTATAAGGGTTCCGTTTTTGCCATTTTGGCTACGGAACCCTAAAAACCACACATACACATGCGTTAAACGCACCATCCATCTTCCATCAAGTTCGACCCGACTGGGTTCATACAACAAATTTAATTTGTTAATGGTAACCATCGAATTAACAAGAAAGTTTGCTCGGCGCTCGCGGTTAGGCTGGTTAGCCCGCCTGTCGAAAGTTCACACGAAGTGAGTAGACACATTCGAAACTAAATCGTGTTTACCAGCTCCCCTTTACCGCTTAGAAACTTCACTTAATTATGAGGCTATATTGCTGCCATGCTAACAACTTTTGCCAGAAAAAAATATGCTAATAATAGTACATTACACAGCTAGGGTGGTAAAACAAAGAAGGGCCAAGATCGCAGATGTTTGCGTAAGCACGTAAATATGCGATCGAGGGCTTTCTTTATTACCTCCCGTGTTGTGTACATCATTCTATGTCTACATTTGGCCAGAAAGCCCGTGACGTTTCGGCACATATTTCGTAACTCTAAAAATGTGATTTTAACTTAACATTGCAGTACCTCGGTGAGCTTTTATGATATTGAAGTGGTTTTTAACTAATATTTCTATTATTGAGGTGTTTCTATAACATATCACAGAAAAAAGTTGTCAAACAGCCAATTGGTTTCTGTAAACATCTAAAATCAAGTAGGTCCCAAAAACACTTGCAGGTAAAGTACATCAATTTGATGATTGTATCTTCGGAAATGCGAAACCTAATGGGTGTCCCACAAGGATCCTGCCTTTCCAATACCCTGTTCAGCATACTGCTGAATGACCTGCCAAAGGCGATAAAAGACGCAGAATTGTTTATGTACGCCGACGACGTAACGGCGGTCGTCAGCACGCCTGTTGGAGGGGAGTTGGAAGGAGCGCTAAACAACGTGGTGAGGCAACTGCACGAGTGGTTCTGCTCAAACGGCCTAGCGCTAAACAAAAATAAAACTAGTTTTTTGACATTCAGGCTCAACGGCCACCCGAGCCCCGCTCTCAGAGTGTGTGCAGGTGATGCCCCTATACAGCATGTGACCTGCACACGTCTCCTCGGGTTCCACCTCGACAGCGCACTGACGTGGGAGTCGCACATAAACGAGGTGTGCGGTAAACTCGGCCGTGCGTGTTTTGCGCTGCAGCGCCTGGCGCGCACGGCTGGGAAAACTGCAGTACGGCAGTGCTACTTTGCGACAGTGCACTCGTTGCTGACTTACGGCACGGAGTTGTGGGCTCGCGCCTCGGACTGGCGACGAGTGTTCTCGATGCAGAAGCGAGCCGTTCGCGCGATGGCCGGAAAACCGGCGGATGCCCCGGCACGGGACCTCTTCAAGGAGTTTGGCATTCTACCCTTACCATGCATATTTATCCAGCATGTGGCAGTGTTCACGCATGAACACATCGACGTATTCAAGCGCCAGGGAATTAACACCAGGTACCCGCTCCGGAGTAACGCACATGGTAAGAGGCTTGTTGCGGAAGCGCACAGACTCACGAAGTCAGAGCGCTCCGTCTACTGCTCGGGACCATCTGTCTACAACCGTCTGCCTGACAACATTAGAAATGCAGCTTCCACCACGCAATTTAAATGTGCACTAAAGAAATGGCTCGCGACAGAACCTTTCTACAGTTATGAAGAGTTTTTTGACTCGCCATTCACGCTGTAGACTTGTTTGTGTTGTGTTAGTTACATACAAAAATATTATTGAAGTTAAAATTATTAATTATTATATTATTGATTGTTATACCATTAGTAATAATCTATGACTTGTAACCGAGGTTATGAATAAACAATTTCATTTCATTTCATTTCATTTCATTTCATTTGATGTAGGTACTTTACCTGGCAGTGTTTTTGATCAAAACCATATTTTTCAACAAATCCTCACAACTCGTCACGGATTAGGCTGTTACCGGCCTCCACGGCTCTCAATAGAAGTAAGACTCCGCTTTTCAGGAAAAATGGGCATACAAGATAGGAAATTCGGTATCGGCTTACGTAAATTACGAAAGCCCGCGTCAAGGGAACCTCTATTTGTCAATGCCCACACCAAATAGGCGGCTGAGGCGATTTCACGGGCTGAAATGTACCATTGGCAGATAGACAAATTCCGATAAATTATTTTGTGAAGATAACAGGAAAATCTAAATACCTAACCGTTTTCAACGATATTTAAAAGTAGGTATAGTGCCTATAGGCGTCAAAAGGACCGTGAGACTCAATCATCGACGAGCTACGGTCGAGAATACTCATGATTAAGAGTGCCAGATACACTTGAAAACGTGAAACGTCAGTAACACCAAGCAGCTCAAAATAAATTGCCGGACGGAGCTCCGCTAACAAAGAACTGAAGCATGTCTAGTCCGCCGGCTACCTATGTGCTGCTCGCAATAGGAAAAAACTAGTTGATGTGTGTGTGTGCGGCTCATACGAGGGTGGTATGATAAGTAGTGAGCATACCCATGAACATTTATTTTTTATTATTTTTTTAATTTTTATTTTTCAACGTAGTCCCCTTTCAAGTTTTTGCACTTTTCCCAACGCGTCTCCAACTTCTTTAAGCCCTCCAAAAAATATGTCTTCGGAAACTCTGCAAAATACTCATCCGTGGCCTCTATGACCTCTTCATTTGACATGAAGCGTTTGCCTCCGAGCCAAGATTTCATGTTTGGGAACAGGAAGAGTTCACACAGAGCCAAATCCGGGGAATAAGGAGCGTGCGGCAGTATTTTGTAACCCAATTGATCCAGTTTGGCCTTGACGATGTGAGATGAATGGGCCGGAGCATTATCCCGGTGAAACAGAACTTTATTGCGGGCTAAACGGGGCCGTTTTTTCTTTAATTCTTCATCAAATCGAGACAATAAATCAGAGTAATATTGCCCCGTGATCGTTTTTCCCTTCGCTAAATAGTCTATGTGGATAATTCCTTGGGAATCCAAAAAAACGGTCGCCATCACCTTCCCGGCCGACGGAACCGTTTTTGCTTTCTTTGGAGCACTTTCGCCGGGACAAGTCCATTGCTTCGATTGTTGTTTTGTTTCGGAAGTATAGTGGTGGATCCACGTTTCGTCCACGGTAACGTAACGCATAAAGAAGTCCTTCGGATTACGTTTTAATAGTGCCAAACAATCTTTGGAAGTAGCCACACGATTCTGCTTGTTTTCTTCAGTTAGCAAACGCGGTACCCATCGGGCCGATAACTTCCTCATGCCCAAATGTTTATGAACGATATTTTGTACACGCTCCAGTGATAAGCCACATACCTCAGCTACCTCCCTCAACTTCAGTCTTCGATCGTTCATCAACATATCACGGACTTTATTGATGGTTTCCTCCGTGGTAACTTCAATTGGACGTCCTGGGCGGGCCTCATCACACACAGATGTTCTTCCATTTCTGAACTCGTTATACCACCGCTTAAATGTGGCAATCGTAGGTGAAACATCGCCATACACGCTATCTAACTCATTTTTTATTTCATCACGCGTTTTACCCTTCAAAAACAGAAAGCGAATCACTGATCGATATTGTTCTTTTTCCATTTTACACAAAAAATGCCACTTATACTGTTTAAAAAGCTATAATACTCAGGAGAGTGCGTGGCAGCGGCAATAGCCTCCTCAGGGTATTGTCGGAGAGGCTTCACTGCCCTGTAACGAAATACTGGGTCGAAGTGGCCATCGGTAGGGCCAAATAGGGTGAGGCCGCGACCAATCGCGGGCCGTCTTTGCCCGTTGTTTTATTGTAATTTTGTCTATTTTTAACCGACTTCCAAAAGAAGGACGGTTCTCAATTCGTCTGTATGTTTTTTTTTTTTTTTATTTTTTTTTTTATTTTTTTTTTGTGTGTTTGTTCACCGATTACTTGAAGACGGCTGGACCGATTTGGAAAATTCTTTTTTTGTTTGAAAGGGTAGACTTCCGAGGTGGTCCCATTGTAACCAAATCAGGATCTGATGATGGAATCTTGGAGAAATCGAGGGAACTCTTCAAATATTATAGGCACACATATAGCGATTTCAGTATTTTTCGTAATTTCTCGTCCATATCTTATTAGCAACGAGTTTCTAGTGTTAACCGACTTCAAAACAAAGGGTAAATTTGTATCTAGGTTTCTTCCCCGATTACTTGAAGATGGGTGAACCTATTTGGAAAATTCTTTTTTTGTTTTAAAGGGTATAACCTCCGAGGTAGTCCCATTGTAACTAAATCAGGATCTGATGATGGGATCTTGGAGAAAGCGAGAGAACTCTTCAAATATCATAGGCACACATATAGCGATTTTGGTATTTTTCTTAGTTTCTCGTCCATTTCTTATTAGCAACAAGTTTTTAGTGTTAACCGACTTCAAAACAAAGAGCAATTTTTATGTAGGTTTGTTGCCCGATTACTTGAAAACGGCTAGACCGATTTGGAAAAAAATTCTTTTAACTAAATAGACTTAAGTCTATTTGGTCAAAACAATATTTTTCCAGCGCCACTAAAAATTAAAAAATAAAGTAAATTTTTAAAACAAAAAATAAAAACCGACTTCCAAAAACCTAAACTAAAAACCAAAAAATAATATGTTAATCACCCCAAAGAAATGGATAATCAACGATTCATATATACATATACAGATATTTATAGTTTTTAACCTGTTATTTTTGAAGTCGGTGCCAGCTAAGGAGCTCAGCATAGCCAGCTTTGCGTGGCAGTGGCAGGCACCGAGTTCAAAAATAACAGGTTAAAAACTATAAATATCTGTATATGTATATATGAATCGTTGATTATCCATTTCTTTGGGGTGATTAACATATTATTTTTTGGTTTTTAGTTTAGGTTTTTGGAAGTCGGTTTTTATTTTTTGTTTTAAAAATTTACTTTATTTCCTATGCTTTTTCTGTGCCTAATCATTTGAAACTGTCAATTTTCCCGCGTGCACGATGGCGGCTGTAGGTAATGACATTTTTAATATTCAGCCATACCGCATTGATTCAAGGCTCATTACTTATCATACCACCCTCGTAAGTACACGCAGCCTGCTTACTAGAAATAGCTTCGGTTCTCTGTTGGCGAGAGACTCCGTCCGGCTATTTATTACGTTTTTATTTCAATTCCTATTATCATGCTTTAAAAGCATTTAAAAGGCTTCGAAGAATTGATTGGAAGCAAAAGCTGCAAACAAACTGCACGTAAACTTCGAAGCCAACTTAGTTAAATAAAAATAATGGGTGGTATCCGTAAAAACTGTAAAAACAAAAAATAAAAAAAATGGTGCGGCTCGAGATCGGCACAGTTGGTTTGATACGCTGGCATTTCTAGATTATGTATAATATAGGTACTTAGGTACCTAATTTTTGGTCAATTTATCCAACTAGTCACTTGGGAAGAATATACCTGTAGCTATAAATAGTTTCGTCATGTCCGTCCGTCCGTCTGGTCTGTCCGTATGTCACAGGCATTTTACTCAAAAACTACACGATGGATATTGATGAAATTTGGAATATAAGTGTTTTGTATAAGCCGCTACTTAGTTAGGTAGTTAAATAACTTAAATAAATATTTTTCGGAGGGGCACTCCAATCACTCCATAGTCCATCCATCCTTACATGTTACAGAAGCTAAACATTTTTTTTTTCAGGAAATATCAACATGTGGTTACTGGTTACATAGTTCGACAGCTCTTTCAAAAACATTTTAAGGTTCTTAAGTAATGTTTTTGATTAAGTGAATACCTTTGGAAATACACACTTCGAAAGTTGTGCGTCCCCGTCCCCCCCTCTATCTTCTAAACCGTGTGTCCGAAAAATATAAAAAAAAATACAAAGATAACGCTTAATTAATACTTTCAACGAAAATTATTTTCAACAAGATCTGATTAACCGTTTTTGAGTTATTGCCGAAAAACTGCGCTTCTCAACAAAAGGACGTAATTGCTATGAAGATACGCTCTTTTGTTGTTGTACTTTTTTAAATCGTATTTTTTACCTTCTAGTTACGGCTATGGAACCCTACACTGAGCATAGTCCGACATGCTCTTGGCCAGCTATTAATATTTAGATTTTGATGAGATAAAAATAATAATAATAACGCAGGGCAGCTTGTGGCGAGCTGTTGGGGAGTAGCGACCCCACGTACCCGAGTGCTCCGGGGGGTCCTTAGGGAGGGTCATGGGATTTAGTGAAAGGACCTCCGCCTCTGGCTTGCCTTAACCGGCCGTCCAGAGTGGAGTCGCGAGAGCTATATGCTCCAGGCGTGGAAGTGTTAAAGGGCATAACGCCGCGAGTACCCTCGGAGAAAGCGCAGCACACCTCTCGACACCCTGCAGCCCTCGGCAGCGGTGTTGCCCCTGGGCCATTGCTCATAATGTCGCTATTTAACAGGGGCCCATCAGCGGAGGGCAAGTCACGGTCTGTCAGTGCCGCGAAAGCCATGAGACACTTTTCCTGACAGGCGCCGTCATGTCTCAATCCATAGCCCAGTAGCTAGTCCATAATTCCACCACCATAACCCAGTAAAGTTAGATTCCATCAATCAACAATAGTCCTTGCATCTGGCGGGGGCTGTCTCTGCGTGCGTCTCGTGACACGGGCAGGGACAGCATCCGCTGGGTGTACACGTTGCCTTTCATTAAATTGTCGAAAGGGCCTCTACGCGTTGGCTTCGGCTCCGCGCACGCCTCCCAAAGGGCCGGGACACTATTGTCTCGTGTACGGGAAAGACATACATAATAATAATAAGCAGGGCAGCTTGTGGCGAGCTGTTGGGGAGTAGCGACCCCACGTACCCGAGTGCTCCGGGGGGTCCTTAGGGAGGGTCATGGGATTTAGTGAAAGGACCTCCGCCTCTGGCTTGCCTTAACTGGCCGTCCAGAGTGGAGTCGCGAGAGCGATATGCTCCAGGCGTGGAAGTGATAAAAGGCATAACGCCGCGAGTACCCTCGGAGAAAGCGCAGCACACCTCTCGACACCCTGCAGCCCTCGGCAGCGGTGTTGCCCCTGGGCCATTGCTCATAATGTCGCTATTTAACAGGGGCCCATCAGCGGAGGGCAAGTCACGGTCTGTCAGTGCCGCGAAAGCCATGAGACACTTTTCCTGACAGGCGCCGTCATGTCTCAATCCATAACCCAGTATCTAGTCCATAATTCCACCACCATAACCCAGTAAATTTAGATTCCATCAATCAACAATAGTCCTTGCATCTGGCGGGGGCTGTCTCTGCGTGCGTCCTGTGACACGGGCAGGGACAGCATCCGCTGGGTGTACACGTTGCCTTTCATTAAATTGTCGAAAGGGCCTCTACGCGTTGGCTTCGGCTCCGCGCACGCCTCCCAAAGGGCCGGGACACTATTGTCTCGTGTACGGGAAAGACATAATAATAATAATAGTCCATGCCAGAGAAGCTTATAAAGATACATTAATTTGCACGCCCTCTATAAAATTCTACAGGAACTGTATACTATTCAAGGCAGCAGAATATTACTAATGTAAGTCATCTTCCAGATTTATTAAGTAAAAATTTATAGTAACAATCTAAAAGATTACTTTGTAGCTAATAAAATCCGTAAACTGTAATAAATGAAATTATTCATATCATGGATAATCAATCTAAACAGTTTATAAATAGGTCTCAAACAAACTTGAGTCAGACTTCCCCAAGTAACAGCCTGGCAACATTACAATTCTCAGATTCGTCAACGCGAAGTCTAGCGTAATTTTAGAATTCTTGTAATTTCCTTGTAGCAAATATCTAATTAACAGCTATTTCAAAATGAAGAGAGTAATTTTTGTTTGCTTGTTGACCCTCTCCGTTTGCTTGAGCCAGCCCGCAGATAACGGTGAGTAAATCTAAAAAATCTGGTTAATGGCATCGGTCAATTGCGTTTGATCGGATTCTAACAAACAGATTATGACGATACATTTCGTCTGTATTTCTATGGATATATTTTAAGCTGCTGTGTATTTTGAAATTAATAGGTCTTTTTCGGTTCTAATCGTTACTAAACTCAGATTTTGTTAATACGTGGGTATTTTGATTGAGCCATTTTATTTTAAACTTTACGGCGTCATGATTGCATCTTAATAAGCAAAACAGGTTGTGATAGAATTAGTAAAAGAACCTGTGTGTGACGTAGGTTTTTTATTATACTATTCCTATTCTTTTTTTTTCTTTTAAATGTGTTATTAAGGATGTTTGTCCCATGGACTGCTTTATCTGTTGCTCCATGACCTTTATAATCCATTTTAATTAATCTGATAGTATTATAACTGATGAATAACAGGGTCATTGCTTACTGAATTCATTAAGACATTTATTGTCACGATCCTGACTATCAGACTAATTTCATATTTATTTAAACTTGATTACACAATAATAAAAAAGTTAAATAGGCAGACTTAATACCTTAAGGCACAAAACATGTTGACATATTAAGATATTGGTGTGTTTGGCTCTGAAAGTGCTCTGGTGTCTCGTACAGTCACTAATATGATGAAAGGGCATATAATAATTAATCATTATAATTCGCTTGGCCCTGTCCCATTCATTTACACACATAATTCATACAGAATCAAAATTCTAAAATAAATATCAAATTATTTAATTGTCAATGTAAAGTTACTATAACAAATATTCAAAACCTGTTAACACGGGACAACCTAGGGGGGTTATATGAGGAGTGTTCTTTCAAAAGGACTTATTTTTCAATGATTTTTTATTAATGAATAAGTCCTATTGAAAACACACTTCTTCCTTTCGGAGCAGCCGTTTTTAAGGAGGATGCAGGAAAACAAAAACAACCTTGGAAAGCCTTTTTTCCAATTGGTTAAAACAATTTGCTTCACAATTTTGTTCAAAGTATAATACTTTAGTTGTGTCAGATACGAGGACCCTGTTTCATCATAGGTTATTGCCGGTGACTATACTTAAACCAACTTAATGACAATTCTCACTAAACATTCTCTAGAACAATCACAAACAACTCTGTAATAAGTTCATTCATATGAAGACTTGTTTTTCAAAAAACTGGGATTCCCCATGATGTAAGTACGTTACATTATGCATTCAATAATGGGGAATTTCCAACAGCGCAGCACTAAGATACAAGTTTAAAAAAATTAAATAATACAACCAGTTGCACTTTAAGCTACTCTGCCCGGGCGGCATAAGGGCTACATTTGGTGGTCCCTGACGGCATAACATGAGGTCTGCTATGTCACCCCTCAGTGCTCTGCACTCGGGACAGACCGAACAAAACTTTTAATTATTGTTTCTCTAAATTTATCCTAAATACAGATGCCTTTGTTATTGCATCACAATTAAAAATCTGTTGAAATATTGTTTTTGTCATGACTTAATTGAGATACAGGATATTTGACATGTGGGATAAACGGAGAGAATAACAGTGAGTACTCAAGCTTTCATCATTTAGACTTGTAGACATGCAATCATGAGCATAGGTCTCTCCCAAAAACATCCACAACAAGTGGAGCATGCTTTTTGTCTGCAATGACTTTCGAGCTTTATCGTACTTCAATTACGCATGGCCGGACTGTCAATTACGTTGCACACCTTTAACCTCCTGCGGCCTATACGACTAATTCATAATGAATTTTAAACTATAGTATGAAAGGTTCTAATTTGAAAAACTAAGTGCGCCGAGCAACAGGAGGATAACAATTTATTCCTGTTGCACTCGTCAAACCTGCACTGCACATGCCATATAGAGGAAAACACCATTGTGGGGATATTGTTTCCGTAGACTTACATAACATACCAGGCAAGCAGTGGCGGCGTAAGTCAGTCGGGTACCCGAGGCGGGAAGGTCAACCTTTTTGATTTTTCGCCCGGGGGAAGGGGGGGTTTGCATTCAGCAGGCACGGGTTGACATATGAAATACGGTCCGCTATGTCACCCCCCCCCCCTGCTTGGCACCCAGGGCGGTCCGCCCCTCTGACAGTACGATAGAATGTTGGAATATGTTTTTACAAATGCATAAGTTAGGTTTCTGGATTTATTTATGATTCCATCATCAGATCCTGAGTGATGAGTTAATGACAAACCAAAAACGACTTTACCAAATCAGTTCAGTCGTCTTTGAGCAATGGTCACAAAACAAATAATATATCTAATAAATTTGCTTACTAATACTATATGTGTCCTTCCTTTAGTTACACGAAATAAATGATTTTTATTTTTAATAAGCTTGGGTTAGTGATTTTTAACACATCCAAATTTCAAATCGATAGCAGCAGCAGTAGTTGCTGAAATATCTGGCTGTGACAGACCTTATCGAATTTAAGAACAAACTCTCATGGATTTATTGACTATTGTTGGGGTTTTGTGTCGAAGATACTGTGTCACATGTGCATAATGTGAGTTAACATCGTATTGGTATAGGTTTGAGATGTAAATTGATCCCGCTACATATCGAAGAGTACACTAACACAGTCGACTCATACATACTACAATGATCTTTGACCTACTCTACATCTACAGCTATGCTCGGTAATTTGCAAGATCCATAATTGGCTTAGGTACGTAAATAGCTCATTTTTAAGGTTCCGTACCTCAAAAGGAAAAAAACGGAACCCTTATAGGACCACTTTGACCCTTTATCTCGGGAACACGTGGAGTAGGGCGTGCGGACCGGGAAATTTTTAGTATGAGAGAACCGGGAATTCCCGGTACTGCCATACTAAAATTTCCCGGTTCTGCACGCCCTAACGTGGAGGTATCCAGTTGAAAATAAAACCATATACTCAAGTCTACGGTCGACTACGTAATACAGAACTTGATAGTGTTACCGAGGTACGGAACCATCAATAAAATTACTAGGAAAATAATTGAGTTAGCGACCGATCGTGTGTTTGTTGTGGGAACCACCCACAGGCGTTGCAAGTACATATACATATGATATTATAGACGATATCATTGTTATTTTCCGTGTCGGTAAGCGAAACAGCAGCGACAGCAGTAGGTATAATAGCAGTAGGGATGTAACGATACACAGTTTTGCCGATACGATACCGATACCGATATATAGTAGTTAATATCGGCGATACCGATACCGATACCGATATCTTAGCTAAATAATGTGTAATGAAGTATGAACTTCAGATATTTGTATGTCCTTATTATAACTAATGGCAATGACTGCTGGCTATATTTACTAGAGAGTCAACCTTGAAAGTGTAAAGTAAAAATAAATAAATTGTCAACTCAAAATTTAATTTTTTTTTATTAAGAACCAAAGATTTAATTAACATAGTAATTATCATTGCACAAGGTAATAGACCAATACATAAATTAAGTCAGAAATTAAAATTACTTTTTGCAGATTTTTTTTTCATACAGCAAATTCTTCAAATATCGGTAGTATAATATCGGCGATACCGATTTATCGGCCGATATATCGGTATCGGTATAGTTACATCCCTAAATAGCAGTAATTTTTCTTCCTACAAAAGGTACACTGCGCGGCTTGTATGACAGCGCACCGTAAACGAACGCACAAGCAAAGTTTTAAGAGGAAACAGTAAGGTCGAGAGAATTGAAAATTAGGTATTTGTAAAATGCGTCGCTATCCCGCACTGCCCGCCTCTCACCCGCAGAGCGCGATAGAGACAACTGCAGCTTGGACCGAAAATACCTTTTAAAATTTCATGAAAACAACGTTTCGTAGTCCCCTGATTTCATCCCCAAAACTTAACCTATTTAACTAATTTTTTCATTAAACATTAAAGAAAGGCTTTGGCCGTGTTCCTATGTTTTCCTTTTTTTTAATAATCTAGTCAAATTTGTTTTCTGGATGTGTGAACACAGCGGAAAATCTGGCATTTTTTTAGGTTTTTGAAGGCTAATATCTCTTTTGAGAATCAATTTATCGTAAAAAGGAAAACATAGGAACATATCAATAGTAGCCATAGATTTTTGGACAAAAAATGATTGCTCTACTGGCACTATCCAGGGAGGAAACAGGGGACTACGTTTGTATGGAAAAACTGCCCTCCTGTTTCCTCTTAAGAATGCTGCAGTACGGTTCGCACCGTATGCACCTCGACCTTGAATAGGTATCGCGCTCCTAAACAGCCGAAGAAAAACTATACTTTGGTACGGACTTTGCGTCCTAAGCTTACAGTGACCAAAAGGTGTATTTGATAACATGGAGAAGTCTGCTGACATAGGTCTCCCTCAAAGACTTCCACAACGAATGGTCGTCTTTTTTGCTTCCATTGACTACCAGCTTTAACCAGTATCTGTGACATATTTTTTTCTAGCCATTTACTTGACACTACTTTTTAACACCAGCCAGATAGATAACAGCACCTCTAACACAACTGTGACACGCGAGTCTGTCGCGCGATAAATGCTACCTGTCTCTTTCCACTCAATATACTGTGACACTAACAGATGATGCTCTGTCGCGCGAGAAACGAAGTCGCGGCCAGTTATGCTAGACCTACTGATATAAGGGCCCTCTGAAAATCGGGACAGCTGGCAACTTTAGGCCCTGCCAGAAGTGGCTCACTCCTAGTTCCAAATTTTACCCCTTCGGAGTGGTTTAGCCAGCGACCAGAAAAGCACGCGTTATGCGGTAGAGAGAGAGACGGTCGGATGCGGTGCGTTCCGTCCGGTGATCGGACCCGAACGTCAGTTTTTTTAGAAAGAGAAACTTCTGTACTTAGTACTATTACTTATTCGAGAGAGTGGTCCATTACATTACATTACAATACAATACAATATTCTTTATTGTGCACAAAAACAAAAGATTACAAAAGCTTAAATCTAAAACAGCATAAATGGTAAACAACAGGCGGTCTTATCGCTAATAAGCGATCTCTTCCAGACAAACTTAGGGTAGTATTATGATATAGTTAAAAGTCGACTTTAGGCAGATACCTGACGCACCTTTAATAGCCATAATAGGATTATCTTCCTACATAAAATCTATAAATAGTGAGATTAACAAAGACGCCTCGCCTAGTCTAGGGCTGACATTGAGTGAAAACTAATGTATCTAATGGAGTCCGTGGATTATTTTACACGCCTTTCATAGTTACGATGTGGAGTGATGACGATCGATAACGAATAGTACATTTAGGGCGGTAAAACAAAGAATGTCTAGACCGCTTTTTTTAAGCCTGACTAACTTGCAAACCTTATTGGCTGCAGCAGAAATCGGACCAGGTGGGGGCCGTGGCGTTCCCTGGGGTCTAACCAGTACACTCTTTATCGCGCGACAATTGCTACCTATCTCTTTCCACTCAATATCGTCTGACAGTGACAGGTGATGCTCTGTCGCGCGAGAAACGAAGTCGCAGCCAGTTATACTAGTCGTACAGGTCGCTGGCCTGACCACCTTGAGTGGATCGGACTAGGTGGGCGCTTGGAATCGAACCAGGTCGCTAGTCCCGGTCCACCTTGAGAGGGTCGGACTAGGTGGGGACCAAAGCGCCTGGGATCGATCCCATTGGACCAGGACAAAAAAAAGGGCCACCATGAAGTGAAACGGTGTACGCCAGCTTGACGTCCGGTAGCGTACACCGTGAACAGGCCTTATATTTCAGAAAGAAAAAAATAGTACCCTTGTACTATTTTTTTCACCTAGGTATTTCGTCGGTACTATTTATGTACTATTTATTGGCTGCATCAGATTCTGAATATCTTTACGGTGTACGCTATCTTGACGGACACCACACTCGCACTAATTACGAGAAAGAAAAGTTTCGTAGTTAGTCTTATCTTAAAGTTGCAATTTCATTGACCACGATAATTAGTACGAGTGTGAACTAGACCATCGTTATATAAATAATACCAGAAAAATCAGGTATAGGCAAAACAAAATGCATAATGAAAGCTTACAAATGTATAAATAACACAAGTTAATATCGATACACATTAGCCTCAAATATCAGTACATCACATACTGTGTATGGAATGCATAACTTCCTCGTGGACAAAGCACGTTTTCTGCAAGGTAACCTTGATCAAGTTTTTGTCTGCGCGTGAAACTTAATGTTCGATATGGCTGGCGGGCTGGAATTAGTATGCCGGTAGAATATATAAAGTACGAGTATCATTGTTTTGTCTAACTATAGAATACTGTATTCTGCACAGAATTTCACAGAAATGTATCGAAGTAGAAGGAAAAGTGTACCTATCAGTAGCGTCAGCGTGGCAGATTTGAAAATCTGATAATATTGGTATAATATAATTCATTGTTCAAATAATGTGCGTTCCCATTGAGGGTCCATGTTGGAATTTCGAACTTTTGAATGTGTCAGTCTTTAGTAAAAGTTCTCAAACGATTGTAAATTCAACCAATAATTTGTAAAAGCTGGCACTCAAAAGTTACAATCGATTAAAAGTGGACCCTCAAACGAAACGCTATGTGCGTTCAAATTCAAGGTTCACGTGGGAATTTCGAGCTTTTGAATGTGTCAGTCTTTAGTAAAAGTTCTCAAACGATTGTAAATTCAACCATTAATTTGTAAAAGTCGGCACTCAAAAGTTACAATCGATTAAAGGTGGACCCTCAATCGAAACGCTATGTGCGTTCAAATTCAAGGTTCACGTTGGAATTTCGAGCTTTTGAATGTGACAGTCTTTAGTAAAAGTTCTCAAACGATTGTAAATTCAACCACTAATTTGTAAAAGTCGGCACTCAAAAGTTACAATCGATTAAAGGTGGACCCTCAATCGAAACGCTATGTGGGTTCAAATTCAAGGTTCACGTTGGAATTTCGAGCTTTTGAATGTGTCAGTCTTTAGTAAAAGTTCTCAAACGATTGTAAATTCAACCAGGGGCGTATTTACCCTAGGGCCATCCGGGCCATGGCCCGGGGCGCCAACCGGCCAGGGGCGCCGTAGCCGCCCCGGGCCGATTGCCTTTTGTTCCGGTTTTGGCGCCATTCAACTGACTTTTACTTCTCACCTTTTTTTATTTTATCGAAAATACGGTCGTAAGCTAATTTTCGTCAATAACTACGGAGCGCGTCTGTTATTAAAAATATACGGCGTGGTAAGTACAATAAGTACATGCTCTGAATAAGGGCGCGGGCGGGGCGCAGAGGGAAGAGGGGGCGTTTTTCAATATTGAAACCTATTTTGCAAAACATTGAATAATCCAGTAACCTTGTCACCTGAAAGTACGGGGTACTTTGCGCCAATCCAGTAGTTCTGATTTTTTGCAGACTTGTTTATGATGTTGAATGAATAATCTAAGTTTGTGACCTCGAGCGCCAATGCAACTTTGTCAAAAATCGAAAAAAACCGCGAAAATTTCGGTTTTCAGATTTTGGAGATTATGACCCTAAAGGACTAGTTTTTGATAGTACCTTCTCAGGACGTTTTAAAAGTACACAAAATTTTCTACAATATGACATAATAAAATTATCTCTGTAGACACAATAGTTTTCAAAATTCATAATTTTTTGAACTGCGCTATTTTGGTGAGGACATTGATTTGCTGATCATCCTCACTGCGATCGGCGCCGCCCTTCCAAGAGGGCTAAAATAACTTAATTTATTGATTTTGAATAACTCAATTTACTAACTAATAAACCTATTAACTTTTGTTGTCCTTGCCTTTTTTATTAGCTTATCATTAAACATCATCATTCTCACTTCTCATTTGAAAATCTCATTTTTAACATCCCATAACATAACGTACAAGGCTTCGATAGTATAACAGGGGTTACGAAGAATCAGGGTCTAAATTCATTCAGAACGACAGAATATTGCAAAAAATGGCGAATTTCGGAAAAATTGTAAACTTTGAAAGGCTTCATCTCGGAAACTATTGGGTCCGCAGAGACAATTCTAGTCTCATGGGTATTGTAGCAAATTTAGTCTACTTTAAAAGCGTCCTGAGAAGGTACTACCAAAAACTAAACCTTCCCAAATTTTTACGGTTTTTTTGATTTTTGACAAAGTTAAGTTCCGCTCTCGAGGCAAAGTATAAAGACGAACAAGTAGTCCAATTTCGGCCGTTTAGGAGCGCGCGACACGTATTCACACAGACGCGCGATAGCTCGCCTGCGTGCGTGCGATAAGAATTTATTAAAAATATTGTATTTTTTATTTCAATATTTTTTTTCCTTGACTTCTGGGGCGCCGAAACGTACATTGGCCCGGGGCGCCAAATTTCAAAATACGCCCCTGAATTCAACCACTAATTTGTAAAAGTCGGCACTCAAAAGTTACAATCGATTAAAGGTGGACCCTCAATCGAAACGCTATGTGCGTTCAAATTCAAGGTTCACGTTGGAATTTCGAGCTTTTGAATGTGACAGTCTTTAGTAAAAGTTCTCAAACGATTGTAAATTCAACCACTAATTTGTAAAAGTCGGCACTCAAAAGTTACAATCGATTAAAGGTGTATGCGGCGTTTCTTCTCACCAAAGATTCATTTTTGATGGGCTGGTAGACTGTAAAAGAGCCCTCAGGCCTGAGCCTACTTGCAAAAATAATTGGGTTCTGTTGGTTTTTCTTTAACCAAGTTAAAAAAACGAAGTTCTCGATTTTTCGGGATTTTGTTTTCAAGAATGTTTTCCTATTACTGGAAGACGTGAACTGATTTGTAAAATTCTTTGTTTCAAAAGGTTCCCTAGTGATCCTGTTGTCACCAGGTCAGTATCTGATGATGAAATCTTGGAGAAATCAAGATCAATTGATTTTTTAGAATCTGCAATAGACAGACATTTCATTTATTCAGTACAATACTCGTAATTATTGTGTTGAACATAAGCACATAATCAATTAAAATAATAATAATTAACATCCAGGTGAATAAAACAACATTATTACTAAGCAACATCAAATTAAACAATCATTATTATAATACTCATAAATACACATTCCAATAAACCTAGACACCGCCTACTAGGCACTTTATGTCATATAAGAAAAGAGAACTTCACTTTATTTGAATCCCCTTCAGCGCTGACAATAAATGGTCCTCACAAACGATTTCCTTTTCGACATTATATTTGAATTGAGTCAGTTTAGTTAGCGTAGGTACTAGAGATGTAACTGGCTGGTCGGTAAAGCCGAATATCTAGTCCACTGTTTGGGGTCGACTAATCGGCCAAGTTCATAGTCTGGCCATACTATGGCCAGACTAACTAGATAGTTTTTACACAGATAAAAGAGTACTAAAATAAAACTTAAGCAAATAAGTCATTCTCATATTGTTTGACACATGTGTCACAATCCCAGGAAGTTAAATATTCTAATACTTGTACTTAAATTAGCCTCGTTGTCGAGCTTTCGGTTCGTATATTATAAAAAAATAGTAGCTTACTGCACATGGCTGTGACAAGTCACAAATCTAAATGAAAATGGCCCAAATGACTTTCGGCACGCAGATCAAAACCTCAATATGCAACGACTTGGTTGACGTCTCGTTTTGTTTTTCTCAAATTGATGCCTTTGCGTAACTCCTTTACTTGTGACGTTCCACGGGAAAAGGTACCTTATGGTTGGTATTGAGTTAAGCACAGATCCTAAATCTGTGTTAAATAAGCTATCTAATACAAAAAGAATCACGACCCTAAGTCCCATACTTTTTTTTTAAAAAAACATCAAACCTGCACATGCTAAAATTGCACTTTTGAGAAATCGTCAAAAGAAGTTTGAAACTAATTTTAAGTATGTTCCCGTTGGAAGTTATGGAGATGATGATTGATTATGTATCTCAAGGTATTTTTCTTTGGAAATCAGTAATGGTTTTTTTAATGTGACTTCCAGGTCGTGAAAAATCAGCCTTTGATTAGAGCAAGTCGCTTCTGAGAACGAAATTAAAAAAAAAAAAAATTCGGCCTGTTCTTTAACATATTGTAATCTGAACCATTGTATATAGTCAGAGATATTAGACTGCACATTTTGGGATAGAAATAAAATCACATTGTTAACGAAATATTTTTATTTTAATTAAAATGTCATTTTTATTATATGTTTCATCATTCCTATAATATTCACAATTTTCGTATAATGAGTTCTAAATTATATTTAATCAGTCTACACAAGTATCTCAAAAGTGTCATTATTATTCTACAAGTCGTATTTTTTTATTTATAAACGATTGAAGTTACGTAAAAATCACAAATTATTCCCATACATTTGAGAAAAGGTACCTTATGGCGGGCCATAAGCAAAAAATATTGATAATTACAGTATGGCACGATATTTACATTATTTATTGACAAATCTTGTATTAAGACAGAAAACTGAAGAAAAAAGGTTATTAGAAATTTACTTCAAACCTTGACCAATTAAGAGTAATTCTCAAATGTGACGTATTACGTGAAAAGGTACCTTATGAGGGTTTCTAGTAACGGAGATATTCAATGTTGTGTAAAAATTGTGTTTTTTTTATTATGTATTTCCATTTAGTAAATTATATGTTACGACACGTCTTTGCCTATCTTTATTTTTGTTATAGGCGAATTAAAGGCTGAATAATATGCTTCTACAGTTTAGTACAAAAGGTACTTCATGGCGGTGTAATTTAAAAATGTTAGAAATACTTGTCGTAACTTGCTCAGTTTTTGTCCTTCATACCGCCGTGCCGTGGTATTATTTTGGCTACACCGCCAGTACCGCCACGCATCTGTCCTACTCTCACCAACACTTTACGTATCGTTCTCTCTCGGTCTTTCTGGCCGCTCGGAGTCTCAGCCGGCCGGCATGAGCAGTATTTGCTTACCTTTTCGTTCGAATAGTTGTGAGAAGTGTTCGTCGTGGATTTTAGCGTGTTTTAAATTAAAAAGATTATTTTCCTTAAGTGGTCAAAAATTATAGAAACCGCCAAAAAATGTCTTTTTTCGTAAAATAAAAAAATGAATAAAAACCTTTTTCTAAAATGGTCAAAAATGATAGGCATTCGCCAAAAAGTGTTCTTTTTATTTTTGTAATTTTTTTCAGAAAAAAACAAGGTTTTTCTATAATGGTCAAAAAGTTTCACGATTCGCCAAAAACACGTTTTTATGTTTAAAAACAAATGTTTTTAAGACTTTTTCTAAAAAGGTTGAAAGGGAAACATGACAAAGTGGTAAAAAATTATAGAAACCGCAAAAAAAGTCTATTTTTGTAAGTTTTTTTGAAAAAAAAAAAATTAAAAAACTTTTTCTAAAATGGTCAAAAATGATGGGCAATCGCCAGTGTTTTTTTTTTTTTTTGTCAATTTTTTTAAAAAAAACAAGGTCTTTCTAAAAATGGTCAAAAAGTTATACGATTCGTCAAAAACACTTTTTTATCTGTTTTAAAAAAATGTTTCATAATTAAAAATTAAAAAAAAACGACATAAATGTATTTTTTTTTTTTTTTTTTTTTCAATTCCGAATCTGTGGCACCCAGTGCCAGTTTCCTTCCAAATTTTCAGCTTTCTAGGATCATTTCGAAAATTTTTGCTTACCATTATGCAGGCCGCATGCTTGTTTGCCACCGTCGTGGTATAAAAACGAAATAAGCAAAAGTTGCTAGTAAATTTTATTAATTAATTTTATCAACAGCTTTATCATTTTTGTATGTGATCCGCCATAAGGTACCTTTTCTACTAAACTTTGAACCCAATTTTTATATAGAAAAAATTAACGTACAGCAGTGAAACCAAGCTACAAATACACGTCTATTCCTATATTTTTCAATTTTGCATAAAAGAAAAAAATGATGATTTTGAAGGATTTCACAAAACCGTTCAAATCTCCGTTACTAGAAACCCTCATAAGGTACCTTTTCACGTAGGACGTCACACTTGTGTGAGTTAAAACTGAATATAGTGTGTATCGTAAACCGTGTGTATAGTAAATTTTATTTTGTTTTTATTATTTGTTGTTATAACGGGAGTAGAAACACACAGTCTGAAAATTTCATGTCTACCTAACTATTACCTACAGTTCAAAAGATGAATCCCTGGGAGAGCCGGACAGCGGAGGCTTAGTAATAGGGTTCCGTTGGCACCCTTTTTGTACGGAACCCTCAAAAATAACCCAAGAGCTGTTTATCAATAACTGGTTTTTCTTGTATCGCATTAGAAAAAGTTTACATATATTGAACCAAATCGGACCGATAACGATTAACGCACTTGTATCTCGTAATCGTAAGTAATTATAATAATTAATGTCGCTTTACTAAACTTGCGTGGAAACTGCATTTTTGTCACGAAAGTTGGTTTATATGATAATGTGTGAGTGCGTCCACAAAAATGTTAACTTATTCTATATTAAAACATCAAAATTAATGATACATGGGGATAACATTGATTGTACACGTGTAAAAATCATCATATTGTGTGTCTGTAAGCTTGAATGTTTTACTGAATAAATAAATGAATGAATACACTCAACTAACTGAAAGGAAATGTTTATAGTACATTACACAACTGGCGTGGTAAAACGAAGAAAGGCCAAGATCGCAAATGTTTGCGGCCCCAGCTGCAAGCGAGGGAAGTAAATATGCGATCGAAGACTTTCTTTATTACCTCCCGCGTTGTGTACATCGTCGCTGGAAAGCAATAATGCTGTAACCCTCAAAAAGTAAACTTTTCACTAGAGCCAAAAAACGTTTGCATTTTTTTAGAAAAATTCATAACTCTCAAACAAAAAGAGATTATTAAACCCCCTTTGGTAGACTCGTTGTAAAAAAATCGAAGTTTATAATTTTGGTGGTAAAATTACTATAAACTTGTTTTTAATATGACTTTTGTCGTTTACAGCATTTCGATATTTCTAATCATGGCACGCAATAATGCTGTAACCTACAAAATTTTTGTATGGAAACAATATTTTTACCAAATCTCACAGTCGTTTTAAAATGCTGTAAGTCTAAAAAGTGGTTCGTAATACAATTTTTGGGAGATGAAAACTTAAATTGACAAGATTTTTGTACTGCAATGTTGCTGTAACTGAATGAATGAAAGGAAACAGGTATGAATGAAGCAGTGTAAGTGCGAATGGTAGTTTATGTCAATCCATTTTAAAATGTTAGTGGTAAATAATTGTTGATCTGTAGTAATAATATTTTCTGAACTACTTAATTAATATGCCACACATACATATCTTTAAGCTTAAAATGTTATGTTTTGGCTATTAAAAAGTTATCATTAAGTATTGTTATATTTATGTTGTTGGACTGTATGTATGTAGATGCAGCAGCACTATGTAATCGCCTAAACTAATTTTTATCATTTGGTTTGGACGATGATTGAGAACGGAAGTATGGTATTTATCAGGCTATAAGTACACAGTATTAACAAAAACTTATTTTTTTTACAAAATAAAGAAATCGAAAGACGTATCAGAAACGCCTGGAGGAGCTTGTGGTTGATGAAAACACTAATAGTGGGAAACCCCTTATATCCCTGAAATGTAAGCTCATGGAGATTTGGTGCATTCTACCCATTCTGACTTATGGCGCCCAGTTAAGGAGGTCTTCAGAGGCAGAGGAAAGTATTAGAAGAGAGGCTCATGCACAGCAGTGAGACACTAAATCTAGTTAAAACAATCGTTGTTTTAAGGTTGACGTGTCATTTTATTTAAAAAAAATGTTATTATTTATCTAATCGATAAATATATTCAATTCAATTCAAAAAATAATATAGATTGTTTTACAGAACAGTTATGATACACGTATAGTTTACATGCATTAAAGTTTAAACGGAAAAATAATTAACGTGTTTTTCTTTTAAAGTAGGTTATGTTTATATTACCTCTATAATCTAAAGGGAGCTTTGCAAACATTTATATTTAATTTAAATCATGATTAAATCTTTTAAAACACGAAAACTAGCAAACTACAAATAAAATCGACCCTCAATACTATATACATACAAACTTACTATATATTTTAAAATGTATTTACTGTAATTATTCATTTATTACTGTATCCTTAAAATGCTGTACACCATAGTTTATTCACAACATCTCCCGACAAAATGCTGTAAATGACAAAAATTAGTCAAAAGTTGAAATTTACGGAAAGCAAAAATGCGGTACGTGATGACGGAGAACTAATTGCGGAAACCATTTTGCTGTAAACCACAACGCAGTTGAAAACACGGGATTTTATGCGGGTTACAGCGTTTTTTCATTCCGTGATTACAAATTTAGGTGAAAAAAAATATGCTGTATACATTTTATTTATCATCGCAGACAAATAATAACTATACCAGCCGACGCAGAAAAAAAAACTGAATAAGATTATGCAAAAAAAGCATTTTCGATGGTGGTGCGGGTTACAGCATTATTGCTTTCCAGCGACGACATCATTTTATGTCTACACTTGGCCAGAAATCAGCTTTTTGCGTACGCGTAGCGTGCGGTAAAAGCCGCTTTATGGCCAGTACGTCTAGCATAACTCGCCGCCACTTCGTATCTCGCGCGACAGAGCGTCACCTGTCACTGTCACACGATATTGAGTGGAAATAAATAGGTAGTATTTGTCGCGCGACAAAGAGTCGCGTGTCACAGTTGTGCTAGAGGTACTGGTATGGCATAAAATATTATTCAACACCATTTATAGACGTTAAAATAATTCGAACCACAATTGGATTATATAAGTGACAAACGAGTATTTACGGTGATTCGAGTTGGTCAGTTCTCCACACAAAAGGGGCATTAAAAATCGATTTTAACTGCATCAAACTTGATTGAAATATTTCTCACTTCATACCCTGATCCATTTTATCTACGCGGAACAACACAGAAATCCTGAAAAGTGAAAAAGCATGCAATTGGCCCTTTTTGGTCAGCGCCATCTATTAGCACCATTCAAAACTAAAGCTTTAATTACTAAGAATATACACTTTTTGCGTTTACAGACTGCTCATGTTATTTAAGACAAAACGTATCTGGGGGCACGGCAGTACCCCCGCCAAGTCGAGCAAAACAAAGGCACGGCCATACTATCCTTTCCTCGAAGCCATTCAGGCCATTTTCAGCCTCCTGTAATTTTGTGCTCACTAAAGCTAGACCCCTAAAATTTTCAATAGGTCATAATAAGACTTAAATATATTTTCAATAACATTAAATTTGAACACGCAGTTTAGGAACTGCACGTCAAAGTCCCTTAGATTTGTCACTGACTGGCTGACTGACTTATGATCACCATAAATTCTAAGGTACTTCTTTCTAGCAGTCCCACAAGGTGTAGTTCAAAATTTCAAATTGGATAATAGATTGGAATGTAATAAATAAAGGAAGACCACTTACAAAAACAAATGAAATCCCATCAAAAACATGACATGTAAAAAGATGCAAGTCTCGCAACGCAGTTCTACAACCAAAAAGTTTTTTGAAATGTCAAGAGATGTGAGGTAAACCAAGTCAGTACCAGTACCGGGCGAGTGTCCACAGAACTCTATTTCCACCGACTTGCCTATTGTTTACCCGGAGGATTCTTTATTTGAGAAGTATAAAATGTGTTCCTCCTCGGTTAAATAATAGGCAAGTCGGTGGAAGTCGAGTTCTGTAGGAGCCCCCCGGGTACTGACTCGGTTTAACATTATTACATATCAAAACTTTTTTCTTGTATAAAAACACAGTTCAACCAACATTGTATGAGGTTGATTCTTATCCCTCTACATTTTTATGGTGAACTGAGCGACTGGGTTAACCTTAATCTTTTGTTGCTGAAAAGTAAATATGAAGAGGAAAATTTCGTCAGTATAACAAATTTCAAATGTACTTAAAATTTCCCTTTTACATTCCAGCGAACCCTGCAAAAGCGGAGCAGCATGAGGCAGCATCTGCCCCCAAAGCCACAGTCGCGCCACCAGCATCCACAGTAGTAATCCCACAAGAAACAGCCAAAACTGATCCAAAGGCCCCGGACACACCAAAATCCACAGAAGCGGCCAAAGACAACGCTACTACACCACTGGTACCTGCTCAAAAGGCAGACAACAAGACCAACAACACGACCGACGACAAGAAAAGCACCTCCTCAACTATAACAACAATAACGCCACCGACGACGGCGAAGACAACGGCTGCGGAACATAATGGGACGACGGCTGCGGAACATAATGGGACGACGACTGTCCCGGTCACGGAGAAGTCCTCGACGGCCAAGCCTACTGCTACCACAGAGAAGCCACCTACTCTACAAGCTAGAGGGTAATTGAAATTTCACATCTAAATATATAAAAGAAGAAACTGACTGATTGACTGACTGACTGACTGACTGACTGACATATCAACGCACAGCCCAAACCGCTGGTCCTAGGAATTCCAAATTTAGCATGTAGGTTCCTTATAAGGTCTAGGGGTGCACTAAGAAAGGATTTTTCAAAATTTACTCCCTAAGGGGTTCAAATAGGGGTTCAAAGTTTGTATGGAGAGTCTACGATTTTAGAAGTAAGAGATTTGAAACTTCATGTTTAGACTCTTTATTAGATTACAAGAAAAGTAATTTCACCATTTTTCGAAATTCATCCCCTAAGGGGTTTAAATGGGGGTTGAAAGTTTGTTTATCAACGCACAGCCCAAACCGCTGGTCCTAGGAATTCCAAATTTAGCACGTAGGTTTTTTATAAGGTCTAGAGGTGCACTAAGAAAGGATTTTTCAAAATTCATCCCCTAAGGGGTTTAAATGGGGGTTGAAAGTTTGTATATCAACGTACCGCCCAAACCGCTGGTCCTAGGAATTCCAAATTTAGCACGTAGGTTCCTTATAAGGTCTAGAGGTACACTAAGAAAGGATTTTTCAAAGTTCATCCCCTAAGGGATTTAAATGGGGGTTGAAAGTTTGTATATCAACGTACGGCCCAAACCGCTGGTCCTAGGAATTCCAAATTTAGCACGTAGGTTCCTTATAAGGTCTAGGGGTGCATTAAGAAAGGTTTTTTCAAAATTCATCCCCTAAGGGGTTGAAATGGGGGTTGAAAGTTTGTTTATCAACGCACAGCCCAAACCACTGGTCCTAAGAATTCCAAATTTAGCATGTAGGTTCCTTATAAGGTCTAGGCGTGCACTAAGAAAGGATTTTTCAAAATTTACCCCCTAAGGGGTTCAAATAGGGGTTCAAAGTTTGTATGGAGAGTCTACGATTTTAGAAGTAAGAGATTTAAAACTTTATGTTTAGACTCTTTATTAGATTACAACAAAAGTAATTTCACCGTTTTTCGAAATTCATCCTCTGAGGGGTTTAAATGGGGGTTGAAAGTTTGTATATCAACGCACCGCCCAAACCGCTGGTTCTAGGAATTCCAAATTTAGCACGTAGGTTCCTTATAAAGTCTAATGGTGTACTAAAAAAGGATTTTTCAAAATTCATCCCCTAAAGGGTTTAAATGGGGGTTGAAAGTTTGTATATCAACGTACCGCCCAAACCGCTGGTCCTAGGAATTCCAAATTTAACACGTCGATTCCTTATAAGGTCTAGGGGTGCACTAAGAAAGGATTTTTCAAAATTTACCCCCTAAGGGGTTCAAATAGGGGTTCAAAATTTGTATGGAGAGTACGATTTTAGAAGTAAGAGGTTGGAAATCTCATGTTTAGATTTTTATAATATTACAAGAAATGTTATTTCACCGTTTTTCGAAATTCATCCTCTGAGGGGTTTAAATGGGGGTTGAAATTTGGTATATCAACGCACCGCCCAAACCGCTGGTCCTAGGAATTCCAAATTTAGCACGTAGGATCCTTATAAGGTCTAAATGTGCACTAAGAAAGGATTTTTCAAAATTCATCCCCTAAGGGGTTCAAATAGGGGTTCAAAATTTGTATGGAGAGTCTAAGATTTTAGTAGTAAGAGGTTTGAAACGTCATGTTTAGACTTTTTATTTGATTACAAGAAAAGTGATATCACCGTTTTTCGAAATTCATCCTCTAAGGGGTTTAAATAGGGGTTGAAAGTTTATATAGAGAGATCGGAATAGGTAGAGTATATTTACCTACACTTCGAAGAACAAAGTCGAAAAGTGGAGACTCCCTTACAACAAAATTTTTTTCCGGGACTTAAGTCCCGGAATCTTACCAAAAAAATATATTATTGGTATTCTTTCGCACATTTCTCGAGCATTCTCAGTATAGCTGTCTGTTTCTAATAGTGCTGTCTCTTTCACTCCTTCGAAAATTTCGTCATAACTATACTGAAGTGTAGTTCAAAGGCCCATAAGGGGTCCTGAAAACGCCTGAAAACGGGTTTTCAGGTTATTACGCCATCTTATAGAGGGTGTTCTGAAACGGACTGAAAACATGTTTCAGGCGCCTGAAAACAACGGCAACTTAGGTGAATTTTCGATCTTCTACTATGTGAAAGAGCCACCGGCGCAAAAGTAATGTGTGTATGTGTGTTGCGCCGATGGTATAGGTTAAAACTTCAAACGTGATTTTCCGTGCTTTAGAAGCGTTTTCAGCAGGCTGAAAGGTGATATCGGGCCGTTTTAGAGGTGGCTCTTTCACATAGTAGAAGATTGAAAATTCACCCAAGTTGCCGTTGTTTTCAGGCGCCTGAAACATGTTTTCAGTCTGTTCCAGGACACCCTCTATCAGGTGGCGCAATAACCTGAAAATCCGTTTTCAGGACCCCTTATGGGCCTTTGAACTACACTTCAGTATATGGCGAAATTTCTCGAAGGAGTGAAAGAGACAGCACTATTAGAAAGAGACAGCTATACTGAGAATGTTCGAGAAATGTGCTAAAGAATACCAATAATATATTTTTTTAGTAAGATTCCGAGACTTAAGTCCCGGATAAAAATTTTGTTGTAAGGGACTCTCCACTTTTCGACTATGTTCTTCGAAGTTTAGGTAAATATACTCAACCCTATTCCGATCTCTGGTTATATTAAATTGTATACTTATTTAAACTTTTAAAATTCGAAAATCTTCACACTAATATTATACTTAAATATGAAAGTTTGTGAAGATGTTTGTTACTAAATAACGGGGTAACAACTGGATGGATCAAGCAGAAATTTGGCATGTAAGTAGACCAAGTCCTGGATTGAAACAAAGGATACTTTATATCCAGGTAAAGAGTTTCTTTGGGACAATAACGGAAACAACGCGGGCGAAGCCGCGGGAAATAGCTAGTTGAATACTAAATTGACAGCCAATTACACACAAACGGGGTATCAGTTGTGAGCATTTCTAACAATGTTTGTACAAAATTTTGTATGGACACATTAACTTTCCTATTTTGTTATCAATTTGTTTTTATGATAAACAAAACTGTTATTGATTATTTTTCATAACTAAGATTATATCGGGATTATCAGGAATATATCACCCTAATTACCCAAATAAATCGACAAAACATCACCAAATAATAAATAATCATCAAATATATTGGTAACAAAGTAGGAATCAATTAACACGTTCCCTGTCCCGGTGCCCCCATGTGGGGTCATGGAGGTTTTTTTTCAGGAGTCCGTGCTTCGACTATGGGGCCACTTCCCCATACTGATTGCACAGTTGGGACTTGTGACATTGTCCGATACTGCTGCCATAACGCAAAAGGGCACAACTAACATTTTTTTTTCGACACTGAGTTGTATACATATTCGGGATCAGTGAAATTTACTGATTCCGAATATGTATAGAACTCAGTGTCGAAAATAATGTTAGATGTGCCCTATTGCGTTATAGCGGTAGGTTAGTTTTGTATGGCAGCCAGTGCTTATGCTTATGTCATATTAAATCCGCGCCAGTTCTTATAAATCGATACTTAACACGTCAATTTTTTTTACAGATTCGATGGCGCAAGCTTCGTTGGAGGCATCATCCTGACCCTGGGTCTCCTCGCCATCGGCTTCATGGGTTTCAAGTACTACAAAGCCCAGACCGAAAGGAACTACCATACTCTTTAAGCTCACTGTTTAGCTTCACTTCAATACTACGTAAGTGCACCTAAACTATTGTATTTTTTATTTCACACACACTTAGAAGTATTCTCATTTGTTTGACACTGAGTGAGTGCCCTCAGCACTGTTCAGGATACAGGGTGTTTTCAAACTTGGGTTCATCGAATTTTTGGTGGCTGGTCGTTTAGTTCTTAGTTGCTCTACAAGCAAGAAAGTCAAAATTATTTGTAATAAAGCCACTGACGATTTTATTTGTAATTAGTTTTAAGTGTGATTTGGCATTTATCTTGCAGGTTTTTTTTTTATTTTGCGTTATTATTGAAGTAAGTAATAGCGGCTTATGTTTTTATCTCTCGATATTTGTATGTTGATTTTTTTTAAACTTTAATTTTAAAGGTCGTAAATGTAAGGGGCGCGAGCAAAATATTTTGTAAATTTTATCAGATGTTAAAGATGTTATAATTAATAGTCGATGTTTATAAATAGCCGCCTTTTCCACATTTTATTATCTGTGCCATGGTCGTTTCAATAACCATAGCACATTCTACGATCTGCATTGATTTCCTGAAAACCTTCTTGCATTCGCAGTTTTAGTTGTTATAGAGATATTATTATTGTTAAGTGTAACTATAAGGTAACGCAATGTGATGATGAAAATAAGGGTCTAAAATATTAGCTACATTGGTTTGGCACATAATAAAGGAATCTCATACGATATTAGTCCTAATTAAGGGCAGGATTTCCGAAATCGACCTCCGGGAGAATCAAAATTAAGTAACGAAATATTCATATTTTTGGATCGAAAAAGAAATACATTATAGTTCAAGAGTGCTTCTGTGTTTCTGTGCGGTTCAAAACACGATACTTTTAACTTCGCTCGATCATAATTCGTCACGAAAACAGGTAATTTTTTAACAGTTTTTCCAGTTTTACTCGAGTTCTATCACACTTATACCACCAAAAAATATGTCAATCGATAGATAATGACATTTTACCGGGACCTGTGCGGTTAATTTTTTTTTAAATAATTTATTTTTTAGTAGCTCAGTACTATATAGCAACGTAGCCCACGCGCTGTGGCTTCAGATGCCCGCCGGGCTTGTCCGAGGCCGGACCTGTGTCGCTTTCGAGCTCGTGACAGCTCTCCTCACTCAACGGACAAAATAAACGTCACGCTAGAATCACAGCGTATACACTCTAACAGTAATCCAGCCTTTGATATCGAGTGACACGCTGACGTCACTTGAAATTACGAGTTTACATATCGATATTAAAATGAAAGACTATTTAACTTATCATTATTTAAATTTTAAATCGGGCGAGCTTTAAATTATTGTTTCAAACTAGGGCTCCTGATATCCGTGATACACGCCGAACCGTAGCTACGTGTTCTTAACCCCGGCGGTACTAAGATCACGAATTTCACGGACACGGCTAAATACGTAGCCCGTATCTGCGTTCGTGTCCTGATTCACGTGACACGCCAAGGTACGTATCTCGGCGTGTCACGTGAATCCGGCCCGTACTTGCGTTCGTGTCTCGGCTACGCTCGGGTAGCTAGCGCACGTCTCGTCGGATTGGATCAACGGCCCGCCTAAACTATAAGTGCCTTTTCACACGTCCCGGTTGCCGGGTAGCCGGCGCCGGGTACCCGGCGGCGAAGTGTATGGCCATGTACGTTAGCTTACGCCGGTACGTATGAAAGTTAACGTGCATGGCCATACACTTCGCCGCCGGGTACCCGGCAACCGGGACGTGTGAAAAGGCACTAACAGTTAGGTATATGTATAGTGCTCGACCAAATGTCATATAAGATCCTGGGCGACGAAAGAGGGTCATAATTTTTTTCAAAATGGCGGAAAATTTTCAAATTGGTCGTAGAGAGTTGAAATTTTGCATCGGGGTAGCTTTCGGGCCCCTAATTCAGATTGTTAAAAAAATTTTTTGAAATTCAAAAAAAAAAAAATTTGTATGGCGTTTTTTTTTTGAAGCGCATTGGCGTAAAAACGGTGGCAGATAGGTACAGGGTGCTCGACCAAATGTCATAGAGGTTTGCAAGGAGATTCTAACTCCATTTTTTTTTTCAATATGGCGACTTCAAAATGGCCGCCGATTTTCAAATTGGTCCGATGGGGCCCAAATTCGGTATCGGGGGGTTTTTGGGGCCTACAAGTCCGAATCTGGAATCAGATTTTTTTCGTTCATACAAAAAATATTTTTAGGTATAACGCGTATCGCATGATCGACACATAGCTCGTTAAAAGTGACATCTGTCATTTTAAATTCAAAATAGATGCAATTTTTAAAACCTGCGCTCCCAAAAACGTGTAAATCCACACCTATGCCGGTTTTTTCTGTCAAAAAAAAAATGCATGCAACATTTTAAATCTGCACTCCCGAAAACCCATAAATCCATCCATACCCGTATATAAATCGGTCACTGAATTTAAATACTTGGGTCATTGGGTATTAATTTCATTAATTGATAATTACCAATTGAAATTATCAGGTTTAATGTTCATTGTTAACACTAAATTAAATTTTCGCCTAAAACGGTTCTAAGTTTACTCTTCGTTTAACATTCGACATCACAGATACCAGATACAAACTTAACCAGGCCGTATATTATAGTAGAACTACTGTTACACTTGTGCTATGGCACATTTCACATTTGTAAGTTCATTTGAGGTCAAAAATTTACGCGATCGCGCAGCGGGCGGCGGGGAGCTCGAATTGCTTGTCGTCTTCGAACATCCCCCCCTTAAACCTAAACGTAAGCTCTATACATGGACGTATCTAATATCAATATTATCAATGACCGTTTTCGTTATTGTAAAATTTCACATTTGGAGTTTTCTTTTAATCATAATGTTAACAGCTGGCAGCTTGCCGGCCTTAGTCTTTTTAACAGATGTCAAAACGATGTGCTGCGATTAGCGGATTTCCCACCTTTGCATTGCTAAAAAAACTTCTCACCACATTGTTAAACTCAAATTTATTGCTCCTAATAGTCTTGCTTGTAGCAAATGTTAGAACGTAGTAGGGATGATGACTGTTAAAAATATGTAATTCTATTTAGTCCGTCAGTTAGATTATGGAAAAATATGGGACACGTATTTTTTGGTTTATCAAAATATTAAAAATCGACAAAGTTATAGATCATCAAACTTCTGGAGTGGGGGCTTGTGACGTCACTCTTGAGTACAATTTGTACTCAAGAGTGACGTCACTCGAAACTTCTAAGCACTCTATCCTCGTCAGTTTTTGTTTGTCAAACAAAACAAAAAATACGTGTACAATATTTTTTCATAATGTAACAGACGGACTAAACAGTTTTTTTTTAGTCATCTAGCCTATTATAACCTACGTCTCCTTATGTTCATGTTCCAAGGGAAAAGACAGTGCTCTTGAATATTCTTGCATTCATGAACGATCACTAAACAAATAATTGCATTTATATTTGAACATTGTAATGGTGAAAATAAATATACTGAACTGAACTTGAGACGTGACATTGAAGTTTAGATCATACATAATGACGTGAACGTATGCAAAGAGATTCCTGTCTTTTGTCTTTTAATTACGCGCAATTTCTTATCATCATCTATGATGTGAGATAACATTAGGTACTCCACTTAAAGAATCTCTTGTCACGTGTGTATACTATGAAGAATTAAGAAAAGGGACATATTTTTCTCTCGGGACTATTTTTTTGGTTTTTTTACTTCAGAATCGTAAATTTGTTCGTATTATAAAAAATATGAATTGGAATTTTCTAAAATCTTTTTTGTTTCCATTGTGGGGTATCTAAACTATTTTTTTTTTATTAGACCACATTAATGTGGTTGATCCTGAGCGAAAGAAACCCAAGAATATATTTTGAGAGAAACACTTTTTGTCCCTTCTTTTAAAACTTCCCGTATAATCTTATATTGTGTCAAACCAATTCTGTATATTTTGATTTTGTGATTTGCACGCTAATATTGTGAACTGGAGAAAGATTCCATCCTAAAGTGCTCTTAATTGATCTGAACTATTTATGTATATTCTGAAGCTTTACAACCACTAGAGTTTTCTGTCATCTACTACTGCTATCAGCTAAATGTCACAGTCAATAGTTATATTAATAAATTTATATACCGAATATTGTTGTTTTATTTAGTAAATCCGCAGAACCATTTTTTTTGGAAGCTGACAAACTTGCATGTCTTACTGACTTGCAAAAATCGGACCAGGTGGGGGCCGTGGCGTTCCGTGGGATCGAACCAGGTCGCTTGGCCCGGACCACCTTGAGAGGAAACAACACAACAAGGTACCCATCTGTCCGGCTCCCATCTGATTTACCTGCCCAATCTCAACCTATTAGGATAAACTGACCTCCAAAGTACTGAAAAGTGACTAAGCCCTCCAACTTCTACAGAAAAAAAAATCAAGCAAGTTGCTACGCCCTATCCTAGCCCTTGCCCAGGTGGTCAAATGCCTGATATACGGCAAGCCGGTAGGAATCGAGTTCTGTGGACGCCACGCTACTGACACCTTGTGTACCTGAGTTTTTGATGAAATATCAACCTGTGGAGCACTATTCTGGCATCAACGTAACATTGTTTAGGCATTACGGTGTTTCGAGCCATCATTTGCTTCCAACATCAATCTGTTTGAAATGTGTTTTATTTTATAGCTTGATACATGTTGTATGCGCGTAATGACATGAGAAGTCATTGAATTAACAAATTGGGCATTTAAGATCAGCGCCATCTAGTAGCATCATTTGAAAGTACACATTTTTTGCAAAAAGTATATATTTTTGTTTCTTTGAGTTCTTATATCGTTTCGCGCAGATTAAATGTATCAAGCTAAACACACTTCAAACATAAATGATGCCGTGGAAGCAAACAGTTACTTCAACTCTTTTTGTTTGTATGAAAAAACCGATCGACTCGACCACAGAATCGAGACAGGTTTTTTATGCCAGTGCTGTAAGGAAATAACTTCTATCAAATAAAATAAAAAACAGTATCTCATGACAGGTCTATATTTGAGAAAAGATGATAAAGACATTTGCTAACAGTCGGCCCCACATTGCGTTGCAAATCGCCATACTTCAAATTTGCAAGTAAAAATTCTCCCTCCTTTCGACTACAGTTCTCATATGCTTCAATGAGAGACCGAGGGGTTTTATATACCTCTGTTATGGCCAAAGCCTTTTCGACAGACGCCCCTTTCAGTTGCAGTAGCAATTTGATAAAAGTCTCTGTAACCGTTAAAGGCTTGGTTTTTTTAGATGCTCGGTTGAGGAATGAGAATGTCATCAACTCATCCCCTTGTGATTGTCTGTTGTACCCTTTTAAAAATTTATCCTGAAAAAAAAGTGTGTATTTTCATTTTCAATTAAAAATCAAGAGAAGTATTTACTCTGCTATATTTTTACAAAACTAGAAATATGCAATTAATTTGTACTGTGCTACAATTAACACTAATAATTAAACAAATATGTATGACATCAGCCCATGACGAATATAGTCCAAAAATCAGCAAAACAACTAAATATCACAATTTTTTCCATGATGGATGCAACCAATATTTTAAGGATTCATTTTGATTGATATTAAATGTTGATCAGATCTGGTCTCAAAATAAATCAAGAATACATACCTTATACTCTATGGTCAGTCTTTTAGTCATCATAGCTAAAAATCTTGCAGAGTTACTAAGCGAGTCTGTCTCATGCACTTTAAAATTATCTTGTACCCTCGTATTCTGCAGGGCCTGCATCAGAGACTGAACTGGTAGTCCCACATGTTTGTTGGAACCGTAATTCTCGACTAAATAAATAACATTCTTCAGCCCCGACTTCCTCAATCTAAACTTCTGCTCATGGAACCTGCCATCCTTGATACTAGCGCCCAGGTCATCCATCCGTTTCCTTTCAACAACATATGGGAGGACCAGTTCTTGTTCCTTGTTCGTTGTATGTCTAGCCACCCATGTGAAGTCACCAACTTTCAAACTCCTGTACTCGTGTTTCAAATCTGGATATTTCTTGAATTGTGTGACAGTTGGATCATTTTTGTTTGAAACTCTGAAACATATTAATTAAATTTATTTTGCTCTCATCTAGAAGTGTTATTTATTATAGTACATTACACAACTAGGGTGGTAATACAAAGAAAGGCCCAGATCGCAGAAGTTTGCGGTCCGAGCTGCAAGCGAGGGACATAAATATGCGATCGAGGGCTTTCTTTATTACCTCCCGTGTTGTGTAGATCATTCTATGACTACACTATGACTACACTTTATGGCCAGGTGTGGCATAAATGCTTTAACACATTCTCGGTCCCGTGACTCACATATGGGCCACGGCAAGTCTTATTACTAAGGTTTACAATAAATTGGGACTGTTAAACCAGGGGTCTATAACATTTTTCCAAAACAAGGGCCAAGAATGTTTTTTTTGCATAGCTGCCCGCATCTTAGGTATATAATTTTTTTTAAATAGGTAAAAACTGGCCCATTTTTTATCTTTATACAAAAAATTACGGCGATTTATTGCTCCTGTGAAAGATGGTAAGCAGCAAAACCAACAAGTCATTCACTCACTCACTATTACCTAATCAATTTACGTATATAAACAATTGACTATTTAGTCTCGATTGTACAAAATTTTACAATTAAACTATAAAATTATGATTTAAAAAAACTGGCTAAGCTTTTGGTGGGCCATCGATGGCACCAGATGCGGCCGCTGGTAGAAGACGGCTGCTTTAAACCATTGTTTTTAATTATTTTAAGTATACCTACTTACCCACTGGTTTCACATTTATCTATTAATAAGATGACTTCAAAAGAACCAGGAAGCATTTCTATACAATCTAAATCTTGTATTTCAGCTTCTGGAGATATTACATCTTCTTTATCAAGTTCTATATCAATTTCTGGACTTCTTCGTGGACTAGCACCATTGAAAATAATATCATTAACAGTAGGGTTATTGGCATAATCCTTCAATAGCTCCTGTGCCTTTGAGACTCCTTCATCTGTTAAAAAGTACTCTAGTTTTCTGCCATTCTTTCTTTTATTTACCAGCCCTTTAGAGACTAATCTTGGCATGTTATTCCAGGCTGTGTAGTAAGAATCCGGCTTTCTTTGGGTAAAAGATTCCTCGCTGTACTTTTGTGCTATTTCAATTAACTCTTCGGATTTCAATGCGGGGCTATTAGGATTTTGATTTAAATGTTCAAGCAGAGCCACAAGGATCGCATAGCTGCCGGACCTAAATGCCGGTTTGTATGGCTTACGTCCCTTAGGTTTTTTCTGTGACGTTCTACTAGTGGATGGTTCTTCACAGTTCTGTGAGTCAAAATTTCCTTGCTTCTCTGAGCTTGTATTTGTACTTATGGAAGTTTGTGAATTAGAATTGCTGTTACTGGGTAAATTGATTGGAGGGCTGGGTGTGACGATATTTCTAACAGGGCTATCGAGATCGTATGTTTCTGTATCAGAACTTTTTGGACTATTATTTGCGAGTAAATTCTTATTGTAATTATAGACTTCTAAACGCTTGTCTAAATATGCACATAGTTTTTTATCAAAGCCCTTGAGAATAGCACACTCAGTACCACTTTCCAATGGTAAGGGATATTTAGACAGAGCGGTTAAAGCTTCTTTCACTACGGATTCAAAGTCACTCTTGTTCTTAACTGCTTCTTCATGCAATTCTTCTAACCAACTATGAAAAAGTGGATTTGGCTTCGCTTGTTTGAATGTAATCCGGCTTCCTTTTGATAGAGCACTCATCTTGCCTGAAAAAAGATAGGTAAACGTTAAAATTAAAACCGAAAAGATTGCCTACATAAGAAGCACTGAAATCTTTTGTTTACCTTTCGTTGCCAGTAATTTGTAAGAATCATAGGGCTGTGTTACTTCAATGTTAACAATATAATTGAGATTATAATCATATTTACAGCAGCCAAAAATGCTAAATATTTTGGCGTAATTTATATTATTAGCAAAGAGGATTTGAAACAACTTTTCCCGATGTCACTTCAGCTCAAATTGTCAATGTCAAGTGACACTGACAGATGTCATCGAAAGAGATATACTAGATGAAAAACGCATTGGTAAAAGATAAATTCTGCGCCAGCTTCAATCATTGTAACAAGTACCATTTTTTTTTTAAATTAATCGTTAAATATTTATTTCATGATATTTTATAAAATAAAGGATATTTATATAAATTTACCAATGGGGACTATTTCTTATAGTGGGGATACGGATACTTTGATGCGCGAGTTCGACTTTTTTTTTTCATCAAAAGCGCCTTATGTAAAAGAATCGCAATATTTGTTGATCTTTGCAATGGTCCCTAGAAAATATTAGGAGTAAAATACCAGATTTTTATCAGAATTTAAAAATATATATATCGATACCTTTGGGTTCAATTGGCGTAAAGGACAAAACGCAGGTTTTGAGGAGAAGCAAAAAACCATTTTATTTTACAAAAAATGGCTATAGTTTTTTTGTTTCTCGACCTATATTTTCGACATGTATATGAAAAATATTTGAAATGCCCGTATCTTTAACCTGTGATGGCAGTTCTAGCTGTAAACAATGTATTATGGAAGTTAGATGTCCTTTACAACTGGTAAAAATGTTATCAATGTCATTTACACCCGTGACTTTTTTGGGCATTAGGAAATGATGGGGTTGTAAATGACAATCTCAGACGACTTTGTTCCAATTTCGGGGCGTAAAGTTAACAGCTATGTAATAAAAATTGACAGTTTTCAACTTAGTTTACCTTAAAGAGACTTGAAAAATGTATAAAAAGATGATGAATTCAGCTAGGCATAATAACTACTATTAACGACGGGATATTTACCATGTATGTTTGTTTTTGTGAGTTCCCGATATTTCGGCACTGTTGCAAACGCCATCATCACGGAGTAACTGACATGCAGCGAGTTTTTAGTTGTAGTCTACCCTCACACCATAGCGATCTACCCTCTTTCGGGTTCGCTTCGTCTGCGCGTTATTCATACTACTACCGTCCGCATTCTCACTTGGAACTCGATCACGTTCACGACACACAACACTTACAGTATCACTTCGCGTATTTACTCTTGAACATGTCTTTTATCCCTTGGAGAACTTACGGATCACTGGATACCAGAAGCTCGACAGTTGAAACCCGTCTTCCCGGTTGAAATTTTTATACTTGAGGATTTCGATAGCTTCCTTAACCATTCTGGGTATATAGTGTTTTTCTGTCGAGAAAACCTGTGGGTTGTGCATGTGCAACTCAATCCAATGATTCGTTTCCACGGTCAGAAGATGTTCAGTGATTGTCGATTTCCAAGGTTCGTTTTTTTGAAACACTCGGATGTGCTCCTTTATATACGGCATGAGATAGTGCGCTTAGTCTGACCTATGTAAGAGCTACTACAGCTGCAGTCAATTTTGTAAACACCTGGGCATTCAAGCGGAAAAGGGTCCTTTGGCGTACGTAGGTATTGTGCCAGTTTTCTATCTTTCTAGGCACTTCTTACTCCTAGCAGAACTAGTGGCAAGGCTTCAGTCCAGTTTTCTTGTGCGTGACAGACGATTGCTGCTTTCAGCTGCCTGTGGAATCTTTCTATGAGTCCGTTGCAAGCAGGGTGTTATGCAGTGGTACGTCGATGCTTAAAACCGGCTATTTTAGCCAAGTACGTGAAGAGTGTGGGGAGTGAAGACAGTCTTCACCGAGAACTTCTTTGAAATATTGGCAACTTTATCTGTCACTCCCTTAACATATGGTAGGTACGCCGGTTGTCGTTCAACTTTATTGTCCAGGTGCTTAGGCAAAACGGTGCGTCTAGGTGGTATAATCCGCCCATTATAACCATTTCTCTGTAGAACGTTCTTTAAACGTTTCAATTCAGTACCCAAATGATCCTCGTCACATAAATTGTATGCGCGGTCAGTAAGTGACGTTACTACAGAGTACAGTTGGCGAGGGTGGTGTGACGAGGATCATTTGGGTAGTGAATTGACACATTTAAAGAACGTTCTACAGAGAAATAGTTATAATGGGCAGATTATACCACCTAGACGAACCGTTTTGCCGAAGCACCTGGACTATAAAGTTGAACGACAACCGGCGTGCCTAACATATGTAAAGGAAGTGACAGATAAAGCTGCCAATATTTTAAAGAAGTTCTCGGTGAAGACTGTCTTCACTCCCCACAAAAAACTGGCACAATACCTACGTACGCCAAAGGACCGTTTTCCGCTTGAATACCCAGGTGTTTACAAAATTGACTGCAGCTGTGGTAGCTCTTACATAGGTCAGACTAAGCGCACTATCTCATGCCGTATATAAAGGAGCACATCCGAGTGTTTAAAAACAACGAACCTCGGAAATCGGCAATCACTGAACATCTTCTGAACGTGGAAACGAATCATTGGATTGAGTTGCACATGCTCAACCCACAGATCCTCTCGACAGAAAAACACTATATACCCAGAATGGTGAAGGAAGCTATCGAAATCCTCAAGTATAAAAATTTCAGCCGGGAAGACGGGTTTCAACTGTCGAGCGTCTGGTATCCAGCCAGACGCTCGACAGTTGAAACCCGTCTTCCCGTGATCCGTAAGTTCTCCAAGGGATAAAAGACATGTTCAGGAGTAAATACGCGAAGTGATACTGTAAGTGTTGTGTGTCGTGAACGTGATCGAGTTCCAAGTGAGAATGCGGACGGTAGTAGTATGAATAACGCGCGGACGAAGCGAACCCGAAAGAGGGTAGTTCGCTATGGTGTGTGGGATGACTACAACTAAAAACTCGCTGCATGTCAGTTACTCCGTGACGATGGCGCTTGCAACAGTGCCGAAATATCGGGAACTCACAAAAACAAACATACATGGTAAATATCCCGTCGTTAATAGTAGTTATTATGTGAATGAGCATGTTACGAGTAGCTTAAAATCGTATATTCAGCTAGGCATGTCCAGATTATATTTAAACTAATATTTTTGGAAAAACGCAATAATAACTATGAAAGAACTATTTTATAACCAGATTTGAAATAAAAAAAATATTAACTATTCATAAACTGACTAAATTGCGGGAACAAGGGTGAAAATAATGTCTTACTAGTGTTTTACTCTCTTCCAATAGCACTGAATCATAATAATGGAAGTGACAGAGTGGCTAATGATTATCGACATTAGGATGTCAAACATTAGGACAAGTACGTAGTGAGTAAAACACTGAAAATTTAAACAATAAGTATAATAGTATGAAAAATAATGAATTTATCATCTTTTTATACATTTTTCAAGTCTTTTTAACGTAAACTAAGTTGAACACTGTCAATTTTTATTACATAGCTGTTAACTTTACGCCCCGAAATTGGAACAAAGTCATCTGAGATTGTGATTTACAACCCCATCATTTCCAAATGCCCAAAAAAGTCACGGGTGTAAATGACATTGATAGCATTTTTACCAGTTGTAAAGGATATCTAACTTCCATAATACATTGTTTACAGCTAGAACTGCCATCACAGGTTAAAGATACGGGCATTTCAAATATTTTGTATATACATGTCGAAAGTATAGGCCGAGAAACAAAAATACTATAGCCATTTTTTGTAAAATAAAATGTTTTTTTGCTTCTCCTCAAAACCAGCGTTTTGTCCTTTACTCCAATTGAACCCAATTAAAGGTATCGATAGTTTAGACCTTTACGATTACATAGTTTAGACCTTTACGATTACGTCAATTGCTTTTACTTCAGAATTTAGACACACATTTGTGGCAGTAAATGCCGAAAATAAAGGCTACTCCCTTTACAACCCTGTTCTTCTGTAAAAAATGTGCTATAAATAGATTTAAGGCAGGTCTTAAAGGACAAGTAAAAGACTACTTGCCCTTTACAGCCCTGTTCGGTTTATCAAATTACGGTATGTAAACAAGTATAATAATTTGAAGGCAGGTCGTAAAGGACGTGTAAAAGAATACATGCCCCTTACAACCCCCTTAATTCTATCAAATAATGGTGTAATCATTTTTTAAGCAGGTCGTAAAGGACAAGTAAAATAATACCTGCCCTTTACAACCTTATTCGGTTTATCAAATTACGGTCTCATAATTTAAAGGCAGGTCGTAAAGGACAAGTAAAAGAAAACAATGTCCTTAACGCCCACCTCGACTATGCGCTTATGGAAAGTAATCATGAGAAATGAAGGGCTTAAAGGACAACAAGAAAAAAATAGGTCATATACGACAGTATTCATATTTACCGGCTTACTTTACGTCACACCTTTTAATTCGTATTCTATAACTTGACACTTACGTCCCTTAACCTGAGCTAGTTTTGCGAACACGGTGAATAAAAACTGGGTCGTAAAGGCACTTTTTTTAAAGATATCGAAATTTTAACTACACAGAACGGTAGAGCTTGAAATTCTGAACAAAACTGTATATATAACTCATTTTCGCCAAAATGTCCTTTACGCCAATTGAACCCAAAGGTATCGATATATATGTTGAATAAGTTTATAAAATGACTGATGTAATGAAAACTGGCCAAGTCAAATCCAACCTTCTTTAAGATGTCACATTTTTAAAAAACAGCAATTGTTATTGGTATCCAATAAAGCAAAGAAATAGAGTTTAATACTTGTTCATAATGTTATTTTGTTCCTATAAATACATATTCGGATTTTGCATAGGACTTGCAATGATATTTTATAAGTAGATAGGTTACAAGCACTCCAAAAGTGAAGCACTGAAACCACGATAAATGTATTGGTGCCCTTTTTGTAGTGGGTAGTCACTCGCGGGTCGGTCAACGAAACGCACGACGATGTCAAGGGTGAATATTTACAAGATTCACAAAAAAAATGCCGTCGTGTGTGATCAGAAAGTGCACCAATCATAGCAAAAAGTGCAACAAAGCGCAAGGGATCACATATCACCTGTAAGTACGCTGAAATAATTTATTTTATCATTTTTATTATTTTATTTTTCAAATACGACGCCATCTTACTACCATAGAGGTCATTTGAATGAAAGAGACAAACTTACGTCTTTGACAATGAGAGTGACAAGGATAACCAACCTTCTGCGTGCTTAATCTGCGAGCGCCGAGCAGGCTCCGAGTCAATCCGAATCTAGCCGATGGGTTCACTCGGTTACGTTTAAAAATTAATCGCGCAAGTAACAAAAAGCTAGCTGTCTCTTTTTTTTGCATTATTGTAACTATGCCATCTCTTTTATGCAATCTGTTAATATGTGTGAGTATGTACACCGTACAGTGAGGTACCAATGTGTGCTGCTGCTTTCTTGGAAGCATATTTCTCAGCTGGCGAGTATGCGTATAACGTATCTTCTTATAAAATATCATTGAGGACTTGGCACTCATTTAGATCTCCATTCTTTTTGCGGCGAAGCCCACAGCCTAGCATAATTTTTGTATTGAACTTGGCTCTCCTTTTTTACATTTATGTTTTTTGTGGGATCGCGATCGTTCTTACAATAAAAGACAATTCCTATTTCTCAATATAGATAGGCTTATTAGGCATAGATTATTTAAAGAGCTCTGCTATTCTCGCTGTCGTGTCGTGTTTATAAGGGCTCTATCACCCAGATACATATAAAGCATAAAACAATCATGTATGTGAAATGTGAATTAGTATTGTTTACCAATTCATTCATTCATCTATTTGTTGAATATTTATAGTCGTCGCTATCAGTCGCGCGCGGGAGCGATGCCAAGTATGCGGAGGCGCGGGGCGCGCAACTAGTGTTGCCAATTAAGCACATTTCAAGCTAAAGATAGCAGAAATATAGTAGTAACGCATTTATTACCTTCTTAGAAATTTTGCTCTTTCCTTTTGCAGTTTTTTTTATTTTTATTTATCTTCTTCCATTCGATTTATCTATGAATCTTATCGGCATATTTGTGCAGTTTAGGGGAAAAGGGTGTTATCTCGCAATTCACTTCTATTTTCGTCTATTTCCAGTGCTCAAATTAGCTCTATCTAAAATAGATCATCAGATCAAACCAAATATTGTCTTCGGTTTCCGCGATTATCACTCATAGTAATAAAACAACTTAAGCGGATTAAATCGCGTATATTACTACATTTTAAGTCCCGACGTTTCGTAACCCTTTTCAGCGTTCGTGGTCGCGGGCCACGAACGCTGAAAAGGGTTACGAAACGTCGGGACTTAAAATGTAGTAATATACGCGATTTAATCCCTTTAAGTTATTTTATTATTATGAGATCAGACCAAGCTAAAGCTGCTGTAGGAAACCGCGTATCTGACTGTCCCAGACAGTCTGCCAACCGGGAGAGATGGCGGGCGATCGTGCGGAAAGCTGTGTCCACCTCTACCACCGATGTGGACACTTAATGTGATCACGACCGCTCTGTCAAGAGCGAAACGATAGAAAAGAAGAAGAAAAACTAACTTAGGTAAATAATTTAAACAATTAGAGACAGCTGAGATGGATTTATGAAAAACTTGCATTGCAGTTCATTTATTTTTCTAATTTTGTTCTATTCCCCCTTTGACTCAATTTTTTTACAATTTTTGAAAGAAAAGTGTTACAGTTGGCATATCATTGTATAGAGTGATGACTAGAGATTTTTTTAAACCACTTAAAGTCCTCTTTAATTTTTTTAGTTTTTTTTTTAAATTAGTTCTCTTCCTTTCTTTTTGAACTTTGACTGCTCATGACTCAATGTCTTAGACATAATTTTGCCCCAAATGACATTCATTAGATTGAACATTTATTAGACAATAATAAAATAATATTTTTTTATAGTAGAAACTCATAAAAAAAGTATTATAGGGGTTTAAAGGCCAAATACCGGTCAATAAAAAAAAAAAAAGAGTTAAAAATTATTTCAAAAAAAATTTGGGCCCCAATCGTCACATTACTGAAATTGTATTTTTAAATAGGTGTACCTACTTGGCCCTTAAGTTTGGCTAACCCTCTACCAAACACCCTGTATAGTAGCATTCAATTATTGCATAATTTTAGCTCAAAGTAAATTTCGCAGCTAGCAACACGGGCGACGCGGGCGCACGCACCGCACCAACCAACCAACCACAGCCAAGCCAGCAGTCGAGCGCGGGCCGCGGTGTGAGCAATGCGAGCGGCAGATTGACGGTTACTCGAGTGCCGCACGACTCCGCGTTACAATCCTTTGTTTACCTTTGTGTGTGGTGCCTCTTTGTTCGCGTTATCACCGGTCTCATATTGTTCCCGTATCGCACCCCCAAGCATGCCCAAATACGCCCGCGAAACGCACGGCATCATGCTTGTAAACACAAACAGCTGTCGGTGACAACTATTGGATTCATTCACAAACGAAAGCGAGAGTGTTTTATTTACCGTGTCGCTTCACTTTTAAGTTATGGAGTGGCTAAAGAAGAACCTAGCGAGTAAAAAGGAGGAGGTCGAAGATGGGACAGGCGCGGAAAGAGAGCGATTAGATGTCCCTCAAGATGGGCCAGGCTTGTTGGAAACGGAGCAGGAACGCAAGGAACGCTGGCGAAGCGTTTATGTGATCTACTTCACCATGTTCCAGATGTCACTAGGGTTCAGTATCGTGCTGACCGGCGTGTGGCCTTACCTGGACAAGGTAAGTCTTGTAAAGTCGTTGCCCTCTCTATTCCTTCTTCATGGTTACATTATAATAGTGTATAGAGCGACGCGGGTTCTGATAATGAGCACTAGACACGTTTTAATCTTGAGCTTTCATTCTCTCTTTGTTTATTTTGTACTGTAGAACAGGAGTCGCAGTTTTATATGAGCAAGTTTCCAATTATTTTCAAATTTTGCATGAATCTCGTCACAGTCACCATGCAGTGCTAGAATGTTGTTATTGATCTCCTTTCTTGGGCAGTCTCTTCAGTTGTACCTATTTATTGCTGGTAAGTATCTGGATATAGGTACTTAATTCTAAAGACAGATATTTTCAGTAGCTTATCAGTCCAAGCCTGAACAGATGCAAGGGTTCCAAAGGATTGGGCCAGTTCCGAGCTGTTGCTGACCCACTACGTCTTGCGGATTGTAGTCTCCATTCAAGAACCTTTCCGCCCCATTGGTTCTTCGAGATACCTACATGTCAATTTACGCAGCCCAATACCAGGTGCAACCTGGACGTAGCTAGTTAAGGGAAAATGATTCAACCGATGACAAAATCTTCAACGAAAATCCAACCTTCAGTCTAAACTTGGAGGTTGAAATTTGGTTGACCCCTTGTTGTAGATTAGATTCATTTCCCAGAAATAAGTCCAATATATCTTCGGAAAACGTCCTTGCTCACCAGCCCGCTGCACGCTGCATTCTGGCAGTGACTTTCACGCGCCAGCGGTCGTCGACCTCGCACGCTCTCCACGTAAACATTATACCTATAACATGTGATAACAAGCTAGACAACACGGGATAGCAATCACGACAGTTCCGCATCAGAAATCCTCCAATTAAATTAATCAGCAGGCAAATATACAATCTACTAGTAGAGCTAATGCAACCACACAACAACACAAGCGCAAGGTAGGTAGGTACCTAGATGGGGCTCAGCGTTGCCAATTTTGTTTGGAAAGTCAGGATTTTGAAACTTTTTGTTTTGAGTAAAAAAAGTACATAATCAGAAGTTTTTAGCTAAATATTTATCTTTTTATTTGAGTTTTAAATTACTTGTCTGTGCAACCCGCCCGCACTTCCTCAGCACGCTGCACCCACGATCGGGTTATCCCCGAAAAGCGGGACTGAGCCTTTTCCGCGCGGGACATTTAATTTTTATTTAAAAATTAAAAATCTGGACGTCCCGCCAAAATCGGGACGTCTGGCAATGCTGATATGAGGAAAGAAATACACTTAGATATACCAAATATAGGGAACTGGTAAAATAAATTATGAATTGACGAAACGAGGGAGGGTTGTCACAAAATAAGAAATAGTACCTTAGTAGGTACTACAGAAGTCTCTCTCTCTCTCTCTCTCTCTATCTCTACCAAAACTGAGATTAGGGCCCGACCATCGGACGGAATGCACCGGATCCGACCGTATCTCTCTCTTGCATAACGCGTGCTCTTTCTGGTCGCGGGCTAATCCTCTCCGCGGGGGCAATTTTTGGCATTAGTAGCAGCGCGGCGAAACGTGAGCCACTCCTGGCTGCCGAATGACATCTTTTCCGCTCTTATTCGTGGAACTAAAGCATTTTTTAACCGGCTTTAGCGCATTCCGCGCAAGGAGTCCCTAAAGTGAGGCTAGTAATCCCATTAATAATTAAATCCTGCCTTTAAAGAGTGATAACTTTATACTATCATCGATTGGCTGAAGATTATCTAATCTTTGCCAGAAACAAGTAGGTACTCAAGCTGTACAGTATATCCTATCTCTTACCTATCTTTTCGTAGGTGGCTTAGTTCTGTTGAACTGCTGATAATGATACTTAATAATGACATGATATACACTTCACACAGTCAAGATGTTTGGTCAGGCTGAGTGTCCAACCGCTGCTTATCTCTGTCCGATAAAGAAGCTGCTACTAGTAGAAACTTTGGTTTGAGTAATCTGCTAGCTTTTTTACAGTTAAGTAACGTGACGTCGTAGGTACCTATTTCCGATCTGTTTAGACTTCTCATAAATAAATAATAGTTAGGTAGGTGTCTTAATTCAAGTGGATGTTAAACTAAACAACGAACGTTTTTATTACAACTTTCAAATCAACGCAAATTTTCTTATTGAAAATACGAGTTTAGTCGTATCCCCACTGAAGTACAGTACCTATAATAGCAGTAATTTATCTTCCTACAAAAGCTACATCGCGCTTGAATGTGAGCGCACCGTGTACGAACGCACTAGGGACAAGCAAAGAAATAATAATGCACCAGTATGGATGGCACTCAACACAGACGTGCTGTCACGCGTCTGTGTGAATAGGTAGGTACGTGCCGCGCGCTCCTAAACGGCCGAAGTTGAACTACATAGGTAGGTAGGTAGGTACTTGTTCATCTTTATACTTTGACCTACTTGAATCTTTATACTTTGACTGGAGTCCACCTTTCTAGCACAGTTGCTACGTTTATCGCAGACCTATCGACACCGCTCGCTAGAAAGAGACGCATGATTTCCATCGCCGATAAACCGACATGCTAGCGGCTGTTCTACTACCTACCTACTTCGAAGTTTGAAATCCGTTTGACAAGAGAGAGGACAGGTCATACATTCCGAGTGTCTCCATTCGAAGTTCTTTTCGTTATCCTGCCGTCCCGCTCACTCCAATATTCTATAACAAGAGAGTGAGACAGACGTCACTATACAAACTTCGAACGAAGACCGGCACGGATCGGGACGGCAAGACGATCTTTGAACTTTAGAGTAGCCCTGGTCCACAGATAAACTCGGATAACCCTTGAATGCGGATAGAAATAGCCCTAAGATCTTTAAGTTACGTAACTCAGTTGAGTTACGTAAATAGAAATTGACCGATTCACGTAACCTCCACACATTATGTTTTTAATATGTAGAGGCCAGTACCCTGCCGTCCTTATTCTACAGCTCTTAAGGAAAATGTACGCCAAATCTGCACCGGCTTGCCCAAGGGTATATCTTTTAGGCCACGCCACTGGTAGTACTACGTACTAATCGTACTATAGAGACAATGATATTTCAGTAAAGATACATTAATTACCCTTACGTCACAAAATGCTTACGTTCAAACCGAAAAAAATGCTTCCATGATTGCACACATTCGTACTTCTCTTTTGTTTTTAAATACACACACATATTAACAATTGCATGAAATGTATAAATATACCTAAGCAATTCCAAGTAATACATATGTTTAATCGATAAACGAAATCTTAAACAGCAAAAAACTACTGAAAAAACAAGTTAACTATAAAAAAAAAACTCAGTAAAATGTGCTCATTGCTTAATGCTGCTAGTTTTGAGTACAAAAGTTAACATAATTATTCAAATATATGTAAAATAAAATATGTAGGTACCTATTGGCTGATTGATGCCACACGCAACGTAAGAACGACTTCGAACAGCTGTCAGACATCCTTCAAAATAACAGCCTTCGTTTCGTATTGGGGCGTTTTAAAAAATATAAGGAACCTGGGTACTTTCGCAGGATATTGACTTATAAGGTTTTTCTGGCTCAGAACCGTTAGTGCCTACTTTCAAACCTAATACCTACATGAAAAAAATGAAAAAATGTCTCCCAAATTTAGTATTCCATTAGGTCGCCTTTTTTAACAGAGTTCAAAAATAAAGGAAATAATTTCTTTCTTTTTTTAAATCGGTTTAATTTTTTAAATATATTTTTTATTCCTTGATTTTCTTAATTTTGAAAGTTAGCGAAAGTGGCGCAGTGGAAAAATATTGTTCTATACAATATTTTACACACCTGCATGCCAAATCTCATTTCAGTCTATCCAATTGTTACCTCGTTATTTAGTAACAAACATCCCAAGTCCCAACATCTCAGAAACTTTCACATTTATGATAAGATATAGGTACCCTATCCTACTTCTAAGTAGAATCTTTTGCCACGCGACCAGGGGCCTGTTTCATAAACGTGACAATCCGACAAATTGACAGTTTTTGACAAAAAAGTCGTATTGTCACAAGAAATTCTGTTTCATAAACGTGACAAATATGTCAAATTGTGACAGGTAAATAGTTTACAAATTTGTCAATGTAAATTACGTTTCATAAAAGTCTACCATTGTCAGCTACGACTTGTCAGTATCTAAGAAAATTGTCACTTACTTTTTTGTCATGGTAATGGATATAATTGTCGTTTATTGTGACAAATTTGTCACTACTTAGATTGTGTGTAAATGATATAGTAGTATGACGGTAGCAATACAAATATTATATAACGCTTTATATCGCCGTAAAGAGTTGGGATAGTAACGGGAATAGCACGGGCAAAGCGGTAGGTAAATGCTTGGTAATAACCTGTACAAATTTGATTTCACTGGATTTCTTTCGAATTTGATTTCTTTGAATTCTTTGGCATTGGAAACTTGTGAAAAGGACAGCAAAATAACTATCTTAGGCCTTATATACGATAATAGAGAAATACCATTTAGTAAGTTGAGTGAACGTTTGACGCATAAATAAATGAAAGGAAATCGCAGAGCAGTTGAAAGGGTTGGGCATACTCAAAAATATTGATTTGATTTCCATGATACAATGCGACAAAACTGAGGAAAAGGAAGGTAAATTACCAAATTAAAAGGAAATTTTATTCTTGTGCTAAATGGCCCAAGACGCCGTCGTATCTTTGTGTGATTAATAAATGAGAAGTAACCGTTGACATTGGGTGAGGTCGCCTGTCAACAATCTACGACAAGTCTACAAATATGTCCAATTGTAATGACAATATAGTGTTTCATAAAACAAATATGTCAAAATTTTCGCGACAAATTGTCACCTGTCGCCTGTCAAGAGAAAATGTTTATGAAACAGAAATATGTCAAAATGTCGCGACAAGTTGACATATTTGTAATTTTTCCACCATGACTTATTTGTCATTGGTAATGTTTATGAAACATAAAATTGTCAAATTCTCGAATTGTCGCCTGTCACCTGTCGCCTGTCATTGTCACGTTTATGAAACAGGCCCCAGAAAGAGCACGCGTTATGCGATAGAGACAGACAGTTGAATCCGGTGCGTTCCGTCTGGTGGTCGGACTCGAACGACAGCTTTATTAGAGAGAGAGAGACTTCTGTAAGTAGTACGTATTACTTATTGAGAAATAATAAATCGCCCCGCAAAAATACTGACATGCTTGCACATCAAAAAAATTCATCATCAAACAAAGCCATGTTTTGATGTTTGTTTTGGTATTTTTGATGTGCAAGTCAGTATTTCAGTTAGGTTACGGTTATTTTTTTGATGTGCCTTTAAATAATACCCTTACTTATTCTGTGGTACAATACATAAACATAAAGGTATGTTATGTTTGGCTTTTGACTCACAGCTGTATGATGTTAATTAATCAACAACAAACATGAAATCGTCTTTTAATCTGTAGAGCAATATAATAAACTATAATCAAAACGTGTCGTGCGTGAAAAGGTGTGACTCCCGTTATCGCCCCCAACAGTTTCTTAATTGCCTAATTAATCTTTATGTATATGTAATGTTTATCAACCTACGTATACGTAAATGATTGTAATAGCGTATTTTCCTACAGCCAAAATAAATTAATGAACGCGAACCATCTAAATATGTTTACAAGACTGTTGTGAAAAAATCCAGTTATGTGGGGGCACGGCAGTACCCCCGCCAAGTCGAGCAAAACAAAGGCACGGCCGTACCATCCTTTTCTCGAAGCCATTCAGGCCATTTTCAAACTCCTGTAATTTTGTGCTGGCTAAAGCTAGAACTCTGAATTTTCAGGGATATAGGTACAGAGTGGCTCATTTCGATCGGTCAATATGGGAAAATTTGAAACTATGTATAAGACATACGAAGATCTGTTCTTAGGAGCCATGTCATTGATTTTAGGGACAAATGGGCAACTATTGCACGTCAAAGTTCCTTAGTTTTGTCACTGACTGACTGACTGACTCACTGACTCATCATAATTCTAAGGTACTTCGAGCAGACCCACAAGCTCCGAATTTTAAACATAGTTAGTTTTTATCGTATCAAAACCTAAAATTTCAATTTCAGTCACAACTGCACACATAAGTTTGTAATCCTATACAATCACATGCGATTACAAAGTTAGTTTTACAGTTCACATTGGAAAAATAAATGGAATGTAATAAATAAAGGAAGACCACTTACAATAACTAAATATTTTTACTAAAAAAACCCGACCGCGGTGCACTTTAAAAGTGCATAAAATCCGCCATTTTGTTTATTTTAACGAACTTCATACCCAGTGACACTCGCGCCATCAAGACGAATCCAATGATGTATCATTAATCAAAATCGGTTGTGCCGTTGAGTAGTTACGAGCGGACACAGGAACAGACATCCATACATACAGGTCAAACACATTACCCTCCTTTGGGCTTCGCCGCAGTCGGGTAAAAATAAATGAGATCCCATCAAAACCATTACATGTAATAAGATGCAAGTCTCGCAACGCAGTTCTTTAAGGACAAAAAAATTGAATTAGGTCGCTTTTATTCGAATGGTGCGCTATGTTCAGCAGCAGACGTCTCAAGGTTAAAGTGATGATGATGATCATTTGACGATTACACAATTCGACTGAATCACAACAATGTCTTACAGTAGCTTGGCGTTCATAGAACACTAAATGGGATATGATCATTTCGTCTAAATCGCAACTGGTACTAGCGGTAACAGGTCTAAAACGCAGCTAGTCTAAAACGCATCTCGTCTAAACTGCAACTGGTCTAAGTAGCTACCAGTCTACGTCGCTATTGGTCTAAGCAGTAAGTGGTCTAAAACACAGCTGGCCTAAGAGCACGTGGTCTAAGTCTTAGCTGGTCTAAGTAGTAATAGGTCTAAGTCACAACTGACCTTAGTAGTGTCTCGTCTAAAATGCAGTTGGTCTAAGTAGTCATTTGACTAAACATTTGTTGTTTTCAAAAACAGGAAGTAGTGAACTCGACTAACCTAAGTAGTAACTTATATTCGCCTAGTGACTGCAATACAGCCACATCTCAAAATTTTTTATTTTGTGAAAAAAAAGTGTTGTTAAAAAAAAAAAAAAAAAAATGATTTTTTTGTCACGTTATCATGGCCCCCACCTAGTTCGACTTCTGCTACGTCCAATAAGGATTGCAAGTTAGTCAGGCTTAAAAAAAAACCCGGCCTCTGCAGTACCTAATGTACTATTAACGGTCGGATATCTCACGTTAAGGGCCGTCGGACACCGACTTGGAACTTATGTTCTGAGTCTGTGTCCGTTGGCATTCAATGTGTTAAAAAAACCCTGTCTAAACCATCGACGTTTGGGTTACAAAATGCACCGGATCCGACTGCTAATAGCGACGCGTGCCATAACCGCGCTTATGACGAAAGGCGCGAAGAGCGTTTTAGACCAAATCAGCTTTAAACGAGGTGCGTCTTAGGCTAGATGTCTTATTAGACCAGTTGCATTTTAGATTACGTGCGTATTAGCCCAGTTGTGTTTTAGGCGAAACGCGTTATAGACCAGTTGCGAATTGTCTGCTAGGCTAGATGCTACTTAGACCAATAGCGACGTAGACTGGTAGCTACTTAGACCAGTTGCAGTTTAGACGAGATGCGTTTTAGACTAGCTGCGTTTTAGACCTGTTACCGCTAGTACCAGTTGCGATTTAGACGAAATGATCATATCCCCACTAAATCTCCACCGGCTTGCCCAAGGATATCTTTTACGCCACGCCACTGCTGTCGTATGTTGTGACAACAAACCTGTAGATTTAATTCCTTGCGTTTCCGTTGGTAAACACTTAGTAATCTAATCTGGTTAAACTAGTTCTCCTGAAGTCACCACAATCACAGCGAGCGTAATTAAGTAATTGGCTAGCTAAGTGAGTTATAATGAGAAATAAATCTTTTTGGTTTTGGATTAACACCACATTGCATTGCATAATGGCTGCTCTGCTGACTGATGTCACAGAATAAATAATTAAATTAGGTACTAGTAGCCGCGCGGCGAGATCGCGGAGTGAGTCACTCCTGCGAACTGCCGTCGGAAAGTTTCCAAAATTACTTAAATTTCCTCATGGAAACTTCGCAAGGAGAAACTTTCAATAATTTCTTGTCAAAAGATATTAGACATTTCCAAGAACTTTCCGAGCTTCTTGAAGACATTCCCTAAGAGTTGTAACTATAAGAATGTAAAAAAAAAACTTTATTAAGCCATAATATTGATAATTATAACAATCGTAAGAATGTAAGAATTATCTAAGGTGTCCGAATGTTCGTAAAGAGAATGAAAAAATATTCGGACACCTTAGATGATTCTTACTTACAGTGTGTCCCAGGATAAAGTGCACAAACAAATAGGGATGAAACTATATAGGTACAATTTTATCGACAAAAACAGTAATTAAAAAAAAAAACAAAATAATTATTTACTTTTTTATGATTCTTTTAACAAAATGTATCGTATGCAGTGGATATTATCGGAACAAAGCAAGATATCTTGCTTGACACGTATAGGAGTCATTTTAAAAAAAAATTTACACAATTAAGGGATTTAATTAAAAAAAAACTTAATTTATTCCTGTGTTACGAAAGTTACCCATATAGTTTGTATGCCTAACTTTCGTAACACAGAGGAAGCGATCGTTATTTTGTTTTTATTAGGCCCTTAACTATGTACAGTTTTTTTGAAAATGACTCATAGGCGTTAGTCACCCGGTTATTTTTTTAAATAAAAGGTAACAAGACACACAAACATTATTTATAATAATAATTAGTGATAATATGGACATTATTTTGTCATTATAATTACGTTTATTTCAAATTAATAGAGCCTATATAGGTAGGTGGCAAGATATCTTGCTCTGTTTCGACACGGTCCAATGCATACGATAAAATGGTTTGTTAAAAATTCATAAAAAAAAATCATGATTTTTGTCGATTAAATTACATCTAGTTTCATCCCTATTTGACTGTGCAGTTTGTCCAGGGACACACTGTAGGTATACATACAGCACAGCAGTGGCGTGGCGTAATGGTTCTCCCACATTGGCTGTTATAAATGTTATAATAACGTTATAAAACACGATAACCAAACGATAAAATTCACTAACATTTTCTATTATAGTAATTAGGTATAACATGTTATATAACAAATGTTTTATAACATTTATAACAGCCAATGTGGGAGCATCATAAAATATATCTTTGGGCAAGCCGGTGCAGATTTGCCGTACATTTTCCTTACGAGTTGTAGAATAAGGTGCTCAATTGCCTGATATTAGGCAAGCCGGTAGGAATCGAGTTCTTTGGACGAGCACTACTGAAGTACTGATACACAGTTACGCAAAGATTAAATTTATTATTACTTTTATTTGCACGACTCGTTTATTATACGTTTATAGGGAGTAACACCGACTACGAAGCTAGAGGTCTCGGGTTCAAATCCTGGTAAGGGCAAATATTTGTGTGACGAGTATTTGGCCCTGAGTCATGGATGTTTTCTTTTCTATGTATTTAAGTATGTATTTATATATATATAAGTATAATGTATATTGTCTATCGTCGTCCTAGTACCCATACAAGCATTGCTTAGTTTGAGAACAGGTCGATTTGTGTAAGATTGTCCCCCAATATTTACTTAATAACGTTACGATCTCGTACACTATATAAACTGATAAAAGGAAGGGTAGTATTTAAAGGCACATAAAAAAATATAACCATAACCTAACTGAAATACTGACTTGCCAATCAAAAAATACCAAACAAACATCAAAACATAGCTTTGATGTACATATGGATTTTTTTTTGTGCAAGTCAGTATTTTTTTGTGGGGCGATTTATTATTTCTCTAAAAGGAACAAGCATTAGGTACCTATTATCACATTATTTTGTTTGGCAATGACACGATGACACATTGGCCTCTAGGAGCGGTGCCGTTGCTATGCCAATAAAGATCCCTGCACAGTCATTTTCAGATATATTTAGCCAATTGTTCACTCAAATATCTAACTGCCTGTCAAGTATTAGAAGTTTTTGTCGCTCTCTGGTCGGTAACAGGGGCTTTACTAGTCTATCAATCTATACATAGGCATCCTACTAATATAAATAAATGTGAAAGTTTGTGAAGATGTCTGGACTGGACTGGAGGTTTGGATTAGGGATGCAACGATACGGCTATTACGATACCAATACAAATGACGAATACATCGTAATGGCTAAATACGATAACGAATTACGATACGAATGCATTACGATATTTGTTTAATACCATTTTGATGAATTTATTGGAAGCTTTGTTGTATGTTATTATTGTAAGACTAAGTAAAGTAAAAGTATAAAAAAAAGTTAGGCATTTTTAATAGAGATGGGCCGACTACGGATTTTGCCGATGGCTAATCGGCCGACTAATCGGTTCCCAATTTGCCGATTAATCGGCCGACTAGTCGGCATTGCCGATCATAGTTATTAGCTATGTTCGGGTGCAATCCGAAATGCTCGGTTCGCCTCATCTCCCCGCCATTTGTTGTCACGCGTTCGTGTTTTGATCAGTTTATAATTAAGTTGATTTTGTTTTTGTGTTTGAGTAAAGTACGTAAAAATATAAAATAATTTTGAAAATGATTGTTTAATTTCTTCTGTATCTTGTGTGTATTCTCAGCTAGGCAATAGTGCGGATGCGAAGCTTTCAGAAATTGACGCGTTATGCGTTTCGTTTCACCCAAAACAGTAAAAATTTAAAAAATTTTGAAATAAAAGTATCGTAAAAATATCGTATCGTAATATTTACGATAACGAATGATCGTAAAGGTTTACGATAATCGCCGATATACGATTATCGTATCGGTATCGTTGCATCCCTAGTTTGGATGTTTGTTACTATAGCTTGGCAACTTCGTTGGTGACACTCACCTGTGTGCTTTTTGTTATGTGCAGCCGTAACTACTTACATAAGTTACCGCCAACACGAACGGCGACCGACGGAGGCTGCCTCCGGAGGCCCCTGATCGTGTTGGCGGTAATTTGTGTAAGTAGTTACGGCTGCACAGAACAAAAACCACACACGTGAGTGTCACCAACGAAGTTGCCAAGCTATACATAGCGGTGTAACAACTGGATTGATTGAAATGAAATTAGGCATGCAAGTAGACCGGGTCCTGGATTGACACACAGGATACTTTATATCCTGGGAAAGAGTTCCCTTGGGAAATTAACGGGAATAACGCGGCTGAACCCACGGGTAAATGCTAGTATACAATAAAATCGTAGAAAGACTGTGTCTGCACAATAATAGTACATTACACAACTAGGGTGGTAATACAAAGAAAGTCCGAGATCGCAGAAGTTTGCGGCCCGAGCTGCAAGCGAGATCTCATATGGCTTGGCGGATGCTTCGGCTTAGATAAGTGACATGTCTATTCATACTGCACGGTCACAGTGACGCTGTATTGTCGGCGATATGTGACGGACGCCGCGTCACCGTCACGCTGTGACGGGCCGCAATTTGCAGCCGGTAATTCGCTGTAACATGCGATGCTTCCAAGCGAACGGCTAAACAATCAAAAATGAAGTCGCATCTTTGTTCAAAGCAAAGTTTTAAGAATGCATAAGAATAATGACACCAGTACCTCACCCACCCACCTCTACCACGATTGTTTCACACGACTCTTTGGCGGGCGATAAATACTTACCTTTTCCATTCGAAATAGGGCGAAGATGCGACAAGCGAAGTCGTCGCTAATTGTACTAGCCCTCCTGCTGTCAAGAAGTGGTAAATGATTTGTGAAAAACCTCCTTCAACCTGTACTATCGCAAAGAAGTATGCCAGGGATTTTACATTGTGTAGCTTGTTGTTTTAAAGTTCAACTGTTCAACTTGGAATTATACTACACCTTATTATCTTGTGGCTTATAGAGAAGACATCAGGATAAACCGGAGATCGAGCAGCAGCGTCAGTTGTGTATTAAAGCATCTAAATGCCTGCTATGTATTTTTTACAAATAAATAAATGTGATCGCCAACCGGCCTACAGGCGTGGCGATTACATTACATCATACTCCCTTCAATTAAAATGAGTCTTACGTTTCTTTTGGCTGATGATGATGATGAAAAGTCCAACCAATATCATTGACGGTAAACGCGCCATTGTTATTTAAAACCTAATTGTTGTATGCAAATGAATCTCTAATTATGAGCAATGAGGTAATGATTATTCAGCTAGCAAGCGCTATGCCGACAATGAATTTGTGGAACGAAAATACTCCGACACGTTGATACATTCAGAGAAACAGAGAAATGTGGTATATGCCTATACTATAGGTCCACCTAAGTTAAACCCCACAATGCATTTTGCACATAGCCAATAGCGATCTCTTTGTCTTATTGTATTAGTTCGTGAACTCTGAAAAATAAAGTGACGTCACATCTTTGCTGCATCAAAAACGGATAAACCAAGAAGAGTAGTACTTTCGCACCGCATTTAGATATGACGTTCTCTCTTCTCCTAGCGCTTTTTCCATTTCTTTCTCGTACGCTTTGACTATAAACCTAGATTCGGCAGGTCGGATTATTACCTAGGAGGTATTGCCATCTGACCCGCAACCCTTGGGACAGGGAAACCAGACCCACGGGGTTATATTTACACATTGAGATACCTCAATGTGCAAGTTTTCTGCGATTTTTCCCTCGCCTTACAGGCATTGGTTACCACAGCATTACATTGCAGTGGCGAGGCGTAAAAGATATCCTTGGGCAAGCCGGTGCAAATTTGGCGTACATTTTCCATAAGAGCTGTAGAATAAAATGCTTAAATGCCTGATATTAGGCAAGCCGGTAGGAATCGAGTTCTTTAGACGCTACGCTACTGGTACATTGTAACTTAGGTTAGAAAAACGCACTGGTGACCTTTGAAACTCGAACTCCAGACCTCACGATCCAGTGTTCACCTCCCAAACCTCTAGAGCCGGCCTAGGATATACCTACTTATTTTGAAGGACCGTCGGCGGGCCGTTAAACCCTCCCGTTTGCCGACCACTGCTCTAGATCTAGACCCATCTACGCCTACGCTAATTTACATATACCATTAACAGGGATAATATTAATAATTGTATTGTTATCAGTAAACAGACGTTACAGGGCCTTCGACCTACTCATAAGCCCTTGAACCGGCTCTCTGTCCTCTCATTAGAAAAAAAACAATGCATTATGTTGACGCATGACGCATGTCGCGACTGGTTACCGTGCGTCACCGATGCGATGCGGCCACGTGTGGATAACTGGCATAACTGGTCGTAAACTCCGAAACGCTTCGTTCGAAGTTCGACTCGTGGCGTCTTTTTCTGTCTTGTTATTGGAAGTTTACGTAAGCGGGCTTCGTGAGCTGGCTGTTGATGATGATGAAGTAATGGCCAAGGGACCCCGACTCGCACAGTAACGATATTTAATTAGTTATCCATTTCCTAAAAATGTTCTTTGTAGCTTCACTGACCTCTAACTTGGCGTTTTTTGGGAGAGGCCTTGTTAGTGGAGAGGCTTTGGACGTCTTTCGGGCGATGCTCGACAGCCGAATAAGTGCAACGATGATAATGATGAGATGAGCAGACCAAACTAAAGAAATATCGCATATTTTGAATCGGTCGTGCGAATAACTCCCCCCTGTGCTCCCGCCCCTATTTGATACCACGGGAAGACCAGTGCTGGCTCTACAGTCCGCACCGCATTGTGTTGATGTGGGATCCTTTTGTGGCAGCGAGCCTCATTTGTGTTTTCTTACTATTTCCTTTCGTGCTGTCATGAATAAAGTACATTACACAACTAGGGTGGTAAAACAAAGAAAGGCCGAGATCGCAGATGTTTGCGGCCCGAGTTGCAGGCGAGGGACGTAAATATGCGATCGAGGGCTTTCTTATTACCTCCCTAGTCTCCCTACTCCGTTTTCTGGCCAAGTGTAGACATAAATGATGTAGGTACTAGGTGCACAACACGGGTTGTGTAATACACTATTTCTTTATTTCTTATGATAATAATGATGCAGTAATAACCCTTACCCGACTTACATACGGGTAATTGGTGATACTGAGGAAGCATCGATGAATCACGAGACGCGTGCTGTTGGAGCAGCACCAACTGTCTCGCCTGTGACGCGCTGGCATTACGCATCTAAATGATTGATTGATGATGACATTGCCTCTGTGCAAGTGCATGCCTATCTATACAGTTAGTCGGTCGACGGAGTCAGAGCAATCGTACGGGGAGCCGGCAAAGTGTAAAGAGAGACAATTAGCCAAACTCCGACCATTTAGAAGCGCGCGATACGTTTTAGGACAATATTTTGCTGTTACAAAGTTCATATCAGGACCCATATTTTCCGGTCAAGTTTTGAGCTATTGCTATGATACCTACACTCACGGACAATGAATTCGGGTCATTTTCTATATAATTCTTCATAGAAAATGATCCAATTTCATTATCCGTGAGTGGTATTTAAATTGTGCGACGTTTGTTTATGCAGTCTTGTCTCATCATCAAAAATCGTAAATTTGGTACAACTTTCAGTGCAGGCAGGCATCATGTTACCTATAGGTTGTAGTGACGTGGCGTCCATAGAACTCGATTCCCATCGGCTTGCCTAATATTAGGCAGTTCAGCACTTAATTCTAGTGCTCTTAAACAAAATTGAAGCCAAAGCTATTCCGGCTTGCCCAAGGATTTCTTCAACGCCACGCCACTGATATTAGTTCGATACACAAGTTCACATAAGGACAGGATGACCCGAGTCATCCTTCCCGCTGGTCCGTTGCTCACTCTGAGCAATCAGCGTAAAGTCAAGGTGGCCCTGGCCAAACGACCTGGTTCGACTCCAGGCGTGAAGCCCCCACCTAGCCCGACTCCTATCGTGGTAAGCCGGGACCGGTGACCTGGTTCGACTCCAGGCACCCCCCGGCTCATACCCAGTCCGATGTCGGCCGTGTGTAAGGCACACGGTCGGACGCCCTTGGGTGGTCTGGCCAAGCGAACTGGTTCGAGCCCAGTGACCGCAACGGCCAACCACCCGGCCCGACAATCACAATGCCCGAAAGTGGGTTGTGAGTTTGACAGGTTTAAAAAAAAAAAAAATAAAAAAAAAAAATAAATAAAAAAAAAAAAAAAAAAAAAAAAAAAAAAAAAAACGCCACTGATAGGGTGCTATAGGATTCTTTACAGATGCTATGTATTTAAACAATTTCTATATCTAATAAACGATTTACTAAAATTACTATTGTTAATACCTACCTAAACCTATTGATTATAATTTTTCACTGTGAGAGTAATTTCTCCCTCTTTTACCGCATTTTCATGATACCTGCACAGAAAATAATTATCAAATTTGAGGTGTCATTATCAATGTCCGACCTAAGCAGGCTCACTTGGCGATTTCGCCGCTCGGCTACTATAGTACCAAATTCCGCCCCCGCGGAAGGGCTTAGTCAGCGACCAGAAAGAGCACGTGCTATACGATAGAGAGAGACGATCGGATCCGGTGATTTCCGCCGGTGGTCGGAGCTGAACGTCAGTTTTGCTATTACTTATTCTGTGACCTAATAGAATATTACAATCTGTTTCAGCTGGAGCCAGGCGCGTCCAAAGAAGTCCTAGGGCTGGCCGTAGGCGCTTCACCGCTGGGCCAGCTAGTCTTCTCCCCACTGCTGGGCCTGTGGGCCAACAAGCGTGGGCCGCGGGCACCGCTACGCGCGTCTCTGCTCTTGTTCGTGCTGAGTTCCGCCCTGTACGCGCAGTTGCACGCTGCGCGCCCGCGCGCCGCTGCTGTGATGGTGTTCGCGCGGTTTCTCGTCGGTGTTAGCTCAGGTATGTCTATCTTGTCTAAATTAAATACATGGGAGACATTGCCTCCGCTGGGCCAGCTAGTCTTCTCCCCACCTGTGGCAAACACGCGCGGGCCGCGCGCACCGCTACGGGGTCGCTGCTGTTCGTGTTGAGTGCGCTGCGTACTGCGCGCCGCTGCTGTATTGGTGTTCGCGCGGTTCCTCGTCGGCGTTAGCTCAGGTATGCTTATCCAAATCAGAAATTAAGGGTGCATTTCCACTGACGCGGAGTGAAGCTTTCGAGCACTGTGATTGCTCAACTCGTTCCGCTGCATCCAGCGGACCGCCCCGGGTGCCACAGCGGACCGCCTTTTATTTGTCTGGGGGTGCCTGCCGAATGCACTCCCTCACCCGAGCGAAAAATCAAAACATAAACCTTTCCGCCCCGGATACCCGACTGGCTTCCGCCGTCACTGCTATCCAGCTAGGACTCATAATCTGTTCTAGCCGTAGGTTATGTGTAAGTATTTCATGCAAAAAAGAATTTCAAACAGTTATTTAAGTTATGGGTCTCATATACGTCATTTCATGTACTATATTACTGCCGTTACCTGCAGCCTATTACTACAATACAATGTGACTGTTTGTTGCCTAAATAAATAAAAAAGCCTCTCTTTAGGAGATATTCTAAGAGAATCATCTCTTCCGCCTAGTCTAGCTCCTACATCTCTAGAAATAAAACTATATTATCTACCTATATAGGCTGATGTTGAGGAGCTAGGCTGGCTATGTGTTTGTGTGCGTCTAAAGGCTATTTGTGTGTGTTACAGCGAGCATAGCGGTGGCGAGAGCGTACCTGTCGGCCGCGACGCTGGTCAGCGAGCGAACGCGGGCCGTCGCCGCTGTGTCCCTCGCACAGGTCAGTGTATTTACTTTTTAGGGTTCCATAAATGGTGAAAAAGGAACCCTTATGGTGCGAATCTGTCTGTCCGTCTGTCACAGTGAGATATCTCAGGGACTACTGCTGCTATCGATTTGAAATTTGGAATAGTTTTAAAAGTCACTAACCCGAGCGTAGGTACTAAATGTAATAAAAATCTTATACCTTTTTTTTACTTTTTTTTAAAGGGGGCCGAAATGAGAGGTCGAAAATGTTAAGTTGTGCTATTGTATCAAGTGGGGTATCAAACAAAAGGCCTTAATTTGTAGATTCCAAAACCATTTTTGTTTTTTCTTAATTACCTATGTACTGTTTGATTTAGGACAAAAAAGTTCAAAAAAATACCATCCCCCCGTGTTATCTTCGAAGTTACTGAACAGGAAAATCTGTAATAACTATCAGTTATTAATATCATCCTAAATATTACAGGAAAAATATAACGGTTTTCCTAACTTGCACCGTTTTTTACCGCCATACGAGATACGAGTTTTGAACCCTCGGTGGGCGAGTCCGACTCGCACTTGACCGGTTTTTTTAATTATTTATAATTCAATTATTTCAAAAATCCCTGACATAAAATAGTACATTACTGCAGAGGCCGGGAAGTGAGGGGTTGCCGGCCGAGTACACATAGATAGTTACGAGGCCGGCAACTGATGCTGTGGCCCAAATAAATGTGGAATGGAAATTTAAAAAAAATACATTGCCGGCCTGGCCGGCAATGTAAGTATGAAATTCCATTCCGTGCCAAGTGTCAAGCCGCATAGGAAACGAGGTACTTTGTGGCCTATTTTTAGGCACGTAATGTCAACATTTCATGCCATGTTTGAGAAAAGATACATTACCAACCAACCGTGGTGCTGATTTTCGGTAGTCTGTGTATACTCCAGGACGTGTACCTATCCATTTTTTTCTCAGTCTGCCACTGCCTAAATTTCAATAGGGGAACTTATTTTACCTACACCTTACCACTTCCCACTTCACATTTGTTAATTATGGTAAACTCGATTACGATTGGTAAACAAATCGTTATACCAAGACGAAGTACCGTCACAAAGGTACAAGTAACAATTTTACGAGTCTTAACTAGCAACATTGGTCTAAATCCACAATACCATTGGTTGGTTTGACCAATGTTTAGCTCCGTGAAACCCGTTTCACTGGCTTTCAGATTACTCAAGGCATGCACGACATACATTGTACAGGTTGATATTGTATTTGGGTCTACCTTATTTCGTATAAAATTAAATGGTATAAACTCAAAACGTATAAATTCAAAACGTATAAAATCACTTCGTATAATCATTCATTTCGGTTAAAATTCATTTTGTATAACATTTAAAAGCTCTAAATACGAAATCTCTATTCTTCAATATGTCTAACATTCAAAATGTATAAAATCATTATGCATAAGATTTAAGATGTATAAAATTATTACGCATAATATTCATTTTGTATAACAATTACTTGATCGCATATTTAAAACGTAGAACATTCAAAATGTCTAATCATCACAATGTATACAAAACAGTCAAACTCGTTAAATACGGTGGTTGAAATATAAAAGTACCATTCTTAATGCGGTCCTTGTCACTGTTCCCGTAGTTGTCACCTTGAATGTTATTAAGTCATTTATAATAAAGGACTTATAAAATCAGTCGGTTGGACTCCGCAACTGCTCCGGCGCTGCGGGAAGAACAGCCCCTTCGCCCTTGCGTATCAAAGCACAGACACTAATGCTCGCCTTTGCAGCTTCGGCTTATTGGTCGCCTTCGGCGACCAGCCTCAGCCCTACGGCTCACATTGTGCCTGTGCTTTACTACAGCGGGCGAGGGCTGCTCCCCCTCCGCGCCTCCGGCTTTCTATATATACTCTACGGGTAGGGCAGACAAGACCACGTGGATAGTGGGGTGCTCCGATTCGGGTTTTGTTACCTATGTATTCTCCAATGCATATAAAATACAATATTATCTCAGCCATTATCATTATTTGAACGTTTTTAGTTTTAGTGTATTTTTTTCGGCAAAACTATAAAAAGAAATATCAAATTTTGTCAAAAAAGTCCTGAATTCCTTCAAACTTTAAAACCTGGGCCTCATATTTCAATAATATTAAGGGTTTACAAAAATTAGAGCTTTTAACAGTTATACCCCGTGAATGTTATACCTTATAACAAATAACGTTTCGATCAAATGAATGTTATATCATACGAAATTATACAATATGACTTTAGAGCATTTAAATTTTATACGAAATGTAATTATACACTTTAATTTTTATGCCATCTGAATTTATACGAAATGAATCATTATCCGAAATGAATTTCGACGAAGTGATTTTATACGGATTGATTTTATACCAAATAAGGGGATACCATTTAATTTAGTACCTAACCACATATTTTTACTCTACAGGTGTTGGGTTTCGTGGTGGGTCCGGCGCTGCAGGCGGCAGCGGCGCCGCTAGGCCCCGGAGCCCCGTACGGGCCACCCGGCACCCTGGACTTAAGTCCGAGACTCGACATGTACACCGCGCCCGGTTGGCTAAACGCAGCTTTAGGAGCCATCAACTTTGCGCTTCTGCTGCCCTGGTGCTTTAAGGAGAGAAAGATTGCCGCGAGGGAAGCTATGTTGGCCCATGGAAAGGGTTCTGGTTGGTAGATTTACATTATCTTCTGTTTACGTCTCAACATGTGCAAGAATACTGCAGTCAGCTGGCTAAAGGCAGCTTTGGGAGCCATCAACTTCGCGCTTCTGCTGCCCTGGTGCTTTAAGGAGAGAAAGATTGCCGCGAGGGAAGCTATGTTGGCCCATGGAAAGGGTTCTGGTTGGTAAATTTACATTATCTTCTGTTTACGTCTCAACATGTGCAAGAATACTGCAGTCAGCTGGCTAAAGGCAGCTTTGGGAGCCATCAACTTCGCGCTTCTGCTGCCCTGGTGCTTTAAGGAGAAAAGGTTGCCGCGAGGGAAGCTATGTTGGCCCATGGAAAGGGTTCTGGTTGGTACATTTACATAATCATCTGTTTACGCCTTAACATGTGCAAGTATAATGAACTCGGTTGGCTACACGTCGCTTTATGAGCCATTAACTTCGCGCTTCTTATGCCCTGGAGTTTCAAGGAGAGGAAGGTTGCCGTGTGAACTCTGGTTGGTAAATTTTCATAGTCTGCACCTCCACACGTATAACGGACCTAGCTGGCTAATCGAAGCTCTAGGAGTCATAAACTTCGCCTTTCTGCTGCCCCGCTGAAGAAAATTGCCCCGCGCGATGCTATATGATAGGCCGTGAAAAGGGTTCTGGTTTATAAATCTTTATAGAAGACTATAAACAGCTGACAGCCCGAAGCGCAAAATGATTGTGATAAGCAAGAGCTTATCACAATCATTTTGCGCTTCGGGCTGTCCTAGTTCAAGGAAAGAAAAAAGTCCCGCGAGGCTAATTCTTAAATCCGCGTGAGGCTGACTCAATGCAGCTTTTTGCTATGATCAACTCGTGTACTGATGCTTCTAAAAAAGAAAAAAAAATCCCAGATATCTCTTTTGTCTTCAACCATGTGAACTATGGTCTAATTGAACATCTCAATTTGCAGAAGCGGAGGCGCTGGCAGCTTTACGTCCAGACCGCATCAGCAGCTGGACGCTAGTGTTCGCGTTCTTTGTGCTCAACTTCAGCTTCGTGTTACTGGAGACGCTGGCGACTCCTCTCACCATGGACCAGTTCGCGTGGGAAAAGGGCCAAGCGCTGCGCTACATGGGCGCGCTCATGAGCGCTGGGGCCGTAGTAGCGTGTGCCACGTTCGCGCTCATCGCGCCTCTCACCAAGCTGTTCCAGGAACGGTAAGTGTACAAATTGGTGTCACTGGAGATGCTGGCGACCTCTCTTACTGACCAGTTTGCGTGGAGAAGAAACTTAAAACTGCTCACCATACGCCAGTTAAACTGAGGAAAAGGCATATCTCTCGCTCTCGCTAGTGCTCGCTGACCCTTGCTGACTATTGAAATTTCCTAATAAAACCGATCAATCCCGTCGAAATAACTATGAGGTATTCAGCTGATTATGAATTATCCGGGCTGCAGGAGCATTCCATGAAAACATCAACTTTTTGTCCCTTACGGAACACTATGGCAGCTATCCTAATAAAACGTATTAGGTGCTAAGAAACACTACCAATCTTAAAGCCGAGTTATGATATTACAATGCTGATAATTAGCTTCCTGAATTTATTTCTCGGAAGTATTAAAACGGTGATGTCTCTTACGAAATATTTTTATGGAATGCTCCTGCAACACACTTCTATGTATCATGTATCACAGACGACGTAGGTACTTGCCTTACTTTATAATTATGTTAGCAAACATGAACAATGGAACGGAAAATCTTCCAAGTCACTTGTCAAGTCAAGTGCTATATGAGATCCTTACTAACAACGCCAACCTAACATTTCAGTGCGATCCTACTCTGGGGCGGCTTCCTCCTCGTCGGCCTGGCGTCCGTCCTCTGCATCCCCTGGGGTCCGGGGCCGCCGCCGCTGGCGCCGCCTACCAACAGCTCAGTCGAGGCCGGTGGCGGCTGCCCCGCGGCGCGCCAGCCCTGGTGCGAGACCTCACGAGCGCTCTCCGTGACTCAATTCCTGCTGGGATACACAGCAGTCTCAATAGGATATCCTCTTGGGGTCACGCTGATTCAGACGATATTCTCCAAAGTGCTGGGACCGAGACCTCAGGTGACTGTCATGTTTTTACTAATTCGTCTAGCACTCAAACCTTAGGGTCATCAATAGTGACCTTTGTTGATACTGCCTGAAATAATGCTCAAACTCGCCGGTTACTACACTTTGGTAAGGCATCAGTCTTCTGTACCCCCTTGGGTCCGGGGCCGCCGCCGCTGGCGCCGCCTACCAACAGCTCAGCCGAGGCCGGCGGCGGCTGCCCCGCGGCGCGCCAGCCCTGGTGCGAGACCTCACGTGCGCTCTCCGTGACGCAGTTCCTGCTGAGATACACAGCAGTCTCAATAGGATATCCTCTTTGCGTTACGCAGATTCAGACGATATTCTCCAATGTCTTGGGACCAAGGCCTCAGGTGATAATATTTTTAGGGTTTATTTGTCGGTTAACCATTCGGCAGGCATCAGTTAACCTAACTTAATAGGATTCTCAAGATATTCTCACGATCGGGTTACTGTTACTAGTTATGCCGAGAAGTCGATGGAGACAAAAAGCGTGCAACCCTTTGTTGGAAAGTCTTTGGGAACTAATGTTCAGACGCCTTTGGGTTGAAATAATGAAAAGGATTAGTCAAAGGTTAGTATAGCATTATTCAGCACAATTCTCTTTGTGGATAACACAAAACTTTACAAAAAGCACATTACCAAGTATCTGTATAATATGTATATATTTTGTGAGGTCTAGCCGCCATCTTGAGTCATACAATATATAAAGCACAGTATAAGAATAGTAATTTTTCTTCCTACAAAAGGTACATCGCGCTTGAATGTGTGACTACTACAGAGATTTAAGTATGCGCAAGAATGCTCCATTATGGATCGCACTCACACAGACGCGCGATCGTGCGTCTGTGTGAATACGTGTCGCGCGCTTCTAAACAGCCAAAGTTGGACTACTTGCTTGTCTTTATATTCTGTCTATATGGTATATAGCTGAATATAGCTGGTACAAGTCACATATAACCTAGGAGCAAAAGAGCTTAAATCGTACAATAGAGTTGTGACCTTTTATTCCTGGTATAAATGTGACTTGTACCCTTTTCACTAGACCCACAGATCTATATTGTTTGAAGTAATCTCAAACTGTACCATTCCAGGGCGTATGGCAAGGCGTGTTAACCGGCGCGGGCTGTGTGGCGCGCGCCCTCGGCCCCGCCTGCGTCGCGCTGCTCTACGCCCGCCGCGGCCCCGACGCCGCTTTCGGCGCCACCGCCGCCCTCACCTTCACCACTTTGTTAGTACTGAAGATGCTATACTCGCGGCTGCAGCCGCCGCCGCTACCGCCGCCGTCAGCGCCGCCCGTTGAACTACAAGCGCTCAACGGCAAAGCGGCCACGAAACAGGATTCTTGACATGAGCCCGCGGCCGGCGCGCCGCTCTCGTCTAATGCTTAACATATTAAATCGTGTATATAAAGTGGTCGTCAGTATCTTAATGCATCACCGCAATAAACGCAAGTGCATAATACGCCGCCAAATCGCAGACCGAGCTACAAAATGCTTAGTCCTATATTGTGTACACTCATTGTTACATTACCTACTTACGCCGAGTTCGGCGCCACCGCCGCCCTCACCTTCACCACATTGCTAGTACTGAAGATGTTACCTAACTCGCGGCTGCAGCCGCCGCCGCCCGCGCCGCCCGTTGAACTACAAACTCTCTCGACTCGAAACAGGATTCTTCACACGGCGCGCCGCTCTCGTGTAATGCTTAACGTTTCCCTTAAATCGTGTATATGTATAAAGTGGTCGTTAGTGTCTTAATGCATCACTATTAATAAGAGCAAGTGCATAATGCTGAGTGCCTATATTGTGTACACTCATTGATGTTACATTAGCTACTTACGCCGCTTTCAGCGCCACTGCCGCCCTCACTGTGGACTCCAAAAAGGATCCTTGACTCGAGCGCGCGGCCGGCGCGCCGCTCTCGACTAATGCTTAATGTTCGCCTTAAATCGTGTGTAAAGTAGTAATGAGTGTCTTAACGCAGCACTCATAATAACCGCAAGTGCATAATAAGTCGTTAAATCGCTGACCGATAGCTACAAAATGTAATTATGTTATACACAGAACAGATATTTCTAAAAGAAATCAAGATTAACTGCTTACAAGCTCGGGTGAAAAGTTGACCTTCCTGGCCAACTTTTATCATGATGATAATCTTATTGTTAAGGCGATTTCGGATAATATAGGTTATGTTATTAAGAAATATGGCCATTTGGAATTTATGGTCATCGCTCAAACAATGAATTGTGAAAAAAGTGTTCATATTTTTAACGTGCCAACAGATGTTACATATTTGTACAGTAGGTTTATTTACAATGAATTATTTGTTTATAGGATATGAGGAAGCAGGGTGTACTATCAGTTGTACTTTGTAAATAATTTTTAATTAAATAATGTATTTTAATGTAGATGTAAATGACTTGCCAGAAACGACATGTGATACAGTAGATATCGAATATATTTTATACGGTAAGGGATTTTACAAAGAACTGTTTATTAAAATAAGGTGGGTTGACCATTGATGGCCATGTTTCTTGGAAGGCCTATTATTCAAAAGATGTAAGTACCTATTGCCATTGACAAATTCCTTCTACACACATTCACACTCACCCAACTCGTCTGTGTCCTAGAGTTCAATGGGTGTTAGTGTGGGTAGAACGTCCTAGCGATTACATTACATAAGGACCGCGTCCTGATTTTCCCCGGGATCTCAATATCCCTGCTTAAATTCACTGACTATGGTCGGGCTCAGCTAAGTTTCTTGTCGAAGTCTTAGCTGGGCTAGGGTTAGGGAATCGACAGCTAAAACTACAATAAGCTCGATCACACACTCTAGCTCAGCGAAAAGCAACCAGGTAGTGGCCGCGACTAGCGAATCTGCTTGCAGGTTTGTAAGCCCCCCACTTCTGCCGTCCTCAAACTAAAAGGCCGCTAATTTGTGTGAAACTTCATACAAACTAGCGGCCTGTTAGTTTGAGGACGGCAGACTTGGCTAGGGTTCCTTTAATAGGAAACCCAGCCAAGTCTGCCGTAGCTGGATCGGCTTATTGCAAGGTCGTGTGGATCCGAAGCCTGAAGGTTCCTGAATATAAGCGTGCCGAATCGCGATGAAAATAAACAGCGTTAGTTGTTCCTTAACTGTCCCACTTTATTCTTAGATAAATATGGACAGATACATCGCCGGATTATTGAAATAAAAATAGGTTAGATAGTTCTAGTATTCACATTTCACGAGACAGTGAAATAAAAGACCAAACTCAGTAGCCATGATAGGGAACGTGCACGACGAAGGTGCTGCCAACTGGTGCCGCCAATCTAAATCATATACCCTCTCATGCTGGGGCCACATTGACAAAAACGCCGATAATAATTTTAACGTTAATTTATCGCGATGAAGGACGATTAACGTCAGTGTAGCTACGATTTATTATATTTGACATTGACGCTTACATATTGTCATTGACAGCTTGATTTGACAGGGGCGATAGTTTCCTTTATCGTCGGCCCGTGTCTCTTTTGTCGTTTAGTGCTGCCACCTATAGTTCGTGCACGTTCCCTATAGATTGAATGGAAATGGAAGGGGTATTTGCCAGCTAGGAAACGGATGACGTTTAATTGTCAACAATGTGATTTGCGTTCCATGTTGTGTGTACACAAAGAATTTGGTAGAGTGGGGTTAGAAATTTAGAATGTGCATTCTATCGTTTGGTCAAAACCCACCTTTACGTGCTTACATCTCATTCATTATTCAGGTTCCAAAAAAAAGTGTAAGTAGATGAAATTTGTGATCGCATGGCAATAAGTACGACTTTTTAATAATAAGCCTTACAAGAAGCACGGCCGTCCATGGCCGTCATAATGTATAAATTAATAAAAACATTAATGTTTTTATTTCTATACCTTTATTGATTTGATTACATTGATTTTTATGGAATACGTTTTAAATCAAAATTGTATTATATTATTTCGTTATATTGGTGTACGGGAAGTGTAATAGTCATAATAGATGAACAGAGTATGGATATATATATAATTAAAAAATGCTTTATTCTTTCTAATAATTTCTAAAGAACTAACCGACTTCAAGTATAAAATCACTACGATACTAGCAAATGCACGGGTTGCAATAAAAAAATCCTAAAGTTGCTATGTATACTATGTATGTAATGTCTCTGTTTACCCTGATGGTCGACTGGTAGAGAATGCCTTACGGCATTAAGTCCGCCATTTGTACTTTCTTGTATTGTGCAATAAAGTTTAAATAAATAAATATACACGTGCCTATATCATGTATTTGAGGAGTTTTCTCAATTATGGGCAGAATTGGAAGTTAAAATAGGCTCTGGGCACATGTCCACGGCACGGCGCCATGCTCGCCATACAGTTTCTATGGCGCGCGCCGCGCCACGTCACCGTGTACGGCGCCGTGCCGTGGACATGTGCCCAGAGCCATAGGTACTCTTTCAAATTCATAATTCTATTCAAATTCAAATCTCCTCTTTTTAGTGCCGGTTCGTACAAATTATAGCTCTGCAAAGTTCAACTTGCTTGAGGGAAAGTGAATACAAACAACAAAAATATTGTTTTTCAATTTATCTCCCAAAAATAATTTTATACAACATATTTACAATAAAAAGTTTTTACTAAATACATGTTTTTAATTTTTACAGTACCTAACATTATTAAACATATAGAAATATATTTTGGCCAATTGATTTTATTGAATGAATGAATGAATAAATAATGTTTATTTCAGATTATTAAAAAGGTCATACAGATTTTATATAAATACCTAAACGTCCTTCCTTTGGGCAATACAATAATAATTAACAACCCGAATGCATATTACCTATATATCTATACTATATACATAAAACAAAGTCGTGTTAGTTACACCATTTATAACTTGAGAACGGGTGTACCGATTTTAGTGATCTTTGATTTTTTGGGTTCGTTTCTGCCCCGAATAACAGAATAACACAGCAACCGAATAACAGAATAACATAACAAATTACGTGAAAAAATGAAAACTTACAATATTAATAAAAGTAATAAGTACATTAATATTATCACAGCAACATTATAAATACCCTCAGAGCAGCCACTGGAGAGAACCTCGCAAGATTCCTTATGTCACTTATGTTACTAATTATAATTTGTAACCTACCTATGGGACCCCATGGTATTAAGATACCGCATATCGTACTAAATAGGGATGACGACTGGGTTAAAGTTAAAACTATAAAATTTTATTTAGTCCGTCAGTTAGATTATGGAAAAATATGGGATACGTATTTTTTGTTTTATCAAAATATTAAAATCGACAAAGTTAAAGATCATCAAACTTCTGGAGTGGGGGCTTGTGACGTCACTCCTAGGTGAAAATTGTACCAAGGAGTGACGTCACTCGAAACTTCTAAGCACTCTATCCTCGTCATTTTTTGTTTGTCAAACAATAGAAAAAAACCGGCCAAGTGCGAGTCGGACTCGCGCACCGAGGGTTCCGTACAAACTCATAAGTAGATACATGAATAGTTCAAGAAAAACTATATGGCGATTAGTTTAGTAGGAGCAAATAAGTATGTGTTAAGATTTTTGCAAATTTCTCAAAAACAGTGCAAGTTAGGAAAACCGTTATATTTTTCCTGTAATATATAGGACGACATTAATAATTGGTAATTATTACAGATTTTTCTGTTCAGGAACTTCGAAGATAATAGGGGGGGAACGGTATTTTTTTTAACGTTTTTCGCTATAAATCAAAAACTACTTATTTAAAAAAAAAATACAAAAATACTTTTTTAATCTACAAATTAAGCCCTTTCATTTGATACCTCACTCAATATAATAGCCCTACTTTTAATTTGCAAAGTCTCACTACGGACCCCTTTAAAAAAAAAGTAAAAAAGTTACAAGATTTTTTTTACATCCTATAAGCTCGGGTTAGCGGTTCTTAACACTATTGCAAATTTCAAGTCGATAGCATCAGTAGATCCTGAGATATCTTGCTGTGACAGACGGACAGACAGACAGACAGACAGAGTCGCACCATAAGGGTTCCTTTTTTACCATTTTGGTACGGAACCCTAAAAATATGTGTACAATATTTTTTAATGATTTAGGTAACTGACGGACTAAACATTTTTTTAGTCGTCTAGCCCATTCTACCATCCTACCGTTCGTAGGGAAGAAACTAGAGGGTAGATAGTGTCTTTTTCTCTTTATTGAGTGCACGCCATTGCCAGGGGCGTATTTTGAAATTTGGCACCGGGCCAATAATTTTCGCCGGCCCAGGAGAAGTAAAAGTTGGTTGGTGATTAACATATTTGACCTTGTTAGTATAGGCTGTCACATGCCTCCCCTATGGGTGTGACGTACTTTATGGATGACCCCTGGCCATTGCTTACAACACTAGGTGTTTCTGTCATCATTCACTGGCTGCTCGATCACGTGTCAGCAGTGAGCACGCGCGGCGTCGGCGGGGGCGGCGGCGCGGGCGCGGGCGGCGGCGGCGCGCGCAGCAACTCGGCGGCGCGGACGGCGGCCGGCAGGCGCGCGCGCCGAGTTTCCGGCACCAGCAGCACTGCCAACGCGGCTATTAGCGCGCAGACGCCGTAAAGTAATGCTTGGAGGTATGTACTCTGTAACAAACAACAAATTCAGCATCTTTGGAAGACTGTATTTTGGCAAAGAATAAGTTACAAACAACTGTTTGAACTCCTACTACGTACAGTCTCTCTCTAACAAAACTGCCGTTTGGGTTCGACCAACGGACGGAACGCCCTTATGTAGGTAAAGGTGGTCCATAAGTTATCAGTAACGGTGTCTGCGGTGCGAGAATGGAGCCAATGCGGCCGACGAGCGAGCAGGCGGCGCGCGCGGAGCTACGAGTAGCGGTGGGGAACAGTTCCGCAGTGAGCACGTATAGTGTAGCAGAAATTGATTATATGTAAAGGTAGGTAGTTCAATAGTTACCAGTAAAGGTGTCTGCGGTGCGAGGATGGAGCCAATGCGGCCGACGAGCGAGCAGGCGGCGAGCGCGGAGCTGCGGGTAGCGGTGGGGAACAGTTCCGCAGTGAGCACGTATAGTGTAGCAGAAATTGATTATATGTAAAGGTAGGTAGTTCAATAGTTACCAGTAAAGGTGTCTGCGGTGCGAGGATGGAGCCAATGCGGCCGACGAGCGAGCAGGCGGCGAGCGCGGAGCTGCGGGTAGCGGTGGGGAACAGTTCCGCAGTGAGCACGTATAGTGTAGCAGAAATTGATTATATGTAAAGGTAGGTAGTTCAATAGTTACCAGTAAAGGTGTCTGCGGTGCGAGGATGGAGCCAATGCGGCCGACGAGCGAGCAGGCGGCGAGCGCGGAGGTGCGGGTAGCGGTGGGGAACAGTTCCGCAGTGAGCACGTATAGTGTAGCAGAAATTGATTATATGTAAAGGTAGGTAGTTCAATAGTTACCAGTAAAGGTGTCTGCGGTGCGAGGATGGAGCCAATGCGGCCGACGAGCGAGCAGGCGGCGAGCGCGGAGCTGCGGGTAGCGGTGGGGAACAGTTCCGCAGTGAGCACGTATAGTGTAGCAGAAATTGATTATATGTAAAGGTAGGTAGTTCAATAGTTACCAGTAAAGGTGTCTGCGGTGCGAGGATGGAGCCAATGCGGCCGACGAGCGAGCAGGCGGCGAGCGCGGAGCTGCGGGTAGCGGTGGGGAACAGTTCCGCAGTGAGCACGTATAGTGTAGCAGAAATTGATTATATGTAAAGGTAGGTAGTTCAATAGTTACCAGTAAAGGTGTCTGCGGTGCGAGGATGGAGCCAATGCGGCCGACGAGCGAGCAGGCGGCGAGCGCGGAGCTGCGGGTAGCGGTGGGGAACAGTTCCGCAGTGAGCACGTATAGTGTAGCAGAAATTGATTATATGTAAAGGTAGGTAGTTCAATAGTTACCAGTAAAGGTGTCTGCGGTGCGAGGATGGAGCCAATGCGGCCGACGAGCGAGCAGGCGGCGAGCGCGGAGCTGCGGGTAGCGGTGGGGAACAGTTCCGCAGTGAACACGTATAACGCGTTGAACGCGAATGAGATCGTCATCTTGCCCACCATGAAGAGGCCTAGTCCGGTGCCTGAGTGAGCTGCAACATAAAATCTCACATAACTCTAATCATACTTAAAAAAAAACATATAGGAAGATACCTGTGTCAAGATCAAGAGACAACGCCCTTCTGGTTCATGGTTTACTTGGCCATACAATTTTGCTATAATTTTATATTCAACTATGGTGGCAATCAATTTTATGAGTGCGACTAGAGATTTTGGTGAATTAGTGGTTTACTTAATTGGGTATTTTCGTTTTTCATTAGCTGCTGTTATGTAGAATAAAATAACAAGTAAGTAGTAATTGTGTTCGATAAAAGTTAATGTAGGTAACATTTACCTTTTTTGTCTTGTGCCGCTATAAACAAAAGTGCAAAATAAATGAATAATTAAAAACATCGATTGATCGAAGAAAAATCTTTTTCTTTGCCCATTATCAAATGAGACAGTCGGCTCGATGTAGGAATTGAGGTTAGGTTAAGTACTTATAAACAGGGAGCGTACTTTTCGTGCCGCTGACGTAAAAATGACGTCAAGCTACTTACAGCATGATTAGATTTAGATTGATTTATCGTTACCGGAAATTACCGGTATCGTAGAAGCTATGAATTAATTTTATCACTTCTTTTATTAGTCGGTGTCAATGGTAGAAGCAGTTTTATAAATCAAGATGTGTCTGCCTGTTTAATCTTATTTATTGGAACGGGAAATTGGAAAATACATATAACAGGAACGCATTTTGATGTAGAAGGGACCGCTTTCGGATAAGTATATGTCAAATCGCATATCCGATGAATATTTCCAATTTTCCGTAATAATAAATAAAATAAACAGCGTATACATTTTTACTTACAAAATGTTTTCTACCATTGACACGAATCAATCAAAGTAAAAAAAAATGATTAATTCATAACTTAAACGATACCGGTAATTTACGGTAACAGCAAATCAATGTAATACCTTGACTAAATCAGCCTGTATGTAGGTTGACGTCATTTGCCTGTCATCGGCATTAAAAGTACGCTCCCTGCTTATTAATAACAATGATACAAATCAAGCAGCGACTGTCGCTATGTGTGTGCATTCTAGATACGGGCAGAGCCAATTCAGACAATCTCCGTTCGGTGTACACCTTGCCTTCCATAAATTGTCAAAAGAGGCTCTACGCTTTGGTTTCGGCTCCGCGCACATTCCCCAATCGTCCAAGACACTATTGACTCGTCAACGGGTAAGTCATACATATAACGTTTTTATCATCTCCTTGCCTATTGCTCGGCGTGGGCTACTAGTTGGTACTCACATACGAAGAAAGGCGTGACGCAAACGACGCCACAAATCAGAAACGCGACGAATATGCTCCGCTTGCGTCCGAAACGCTCCAACACCATCACAAGGAACAGCGACGCGACGATCTCCATAGCCATGTTCAGTGCGAAGTTCGTGTATTTATCTCCCGCCAATGAAACTGAGTTGATCGTCAGTCCGTAATACACGAACGTTGTGGCGATCCAACACCAGCAGCATACGCCAAAGCGCGCTAGTAGCACGCGTGACTTCGCTAATTCCAGCCATGGGTTTACGTTCGGTTTCTTCTCTTCTGTAGTCCATTCTTTATCGAGGTCGTTCATTATGTTTTCATCCAACGTAACCTGAAAGAAGAAATGAGTGCGGTTTATGAATCATGTCTTCATCCTTCGTGTTTGTTTTGTTTGGAGACAACAGGGTTCGTTTTCATGGCTTTTAGCTTCAACTTCGTTCTACTCGTATTTTGGCAATAGGCTACTTGACAGGTTTCTGAAAAGTCAATCCGATTGTTTAATGATGTCTATTGAGCACGCAGAAAGTGGTAATTTTTAATTCTTTTGTGTATTTTTTCCGAAATAAGCAAATAAAAATGCACTTTTAAAATTAGCCGCCAAAACGGTTTCTAGGACAATATGGCGTCTATGACGACACATGATAGTAAACCGACAAATGTCAACGAGGATCGCATAACGTTCTACCTTTAAAAATAGGATTGACAGATGCTGTCGATGCCGTTTACTATGGTGTGACGTCATCGGCCAATCCAAACCGTTTTCGATAAAATGGCGACAGATAAAAAATAATTAATTTTCATCCGAGTTTTATAAATAAATTATCCATTTATTTTTAGTAATATTGACGTAAATTGGTTTTAATACTTATAATTAATACATATATCCATAATTCTTCCATTATTTTTCACACTGTCAAGTAGCCTATTAACGTCGTTTGGTTAGCCCCGTCCTTCTCAATCAAATATTGCTAAAAGATGTGGCGTTTAAATAAAATAGGCTTGTAGAATAGCCTTGACATGGAACTTTGTATAAGGGCAGCAGTAGACCCTCTGTAACACCGCATAAATGTAGAGGCTACGTACAAAGTTTTCTCGCTTATTGCCTAGAGACCGGATCTCTAGTATACATTGGGGTATAGATGTACTCATCTTACCTGTCTATCTATTGCTAGACCTATTGAAAGCTACTGTCTACCGGAAGATACCATCTATTTTGCCGCTTTCTATATAATATAACAGACTTCGTCTGAATGATCGATTAAATCTAGCATGAACGGAGAGTGAGATGGATGGTATTATGCGGCACTGTTGTCAAATCTCTGCGCGCAGCTCAGAAATGCCAGAGAGAGTACCATACCTATGGCGGGACTGTTTAAATATTACCTATGCCTACCTATTGCCTATCAGAAGTTGTGTACCTTGTTCCACCTGGCCGCTTTCCGTACAACAGCCTCTGCTCTATCCTTATGTCCACGCGCGTGGAGCCAGCGCGGACTCTCATCCATCAGTAACCAGTACAAAGGCAGTAGCAGCGCAGGCGCATACAGCGTGAGCAGTAGGTGACGCCAATAGCGCACGCGCCGCGCCGCGAACGCCAGCAGAACGCCGCCGATGCCGTAAGCCACGCCGGTAGCTGCCGCGAACGCCGTGCGGAGCGAAGGGCGGGCTAACTCCACCGCTGGAATATTAAATGAGCCTTTAAATTGGTGGCAACATCGCCACCTAGTGACTTACGCTGGAAGCAGTGTACATTTGACATCGAAAATGCCATACAAAGAGCGTTATTATCTCCATACTGTTTTACTCATACAGCGCGCTATAGAAGTTTCTTAACTCAATTACTATATATGACACTTTCAATCATCTTTCTTTGGACTTCGGTCCTCAGGCACAACACCCGCCTGGAGAGAGATCTCTCTATTGTCCTCTCTTCCACAAATTAAATATCATTAAGAGGCAACAGTAAGGTGGAGAGAATTGAAAATAAGGTATTTGTAAAATGTGTCGCTGTCCCGCACTGCCCGCCTCTCCCGCGCAGAGCGCGATAGAGACAACTGCAGCTTGGACCGAAAATACCTTTTAAAATTTCATGAAAACAACGTTTCGTAGTCCCCTGATTTCTTCCCCAAAACTTAACCTATTTAACAAATTTTTTCATTAAACATTAAAGAAAGGCTTTGGCCGTGTTTCTATGTTTCCCTTTTTTTTAATAATCTAGTCAAATTTGTTTTCTGGATGTGTGAACACAGCGGAAAATCTGGCATTTTTTTTAGGTTTTTGAAGGTTAATATCTCTTTTGAGAATCAATTTATCGTAAAAAGGAAAACATAGGAACATATCAATAGTAGCCATAGATTTTTGGACAAAAAATTATTGCTCTACTGGCATTATCCAGGGAGGAAACAGGGGACTACGTTTGTATGGAAAAACTGCCCTCCTGTTTCCTCTTAACAAGTTGCTAGAAATAAGGAAAACACGATCGTGTGGCCGATCGCTAGATAGATCGACGAAACAATCGTAATAATTCTACGATGCAGTGAGGAGCGCGATGGACCCAAGTCGATGGCGGGAATGTATTCGTGCCAGAGCGATGACAATCAAACACGATGATCAGTTATGATGGATACGACTACGAAGAAGAGAAGAGCTTGCAACTAGATATACCGTTTTCGATAGGTTTAAAGGATGTATCTATTGATTAGATGTGGAAATATAGGCAACGTAGTAGTGTGGAGTGCAGGGTTTTGGTGCACAAAGCAACGGCCTTATGTGGTAACGACCCTCAGTCACGAGGAAACGAGGAAGAAGAATCTCTTCTCAGTCTTCTCACCCCTCGAGTCTTGTCCGTTGCACTGATATCTGTAGGGGGATATTCCGCAGTACGGTCCGCGATTTTCAGTTACAGTCAGTCTTACAAATCTCGTACGATTACTCTATCGCAACAATGTACTTGTACGTCTATAATCGTTATTGAAAGTATGTAAATTGAATTACTTATCTTCGTAATATAAAGCCACTTCATTAAACGCTTACGTATCTTTAGATAGCGAGTAATATATGCAAAGGAAATGGGTAATCGCTTATTTAACCAAATTAAAATGTCTACCTACTGAATATGACAATCAAGAGAGCATTGAAATACTTTTAAGGCACCTTTAGTGGCTCATACGAGCTAACGGGCATTCTTAAACAGTGCTTATACCTACTGATGGAGCTAAGTTGCGTGCACTATTTGTATGACTGAATACATACGGTGTGCAAATTTAGACCACCCGGGTAGTAGGTATGTGTATATTTTAGGCATTTCTCTGAGCGTATTAAACGCCGTGACATCGATAGGATCGATATCATCGAAATTTTGCAAGATTAGGAGAAGAGGAAGAGATGGCGCCACTGCCACGGTCAACTTGGCCTCCGTGTGTTAAAATTTGTTTTAAAATAATTTTACGCGATATCCGAGTGTGAAGTTGAACTAATACGTAAAGTGGACCATAACTATTCGCTGAAAGTGTTATCTACTGTGAATAATTGCAAACAAAAATACTGTAAGCACTTTCCTTGACACGGACACCGTTGACATTTTCATCAAAAATAGTATACTTTAAGTGCACAAGTGTAGACGGACATGTATTTGATAGTGCTTGGACTGACGACAAGGAACTAACATAAGCAGAAACAGTGAGTAAACAGTGAATAAGTGAAAAAATATTATCATCCGTTACGACAATTCAAACGATACAAAAGTAAACAAACACCAGCTGACTCACCCTTGTTACCTTACGACATCTAACGAGATCTACGTGAACTACACTCTATCCATTTCAATGCAAAAAAGCGCCACCTATACTGAACTTGGTGACATTACGTTCTTGCTACTGTGTTTCGACTGCATAAATATATCGTCGCACCCCATCTAGCGGCCTGCTTGTGAACTTCTAGATCTAGAGTAAAACACTGCATCTACAATTCTGCGGTAAGCGGTCATCTCCTTAACAACTAGTCAACTCATTGATAGAGGTGAAGATGGCGCTAGTATGTGCAAAATGTAATAAAGAAATACAAAATAAGAACCTTCTTAAATGCTCAAAGTGCAAACAAACGTTCGACATAAAATGTACGGGAAGAACGCCAAAGGTATTTGAATTAATGACTGCAGAAACCAAAAAATCATGGGTATGTCTACCCTGTCGTCCCACTTCGGACAACCAAATTCTAGGTTCAAACACAAAACCTGCCTTGGCAAAACATAAAGATGACCAAAATGTAACGCTAAGAAGGAAAAATATCAAAAGTGCATCTCCGGCACCCAGTACAACCTATAAGGTGCAAGAGCCCGAAAATACTTCCTCGCACACTCGACAGTGTATTCCTTTACCTAGATCGAAATCAACTGAATCTATATTACTTAGCAACGATTCTTTACAAGATACGCTCCGATTGTTAGACGAAGACCTGTCAAGAAGTCTCGAGCTGACTCATGATTCTAGCGTTGTCGTGGAGCTGAAGTGTGAAATCGACCAACTAAAACTTGATTTGGCAAGCACTGACAACGAACTACAAAATATAATCATGGAAAAAATTGACCTCCAGCGCCAAAACGATAAACTAACCCAGGAACTATACACACTGAAAAACGTATGCAAGTCTCCACAACGCCCAAAGAACCTAATTCGTAAGTGCCGGTCATCAACAGCGAGCCCTATCGATAGTCTCAAATCTAATCAACATACAGAAAATTCGATTAAAATCTTAGCTTTGGAACAAACTGTAACTAAACTACAGAATGAGCTCCTTGAGTCGGAACAAGAAATAAAAAACCTAACTTTAGCTATAAATGGGCTTGAGCAAGAATTACTTAATTGTAAAATCTCAAAAAACCCACAAATTAACTCCAAGGAAGTAAGTAAAGAACTAACAAATGACCTCCAGCCGAGTCTTCACACAGCTAAAACGTCGAGCTCTTCTTCCACGACGAACACTGGTTCCGGCGCTCGCGATGAGCCCGCTAGTAAAATAAAAAGCCATACATCAGCGCAGCCGAAAATATGTCTCATAAGTGGAAACAATGCAACCTTACATAAAATTACAAGTCGATCCCTCGGCCACTGTTTCCACTACCGCATATCTGGCGGCGGAATTGAGCAACTATTTAGTGGACTATGTGGAAAACTGAAAAACTTTACTCTTAACGACTTCTGTATCATCTATATTGGTGAAAAGGACTTTACTCTAACATCGAACTACACTAATCTAACCATGTTTGTAAGAGAACAATTACAAAAAATTCAGCATACCAATGTTATAATATGCTTACCGACCTTTAAACTTAGTCATAAGGCAATCCTGTATAATAAAAGGGTGGAATATTTTAATCAGCTACTATACCTTGATAATTTATTACATGAATATGCTTACATTCTGGACTCAAACAAAAATCTGTCATACTCAAACTATATGTTTGTCCGAGGCAAAGGGACGATTAATAGCAGAGGTCTTCTAGTAGTATTTAATGACGTCGCAAGTCTCATAGATGTAATAAACTCTACCCAGACAACCACCTTAACGGTAAATCGGCCGCCGCAAGAGCAGCCCTTTCAGCATTCCTTTCGCTGCAAACTGTTCGTTTAACATCATACATCAGAATATTGCGGGTGCACTTGGGAAACTAGACTACCTTGAACTGAATATACAAAAAATGACTAGTACTAATTATCACCTAAGTGCAATATGTCTATCTGAACATTTCATACAAACTCAAAATGAACGTAACTTGATACTCAACGGTTTTAAAATGGCAGCGTGTTATAGCCGCAAAAAATCTAATCGAGGCGGGACCTGTATTTTACTACGAGATGACATTGAGTGTCACCCTCTACTATGGATTAAAGACATATGTACCGAAAGGGTTTTTGAATGTTGCGGTGTTAATATACCTGCTCATAATATTACAATTATATGCCTCTATCGAATACCAGGAGCGGATTTAAAAATATTTTTTGAAAAACTCCACGAATTATTGCATACACTTACGAAATCACAAAAACACTCTAGACGCATTATAATCTGTGGCGACTACAACATAGATCGATTAAAAACAAATATTATTAATACAGAATTTGAGCGAATATTACTGAATTACAATTTTAAACTACAAATTAATGAACCAACGCGCATTACCACCACCACCAGCACATGTATCGATAACATCGCTACTAATTTCAATGGTAAAACTACATGTAAAGTGCATAATTTGAACCTCTCAGACCACACTGCGCAAACCATATCAGTCCCAGACAAACTCTCTAAATCTGTGAAATATTGGTTTGAATGGAAAAGAGACTTCGCAACTGTTCATCGTCAAAAGTTCCAACAAGCGTTAAATAGCTTATCTTTTTCCGATGTTATCTCATGCACTGACACAAACAATGCTTTTAATAATTTTCATGATTTAATTAGTTCATTTTTTAAATTATGTTTTCCTCTTAAGAAAGTGAAAATCAATGCAATCAAAAAGCCAAAATGGATCACAGCGGGACTAAAACGAGGTATAAAGACCAAACGAAAGCTATACTATAAATATATTCATTCAGGTAATGATATCTTAAAAGGGAAATATAAAAAATACTCAGCGCTACTAAAGAAATGCGTTAAAACGTCGCATAGATTACAAAATCATAACTACATCTATAAGGCTGATAATGTAGTGAAAGCAACGTGGTCAATCATTAACAGTCATACGGCAAAACGTCAGCCGGGTCGCTTCACTGATAGTATGACCTTTGAAGGCCAGACGGTTAATGATATAAAAATAATGGCAAATAAACTAAACCAACAATTCACTACTATAACAGACGACGTAGATGGTCCCACTGAAACCTACCATTGTAAAATAGCTAATTTAAACTCAACCATATACCTGCACCCAACTAACCCTGATGAAGTCGCAAGAGCCATCATGTCATTAAAAAACTCTAAAGCTACTGGTTACGACGAACTACCTACCTCCATTATAAAAGAAAATATGTCAGTGTTTGCTTACGTACTCAGTCATTTGGTAAACTTGTCTATGACTGAGGGTGTCTTTCCTGAAAAGCTGAAGTGTACTATTATTAAACCTATACCCAAAAAAGGAGACATAACAGATCCCTCAAATTATAGGCCTATAGCTCTAATTCCAATTATATCAAAAATTTTTGAAAGAATCATGTATAAAAGACTGGCAGCTTTCATTGAAAAACATGATCTCTTAACGCAAGACCAATTCGGCTTTCGCAAAGGTAAATCTACTGCATTGGCTATACTAGACCTTATGAAGAATATTTTAGAGTGTAGGAATAGTAGAATACCGGTTGTGGGCATCTTTATGGACATGTCAAAAGCATTTGACAGAGTTTCTCATAACATCTTACTAGCAAAATTATATAGGTATGGAATTAGAGGAAACTGCTATGAATGGATTAAAACTTACCTAAGTCAGCGTATACTATGCACAGAAATTACGAAATATGATGACACTACCGAAACACTTATTAAACATAGATCTGACCATCTAAAAGCTACTTCAGGCGTTCCTCAAGGGAGCGTCCTTGGACCATTGCTTTTTCTCATATACATTAACGACCTGCCATCTCAGACCGAACACAAAGTAACACTCTTTGCAGACGATTGTTCCATTGTGATAAAGGGGAAAGATCCATATAACTATGAGAATACCATCAACCAAGCCTTTGCGGACGTAAATCTATGGTTAGTGACTCATAACCTAAAAGTCAATTACCTCAAGACTAAATTTATTGAGTTCCATGCGCCACAAGGAAAGCCAAAAAACATAAAATTGAACTATGATGGCCATACAATTGAAAGTGTGCCATCGATCCGCTTCTTGGGCGTTATCATTGATTGCCACACTAACTGGAAGGAGCATACTGAGATGTTAATTGACAAACTGAGTAGGTTTGTATTTGCTCTACGACGGCTCTCTCAACTCTCATCTCAAAAAACTGCGCTCCTGGCATTCAATGGGCATGTAATGTCTAATTTGCGCTATGGTTTAATACACTGGGGTAACTGTAGCAACATTCAGAAAGTTTTTCTGTTGCAAAAAAAGTGTATCAGAGCTATATGCGGTGCACATCAAACGGTCTCCTGTCGACCTCTTTTCAAGAGGCTAAAGGTGATGACATTACCATCATTATACATTTACGAAATTAGTTTATTTGTCAAGAGTAACATGAATATGTTTAGGAACAAGGCATCTGTTGCGAGATATCAGTCACGATATGGTACTGACCTTTGCTACCCTGTGCACCCAGTTACAGCTTATTATAAGAAAAATGTATTGTATATGATGATAAAAATCTTTAATAATCTACCCATAGAAATAAGGAACTCTGACATGCCTGAATTTAAACACAAACTACATAAATTTTGCTCTGATAAATGTTACTATAGTATTAAGGATTATTTAGAACCGATTATGTAATAATTAAATAAATATGACATATAGTAATTGACAATATTAAATTTAGATCCTAAGTAACTGTAGTTTTATAAGTAACTTTGCATGCTTCTTTAAGCAAAATGTACGCACTCAAAAAAAACAATACCAACTGTATAAACCACTACATTTCTGCAAATAAATGATCTTTTATCTTTTTATCTTTTATCTTTAGGACAAAATTTTCAGTTATTTTGTAGAGAACCCCGATGTCTACTGTGCTGTCCAAAATCTAAAAGGTAAAAAAGGTATAAGATTTTTATTACATCCAGTAGGTTCGGGTTAGCGATTTTTAAAACTATTCCTTTTTAATCGATGGCTGCAGTAGTTCCTGAGATATCTCGCTGTGACAGACGGACAGTCAGATAGTTAGGGTTCCGTACCAAAATGGTCAATTTTAGTACGGAACCCTAACTAGTCTAATCTCTATACAGCTTCATAGAGGTTAGTCTAGTTTTAGTCATAGGGCGGTAATAGGTACTCTTAATCGTACAATTGCCGTGCTAATGTCGCGGAGTTTCGGGAATATCGAGCCCACCGAAGTCACGGCGTTTGAAAGGCCGGGAAAATGCTCTTTTATTGTACGAGTTCATACCCATGACGTAAGCGGCGCTGTTAAACCCGTACCCCAGGGCTGCCTCCAGCCACTCCATCACCACGTACATGTAGTAGTTGTAGGAGAACGCCTTCACCACGCCCAGCACTCCTGCGCACGCCGCGAAGAGGCAGAACGCTGCGCGCCGACCGTACCTAGCAACACACTAGTAGTAAGGTAGTTACACTAAAGTTATCACTAATGGTGGGTTTGGGTTTCATTTCACTAGTACACACTAATAATAAGAGTAGGTCTGCCGTCCTAGTCTAAACGACGACTTTTTACTAAATATGAGCTTCCAGTGGCGTGGCGTAAACGATATCCTTGGGCAAGCCTGCGCAGATTTGGCGTACATTTTCCTTAAGAGCTGTAGAATAAAGTGCTCAAATGCCTGATATTGGGCAAGCCGGTAGAAATCGAGTTCTTTGGACGCCACGCAACATGAGCATCCATAGTAAAAGTTAGCCTTGTAGTAGCACGGCAGTATTGGATCGACCCTATTGCTTGCTTGCATAGGTACTAGACTGAGACAGTCCTAGGCTGAACGAGAGCGAGAGACTTGTCTGTATCATGGATGTTTTCTGTTCCTTATGTATTTATCTGTATAAGTGTGAATATCGTCGTCAAGTACTCTTATTACTTAGTAGGGGACTAGGTCGATATCTGTAAGAATATCCTCTCCAATATTACCTATGTACCTATTTGATTTGTTTTGCAAGACTGTACAAGAGAGGGTCCGAGTGTTTGGGTGAGTATGCTGATGTTCTTGAAGCCCGAGCAACATAGGACTTGGAGAGAGGCTTGTCGAAATTATGTATTAAGTAAAGGACAACTTACGAGTCGGAGACGTATCCAGTGAGCAGTAACGCGACTGGTAATGCTGTGTTGCGCACCGAACCCACCAGTGTGCGCATCCACTCACGGCATGCCAGGTCGAACTGCAAAACAATCGGCAAATGTTCACATCCATCATAATCAAACACGAAAAATTCAGGAGCGACTGTTCCACTGACGTTGGCTCTTAAAAGAAAGTAATACCTAGGTAGGATTCGTTTCTTGGTAATAGATATAGCAGCTTTGTAAGCACACCAACTGAAAGAAGGGATTTCGGAAACATGTCGAAATAAAAGAATTAAAAGAAAAAAGAAGTAGGTGTCAAAGCCCAGTAATGACGGTAAATTAAGACTGTCTTAACCATGTAGATTGTAGAAGATAAAGGAATATCAAGGTGAAGGCATCCCTTGCAGTCGGACTATACCAAAGTATGACTTTATAAGACCCGCTTCGAGTTGGGCTAATACAGTAAGCCTGAAACCTCAAAAAGTACGGAATTCGAAACTTTTGGTTTGGGATAGGATTTACAGACGGTATGTTTAACCAAGGCAACTCAAAAAACTGGTCAAGAGCATGTCGGACCATGCTCAGTGTAGGGTTCCATAGCCGTATCTATAAGGAAATGTGCTACAGATAAAAATAAAGCTAAAAATAAACAACTGGCAAAAGGTCTTAAATGCCGTGTAAATCAATGGCACTTAAAACCTTTTGGTTTAGAAGTTTTTCGGCAATATATTCAAAACGGTTTATTCCTTACTATTCAAAATAATGTTCGTTGAATGTATTTATTAAGCGTTACCTTCCTGATTTTTTTCATATTTTTTGGATTTACGGTTTAAAAGTTAAAGGGGGGGGGGACACAATTTATGCAACTTTCGGAGCAATTATTTCCGAAAGTAGTCACTTAATCAAAAAATAGTACATAAAAGCCTTATAATGTTTTTAAAAGAACTATCGAATTACCGTAAGGTCGGGGTACTTTGGCCAAATCTCGGGTAACTTTGCCCACCTTGTAAATCACATATCTCAAATCTATAAGGCCTGATAATAAATATAAAAACATGGACGGTTAGTTAAAACTAACCACATGGCAATGTGCCGTAATTTAAATGCAATAATAAAACCTGAATCGAGTTAATTTATATGGCCAAAGTTACCCCCCCAGGGCGAAAGTAACCCGACCTTACGGTATGTACCTCACGTTGATGTTTGCTGAAAAAAAAAATGTTAGCTTCTGTTACATGTATGGTGGTATGGAGTGCCCCCCTAGATTTTTTTATTTTTATTATTTAACTACCAAACTTAGTAGCGGCATCTACAAGACATCTATATTCCAAATTTCATCAGTATACGTCTTGTAGTTTTTGAGTAAAATGCCTGTGACATACGGACGGACGGACGGACGGACATGACGAAACTGTAAGGGTTCCTTTTTAGCCATTTTGGCTACGGAACCCTAAAAACCCACAAAATTTCTTGGTTTTTAGGCTTGAGCTCTTTAGCCCGCCATAGATTCGCTACTAACCTCAACAAACGTAGTGTCATCATTTTCATAGACGAACGATTCGCAGGCGATAGTCTCTGTTTCATGGTAGTCTTCTCTAAGGCAGGAGGCGTTGCTGAGCGGGCGGTAGCGTGCGCACGAGTCTGTTGGTAGCAACGCCGTTACCGTCGGGTCGGAGAACTCGCCGGCATAGCCCTCGCATTCGGGGACCAGGCAGCTGACATTTACAATAATACCAATTAATACCTCAGATATTTTCCACAAGCGTACCTCGAACTGGAGAAAACGACAGACTGATCATGATTGATAAATGTACCTACAAGAAGTACAACTTTATCCGCAAATTGTTCGGGAGATGGCGCTGCTTATTTGCTTAGAAAATTGTTCTTCGTGCTGTTAAGATATTATATTAATAGAATCATGATCCCGAGTTGTATGAAGTTGTGATTACATGTTCATTATAATGGTAAAAATCTAATGGCGAGGTGTGAAATCTACCTTTTTGCAAGCTCGTATTTATTAGTTTTTCTAAAAACTAATTGATACAAATTTGATCCGAAGTTCTCTCCAGTTATTATCTAATATTGAAGTAACCTCTTTACTTACTAGCGAGTTAAGATATTTTGTGTTCAAATCGCGATAAGATAACTGATAGCGTATGATGAAATTGATGAATAGCTGCACCGCAGGTGTTGCCGCCGCGACCGCGAGTTTAAGGAAAACTGTGAAATTCCTCATTAATCTAAACTAATCATACAAGAACAGAAGGCTAGGGGCCTAATTACCAGGCATCGAAAATTCGGATGCTTATACAGGGTGAATTTTAAATCGTGAACCGTTATATTTTTTTTGAAGTCTATATATAGTTAACAATAACTTACAATGCTTTTAAACCTTTTTTTTTTAAAAAGAACCTTAATTGTCACCCTACATTCATGTTTCTTACTTGTCATGAAAATTTCAACATTAGATATCCATCCTCCCAATATTGAAGTTGGCTGGATAGAATTTTGGCACGTATTGTCAATAAATGTCAACATCGTCGACATTGGCAACATAAGTAGGTATTTAAAAATCGTATTTACTCATAAAATAATTCAGTTTTATTACGATTAATGGTAATAAACGCCTCCACCGTTTTGTTAATAATTAATTAAGCGGGTCTTTAATTGTAATTAACACTAGTGCTCTGTATTAGTCTTAAGTAGCTTCACCGGTAAACGTGGTTACGATTCACGATTTAAAATTCACCCTGTATAAACCTAAACCTTGGCGTCGATATCGGTGTTGAGTAGTATGGGGGCGGACTCAATTTAATTTTATTATTAAATTTCCCGGAATTTCTAAATTACCTTATTATTAAACTGTAATGAACGTATACTACCTATGTGAGTATTTAAATGATCTATTTGCAGTTATTTTCCATGTACTTGTTTTTTGAACTTGGGTAAATTTGCGAGGTAAGTATAGTCTATCCGCCTGCGTAAGAGTGAAAAGCCATAAAACTTGATTACAATAGCATGTTTAGTTCGAAAGGTGACAAGTCGTAATACGAACAAGTGAATTTCGACCTAAACACTGTTCTATTAAAGTTTAAAATGCTTTTTATGTTTCAAATACAAAAGATATCTTCACACCTGCATAGGGTTGTCAAAACTGTAATAAGTTAGTAAAATAATACAACATAAATAATTCAAAGATATATTTAAATATGGCACCTGAGTAAGTTCAGCAGTTTTTTTAAATGCTATGGGCCCTATTTCTCTAAAAAGTCCATTGTACACATTTTTAACAATTTGCTTACTCTCGCTATTTAAACGAGTCCGAACACGAGTATAGTCGGGTTCCTGTTTATCTAGCCACGGACGAAACATATTTTTTTAACAAAACAAGTAAATGGCGTATACACGTAACCTCCGCGTAACCACTAAACCAGATTCAACGGAATACTAGTTGGAATAATTCTCGATAAGTAGTTGCAACCCTACCCTCCAATGTTTTTTATTGCATTTGAAATTTTTGCGCTGTCATTTGATATTCTACCTTAGTACTAACTATTACGTTAGCTTTTTGTATACGTAAGAAATCACTTACGCTCTTTCTATAATAGATAACCAATTAGCTCATTTTTATGACTCTTTGCCCTTAAGCCAGCGTTCAGACTATACTACATTATCGTGATGTTTTGTACAATCGCGGAATCCCGGAATATACGTTATTAAAATCAAAATTTTAAGAAGCGGATTCCATATTTGTTTAACTTTTTCCGAGGTTTTGCCAACTTTAGATATAAAATCTGAATTTCCGATGCCTGCTAATTACCCTAGGGCCAGGTGCAGTGGCAGAACAAGACCCAGAGGACCGCGGACCTAAAGTATGGAAAATGTGGTTTCAGTTAAATGTCTTGGGTTGAAACTCAAGGGACTCAGAAACAGTGGCAGCACCCATAAAGACTTTTGTTCAGTAGGTTTATGATGCTACGATTTGTCGCGCGATAAATAAATGATAAAGCGCCGTCACGTTCTGATAAATAGTGTGTGAGAGTGACGGATGCTTTATCATTTATTTATCGCGAGACAAAGCGTAGCATCATAAGCCTACAGGGCTCTGGAATCTATAACATTTAACTGAAACCACATTTTCCACACTTTAGGTACGGGGTCTTTTGGTGTGCGCTAGAGATGTTTGCGAGGCCCTCTGATGGCGCATGAGGACGCCGAAGAAGTTTTTTTTTCCGTTTAGCCTTCGAACGAGCCCCTTGAACCGCGAGGCTATAGGCCAGAGGTTCTTAAACTTTTTTTGGCCACGGACCCCCTACGTTATTTCGATAACCTTACGGACCCTTTCCGAATACAATCAGAGAAAAAGAAAATCAAGGGCATATGAAAGTTTGTGTTGTAGGCATAGCCACGGACCCCCGACTCTCGTATCACGGATCCCTAAGGGTTCCATGGACCACAGTTTAAGAAACCCTGCTGTAGGCCCACCCTCGTCGCCTACGTCAAATCTAGCCAAGTGTGCTATAACTGAGTAAAATGGGCAGGGGATATCGTCGACGATATATCGGTATTGTTATCGGTGGGTGTGAAAATACTCTAATGCAGTAAGTGCAGGATAAAACAAAAGTGAAGTGAATCATCATTCGTTAAGATAATGTTCTTCTAAGTGGGAAATCGTAGAGATAAAGCGAAAGTCTATTTATTATTTTATTATAAATAGTGGGAGGTACCGAAAATATTAAGACTAAATTTCAATTCTGCGAATTAAATTTTTGATTACTTACTTTCAGTAATGCAAGTACCTAGGTGGTTGCAAAATGTGCAATCGGTACAAATAGTAATAAATACGTGGAATGTGAAGTTGGTATACCTCGTAAATTTCACGTTAGTAAACCACATCATCTAACACAGTTGGACATAAAAATTATGTATTGTGTTATAAAGTACACAGATGTTTATATTTTACGTGATTTACGTTGTATTCAATGCAATTGTTTTGCATTCACCTTTAAAAAGGGGAACGCGCAATTATTTTGTTAAAATTGGTATTTCGACCTTGGGGTTTTCGTCCGGAATTAGTATGTCTAGCAAAGATAAAATATAATCATGAATGATGATTTTTTTTTCCGATAATGTATAATCTCGACATCTATGGTAATTATGCTCGTGAGACACATTCCAGGCATAATAACCGTCATCAACTTTTGCAGTTTTATTTATATACCGTAAAACGGGGTGAGTTGGCTGGAAATCGAAGTTCAAACCTGGATAAAAGTTTATTTTTATATGTGGCACATTGATTTATATACAAAAAAAGTGTTCCGGAGGTAAGAATTTCAGTTTGTCAATGATAGTTTGTTGCTTCATTGCATAGTTTCAACGAAAAATTCATAATAGTAGGCAAAGCCAGCTCACCCCGTAGTTGGGGTGAGAAGGCCTAGCAATTTTATATTTTGACAATATAGCCTCGTTTTCTATGTTAAAACCATTATAAATAAAGAAAATATAACTTAAGTTATTCTGTTTCCAATAAGCCATGTAAGTATATAAACGATATCCGAAAGGTGGATGAACACTTACTTTGGTAAACATCACTTAAAAACAAAGTTTTTTCAACTAAAAATCCGCCGATTTCGAGCATCAACTTTGACAGTGGATTTGTGTTTCAAAATTGTATGATTTGGGACTTAATGTTGCGAAAAGAAGAAAAAATATGTCTAAAAATATAATCAAATTACTTTGAGAGCAACCTAAGCCCAAAAATTAAAGTAACTACTCAAAAATGAAATTCTGGATTCGCAAGCCAACTCCCCCCGCGAAGCCTACTCACCCCATTCTACGATACCTCGTTTTTTACATTAGAATTTTAACGTTTCTTTTTGCCAGTGTTTTTGACATCAGTAAATTGTCATTCCTTCGTTTAACATAAAAACCTACTTAAAATTTGTTTATGCCACAAAAAACAAACATAAACATAAAATAATGTACGCAACACGGGAAGTAATAAAGAAAGCCCTCGTTCGCATATTTACGTCCCTTGCAGCTCGGGCCGCAAACATCTCCGATCTCGGCCTTTCTTTGTTTTACCACTCTAGTTGTGTAATGTACTATTATTCCAATCACTACACTATCAATCAATAATAATGCCATTACTTGACAGTAATGTTAATGATAATGACTAGACATCTTTAGGATAACAGAGGATCATATTGTATTAATGTTAGTTAGTTATTTCGGTAACTTATTACGTTTCAAAGATAGCACGACGACAAGATTATTTTACTTGAACTGTTCTGAACATTTTAAAAGTAGTGTATTTAAGTAATAGAGAAAAGGACAACTCTATAGTCTGACTACCTACGCTAAGTTTGCAGAGGTCGAAAAAAGGTTTTATTAAAAAATAATTTACATGGAAACATGGAGAAACTACAGCAAGAAGATTATTAAATTGGCAATAATTCTTGCCTGTCTCTGGGTAAGTCTTGCACATATCGATCCAGTTCCAACCAAACTAAGCGATTTGTTCCAGGGTCTTGGATAATTTCTATGTAGTTATTTAAGTATTATATTAAAATACGTACATGTAAGCATTTCTTAGTTAGGTTGAGACTAGATCGATTTGTGCACGTCTGTCCCGAATAATTATTTCAGTAAGTATATAGACACAATATTCTTATTAAACGGAAAGATAGGTATTTGCCAAGTATCAAGACTAATTAATCCTCTTTCTTGTGATGTTGCCATATGATTTTTTTAATAAAACATTTTTTGACCACTGCAAACTTGATGGATGGATTTCTCAACTAAGTGCATAAATACACAAAACTACTTATAGTAATCGAAGCTGTGCATAAAGTTGAGTACCTAAGTACTCAACCGCCGCCGGCGCCGGCGGGTACGGCGGCGGCGGTGCGGTACTGTGCTTCTAAAAGCACAGAATAATATAAATAAATAATAAATAAATATTATTAGGGGACAATCTTACACAAATCGAACTAGCCCCATAGTTAGCTCAATAAGGCTTGTGTTATGGATACTAGACGACGATATATTTAATAGATACAAATACTTAAATACATAGAAAACATCCATGACTCAGGAACAAATATTCGTGCTCATCACACAAATAAATGCCCTTACCGGGATTCGAACCCAGGATCTCCTGCTTTGTAGGTAGGGTCACTACCAACTAAGCTAATGCGGTCGTCAAAAGAATAAGTAATAGTACTACGTGCAGAAGTCTCTTTTTCTAACAAAACTGATGTTCGGTCGGTCGGTCGGCCGGTCGGAGAGGTGCTATCGAGCGTCTGTGTGAATACGTGTCCCGCGCTCTTAAACAGCCGAAGTTGGGCTACTTGTTCGTCTTTATACTGTGAAGCTACTCCGCAGGGGTAAAGTTTGGTACCAGCAACTGCGCGGCGAAATCGCTAAGTGAGCCACTCCTGGTAGAAATAACAATAGGGATGATGACTGGGTTAAAAATATGTAATTCTATTTATTCCGTCAGTTAGATTATGGAAAAATATGGGACACGTATTTTTTGGTTTATCAAAATATTAAAAATCGACAAAGTTATAGATCATCAAACTTCTGGAGTGGGGGCTTGTGACGTCACTCTTGAGTACAATTTGTACTCAAGAGTGACGTCACTCGAAACTTCTAAGCACTCTATCCTCGTCAGTTTTTGTTTGTCAAACAAAACAAAAAATACGTGTACAATATTTTTTCATAATGTAACAGACGGACTAAACAGTTTTTTTTAGTTATCTAGCCTATTGTGAACCATACTGAGGGCCTGAATGGTTTCTATGGGCCTATTCAAATGGGAGAGTCTCAAGGGCGGCGTGAATGCCATTTTTCTATCATTCAAACATGTAGGATTTAGCGACAACAAACATTAGGTATTCTGCCGTCCGATATCTAAAACTAAACTAACCTCTGTGCAACTCCATAGCGGTTAGTGTAGTTTTAGTCATAGTACGGCAGTATTTCATAACTTTTATTGATGCAAATCTTAAACAATGAGTTGTTTATACTGTTCTGCATAATAAGACATTGAATTATGCTTCAATTGTCGATGTTTTGCTTTAACAGTAGCGTCAGCGTCGTTTATGGAAGCCACAAATAATATTGTCAGGTGTATAGTATCTGGAGCCCAGAACAATACCGCGACCAGGAGTGACTCCGCGATTTCGCTGCGCAGCTACTATAGTACATTACACAACTAGGGTGGTAATACAAAGAAAGGCCAAGATAGCAGATGTTTGCGGCCCGAGCTGCAAGCGAGGGACGTAAATATGCGATCGAGGGCTTTCTTTATTACCTCCCGTGTTGTGTACATCATTTTATGTCTACACTTGGCCAGAAAGCGGCTTTTTCCGTACGCGCAGCGTGCGGAAAAAGCCACTTTATGGCCAGGTGTGGCATAAAGTACATTTTGGCTTTGCGGAGGGGCTTAGCCAGACAGCTACCAGACAGGGTGTTGCAGTGTATAGTTACCGGAAAGGCACGAAGTCTGCGACGAACACGTAGTTGAGCGAGTAGCAGGCAGCGAGAATGCCGGGTAGGCACCATAGTGTGACGGCGTACCGCTGGTACAGCCCGAACGCGCCTAGCGAGTCCAGCGCGCGCTCCAGCGGCGACTCGCCGTGCGGGTCCGTTGCGCTGGCATTGCTCGACCTGGATAAACGCATCAGTAAATGTCGCTTACGTATAGTACGATTACGTATTATAGATATGAATTTTGAATTTATGGGTATGTTGAATATGTCCTATAGTAGGTTCTATTTCTTGAGCGTTCGCTGATCCGAGATTTTTCGGTTCGTAGTGCAATGATATTGAATTGAGTGCAGAGTTAATATTTATCAGACGGAATCACTGCCACTGATAGTTAGCTATACCATGATATACTGACACATCTGAGTTAGGCCTTGAATGAAAGGGTAGAAACTTTTTTTCAATCTCGGGAGTATAGAAATTGATGCAGTAACCTTCCAGGGGTGCGTTTCCATTCGGGCGGACTGAGGAGAACGGAAAGGAATGGACCATGAATTGACCAAACACAGTGCTCCAAATCTTTTCTACGCCCAGCTCCGCGTAAGTCGCACACTGTCGCTTAATTTCTCATAATATATGCACCTGACATCACTAGCAATTAATCCTGATGAGTGCTCTGCAAGGAATGCTATCCATACCAGTATCAAGATACGTAAATACAGTAAGACAGCCCCTCAGTGGCGTGGCGTTGAAGAAGTCCTTGGGCAAGCCGGAGCAGCTTTGACTTGTATTTTCTTTAAGAGCACTAGAATTAAGTGCTGATCTGCCTAATATTAGGCAAGCCGATGCGAATCGAGTTCTATGGACGCCACGCCACTGCAGCCCCTGCCTCTACAGACTTTTTACCGGTTCATAGTTTAGTCAGGCTGTTAATCAGTATGAACATGTAATCGCTGTAATGTGCGCACTTTCATACATGTTAATATTGTTCATACTGATTAAAAGCCCAATTAAACTATCAGCCGATAAAAAATCTGTAGTCTGCGGGCTGTCTTACAAGATGAAACGTATGAGAACCGAGTGTTCAACAAAGGACGTCTACGGATGAGAGGGATGAATGAATTCCTCATCACACCAATACATGGCACCGTTTGACAGGTAGGGTACGCAGTACCGGTACCGTTCGGGATAACCGGCATTTTCGGTACTGGCCGGTAATAGAACCGGGACGTTCCGGTACTTTCGGGACGGGTTTTCAAAGACTGTTGATACTTCAGTCCGTTGATATGCAGTTAATTTTATAATAAAGACCCATTGCATTAAAAGCCACATAGACACATTGCATTAAAAGCACATTTATTAATATAATTTAATTAATCATCACAATTTCACGGACCAGTGGGGCAGGCGGGGATGAGTCGCCGCCGATCGCCATTACAACTGTCGTCACCCGTGTTTGGTTAAAATTTAACTACGCGTTTGTTCCATCCGAATTATACGTCTTTTTTCGCCATTTCTCTAACCGTTTGAATTACGATTGACAGCACTCAATATAGTACACCAGAAAACATAAATTAATTGAATTGAAAGATGCTGCTTAAATGTGTTTTCCGAAAGTCCCGAAATTACCGGGACTTTTATTTTCACGTCCCGGTTCTTTGTTCGGCTCACAATACCGGGAAATCCCGGTACTTTCGGTTCCGGTATTTCCCGGGACAAAACCACCAGGTCATCGTGACTGACGTCACGAACGTGTTCGCGTCGCATTGAAACACCACGCAGTACCTACTTTATCCCACGTATTCTTTTACACGTATTCACGATACGTGGAGACAATAACTGTTAATGAGCGTGTCAAATGAGATTCAACAACTGCGTTACGCCTGCGTACTTGCACCTGTTGGAATATTTAGAAATAGTCTACTTTTAAAGTTATCATCATCCATCAGCCTCACTGAACTCGGTTTTGAGTCGGTCGGTCGATCGTAGAGAACAACCGGACAGATAAACGAAAGCATTTTTACCCAAGCTAAGACGGAGACGCTTGGCTCGCGTTTCGCGCTCGTTCGACGAATAAAACCATGGCTGTTAAGCTGGGAAAGTACCTGATATTGCACGGTTCCAGAGTAAAGTCACTCTTTAGCTCACCACACGGACGAAATGGCAGGCAAAAAGCTAGTGAACAATAATTTATAGGAAACATTAAATTTTTTTACGTATTCAGGACTTATCTCTAGGATGCACTGGAGAACACACACTAACACACACTATATGCACGTGAGGCATTAAACCTTAGTACTCATGATTACAATCCCTCTGATCTGCAACCTTTTTCATTATAGGGTTACACTTTGAGAGTAAATATTCCGGGTCATTAACATAGACATGTAATGTAATGACCTGGAACAACAGCTCTCGATTGTGGTTGTTTCCTTTAGTAGCATTATCACTCGTAAGTATATATCGTAACTGCAATCCTACCGAGGCTCGTTGGTCGGTCCGTCCGTCATGGCGCGTGACACTCGCCGCGTCGCCTGCGCAACTGCGGTGAGCCCGCGCAGCACTGATAACACCACCGTAGATATCAGGCGAATCACAGGTGTAAAGGTGGTTTTCCACCGGCAGGGCGAGACGAGACGAGGATTGAATTGAAATTTGTACGAAGTTTTCAATCCTCTCCTTATCACACTTGCTCGAAAATGGTGTCATTACACGTAGGTTCTGCGGGCCGTAAATGACCTATTACGCCCTAGGGCGTAATGGTTTTCTTATTAAATTTGAAACGATGGTTTTGTTTTACTCTTATTTGTCGTGTTCAAAGGAAATGCCAATTTACTTTTTAACTTTTATCACTGAAATATTTTTTAAAGAGAACTGTTATTGCAAATACATGTAAACACATATTTCTGTAACATTAATTTAATGTTTAAATAGTGTATTTACAGTATTTTGCAAATATAAAATCAACCGTTTTAGGCATTTACCGTTATGGTTTCCGAACGTGACTCGACTTTCGCATTGTCTATGGATATTATGTCACTAATGTCACTGTTAGTTTTACAATTTTATTTAGGTTAAGTATATAAGGTTATTTTAATTAGATTTCCTCACAAGTGTGATGAAAAACATTGTGTGTGCCACGGGCGGTAAAGGAATTACAAACTCGTGTTATTAAAGCCCTCCGCTTCGTCTCGGCCTTGTAACAAACACTCGTTTGTAATTCCTTACTTACCGCCCTTGATACACAATGTACTAATATGAAAATTGACTTCACCGTAGGTCTTGCAGCGGTTAAGATGCAGGTACCTACGAACTGTTTTATACAGCACACTAACAGCCCGTTAAACTTCACAGGGAACGTGCACGACGAAGGTGCTGCCAACTGGTGCCGCCAATCTAAATCATATACTTACCATTTCATGCTGGGGCCACATTGACGAAGGCGAAAAACGCCGTTAATAACGTTAATTTATCGCGTTGTAGGATGATTAACGTCAGTGTAGCTACGACTTACTATATTTGACATTGACAGCTTGATTTGACAGGGGCGATAGTTTCCTTTATTGTCCGCCCGTATCTCTTTTGTCGTTTAGTGCTGCCACCTATACATATAGTTCGTGCACGTTCCCTATATTTTCATAGGCGACCTAATTTTTAACCGGCTGACATAGATATGAACGATGTGTCCATGACATTGAAAGGTTATGGGAAAATCGTTTGAAAAACTTTTCTAAAAAAAAAATTAAACTCATTGAGTACCTCCTTGTACTAACTTACTTTTAAAGAAAAGAGTTACACTTTTATGATTATCTTTGCTGACTGGGTGCAAAACAAGCAAGAACTAAGCAGTAAATATGAAGTAGGCTTATCTAAATATAAAAGAAGAATTTGAGTTAAACAGCAAAAAAAGTTAATTTTAAAAGTGCCTGCTCGAAACGTCCGGCAATGACAGATATTATGAGCGAACGTTTTTTTCGTTAGGCGCAAAGTCTGCAAAAGGTGGTTAAAGAAATCATAAATCAGGGGATTAGTGGGCATTTCTCCAGAAATATGTCTGCGATTCATTAATCTGTCTCCATACATTTAGTATGAAAAAGGGCCAGATGAATGCGGTGACCGCAAACATATTTCTGGAGAAATGCCCTAGTAGTGATTAGGGATACAACTATGAACTATGACAGTGGTTCCGAACCTGGGGGTAATTGCCCCTTTAGGGGTAAAATTAAGTTTTCTCAGGGGTAATACTCATATTAAGTCGTTTTTCTTTGAGTACTTTCATATACTTGTCTGTATTACCTATTTTTTGGAAGGTAACGATACAAATCTAGAGAGGGCCTGTGGATGATGTGTTAATAAAGGTTAGGAACCACTGACCTATGAAATATGGATATCAAAAACGTACTTGGGCCAAAATTATTTTTATATACCTGATAAAACGTCCCTTTTACATTTTAACGCATAATTTCTTATTCGTTAGTATAATCTCCAAAAAAACCATATTATTTCATAATTCAGAATAACATATGCACACCCGAATGAAATCTTTTATCGAAATATGTGGGCTATGAATATAGATATAAAAAAAAACATTTTTTAGTAACGTAGTTAGTCGACACTAAATTAGAGGCGACATGGGGACTGGGGTAATTTGAGTGCGAAATGAGACGTTTTTGTTAAAAAAAGCCCAGAATATCGAGAAAATTCATAATACCATCACCATCAAAAACATTACATGTAAAAAGATGCAAGTCTCGCAACGCAGTTCTCTTACAACAAAAAAGTTTTGATATGTAATGTTAAACCAAGTCAGTACCGGGGGGTGTCTACAGAAATCGATTCTCACCGACTTGCCTATATCGATTTCTGTGGACCCCCCCCCCTCGGTACGGACTTGGTTTAACATTACAACTCAAAACTTTTTTGTTGTAAGAGAACTATGTAATGTTTTTGATGGGATCTCATTTCTTTTTCTAAGTGGTTCTTTTATTTAATTCATTCCAATCCATTCTTTGCCTCTAGATTCTTAGGCAAGCCGGTCCAGATTTGGCGTACATTTTCCTTAAGAGCTGTAGAATAAGGTGCTCCAATGCCTGATATTAGGCAAGCCGGTAGGAATCGAGTTCTTTGGATGCCACGCTACTGATAGGCAGTCCCAACACCATCCTAAATGCATTATTATATTGAACGCGCAGGGCGTTATAGGTTATGCTAAGTAGAGTGCGACTACGCTACGTTTGAAGAGGTTAAAAAAGATTTATTAAAAAATAATCATATGACAACATCACAAGAAAGATGATTAATTAGTCTCTATACTAAGCAAATATACTTTCTGTTAAATAAGTATAATAATGTGTCTACATACCAGTGGCGTGACGTAAAAGATAAACTTGGGCAAGCCGGTGCAGATTTGGCGTACATTTTCCTTATGGGCTGTAGAAAAAGGTGCTCAAATGCCTGATATTAGGCAAGCCGGTAGGAATCGAGTTCTTTGGATGCCAAGCTACTGCTACATACCTACTGAAATAAATATTCAGGACAGTCTAGTCTTGCACAAATTGATCAAGTCCCAACCAAAGTAAGCAATGCTTGTATACATGTACATATCTAAATATAATACTATAAAAAATGCATTATCCAAGAACCTGGAAAAAATCACTAAGTTTGGTTGGAACTAGATCGATGTGTGCAAGGTTGACTTGGCAATAATTATTCCCTTTATTTATTACAAAAAGTGTCTCCTTTTTAGGGTTCCGTACCAAAATGGTAAAAAAGGAACCCTTATGGTGCGACTCTGTCTGTCTGTCTGTCTGTCTGTCCGTCTGTCACAGCAAGATATCTCAGGATCTACTGATGCTATCGACTCGAAATTTGGAATAGTGTTAAAAACCGCTAACTCGAGCCTATGGAACAGAAAAAAAATCCTATACCTTTTTTACTTTTTTTTTAAATGGGGACCGAAATGGGATGTCCAAAATCAAAAGTTGAGCTAATATATCGAGTGGGATATCAAATGAAAGGGCTTAATATGAAGATTTCAAAACCGTTTTTTTTTTTATTAGACGTGTAGTTTTTGATTTAAGACCAAAAACGTTTAAAAAAATACCATTCCCCCCCTATTATCTCCGAAGTTACTGAACAGAAAAATCTGTAATAATTACCGATTATTAATAGTATCCTAAATATTACAGGAAAAATAAAACGGTTTTCCTAACTTGCAGCGTTTTTTAGAAATTCCTAAAAATCGTAAGACAACCTTATTTGCTCCTACTAAACTAACCGCGGCATATGTCGATGTATGGGGACAACAGTTTTACAAGAGCAAAGTTAAGTTTGTCCCACCATACAATTTTTCTTGGATTATTCAGATATCTACTGACGATTTTGTACGGAACCCTCGGTGCGCGAGTCCAACTCGCACTTGACCGGTTTTATTTTAATACTGGCAATAATTATTCCCTTTATTTATTACAAAAAGTGTCTACTTTTTTTAAATAAAGGGAATAATTATTGCCAAGTATCAAGATTAAAAAATCCTCTTGCTGTAGTTTCACCATGGTGCCATGTATATATATTTTTGAATAAAAGTTTTTTTCGACCTCTGCGAACTTAGCGTAGTCCGACTATAGTACCTAGTAGTAACCGGCTCCGATGATGATGACTTGACGACGAACAATGATGGCTATCATTGGACTCCAGGTGCTTACAACCGCACATACGTACTCACAAAATACCTACTCAAATAGACACAAAACTACACACTTCTTTAGAAGCGGTTTCCGCATTAGCTAAAATGTACCTACCGGGCCTATACCGGTTTCTAAATAGGTACTAAAATGATATTTGAGAACACTTACTTAGAAACCGGCTCACAGGTCAGTGACCCTGCACGTGACCACGCAAAAACCGCCCTTCTCCTGTCACATGATCAGGCCTGACCACTATCTTTGCTCACGTAAGGATCACACGGCTTCAAAACACACTTTTTACGCACTAGTTTCTTGACGGTCCAAACTTAGTAGAGGTAAGTAATTGGAACTTTTATGATTAAACTAGCTTACTTAGCAATTTGCACGCCACAAATCATCAGCCTATATACTTTCCACTGCTGGGCACCAGTGGCGTGGCGTTGAAGAAATCAGCTTTGGCTTCAATTTTCTTTAAGAACACTAGAATTAAGTGCTGAACTGCCTAATATTAGGCAAGCCGATAGGAATCGAATTCTATGGACGCCACGCCACTGCTGGGCCGACCTACTCTCATAGATGAGAGTGTGTGCTGTGGTCCCCGCGCTGTCGTTGGCTGGGGACTTCACACACCTTTGAATTTCATCGCAAATTTTGTAGAACATGGTAGTACTTAATACCGAAAAATCTATATCTGCTGCAAGACTTATTAGCATGAGCTATTTAGTGGTCGACTCAATGGCATAGCACTAAAGGACCAGTACCTATCACTAGCACAACTGTGACACGCGACGCGACTCTTCGATGGAGACAGGAGGCGTGCGACCGTTCGCTGTGGAGGAAGCCTTTGGGGGAGACCAATGTCACAGTATAATAGCAGTATTTTTTCTTTCTACAAAAGGTACATCGCGCGCTTGAATGTGTGCGCGCCGTATACGAACGCACTACAATGAAAGTTTAAAGAAAAATAAGTGTCGTGCGTTCCTAAACGGCCGAAGTTGGACTACTTGTTCGTCTTTGTACATTGCCAATGTTCAGCAGTGGATGTATGAGTATCAAGATTGAAATTATGATGATGATAGTTTACGGCTTCAGAGAAACAAATTACATAGGTACAAAATTCATTTTTTGAAGTTGGTTAAAATAAATGTTTACGCAACAAACATACAAAACGTAGGCACATTGAGAATCGTCCTTCTTTTAGAACTCGATTAAAAAGTATACCTCGCTGTCTTCGTTACCAATGTTGGACCTACGGCAACAGAATTTGAAGCGCTTAGAGAATCGGCCACCTGTGTGTACCACACGGCTATTATTACCCTGGATAATTTTATCCCGCCCAGAATAGCAATCAGCGAGTCGATGACCCATTTGGCTCAGCCGTGCCCGTCGTGTCGTGGGTTCGACTCCCGCTGAAAGGTCAGAGGTAGATAAAGTTGAAGAGTTGTTGTTGAACGCTTTTATTTCAGTAAATTCACAGTGAATGTCTGTGTGTGCTACATTCGACCGAGCGAGCGCGAAGAATCTCCGTTTCAGCATGAGTGAAAATGCTTTCGTATATCTATTCTGTTCTGTCTGTCCGGTTTTTCAAAATGGCGGAGTTGTGGGGGTTGACAGGCTCACGAGGTTGACAGCTCACCAAACCACAAGTGGTGATTCTTTAACAAGTCAAAGAATCACGTGTTAATACTTGATGACCAGTAATCGGATCTCGGGTGCAATTTGCGGTAATTATTATAGATGCATATAACAAAGAAAATGCATCTACCTACAATAATATCCATTACCAGAATTCCGAGGAACATCCATGTTTCTGTATAACGTTTGAAGTCATATACCCCAAATTGCACCCAAGTCCGATCACTGTTGATGACTACGAACAAAAATGTTTCTATTATAAATTAGGATCTCAGCTCTGCGCAAATGGAAACGCATCCATAAGCGTTACTCGCTTTTAGAAGCAAGATCAACGCACCGGTTCATAGATTTCGGTCAAGAGCCCGTCTCGAGGCGATCCATATATCATCTTCGCAAAACTGTAATTACGGTTACACCAAACACTGGTTTGAAACTTGGCACGATCTTCTCTTCAGAACCATACATCAATTTTGAGAATATTTGCTTCGCTTGAAAACGACTGTCGCAGCAATTTGTCTGCATATCTACGAGAAAGAATTAGAGATACCTCTAATCTTGAACAATAGACATGGTCATTTTCGGATATTGGAATGAACACACACGTTTACAATCTGGAGATATTTACAGCGTTCGTTTCGACATGTATTTTAAATTGAATGCCTTAATCTTTGGACAACATTCGACTAAACACATCATGATATAAAATTTCTGCCTAAATTTGATGAATAAACATGTCAGCAGGCTCTACACCTTGACCAAAAATTCTAGTCTGAAGAGATTTACAGCAAACAAAGGAGTTCACAAATATTTGTGGTCAGAGTTTTTTTTTGTGGAACAGTTTTGTTTACTTCTTTAAGTATATATATGTCGAAGTGAAACAAATAGCTTAGCCGATCGGTCTCAATCATTGTTACTATTTGGGCGCGTATGTCAAGGAAACACTCGGAAATGGACACACTTCGTTATCTCAACTAATCACTTGGGTTCATGTGAACACTCTTGCCACTAATTACTGTGATTTTAAAACAAGTTTAAGAGCCAATGGTTTAGTTCGCGAACACCACAGCCTCAATCCCCACATATATCGCCAAGTACGCGCGCGTTTCTCTAGCTGTCAAACGACTGTCAAATGTTCAACGAAAAACTCCATTCGGGCTACTGAATTACCCGCTCTCAAATGATTAAAACATGTTTCCATTATTGATTACCATTTTAAATTGGATTTTGACTACAAATTAAATTCACGCTTCGTCACGGCCACCCTGCATAGTCACACGTCCTCGTGTGTAAATCTATTTCCCGTACACTTAGCATTTTATGACTGAATAATAGACAATGGTTTATACCATACGCCACTCGGTCACCCTGACTAACCTTATGTTGCATGACTCTATTCCTAACACTCATTTGCACCCCCAGCTAGATTGATTATTCAGAAAGAATGTTCATTCCTTTAATTTGCAAATACTACTTAGCTCACAAGATTATTTCAAAATGATGACTGCTATACCTACCCTACCACAAAGGAAATTTAATTCCACCTAACGTCAGTGCCACACAGGCTCGTCAGCGCCACACAGGCTCGTCAGCGCCACACAGGCTCGTCAGCGCCACACAGGCTAATGCGTGCCACACAGGCTAATGCGTGCCACATAGGCTAATGCGTGCCACACAGGCTAGAGTGCGCCACAAAGGCCAATGTATGCCACACAGGCTACTATGTGTCACACAGATCAGTGTATGCCACACAGGCCAGTATGTGCCACACAGGCCATTATATGCCACACAGGCTAGTATGTGCCACACAGGCTAGTATGTGCCACACAGGCTAGTATGTGCCACACAGGCTAGTATCTGTCACACAGTCTTGTCATAGTCATCTACGTAACGAACATGACGAATCCCTTATTATTAACTAACATGACCGTTATACCCTATGCACTCCGATTACTCTGACACATGTGTATCCTAACCCTGTGAATTTAATGACCCATAATCATTGTTTTTTTAGAATACCATTTCTTTATAGCATGTGTGAAATATCAAAGCTAGGAAATTTAGATATTAACTTGTAAAAGTTTACTTCACCTATACTGTTATTGTAATAAGGTTTTGTTACAATCAACTCTGGCCGCTTAGAATTGAATGATTCATATTCAATTTGAATGTAAGAATGTTGATGTCGTTCTTTGAACGACATGTCAATTCACTCCAGTCCCAGCCTTCAGGATAGCAAGATAAATGTCATTTGTATAGAGATTTGTTTATAATTAATACAATAAAAGAAATGGCTTTTAACTAATATGGTGTATTAATGCAATTATAGAAATATGAAGTTACAAAGATGCAAGTCACAATGACAGACAGCCGAGTAGTAGAGAGAAAAATTATAGGAACAACATCTTAATGACACATTGCCATCAAGAATTAATCAGGCGCATTAGGGGTACTGTGTTTACATAAACTTATTGTTTAACATCCTCTCCTGAACACAAACCCATTAAGCCTGAAAATTTATTGTGCTTTGGTCCATGTAGAGCCTTCGTTAGTATATCAGCAACCATTTCTTGTGTTGATATGTATTGCACCGATAATAGCCTGGTGGATATCCGCTCTCGGAGGAAATGATAGCGGACATCTATGTGTTTGCTTCTTGGTTGATAAATGTCGTTACCTGAAAGGCTAATAGCACTTTGGTTGTCACAGTATAAAACAGTAGTTGTACCTGAAGCATCTGGCCAGAAATCTTCTTGTAATTGCTTGAGCCAAATACTTTCCTGTGCAGCGGAGGCCAGTGCCATATACTCAGCTTCGGTACTGGATAATGCCACAGTTTGCTGTTTTCTCGAATTCCAACTCAAAGCTGCTCCTTGAAAAATAAATATATAGCCAGTGCACGATCGTCTATCTTCTGAGTCGCCGGCCCAGTCTGCATCGCTATATCCAACAATATTGGTATGTATATTACACTTGTATGTGAGCTTTTTATGTAGTGTACCTTTTAAATATCTCAGCACTCTTTTCACAGCCATCCAATGCTGAGTGGTGGGTTGATTATTAAATCGGCTTAGTGTATTCACTATATACGCTATATCTGGTCTTGTGCCTTGTGATAGATATAATAAGCAGCCCACTGCTTCTTGATAGGGCACATTTTGCACTATCTCATCTTCATTATTAGCCCGTTTTAATATTGAATTTGCATCACATGGTGTCGATATAGGCTTCGATTCATTCATTTCAAAACGATTAAGTATTTTTTGTATGTATGCCGATTGATCAAGAGATATATCACCATTTTCTTCCTGTGTGATTCTGTATCCTATACAGTGCTTTGCTGCACCAAGGTCCTTCATAAAGAATTTTTCTTTGAGTTTATTCTTTATTTCCTGGGCTGTGTTTTCATTATTGAAAAAATATAGTAAATCATCGACATATACAGTGATGAATAATATGTCATCTTCACTCATTATGCGGAAATATACGCAGGGATCCAATTTTGATCTTTTCATACCTATGTCAAGTAGGGCAGCATTTAATTTAATGTTCCACTGCCTACTCGCCTGCTTGAGTCCATATATTGATTTGTTTAATTTACAAACCTTTTCACCATTTCCAAAGTATGGAGGTTGTGACATGTATATTTCTTTATCGATATCTCCTTGTAGAAAAGCGGTTACTGCATCTGTTTGATGGATCTTGAGCTTGTATTTTGCTGCTAAAGCTATCAAATACCTTATAGAAGCATTTCTAACAACAGGAGCATAAACTTCATTATAGTCTATGCCTCTCGCTTGCCTAAAGCCTTTTATGACCAGTCTGGCTTTATAACGTGTCACATTTCCGCATTCATCAGTTTTGGTCTTGTATACCCACTTGCAAGGTATCACTTTTCTATTTTTAGGTAAGTCTACTAGAGTCCATGTATTATTTTTCAGTAAAGACTCATGTTCTTCATTCATAGCCGCTATCCATTCCTCTGCCTTATCACTACGGAGAGCCTCATTAAGGTCTTGTGGATCGCTATCTAATATGCTCATAGTTAACTCACCATTTATGCAGAGAAAAGTAGCTGGATCGTCGGGTACACACAACGCCTCTCGTTTTCTTGGTCTGAGAGTCATTCGATTCGGTGGCGGTGTACTGAAAGTTTCCTCAGGTAAGTAAGTTTCATCAATATCTTCATATACCTCAATGTCTGATGAATCATTAACAGTAACGTTCTGATAATTTGAACTATTTGACAGTTCTTCGGAATCATCAAGGTTATCTGTATTCTGAGAATTCACGTTTTCTTCGATTACTGGTAAGTACACAATATTCTTTTCTATACATTTATCGGTTGCTAGCTTTTTAACATTGTTTTGCTTGACTTTATTTATGTTGTCTTCTTTGTTGCTAACATTTGATGTATTTTTAATAACTTTTATTGTGTTTTCTTCTTTTTCAGGTGCTGACGAGACTTTATTTTGCTTCACGGTGGCTTCAAGGAATACAACATCTCTACTCATTATGGCCTGTTTGCTTTTCGGGTCTATAAATCGGTAGCCCTTTGTACAGTCACTGTATCCTACAAAAATTAATTCGCGTGACTTCGCATCTAATTTCTGCCGACGTTGTTTTGGTATGTGAACCATAGCCCTGCACCCAAATACCCGCATATGGCTCAGGTCAGGTTTCTCGCCGGTCCAGACTTCCTCCGGAGTGATGTCTTTGAGAGCATGAGTTGGTGAACGGTTTATGATGTGCGCCGCAGTTGCTATAGCTTCCGCCCAGTAGCAATTCTGTAAATTAGCATTGAGGATCATACATTTTGCACGCTCTACAAGTGTTCGGTTCATTCTCTCGCTGAGACCGTTTTGCTCCGGTGTGTAAGGGGTACTAGTCTGATGCAATATGCCAAATTTCTTTAAACTATTCTCAAAATTCTTATTTATGTATTCTTTGCCATTATCACTTCTTAAAGTCTTGATTTTCTTATTCAATTCGTTCTCAACTCTATTTTTAAACTCAATAAATTTATCATGTACCTCTCCTTTACTTTTTATAAAATATACAAATACTTTTCTTGAAAAATCATCAATGAAAGTTAAAGTGTACCTGGCACCACCAATAGAAGCTGCCTGCATCGGACCACATAAATCTGAGTGGATTAGCTCTAGCAAATCCTTTGCCCTGGAGCCATTATGCGGGAATGGTTGCCTTGTCTGCTTGCCCTCTACACAAGTTATACATACACAACTTTCTTTATTCTGTGATAATTTTACACCTGTAGTACAAGCCGGTATTTTATTTACGTCTGTAAAGTTCAGGTGGCCCATGCGCTGGTGCCACAGGTAGGTATCCGTCTGAGTTGAGGCTGTCATTGCTCTTGCTGTATTATCGTCATAAGTATCCAGCCTATATGTGTCGTTAATTAGATTAGCCTTTGCAATTTGTTCTCCATTCGGGTTAAAAATTTTGCAGCCATTTTTGCCAAATTCCACTTTGCAGTTACTTTTTATTATTTTACTGACAGATAATAAATTGGTTGAAAGGTCTGGTATATAAAGGACATCTCTCACCTGAATTGTGTTAAATCCATTTTCAGTCGGGATCCGAATAGTCACATCACCACAGCATTCGACACGGAGTGACTTATTATCAGCAATTCTTATGAATTGTACAGGAGATGCCTTTTCACTGTCCAGCCAGTCCCGGTGCATCGTCATATGAAGAGATGCGCCCGAGTCAATATGCCAGTGCTGCTGATCTTGTGACTGCATAGCTGAAAAAGCTGCTATAAAACCGTTATTAGATGACTTGTCATTACCAGTTTTAGTTTTCTTGTGCCAGCATTGCTTTCCTAGGTGGCCATATTTATTACAATTGTAGCAACGCGGCCCTTTTGGCTTTTGGTAATTTTTTGTCTGATGACTCGGCTTGGACTTTGAATAAAATGCTGTTGTATCAGATGCAGATGTGTTTTTAACTTCTTGCAATAACTTAGTTTTAATTAAATCTGCACTTATTTTTACTCCTGAGCTTTCAATGCCCATGATCATTGGCTTATACATATCAGGTAAGCCAGCGAGTATCAACGTCCCGAGCCATTCATCATCAATTGCAAAGCTAATACTCCTTAATTTATGGGCTGTTGACATGATCTTATTAACGTATTCTTCTATACTGTTGCATGATTCTAAGGTGGTATTAATTAAATCTTTCAACAAACCAACCTTACGTATTAATCCTGAGTCTTGAAATGCACGAGAAAGATTGTCCCATACCTCTTTTGCCGAAGTTGCGTCTTGAATGTGGATGTATAATATCGGATCCACTAGTAATATCAACTTAGATTTCGCTTTTGTGTCCAATTTTTGATCAACAACGGTACCTTGAACAATTTGCCAAAGATCTTCCAATTCAAGATACGCCTTCACAGCGAAACTCCAGGTACTCCAATTATCGCGTCCTGTGAGTTTTTCAATCGATAACATACCGTTGTGGGAGGACATTGTACTTTTATTGCTGAAAAGCTGAAAAAATAATTCCGGCGACCGCGATTTGAGGTTAACTTTACTTTAACTTTCTCGAAAAAACTTTGATTTAAGCCACTTCGTTAAACGCACATTTGAGCGAGGTGCCCATAACCTAATACAATAAAAGAAATGGCTTTTAACTAATATGGTGTATTAATGCAATTATAGAAATATGAAGTTACAAAGATGCAAGTCACAATGACAGACAGCCGAGTAGTAGAGAGAAAAATTATAGCAACAACATCTTAATGACACATTGCCATCAAGAATTAATCAGGCGCATTAGGGGTACTGTGTTTACATAAACTTATTGTTTAACAATAATCAATATTGTGATTAAAATAGAGTGATAGTTGATTAAAAGAAGTGTCCAAAGTCCTCCGTGTATTAATCACATATTCCATTAAATTATCTCAATTTTCAGAACATGATATGCAACTTATACTGCAATTTTAATTTGAGTAATAAATAATCAAATTAGATTTAATCATGATCACAGACATACAAAAGAGGAGAGCACATTACATCTAAACATGCCATGCTTACCAGTCTTGCTTCGCTGTATTAAGTACTTCTGTTTTAATTTAATTTATAAGACCTCCTAAGCTGATGATGAACACATAATGTACTTAACACAGAGTATGCCAATAATTATGTACCACTGCATAGTGCCAGTACGGGGACCACAGCCTGCTCACTAACATCCGAGAACTAGCCCGCACCAAGCCCGGGGCTGATGGGCACACTCACGGGCAATGATTATGTACCTACTAACCATTTCTATTAAGATTTATCAGAGAGAGAGAGAGAAGTTAATTACTTACTGTTATCCAAATGCTCAATCATCAAATATGATAATTCCACAACCTTACCGACAGAAGATTTCTTACTGACTCGATTTCCCAACCTCTACTGTAGTCGACAGCCAGATGATTATCAAGATACCACTTGGTTTATGCTATTTCTGGATCAGCAGCGTGTGAATCTTGTAGTGTATCGCTTGAATCAAGTCCACTTTCCTTGTTGCATACCAAAAGCAGATTCCCATCGTTTGCACTCATACTTATGTGAAATATGTTCACTCTGATCTGTATGTGACTTCCGAGATTCCTTGGGTAATCCCACTTCTGATGTCGAAGTGAAACAAATAGCTTAGCCGATCGGTCTCAATCATTGTTACTATTTGGGCGCGTATGTCAAGGAAACACTCGGAAATGGACACACTTCGTTATCTCAACTAATCACTTAGGTTCATGTGAACACTCTTGCCACTAATTACTGTGATTTTAAAACAAGTTTAAGAGCCAATGGTTTAGTTCGCGAACACCACAGCCTCAATCCCCACATATATCGCCAAGTACGCGCGCGTTTCTCTAGCTGTCAAACGACTGTCAAATGTTCAACGAAAAACTCCATTCGGGCTACTGAATTACCCGCTCTCAAATGATTAAAACATGTTTCCATTATTGATTACCATTTTAAATTGGATTTTGACTACAAATTAAATTCACGCTTCGTCATATATATATAATTCTATTTAGTCCGTTAGTTAGATTATAGAAAATACGGGACACGTATTTTTTGGTTTATCAAATTATTAAAAATAGACACAATTTTCACAACTTTCGGAGCGATTATTTCCAAAGATATTCACTTAATCAAAAACATTACTTAAAAACCTTAAAATGTTTTTGAAAGAGCTGTCGAACTATGTACCACAAGTTGATATTTCCTGAAAAAAAAAATTTTTAGCGTCTGTAACATGTATGGAGTGCCCCCGCTAAAAATATTTATTTTAGTTGTTTAACTACTAAACTAAGTAGCGGCTCATACAATACACCTATATTCCAAATTTCATCAATATCCATCGTGAAGTTTTTGAGTAACATGCCTGTGGCATACGGACAGACGGACGGAGTGACGGACGGACATGACGAAACTATAAGGCGAAGAACACACTGAAATCGCCGCGACGGGCGATTTCAGTGTGCGCCACCCCGCGATTTTTCTATACAAATCGATGATTCTACATACAAAGTTGAAAATCGCTGAGTCGCGTGTCGCCGCGATTTTCGCTGCAGTGTGAGATCCGCCTAAGGGTTCCGTTTTTGCCATTTTGGCTACGGAACCCTAAAAAAGTTTAATGGCTCCATCGAGGCAAATAGCTCGGTGTTTTGGAGTCGTCGGCGACTCTGCCATATCAGGCAGGGCCGCCTGCGTAACTTCTCTAATAAGGAAATTCGCTAACCGTCTCTAAATGTTACAGACGCACCATTTCCTACACAAAATTGTCACGACCTTATGGCAAAGGACTAAGAGCTATTTTTGAATGACTGTGTAAGCTGACTGGATCAGGTTAGTCACTTAAATGCCGCTATCTATTAGTCACTGTTCGACGAGTTTAGGCGAGTGTGAATTGTGAATTAGTTCAACCTTCTTAGTCTGGGATAGGTATTATTGGCTGAGTTACTATGCGTGTATGTGTTTAAGTAACACCGTATAAAGAAACAAGGGAAACAAATTATACGGAACGGATGTCGAATTAACTTCAACTACTACGAGTATAATTATGACAAATGTTGATCATAAATAATGAATATAATGTTATATATATATAACATTATACAATATTTAATCAACACTCCAAAGAAATAAGTACCTATGCTAAATACTTTGACTTGACTTCTGAATAATTTTGACATCGCGCCACTGGTAAATACTGCCGCCATAACGCAAAAGGGCACATGTGTATAACATTTTTTTTCGACACTGAGTTCTATACATATTCGGAATCAGTAAATTTCACTGATTCCGAATATGTATAAAATAAAATAAATAAATTAAAATAGTTTATTTCTGTAAGTACCTAGGCCCTCAAGGGCTCTTTTACAAGTCTTGATTCTAAATATGTATTAATTTCTTTAGGCGCTTCGTTCGTTCGTTCTGAAGAAGCGCCGGAAGAAACTCACCAGTTTCTCTTTTAATTTTTTTTAAATATAACAACAGGTATGACATTATTACATTCGATTTCATTAATACGTTACAATAAACTTAAAATTTAATTTTCAGAGATGTAAAAGGTCTCTAGGCGTCAAAACAAGACAATTAAAATAATAGAAAATAAATTGATAGTAAAATTCATGGAGATGTAAAGAGTCTCCGTTGTCAAAATATTAAGTTTTGGAGGTGTAAAGGACCTCCAAACGTCAAAATATAAAATGGCAATGTTAACTAAATATCTTACAGAAATGTAAAAAATTCTGCGACTCACATGATATAACTTAAAAAGTAAATTAAAATTAAATTAATACAGTTTTTTCTTAAATATGTATATGGTCTCTAAGTGTCAAAACAGTTGACAAGTACAAAAACAGAAAAGGATCAACGAATGAGACATTATATTAAAATGTAGTTATACAACTCAGTGTCAGTAAATTTCACTGATTTCGAATATGTATACAACTCAGTGTCGAAAAAAAATGTTAGTTGTGCCCTTTTGCGTTATCGGGGCAGAATAATAGGGAATGCAATACTACCGTGCTAATGACGGGATAACAAGTACGCCCCCCTGAATACTCGTTCTTTTCCCAGTAGTCTCTAATTCAAAAGGACGCATCTCAAAAAAATCAAATTTCGGTTTTTTGATTAGATGTATAGAAAATATATCCAAAAACCCCTGACATATATCCTTTTGAATTAGGATGGCAGGATACTCGGTCAAGTTTGAAAGCCGGGTATTACTCGACTCTAAGTACAAGTCAGTTACACGGGTATAACAGTTATACCCGGGTTGCATTACCTACAATGACCGTACGGCCGTGTTAACCCTTAATTGGACAATGTGAACCACAGTTCACAAACTCTTTGACCATCTTTTTGTATTTTTTTTCCAACTCCTATCGCACGTTACTGTCGAATCCCGGCGAGGCTTGAATTGTGGACCTTCTGTATTTTTTGCCAAATTAGTAAGATAAGCAAGCAATTGGTGATTTTTAGCATTTAGGCAGCCGACGATAGATTTTATTTATTATCTTTGAATTACTTTAACATAAAACGATCCAGGCATATTTCTTTGTCAAAATACCCGGGTTTTACCCGACTCTAAATCAAGTCGGTTATCCGGGTAGGTACCCGGGTTTTCGGGTACCCGGGTTGCATTCTCTAGTAAATAACTGTAGCGTGCCTATTTTGAGGCATGTGGGTACTTAATCCTACAGATCCTAAAAATAACTGGCCAAGAGTATGTCGGACCATGCTCAGTGTAGGGTTCCATAGCCGTAACTATAAGGTAAAAAATACGATGTAAAAAAAGTACAACAACAAAAGAGCGTATCTTCATAGCAATTACGTCCTTTTGTTGAGAAGCGCAGTTTATCGGCAATAACTCAAAAACGGTACATTCGATCTTGTTGAAATTAATTTTCGTTGAAAGTATTAATTAAGCGTTACCTTCGTGATTTTTTTCATATTTTTCGGGCGCACGGTTTAGAAAATAGAGGGGGGGGGGGACACAATTTACACAACTTTCGGAGCGATTATTTCCAAATACATTCACTTAATCAAAAACATTACTTAGGAACCTTATAGTGTTTTTTAAAGAACTGTCGAACTATGTACCACACGTTGATATTTGCTGAAAAAAATTGTTTTACTGTCTTTAACATGTATGGAGTGCCCCCCCTAAAAATATTTATTTTAATTATTTATATACCAAACTAAGTAGCGGCTCATAAAAGACACCTATATTTCAAATTTCATGAATATCCATCATGTAGTTTTTGAGTAAAATGTCTGTGACATACGGACAGACAGACAGACAGACAGACAGACAGACGGACGGACATGACGAAACTATAAGGGTTCCGTTTTTGCCATTTTGGCTACGGAATCCTAAAAATCAATCCGGAATCCGACCTGCAGTGAATTTGACGCCACACGTGGTTTAAATGAATATATGTATTTGTGTGGTTCTCAAGCAAAAGGTACCACTAACCTGGTTGTCAATGAGATCCTCAATAGGCTACTGCTATGAAAAAGCAATTGAAACACGGACTAATAACAAGTGACAAAGTGGTACCAGGGTCATCTAAAAAAAACTGTAGCTAAGGGATAAATTTTACATGATGGTATAGTTAATGTGCATTGCATTAAAGTGCAAACTCAAAGTAAAAATATATATTAAATTAAAGTCAACTAGCCTAGTATATAAGTCACTCTGTTACTAACAAACTATGGATGCTTTCTTATCCGAAATAAAGAGATTAATAATAATAATAATAGTGCGACTACGATAACTTTGCAGAGCAGAACATGGCAATTACTTGCATTTAAAAGTCACATTTTCATAGAAATATGGGAGGAGTTGCCATGTTCCGCTCTGCAACGTTTTACGTTATTGTAGTCGCACTCTTGTTTTGTTTTTTGTGTATAACGAAAGTTACCATACAATTAAATGTTTTTTTGTTTGTTTTTTAATTGGTCTTTAGTTACACATAGGACCAAGATCAAAATTTTGTTTAATTAATCATTCGACTACGGACATCTTTTGAAAACGACCCACCTTATACCTAAATACCTCACATTTGTTCAATTTTGGAGACAGTTTTATACCTTTGTCCTCAGTTTCAACCATACAAGTTGTGTCTCTTAGAACTGCCGGAAGCAATAGATCTAACATATCCTGACAGACAAACATAATAGTATACACACTTGACGGAAATCATGAGTACCTACTTAACTAAATATGTATGCGTATAAATAGCGCACGTTAGCCATTTAATAACACATTAACATACTAGTACTACAAAACAATAAATTACGATAAAGAATATGTATTCCGTCGCACGTGGCACGTCGGCGCCGCGCCGGCGCTACCCACGTTTCCCGGTTAAGTTAAACTAAATTTGCACCTAGTTTGTATGCTGCACCATAGACTGCAGGTGCAAACGAACTCATTTTATTTTCATTACATGTGTCTTCAAGTGTCCTTGAGTCTTATAAGAGGTATGTTCTTGAACTGAGAGTTTAATAAGGAATGTTCACAAAGTGTCGTTCCTTATAATTCTTATAAACGTTGTTTTAATTTTGCATGATAGTCTTTAGACCTGACAGATAAGTAAATAGCTGGCTTCAATGAAGGTTTTCAGAAATTATAAGAGTAATTCCGGGCAGTTCCGCAGACAGCAACGTCAGAATTAACTCTTTGCATCATAAATAAATAAACTTGTTATGAAATGGTAACTTGCGTTACATTTTCATGGAATTACCCTTCCTGAAGGACATCATTCTCCTGGCTATAAAATTCAGAAGATTTCGCCTCATTAGTACATATTTTTTGGTTAATTTGTAGAGCCTGGCCGGAACTACGTAATAACCAAAAATTACATTGTAAAAAGGTGGGATATTTTGAATATTCCCCAATATATGTGCACAGGGGATGATAATTTACAAGAATTACCCTAAATTCACCTACTAGCAGCCCGGTGGTGAATCACGCCACAAGATTTAGACATATACTGCCAAAAGACCACTTACCACTGGCAGCTGGTGATGAGCCAGTGGATTTATGATTTCTGAAAACTCTCATTAGATGATGGTGGCATTAATCCAGTATTCATGGAACACTTTTGAGGCTTATGTCCTGTTCCATAGTGTGATGAGCCTTCGTCTCTATTTTAGTTATAAGCAGGATCAGAATAACGGTTGTTCCTAATTAATTTACTACAACCATTGTTATTGTATTTGTATGACTCAATTATGAGCATGCTTTGTGGTTGATAAGGAAAGCGAAATAAAACCGTATAAACATCCTGTTGAACCTCCCGAAACCCCCCTCCCCACTTTATATACAGGTCACAACAATAGCGTAACTCGGCCAGGACTACACTATGCACATAACCATGATACACCTCTTTGAATTACAGTTAGGTCTTTATAAACAGTTACATATTTACACTCTACTGATGTAATCAATTCTTATTAGGTGGCACCTAAATCTAACTATCAGCGTGTGCTGAGGCCTAGCCCCCACGCATTCAGTACGGGGAGTACAAGCCCTACTACCTACTGAATGTGTTCGAGTCCCTCCAAACAGATGACGTACAACCCACCAGTGCAATAAAACATAACCTAACCTAAATTAAAAATTTAAAAAACCCCCGACCAAACATAACAAACGACCTGATGACCTTGAAGACCTGAACCGATTTCCACCAAACATAGCTAAAAACACTCTCGACTGATATACCTTTCAAACAAAAAAAACCGCATTAAAATCGGATCATCCGTTTGGGAGCTACGATGCCACAAGGACATTTACACACACAGACACGTCAAACTTATAACACCCCGTCGTTTTTGCGTCGGGGGTTAAAAACCGGACAAGAGCGAGTCGGACTCGCCCACCGAGGGTTCTGTACAAATTTGTAGGTACATATATTAAAGTACCCTATAAATTTTGATTCCCTCAGTAAAGTCAAGCCCTTTGATTTCATAAAAAAATTACAGTTTTCTGATTTTTCCCTATACTTAACAAGCCGGTATTACTTGCCAAGTTTCATAGTTCTAGGTCAACAGAAAGTACCTTTTATTTTGAACTCGATACCTCCACGCGTCCCCGAGATAAAGGGTCTTGACAGACGGACAGACGGGCAACAAAGTGATCCTAGAAGGGTTCCGTGTTTTCCTTTTGAGGTGTGGAACCCTAAAAAGCCATGTCCTCTCGCCCAATGTCACCCGTATACTCGCCGGCTGTGCTGGTACAAGTAGGTACCTAAGGTTTCTTAAATCTTGGGAACAGAAAAATGTATTAATCATCAAATGCGGAAATGGTTAATTAATCGTAAAATGTTTACTATCATTTTAAATTTATATTATAACATTAACGTCTGCTAACGAACTCTTAATGTTTTTATTGATGCGTATCATTTTATTTATGAGCTATACAAAGTAGTATAATAGTTAATAGATTAGCACTCCACGAGTTTGCACTAATTATACTCGTCGATCTCTCATAATATAATAAAATCTGCTAGTACAAATATAGCAATAGAACTAGATACGAGCGTTTTCCAAAAATAATACCGGGGTAGCTACTTTCTCAAAATATGGACTTTTGAGGTTTTTCTGGCTCAGAATCGTTAGTACATTCGAACCTTATACGTAAAAAAATGACCCAAAATTTGTATGGGATTTTTGTCTTTCCACTACGTCACGTTCATTCATACAAACACTATGCAAAATGGTGACGTAATGGAAAAAAAATTGGGACACTTTTTTTACGTATAAGGTTCGAAAGTACTAACGATTCTGAGCCAAAAAAACCTCACAAATCCATATTTTGAGAAAGTAGCTACCCCGGTATTTTTTTGGAAAACGCTCATACAAGAAAAACGATAATGCAGCATAGACCAAGAGTAAATTATAAAGACAGACAAGAAGTCAAACTTCGGTCGTTTAAAGCGTGTCACACACTACGCAGATACGATAATATTTTATCTGTGTATAATAACTTAATGATCTGAAACTATCACACACTACGCAGATACGATAATATTTTATCTGTGTATAATAACTTAATGATCTCAAACTATCACACACTACGCAGATACGATAATATTTTATCTGTGTATAATAACTTAACGATCTGAAACTATCACACACTACGCAGATACGATAATATTTTATCTGTGTATAATAACTTAATGATCTGAAACTATCACACACTACGCAGATACGATAATATTTTATCTGTGTATAATAACTTAATGATCTCAAACTATCACACACTACGCAGATACGATAATATTTTATCTGTGTATAATAACTTAACGATCTGAAACTATCACACACTACGCAGATACGATAATATTTTATCTGTGTATAATAACTTAACGATCTGAAAATATCACACACTACGCAGATACAATAATATTTTATCTGTGTATAATAACTTAATGATCTGAAACTATCACACACTACGCAGATACGATAATATTTTATCTGTGTATAATAACTTAATGATCTGAAACTATCACACACTACGCAGATACGATAATATACGAGACGATACATTCAGTCTAAATCCTTCCAACTGAGTAGACTTGTTTTTTGGTGCGGATTGTTTATACAGAATGTTTTCGTTTTCATCTCTTCTAGATTTACTAGACAGCTCTGATTATGAATTTGATCTAATACCTCGTCTTATTGAGATATTGTCTATTAACGAAATAGTCTTTTCAAGAACTAGTCGTTTTGCTCCCTGGTCTTTGTGATATGTGGACTATTAACGATGTGGTCTTCTCAAGAAGTAGTCGTTTTGCTACCTAGTCATTCGGAGATATGGGCTTTCAAAAGAGGTGGTCCTTTAGAGATCTGGACCTTATGATGATTTGGTCGTTTTGACAATGTAGCCGTTATGATCCCAACCCCGCCAAACGTCTAAATTATGGAGAATCACACCAAAACATCCGTACTAGCCATGCTGGCGGCGAGAATGCGGGACATGCGGGACACTAGGCCTTTTCCGGACATTTTTAATGAATATTTAAATGCGGGAGAGAGGCATGGAATCCCGGAATGTCCCGCAGAATACAGGGTGGTTGGCCACCTTAGGCGTAGATCGCTGATTAGCCGCTAAACGTGTGTACTTTCTAACTGGATTAAGCTAGATGAGACTACGAGAATGGAGTTAAAAACTATCAATTGCTCGCTGCAGACTTTGTGCTGCAGATATCACGGCGGTTCAAAGTACCGCGTGTAGACATTTTACACGTAGGTATGGAGTGTGTTTTTGGTAAAGTTTTTTTTCATGTGATGGGAAAGGTACCTAAACGAGTACACAGGTCACCTGATGGTAAGTGACTTCTGAGGCACATGGACATTTGCAATCTTAATATTACAAATCGATACCTTTAGACTCAAAGGGCGTAAACGCCGCAGGTTCTAATGGCGTTTACGCCCTTTGAGTCTAAAGGTATCGAAATGCGTTGCCAACCCTAAGGACTAAGATAGAATGCCTCTATGCTTGTAATTTCACCGGCTGTCTTACCCCTATAGGTACTGGAACACAACAGTGCGAACACTGCTCTTTGGCGGCGGGTTAGTGGGTAACATGGTGGTAGCGATCCAGGGGCGGACCTATGCACAAGGTCCAAAAAAAATAAAAGAAGAAAGAAATTTTGGTTTTTGTGAAGGATTATATGTTGAGGAATCCTAAAACAAAAATAATAAATGTTATAGACGGCACAGACGAAACAGGACAATAACGTTGTATTGGTATATTTCCAGGGGAGCAAAAAATCCTAAACGTCGGTGGTGTCAAGGTGAATGTAAATTAAGTGGTTAGGGGGGAAACACGTGATCAGCCAGCGCCCGCGTCCTCGTTGGCGCGGTTTTGCATAACGCCATTCCCAACTTTGGCGCACTTTATCCCACTCCATGGTTTCCGAAATGACAGGGACAGGACGAGTGGATGGAGCAAGTTGGCGCCACGCGTGGCGTGCTTTTGCGGAGACGGCGCGGCGCGCACTCCCGCGCATAACGTCTAACCAGCGGGACGTGAATACACACGTGGCCAATTTTAGGCCCCTATTCTTTAGACAACTTAATCTTTCGGATATGATACTCTAGTACATCTTCACAAAAACCAGCCGTCGATAATTGTGAAGTTTACTTTGCAATATTTCAAATATTATTCGTTATCTATAAATAGACGCGTACCAGTATTTATTTACGTTCGATAGTGTAACTTGACATTCAGTGTTCAGTGCGCGTGAAATTTGCCGGCGTCTGTAAGGTTAGTTTGCGTCGTGAACTTAGTTTATTTTTGTAAAAGTTACCTCAAAAATTTAATCGAGCTGTGGTTTTATCGAATTTAAATTTATAAAACAAATTTAATTAAAGTTAGTGTTCATTACAGACTCTATCCTGAATATAATTGATTTTAATTGAATGCAGAGTGACTTTTAAAATTATTATTAATTAACTGACAATAGTGAATTATTAGTTGGGTTAATGATTTATTTTGAAAGGTGTGTATATGGGACACTAATACCGGGGTACCAGGAAAATCAGGAAGAGTAGTATCGCGTTAGTACCAAGACTATAGAACCCGCAGAAACAGAAAGCACTACTAGCTAGCTTAGTCCACCCTAATAGTACTAGCACTGCAGACGCGTAAGGGTGCAACAGTGCTAGTCTTTATTATTACTAAAAGTGCACCGTAGTGTACAGGAACTGCATTTTGCTAGTGTTTAGTCCCAGGACTCAGTAAGATCAAGACTACAGGAACGTATTCCATCAGTGTGGTGTGGACTCTAATAGTACCAGGAGAACTGAGATTCTGATAGCGTGTAATGCTGAAATAGTATCTGTGATACTAGGATTACAGAAACTTACTCAACTATGCATCGTAGACTCTAAAAGTACCAAAAGACCAGAGATTGTGAAGGCGTGTAGTGCTGAAATAGTACAAGTAGTACTAGGACTGCAGAAACGTATTCAACCAGGACTCTAAGTACCAGGAGAGCAGAAGCGAGTGGCAGCGATGGCGGGTGTGGGTGCTGAGGGGGTGTGCGGGTGGGGGCGATGGCAAGCGCGGCTGGCGCTGCTGCTGGCGCTGCCGGTGCTGCTGACTGGCCTCTACGGCACCAATTACGTGTTCCTTGCAGCGCATACTAATCACAGGTGAGCATAGTCAGTAATATTCAGTGTTTTACGGCGTTTTATTTTCGTCACTGTCGTCTTAGTAAATATTGTTGAAAAAGACGATGTTAACTTTTTATGAAACCGAAAGACCAGACCAGAGTCCAGAGACTTAGTCTAGTTTCAACAAAATTGATACGATTTGTCATTCCGTTGTAGTAACTAATCGTCGAATGGCAATGATTTTCGAACCGCGCGGTCAAAATGCTCGGAGAATCGCCCGAAACAATCTAACTTCACACTATGCTTGGCAACTTCGTTGGTGACACTCACATGTGTTATATGTGCAGCCGTAACTACTTACACAAGTTACCGTCAACATGAATAGCGACCGACAGAGGCAACCTCCGCAGGCAGCCGTTAGTGTTGGCGGTAACTTGTGTAAGTAGTTACGGCTGCACTTAAAGGTGGGTTTAGACCGGTGGTCTAAACCCACCTTAACAAAAAACACACATGTGAGTGTCACCAACGAAGTTGCCAAGCTAGTTAACAAACGTTCATGAAGGTTTAGTAGAATAAACATTCTTAAAAACCATATTTTCTTTCGGATTGGATGGTGATCTTCAAATACAGCTAAATGCACCTGTAAAATTAGATTAGTAGACACACTCGGCTCTGTTTTGGTTTAGTTCTGATCGATCACAAATGAAAGAGAGATTTGGTAGCCGTTCGTCCTACACGCATTTAGTCCAAGTCGCTGTTTGTCCAATAAGCATTTGGTCCAATACGCAGTTAGTCCTAAAATCTGGACGAACTGCGAATTCACTTGGTAGCAGTTGGTCCAAATCCGAGTTCGTCATATTTGTAGTTTGACATAAACCACTTTGCTTTTTAGGGTCCCACCCAGTCCGACCCCACTCGGGGTGGTCCGGCTAGCGACCTGTTTCGACCCCAGGGAACGCCACGGCCGACCACCGGGTCTGACGATCGCTATGCCCAATAAGGGTTGCGAGTCTCTCAGTTTCTAAAAAAAAAAGCTTTTTAGGGTTCCGCACCCAAAGGGTGCCAACGGGACCCAACTGAGCCTTTGCCGTTTAATTTATCTTCATGTTGCGCTTATTTTTGACACTCTGTATATGCAAAGAGAACGCATTACACACTGTGTTGTTGTTCTACAAATTGACCATTGAAACCAATATGAAACGAGTCTGTAAGTGGGTATTTGAACAGTAAATCCGACACTTACTACTTTCTCTCGGTATTGTTATTTGTCACGTGACGATGCTACTGTCGATTGTCCTAGATCCGTGCGAATATTGGGGGTGATCTGCATACTACAATTAACCACAGATTATTCTGTAGTACTTGATTGAGATGTTTCCCGTGTGTTTCCCCAATTAGTCGAAAGGTCCGATATTGACAATTGGTGTCAAACGGAATTTGGACACAAACTCACAGGTTAGACCAGCGGTCGGCAACCTGCGGCCCGCGAGCCTCCCTGGCTATTTTGTATGTAAGTTCTGGTTCCACCGGAAGACCAGCGTCGGCTCTAGAGTTGGCGTTATAAATGCTGAGGTGGGGCCTTTTTATGGCAGCTATATTATTTTTTTTTTGCTTTATTGTTTTTTTTCTCTATTTTGAAACTTTTTGCTGTCATGTCATAAATAAATGTATTTTCTTTTTTTTTTGTTTTCCCAGGTATCTGAGGTATCCCACAATAGAAATAGATTGGCTAAACTATGCATTTATATTTATAAAATCACTTATTACAAAACTGGATACGTAGACAAAAGTGCTGTTAAACCACAGAATAAGTATTACTACTTTGTACATAACTCGCACTGTCTAACAAAACCCACGTTCGAGTCACAAAAATGCGCCGAATCCTACCTTCTCGCTCTAACTCATAACGCGCGCTCTCTTTCTGATCGCCATGCCGACCGCTAGGGTTGTCGACAAAAATACTTAAAATTATTATTATAGCTTGAATTTCCTAGTGAATTAGAGGTAGGTAGTTAAAAAAATATTTGCGTGACGTTATATAACTGTTTTGATACACGTCGTCAAGTTACATAGCATGAAAAATAACATTTATTGCTTTTGCTACTGCTATGGTATGACGTCATACATGGTATTAAAAACATACATTCTGAACCGTTTTATTCCGTGGGTGCTTCATAGGTTTCGCACACAGACACCACCGGGGGTCGGCGCAGCCATGGCCTTGCCTAACGCATTAGGCAAGGAATAATAATAATTACTAGAGACCGAATTTGAAGTAGCGATCTCAATATTAATATGGATATGACTAGTGCAATTTGTTAAATACATGTCATGTTGGTTATATAAGGTCTTAATTTTTACTGTGCAGTTTGCAGAAGAAATATTAAAGAAGAACATAAAAAAATAAACCATTTCCAAAATTAAAAAACGATGTACCTATTATTTATTATCTTACCAGTCATATCCATATTAATATTGAGATCGCTACTTCAAATCCGGTCTCTAATAATTACTTACCGTGAAACAAAATCGCGGAGTGACGTACGCCTGGTTAAACTTAGATAACCCGTGTCGCAGCGCGTGGGTTTATCGTCGCCCGTAGACCTCAGTGTCACTGGGTGAAGTCGGCACGTGGCTGCACTATGGGTCAAACGGGTCACACAGAGGAATTTATAAAGGATATCGGTATTTATTATTTACTAGCTGTTACCCGCAGCTTCATTCCCGATATAAAGTATCCTACGTTTCAAGTTTCAATACAAGACTTGGTCTAGTATGTCAAATTTCATCTTAATCACATTTATAATATTAGTAGGATTAGTAGGATGACATTATTTTCATCGTCAAGCTGTCGCAATCCACTGCTGGACATAGGTCTCCCGAAGGGTTCGCCACTGTGCACAGCCCTCAGCCATTCTCTCCAAGCTGCCACCAGTCGCCTTTCGAAAATCATCTTCATCATTATCATCCACCTTGCCTGATTACGTCATACACTTCTTTTGCCAAGACGAGGTCTCCAATCGGGTAGACGTCTAACACAAAGTTTGACGGTTCTTCAGCAAATATTTACTACATATCGATACCTTTAGACTCAAAGGGCGTAAACGCCAGTAGAACCTGCGGCGTTTACGCCCTTTGAGTTTAAAGGTATCGATATATAGCCTACTGCGATTTTAATTTGCTAATTCTTTGGGCTATATATGTTATTAGAAGAGAAAAATTTAAAAATTATATGTCTTGGGCAGGATTCGAACCTGCATCTCCTCGGCTATCCGCTATCGAAACTCTGCCCAAGTCATCCAATTTTTCAACCAGTCCTCTCATTTGTGACGTCATCCTGGATGACGTAGTCTTTGGGCTATGTTTGAGACCCCGGTTCTGTGGCGGAGCATCGCATTTCAGATAGGATCCTTCAAAGAAACACCGGAAACGATCTAGCCCCACTGCTGGCAGATTAGGTTTTTATAACGAATCTATCACACACACACATAAGCCTACATAATATGTACGTATATTATACGTTCCAATTGGGCACAGGTCTACGTCTAATAGATGTGAGTGAATGCGCTGTAGTCCCTACGCTAGCCCACTTCACACAGCTTTGATAACCAATTTATATTTTATATATTTCTTTATAATATATATCGTTACTTTGTATATACGTTTACTGGTACAAAAAGCCCAAGAGCAAAAATAAACGTAATAAATATTTAGAAGCAGGAACTATTGAATTCCGAGTCTTTTGACCCAGTTGCTCCCACTCGCCTCGCACGCGGTTCTCAGCGCTGACTCAGCTGCTAACTTTGTTACTGCACAAGTAGGGATGTGCCATTCTCGGAAACGTTACCAACTCAGGGTGGTCTGGCTAGCGACCTGGTTCGACCCCAGGGAACGCCACGGCCAACCACCCGGACCGACAATCGCTACGCCCAGGAGGGGCTGCGAGTTTGTCAGTTTCTAAAAAAAAAAAAAATGAAAAAAAAAAAAAAAAAAAAAAAAAAAAAAACGGAAACGTTCTCCGTTTTGTATGGAGCGAAAACGTTTCGAGAACATTTCCCATACAAAACTGAGAACGTTTCCGAGAATTCCCGAGAATGGCACACCTCTATGCACAAGCCAACATAATGTCGGAGTCTTCTTAGCTGGGATAGGGTTAACTGATGACTAAAAAAAACTTCCATTAGCTCCATTCTTTTATTTTTTTTATTTTGACACTGGTAGGCACGTTCAGCGCGTCAGCGTGTGACCAGAGTAAAATAGGACAAGTTTATGCCACACCTGGCCATAAAGTGGCCAAAAAGCCGCTTTCTGAACAAGTGTAGACATAAAATGATGTACACAACATGGGAGGTAATAAAGAAAGCCCTCGATCGCATATTTACGTCCCTCGCTTGCAGCTCGGGCCGCAAACTTCTGCGATATCAGCCTTTCTTTGTATTACCACCCTAGTTGTGTAATGTACTATTGTAACTTCACTAGGGCTCTTTAGGAAACTTAATTGCTGCTTCGGCGCGGACGGACGCTACGGGTTGTCGATGTGTTTTAGATTTATTATTGACGAATAATTTTAGTATTGGAGCTTAACGTAAATGTATCTTGCCTAGACAAACAAGATCCTATGCATATTATTGTTACACTTAAAAAATAAAATGTTGTACCTATATATATATTTGAATTTCAAAAAAATTACCATGTACTATAACTACATGAATGGTAAGGTGTTAGTACCTAATGCGATTATAATCAGTGACTGGCACTGACAGTGCAACAAGGGGTCAATATAAGTCAATCATTATGCTAGTATAGATATGCCCTCGAATTCTGGGATTCGTTATTGAAGGAGGTCTTTATTTTTATAAGTACTTAGGTACACAAAAATATCTTAAAAAAAGATTTTAAATCACCATATGCAAAGGGCACACACAATAAGGAAAAGTTGAAACGTCACATCAAAAATAATATACCCCAATTACCTTAACATCCCTGATTCTGCATTTAACGGGCCATCAATGCCATCATTGTTAAAATCCAAATTGTCTCATTAAAATTTAAAAATCAGAAATAAATATCAATTAGGCGGCTATTTTGTTTGCTACTCAAATATAAACATGAATTGATTAATATTCAACGATACTGATAATTAATATTACAATGTCACAGTCATGGTTCTGACTTCTGAGCGACATTCCAACATTGGGAATAAAACTTGATTTGCGTCACATGTATTTATAAAGACGTTCAAGTTCCTATACCTACATATGTATGTATCTATATAACATATACTTACTTGGGTGTCACCAGATTACGACACTGGTAATAAGGTTTTGGTACAATAAGTAATTATAAACATGTAAATTGCTACACCCTACCAGGGTACCTATACCTAGGTTTAAGTCCTAATGTATTGGTTTATGCAATAAATGAATACTGAATAAATAAATACTGAACCTACAAAAAATCACTATCACTACATACTATAAAACAAAGTCGCTTTCTCTGTCCCTAATCTATGTCCCTATGTATGCTTAAATCTTTAAAACTACAGTTTTTTAAATAGATAGAGTGATTGACGAGGAAGGTTTATATGTATAATACATGAATAATATAATAGAGAAACACCGTGCGAAGCCGGGGCGGGTCGCTAGTATAATGAAATCTCCGAAAGTACTGGTCCAATTGAGTTGAAATTTGATACATATATTAAGGTTAATGACCCAAATACGGCCATGTCACGAAAATATAGGTATGAATTTTAATCATGGACCCACTTTTGGGGGGTTAACCAGAAAATTAAAAAAAAAGTTAGCGAACTACATCGTGTGACATATTAAATGAAAGGGCTCACTGTGAGAATCTTAAATATATTTTTTTGAAGATAAATAGTTTTTAAGTTATTTAAGAAAATCCGCAAAAATTGACCATTCTGCTGCGCGTACGGAAAAAGCCGCTTTCTGGCCAAGTGTTGACATAAAATGATGTACACAACACGGGAGGTAATAAATAAAGCCCTCGATCGCATATTTACGTCCCTCGCTTACAGCCTTGGCCGCAAACTTCTGCGATCTCGGCCTTTCTTTCTATTACCACCCTAAACCCTAGTTGTGTAATGTACCTAATACTATTTTTAGTTTTTGATGTTTTAATTCGTTATCGTCATTGCTATTTTACATATTTGCTTTAAGTTTCTATTTACTTTATCGACTTATCGCTATTTACTCATGCTTCATGGTATTTTAGTATGCGTAAAAATACAACTACCGCTTGCAAAATCCGATATAAATATGTTATCTTTTTACGCATAGGTATCCTACATCCTACACCACCAGAAACGTTCGGACACCATCACGTTATTAATCTTTAGTTCAAAATTGAGCCCTATTCTGTTTTAATACAGTTTAAAGTCGAAGCAAGCCATAATCTGTTTCTTTTATCGTCGATCCCGAGCCACCACGTGGAGTTGGTATTTATAAAAACCACACACCGTGCACCGGTTGCAGACGGTGGCAAGGCCAACGGCCTAGTAGTCGACTTCTCCGGTATAGGTAGGTACCTACATGGTGACAATTCATCCAGAAATATTCGTAAAGAAGTCGAGATATTTACCTCGTTTTGGACTACAAAGCGACAGTGCGTTTGATTTCATCGGTTCGGATCGGTTATAGTCTCTACTTTTAGGTATTTAAAAAAGGGTAAACAAAACCGCGTGACTCGGGTCGTTCAGCCAATCAAAGCACCTTTTTGTATCTGTGGCACAATACCATTGGCTGAACGACCCTAGTCGCGTGGCTTTTTTTGTTTTCCTTTTTTTAAATACCTAAAAGTACAGACTATAGGAAGAACACAGTGATTAACTGAAAGCACAGAAATAGTACTACGTACAGATTTTATCTTTCCAGCAAACCTGACTTTCGAGTCCGACCACCGGACGGTATGCACTGGATCCGATCGTGTCTCTCTTTCGCATAATGTGTGCGCTTTCTGGTTTACTAGTCCCTCCGGGGCAATGCTTGGTACTAGTAGCCGCACGGCGAAATCGCGGAGTGAGCCACTCCTGCCCAAAGTGTCCCCCAAAGAACGTCACCATGACCGCCTCTGTGCCGATCCATTTATCGGACTCCAGCAACCTTCACTAGATCATCAGCAGTGGCCGGCACTTGAGTGGCTTGCTAGCCTGATGACCAGTGACCGTAGGGTTGCCAGATTGAATTACCCTATTATCGGGAGCAGAAACAATATGTCGGGATTTTGCAACTTTGGTCGGGAGATGCCCTGCACGTTTTTAGCCTGAAATAGCAGAAATTTTCGCTGGCAGGACCACCTTGAGTGGATCGGACTAAGTTTTAAAATGAAGTCGTTTGTCGGGAGATTTTCTTCTTTGTCGGGAGTCGGGAGGACATACAAAAAAATCGGGAGAATCCCGCCAATTCCCGACCATCTGGCAACCCTAAGTGACCGGCACTGTCGGTGCAAAACTTCAACATATAATATGTGCCTGATATTGCGAGTACTTAATGCGAGTATGGCCTAAGAATGGAATACACTGTCTTTTGCACACAGATAGTGTTTTTGAGTAACATAAAACTTAAGTCTAATATATCGAATGTCTCCGATCGGCCAAATCCTTCAGCCATATTGATTTAACATGGCGGTTTAAGCCAGTTAGGCACCAGGGGCGACGTAAATAAAGGAAGTGTGCTTTTTGATTTTTCGCCTGAGGCTGCATTCGGGAGCCAAAAAAGGCATAATATGGCATGCGGTCCGCTGCCGCCACTGTGGTTTAGTTTTTACTTAAAAACTTATGCCACACCTGGCGTACGGAAAAAGCCGCTTTCTGGCCAAATGTAGACATAAAATTATGTACATAACACGGGAGGTAATAAAGAAAGCACTCGATCGCATATTTACGTCCCTCGGTTGCAGCTCGGGCCGCAAACATCTGCGATCTCGGCCTTTCTTTGTATTAACACCCTAGTTGTGTAATTTACTATTTCATTCGTTCTTATAACAAAGCGGGACTTCATCGTATTCGCGTAAAAAACATGACGTCCATGGTCTTACCACGACCGAAACATCGAGGTAAATATGTTATGTTTTTACACGATTAAGTCCCGTTTTATTATAATTGTTTGTTTCAGTTATTATAAATTGCAAACTAAACTACAAGAATACACATTTAAAATTAAATATACTATAAACTAAAACTAAATTAAAATTAAATGAGCTAAAACTAAAATAAATCTAAAAACGGCCCCTACGGCATGGTGCCGAAGATGCTGGCAGCATTTCCTCGCTGTATTGTAAGGCTGATGCGTTGAGTGAGGAAGCTGCCAGCTCTTAGGTCCCTCGTAGTTTCTCTGAGTCTCTTCGATATCTCCTTGAAGAGACTCAGAGCACCAGAGCCCCACGGCCACGAGGGTCTCGATGCCAAAAGGAACAAAATCCCGAACAGTCCCGTTTTGTTATAGTGCTGTGCTTGAGCTATTTGCAATAGAGCCGGCCATTGTCAAAAATATTACAATTGCTTGGTGGTTTGATTATCTAAAGCGATGGGAATGAGAGCACCGCCCTGAGCGGCCACTGCCCTCAGAGTCATAGTCATTGCCTTCCAAATAGGCCGACAGGTTGACCCAATGTAGACATGTGTTGCTACGTGAAGAGATAATTATAAACACGACTTTTGAACATGATTATGTATGCCAAGTCTGCTAATAGGTATAATTGCCTTTGGGTTTAGGCAGTGTTCTTCATTTTTAAAACCGTCTTGTTGAATTTTTACACGACTGCCCAAAGAAAGGACTGTTACCTATGTTTTTAGGGTCTATGTATGTATGTGAGTTAATTCTTGGGCTTAGGTTGCTCTCAAAGTAATTTGATTATATTTTTAGACATAATTTTTCTTCATTTCGCAACACTAAGCTGTCAAATCATACAATTTTGAAACACAAATTCACTGTCAAAGTAGATGCTCGAAATCGGCGGATTTTTAGTTGAATTTAACTTTGTTTTTAAGTGATGTTTACCAAAGTAAGTGTTCATCCACCTTTCGGATATCGTTTATATACTTACATGGCTTATTGGAAACAGAAAAACTTAAGTTATATTTTCTTTATTTATAATGGTTTTAACATAGAAAACGATCCTACCGCATTCGATTTTTATGGGGAGAGCAGGGTTGTACTGAGGGGTGAGTTGGCTCGACAACGGGGACAGTTGGGTCATGAATGGGGAGAGTTGGTGTTACGAACGGGGTGTACCGGTTTGATAGAGGGGGGAGTTGGTGTTCGTAGTTCAGGGTTGACGATTTACATAAGTAGTCAAAAGTGTCTTACATTATGATAAAATGGTAAATATTATTAAAAAAAATATTGAAGTAGCAGAGGAATTAAATAAATTGCAAATGAAATAAATATGTTATATTAAAATTTGCATTTTATTTATTTCATACAGTAATACAGGCTATTACCTACTGAGTGGTTAATCGACTTTTATTTAACTCGTGAGTTTTTTATTTTTATTTTATTATCAATATTTGAAAAGCCGGCCATTTAAACACCCCCGCGATCCTTCTCACACTATAGCCCACCTTCTTCCCTCACCGCACTCGCGATATTTGATACTACGGCGATAGGCGTTTCTGTCTGTCGACGTGTCATAGTATGTCATGCAGGTCATTAATTTCATATTAATGTTTTTGATGGGATTCACCTTACTAATTCCGTATAGATCAAAATATATTTTTATAAATTGATCTAAAAAACAATTTATACGCCATAAAAATAAGGGTCGCTACTTACAGAAAACATTAAACCGGTTTAAGTAGGAGCATAAATAGCATAATTTTGCTACATTAATAAAAAAATCTCTTGATAAGTCGAGCTATTGTCTTGATCCGAAAGTGTCAACCCTAGCAATTTTTCTATCTCACCCCATTGCTAGGCCATATAACCCCAACTACGGGGTGAGCTGGCTTTGCCTACTATTATGAATTTTTCGTTGAAACTATGCAATGAAGCAACAAACTATCATCGACAAACTAAAATTCATACCTCCGGAACACTGTTTTTGTATATAAATCAATGTGAAACATATAAAAATAAACTTTTATCCAGGTTTGAACTTCGATTTCGAGCCAACTCACCCCATTTTACGGTAACGAGAGATGTTCGTACTCCGTAGCTTCGTCGGCGTGGGCCATACAAAAAGTATCTTATATGTATTTTAACCTGGACCATAAAGGACTTTTCATGAAATTCGGTTCAGTAGTTTATTGTGAAATGCGCGAACAAACAAACCAACAAACGGACAAAATTATCAAAATCTATTTATTTTGGTTTAAACTAATTTTTTACACTCCCCAGTTACTTTTTTTTGAAAAACGCTTTAATGTGCAACCAATCTTACAAATTTTTAGGGTTCCGTAGCCAAAATGGCTAAAAAGGAACCCTTATAGTTTCGTCATGTCCGTCCGTCCGTCCGTCCGTCCGTCCGTCCGTCCGTCCGTCCGTCCGTATGTCACAGGCATTTTACTCAAAAACTACAAGACCTATACTGATGAAATTTGGAATATAGATGTCTTGTAGATGCCGCAACTAAGTTTGGTAGTTAAATAATAAAAATAAAAAAATCTAGGGTGGGCACTCCATACACGTAACAGAAGCTAAAAAAAATTTTTTTTACAAAATGTCAACGTGTGGTACATAGTTCGACAGCTCTTTTGAAAACATTTTAAGGTTCTTAAGTAATGTTTTTGATTAAGTGAATACCTTTGGAAATAATCGCTCCGAAAGTTGTGAAAATTGTGTCCCCCCCCCTCTATCTTCTAAACCGTGTGTCCGAAAAATATAAAAAAAATTACAAAGATAACGCTCAATTAATACTTTCAACGAAAATTATTTTCAACAAGATCAGATTAACCGTTTTTGAGTTATTGCCGATAAACTGCACTTTTCAACAAAAGGACGTAATTGCTATGAAGATACGCTCTTTTGTTGTTGTACTTTTTTTACATCGTATTTTTTACCTTATAGTTACGGCTATGGAACCCTACACTGAGCATGGTCCGACATGCTCTTGGCCAGTTATTTATATGTAAAGACGGGAAGATATATTAGACGGAATTAGTGGCTACGTCAGGTCCACACATACAGTGAGATCACTAATAGTAGAAGATAGAACATACCATCTTTAGGAACTCATTAGGAATTAGTGTGAGGGAATGTCAATGTTAGGCCGTCTGTTTAACTAGATAGATATGAAAGATAATTAAGCCGGTTTCGTATGAATAAATGTCTCAAACATCCGCTCCTTACATGTAACATCAGAAGATCCTCTGTCAATTCCTAATTATGTACCTTGTTAATGCCAATTGGTTCTATATACGTACCTGACCCCTTTATGATCCAGTAACCTCTTTCGCGAACGAACGCGGAACTGTACCGATCCTTTTACACGGTTTCTCGCAAATCGTTAAGAATAAACATCATAGTATCGTTAAGATAAATTTAGACATGCTGATTTAGTCATTTGCATTTAATAGGTACTTTGAACCACAGTGTCTCTGAACTTTGCTTAGGCCTAAACAATTAGTATTTGCAAGAGTCGGTGACTTAAGAGGCCTAGAAAATTCTAAATGTTTTCAATTGACAGACAGACTATGACAAAAGTATTGATATTATAAACCAGTGTTTTTCAATCTATTTCATGGCACGACCGTCGCACGACCGTCGCACGTCATTGTATGCTAAAATATTTCCCTATCCTCCGCGATTTCTAACCTGAATTTTGTTCCGTTACACCTTTGAGCTTTTTTGTTTTCTTTTTCCTTTTTGCCTGAGGTTTCTCGACCCTTGCGACGCGACCCTCTTCTAAAGGCTCTGCGACCCGCTAAGTCTAGGTGGTCACGACCCACACTTTGAAAAACCAACTGATTGAAGTATAAAATATTTTGGTTTTATTGCGGATAATGGAAAACAAGAGCAAAAGACACGTTTTTAGCCTGAATTTCGAAAATTTAGAGCGATTTTTGAAAACAAAATGTCTGCTGGATGCTTTTAAAAAAACATAACATAACAGTCATGAATTCATCGGTAACGTCGAAAAAAGATGAAGTTTCGTTTTGAATCATGGAGAGAATACCTAAATCGACCAACGTTTATTTAAGGTCTTAAGTATGTCTTACGTTTATGCTTATGGTGTGGTATATCACCTTTCCTTAGTGTCCGAAGTCCGAACAGGTTACGCTAGGACGGGTTTATGAGCTAAAACGAGCGAACAGGCCGCTTGTCTGCGGGCGTGGCGAAGGAATATTGAAAATAAACGTGAATGAAAGGACTTTCACCGGCATGTTTAGGCGCCGGTCGCCCTTTCCCTTGTTTTTTATTTAAAGTTGAACTTTAACTAACCTGTGCTACTGTCACATGGGCGTCAATGCCTGTATATTAGTTTTATTATTAAACCCTGGATTTCTAAATTAACTTATGATGCTAACATACTACCTATTTAAGTATTTAAATGAACTATAAATTTGCAGTTATTATATGTACTCGTTTTTTGAAGTCGGTTACATTAGCGATAAGCTAAACATATTCGCGAGATACTACACTACATAACTATGACGTTTTGTATAATCTTGAACTTTTTTAATAATTTATAAAATCAAATGTCTTTGGGACCGGGATTAATTTCTTGGAAAGGCGTATAAATAGTTGGAGCGGCAATTTAAAATATCGATAACTCGAGAGGTGGCGCTAATAGAACATTTGCTGTAGGATCAAATCAGCTTCTTTTTGAAATTAAGTGCCAAAACGCACGTATTGGCGCGGAGAGCCGTGAAAATGCCGGTTCTAGAGCCATCCGAAACATTTAAATTTTTGCTTATAAAAACATTTTGAATTTGCGAATACAGAATCAGCTAAGCGTACTGGCAGGCAATTATGCTGACCACTACACTGCGTCTCCAATGTGCAGTGGGTTGACGTGGGAACTACAACTATAGCAGCCCGTTCACTCTCGTCTATGAGAGTAGGTACAGACCCGTCTTTACCATTGGGCACTTTGGGCACGTGCCCAGGGCCCCAAGATCGATAGGGGTAGGGAGATCCCTACCCCTCTTGTTAGATAACAAAATAGTGTTCTGTCAAAGTCATAGGGGCCCCATTATCCTAATATGCCCAGGGCCTCCAATAGGTTAAAGACAGCCCTGAGTAGGGATGCCTGTGCCCAGCGGTGGGACTGGCGTGCAGTACCGGGAAATTTTAGTATGGCAGTACCGGGGATTCCCGGTGCTCACCTACTAAAATTTCCCGGTACTGCACGCCCTAAATGGGACGTATGTATTTCCATGGAAATTCTTAGGGCTTTGAATTGTGTCTCGCATTATAAGATTAGAAATAAAATAACAACCATCAGATATCACGTGTGCGTGGCGTGGTGAATTGAACCAGAGGAGACGAAGCGATAAGAATGAACCTAAACATTAATGTCTGCTGTTTGTTGTGACCGGATATCACCGGTTTGTTTATTTGTAAAAACAAAGCTTATTTGACAAAACAAAGATACTTACAGCGTTACAGCACTAAACAAATGGTTCAATCACTCCCGATAACATCTGCTAGACGTTGTTACTTCAATTCAATTTTAAGGTCTCTGTCCACTACACCGTATGCCTTGACCGTAACAGACACGGTTTGACAAATGCCGGTCGGTGACGGAACGTGCTAGTGGGCATAGTCTCATACTTTTCGATACAAAGAATATTTATTTTGCCTGACGCGTTCATAGTGTCATGGTATTATACTACGGTGTAGGTAGTGGGCAGAGAAGAGACCTGGGTCATTCTCAAAAATGATGTCCGTTGTTATTATCAAACCGCGTTGAGAAAGGGATTCGAGTGTACCGTTAGCACAAGTGTACTTAATAAATGATTAAATATAATCATAAACCAGACCCTTATAGATAATAGAATTAATAGCTAAATATGATTTGCATATTTAAACTCTATTCTCGGTAAATATTGTCATTTGTTTAATAAAAAATAGTAATAGTATCATATTTGACAAATCTGTCACCAGTCACATTATTTCGCTTTATCAAATTGCCGTAGCTTTTCAAAAATACGTTTGTATACAATATGAATCGCGGTAAAGTATTAAACGGTCGATGCCGAGAAATTGTCTACAATGTACTAACATATTTTAATAAAGAAAACGATAAGACGAAGAAGGTTCTTTTGAAAACTTTGATGGCCATCTTGGTATATGGGTTTCTTTTAAATTCAAAATGAGACTTGTTTTTACTTTTTCATACAAACTAAATCAGAATCGTGTTGATCACAAGTGTGACCTCTCACTTTCACCTCCTTTAGCGTAAATGTAAAATTGCAATTGTGACAGTTTTGACTTTACATCAATGACAACACTTACCAATTGTACATAAATTATAAAATCATACTTAAAATACTTTAAAAACGGTTTTTAAGAAAGTAACTCTATTTGATCTGAAGAACTATCTCTTAATGCTATCGGAAATCAATAAAAACACGCTGTATAATTTGATATTGTTTCCATGCTTTAGAACTTAATTGTACCAAAATAACAATTTAATTTATCTGCATACTCTACCACTGACAATGTCATATCATGCATTAGTTCAAAAATGACATATGAGCTCAATCCCTTTCTAAACGCGGTTTGATAATAGGGCTTTATAAAACAAACTGTTAACTTTAATTTTTGTGTAACGAAAGTTAACCATATAAATTGTATGGTAAGTTTCGTTACACAAAGGAACAAGATTAAGAGGTTATTTTATAAAACCCTAACTACGGACATCATTTTTTGACAATGACCCACCTTTAAAGTCACTAGTGTCTGAGGTCAGGAGTGGCTCCGCGATTTCGCCGCGCGGCTAAATTTGTTATGACGGTGTATGGGAGCGCGCACTGGACACTGGAAATTATATTATCTTGTTAAAATAAGCAAAATGAGGAAGGAAATATGTTTAAGGTTTTAGTTTGATACCTAATGGGTAACTTTTTATGAGCCTGAAACGCTGGGTGGGAAGGGAAAGCCAAAATAGTATGGAAATATTAAAAACTACTTATTAACAGTCGAACCATCGAATAACCCATAAAACGTACTAAAGGTTACTTTTGTTATGAAACCGTTACGATAAACGCAAGTTGTAACATAGTTGCAGAACAAAGTTCTTGACTTCCCCAAAAAAAGTCTGTATCGCGACGTCACGATACAGTAGGCTTTAGTATAAAGCGTTTTTGGCACATCTTTGGGAAAGTCTAAAAATGGATGCATCTCGGTGAGTTTTGTGATGTATTGATGTAGTTTTTTTTTCATAAATGTTTCCATTGAGAGGTCTTTCTACATATAAAAATATCACAGAAAAAAGTTGTCAATTGGCTACCGCAGCTCCCATTAGTTCGATCTACTCACCCTACATAAGGACAGGTTGATCCGATTCAACCAATGATTCAACCTCTTCCGCTGGTCCGCTGCTCATTTTGAGCAACCAGCGAAACTTCCGTGGTGGACCGCGGCTAAGCGACCTGGTTCGATCCCAGGGAACGCCACAAGCCCCTACCCTGTTCGATTTTTACAACAGCCACTAAGGCTCGTAAGTACTGTCAGCGTCAAAAAAAGCTGCCGCAGCCTTGCTGTCTAGTGCGAGATAAGTTAAACCATAAAATAGATAACAGTACAAAATGTCGCAGTAAAAAAAAACTATTGGATGGAGTCACATAATGACGTATTAAGTTATTTCATGTACCTAAATAACTGAGTCAATAAATATTTTGATATCAAATTACAAGTAATTTTGTGGTTGAAGTTCTCTACTTTATTATCATCTTATGCATCGCATGCATATTCATGATGTAATTCTGTGTTTATTTATTATTTACCTAAATAAATACCGCAGCTTACAAGGCTGCAAGCCTCGGTTTTGCAAAACAAGTTTTTCAGTATACATCACGCGTATATACTGCTATATTAGCATACATCATGTACTAATAATAAGCATTTTGTGACACATTAAGTTCTGATGATAGTGAGAAGTATAAGCAGTGTCTTAAAAGGTAACCTATTGTTTACCACTATTTTTATATAAGTTTGCAATGTAATTTTCTTTTGGTGTGCAATAAAGTATGATTGTATTGTATTGTATTGTATTGTAACTGGGATCGGGCAGCAGCGGCCCCAATGTTTTGGCGCCATCTTGTTAATATTGTTAGGTTTTTGGGCCTTTTATATGCCGCTTCGACCATTGCTGATCTGTTGTGGCAGCCCTTTAGTTAAATTTCACTGCAGAGGCCCGTTGACTCTAGGAAATTCCAGATTCTTTGGGCAGTGAGTAGTTGTATCTCTTTCGGAAACAAAATATGTGGCCCTAGATGATGGATACTTCGTTTGCGCATTAGTGGTCCGCATGAGCAAAGGATGTGCCTGGCAGTCTCTTCTGACTCTTGGCAGAACCTGCACACTGGATCCTGTTTTATATTATACCCATTTGAAACAGATGTTTGTTCAGCTTGCAGTGGCCAGTGAGGATTCTGGTCACTGAGCAGATTTTAAATCTTTTGAGTGATAATAACTCTGTAGATTTTTTGTTGTTGAACCATTCAATTAGGGTTTTCGAGTGATTTTGTCCTCTTACGGACTTCCACTGCTCGATTGCCGCCCTACCTTTGTAAGAGTTGTGTAGTTCCCTGGTTTTGGCGCCATCTTACTGCGATGTCCAACCAACCCACCGGTCCAGCGTGGCGCGTCGCGTCTGTGTGAATACGTATAGCGCGCTCCTAAATGGCCGAAGTTGGACTACTTGTCCGTCTTTATACTTTGCTCATGGTTCGCACCAGGAATCGAACCCGGTATCTCTGAATCTGGTTGAAGACGCCGCCAGCTTCTATTTTTTAGAAATTGTGGATTTAAAATTTCCAATAACCACATTTTTACTAAAAAAACCCCGACCGCGGTGCACTTTGAAACTACATAAAATCCGCCATTTTGTTTATTTTAACGAACTTCTTCTTCGACACTCGCACCATCAAGACGAATCTAATGATGTATCATTTATCAAAATCGGATGTGCCGTTGAGTAATTACGAGCGGACACAGGAACGGACATACATACATACATACAGGTCAAACACATAACCCTCCTTTGGGCTTCGCCGCAGTCGGGACATTCGTAACTAGCCCGTGGCATACCTAGAGATCCCGTAAAAAATCCATTGATTATTCAACATGAGTCACAAAGCGGTATCAATAATAAGGTAATACGTCCTTGACATTTGTTGGCGAAGGCCAGAACTTTTCCACAATGTGCAAAATACTTGTTTTAATTGCGCCCAGAATTGACAAATGTTTGCCCACATGTGGTTTTCACGTGATGGGGTAACTTTCACAAACTCCTATCTTGCCTGTTTACCGACTATCTGTACAAATACATATAACTCTTAAATATTTTCAAGGATGCACCCATATCGACACCAGTGGGCCGTTTCACGAAGCTAGAGTCTGTGCGGAAAGAGAATAGGATTAAAATTGGGGAGCGCTGTAATGCTTTTCTACCGAAGAAAAAATATTTGCCGTATTTGCCATACTGGGTAGGTTAGTTCCGTTTTTCGCCACGCCTATTCTCATTCCGCACAGACTCTACAAGTTACAATTTTACAAGTCTAAACTAGCAACATTGGTCAAACCAACCAATGGTGTTGATGTATTTGAGCGATGTTGCCAATTTAGACATATGCAATTGTTACTTGTAGTTACGCGAAACGGGGCCCAGTCCATATTGACCTCTGAATTTGTAGATACCTACTATTTTAAATGGGATGCCAAATTATGTTGGTCTTATTACATTGAACAAATCGAAATCATTATGGTTTTTGCGAAGAGCATAAAATACGTCTTGCTGAGTATCCATTTATTCAAATGAAGAACTTTCACAGAAGGTTATGTAGGAGGTAGGTACTAGGGTGTTCCATTTTCCAAACTTTTGATTTTCATTTCACTTTGCTCGGTTTCTGAGTCTTACTCATGTAAAAGCCTCATGTATTTCAAAATTCATCAAAATTGGTGTATATTTCGATTCTCCTAAGAAAATGAATACCGTGATATGTGGTATTGTTTGATAAAAATAATGTAACGATTCCATCACAGTAAAATAACAGAAACCATTCTTACTAAGAGTCGTCCAACATCACAGGAAACGCGTCATAAAGCGAACCACTGATTATTTTTAGGTTCCAGGTTTTATATCAGTTAGTTGTTTCTATCGATAATTAAAACACAAAAATAACTAATGTAGTTATATTCTAAGTGTGATTATGTTTAGTTAAATTACTGTATATACAAATTCAACTATTTCGAAAATATAAAATATTAGTTTGAGTACATTTACTCTTTTTGTGATCAGTTTGTGCAACCTTTAAATATGTTTGTATTTCCTTGAAATTTTAGAGACCGTAAGGTCGGGGTACTTTGGCCAAATGTAGGGTAACTTTGCCCACTTTGTAAATCACATATCTCAAATCTATAAGGTCTGATAATAAACATAAAAACATGAACGGTCAGCTAAAACCACAGACCAGGCTAAAACCAACCACATGGCAATGTGCCTTAATTTAAATGCAATAATGAAACCTGAATCGAGATAATAGCCAAAGTTACCCCCCAGGGCGAAACTACCCTGACCTTACGGTATACTGTTTTTGAATGGTAGAGACCCAGGGGGTAAGCAAAATCGGACAAAATAAAGTTTTTTTAACCCATACAAATATGAAACACTCTAGTAGGACCCAGATCGGATATTTTCCCTTCATACGTTTTAATTTTCAAAATGTACCTACCCGTATATTTGTGAAAAGTGTTCACCCGTCTTGTCACACTTTGTATAGGTACTTGTATGTGAAAGAGAGAACGTTAATGTCTTCTTCGACGTTTGAATAGAATTAATTGGAGTTTCTTTCTATAGACTCAATTATGTGGCTAAAACAAAAGGCAGGCCTTTTGTTAATATGTATAAGTCCATGAGCCTAAAACAGATGCTTGTTTTACTGAACGATGATCAGTTGATTATTATTTTCACCACGTGCATGACAAGAAGAAATTTGCAATTTTATCAATATGTTTCTTTAGGTCGGTTATTTGCGAATATTAATTTTATAGACTAGTATAGGTATACATTTTGAAACGAGGACTAAAAATTACGTTATGTACTCATTTAATGTTTTGATCAGCGTTGCCAGATTTTTTTGCCAAGACGGGATTTTGAAACTTTTTGAGAAAAAAAAGCGGGATTCTTTCGTTGAAAGCGGGACATAGTAACAAAACGTATATAATCAGAAGTTTTATAGTACATTACACAACTAGGGTGGTAATACAAAGAAAGGCCGAGATCGCATAATTTGCGGCCCGAGCTGCAAGCGAGGAACGTAAATATGCGATCGAGGGCTTTCTTTGTTACTTTCCGTGTTGTGTACATTATTTTATGTCTACACTTGGACAGAAAGCGGCTTTTTCCGTACGTGCAGCGTGCGGAAAAAGCCACTTTATGGCCAGGTGGGGCATAAAATATTTATCTTTTTATTCGTGTTTTACATTATGTACTTGTCTGTTCTGTGCCACCCGCCCGTGCTTCCTCAGCACGCTGCACGCACGGTCGAGTTATTCCCGAAAAGCGGGACTGAGACTGTCCCGCGCGGGACATTTAATTTTGATTTAAAAATCGGGACGTCCCGCCAAAAGCTGGACGTCTGGCAACGCTGGTTTTGATACACTTGTTGATGATTATTTTTATTCTATGATTGTTAATAAGAAGAATAAAACGTGTTATATTGTCTTTTCAGGGTTTTATTTAGGAGAAAGCTTAACTTCTACAAACACATTTTGGGATTCTTAGTGAGAGTCGACCACAGATAATTAAGGTTTCATAGGACATAGACTACCAAGAATGCAGACAATGCTTCATACTCCAATAGAATCCTTTAAAATTATCGCCCTTAAAATTAAAATATACAGCCTGTAAATCTAATACGGGCGAATATTGAAACGGTGGTCAGCATAGGACCTAAGAAGCATATTTAGATAACTATTGCTTTAAACCACAATGAAAATATTTACCATACAAAATAATTCGGGCCGCAATGTAACGCAACACATTCAAGTTGACAAACACGCTAGATGACAGTTACTTTAAAAAACTGGCCAAGAGCATGTCGGACCATGCTCAGTGTAGGGTTCCATAGCCGTAACTATAAGGTAAAAGATACGATTTAAAAAAAGTACAACAACAAAAGAGCGTATCTTCATAGCTATTACGTCCTTTTGTTGAGAAGCGCAGTTTATCGGCAATAACTCAAAAACGGTACATTCGATCTTGTTGAAAATAATTTTCGTTGAAAGTATTAATTAAGCGTTACCTTCGTGATTTTTTTCATATTTTTCGGGCGCACGGTTTAGAAAATAGAGGGGGGGGGGACACAATTTACACAACTTTCGGAGCGATTATTTCCAAATACATTCACTTAATCAAAAACATTACTTAGGAACCTTATAGTGTTTTTTAAAGAGCTGTCGAACTATGTACCACACGTTGATATTTGCTGAAAAATTATTTTTTTACTGTCTTTAACATGTATGGAGTGCCCCCCCTAAAAATATTTTTTTTAATTATTTATGTTCCAAACTAAGTAGCGGCTTATAAAACACACCTATATTCCAAATTTCATCAATATCCATCATGTCGTTTCTGAGTAAAATGCCTGTGACATACGGACAGACAGACAGACAGACAGACAGACAGACAGACAGACAGACGGACGGACATGACGAAACTATAAAGGTTCCGTTTTTGCCATTTTGGCTACGGAACCCTAAAAATCTCGTATCTCGCAATGTCATAACAAGCATGTATGCGGTACATTGCTGCTCGGTAAATTTTCAAAACTTAATTACGAGGTCACTATTAAGTGTAATTTAAAAAAATCATATTAATTAATGATAACACTACTAAACGCTATATCTGGTTTAATTGTTCGCCCGTATTAGACTTACACGCTATTAACCCTATTAGTTCGTAAGTGCATAAAATATTAACTTGTGGCTATTTGTGCCTTATTGAACCATTTTTTTATAAAGTTGAACACGAGAAAGTCAATCAAATGGACACAGACAGAGGTATGAGTGAAGTGCCCATATTAATTATTCTTTTATGCCACACCTGGCCATAAAGTGGCTTTTTCCGTACGCGCAGTGTAGACATAAAATGATGTACACAACACGGGAGGTAATAAAGATAGCCCTCGATCGCATATTTACGTCCCTCGCTTGCAGCTCGGGTCGCAAACTTCTGCGATCTCGGCCTTTCTTTGTATTATCACCCTAGTTGTGTAATGTACTATTGTTTTTCTTTTGCACGGAACCGTAACATACCGCTGGTATTTAGAGTTCTTGAAGTTCTTTTCTTATAAATTCATTGAATGTAGGTAAGTAATAGATTGTTATTCAGTACAGTAAACAAAACAAAACATTCTCTCGGCCGTGAACTTGCCCCGAGGACATATTAACCGCCGCGCAATGTCACTTTTTGCTATATTATGTAAACTGTAGTTAACTTTCAAACTGTAAATCAAATTATGGAAAATTCCCTACACCTTGCGTTCTAGTTATTTGTTAGCAACTTAGAGTCGGACTACGCTAAGTTTGCAGAGGTCGAAGGAAGGTTTTATTAAAAATAAATCATATGGCAACATCACTTGAAAAAGGATTAATCAGTCTTGATACCTACTTGGCAAATATCTTCCGATTTAATAAGTATATAATGTGTCTACATGCCTACTGAAATAAATATTCAGGACAGTCTTGCACAAATCGATCTAGTCCCAACCAAACTAAGTAATGTTTGTATACATTTACATATTTAAATATAATACTTATTAAGTACATAGAAATTATCCAAAGACCTGGAACAAATCACTTAGTTTGGTTGGAACTAAATCGATGTGTGCAATACTGACGCAGATATTTATTTCAGTAGGCAAGTAGACACATTTTGTAATAAAGAGAAGAATTATTGCCAAGTACCAAGATTAAAAATTCCTCTTGCTGTAGTTTCCACATGTTGCCATATGTTTTTTTTTTAATAAAACCTTATTTCGACCTCTGTAAACTTAGCGTAGTCCGGCAATACCTGTGAGGGGAATAATACTCAATTGTTTTTACGTTCTATGGTCTAATTATAGGCATTTAGTTTCAGCATAATATGAGTTTTATGATAGTCATTGAATGATATAAATGCATAGCGGGCATTTCTCCAGAAATATGTCTATATGTCTGCGGTCACCTCATTCATCTGGCCCTTTTTCATACTAAATGTATGGAGACAGATGAATGAGTCGCAGACATATTTCTGGAGAAATGCCCCACCAAAGCTTAAAGGGCTAGGAATACTTCCTACGAAGTCCGCGTGTCTCACGCATACTTCAGCCAAAGTATAAATAAAGACAGACAAGTAGTCACACTTCGCCAGTTGAGGAGCGCGCGATACCTATTCAAGGTCGAGGCGCAGACAGTGCGATCCGTACGCATTCTTACGCATTCGTAAAACTTTGCTTGTAGTGCCTTCGTTCACGGCGCGCACACATGGGTCGGCCATTCTCATGAAGTATGTCTGCGGTCACCTAATTACCGCGACGCTGTTTTCATACTAAATGTATGGAGACGCGGTAATTAGACGCAGTCATACTTCGTTAGAATGGCCGAGGTACAATCCGCGCGATGTACCTTATGTAGGAAGAAAAAATATGGTTATTATACTGTACCTACTTCAGCTTTTAATTAAGTAGTATGTACGCCTATAGTGTGAAGGTGTAGTGTGAGCTATTCTTGTTTTCCAAAGATGTGTATTCCTGTGATTAAGATGTCCCTTAACATTTGGTATAATGACTTTCACACTACAGGATGGGCACCGACAGGATTTTCAGGGAGGTGCACTGGTGCAGGCGCATCTACACATTATGCCATTTAGTCATTTTTTTTTTCGTATTCTCCTTTTGATAGGGGAGTGCAAACGCATTTCCTTGCTGTTGGTGACTATGCTCCACAGTTTTTGGGTAGATGCTCAAGTTTAGATATGCTATGCCCGAAAATAGTTTCTGTACCTATAAGGTCGAATAATTTGCGAGTTGCTCACGAGTTATATATAGCCAATCTTCTTTTCTTTTGATCGATTTGTGTAGGATGCCCGAACAATATTTATTTTCATTTTATTTTATTTTTATATTACTGCTTTTAATTTATTTCTCTAATTGTATATTTTGGACCAGTGGTTCCTAACCTTTACTATCATATCACCCACATTCTCATCGAGATTTGTATTATTACCCCTCCAAAAAAATAGGTATTATAAGCCTATAAGAAACTGCTCAAAGTAAAACGGCTTAACATTCATGCCTATTACCCCTAAGAAAACTTCGTTTTACCCCTGGAGGGGTAATTACGCCCAGGTTCGGAACCACTGTCTTAGACTTAAGTTGTCATCGCTGTATAATACGTTGTATAATAAATTTATTCTTATTCTTTTTTTTTTAAAACATTTTCTTTTGTCCGTAGATGCGTGGTCCCCGAATGCGAGGGCAACGAGACAGAGTACTCTGCGCGTACGCAGGAATGGGGCGCGCGTGCGTTGCCTGCCGACGCATGCGTGCGTTACGAGCCGCTCGACGACGCGTGTGCGTCAGACTCCTTCCACAACACGTCTGTGCAGCCTTGCGAACAGTTCATCTATGAGTCTCAAAGCAGTATTGTGGCTGAAGTAAGTAGTGATTGACAAAATAGTTTGACAAATAAGAAAAAAAAACAATATCCACTCGCCGTCGTTTGTGCGGTTCATAAACAACGGATTTCTGATGTGAAGTCGGTTAAGAATAAAAATATAAGGCGTATACTTAAAATTAGTACAGAAAAACTCAAAAGCAACTTATATAGCTTTGCAATCGGGTTATTAGGTAGGTAGTCGGACGCGGTTCAAAAACTGCAAAAAGTCATGCGATTAGCGCCTAGTGTAACTTCTTAGCAAAAAAATTGTTGAACGCGTTCTTGTCTCTCGAATTCAAGTAGTAATGAGCACGTTTAATTGTATTATAATTTATTTCACACGGTTCACACAATACTCAAGGCTCTGCAGGCTTAGGATGGTAGGATTTGGCAGGTGATATATAAACGAAAACCACTTTTGCATTAAAACATGATATATAAGAACGTCACATTTTGCGCACGACAAAGCCTAACATTATAAGTCTATGTTGAGCACGTCGGTGAGAGTATAGGATGATGTTGATGTCTATATATTTGTTGCAGTTCGACCTTGGCTGCCAGGAGTGGCGGCGGTCTCTAGTGGGCACTGTGCACAACGTGGGCATGCTCATCTCGCTGCCTATCATCGGATATGTGTCTGATCACTACGGGCGGCGCACTGCTCTGGTAAGCCTCTTACAATCATAAACAATATCTGCACAAAACAAACGGACGGAACGGAATCAAAAAACGGATTCATTTTGTGTAACTAAGGTTAAGCAACATCCATGGTATTTACGAGATAAAATCATGTTTGTATCAGATTGTCTGTAGAGTTGTTTAATTTTATATTCAAAACGCGTTACTGAATTTGAAAGTACGTCATACAAATTCCCAAACACGTCTAATACCTTGCACTGAACTACACTTCGAAGTTTTTGAAAAATAAATGCTATGTGCAGGTGGTGAGCGGTGCGGGCGCCGGTATACTGGGACTGTGCAAGTCCTTGGCGGGGTCCTACCATGCGTACCTGCTGGCCGAGCTTCTGGAGACAGTGCTGGGGGCAAGCGTGTACCCCGCTGCTTTTGTACTCAGTAAGTACTCGCTCTTGATTCTCATCATGCATCTTTTCATTTTGAACGATACTCCAATGAGTGACTTCCAGGAGTTTCAAATATCACTGGAATACGGTTTTTTCAACGGCGGTTATATCTGATCTGTTCCTATTTGGGACAATATTTTTTTACCGTAAAATAATTTTAACTTTTCAAAACCTTCCTTTACGTCGTTTGGTTAAGGTTACACTTTGAAGTAATTGGTTTCTCCAATGTTCCAGTGATTGAATGGCTGGGAGTAGAGCACCGAATCTTGGCCAGTCTGGTGCTAGGCATTCCCCTGGCCGCGGGTGCTGCTACGTTATCATTACTGGACTACCTGACTGGCTACTGGCGTACTTGGTGCCGCATTGCCTATCCTCCGTCCCTGTTACTGCTCCTATACCCCTGGTTACTGCCTGAGAGCGTCCGCTGGCTGGCCATTAAAGGACGCATTGCTGACGCTGTGAAGGTGATGAAGGAGGCGGCTAGATGGAACCGGGTTGTTGCCTCTGATGAGGCATTTGAGAAGATGCTCAGTGATCAAGACGAGAAGAACCCTGTACCCAAAGTTGAGGAGGAGAGTCTGTTTGCTGCATTTATCAAGTAAGCTTAAGATTCCGATATCTCTAATATTCTAAGAATAATCGTAATAATAGTATAGTGGGACCGTATGCGTAATATTAGATATGCACAATTAGCGTTAGATAATGCAATCGTACTCCCTAAGTAGAAACTCTCTACGTATAATCTGAAGATCCACAATTATGTATTTTAGTACTTGGTAGAAAGCTAGTAAGAATCTAATGTATTTAGGTGACTCTTCATATGTACCATTAAATACCTACTTATACAAAAGTTACCTCAAATCACGTAGTGTCATATTTGATGTTGAATCAATTGGAAAGTGACAAATATAGATTCTGAAGAATTAGATGTAATATGTACAAATACGTATATTTCATTTACATTGGCAAAGTCAAGGCGCTGATCAATCAACTTTGTCATTCTAGATATGGCGCACTTCGGCGACGCCTGAGCGTCTGTTTCGTGTGGTGGATCTCTGCCGTGTTCGTGTTCTATGGACTGGCGGTCCGCGCCCATGCGCTTGGTGGGTCTGCGCACGCCACATATGCGTTGGTGGCGGCGGCGGAACTGCCAGCTCTGTTGCTGAATACACTGCTGCTGGACAGGGCTGGTCGAAGACCGGTGCTCACGGCCGCCTTTCTAATAACTGCTGTAGCCTTAGTAACGATTCCGTGCTTACCAGGTGAGCATTTCGTCGGCATGCTTCGATTATACTTCGCCCATTATCGTTCCATCGTTGTGGCGAATGTAGTGATAACAACAGATGTGTTTGTGCGTTTTGATAGCTACTTACATAGTGATCAGCTAGGCCATCATTTCGATTCGCTGTTTACTAGATGAGTGTTCCTTTGAAACTATTTTCATACAAGTGGCAACAGAATCATTTATTCTGCTATCAAAGGAACGCAGGTAGACATAGTATGCATCTATTTTGTAATCACGTTTCTCTTCTTGAGCTAAGCTCGCCAGGATTATAGGCACTACCTACTTTATAACGCACCTAATGTTTACGCGACTAGCCTTTAGTTTAGACATACGTACGTAAAAAAGTTTCTCCTTATGATCATCAATCTTTACGTCCGTGCTGGGCACAGGCCTACTCTTATAGTAAAGTGATTTATGAGCAACCATTGCCTCTTGCACTTTTACCATGAAAATGTTGCATGTTCGGAAACTTCAAAACCTTTATTACCTATATTCCAGAGGGCAGCGGCGCCTGGGGCACGGCGCTATACCTGGCAGGCAAGCTGGGCGCCACGATGTCGCTGAACGCGCTATACGTGTACACCGCCGAGTTGTTCCCGACACGTGCGCGTCATCGGCTCCTCGCTGCGTGCTCCACGTTTGGCCGTTTGGGAGCTGTGCTTGCGCCGCTGACACCCGTCCTAGTAAGTAACTAATATCAAACCTGGAAACCTCCTTATCTGAGTAAGGTCTTCCTAAAACTTCAACAGCCTACGGACGCACGCCTTTGCTTCCATCAACTGCCGGTGACCAACTGCAGGTCTTCAAACCGTCTCGGGGCCGATGCAAACTGCGCCTTCCGGTTCGTGGTCTCTATCCGAACCACCGGCCATCGGTTCTTCGAGCTACATGTCCAGCCCATTGCGGCTAACTACTGTACCAACTATGTCGTTAATAAACTATGTTCTTTTCCTCAGGCCCAGTACAAGCCCTGGCTGCCGACAGCTCTCTTCGGCACACTGCCATTGATCAGCGCAGCGCTGACGCGCCTTGTGCCCGACACGCTCCACGTGCGACTTCCTGACTCCTTCGCTGACCTGGAGCCAGCTCGCCCCGTTCGTGCCGCTGATGTTTGATCACCGATTATGAGATCACGACAGACTACGCAACAATGTAATCTGATAAGTCACAATTCCACCGCTGACGTTTGATCGCTATGACTGATTATGAAATCTCGACAGATTACGCAGATTATGCAATATATGTGATCTGAAGTCACACCACCGTTGATGCTTGACCGATGTGACTGATTATAGTTAAGATCACGACAGACCACCCAATGTGATCAGAATCTTTACCTCCAGCACAGCAGGCTTACGATTTTTTGATATGTGATAGACCTGTTTCTTTCCATTCACATTCAGTGCGAGAAAGGCGGATGACGATGTGTTACGCCCAGTTGTGCTAGCTCGGCTGATGTGACTGATAGTGACCAAAAACCGCTTAAGAAGAAGAACGGTCATTTTATACTAGGACATTTTGAGATTATAGTGAGTGACACTCTGATTGACGTATTTTAAAGCCTGCTACATAGTAAAATACTGATTGGTATATCGGTTGGTGAGAATTGTACTAATTGTAAGTATACAAAATTCACCTGTAAGTGTATTTACTGATCACATACGGAATACTTTTTGCAAGATTCCAAAATGTCGCAATTTGGAGTTTATTCATGAAGTGATTGAATTATTGATTTCAGTCTAACCCCATTCATTGTTATGGACAAAGATAATTTGTTGCCCTTAGTTAGTTCAGGTAGCTTTTAGAATATAGCTGTCGTTACAAGGATTTATTAGAGTGTTCTGTGATATAGTTATGTTAAAACAATCTACAGTTACAACACGATGATGCGCAATATAGTATATTATAGTGGTGGATTAAGCCAGTCGGAGGCCTAGGGCGGCGTAGGTTTACGAGGCTCAATGTCCGCTTTTAAAATTGTAAGTGTACGAAGTTTTGGAGGCTGTATGTTTATTTGTATATAAATACTGGATATGGAGGCCCACCTAAGTTGAAGACCCAAGGCAGGCCATTCGCTTCGACTGGCTTTAGTCCGTCACTATAATAACTGCAACTTGTCCTTTCCCTTTACTCAGTTCTTCCCGACTAATACGGAAGACTGGCTGATAACAAAAAGGTTTGTGTAGAAATCACCAACTGTCTAACAAGGAGGTATAAATAACGATAAAACTGAAGATTGGCTTCATTTTAGTTACGACAAATTGTGTTGTTCCCACAAGAACTCAGACGAAGAAGAGAAAAGGAAGACGTCAAGTAAAGTCAATTTTTGTTTGCATCTTTATGCCAGTGACTTGTGAATAAGTCGTTAATGGTAAACGGCAAAGTGGTACATTTTGCTTGGGAACAACACTTTAGTGCAATGCATGATCGGTGTGCTTTACTTTTTATTCTGCATTCTTTTTTATTAAGCTGTAGCTAAGGCAAACTGTCTTACCTCTGACGATCAGCAAGAAACTAGAAACGAGTTGGTGAGCTTTTACAAGCAAGCGATAGTTTTGTCGCTGGGCTATAAGCGAGTGTGATGGGTACCTCTGTACGTCTAGCATAACTGACCGCGACTTCGTATCTCGCGCGACAGAGCATCACCTGTCACTGTCACACGATATTGAGTGGAAAGAGTTAGGTAGCATTTGTCGCGCGACAAAGAGTCGCGTTTCACAGTTTTGCTAGAGGTACTGGTAAGCCTGTAGACTAAAGCGAGTATCTTGGCGCGTAATTTGACTAACAAGCGAGCATCGCTGAGCGTTGATAGCTCTTGTCGCTGCGACAAACTAGTGGAGCGAGAGTTCTCGCCGTATATGAATAAGAGATGCATGTGTTAGTAGTAACACATGCATCTCTTTTATTTATACGGAATCTACATCTACGGGTAAGTTACTTCAGCGAGAAAATACTCGATAGCTAGTCACTGTGTGCAGTAGGAGTAGGACATTTGCCTATTGTTAGGTTAACCTAAAGATAAGGTTGTTTTAGGGTCATTCACATTTTTGTGCACACAGTTACTACCGTGGATGTCACTACTTTAGGCATTTATAACTCTTTCTAATTGATTAAAAAAAATACTATTATGAATTCACTCATCCATATGATAAAAAGAATGACGAATTATATTATGACGGTTACGTCGAACGTTTAGAAAGAGCAATTAAAACCACGGTAGTGCCATCCACGCTAATGAATGTGTGCCAAAAAATGAGAACGACCCTTTAGAGTAAGATAGTGATGTTTTCTCTAAGAGAGAAGCCTGCTATGGCGGCGTTGGCTATCGAAAACCGAAAACATTCCTTCAAGCGAATTGTTTATCTCGGAAGAATTTCTAAGTAATCTTATTTTGGGACAAAATACCTATGGCCTATTTCATGCTTCACACTCGTACTAATTACGCAATAAAAAAACGCAATAATAATTAGCACAAATCATGAACTTGCAACTGCATTGAAAAAAAAATTAGATTAGTGCGGGTGTGAACTAGACCATCGATATTACCTTACCTATTTTATAAATACCTTGGGTATTAAATACATTACCTTTTAGATGCTCTAGAGGTTGAATTTAATACTATAACTCATAGTTTGTAAAAGGTTGAACTGATTTCTGTTAAATGGTGAAACCATTAATTTAGTTTTAATTACTTAGGCAATATTATCTTTGACGAAGTTGAAGATTTAAGTTAGGTATAGATATCGAAGCCTAATCTTATACGCAGAGATTTTATTAAGGTACAATAAGGTAATACAACTTTGCTCTAACTTGAATTATTTTACAAGCTTTATATGTATAAAGTTATAATGTTTGTATGTTGTAAGCTGATTGAGAACCATTTCATATTTTCGCAGGTAGTTGAATTTTTACATTTTGGCTCAGTTTCGATAGTAGTTCAATATTGCGGTATCATCGAGCTGATCTGATGATGGAATAGGGAACTTGCAGGAGCTATAGGTGGCAGCACTAAAGAGACACTATGCGGATAGCACTGGAAACTTATCAGGCCTGATTTTTTTTTAATACTGGTTATAAACGTCAATGTCAAGTATGGTGTTTCCGTCCGGCGTTAGGCTGCTTTTCCACCAGGGATGTGCGAGGATGCGTAGCGAGGGATGTGTTTGTCATGATTTCATGAACCAATAGAAACAGCTCAGCGGAGTGAGGTTAGGTAAATGAAGTGTGTCCATTGCATCATGGCAAACACATCCCTCGCTACGCATCCTCGCACATCCCTGGCGTAAACGCAGCCTTAATGTGGACCCAGCATGATAGAGTACAAGATTTGGATTGGCGGCACCAGCTGGCAGCACCTACGTTGTGCACGTTTCCTATAGGAAGGTGGCCGCATACTCTGTAGCATGACAAGCAATGTCACAGTCACATGTGCAAGCCTGGCTGCTCATCCTTGTATTGTAGCGACCATTCAGTTTCATATCATCAAGAAATCAAAGTAGGTACCTACATAGAAAAATTAAATGGCGCTCACCTATGGTCGGGACCAGGAATCGAACCCGGTACCTCTGGATTTTCGGCCCAACGTCTCAAACCACTCGATCACCGGAGCACCCAGCAAGTGCCTTCAACCTTGCCATATATTTCGTCTTCTGTATCATTCTGGTTATATAGGTTTTTAACCTAAACGCCATAGGATCATAAGTGAGAGCTATTTAATTTTTCTATGTACTTTGATTTCTTGTATCTATATATGTAGCATAAAAATTTTGTGTAATTTACCCTTATTAAAAACTAATAAAGAAACATCATGTTTCTTTCATATAGTACCATAAAATTTCATAAGAATTTGCGTACTTGGGTCATTTTCATTTTAGGTGTACGTAACACAAAAGTTACACACAAAAAAAAATCGTTCCGTTACGTAGAATAAATTTTGTGTGTAACAAATATTAATAAAGGGTTGTTCACACTGTTGTATTTTCTTCTCGTAACGTAAGCAATAAAAAAAATTATATGTATGTAATAATTTAAAAATTATAATATCACGTGATCATAAATTTTGTAGCAAATTTCGGTATTGCGATGCGTACAAAATTTACTATCACTGAAAATTATAATATAATATGTATGAAATCGTGTTTTGTTTTGAAGGTAAACAAAAATAAAACTACATAATTAGGTGAAAGTTCTATTTTACAGTTTTAAAATGGTATAGAAGTTCAATTTTAACAAGCAAACATACTGAGACATAACGTACAAATTAACTTTTCTAAACTACAATGTGATAAAATACGATAGTACATACGCTGCGATAAAATTTTAATTCAATAAACGTATTTTTCGTTAAATCTGTCAAAAAAATAAAAGCTTGCAATAATAGAGTTTTGTCCGTCGTGCATGCAGCTTTGCCATTTTTTGTTACGTAACACACTGTAACACAGAATTGTGTGTAACAGCAACGTTACACCGAACATTCAAATTTCGCGGTATCAACATAACCTTCGCCAAATTACAGAGACATTGTACGACATTTTATGATTACTGCCATTTGTATTACATCGTTAATAATATGACTATGCGATTCACAAAAGTTTTTATGTTATTTATGTGTACTTACCTCTTAAATTCACGTTACACTTATAAAAAACAGAAAGAAAAATCACGTGTGCGACCTGTTTGCACCGTTCTCAAACTAAAACAATATGGCGACGCTATCATTCGTCGATTGGTAGAAGCCTACAATGTTGCTAGACCAAAATAAATTAACGATGCGTTCAAATTACTTCAAAATTTCGAATTATTGGCTCGCGTTACACACGTTACACAGAAGACGAAAAACGCGGGACATGTAGTTAAATTCGATTTTCTCCTGGTTTGTTATTGTTTCGTTGTTAATAACATTATTAAAATAAAGTACCATCGATGCTGATATGGATAGTGGTAAATATATGTATGCTTACATAGAAAAATATTTTTTTATTGATATTTTTACATGTAAAAATGGAAGTGGGACATCGCTCTTTTGTATGGAACGCCAAAAAAGTAGTATTTTTATTTAATTATTTTGAGTACAAAATAAAAGATATCTCAATTAAAACCTATTTAACCTGTAGGTAAATGTGTTAATAATATAATTAACACTTAACATCTACGATACTGTAATACGTAGTTTTTTTTTTAAATCTTTTCGAGTTGGGACAAGAAAAAATAACCAAATGGTAACCTAAAATGAAAATGACCCACTTACGTCTTGAAGGCTTGCAACTCTTGCAAGTTCCTTACTTTTATTTATACTGACTAGTATTTAAGGTACATTCATAAAAGAATTTCCAAAAATAATCGTGATTCTCGTATAACTGCGGTGATCTTATTTGTTACTTTGGAATTGGAAAATGTAGTAGATACAATTCTTCTTTGTGTAAAAGGTTGTCGCATTAGTGCGAGTAACGTTGCCTTAAAATATCGACAGGCGTCGTAAGAAATCAGAATGTCAATATTGAAACTAATGAACATAAACATTTGAACAAAATGTCCTTACCTTTATTTGTCCTGTACCCTTATTTATCCTATTTTTAATCACCTCACGTTACAGTACAGCTTATTTATAAAATATCGATCCCCCTTTCCCGATTTGTGTGAGCCCGCTGGTGTGTGATAGATAAGCATCCCGACATAAAACGTATTTTTTGCAGCCTCGGTTAAAATTTCCAAATTTTACAAATGTACGCTACTGGATGGGCCATGCCCATAACATAATATATCGATCACATATCGACGCACAGCCGTCGAACCACCTTCTGGTCATTGATAACACTCCTAAAGATTGAGGAATTTGAACGTTTTTCAGACGGTTTAGTTTACATTGTTAATCACTGCATACATTTAGCGAGTGGGAGTATCGAGTTAAGAACTTTCGCTAAATTGTAGTGTTCTGGCTCATCTTTATAAGATAAATTGGACAGGACACCTCACTTTAAATCATAAAAACCCACGCGCTGATTATCCTTTTAACCACGGATGAACTTGCGCTTGCAACTCGGTGGCCTAGTCTAGTATTATAATTTTGAGAAAGTAACAGATCTGGTTTATATTCGTATAAACTGTATACATGTACCTCTAGCACCACTGATGCACCTTTCAATCAAAGATGAAAATTGGACGTCCTGGATTGAAACAATTTTTTTTACCTCAATAAGGAATTAAGGAGCCATGCCGCGGGTAAGTCTGTCTGTCCTATACCTTTCACGCTTAAACCATTGAGTTGATTTATATGACATTGGGTATAAAGATAGTTTGAGACCCTTGAAGTCACATAGGATAGTTTTTATCCACGAACACAGATTGTTAACTATTTGCTATTAGGCATTAGCGTGGACAAGTACTAGGATGTTTCATCATACCATCATTAACATATCAGCCGAAAGACGTCCACTGCTGGACGTAGGCCTTCCCCAAGGATCTCCACCACTGTCGGCATTGTGCTGCTCGCATCCAGCGGTTTCCCGCGATTTTCACCATCGGTCCACCTTGTGGGAGGCCTGCCAACGCTTTGTCTACGTACGTGGTCGCCACTACAGAACTCCAACGCCCCAACGGCCATCAGTTCTACGAGAAATGTGCCCCGCCCATTGCCACTTAAGGTTTGCAATCCGTTGAGCTATGTCGACCTTAGTTCTTCTGCGGATCACTGCGGGATCCCTGCAGGACTGCGGGCTAGGATGTTTACCTTAATCATAATTTTTATGGACTAAATAATTTGAATATTTTGTATGAGCCCCTACTTATTAGGAAAGTGTTGTGGAGGCCCGGGGCAGTAGCCCCGCCTGCCCTCCCCCAAATACGGCCCTGAGTATATTTACTAATAGATGCATATCATATCAATATCAGAAATCGAGTTGCAGAAAACTAGCCCGCAAAAACCTACTACAAATCAATTGCACATAACACGTGCAACTTGATCGCAATCACACAATGGCTATCGGAGAGCAACTTTGCTTCATGTTAGTTTGTTGACAATGGCGTGGCCGTGACCGAGCTTTCTACCAGCCAGCCAGCGCCGGCGCAGCCTGTGCAGTGCTGGGCCGGGCACCGAGTGGGCCACACGTCACTAGACTCAATTAGTCCCACTTGAGAGCCCAAGGAAGGGAATAGAGGAAAAGCTGTTAAATCGCTGCAACCGGCTGCGACGTGCGCACACTGCGCATACTTTCGACTATAACGAAATAACGGGAAAATATAATTAGAAAATAAAAAAAAAACTATCGGTATTAATTGGCCTTTTTATAAAAACGGTGTTGATTATTTAGGGCCCCGACTCACCTCTAAAGTGCAATCAAAGTAAGATAAGAAAATTTAAAGTAACTATCCAGGACCCGATATAAACTGGTCTTTTTTTTATTATTTTGGATCTTAGATATCCTAACGTGTAACTTTGTAAGTGCGATTAAAAGACGAAAGAAGAAAAGAATTGAGCAGTAACTCGCGCAAAAACTGGCCCTTTTATAAATACTGTGTTTATTATTTTGGACCACTTGGACTATTGATATCCAATATAAAATCGCAAGCGTGATCAAAAGACGATGAAGCAAGAAAGTGAAGCAAAGCCAAGCTCTAAGAAGCCAGTTGGGAAGGTGAAGGGAGTGGAGGGTGTGGTACGGGATGGGGTGTTGGATTGTGATGCAGTTGTATCTCAGCTGGGTGGATGGTTCCGCGCCAGGGTGCTGCTGTGTGCTGCGCTAGCGGCAGTTCAAGTTGGTCTGCTGCATACCACCTACATCTTCCTGGCTGCCGACGTGCCTTATAGGTTAGTATGACTTCTTTAACCTTTGATATAATATCGAGTACTTGACACTGTCTCAGTAGCGTTATCTTGAATGTTAAGTTATTAGAAATAGATGTGATAGCCGGGTTTTAACTATATGGCATTAGTGGCTCAAACACTGCGACGTTTACCTTACATATGAAATAATCAGAGCAAGCAAGCCTTAGAAAATACAGCAGTTTATCACTGCATTGATAAACTGCAGTGATAAACTGCTGTATTTTCTAAGGCGCTTCTTCTTTCTAGGTGTTATACTCTCCAAAGCGTTAAGTATTAAGGAGTACAATCTAATCTGTATAGATTTTGAAGACTATTTGCCAAATGCATATGTACTTAGGTATCTGAGCATTTTGAGTGTTGAAAGAATTTAAGCTTCATATATTAACACAATAATCAGTGCAATACAGAAATAAACTGCTGTATTTCCTAAGGCCTTCTTCTCAGCTGTCATAATTTCCCAAGCGCTCGTAGAGTCATATCTGTAAAAGAGACTTTGAAGCAGGGCTCGGAAACCGGTATTTGCTCCATACAAAAATACCGGTATTCTTTCCGTTCTTATCGTTCTTTGGTTTATTATTTCGTTTCTTAACCAGACAATCTAATAATACGAAATCATGACTTAAATATATTACCGAGCTCTACATAAAAAGCATAAAATAATTCAAAATATTTGGCTATTTCGGGGTTTTTGCAAAAGACCGGTTTCGAGCCCTACTTTGAAGCATACTTGCCGATAGACATTAAGCATTTTGAGTGCTGCAAGTCTGTAATTGTAGTCTTTAATAGCGCTGGTCCCAACCAGCCTCCGTTCACCAAGCGTTTATTATCAGCCTATATACGTTCCACTGCAGGGCATAGGCCTACTCTCATTGATCTGTGTGATCGCTGTAGTTATCATATTGGGCTCATGAGGGTTGGGAAATTCGCATACACATTTAAATTTCATGACGGAAGTTTCCTCATGATATTTTCCTTAATTGAAAACCTAATAGTTAGGTAATAAAACAATCTGAACCAATTAATCTTATTTGAAGGAGAACAAAATGTATTATGCATGTAATACGTTTATATTTGATGTAGTCTAATAACATTTGTCTAGTTTTATATTCAATCGTGATGCCATACATTGTGAGATTCTTTAAAATGTTAATGTCATTTCGATGGAAACTGGAAATTATGCCAATTACCTACCAATTGAGTCAGAGAATTAAATTGGGTCCAGTACTTCGTTGTCGTGTTATGTTTTGTTTTCCATTCATGTGGCGGGTAACTGCCCTAAATGACGTAAGGTAAATCAGAACCTCTTCGTCAATTCAGTCCCTAATCTATACTGACCTGTGAACTGTAACTGGCTCTGTGAGCTGTAGATCTCACAAATATCAACCCTTATAACTGCGCCATTTTGCAAATATTTTCCCAAAACTGAATCGCTAATAAAATATATTATCGACCTTAAAAATTTCACGAGTGTCAGCTGTAAAATACTGCCTGTAAAGGAGAACATATACGGGCAGACAGATATACGAAAGCATTTTTGCTCAAGCTAATATGGAGACGCTTCGTGCTCGCTCGATTGTAATCGAATATCACACTTCTGTGGTCCGTCAAAGTCGAAATGACGAGTGTATCTGCGTATTATGAGCCCCAATTGTGAACTGAGATTAATACTAGTTCATAGGGTATTTTACAGACAAAATTGACAGCAAAGTTCTGATTCACCATACTGAAATCAACGGCATGACGTGTTGTATGAATCGGTCGAATCTGCTTTCTGTCGGTCACACAACGTTTTAAGGTTAAAGCACACTTACAGCTCAGCACCGGAACGGCACGTTATTGCGAGGTGGCAGCTCGCCTCGGTACAAGCCAGTGGACCGCACGCAGCGCGCAGCGGCAACTCTCGGTCCCCGCGCCGGCGGCGAGCCGCAAGCGCGGTGGTGGCACGATGTAAGCGCGGTGATCGTGGGTCGCCCGCGTACCGCTAGCCTGTGCCGAGCCGAGACGTTGCCGTTCCAATGCCGATAAGTGTGCATTTAAGTATGGAGTTTCTTACAAAGACTACTGAGCGGCTCGAGCTGAGCCGCCGCCGTTTCGGTGCCGAGCTGTTATGTGTGCCTTAACCTTAAAATATGAGTCCACATTTGTACCGTATATGATATCATAAACTAAAAATTTAAAAAACCCCGACTACACAACCTATATTTTGAGATCCCCTTTTTATTTTTACTGGTCTTGTTGTTTGGCAGAGGGGAACTCCCTACAAACTCCGCGAAGTCCGCGTTGCTCTAAGTCAAGAAATGTCTGTAGAACAAACCTCACGTACTGTTGACCAATCTCAACAAATATTGCACCTAATCAGTGTGACGGAGAATAATTGACTGTTCGCTATTATTATGTACAATGTATTTCCACTCCAGTTCAAATATTGACAAATCAAGCAGTCTAGACGCTTAACTATCGGTAATACATAGTTGCACTAACTGTTGTAACTGCACGCAATTTGCATTAAAGAGTTTATTGAGGTCAAGGCTAGTCTTATAAAAATCAGGGCTTAATGCAATAAAAATCGGGAATTTGGTGTTCAAATTGGGAAAGCATAAATAAATTAAACATTTGAAACTTAAAAAATACGAACGCATCATGCTTATGATTACTTACAACAATAAAGGTACAGAAACAAAAGTGTGTAACATGAATTTCTCAGACTTTTTTCTTGACACTACTTTTCAATACATCCCAGATAACAGATATAAGGTTCTGAAAATCGGGATATTTGGTGTCCTGATCAAGGGTTTATCAGGATGTGTCCACAGACCCCTGAAAATCAGGATGTGCTGCTCAAATCATCACACCATATCTGGTAAAGAGTCAGTTAGAGCGCGCGTGGTCTGCACTGGGCGCTTATCAGGCGCCTGAGGAAAGCAACAGGCTACCCTAGTGCAGGCAGCTTTCTCGCGTAAAGGCTCACCAAAGCGATCTAGTGCTAGAACGCTGCGTGCATCATGGGCACCATAGCGTATTATTTATTATTATTATTATATATATTATAGCGGGAGTTAGGAAAACTTCCCAACTTGGTCATTGTTTTTCGCCATGTTGCTTTCGCAAACAGCCTATCTATCTCATGCCACCACTTAGTTGTAGTAATTTTCTGCAGGGATTTTTTTTAATTCATCTTTGATAGTAGGTATATTTTTAACTACAATCATAGCTGTAAACTGTTTCCAACTGTCTAAAATATTGCCTAATTTACTCGTATTATGTAAAAATACTATTTTTAATAAATGTTTAGTCATGGTTAAGTATAACTAATTGGTTCGTAAATGAATGCTCGTATCATTTCAATAAATGTTTAGTGCATTACAATGTTATTTAAACTACTTAAAGCGCCCACACAGACTTCGCAATCTAATTACACATTGTGAAGGTACTCTATCAATGTTTGCCTATGGCGACCTTTCCGATGTCGCAAGGCGGCATGAACTTGAATAGATTGGTGATAATGACATACATCGTGGTGAGAGGTGTAAGCTGTCGGGCTGTCAATCAAACCACCTGCACGAGTAGCATAAGAGGACTACGGTATATACCTAGACAGCATTGCATATAAGGCACTGGTCCCACCACCGGCGAGTAAGCCAGTACGTAAAGTTGGGCAAGTAACAGTTCATTGCGGGCTGACCAGGCACAGTGGGATCAATCGACCTTTCCAGATCAGCAATGTAATGCTACCCGCCCAACTTTACTCGCTTACTCGCCGGCGCACTGTCGATCGAAAATCGACTCTCGATAGAAATAGGGACTTATTTTTGTAAGTGTATCTTTTTTAATTTAAAATCGAATCCTCTCATCATTTTTAGGTAAAAGGGTGGATTTACGTCCGCGACATTTGTATGCCAAACTAAATGTATGGCATACAAATTTGTATGCCGAAAATCCACCCAAAAAATAATTATATTTGGCTAAAAAATCGAAGAGTACCTATACATTTTTTTTTTGAAAATGTTGTATGGACGGCAACTTCGTTGGTGACACTCACCTGTGTGCTTTTTGTTATGTGCAGCCGTAACTACTTACACAAGTTACCGCCAACATGAACGGCGACCGACACAGGCACCCCCCGTCGGTCGCCGTTCGTGTTGGCGGTAACTTGTGTAAGTAGTTACGGCTGCACATAACAAAGAGCACACAGGTGAGTGTCACCAACGAAGTTGCCAAGCTATAGTAGCCGCGCGGCGAAATCGCGGAGTGACCCAAGTGCCTGGGTTATCTAATGAATAGATCTTGAGGTGAACTTGAACGGATTCGGATGATAATGACATACATTGCCAGTGAGAGGCGGTGTGGTTGCTAGTGCAGGTACCTACTTAAGTGTAAGTGCCTTATGACTAGAGACCGGATTTGAAGTAGCGATCTCAATATTAATATGGATATGACTAGTGCAATTTGTTAAATACAATACATGTGATGTTGGTTATATAAGGTCTTAATTTTTACTGTGCGTTGTGCAGAAGAAATATTAAAGAAGTCGGCCGAGAGCACTGTCTCGCTCGTTTGCTCGGTACGTGTGATCAAGGCATCAGCCAGACGTCCCCTCTGCGAAAAGTAAATAAAAATAACCGTATCTGTCGATCTGTAGTCCAGACCCAGTCCAATTCACTCGGGGTGGTCCGGCTAGCGACCTGGTTCGACCCCAGGGAATGCCACGGCCGACCACCCGGTCATATGATTGCTACGCCCACTAGGGTTGTAAGGTAGTCAGGCTTAAAAAAAAAAATCTGTAGTCCATTTAAAAAAAGTTTGTACATCAAAAACGAATCCTTAATTGATTCCTATTTTGTTACGCATATTTTTGATGTTTATTTATTATTGCTTGATGCTTTGTTAATTCATTGGGATAATTAGGGAAAATATTTCCGATAAAATATTTATTATGAAAGTAATCAATAATACCTATTTTTAATAAAACAAATAGTATCGGGGGACAATCTTACACAAATCGAGCTAGCCCTAAACTAAGCAATGCTTATTTTATGGGTACTAGAGGATGACATACATACTTATATATTAATAACTGGCCAAGAGCATGTCGGACCATGCTCAGTGTAGGGTTCCATAGCCGTAACTATAAGGTAAAAAATACGATGTAAAAAAAGTACAACAACAAAAGAGCGTATCTTCATAGAAATTACGTCCTTTTGTTGAGAAGCGCAGTTTATCGGCAATAACTCAAAAACGGTTAATCCGATCTTGTTGAAAATAATTTTCGTTGAAAGTATTAATTGAGCATTATCTTTGTAATTTTTTTTATATTTTTCGGACGCACGGTTTAGAAGATAGAGGGGGGGGGGCACACTTTTCACAACTTTCGGAGCGATTATTTCCAAAGGTATTCACTTAATCAAAAACATTACTTAAGAACCTTAAAATGTTTTCAAAAGAGCTGTCGAACTATGTACCACACGTTGACATTTTGTGAATTTTTTTTTTTTTAACTTCTGTTACATGTATGGAGTGCCCCCCCTAGATTTTTTATTTTTATTATTTAACTACCAAACTTAGTAGCGGCATCTACAAGACATCTATATTCCAAATTTCATCAGTATAGGTCTTGTAGTTTTTGAGTAAAATGCCTGTGACATACGGACGGACGGACGGACGGACGGACGGACGGACGGACGGACATGACGAAACTATAAGGGTTCCTTTTTAGCCATTTTGGCTACGGAACCCTAAAAATGCTACTACTTTACGATCTGCCCGGTATGTAGCTAGCAATATCGACGAATACGTTGGTCTCATCGATCTGCCGTATTTATTATTAGGCACATCGTGATATTTCATATCATCATATTATGCCTAGGAATTTCATGATTTGGCGAATTATACGATCGGCCGCCGACATATAGATAAATAAATACTTAAATACATAGAAAATATCCATGCTTCAGGAACAAATACTCGTGCTCATCACACAAATATTTGCCCTTACCAGGATTTGAACCCGGGATCTCTAGCTTCATAGGCGGTGGTACTCCCACTGAGTTAACGCAACCCTGACTAACTCGCAACCCTTATTGGGCATAGCGATCGTATGACCGGGTGGTCGGCCGTGTCGTTCCCTGGGGTCGAACCAGGTCGCTAGCCGGCCCACCCTGAGTGGATCGGACTGGGTGAGTTAACGTGTCGTCCACTTTCTAATATGTAACACTTTTTATCCCGGAAAAGTGTGAAATGGGGGTGGAAGTTTCTATGGGAGCGCAATATGAATATTGCGCCAAAGGTAATCTAATAAAAAAGCAAACATCCCTTAAGTGTTACTTAGGATGCCCTTGATTATATATTCTGTATTTAGATACTAGTTATTTTTTATTTTTGCTGTAGACATTTGTTTGTTATTTTCTTTATACTTTTGGCGATATATTTGTGAATTTATTAGAATTTAAGACTATCTATGTAATTTTCATTAGGATATAAAGATCTAATGTAATCCAATCTAATCTAAGGTAAGGATTAATGAGGCTCCGCGGATGAAGTCGCGGGCAAATGATGCGTTCCGTGCTTTCTGAACTCAAATCAAATGATGATTTACGTGGAGGCGGGCTATGTGAGGCCGGCCTACACGTTCCGAACCAGTGCGACACGTGCCGACTATTGGTGCGCGTGCGCCGGACACACGTTCTCGCCATTAATCGCTCCACCGACAGTTAGTTTTGGACTATTCCGCACTTATCCTTACTAATAAGTATTATAAATGCGAAAGTGGGTCTGTCTGAAATTTTGCACTCCTAAACAACTGAACCTAAATTTTGATAGGGAAAATTTATGTTTTTCTCAGTCTACCCACGACCACGAACGCTGAAAAGGGTTACGAAACATCGGGACTTAAAAATGTAGTAATATACGCGATTTAATCTGTTTAAGTTGTTTTATTACCTACTATAACTGAACCGATTTTAATGAAATTTCGGAACGCGAAATTAAGAAAAATGTTGAATGCAGTTTTGTTTCTTTTTAAAAATAATAGAATGTCTCCTTTAAGTAAAATGAGCTAACTACGCGTCACTTGCTAGTGTCGTATATAAAATATAGAAATTGTCATGTGCCTATAATATTTGAGGAGTTCCCTCAACTCGTCATGGATCCCATCATCAGAGCTGGAATTAGAAACAAATACTGGAATTATAATATTGTCTTCGGTTTCCGCGATTATCACTCATAGTAATAAAACAACTTAAACGGATTAAATCGCGTGTATTACTACATTTTAAGTCCCGACGTTTCGTAACCCTTTTCAGCGTTCGTGTCTACCCGCGACCACGAACGCTGAAAAGGGTTACGAAAGTTGTTTTATTACTAAATACTGGAATTGCTATAAATGTGCCTATAATATTTGAGAAAGTCCCTGAAATCGTGCGGTTCCAAAGAAATTTCCTACCGAGCAGAATCCGAATGTGGAATGAGCTCCCTGCCGCGGTTTTCCCGGAAGGCTGCATATGGAGTTCTTCAAGAGGGGAGTGAATAGGTTCTTAAAGGTTCGGCAACACGCACGTAATACCCCTGGTGTTGCAAGCGTCCATAGGCTCCGGTGACTGCTTACCATCAGGCAGGCCGTATGCTTGTTTGCCATCCTAGCAGTATAAAGAAATCCTCATGGGTTCCAACATCAGTACAAAATTGAGAAAATAGGACCAGTTCGGAAGATCCATTAGAAAAAATCGGTTCATGACGTAGTTCTGAAGTAAGAAACACTTAAAAAAACCGACTAGAGTAGTCCTTTAAAACCCTCCTTTCTGTAACGTCGGTGGAAAACCCGGGCATCGAACCGAAGCAAGCGCACAGCAGCCAAACATCTACACCAGCGTTAGGACTATCGGAAATGATTAAATGCATGTTCGATGGTCCCGAGAGAAATCGCACGTTGCATGCGTAAACGCAGACATCGGCAGTCGCGTGTCGGTCTGCGCGCGCGCTCCTCGCTTCGCATTGTGATATTACAAGTACATTACACGCCCGCGAAATTACGAATGTGCTCTTGTGACTTTTGAATCCATGGTACAGAAAAACCAGGTATGTCCTCGAGACAGCTGATGATGACATTGGACACCGCTATCAAGCTTGATATGTTGCCATTTTACGCCAATTACTTTTGTGGCCAAATACGATTAAAAAAATATTGAGCTTTAGATAGATCTTTTCAACCAAGCACGTAAAAACAAATAATTTCGCGGCCGGCGATTTATCCCATAAATTGATTACATATGATAAATTTATGGAAGTTCTTAATCAATGGCAATTGGCAACATTATCGTGGTGTAACGATGTCTATCTAGGGAAGAATATACCTGGTTTACTTGTACCATGAAATGAATCAATCAATTCGGTAGTTTGGTGATTAAACCGTATATAGTACTAAAGTAGTCATATCGGTCAAGAGCATTAACCAAGAACTCGGCCATTTCCTGTCGTGGTTTTTGTAAACGTTGCTATGGCGGAGAAAAAGGCTGCGGATTCGCCCAGCTGCGGGGTGGACTGTGATCAGCTGATGAAAGAGTTGGGGCAGTTCCGGCGGTTCCATATCATGAACTTTGTGCTGACTGCGTTGGTTACCTTCACCGCTGCCCACTACGCGATCAACTACGTCTTCCTCGCTGCCGATGTGTCTTACAGGTACATCTTCAACGTATTTGCTAGAGTTGCGGTCGGTTCTCAACGTTGTGCCACTATAAAATCTGGGTCGATTCAAACCAGTTGGTTGATTGCTAAGCGTACTAAACTGTCCTCTTTAACTTGGTTTCCTTCGTTTGCTATCAACGTGATTATTTTTCTATTAAAGCGAAAATTGAGGCATTCATAGCCTCGGGCGGGACAGCCTGCAGTCGTACAGATGTTGGTTCGAATTTCAACCGAGGCATTAAATTTTTAATTCTGTCTTTATTAGAAACCTATGAATATAACCTATGAAAAGAAAAGAATTAGAGATGAGACATGTAAAAGAGCCCTTGAGGGCCTACTTACAGAAATAAATTATTTTTATTTTATTTTATCGTTAACAGATGTTTCTTAAAAAAAATTAAACCGGACAAGTGCGGGTCGGACACGCCCACCAAGGGTTCCCTATAAATACTTTAAATAAAGACTTTATTTTTTAGGATTTAATTGCAAATGTATAATGTTTCAGATGTGTCCCTATATTTGTAGTATATGACGGTATTTCTTGCCAAATTTCATAGTTCTAGGTCAATGGACAGTACCTTATAAATTTTGGTTTCCTTGAGAGTGTCGAAATATACGTTTCTTGCGGCATAAACGCCATATGATTTTGTTACGTTAACCTCGAAATTTGATTTCTTCACAGCTTCATGGGACCGTAGGCCTGAGTAACCAAATGGTTTAAATTTTATCTCGATACTTTCACGCGTTCTCTAGATAAAGGGTCTTGACAAACGGACAGACAGACGGACGGACGGACATACGGACAACAAAGTGATCTTATAAAGGTTCCGTTTTTTCCTATTGAGGTACACGGAACCCTAAAAATAAGGTCGACGTCCGAATGCTGATACTTTCAATGTCGTTGCCATCTTGAATGTTAAGTCAATACCAATAGAGGTGACAGAAGGGTGTCAACTGTTATTAGCCTGTCAAGCACTAGCACGTTTAACTTGCTTGTACTCTATTATAAACATGGAGAGCCCGTTGCCCAGACGGACATAGAACGATCGGTTAGACAGAATAAATCAATAATGGTGCTTTCATTGGGGATGGTACCTATTTAGCAAAGTAAGTAAATTAACTATCACAAACCAATCGATAAAATATTAAAATAGGTACTGTTTTTAGTTTTAGTTTGAGATAAAACTAAATTAAAATTTAATAGAATAGAATACAATACGTTTATTTCGTCATCAGAGGTAACAGAAAGGTGACAGTAATGCATTATATGTACAATGACCATGATGTACCAATTTGGCATACGAAAATGTTTACTTACAATTAAAACAATAATCATTTACTTACAGATATACATTAATTAGCCTAAATTGTGTAACAGAAATAATACATACTTTTGTTAAAAAAATGTCAATAAATATTTGTTTACATTACTTATGTCAGGAAATTCTATACATATCATTTTTTACCTATGTTACTACTATTATAAAGAGAAAAAAAAAACGGATGAATATACTAATACTATAAACTAAAACTAAATACTTATCTAAATCAGAATTAGATCCCGCACCACATACCATATTTGCCGTATCTTGCATTTTTGGACCAGAGTCCAAAAATGCAAAATAAGCCAGACCAATAAGATGAATTCCGACAATGGTAATATACGTTTTCGTATAAGTCTCATTGAAATATAATGTATAGAATGATTTATAACGTCTAACAAAACTGACGTTGAAAGTTGCCCCGCAACGCCCACTTTTTAAAATCAATAGGTACGTCTTTTGTATCAAGTGGTATTGATATTGATAACCAACTTAATGTTTACTATGTGTGAGTCTAAAATCATTTATGACAAATATTAGTATTAAGTTGGAGAAGTCTTCATTTTTGGATAGGTTGCATATCGTTTAAGAAACAAAAATCTGTGATTTGTTCTAAAGCTACTTACGTGAGAATTTCATTTGCCGCTGCAGATTTTTCTTCAGTGCTAAGTACTAGCTCTGCCCCTTTTACCGTGGAGCCGATTTTCAGCTTCAGTTACGCTTCCATGCTTTTTATATTTCGATGATAAGTCTGCAATAATTATTTTCAATCATCAAAGCACTGATATAATGGGTTTGACAATTGGTATTATTTTATTCCTGTCATGTCCTATTAAAATTAAAGCATTGTCCACTTTGTCCAGGGGTATCTGAACGATTCTTATATGCCTCTTGCCGTATCATGATCCCTAGACTGTTCTTACCTACTATTGTAATGAAGACGCTGCCACTTTTAAATGTGTGTAGACATTGTTTAGGAAGTACGTACATTTATGTAGACATATTACATTAAATTAAAGTAATAATAATGTGGAACAAATAATATGTTGTTCTTTTTTTCCGGATTAAGGTGTACGAAAACAAGATGGTCGGTGGTATCATTGGGATAATCTGCGACTCTTTGAGATTCCGATTTTTTTTCCGACATAAGGCCCTTTGTCCGGTAGAGGCTTAACGGAGCTGGCATAGTCAGTCTGACAAAAGCTCCCTAAAAATAAAGATTAAAAAAAAGGCCCTTGGGCTAGACGACTAAAAAAAACTGTTTAGTCCGCCAGTTAGATTATTAAAAAGTATTGTACACGTATATTTTCTTTTGTTTGTCAAACAAAAAATGACGAGGATAGAGTGCTTCGAAGTTTCGAGTGACGTCACTCCTAGGTACAATTTTCACCTAGGAGTGACGTCACAAGCCCCCAATCCAGAAGTTTGATGATCTATAACTTTGTCGATTTTTAATATTTTGATAAACCAAAAAATACGTGTCCCATATTTTTCCATAATCTAACTGACGGACTAAATAGAATTATATAGTTTTAACCCAGTCGTCATCCCCATTTTACCTGTTGACGATAGTTACAGCTTTGAGGCTTCGAGTGCCTCGCGAAGGGCGGGGAAGGAGATCAAGGTACACAGCTCCGTGGCATATACAGTAAAGTTTACCTCGACCGCGACCTATACCCACTTCCCTGTACGCTAACATTGCTACAACTTCTAGGGTACTAAATAAAGCTCTAAAGGTTAAAGCACATGTAACAGCTCGGCACCGGAACGACATCGGAACGGCACCGCCTCACCTCTTCGTTTCGCCTTCAACGTAACAGAAGTGAATCGGCACGTACGAGTACGAGCTGTACGAGTATGACGCTCACGGCTTGCCGGCAGAGCGAGCTTACCGCGAGGCGGCAGCTCGCCTCGGTATAGTAGGTAAGAATTACCTAGGGTGTCCGAATGTTTGTTCATTCCCTTTACGAATATTCGGATACCTTAGATAATTCTTACTTAACAAACCAGTGAACTGCAAGTGGCGAGCGTGCGATTCGCGGTCGACACGCCGGCGGCGAGCCGCACGCGCGTTGATGGCGCGATATAAGAGCGGCGACCGCGAGTCCCACGCAGCAGCGCTAACCTGTGCTGAGCCGTGACGTTGCCGTTCTGATGCCGATAACTGTGCGAGACAGTTTGGAAGGTTCTGACATAGAATACTGAGCGATTTGAGCTGGGCCGCCGCCGTTCTGGTACCGAGCTGCGGCCCATTAAAATCATGATTTCAACCTGGAGACGTCCACTGCTCCCAGGCTTCCTCCAAAGACCTTCACAACGAACGGTCGCTTCTTGGCCCCATCGACTTCTAGCGACCCTATCGATCGTCAGACCATCTTGTGGGGGGCGTCCGGCCCCACAGAATAAGTAATAGCAGCTACAGAAGTTTCTCTTTCTAATAAATCTGACGTTCGGGTCCGACCACCGGACGGACCGCCTCTCTCGATCGCATAACGCGTGTTCTTTCTGGTCGCTGGCCCCTCCGGACGCAACATTTGGTACTATAGCTTGGCAACTTCGTTGGTGACACTCAACTACACTTACCGCCAACACGAACGGCGACCGACGGAGGCAGCCCCCGGAGGCCCCCGTTCGTGTTGGCGGGAGCTTGTGTAAGTAGTTACGGCTGCACAGAACAAAAAGCACACAGGTGAGTGTCACCAACGAAATTGCCAAGCTATAGTAGCCGCGCAGGGGAATCGCTTGTTGCCGCAAACTTAACCAGGTCTTCAGACCATCTTGTAGGGGGGGGGGGGGGGGGACCAACGCTGCGTCTTCCGGTTCGTGGTCTCCTTTCGAGACTTTACGCCCCATAGGCCATCGGTTCTCCGCGCTATATGTCCAGTGCACTTCCCTTAGCAAAATTTAGTGATATGATCAAATTTCCAAGTCGTTTTAAGGCAATGAAAAAAAAAATTACATGCCAGTTAAGTAAGAAATGTCTTCACCTGACTGATTTGAGGCTTTCTTATTTACTGTCCAAGGTTTGTACACAATTTCTCTGTTCGACGGAGCCAGAAAGCGGCAACTTCGTTTAGCGCAGCGGCCCGCAAGTTGACGCTTTCCGGCCGTAGGATAGAAAAAGCAATGACCACTGGGCTCCTCATTTCCCGTTTGACATTGTCCCAGTAGTTGCCATCTTGAATTTTATGTTTTTAGTAATAGAGGTGAGGGCGTCAAATACTAGGACGTTTACTTTACACACAAATAATGCAAGTTAATAAAAAGAAAAAGCTTGTAAACACGTAATCATAAACGGCACTTCGGTTGCTATTATGTTGGTGCAATAGCAAATTTTCATCGACACGTTTAGTTCCACTGATAATTTCTCGCGTTTTCGATTCTTCGATAATTTATGCATATCTCTACATATCGATGGCAACGTTTTCTCTTGAATCACGTAATAACAAAAGAATGTTTACTATCAACTATCTGCGGCTTAGTTCGTATTTAAGGTGTCAGTCGCGTCTCTAATATACCTAATAGGAAGAAATAGTTTATTTTATAATACTTAGACTATTTTGCTGTACCCGAAATTTGACAAAATTATACAAGATCCTGTTAAAATAAGCAAAATAAGGAAATATGTTGAAGTTTTGAGTTCGATACATAAAGTGTAACTTGTTTTATGAGTAATCGATTGAATCAGGCGTTAATTTGCGGAAGTCCATGTTAAATAAAAACAAAAATATTGCTTTACTAATCCGCGATATGATAACGTGTTAGATAATTAGTGCTAGTCCGTTATAAATACTTGCGTATTTCTTCATGCACTTACATGCAAAACGAAAAACATGCAAATAAATATAACAAACTACCACCAAAAATAAAAAAAACTCGACTCGTCTGAGGATGCCTCGTAGAGAGGCGAAACACGTGTCGAGTTTTGTATTTTAGGCGGATCTCACACTGCAGCGCGAATCGCGGCGACACGCGACTCAGCGATTTTTAACTTTGTATGTAGAATCATCGATTTGTATAGAAAAATCGCGGGGTGGCGCACACTGAAGTCGCGACTCGCGCGTAGGCGTGTAAATCGCGGCGACTCGCAGCGACTCGCGGGCGTGTCGCCGCGAATCGCAGCTACTATGCGCAGCTACACGGAAAAAATCGCGGCGTCACGCCAGCGACTCGCGGTGTCACGCCGGCGACTCGCGGCGACTGGCGATTTCAGTGTGTTCTTCGCCTTAACTTTGTTATAAAATCATTAGGGTAAACGCAAGTTTTAACGTTTTATTTTAATTTCATTTATAAGGTTTGCCAACAGGTACAATACTATATGACATGAAAATTGTAACTATGTATATGACAAAGGGTGCCGACGGAACTAAGCTTCCGCTGTCCGTCTGTCACATGGCTCTATCTTTTGAACCGTAATAGGTAAAGACTTGAAATTTTTAAAGAATGTGTATTACTATTGCCGCTATAAATAAATAAAAACAATATAAAATGAAAAAGTAAAGATAGAGCCCTGTGACAAATCGACACAAACACGTTTCTTGTCTGTCGCAGGTCGCATTCAAGAGACGTGTTTGTGTCGGCCTGTCACAGGGCTCTATAGTTTGAACCGTAATGGATTTGAAATTTTCACAGGGTATGTATTTCTGTTGCCACTATAAGATCAAATTTAATAATAAAAACAAAATAAAATCAAAAAATAAAAGAGGTTCCCTTACAATACCCATATAATACTCGATTTTAGCAATTTTATATCGCGATACAATCATTCTGAAATCCTTCAATTTTCTAGTCCAAAAAGTTTTCTAGTCCAAACAAAACAAAACTAAGCAAAACTTGTATTGAATCTAGCCTTTTCGATCGATAAAACATCCTCACTCTCACACTTACATACTTGTCAGAACGTGCCTAGGGAATGCAATAACCGGTCAATTTTTAAAACTGGTTTTTAACAGAAGTAATACCAAAAGACCCGGTTAGCCTGTTAAAAACCGGTTTATTATTTATTTTTTAATTTTTGTAGTTTTTGTAAGTGTATGTTAATAAAAACCTACCTTAAAATATAGCTTAGCAACAAAATCAACGTGAATGAAGCAAAAAAAACAATCGAAATATTACTGACAGTAAATCGGAACAATTTGATTAATCGGAAAATAAAACATACAGCCAGCATGAGAACTAAATGCAAATATGATAGATTTTTAAAGGTGTATGGACTTAAAAAACTACATGAATACATAATCATAAAGGAATCAAATAAAAATAATGTATCTTATTCCATTTACTATCGTTCTCTAAAAGTCGGTTAAAAACCGGTTCCTGGACTCGATGACCGGTTTTTAATTTTTTAACCGTTGCCAAAAACCGGCGGTTAAGTCGACCGGTTAACCGGTTAACTTAACCGTTACTAAAAAGAAAAAAGTTTTTCGATTAACCGGTTTGCAATCCCTAAACGTGGCAGATACTTTATCATTTATTTATCGATTTACAGAGCCTAGCATCATAAGGTTACTGGGATCTCTATCTTCGTCGTCTTCTATGGCAAAACTTTCCGATTTGAGTTCAAGAACCCGCGTTGCGTAGGCGTCTCGCACAAAGAAAGTCCACTCTCGCTGTTGCATCAACTTGCTAATCACTTTTTATTGATTTAAGGGGCCTTAGAAAATGTTAGAGATTTCATTATACAGATTATGACAAAAGTACCTACCTACGTCACAGTACAGAATAGAAAGTCACAGAATAAGTTATAGTACTACGTACCAGTGGCGTGGCGTCCAAAGAACTCGATTCCTGCCGGCTTGCCTTATATTTCTTAATTTTTAAATGAAAACTCCCAAGTGTGTAACAAGCCCTAATAAATGTGACTAAGATAGTTTTACTAATTTTTTTAAATCCTTTAACTAAACAGCAATTAACCATCGCAGTATTTGATGGTAAGCGACTACGAGGCCAAAAAATTGACCTATCGTTTCCATTTTAGCTTTTTTTTCTTTTTGATAATTTGATTCCTCCAGTAAGGACGTGTTTATAACGAGGGGCTGAATTTAATGATTTATTTTGTTCCATAAGATTATTAATGTAAAATGACAATATTCGACCCATGTTGATATAACTTTATTTACTCGTCACACCACCAGGAATTCATGGCTAAAGTATGTCGGTATAGTCCCTCCCACCCTCTATAAAACATGCATTGGATAGAAAAGATTTTATACCCCTGGAAGGTCACTTTGACATTGACAGTTGTTTGTTTACATTTTTGATCTCGAATTTGATTGGCCTAACGACCCGAGTCACATGGTTTTTTTGTTTACCTTTTTAGGGTTCCGTAGCCAAAATGGCAAAAACGGAACCCTTATAGTTTCGTCATGTCCGTCCGTCTGTCTGTCCGTATGTCACAGGCATTTTACTCAGAAACTACATGATGGATATTGATGAAATTTGGAATATAGGTGTGTTTTATGAGCCGCTACTTAGTTTGGTATATAAATAATTAAAATAAATATTTTTAGGGGGGCACTCCATACATGTTAAAGATAGTAAAAAAAATTTTTTTCACCAAATATCAACGTGTGGTACATAGTTCGACAGCTCTTTAAAAAACACTATAAGGTTCCTAAGTAATGTTTTTGATTAAGTGAATGTATTTGGAAATAATCGCTCCGAAAGTTGTGTAAATTGTGTCCCCCCCCCCTCTATTTTCTAAACCGTGCGTCCAAAAAATATGAAAAAAATCACGAAGGTAACGCTTAATTAATACTTTCAACGAAAATTATTTTCAACAAGATCGAATGTACCGTTTTTGAGTTCTTGCCGATAAACTGCGCTTCTCAACAAAAGGACGTAATTGCTATGAAGATACGCTCTTTTGTTGTTGTACTTTTTTTACATCGTATTTTTTACCTTATAGTTACGGCTATGGAACCCTACACTGATCATGGTCCGACATGCTCTTGGCCAGTTATTTTAAATAACTAAAAGTACAGAGTGCTCCCGCCTGCGAAGTGATAATTTCTGTCGACTGATTGAAATATAATTATGATAGGTTTGTAGGAGTTTTAAACGGCGACTACAGGCTAATGTTTGGTGTTATTTACGTGTAATGACTTACAAGAGGAATCAAAACGCAATTTCAGCTTGGATTTTGGCAATTTGGAGTGCAATTTGATAAAATATTTTTTTAAGAAAAAAAAATACACTACATCTATGAAACAAGGTACATTATTTTGACTTGAACTCAACGGTAACGTCGAAAAACATCAAGACTGGTCTCGAATGGTAGCGAAAATAGTCTAAATTTCTTTTCCAAATCAAGGGCCAAGAATGTTGTTTTTGCATAGCGTACCGCATCATACATATTTATAACGATTTTTTTTAATTAGGTAAACATTGGCTCACATTCTATTCGTATACAAAAAATCAGGTAATCAATTAATTAGGTAACTCAATTTATAAACGATTTATTATTTAGTTTTGATTTTTATGAAAGATGAAAGAAAACTGGCTAAGGTCCTTATCACACTTGCGATTTGCAGGCGAGTTTCCATACAAAACCAGCTGTGAGTTCGCCACGAGCGACATTTGTATGGAACTTCGCTTCTAACTCGCTCGCAGCTCGCTCGCAAATCGCAAGTGTGATATAAAGACTCTAAGCTGTTGGCGGGCCGCCGATGAAACCTCCGCGGGTTGAAGACCCCTGTACCTCTACCATAACTGTAACACACGACTCTTTGTCGCGCGACAAATGCTACCTATCTCTTTCCACTCAATATAGTGTGACAGTGACAGTTGATGCTCTATCGCGCGAGAAACGAAGTCGCGGCCAGTTCTGCTAGACAGCCTGGTCTAAAGCCTTTTAATGATGTCGCCACGCGTGCTCGGATAAACAATACAGTATTGATACAGAACACTTTATATTTTCTTAAACATGGCAATGAAACATTTAATCTTCTTATTTACCGGGTAAATATCATAAAGGACTCGGAGACCTGTGATTTCTTTGAATCATTAAATCACATGTTTATTCGATGTACATTGTGAGTTTAACAAAGAGATCGTGATTAGCTGTCTGTGATATTGTTATACGTGTGTATGTTACCGGCAATCTGTATAATTCAGGCGTTCTATATATGCAGTACCTAGGTACCACCGTGACCATAACTGCTACTGAGGGCCGTGGTACTTGTTGTGCTGCCATTCTTCAGGGGTTTTGCCATAAATGCCACGCTTGGTAGGCGGATTGGCAGGAATTTTTTTGTACTTCGAGAGGATGCTGCTGCTCATCCCTCGTGATAACCAACCCTACCCACCTACTTATAAAATGACGGATAAATTAAACATATATTTGCTTCAAATTCAGACCAGTCTCCCCTTCCCCTTCCCACCTCTCGTCTTTTACACACATTGCCGGCTGAGCATTCGGCATTGTATAGATACAATACCTAGGCAAAATATAAAATGAATAATATTTCACACATTACCTGAACGCTTTAGGTATTCTATACATTGCCTAGGTATTATATAGAATACCGGATTATACAGATTGCCGGTAACATGTATCTATCACTTAAATTTAATAACCTAGTAGAAGAGATCGCTTAACAACGACCTTCCTTCATCCTTTTTCTTGATGAAATACATTTTTCTCAAACATGCAATGAAATATTGGCATTACGTGCCTTATTACCTCGTTTCCTTTATTGGAATTCCATACAACATTGCCGGCCTAGGCTTGCAAGATGTTTTTAGCCATTTTTTTTCTACAGTTTCTCTCAATAGAATGATAGGTAATTTCACAGAAACCAGGACGGCACTGGGTTGCCTAAACAAAAGTTGGCAGATTAAAGCCTGATTTACAGTATTCCGTGAAAATAGTTGGCAACCGTTACCAGTCGTTTGATTCATGTCTTTTATTATCAATGGGGATTATTATTTTCTAAAAATACCATTATCTTAATTGTCAAATATAGTTTTGAAAGAAATAATTTCCGGTTAAATACACCCTTGTGTACCTACCTCTTATTACATGCAACATTGGTTTATTAGGAAAAATAATGAGGGAAGTTTGATCTTAGGCCGTATCTTAGACTATTAATAGCTTAAGTCTAAGTAGCGAAGTAATAAGGGCAATTATTATAACGACGTCACTGCTTCTGTCAACCTCTGTTTGCTCAATTCTTGATCATTTTCTTAATGACAGGAATTATCAGAGTAAATGATATGTGCCATTGTTATGCGCTTTTTAAGTCATTTAATGATGGGTCATTTATTGAATAAACAAACATGTATAGACCATAGCTGTGCAAGCATTTCACAGCATAACCGACCTCTATGGTTTGGCTGCCCTTTGTGGACGAGTTCCACACACCGCCATGCGTGCGAATGCTGGCTGGAATTAGCGAACCCCGATTTTGATTGTCAATAGTTTTTCGGCGGATTTTCTCTTACGGCGGGTTTTTATAACGTTCTCGCACAGTAGGTATTCAAAACGTAGGTTTCCTTTCTTTCTTCAATCGTTTTTCATTAGGGTTTTATACCTTAAAAGACACAGGAAGATTTAAGGTCACTTTGTAGTCAGTATCTCTATTTTTTGTCTGTCTGTCTGTTTAAATAACTGAGTGAAGTGAACATATAGTGAAAAGGTAAAGCAACGGGTTGCCTTCATTTGCAGACTTATTAAAATACGTAATACAAAAGGAGAGTTATGTGTTTGACCTATATGTATGTCTGTTCCTATTTCCGCTCATAACTACTCAACGGCACAACCGATTTTGATAAATGATACATCATTAGATCTTGATGGCGCGAGTCTCACTGGGTATAAAGTTCGTTAAAATAAACAAAACGGATTTTATGCACTTTTAAAGTAGGTAAGTACACGGCGGTCGGGTTTTTTCAAGTAAAAATGGGGTTGTTATTGTATTGTTATGGTGCGGAATCCTTATTGCGCGAGTTGGATTCGTACTTGGCCGGTTTTTTTTCCTTCAAAGTCTCTATAGTATGAACCCCTTTCTAATTAAATCGTAAGACATATTGTAAGTATTATGCTTTGGAGTTTATTTTGATCGCTGTAGTATGCGAATGTTATGAAATCGTTTGTCTCATCACAATCTTTACAGCTTCATCCTACCGTGTGTGGGATTTTAATACCAGAAGTACAGTTAGCAACAAATCAGTATCTCTACGCCAAATATCTACACTCTCTATAGCTCTAAACAATAAATTCTTGTGAAGATTTGTCGAGCTTACTTTTTGGGGTTCCGTACCTCTAAAAGGAAAAAGCGGAACCCTTATAAGATCACTTTGTTGTCCGTCTGTCTGTCCGTCCATCCGACCGTCTGTCAAAACCCTTTATCTCGAGAACGCGTGGAGGCATAGAGTTGAAATTAAAACCAACTCACGGGGTCTCTTGAAGCTGTAAAAAAAGATAACGTAAAAAATATATGGCCGTTTATGCCGCAAAAAGCGTACGTACATTACGAATATTACGATTCTCTCACGGAAACCCAAAATTTATAGGGTACCTACTTTCCGTTGACCTAGAACTATGAAATTTGGCAAGTAATACCGTCTTATACTATATGTATATAGAAAATCATAAAAACATAGTCTTTATTTAAAGTAGTCGTCCAACTCGTATTTGTCCGGTCCGCGAGTTGCGATACGAGCCGCTGCGGCGGCGAGTATCGCAAGTAGAGACGCCATGAGCGTTTTTTGACTTAATTATACAACGTTACATACAATACTTTTTCTACGACTAGGTTTTAAAATATAAAATACAAAATTAAATTAAACAAGGCAAATATGACATATGAATATGACTGACAGTATGTGTCTATGGTAAACTTTTTTAATCTGACGTATACTCGCTAGTGACAGGCAGTGATGATATTAAAAATACTTTTTTTATGTTGGCATCAATGAATTTAGTTCGAAAAGTTTTGTTTTTCTTAAAAACCGTAGGAATTTAACTGTTTATTAAGTTGGTGTTGTGCATTTTTATCGTAAAGTTAGAATTGAGCGCTTAATCCTTGACCTAAGTTTAACTTAGATTTAGAAGTCTGTGGCTAGCAGTATCGTTTTTCGACTATAACGACACTAGTGTTGTTATGGGGAATAGAGTATAGACTTCTCTGAACTCATATTATGTATGTTCTTATAATATTAGTGTTCGTGACCAAGTAATAGACAAATAAAAGTACAGGAGTAGAAAAAAGACATATCGTGGTCGCTGGTTGCCGTTGGATCCAAAAAACTACTTAAACAAACTTGTTGGATCCAAAGAACTAATTATGACGCCATTGACGCGTAGGTGTTCTACAAATTGAACTGACCAAGCATTGCTAGATGCGGATGGATCCAAAAAGACCCAACTTGATCAAAAATAACTAACGACGACTACCGAGGCCTCTTTTAGGGCAGAATGACTAGGTTAAGGTCGCCGGAGGCCGATCGACAGATGCAAAAAGCGGTCTAAAGATAATGATGTTATTGGTTGTTAGTTGACAGTACATGTCAACTAACAAAATAAAACGATTTCGGCACAGAACTGAATACGTAAAGAAGAATATTTTGCATATATTATAAAGATGTATAAACTACTGGCAGATATCAGAGATTGTGAATCACTATCCGTGTTTAAAAATAAATAAAATATTATTTACTCGTGTTTACAAACATTTGTTGTGGAACTTTATCTCACGTACCTTTTGTTACTTTTTCATGTCAACGAACTCTATGTGTAGTATATTCTTATCAGTTATCAGTTCGCTTATTGTTTTCATTGGTGTGACTAACTTTAACATTTCTTCAGCTGTCGTTCAGCTTAAAAGAAGAACGTCACTACTTTGAAAAAAAACTCTTATCTAAAAGCGTCGTAGAGAAAAACGTCAAAAGTTACATACTAATTTCATATACACTTACTGCATTTTTAGTCAGTATCAGATACGAGCTTTTTTTAAAGTAATGACGATAAATATCTTTGAACCTAAAGGGGATGATGGTCACCGTCTGTACTCGCGGTCCTTCACTACAAGTATCGCCGAGGAAAATTATACGCAATGTGAACTGCATGCGTAATCATAATGTATCGCTCGGGGCTCTGAAGGCACCGGAAGCTACCAGTTAGCTGATAGCTGTAATGGGAAACAATTAGTGAACGTTGACGCATTATCTTGTTCCGTTACTATATTACGTTAAAGATTTAGTGCTCCTAATGACACGTGTATGTGTACATAAACATTAGTTGGCTCCTTCCTATATTCTTCGACTTTCACTTCGTTTGTTGTTTATTTTCGTTCGTTTTTCGTTCCTGCTACTTCGTTGAATACCAAAAAATTAACTATTTTTGTTATATTTTCATTGTTTATTCAAACATCTGTATAAATAGTTTCAAAATTAAGCTTTCATTATTATAAGCCGATAATATGTATCCCACTGCTAGGTACAGGCGTACTCTCATAGATGGTGAACGAGCTATATTGTTCACGCAGAGGGGCAAAATTTATTTTTACTTACTCATACATTATTATCAAGGGCCACTTACAATTTATTAGTACCTAGGAAATGAATTCTTCTGTAAACTCTTCTTTATTGAGTGGATTCTTTGTTTCCTTTTCATTTTATATGATCTCTAATTACTGACATATCATAGTGCCTTGATCCAGCATTCCCATCCTTAGATCTTTAACTATTCATTAAGAAAACTATTATTTATGCTTACCTTGAAGGCAATCAACCGGATCTTGCCGTTCAAAAGACAAATATTATATTAACTGCTCCGATCTCTGGCATTAGCCAATCAGTTTGTTTGTCATTAGTTCAGTTTATTCTTTACTTGCGGATCTTCCTTAGGTTTTTGCGTTCATTATAGTCAGTAGTTTTTGCCGGTGAGCAAATATTACAATTCTTCTGAAAGCATAAGTAAGCGCGTAAATAATATTAGTTAAAAATCCTTTACTAATGACCCGGAAGTTTTTGTGTTATGGTCAGTTAATGTATGCACTATCAGTCTTCGGTGAGGATGAAATTATAAGTACAATGAACTCTTAACAACATATGGCAATTACTAATAATGATTACTTAAGTAATTAACTAACAAGAAAGTAAAACATAATTCCTTCACGAGATTCCATGCACACAATGTTTGAACAATTGAGGTTACTTCCCTATCCTGCCGTCTTTCTATAGAAGGTCGTGCCGTGTTTTGACTACTAATATATGGCCTTTTTTGGCCAAGAGGAAGGTATTGTGATACCTTGATCTTCTTAATTATTATTCGGGTACTCGTGGCAAAGTGGGCGTGGTCATGTCTCGGTCGAATATTGCGCCACCGCTTCTCTTGTCATGCGACGCCATGTATCTCTATGTTTGGCGGGGTGAGAGTTAACACACCTTGTATACCTTGATAGACTGATCATAATATGCTGAGTTGAGCTTTCATTTGTCTTTGTTGTTTCTGTATCTGGTGTTAATAGAGCATAAATACACACAATTGATACAGATGAAAAATATGTTAAGATCGCTATACCTAATTATGCCAATATAATGGATTAGACTTTAGTGTCCTTCTTCTAAATCTTGGTGGTTGTGACCATCTCGTTGTCAATGGTGACCATCCAGTGCCATTCCTCCCTCAGGTATCAGGTAATCTCCCGAGTTAGGCCTTGATTTGGTCGTTCTACGTCAGTCGGTTGTGTTGTGTGAATCTAGCTTCCTTAACTTTAACGAGGAACAGTACGTAAATCAATTAGAATAGGTTAGGTTAAGTTGGGATTTCACAACTTTTCTGAAAAGTCAATATTAGTTGCGGAAAGAGTCTCCGAACAATTCGGAGATAAAAAAGCAGCAGTCTGTAACAGAGATACACAATATACACATGAAAATATAATTAAATATAATTAGAAATTAAATTAACATTCGTTTTGAAAAAGTTTTAGCAAATGTGACGTATTTACTAAATTTCGAACTACTACCCGAACCAATCTCCTATACATGTTGCAAACAAAAAACTTTCCACCTCAAAATCCCATACAAAGAGAACCATTCTTTATTATCATTGTAGGTAAGCTTTTATTTAGTCTCATCTGTGCTGATGCCTGCTTGTCTGTCTGTAACCGAATCTTGCAAGTTAAATTTGACGCACTTCCCGGTTTCCGATTGAGCTGAAATTTTGCAACGATATGTAAATCGGATGAAAATACAATTTATCATGACATGGAGCTCATCTGATGATCCGGAGCCGGAAGGTGGCCATAGGATAATCTAAATTACATATGATAAATCCGTGGAGGCCGCGAAACAGGCTGATGATGATGAATCCGTGTTTGGGCTTATTTAATTAGTTTTGATATGCAGTTTGCGATTATACAAAAAAGTACAGTTGGTAAAAGAAGCTTGTCTCAAAAATGACATTTTTGACAGTAACTTATTTGTCTGTCAATCCGTTTAGGCCAAAGCGCCTGCGCAGCTATCGCGGCAGGAGTGACTCACGTAGAGTGAGAGAGAGATTTCGCCGCGTGGCCTTGAGGCCCCCTGTAGGGGGCCTTAGCCAGCGACCAGAAAGAGCACGCACTAGAACGCGTTATGCGATAGAGACAGACGGTCGGATGCATTGGTTCCGTCCGGTGGTCCGACTCGAAGGACTTTGTTAGAGAGAGAGAGTGAGACTTCTGTACGTGGTACTACGTATTCTGTGCTCGCGGCGGAAACACTATTTTCCTCAATTCACGACTAAAACTGCTTCTAACTAGCGGGTTAGCCCGCATTTAGAAATATTGGGGTCAGTTGTATGTTGCATAACTGCGAGAGATGTGGGGTAATATAAGGAAAATTGTTAATCATTCATAATTTTTTAGCGTTCTGTACCCACTTGTGAAGGCCCTCGAGCAGCGTCTGTTTGTTATTTTATGCCACACCTGGCCATAACGTGGCTTTTTCCGCACGCTACGCGTTCGGAAAATGTCACTTTCTGGCCAAGTGTAGATATAATAGTACATTGTGTATCAAGGGCGGTAAGTAAGGAATTACAAACGAGTGTTTGTTACAAGGCCGAGACGAAGTCGAGGGCTTTAATAACACGAGTTTGTAATTCCTTTACCGCCCGTGGCACACACAATGTTTTTCATCACACTTGTGAGGAAATCTAATTAAAATAACCTTACTTAACCTAAATAAAATTGTAAAACTGACAGTGACATATCCATAGACAATGCGAAAGTCAAGACACGTTCGGAACCCATAACGGTAAAGACCTAAAACGGTTGATTTTATATTTGCAAAATACTGAAATACACTATTTAAACATTAAATTAATGTAACAGAAATATGTGTTTATATGTATCTGCAATAACAGTTCTCTTTAAATAAATATTTCAGTGATAAAAGTGAAAAAGTAAATTGGCATTTCCTTTGAACACGACAAATAAGAGTAAAACAAAACCATCGTTTCAAATTTAAAAAGAAAACCATTACGCCCTAGGGCGTAATAGGTCATTTACGGCCCGCAGAACCTACGTGTAATGTCACCATTTTCGAGCAAGTGTGATGAAAAATGATGTACACAACACGATAGGTAATAAAGTAAGCCCTCGATCGCATATCTGCGATCTCGGCCTTTCTTTGTATTACCAACCTAGTTGTGTAATATAGTATTATATTCAAATGGAAGGAAATCTTTTAAATCCTTAGATCTGCTTGAAATCGTCATAGGAACTGACAGATATTTTAGCTGGAGCTGTTTTATTATGTATATTGGGAACTACAGCTCAGGAGGAGAATTTGCAAATATACTTCGTTTCATAATTGTTAGTGTCTGCGGACCTAAATAACCAAAATAAAGTAAATTTTTAAAACAAAAAATAAAAACCGACTTCCAAAAACTTAAACTAAACGGCAGAAAATAATATGTTAATTACCCGAAAGAAATGGATAATCAACGATTCATATATACATATACAGATATTTATAGTTTTTAACCTGCTTTTTTGAAGTCGGTGCCTGCCACGCAAAGCTGGCTATGCTGAGCTCCTTTTATCCTTAGCTGGCACCGACTTCAAAAAAGCAGGTTAAAAACTATAAATATCTGTATATGTATATATGAATCGTTGATTATCCATTTCTTTCGGGTAATTAACATATTATTTTCTGCTTTTTAGTTTAAGTTTTTGGAAGTCGGTTTTTATTTTTTGTTTTAAAAATTTACTTTATTTTTAAATTTTTAGTGGCGCTGTAAAAATACTATTTTAACCAAATAGACTAAAGTCTATTTAGTTAAAAGAAAATTTTTCCAAATCGGTCTAGCCTCAAGTAATCGGGGAACAAACCTACATAAAAATTGATCTTTGTTTTGAAGTCGGTTAAGACTGGAAACTTATATCTAATAAGAAGTGCACGAGAAACTAAGAAAAATACCAAAATCGCTATATGTGTGCCTCTAATATTTGAAGAGTTCCCTCGATTTCTCCAAGATCCCATCATCAGATCCTGATTTGATTGCAATGGAATCACCTCGGAAGTATACCCTTTCAAACAAAAAAATAATTTTCCAAATCGGTCCAGCTGTTTTTAAGTAATCGGGGAAGAAACCTACATAAACATTTGTTCCTTTTTTGAAGTCGGTTAACACTAAAAACTTATTGCTAGTAAGAAATGGACAAGAAACTACGAAAAATACCGAAATCGCTATATGTGTGCCTCTAATATTTGAAGAGTTCCCTCGGTTTCTCCAGGATCCCATCATCAGATCCTGATTTGGTTGCAATGGGACCATTTCGGAAGTATACCCTTTCAAACAAAAAAAGAATTTTTCAAATCGGTCCAGCCGTCTTCGAGTAATCGCGTAACAAACATACAAAAAAAAAAAAAAAAAAACATTCAGACGAATAGAGAACCGGCCTTCTTTTGGAAGTCGGTTAATAATAGGTGTGCTAGACGGCTTTCCTGTCGATTTACCATTTCCGATTACTTCCGGCTTCGTAGTACCTCCACTAATTATAAACGCTCAATGAAAAAAGGTTATAATGGTTCATAGTACCTACCTAGATCTTGCTTTCATCTTTAGAATAGGGCAAGTGCACAACAAAGGCGCTGCCAACTGGGGCCGCCAATCCAAATCTAGTACTCTAATCATGCTGGGACCACATTAACGGGAAACGCCGTTAATATCACGATGATGGACGATTAACGTTAGTGTGGCCATGACTTACCTACTTTTACATTGACATTTATAACCAGTTTACCCGCGGCTTCGCCCGTGTTGTTACCGTTACCAAGGAAACTCTTTATCGAGATATAAAGTATTCTATGTTTTAATCCAGAACTTGGTCTACTTGCATGCCAAATTTCAGCTCAATCCATCCAGTCGCTACCTCGTTATTTATTAATAAACATCCAGACATCTTCTCAAACTTTCACATTTCTAATATTAGCGTAATGAATTCTTTCAGGCATGATAATTTTCCTTAAATGTCTGCATAGCGTCTCTTTTGTCTATTTAGTGCTGCCACCGATAGTTCCTACACGGTCCCTATAGCCTTGGTCAGGATGAAGGGATGGATTACAACAGAACCCTTATTTTGCCGTTTGGTTTGACCCCCAAAGATCATGCCTGTGAACAGGTAACGCACATTACGGTGGTGTTTAGTAAACGCGCTGCGGAAGACACCTATTATTCAAAATAAGTACCACATTGTGCAGATAAATAATATTATGGTACCGTGGCAGATTGTTTTAACTGGTTACTAGACAATGTGTCGGCGGGAAATAAAAAAAAAAAAGAATGAAATAAAATGGAAACAGATTTTATGCCATACCTGGCCATAAAGTGGCTGTAAGTCTCTATGCAAGTCTAACTCTACTTACTAACCACGTCGAAATTTAAGAAATCGATAAGCTAAGTTTAAACAAAGAATGCATTGATGCACTTCTGTTGAGAATCCAATGCTCTAAATCTTAAAGGCACGAACTCTCAAAGGATTAAAGGCCTTCTGGGTTTTGCAATCGCGACTCAAGTTTTGTACCTATTGTACCGCTCAAAGCTTTGACTTACAGCACTAGTTCATCATCATCGTTTCAACCTTGATACGTTCACTGCTGAACATAAAATGTCTCCGCCAAAGACTTCCGCAACGAACGGTCACCCGCCTCCTGCCTCCATCGACTTCCAGCGATCCTAACCAGGTCGCCAGGTCTGTGTGTGTGTGTGTGTGGGGGAGGGGGGGGCGACCTACGCTTCGTCTTCTGGTTCGTGGTCTCCAGTAGAGAATCCCTACGACCTATCGGCCATCGGTTCTTCGAGCTATTTACCCAGCCCATTGCCACTTTAACTTGCTAACTCTGGCAGCTATGTCGGTTACCTTAGTTCTACGAATTTCCTCATTTCTGTTTCGATCGCGTAAAGCGACTCGGAGCATAGCTCTTTCCATAGCAAGTTGAGCGACTTTGACCGGTTCATAATGCTTATAGTGAAAGACTACGCTTCAGCACTAGTTGCCGGCACTGAGCTCAAATCACTTCATTTTTACAGATGCGTAGTCCCCGAGTGCGAAGCATCGAACAGCTCCATCTTCACCGCCCCTTGGACAGCGGCGGCACTGCCTCCGCATGGGCGCGAGCACCGCTGTTCGCGCCGAGTGCCTTTGGATCCGACCCTGTCCTGCGAGCCCACTAGTGCCTTCAGCGAGGAAGTGGTGGCGTGCGACCAGTGGCTGTACGCCTCTGCCAATACTATAGTTACTGAGGTGAGTCACATATTGCCCAGTTAGTTGCATAGCATTCACAACGATACACACCACGATATACTATCCCAGGGGTTCCCAAACTTAGTTATACTTCGACTCGTTTGGCAGGATAAACTTTTTGCGACGCCCTTGTAAGCCAGCCAGTATACTTGTGGGTCGTTCTAGGTTTAACTTACGGCGACTTGAATCTCCCTTGTCGCGACGCATCTGGGACAGTGTCGCGGTTGCGACTCCTGCGAAGTACAGCGGGGCGGTATGAAGCATGCGCGCGGCGGGGGCCGTGTGACAAGAGCGTTAGTTAGTCGGCCGCCGGTGGTGTTGGCGGTAACTTGTGTACATAATCACGGCTGCACATAACAAAAAGCCTACGAGATAATTACGCAAAGATGAGTCTGCCGATTGGCAAAGTTATTGGACGTCAAGCCAAACAAATTGTACATAATGTTATACATAACTATTTTAAAAATTGCTTTCTGGTTGCAAAAGTGCAGTTGGACGGCGTAAACCTACTGCGCAGTCAGCTTGCAGTCGGCGTGCAGTTATTTTAACTGCAAAAAATGTGCCTTCAAACTGCACTTGCAGTCAGAATTAGTCAGAAAGCATCGAAAGACTGCTCCGGACTTTAGGGATACCGGCAGGTATATCCGTACGTATATAATTCGCATCATGTATGTATAGCGGCGCTCAATACGTCATCGTCCCCCGCCCCCCGCGCGGACCATGGAGGTGTCACCAACGAATTTGCCAAGCTATAGTACCTCTATTGGCGGTGCTCTCTCAATATGATGTGACATGGTTGGTACAAGAAGCAGATACATACTCGTGTGCGTAATAATAAGCATTCATTTACATTTATTCACACATCAGAATTTTAGTTTGCATATTAATATATCAAAGTCCGATGGTGACAGACTAATTTATTACATCTAAATGTGTTCATAAACGTGAGTCGCGTTCACAGCCTATTAGCGAGGTATCATTGCCATTGTCTAGAGGTAAATGCTGTAAAAACGTGATAACGATCTTGGTTCATGGTATTGTTGGTTTTTGTGGTCACCTCGGCGAACTTCAACAAAGGTAAACAAAGAGCCGGTCCATGGAGTTCGCGATTCCAATTTTGTTGTTTTTAAATGAGACTGATGGGCAATTTAAGGTGACTTTAACCTTTTTTTAAGTATGACTAAGTTCAATGCGCTGTACGTTCAATTGCACAGGCTTATTACAGTTTATAATTGGAGTGGCTAAATACCTAAACCACGACAACAATAGACATATATACAACTAACTTTTACCCGCAGCTTCATCTGCGTTATTCCTGGTATTGTCGCAGGGAAACACTCTAACAGTCCGTTTCAATTCTCGACTCGCATGACAGATTTCATATCAATCCATTCAGGTGTTACCACATTATTTAGTGACAAAACATCCAAACCTCCAAATATACGAACACCGTCACAAACTTAATTCATAATGTTACCATTTATAATGTTAGTAGGATGGGATGTGAACGAACAGTTTTGAATGATCTGTTGCGTTGCGCTGTTATATCTAGTAGGTAGTTTTGAAAAACGCAACATAGCATCCTACATACGAGTAGCAGTAGCGTGGCGTCAAATATATTCTTAGTAAAGCCGGGCCAGTTTTGGATTACTTTTTCTTTCGGAGCAGTAGATACTCCGGTCATATGCTTTAAAATAGGCAAGCCGGTGGGAATCGGGTTCTATGAACGCCACGCCACTGACGAGTAGATACAGCGAATAATTACATACCTGTGACGTAACGAAAAGCCATTGAGTAGTCGCTCCTACTTACGTATCTGTACTATAATAAGTTTAACTCATCTCAAAATAGCTCAGAATGGGTGTCCGAAGTGTTTCGTGAGCCTTATGTATGTGGTTATGAACACGTGAGCACTGTTAATCGTAATCATAATCGTTCATTTATAGTAACGCGGGTTCAATTCTCAAAGCCGTCATTGTAGTCGAGATAAGCAGGTGTCAGAAGTAAGACCTCTTTAGCTTCACAGCGTTTCATTCTTTTCATTTTATCTATGTGATCCAATTAGATAATGAAAATTCATAAGCTAATAGGGTACTTGCCGGTCGTTGGGGGTTGTTATTTCACAATAGCCTTTAAATCTGGATTAGAAAATTTGCAAAAATCAACCAAAGCGTTTTCAAAACGCTAAACAGGAGAAGTTTGGTTGGTTTTTAAAAATTGACTGACTTAAAAAATTACTTCATAAATTACCCTTTTTATACAAACTTTAAGCGCTGAGCGTTTAGATACTTTATAAAAAGTATTAAGTAAGGTGTAAGTAAGGTGTTAGTGGTGTATTTGATCTGTCAGGAAAGTACACTATTATGGAACTGTGAGCCGCATCTTCATTCATAGTCACTTAGAGTCTGGGTTAGCGTAGGACTATTTGACAATTGCCGTACCTACTCAAACAACATGGAGCCCCGGAATTTTTATCCGCCGCGGGTAAATAATTCACTTCCATAAAGTTACCCCTGACACAAGAAAATACCTCCAGCGACGGATGGCCTCCAAGAAATCAGGAGAAACCCGAACGAATAGCAGCCATAGGCCAGCAGCATGCGGCAGTAGTATTAAGCGGCGAAATTAATTCATTGTCACGAGCCGAGAGATGTCCACTGCTGGACATAGACCTCCTGAAAATAACGTCCATCCATCGGATTCCAGCAAACTTCATCAGTCCACCTTGATTATGGCAATGTCCCCCCCAAATGCAGAAATTGATTCAGGTAACCCCATCTATCTATCAGCCACGGACGTCCACAGCTGGACATAGGCCTCCCATAGCTCGCCACAAAGTGCGGTTCTGAGCAGACCGCATCCACCGGCTCCCCGCTACCTTCACGAGGTCATCTGTCCACCGATTCTGGGGCCGTCCCCCGCTGTGCTTACCCATGCGTGGTCGCCGATCCAGGACTTTACTGCCCCTACTACGGTTATCCGTTCTCCGGGCTATATGGCCCGTATGTATGGCGGGTAACCCTAAACCTCTGTTAATGATCAGCACTGCACATCAAATTAAGTTATATTCGTAGAAGGTCAGGTAATTTCAGTGGAACCTCGATAAGTCGAAACTGAACGGAAACGCTAAAAAAACGTTTCGACTTATAGAGGTCTTCGACTTACAAAGGTTTTCATATGCCCTTGTGCGACTTATAGAGGTTTCTGTACTTTTTGACTTCGAGATACAGAGGTAAAATAAATAAAAAAATATACTAAGATAGACTTGATAGGTAATATATGAGTATGACCTACTTGCCACATTTTTTGAGTTACAGAGGTAAGTACATACATAGGTCTTCGAGGTATAGAGGTAAAGTTCATCTATTTCGATTCATGGAGTTAAAAAAAATACTAAAACGTCTTGTAGGGAGTCATTGGTAACTTCGACTTATGGAGGTGTAATATTTCGAGTTATGGAGGTTTTGGGGCTTGAAGGGAAGGGAACGGGATTTTATTTCGTGTTATAGAGGATTTCATCTTATCGAGGTCCGATGTATCGAGGTTCCAGTGTATATAATTGTATTAAGGTAATCAAGTAGTAAAACACCTTAACCCACCTTCTTACTAACGAGCCTCAAAAACTACTGAAAGCTGAACTTCTATATTTGTACTATGTGCCACGCCCAAATTCAAGTCGTGCGATGCACTTTTCTAAGTTTTTTTAGTTAAATTACTGGTTTTACTGTGTGTAAAATGCTGTTCTAAGGCCGGCGACCGAAAGTTTGGCGAGACCAATAGTGAGGTTAGCAAGATGACAATACGAAGTCGCTCAACCTTGACACTGTCACTGTCATGTCTGGTATGTTGGTGATAGCGATCTCGGTGTAGGATCGCAATTCGTTAGCGCACGGGTGCCCCTGCGTCGCCCTGCACCGCGTGAGTCGGTAAGGTTAAGTATGGTAACAGAGTACAAAATAACAAAATTGTCGTTCGGGTCCGATCATCGGACGGAACGCAGCGAATCAGCGAATCGCAGCGAACCTCTCAATCGCATAACGTGCTCTTTCTGGTTACGGGCAAAGGAGGGAGCCACAAGGCCGTGCAGTAAAATCGCGGGTGAGTCATTCTTGGTATGGTTCACATGCAGCGCATCCATAAGACTTTGATACAGACCGTTTTCAGCTAGGTACACTAACCGTGGTTTGACTGCCCTAGCAAGCACGCTTATGTTTATCCCCATGGTGCTGAGGTTCAGCTGCGGCTACCTACCACCACACCACCCTCCTTGCGTCGGTTTTCTCATTACTGAGGGTCGTGGTAATTTCTTTGTAACAGTCATTGGTACCTCTGTCAATGACTTTCGTGGGAGATAATTGCCATCATGCAGTCCGACTAGAATTGTTACAGCCTTAAAGACTAGCAGTGTCTAAGCATGAAAAAAAGTCCAAAACTTAGACGATTTCTTTAGCAATGAATCCGCAGATGCAGATAATTTATTCTGCCAAGGCCCGTTTCGTAAACTGGCGTCTGAAGTGTGATAAGGCTCTAATTGTATCGAAATTTTGGTCGCTAGCTCCCTAACTATAAGTGTAAGTGGTAGTTACGAAATGTCCCCACCCCTCCCGATTTTTTTTGTTTGACAAAAGAAAAATACGTGTTTAATATTTTTCATAATCTAACTTAGCTACGAACCTATTAAAATTATGTTTTTTTTTCTACCCATGAAAGAAGCCAATTACAATATCCGAATACCCAACTAGCGACAAACGGTGTACACATTCATTTTAATTTCTGTATTACGTCCCATGCTGTACATAAAGTGTTAAAATTAGTTTCAGTATCGACGTGAACCCTGTAAGGGCACAACTACAATAGGTTATTTACAATGCTGTGTTGTTCGTATGGCACGATGAAATGTCATCAATTAATTGTAACGTAAATTGCACCAGCGTCAATGCCATATGATATTATTACATCTGTTTGTAGACCTATTTATTTAAATTGCGAATGTAATGTTTGTCATAATTGTTTATTTATTTATCTAAACTTTATTCCACATTACAAGAAAGGACAAATGGCGAAATCTCTACCAGTCAACCATTAGGCCAAACAGAGACATTATAGGTGTGGCATTTAAATTTATCAAGAATCTGTACAAACAAAATAATGTACAGTACAGAAATATCTCCACATAGAAGGAAATAGTTCATCGATTATTATGGAAACCAAGTGTGTAAGATTTTGCGAAACGTCAAAATCTTGTATAATTTAGTAATGGAAAGCATAAATTTTTCCATTTCATTTGGTGCTATTTGTTCATTAATTGTAAGCACAACAGGGCATTTTTCAAATCTGACATTGCACGCACTGTCGGAACGGACTGAAGGGCATTTCTCCAAAAATATGTCTGCGACTCATTCATCTGTCTCCGTACATTTAGTATGAAAAAGGGCCAGATGAATGAGGTGACCGCAGACATATTTCTGGAGAAATGCCCTGAAGTTGACAGCGAGCAAAGAAGGTCCCCAGCCCTTCTTTTTAGCACGCGAGGTACAATATAATTTTTTTCTACTCCTGTACTGTTATCTGTCTTTTACTTGGTCACGAACACTAATATAAGAACATACATAATATGAGTTCAGAGAAGTCTATACTCTATTCCCCATAACAGCACTAGTGTCGTTATAGTCACTTTACGTTATTGCTAGCTGCCACAGACTTCTAAATCTAGGTTAACTTAGGTCAAGGATTAAGCGCTCAATTTTAATTTTACGGTAAAAATGCACAACTACCAACTTAACAAACAATTAAATTCCTACGGTTTTTAAGAAAAATAAAACTTTCCGAACTAAATTCATTGATGCCAACATAAAAAAAGTATTTTTAATTTAAGTATATTTGAAATTAAAAAAAAAAGGTTACCATAGACACATACTGTCCGTCAAACGTCATATTTGCCTTGTTTCCAGGTTATGATTAATTTTGTATTTTGTAATTTAAAACCTCGTCGTAGAAAAAGTATTGTATGCAACGTTGTATAATTAAGTCAAAAAACGCTCATTGCGTCTCTATTTGCGATACTCGCCGCATTCGCGGCTCGTATCGCAACTCACGCAATTCGCATTTTTTGAACCTTCTTATACAACTGTTGCATAAAATACTATTCCGTATATCTCGATATATATCTGTGCTAGATACAGTACATTACTTACCGAGGCTAGTAAAGTAAGTGTCTTAGATCACAAAAATATGATCTGAGGCTTTCTCATTTACTGGCCAAGGTTTGTATACTATTTTTCTGTTCGACGGAGCCTGAAAGTGGCATCTTCGTTTAGGCGAAGAACACACTGAAATCGCCCGTCGCCGCGATTGTGCGCCACCCCGCGATTTTTCTATACAAATCGATGATTCTACATACAAAGTTGAAAATCGCTGAGTCGCGTGTCGCCGCGATTTTCGCTGCAGTGTGAGATCCGCCTTAGCGCAGCGGCCGGCAAAGCGACGGTTTGCGGCCGGAGGGCAGAAAAATAAATTAACTATGCCAAAAGATTCATTATGACTAAATTTTTTATGCAACTCAGTATGAGTCACACTTGAGTAGGCTTGTGACCCCGCGGTTTATTCATTCAAAAACCCACCAATTGCTCGCGTTGCGTTTCAAGCAATTATAAACTTTGTATCAACGGCTTAAGGTGTATTTTTAATGGAAATGTTTACGACCTTGACCTCCAAACGCATCCAGCCGATGAGCCAGTGAAGCGTTGCAATGGGATGACAATAAAAACACAATAGCAGTGTCGGTCCGTGATAAAAACTACGTATGTACTGGAAAATGACGATGCCGTGGTAGGTTAGGTACATCAAATAAATGATGACATTTTTGGGTCAGTCAAATTTTTCTTTTTTTTGGTTTTTTGTCCCGTAGTCAAAGAGACAACAGAGTCAGAGTTTCTTAAAAATGTGCATAGTGTAATGTGCATAGGCGGTGGTTCATAAAATAACGCGTTTATAACTAAATATGACCAAAATTTACGTTTGATGAATTTTAACCGTAGAATACTAATAGAAGATCATAATTTTAAAGAGCCCGGACAACTCTTAGCTCTTAGGACGTCGCCATGGCAACGCGGTAGAAGAAAAAGTTGTTCGACCCTTTTAGTTATATTTGCGACGACGTCGTACGCATTTTATGAATAAACATCAGGTTGTATTGTAACTTGTTCCCGGAATAACGCAGGCAAAGCTAGTAGTTCATATCATAATGTTCTGCCGTTGCTCGTTTCAGTTCAACCTGGCGTGCCAAGAGTGGAAGCGGACGCTGGTCGGGACGGTGCATAACATCGGAATGCTGGTTTCCCTGCCTATCCTTGGCTACATCTCCGACCGGTGAGTTCTTTACTTTCACGACTGGATAAAATAATTGAATAAATGAAATGATGGAATAAATGATGTGATGGAATGAATGAAATGATTGAATAAATTAAATGTCTGAATGAATGTCATTATATTTGCTGGTTATATCACCACATTAAACGTGAGCAACGTTACAGATATACAACTTAATTTACTTAGAGCCGATTGTATGCTTGAATTCGTAATCTAAATATTTTTAGTTATACTATTTTTAGACATGAAGTTATAAATTCAGCTGTTAGCTTGGCTAAATTCCCTTTGTGTTTACTTCTGAGCGCTCATACTTGTGTTTGACTTCAGCTCATCAATGCATGAAACGCAATCACGAGCAAAGCATTGTTTCATATTAAAATGAGAGCCATTCTTCAATTGTTTGGAGTCAACTTCGCGGAGTTAGCTTCCTGACTGCTGTTAAAGCTCGGATGTTTTACAGATGGGGCCGAAAAATCGCGCTGATCCTATCCTGCGTACTGGTGGGAGCGATAGGCTCCCTCAAAGCCTTCTCCGTCTCTTATGAGATGTATGTAGTCGTGGAGTTCTTGGAGACCGTAGCTGGAGCTAGCGCCTTCCCCGCCGCGTATATCATGAGTAAGGATGTTTTTCTTTTTTCTCATCTTTCAGAGTACACCTGTGCCTAACAGTGGAACGTGTGTAGGGTGATCACGAACTAATAGGTTTATTACGAACTATATTCTAGGTTTATTTTGCTCCATAATTTATTTGAGAGCCCCCCGATCATCTATCAACAGCTATAGGAATTAAATATTGTGAGGTTTTCATCCTGTAAGAGAACGGCCCACGGCCACCTTATATGCTAAATCTACTCGTATCGCGAACCACTCAAACAATTGGTTAAAATAAAATGATAAACTGTCCGATCTAGCCTAAAAGTGGCCATGCCAAAAGTCATTGGTCACTTCGCTTCTAAAATGAGCTAGGTAAACGTTTCAGTGCTTGACACACTTATGCCCAATATTCGACATACTGCTGTCACCTCTATTGCACTTTCAAGATGCTGACTACTGGGACTGTGTCGAGCACTTGGAGGTCTACCATACTGTCGATTGTCGAAACAGGGATAGCTCTAATCTTTATACTCAATCGTGTGCAAGTGAATCTATTTATTTATTTTCTCCTTCCAGCTATTGAACTCCTCGGTCAAGAGAAACGTGTATTGACAACAGCGTTCCTCGGCATCATGTTGGTGCTAGGTGGCCTAAGTTTCGCGATGCTGGCCAAGACCTTCCAGTATTGGCGCACCTTCATCCTGGTTGTCTACCCACCATCCTTACTCTTTCTTCTCTACATATACTTCCTTCCTGAGAGCATCAGGTGGCTTCTGTCTAAAGGACGCAAAGAAGATGCCGTTGAAATCATAACGAAGGCTGCTAAAATGAACAATGTGACGCTATCAGAAGAGACCATGAGGCAACTTCAAGAGGCAAAGGCTGTGCCTGTTGATGAGAAAAAGGTAGAGGAATCTGGGTTGTGGATACAAGTGTTCAGATCTCCGATTATCATGAAGCGTCTGGCGATTTGCTCTTGGTGGTGGATTACATGCACGTTCGTGTTCTACGGGCTGGCTATTAACTCTGTGTCGCTGGCAGGCGATAAATACACCAACTACATGTTGGTAGTGAGCGTGGAAGTGATAGCGGTGGTCACTAATGCACTGGTGCTGGATCGCATCGGCCGCAAGCGAACGTTGCTTATAGCGTACATCGTCTGTGGGATATCATGCGTTGCCATCACTTTTGTGCCGCCCAGTAAGTGTATTGTTAATATCTTGACTAGTAGTTTTTAGTAAAGTTGGTTTCTTTAGGCTGTTATTCTATATTTTTACAGTATAGCAATGCACCGTAGATTTTGCTCCATAATTCCCTATGTGGACCGCTAATTCTTTTCATCGTCAGTTTAATAACCAATTCAGGTAATATTCAATAGGCTACGACAAAACTAGTTAAGTAAATCTATGAAATGATTATTAGTATGTACTTTTTCTCAAATATAACAGAAAATCATCACCTTGTGAATTAAAAGAGTTTTTATGGAAGAGTATCGAACGCGTAGAGTTTCCAAGCATGAAAGTCTGTATAAGCTTCCTGAACTTATGTCTTATTTGTATTTTCCAGCAATGTCCTGGCTAGCAACGCTGCTGTACCTAGTGGGCAAGATCGCCATCACGCAGGCGTTCAGCGGCGTGTACATGTACACGTCAGAGCTGTTCCCGACGCATGCGCGGCACAGCCTCCTCGGCTTCTGCTCCATGGTGGGCCGGTTGGGGTCTATTGTGGCACCACAGATGCCGCTGCTGGTAAGTTTTGGTCGTTAATATTCAGAACCTTATCCTACCTTATACCTATTTTATTAGCAGTGACTGGCACGGACGGTGTAACACCGCGGGAGATTTTAATATGGACATGATTATAATCTTGTTCTTTTCAGTGTTATATATTTATAAATAGACGTGTATGTATATTTAATGAACGCGGTAATAGTATAATTATCCATTAAAGAAATATGGATACTTGCACCTTGAATGAGTAAATTATTTTTATTTCAGTATAAAATGTTAAGTTGTGCCCCTTACTTTTTGTACTGTTATTGAAATTATATCACATACTTACCAAAATCAAAACCATTGACCTCCTTCAGCGACTCGAATCCCATAATTCCAGAACATAATCATATTGAGGTCGTTGACCCCTTGTTGCACCGTAGGTGCCAATCACTGCTTATTATAAGGCTTTGTACGCGTCAGATCTGTTTTCAACGCATACGCATCACAGTGTCCTTGTTTTTTGCTCCATGGTGGGCCGGCTGGGGTCTATTGTCTCTTGATATTAAGAACGCACAGTTTCCCTAGTCTAAAACGAAACTAGGATCATCTTTATAGAGAATCGTTTAATCTGATGTCATTAATCTCCTTTCAGGCTATCTACGTAGATTGGTTACCATCAGTACTCTTCGGGAGCGCAGCGTTGGTGGCTGGCGCGCTCATGATGACCACGCCAGAGACTCTCAACACACGGCTACCAGACACTATCCAGGAGGCCGAGGAACTTGCTAACCAGCACAAATCAAAACCAGAGGATCTGGAAATGAAGAGCGCTTGCTAGCTTAACCCTAAAGTGGCACAAATCGGCGATACTCATAGACGTACTCGCACACCGGCATTTGTCATCAAAAACGCCATCGCCATTCGCTAAAGGCACTCGTGAAAAATTAGTCGAATAGTACAATCATCTAAAATAAAACAAGCCCCGGATATATAAGACCGTAATCTGACCCTGACCTTTTGATGTGTGAGGCTTGGACATTATTAGCGAGGAGCACAGCCTTCAAGTGGTGGAACGGAAGATGCTCGGGAATTGTAAGAGAGGATAATGGAGGCTGCAAGATACCCAAAAACGCCGAGATTCGGGAAGTGGTTGCTGAACCGGATATAATTAGTGAGAGTAAGGCCTATCACGCTGGCTTGATCGCCTTGAAAGGGTAGGAGAGGATCGACAGGTCAAGAAAGCATACTTGGGTCGACCAACGTTACGACTCCCCGTCGGTCGTTGTAGTAAGTACCAAAATCTAGTGAAAACGGCTGTGGCCTTTACATTCGTGATAACTGACGCGGGATTGCTCAGGGCCGAGCGAAATGGCAAGCTCTTGTGGTGGAGGCCAAGACTCATCCAATGGTCGCTAAGCCAATCCAGTAAGTTAGTTAGTAGTAGTAGATACCTATACAGGGTGGCCCATTTCGATTGGTCAGTATGGGAAAGTCTGAAACTATAAGACATGCGAAGATCTGTTCTTAGGAACCATGTCATCGATTTTAGGGACAAGAAAAACTGCATTATATAGATTTGAAAAAAAAAACCTTGTACTTTAACCGGGAATCGAAGCCGGTCGTTTTGGAAAATAAAACTCAATTGAATTAAATATATTAAATACAACGGATTTATTCGTTTTAGATATCGTCTTTCCTAGTAACATTTACTGCTTATGACCTACATAATCGATATAGTATAATAATAGAAATAATGTAAGTTGTATTGTTCAAAACGACCGGGTTCGATTCCCGGTTAAAGTACAAGTTTTTTTTTCGGGATTGGTACTGCCTGCAGATAGGATAGCATATTTTATTATATATATATAATTTTAGTATACACTTATTTTGTAAAATAATTTCGTCTTAGTCGAGTTTCTGTTGTAGATACATGGTATAGTTAGTTTACAAATTAAATAATTGAATTGCTAAAAACTTACTCGTTTTTGAGGTAACTTGTATTGTTTTTGAGGTAATATTGCACATTCCAGAGATATTTATAAAATGTGATTACAACGTAGTTTTTAGTGTTGTGTTTCTTTAGTGTAATTGAACTAATTTATTGTTATTTGTTTATGGATGGCACTTCGCTGAGAGAATCTGTTATTTAATCATTCTGGAAATAAATATTTTTTGCGTCACCCAGTCCGTAAGTGGCATTTTCCACTCACTGCCCGGGATGAAAATTCGACTTCCTGGCCAAATTGTGTACACATAGGCCTGCTCTCAATAGGCCCGACGTTGGCCCAGTGAAGATTGCGAACTTTTTACTTCTAAAATGCTTGTCTGTACTCAACTAACAGAAGCGTTCGAAGCAAGACTACCTATCGGCATTGGCGTAAGAGACTATTTGAAGTACGGCACGAGTATGGCATGACAAGCATAAGAGCTCATGCTCAATAATTGAGCATAAGCAATTATTGCTCATGCTTGCTTAGCTACAATTACGTTGCCATGTCAATGCGAATTGATATGACGATTCTTTTTTTTCTCTACCTATGCATTTAAAGATAATTATGCCGTCCAGTCTTATTAACGCAGTGCCTCCATATAGAGATGTCAAGTAGAATTTACGTACAAAGTTATGTTACCCATTAGTTTTACGATAATTTAAGACAGAAGTTGATATAACTGCTGTGTAAATACATTTTTTTTCCAAAATTATGTCTTTTTCTTCACGGAAATACTGAACAAAACATCACTATTCGGCAAAGATTTTTAACAGACTTAATATCCACGAAATAAGAATTATGTAGGAGTAAATGAGTTTTTTTTGGATTTTTTCACGAAAATACACTATGAATCTAATGACGGACGTGTTGGACGGCTAATGAATGCCAGCGTTAGTAGAAATTGTCCTGACATCTTACTTCATTAATTATTAGAACTCTAGCTCGCTCACTAGCTGTAGCAGATGGATTTCACTCAGTTTTTTGCCGCGCGGGTGGTGGGCGTTGCCAATTCAAACTCCGGAAATCTAAACGCCAGAGCGCTTTATATGGAGGCGTGGCTTAGGCGCACGCGTCGAATGGTTCTATTGTTTTTTTGATAGCGTGGGAATTTTTATTCTTTTTTTGTATGAAAACGCATGATATGATGATTCGCTGACGTGATTTCACTGCGCAGCCTTGAGGCCCCCACGAGGGGCCTTAGCTAGCAACCAGAGAGAGCACGCGTTATGCGATAGAGAGAGATGGTCGGATCCGATGTTTTCCGTCCGGTGGTCGGACCCGAACGACAGTTTTGTTAGAGACTTCTGTATTTTAGCAACCAGAGAGAGCACGCGTTATGCGATAGATAGAGATGGTCGGATCCGATGTTTTCCGTCCGGTGGTCGGACCCGAACGACAGTTTTGTTAGAGACTTCTGTATTTAGTACCATTACTTATACTGTGCTCAGCACACATGGTCGTGCTAGCTTTCACTACTAGCATTATTGCGGAGACGGGTTTTTTTACATCCGTGGTTGCAGATACAGTTGCGGATATTTTGAGAGTCTCTTCTGAGCATGCGGAAGTTGGTAAAAAATCGTTATAAGAGAAATAAGTTACATTAATAAATAAAAATATTGGAAACAGATAAAATGAAGATCTCGTCAGACGTGCAATGAGTTTGGTTGCAGTTTTTGCTTTTCATCAGATGGGCCGCATGCATGTTTGCCACTTAGTGTATGAAAAGTAAGCCCCGTCCCCGGTGTGCTTGCGACTATTCCAAACATCAATGACTGGACGAATACCTACACAAGATTTCCCATATTTTAGCGGTGACGACCCAAATATGCCCTCCACTTTTAAAATGGCATAAACGCCATGATAGCACTAACGCACATATGTCCTTTTGGTATAATAAATGTCGTTTGATCGTAAACGTAGCCCAGTCCTGAGTCGACCCGCGCCCGCGCCGGGCGCCCTAATAATTCAGCAAAGTAAATATTTGCGCCAAACATATCATAACATGTCTATTCGGATTTGAAAGAAATATGTACATCGTGTTTTATTACTTGGATTAAATGGCTATTTAATAATAGATCTTATTCCGTTAAGATAAGGTCGTTATGAATCATAAATAGTCAGTGTATATCAAACCATTTCAGTAGAGCGCGAGTATTTGTAGAAGCAACGCGGGTTCGCTGAAACTGTGATTTCAGCGAAAACCGCATTCTAAAGTTCCAAATTCGAATTTGCCAATAAATTTCAAATATAGAATGAATTAAAAATGTTCAGGCGGTTACTTTTAAAACAGCGTTCGAAAATCGAATTACATTTGTCATTTGTTTTAATTTTGACTTTAGGATGTGTGTGACAAAAGTGTGAAGTGTTTAGTGTGTGGTGTGTTAGTGATGTTAGTGTGTAGTATAGATAGTGTGTAGTGATGTCGCGGCGAGATGTGGTGGTACGCGGGGAACGTGGAGAGTTCCCCGCACCTCCGCCCAGCAAATGCGCTAAGGTAAATTTGTGTATATCGTGGGTGTCGATAGGTATTTCAGATTTATATGCGACATGAGTCAATAACCTGGTGACGCTACATTTTCACAAGGTTCATATTCTGTACGCTGTCAACGTTATTAGCCAATAACGTAAGCAGCCGCAAACTTAGTAACTAAGAGAAAAACAAAACGAAACCATAATAACGTGAATAAAAACAGTGAATCTAATTTGAAACCCTATAATTCATTGGAGTAACTTATTGAGAAATAATATAATACAAAATAAAATACCCGAAGTAAAGATAATCTATTCCATTAACAAATGCAAGAGTTTCTATCAAATGCCCACATCAATGCCATGAATCAAGAAAGGTATGCTATGCCATGTACAATGTCCTATCAAATATGCGATAAAGCACTTTTGCCTGAACTTAAAAGACCCCAGAAAATTTTAAATGATTTCAATCGAGACTATATTATATGGCCAAAGTATTGATAAAATCAGCCAACTCATTGAAGTATATGATAGTTTTGTATGAGTTTTAAACGGTAAAAGTAAAAACCGCAAAATTCCTGAACTCAAAAATAACCTCAAAACACCTTGTCTCAGAGACAACAGCCTAAATCGATGAGTATTTCAAATGTATATAGACTCTCGAACGACTATGAGCAATTCCCGGGCACTTGACTGTAACCTTATTTTGTAAAAAATATATAGGGAACGTGCACGACGAAGGTGCTGCCAACTGGTGCCTTACTATATTTGACATTGTAGCTGCGACTTACTATATTTGACATTGACACTTACATATTATCATTGATATTGACAGCTTGATTTGACACGAGCGATAGTTTCCTTTCTTGTCCGACCGTGTCTCTTTTGTTGTTTAGTGCTGCCACCTATCGTGCACGTTCTCTGTAAGATCCTGTTAAAATAAAGTTTTGAGTTTGTTACCTATATTGGGTCAATTGCAGAAAAAATGTACCTTTTACTTTTTTTGTCTGATCACGAGCACTTTTCATTTATCAAATAAAAAAAAAGTGGTCCAAAATGTCCCAACTTTTCCATACAAATTTTGATTCTCAGTTTCGTTACGCCCATACTAAAATATAGGGGAAAATCGTAACGAAACTGAGATCTCAGCTGTGATTCTGAGTAAAATGGTATAAGACATCATGATCAGACAAAAAAAGCAAAAGGTACATTTTTCCTGCAATTGGCCCTATTATGTAATATTTCTACTATCTAGAGGTCTTTCTATAATAGGTATAACACAGAAAAAAGTTGTCAAATAGGTAATTTAATTAGGGAAGGGTTGGTTCAAATTTCAAAAACTTTTGGTGGCGTACACAGTTTGGTTCCACAGTTGAAGGCCAAAACACTATACGATACAACGTAGTGTCGTGGTCTTGTTGAAAACTATATTTTAATTATGAATCTAGAAAAAAGGTACAAGGGGTCTAGAAAAAAGGTAAAGGTTGCTTCGTGGAAACTCGCGGTATGGGGAAATAGGGAATATGCATGATATTTTTTATTTACTTTAATAAAAGCTCATTTGTATGAGAAACAGTAGAAAAAAAATATTTTTCAAATAACTATAAAAACAACCAAGATATAAGGACCAAAATTTATCTCTATCTCTTTCTAGCAAAACAGAATATAGTATGGAGATTGTATGCCGGCCGTGTACTATGACGTCATAGTCCATATCGGATCTCTCTGTCTAATCGCTGTCTGATTAGTGCTTTATAATGTTTATATCTTCCGTATTTCTCGGTCGATTTTATTTTTTTTTTAACTTTATGTCATCTTTTTACGGTATTTTCAGATTTTGTTAAGAAATGTGTTAAAAAAAAATCATGCATATTCCCTATTGTTCATTTTCACGACTCGTTTGTATCGTAAGTTTTTCCAAGACATGACTTCGCAACGTCAAGAAGGAAACTAGTAAAAAAGAAGGACACTCGTAAACAAAGTGGGTACGCTGCCACAAAACTATTATTTTATTTTTCTACTCCTGTACTTTTATCTGTCTTTTACTTGGTCACGAACACTAATATAAGAACATACATAATATGAGTTCAGAGAAGTCACTTGTCTATTCCCCATAAAAGCACTTGTGTCTTTATAGTCGCAAAAAGATAGGTACTGCTAGCAGCCACAGAATTCTAAATCTAGGTTAAACTTAAGTCAAGGATTACGCGTTCAATACTAACTTTACAATAAAAATGCACAACTACCAACTTAACAGACAAATTCTAAATTCTATTTTAAGAAAAACAAAACTTTCCGAACTAAATTCTTTGATGCCAATAAAAAAATATATTTTTAATATTGTCACTGATCGTCACTGCGTGTCACTAGCGAGTAGTGTAAAAAATTAAAAACAAAGTTTACCATAGTCATATGTCATATTTGCCATATGTCATATATCAGTCATATGTCATATTTGCCTTGTTTGCGCGCTATGTTTAATTTTATATTTTAAAACCTAGTCGTAGAAAAAGTATTGTATGCAACGTTGTATAATTAAGTCAAAAAACGCTCATGGCGTCTCTATTTGCGATACTCGCCGCCGCGGCGGCTCGTATCACGACTCACGCCATTCGCATTTTTTAACCCTACTTATACAGCTGTTGCATAATAGTACATTACACAACTAGGGTGGTAATACAAAGAAAGGCCGAGATCGCAGATGTTTGCGGCCCGAGCTGCAACCGAGGGACGTAAATATGCGATCGAGAGCTTTCTTTATTACCTCCCGTGTTGTGTACATAATTTTATGTCTACACTTGGCCAGAAAGCGGTTTTTTCCGTACGCGGAAAAAGCCGCTTTATGGCCAGGTGTGGCATAAAATACTATTATGCATTAGCTCTGACTGCGGTCTATCTTTTTTATGTGACTGTGGTATATGCGACCGTTGTCACCGTGGTGACCTAATAAATAGTTTAGTTCTGTTCCGCTACTTTTCCTGGCCTCCAACCCTTATGTCTTACAATGATAAATTAAAAAAAATCGTTTATGTCAGACTAAAGTCCAGGCCTCCATAAGCTAGTGTTATCATCATCAGGTGCTGTATTACACATGGCGGCTGTGCTCGGTGGTGTTCTCGCACTTCGTGATGATCAGCCTCGTGGTGGCCTACTGCATCCTCGGCGCCGTCACCTTCGAGAAGCTTGAAGCTGCCCACGAGAAGGAGGTCTTATATTCTTGTCTTAATATCATCCTCATTATCAAAACCAGCTTTAAAATTATTAAAATTACCTCTAAGAAGCTTGAAACTGCGCATTAGAACATCTCATATCCATTATTATCATAATTGTATCGTAATCAGTATTAACATTATCAAATCACCTCTGAGAAATTGAAGGTTGGGAAGTGTATAAAAAGATCTCCAACACCGATTGTAATATAATATCATCATTAATATTATTCGGACTACTAGGCCTCTTACGAAATCTCACATTCTTGTGAATCCATCTTTGAGAGCTTGAAGAACATAAATTAACATTATCAAAATGTAGGAAAGCAGTCGAAGCTCTAAAAGTGATGATTTATGAAGCTATGATAACTTATTTTAATTTTATATCGAGCATTTTATTTTATTTGTGGTTGTTCATGTTGAATAAACAACTTATTAGGGAAGCTCCGTCAATTAAATGAAAATTGCGAAATGTGCTAAAATCTAACGAAAAAATACTAATGTACCTACATATGGGCCATTCTCAGTTTTGTGCACAGAGTTACTTCCGTGGATGTCAATACCATGGTATTAATTACGTGCTTTTTTAATTGTTCGAAAAAGCTTAATGCTATCCTGAATTTATTCATACATGTGACAAAGACAATTCATAATAACGTGAAGGTTTTTTCGAACGATTACAAAGATTATAGGGAACGTGCACGACGAAGGTGCTGCCAACTGGTGCCGCCAATCTAAATCATATACCCTCTCATGATCGGGCCACATTAACGAAAACGCCGTTAATAACGTTAATTTATCGCGTTGAAGGACGATTAACGTCAGTGTAGGAGTGTAGCTACGACTTACTATATTTGACATTGACACTTACATAATTATCATTGACAGCTTGATTTGACAGGGGCGATAGTTTCCTTTATTATCCGCCCGTGTCTCTCTTGTCGTTTAGTGCTGCCACCTATAGTTCGTGCACGTTCCCTATTTAAATCTACGACAGTGAAATTCGCTGGTGACTGCGTTCACAAAAATGTGAATGGTTCATTGAGCAATAAGTAACTCAAACTTACATTATGGAATTAATAGAACCAATAACACCGTTTCCGTCAGTTCGATCTGGTTTTCTAATAAGATGAGCCGTCGACAGCGCACGTCGACGCGAGCTCACTGCGAACAGACGCCAGACAACTCAACGAAATACTATTTGAATAGTTTGCTATTTACGTCTATTCGTTTATCAGCAAAAAGCCGCTAATAGATTATATCCGCAATGCAATTGGTGTTATTGAGATACTCAAGATCTGATAACGACATATTCCATAAAATCTCAGGATATGTAGAGATCTTACAGAAACTAATATAATCCCTGTATTTCTTTATTTATTAAAGCTCCTTCTAGACCTTCTAATACAACATTATTTCCAAACTGGTCTTGTGATCATTAAAATATTTGATTGGACTTATTTTAATTGGATACTTTAGCTTGCAAAGCTTCTTTAATACTTACATTCTTATCCCTCCTCTCATCATCTCTTGTGTCTCTCATGATTTTACTGTGGTAAAACATGAATCAATAATTGCTATAGGGCTGCTTAGATACTCGTCTACCAGTATATTACCATCATCTGTGGTTTCTACAGTATTAGACGGGTCTTAATGAGTAACTTTCTTCATTCTAGCCTATTCCTGGCCTTTTTCTTACATATTTGAACGCTATTTATAATATCAGAGTCCTACTTAGGTATTGTCTGCAGTTACCATGAAGAATACGTTTTTTCACATTTAGTGGATTAACTCGTGACTCACATGCCTGATGGTGAGCATTGATAAAGCTTACGAAAGAGCGAGCGCACCCAAAAGATAACTAAACACTCTAGTTCTAAAAGTATAGGCACTGGTTGATGTGATGTTACAGGTAAAGATGAACATCTCGCGGTTGCGACACAACACGACCGACAGCATTTGGACAATGACCAAGAACTCCACCTTCTTCAATGAGAGCAACTGGACCGCTGACGTCATCGATATGCTCAAGGTATATCGGGCTGTTGATGATCATATTTTTTGCTATATAATCCCCAATCCTGTTTATTACCTGACTTAATAGGTACTGTTCTTGCCGTTAAAACTAGATAAGTAGAGAAGATATGTAATATATGTTATAAATAATGTCACTCATGTGTTTTGAGTTACAATTCGGAACCCTTTCAGGTGGATTGTATCCTTCCTAGCATGAATCGTATGTAACAGACAAATGATCTGTGATGAGATTTTGGTTTGAATGACTGTTTCTTTTACAGGATTTCGAGAACGCTATACTGCTGGAGATGAAAGTCCGCGGCTGGGATGGCAACGAGAGTACCAGCCACATCCAATGGACCTTTACTGGCGCGCTCTTCTACTCTATCATCGTCATCACCACCATCGGTTAGTAACGATCCAGCCTAATTGTCAATGTGTCAATTATTTATATTGTGTAGTCAAACTTCATCATCGGCCCATGTACATCTCAGTGCTGGGTTCGGGCCTACTCTCTATAGATATGAGTTAATGGGCTGTAGTTTTCTTACCTACTATACTAATCCAGGGAAGTCAAGAAAGGACAGAAGTTAACTTTAAAGGTCCTTGAGATATGCGGTAAAGTACGACAAAGCTGAACTAGTCACATTTTCGCTCCCTACACCTATATGCTCAGTAACTAAGCGTACTTTAGCTCTCAATATACGGTTGTAGTTGCAGTAGCTTTTTAGTTGTCTAATGGCCACAGAAACGTTGTTCTATAACCATGTTGTAGCTACTAAAATATAGCAGTTCATTTTGCTTTAAGTTCGACTCAGATCCACTATACCGGTAAATTTGTTTTCAGTAAAAGTAACATAATTTTAACACTATGTCTAAAGAGGCAAGTTGAAAGTCGTACTCCTAGTCGAACATGCGCGAGAACACAAGCAGTTTACGTTGCCGTTTATTTTTCTCAAGGAGCTTTTAAACGAGCAATATTTCACGGTAATGTATATAGGTATATCTAGCAGCTATGTACGTCTTCTTTACGTTCTCTAAAACTGAAGTATGACCTATATAAGTAGGTATAACTACTGAGAGATGAGATTATAGTTTGTCAGAAATTTGGGAAATATAAACGATGCGTCGTACTTCAAATTAATGGACAATCGCTGTCAAATTAGCATCAAACGCTGAGTTTTAATACTAAAACAATTTTTGTGAGAAATATTTTTTCCCTGAGCACGTCTCCTGCGCACGCTGGCACTGCGCCAGCGCCGCCATCTATCAAAACTTTATTATTCTCCACAAACAGAAACTCGCCGGTTTTATTTCTGAAATGATTCGACAGATTTACGACCAGTCTACACAAAAACATTACGACAGAATAAAAATCAACGTGAGTTTCGCATCTGTTTAATTGGTATGTTTGCACTTCGGCTTCTTAGCGCCAGGGGGACCGTTAAACTGTTTCCGTTTTCTTGGACACCCTGTAAGAAGTAACTGTTTTATTTAATTGTTAACTACGCTAACAGATGCGGAGCGTTGGTATTTCAAGCGTCCATCGTCACGGCGTGTGTTATGGCAGCGAGCGAGCGCTGCGATCGTTAACGCTACACTAATATTTATACAGCACTCAGGCACAATAAATTAGTACTCGTATTAGTCACTGCACATCACAGAACACTCAGAAGCCGTACTGACCGTAGCCGCGCGGGCCGAGGCGGCCGGTGGGTCCGCCCGGACCCACAAGCAGCCGCTGCCCCGGCCCGATGATACCTGTAGGCCCCCCGGGACCAACCAGTATCCCGGGACCAGTCTGCCATCTGCCCCTTCGCCCTCCCGGACCAATGATTCCTGTAGGCCCGCCGGGACCTACTAAAACTTGAGCCGATTCTGCACCTTGGTTAGAATGCACACCTTGCTTGTGTTGATCCGGCCCGATTTCGCCGGTAGGTCCACCGGGCCCGGCAAGAACCCAGGGCTCGCGTCGATCAGGAACGCCGATGTTGCCAGTGGGTCCATCAGGGCCGACTAAAACTCCAGGATTCCCTTGATGTGGTCTATGAAAACCCGAGGGGCCGTTGAAAACCCTGTCATCTCGGTGGTTCGGGCCAATTACGCCAGTGGGTCCACCCGGACCGACCAAAACTCCAGGATTACGTTGATTTGATCCATGTGGCCCATTCAGCGCGTTATTGTCACGGTCGTTGGGACCAATGATGCCCGTAGGTCCCATGGGGCCTACTAAAACTTCAGTATTGCGGTGGATCGGCCCGACAAGAACTCTATTGTCGCGGAGATTAGGACCAATAACGCCGGTTGGTCCTTCGGGGCCTACTAAAACACCAGGGTTGCGTTCATTGGGCCCGACAAGTAATCTATTGTCGCGGTGATTTGGACCAATAACGCCGGTCGGTCCATCGGGGCCTACTAAAACACCAGGATTGCGTTGATTTGGTCCTACATCGCCGGTGGGGCCACTGGGTCCAACAAGGATTCTGCTGTCATCATTTGGGCCTACGATGCCAGTTGGTCCTCCAGGGCCAAACAAGACACCGTTGTTTCGTTGATTGGATGGCCTGCCGTTTTGGTATCCGGATATGCCAGAGGATTGGAAAGAGTCTACAAACACGTGCTGATCTTCAGAGTCTGCACCGAATGGACCCGGTCTCCGCTCAAAGCTCGGTAGCAGCATGGGTCGCTCATCTTCTAACTCACTGAAAAGTTCTGAAAACGAATACTTTGCTTAAGCATTTTTATGTTAACATAAAAAAAACTTATAAACGTATAATTATAACTTTTACCTCATGTTTAAATATCACTAAGTTGACTGACCTGACTGACTGTTTTGCGGAGCCCTGTTCGACCTCTTATAGCAGCAAAGGTGCTTTCCAGTGGAGCACGCTTTCTGGAATAGAGCGTAATAAAGAGTAATTTAGCTTCTGAATATAATAATTGAGCGCTGCCACTTATTACCATAGTTTACGAGTAGAGCACTATACAAAAAAAGATCAAATAAACCTGTTCTTTACAACTTTATAAGGACGCTCCCTTGATGATGATGATGATGCATTGTGTTTGTGTGTAGGTACTAGGACTATTACCCGTATTGGTCGTCTTATTCCAAATTTCATAGGTCTTGAAACGTCTATTTTGCCTTGCACACTCTATTAAGTCCTGCAGTAATATTTTTGAAAATAGTTCTTTACTGTTGTAGAACGCCTGCTGGACAAACTACCTCTGGATCTTTCTTTACAATACTGGTGCACTTTGGGTAACGATAATACTTTCTAGAAGGTGATCTGATTATACCTACACATTAATAGTCATGATGTGGGTGAATTTTTGAGTCTTAGCGAGTCTGTGTAGCACAAGGGGTAGATTCCCGGTCTAAAACGCAGCGTAATGTAAGTGCTCATTGGCTGTTGCATGACGGTTCACAAGCGGAACGTGTTGCGACCGTCTTGCAATGGGGTAGAGGCTATAAGGTTGATGGAGATACATACTGGCAGGTTAGTGGGCGTGTGGCAGGCCGGGGCAGAATGGGACACACACTTGCAGTACTGGAGGGAGTCAAGCGTGCCGTCTGAGTAGGGCCTGGGAACAACGAAAGGAATACTTACATCCCTTTATCATTGCGTCATTGTATTGTAGTAATCTTATCTCTGGGCCGGAGCACCGCAGTACCAACTTCTCCCTCTGCACTTCATCCAATGCCAAACAGTTTGCCTGTCGACAATCTCGAATTGACAGCCAGTTTAGAACCACTTAGCGTTCGGAGAACCATTGGCTCTTTGTGTTTGTTCTACTACCCGTACAAAAGAGAATGTTTCGAAAAAAATCGAGCTGTTACCACTGGCTTTCAACCATTGTATTTCCCGCCTAAGAAACCAAGTTCACGCTAATTTTTTACATGCTTGGCAGTCAAAAAACAAACGGGAGTCACGGTAATTTCTTGCCCGAAAGGGCAGGCTCTAGAACGAGCGACCTGAGATGTTCCCACTCCGCCATGTACACAGAGCTCTCAAAGGTTGGCAACGTAAAAGCTACTTTGGTACATCGGCAACGTAAAGGTAGCTCCTATGGTTTTGTATATATCCATTATCCATCGGCGGCGATGACCACTTTCCATCAGGTCTGCTCATTTGCCACTTTTAACATAAAAAAGTAATACCACGTAAAATTGATCGACTTCGTTAGTGTACCTTGAGTGCGGTTCGTGTGTGTGGCGCTGCGCTTGCGGCTCTGTCTGCACGGCGTAGCGGCCGGAGCCGGGGCCCTCGGCCCGGTTGTAGAAGCCCTCGGTTTCCAACGGTGGTTTGATCTCGTCAGCTTGTACTTTGTTAGGACGCCTGAAAATGAACAGCAATTTCCGCATTACCATTTGCTTAACCTATTCGACATCCTACATTAATATGCTTATCTGTTTAATAAGACTCGTCTTTAAACATTATAACCCTTTTTCTGTTCTGCAGATTCAAATCTTATTGTTACTTGAACTGTAAAGTCTCATCTGCACCGATAGTTTTTCCTTAGGAGCTAATCTTAGGAGCTATGTGCACTGTGCAGTACTTGCGAGTGCTATTTCCTACGTCCAATTTCTTAACTCCCTACTTGTTACTTGAACTATGCAAAGTTGCAAATACTGCCAAAAGTATATACTCAAGGCCAGATAATGATTTAATTAATCATTTTGTTACACCACGCGCAACCGTCGATTCACGCAACTCTGGTCCACTAGGCTCACCAATGTAAATCAATTATTACAGCTTGCCGGCAATCGATCAAGCGAAACGTGACTTTGTTACATCGTGGTAAGGTTCAAATTAAACGATCAAAGATTTTAACAAGGGGCAAACATAACTACGTTCACTGTGCTACCAAATAGGCAGAGATAGATTTGCAGCATTTTTTGCTATATATTTTGGCATTAGCCGTGTGGTAATGTTTAACAGCAAGCAAAAAGCGGCCTTGCGTCATTGCAATAAGGTTCAAATTAAACGATTAAATAAGTTTACTAGAGGCAGACGCATTTCGTTTACTGTGCCACCAAAAGCAGAGATAGAGTCACGGAAACGTATGTAAGAGAATTTTTTGCTCTACATTTCGGCGCCGGCCCTGTGGCAATGGTCGTGGTTCAATGGCGAGCGAAAGGTTGTGTTATTTTGGAATTCCCCGCGGCGTCCGCGCAATGCCGCCCAAATGTTGAAACTGGGAGGAAGACAACGCAATCAACGCGATAAGTAAAATTGCTATATTGGGCGTTAGTGAGATCGTCGCGTAGAGTAGAACAAATGATTCAGCACCGGCAGGTTAATACCTTTTAAGAACATAAGTACTACCTTTTATTTTACTTATATCTATTCAACTCCATGTAGGGAATGCAGCCATAACCGAAAACCGAGTATCGGTTTTTCCACGGTTAAACTCGAATTCGAATCGAATACTCGAATAATAACCGAGTATTTTTTACAGTAAGCAAAGTATTGAATAATGATAGGTTAACGTGGTTTTTATGATTTTTCATCACACTTGCTCTAAAATGGTGTTGTTACACGTAGGTTTTGCTGGCCGCATATGACCTATTACGCCCTAGGGCGTAATGTTTTTTTTTTAATTTGAATAAGTTTCAGTATTTTGAAAATGACACTCAAATACACTATTTAAACATTTATTTAATGTTACAGAAATATGTGTTTACATGGACTTATTTGCATTAACAGTTCTCTTTAAATAAACATTACAGAGATTAAAGTTAAAAAAGTAAGTTGGCGTTTCCTTTGAACATGACAAATAAGAGTAAAACAGAACCAGCGTATTGAAATTAAAAAAAATTACACCCTCGGGCGTAATAGGTCATTTACGGCCCGCAGAGCTTGCGTGTAATAACACCATTTTCGAGCAAGTGCGATGAAAAATAACATCGAGTTACCTGAGTACCTGACGTACCTGGATTAGGGTAGGTAAAGGGATGAGCTGTATTGGCAAGATAAGAGTTATCTCGCGGTCTCTTTTGGTTTTGTGACCTTTTCTAGATAAGGACATACTCATTAAATTACTTATTTAGTATTAACATTAATAGTACATTGTGTTTCTAGGGCGGTAAGTACGGAATTACAAACGAGTGTTTGTTATAAGCCCGAGGTGAAGCCGAAGGCTTTAATAACACGATTTTTTAATTCCTTTACCGCCCGTGGCACACACAATGTTTACAATGCGAATGTCAAGTCACGTTCGGAAACCATAGCGGTAAAGACCTAAAACGATTTTATATTTGCAAAATACTGAAATACACTATTTAAACATTTAATTAATATTACCGAAATATGTGTTTACATGTATTTGCAATAACAGCTATCTTAAAATAAATATTTCAGTGATAAAAGTTAAAAAAAAAGTAAGTTGGCGTTTCCTTTGAACATGACAAATAAGAGTAAAACAGAACCAGCGTTTCAAATTTAAAGAAAAAAACCATTACGCCCTAGGGCGCCATAGGTCATTTCACCATTTTCGAGCAAGTGTGATGAAAAATCATAAAAACCACGTTAACCTATCATTATTCAATACTTTGCTTACTGTAAAAAATACTCGGTTATTGACCGAGTAATATTCGAGTTTCAAATCGGTTAAAACCGGACGGTTAAAACCGATACTCGGTTTTTTCACTATTCGGTTGCATTCCCTAACTCCATGCTCCCTCCTGTTTTTAGTTTAGTTAGTAGGTAAACGATCTAGTGACACGCGTATGTCCAATAATCGTCACCCTGCTGTCGCCTCTATTGCTAATGACTTAACATTCAAGATGGCGATTACTGGGACAGTGGCAAGCACTCGGGCGTCTACCTTATATCCCCAAAAAATAAAACAGCTAATTATGGTACTGTCGTCTTTCCCTTACCCTGTTTCCCTATTGGTATTGCAGAAATTCGTGCCGATTATTATATGGTAATGTTAATTTATCGGTGTGTTCGTATTTTAAGCAGATATACTATTGTGCATACTTTGGAGTCTGCAGAAATGCGTATACTAATTTATATCACAGAAAAAATGCATTATTCTCAAACTTTGTGAGTATTCTGGGTTTTTTCTTTGCTTCTCTAGTTGACATTGCAAACCAAACTCTATTGTTTCTTTCATCATGAAATTCAATAGTCGAAGACCTTCCCCGTCAGTTTGTTCAAATAACAACAGTGACACCACAAAAGAAATGCTTCCTGAAATGAGGACCAAGCCTTTCTGACGCAAGCAGCTCTACCGCCATTGTAGTGTCGGGTAATGGATAGCTTAATGATATCAGTGGATCGGATAATACCATGTCGGCCAAGGAGCTATCACAGTTAATATTATAGGTAAATCAGTACAACAAATCCACAAAAACGTCGAAACATGAAGCCTACGTGTATGTAGGCTGCGCCTTGATAGAGGTCCGAAAGGGTATCAGGAGTAGCCGTAACTATCTAGAGAGAACCTATGTTGAGAGTTTTCTAATATGAGTAGATCGAATAATATATCGGATGAGCATTATTATGAGCAAGCTCAAGCAGTATTGGCCATATTGGAGTAGAAATGACAATCGCTGAAGTGTTCTTGTGTGGGTCATGTTGAATAGAGACCGCGCGGTCGATCCGCCCGAGAAAGCAGTTTAGTCTCAGACTAAATGGAGAAAAAATCTACACAAACTGGATGAGATTGCCCACTAATGGTCCTGAATACAAATATATCTTATATCGTACAAATATAAATGTAACACGGCGCATTCAGCATGCATCCTGATGCATATCTTTTTTTTAAATTTATTTTTCAGAATGGTGTACATAACTAAATGTTTACAATTAACTCGCCAAACTGCTAAACAGTTTGTTGGCCAGATCGCGCTCATATTTCACAATTCTTAGCTACATTCACCTAGTTTATTATTTCTAACAAGTTTATGTATTTATGTATATGTATAAATTAAACGTGTATCAAGTTATCCAAAAATATATAATGAAGCAAGAATATTCTTGAAAAACATGTCCTAGGGCATTTTTTCTCTTCTCTTTCGTTGCTTGTGTGTACAACTCAACAGTGCAGTGAACTAAATAGAAGGCAAACGAGGCCAGGTCAGAAGAAGAATATCGTGGACTAAGAATGCCAAGGACTGTTTGGAGGCTGAGGGCACGGGAAAACGAATTTACATGACTATAGATAGATCGACATATGGACAAATGGTCGCCGACCTCCGGGATGGAGATGGCACTTGAAGACGAAGTGAACTAAAATAGGCTGATAACGACGACAGTTGCGTATACAGCACTCTTCGAGAGGCGAAAAATGCGTTCCTAAGCGTAGTTGAGATACTGTTAGAACTAATATTTACTGTGGAACTACGGAGTTAGCGTGCGATGTTGTGTGACGATCGTGGGTCATAATTACTAGGATGAGTTTAAAGACATTGTGCAGTTGGAAATAACATGTTTTGCATAAGAATGAACATCAGCATGAAGATGCGATTAAGTATAAGATGGGGTCAAGGCGTGATTAAATTTATATTTCCGGCGAATCGTATTGCAATTATTGTTAGGTACCTCTTAAAATGGAAACTATCAAAACTGCTTATCAGAAGTTCGATTTATTCACCTTAATAAATATTCAATAAGATATTACTATTTTGCCCACTAAATAATAGGGAATATGCATGATATATTTTGTTTAAAAAAATAAATAAATAATAAAATAGTTTATTTCTGCAAGTAGGCCCTCAAGAGCTCTTTTACAAGTCTGAGTCTAAATATGTATTATTTCTTTTCTTTTGGCGCTTCGGGTGCCGGAAGAAACTCACCAGTTTCTCTTTTAAAAAATGTTGAAATATAACAACAGGTATGACATTGTTACATTCGATTTCATTAATACGTTTTTATTTACTGCAATAAAACCTCATTTACATTAGAAACAGCAGGAAAAATATATTTTTCGAATATCTATAAAAATAACCAAGATATAATTAAGCTATTAAAGATTAATCTCTAGTAAAGCAGAATATAGTATAAAGTTTGTATGGCGGTCGTGTACTATGACGTCTTGGTCCATATCGGGATCTCTCCGTAGTAAAGTATGAAAATACTGAAAACTATTAATACCATTGAAAAGCCCATAAAATTTACGTCTCCACAAAGTTGTGCTAACCTGGAGTCATCATCGACGAAGCGCACTTTGGTGTCAATGCGTACAGAGGCTGACCGCGTCTCGTCAGGCCAGCGCCATCTGTCGGGTCCAGCGCACGCACGTGCCACCAGCACCATGAAGCATACCCCTCCTGAAATACAAATACGGACTACTATCAGCATCTTTTAATTCAGGAGACACTGCTGAACCGACGTTTAAGGACGTATGTCCTCTTTTAACGAACTGTCGTTTTAGAGCTCCATATTTCAATTATAATTAACCCTCACGATCGTATCAGCCAAGGGATAAGAAAGAAAAGTATGATGTGCCTATATTTGACGACTTTTTTATCTTAGTGGGACTCCGCCTACAAAGCTAAGACGGGTTTGGGTATTTGTTCCAGAGTCTTGGATGTTTTCTGTCTATTTAAATCTGGGGGCACGGCAGTGCCCCCGCCAAGTCGAGCAAAACAAAGGCACGGCCGTACCATTCTTTTCTCAAAGCCATTCAGGCCATTTTCAGCCTCCCGTAATATTGTAATGGCTAACGCTAGAACCCTGAAATTTGTGGTTATATACATCTGGCATGTATATAACCACGTCTATTTCAATGCTTTTTTCCAAAATTTTATGTGTAGTTTTCCTCACGTGTTTTCCATCACCTTACGAGCCTTAGTTACGGTAGTATTCAAGCAATGTACCTACATAAGTTAGAAAAGCTTTTACATGGAGATGGTACATGACGACCGCTGAGATTTGAACCCGGGACCTCACGATCCAGTATCCACCGAGCCAATAGACCAACAACTCTCTTGTTTCCTATTTTTGTTTAAATGTGGTTAATGAGTGGAACGATATAATGTGTTGGTGATCACATAGGTTCCTGCACAGTTAGCAATTATGAAAAACCTTGATGACATGAGTAACTGAAGAGTATGACGCACTATGGTTCTGCAGTTTACATGACCGAGCTGTCGAGACATCATGATATAATCCATTGTCTATGATCATGTGAGATGCGGTGAATCACTCACTCGTGTTTGACGTATAAAATGTTTTTTATGAATAAAAAAAAAAAAAAAAGTTTACCGGACAGGGAGGACATAGCGAACATGTGCATTGTGGATCAAGTATTAATTTTATAGGTATATTTAGATTATTAAAATCTATAGAACTAACATATACGCGTATGGAGCAGCTGAATCGCTTTATAATGGAATGCCGTTGGTTATATTATAGAAAGACATATATCGGTCATGACTTAGTGTCGGTACAGTAACTTGGTACGAGTACTGTTTGACACCTGTCTGCAATAACACGGAAAATTTATAAACATTCCTAGACCTCTTAAATATTTGTGTGTATGAGTCAGGCCATTGTTAAGAGATATCTAGCAAGTACATTGACCGTCGATTGGTACAGTAATGTTAGGTAATGAAAATCTAATGTATGGGTTCTCCTTGTTTCCTTAAAGTTATAAGTCAAACGATTGTTGATCGTCGTAGTCGAGTACAGTAGTACAGTTCTTACATGACCAAGCGAAGGAAAACTCTTTAGATGTACGATGAAAAAATCTTAGTGCCTTCTTACAACCTTTAGGCACCAGTCACACCGGTGGCGAGTAAGCGAGTAAAGTCAGGCGAGTAACAGTTAATTTCAGGCTGACCAGGCACAGTGTGATCAATCGACCTTTCCAGATCCGCAATGTAATGTTACTCGCCCAACTTTACTCAATTACTCGCCGGCGATGGGACCAGTGCCTTATTGCGTGAAATTCATCGTTGTCCTCGACCCCAAAAGATTTATTGTTATCCCACCCAATTTGACCGGCTAATCAAATTAAATTATGAATAGAATGACATCAACAAAACGTTAGGACACAAATTCCCAAATTAGACCTGGTGTATAATTTGCTCACTAGCTTTGTTGCCCCTGTACCACTGTATCGTTACAAACTTTAAAAACACTTTGTCTGTTACTAAGTTACGTTCGATATACATTGCGTGCCACGAGGCGGTACACTTTATGTTTATTGTTTATGTGAAGACGCAATGTATCTCATCGATTCGAGCTGTCTCGACGTGCGTGTCATGGTACCGTCGTGGGCGGGGGTTGCGCAAGCGCTCAAGGATTGTCTGAGGCAATGGAACCTTTTGTGGCTTAACTCGCTTGACAGCATATACCGAAACGTTCGGGATTACCAACACTGTGGCATTTTCAATGTTAAACCGCAGGCCTTTACTGCTTACCACTGCGCAGGATTCGCAGTTTCGAAATTGGTATGTTCATGTTTTAAATGTACTTAGTAAGTAGCAGTGGCGTGGCGTCCAAACAACTCGGTTCCTACCGGCTTGCCTTATATCAGACTTTTGACCACCTTATTCTACAGCTCTTAAGGAAAATGTACGCCAAATCTGCATCGGCTTGCCCCAGGATACCTTTTACGCCACGCCACTGGTAAGTAGTTGCGTATTCCAAATATCCCGCTGAAATTAAGATTGTGCCCAAAATACCCGATAGTCTATCTATGCTTAGGGATGGCATTACTTTATTTAACCGTATTTAAAAAAAACATATTTAGGTCCTGTTAACTCAATATACCATGGCATACATTTAAGATTGTTCAAAGTATTGTCACGTGTCATCAGTGCAGGTTTGGCATTGTTCTACATGCCATGGTTTTTGTTAGTAAATACACGTTTCAGCACAGAATAAGTACTACGTGCAGATGTATCTCTCTCTCTCTAACAAAACTGTCGTTCAGGTCCGACCACCGGACGGAACGCACCGGATTCGATCGTCTCTCTATCGCAGGGGTCTCCAAACTTTTTTCCCAGAGGGCCATACAGCACCTTTGAAAATGTCGCGCGGGCCACATGACATGGTCGACTTGGAGTCACGGGCCGGTTCCGGCCCGCGGGCCGTAGTTTGTAGACCCCTGCTCTATCGCATTGACGCGTGCTCTTTCTGGTCGGTGGCTAAAGGTGGTTTTCCACCGGCAGGGCGAGACGAGACGAGAAATGAATTAAAATTTGTATGAAGTTTTCAATCCTCTCCTCGCGCATCGCCGCTCGCGCTTTATTTTTAGGGTGTAAAAGTGACAGTGCTACGGAACAGGCGTCGACGGCGCGATTAAAAAAATGTAGGTATAAAAAATGTAGATAAAGAAAAACTTTTGTAAATAACCTGAAGGCGTTATTAGCAAAGAAATGCTACTATGCTGTATCGGAATTTATGAACGATGTCGATGACGAACCCTAAGTAGCATATACTTTATGCAATATATTTATTCAGGTATTAGTCTAAGAATTTTGCTGTTATTTTTAAGATTTAATACTATATTATTCATATGTCAATTGCTATACCCTGTCAGGGTCCATGTGAAACGCTACATTGTATTTATAAGAACTGTATGTAAACCATGGTTGCAAATAGGGACTATTGCCGTAACTGTCTGGGGGCACGGCAGTGCCCCTGCCAAGTCGAGCAAAACAAAGGCACGGCCTTACCATCCTTTTCTCGAGGCCATTCAGGCCATTTTCAACCTTATGTAATTTTGTGCTGGCTAAAGCTAGTACCCTGAATTTTCAGGGATATATAGGCATAGGCCACAATAAGACTTAAGTATATTCTCAATAACATTCAATTTGAACGTGTAGTTCAAGAAATATTGCACGTCAAAGTTCCTCAATATTGTTACTGACTGACTGACTGCCTCACTGACTGATGATCATCATAATTCTAAGGTACTTTTAGCAGACCCACAAGCTCCGAATTTTAAACATAATTCGTTTTTAGCCTATCAAGTCCTACAAAACCTGAAAATATTGCAATTTCAGTCACAACTGCACACATAAGTTATTTGTTGTTAAGTTAATGGATTGGAATGAAATAAATAGAGGAAGACCACTTACAAAAATAAATGAGATCCCGTGGAGGATTTTTTATTAGAGAACTATAAAATGTGTTCCTCCCCGGTTAAATAATAGGCAAGTCGGTGGAAATCGAGTTCTGTGGGCACCCCCCAAGTACTAATATGGTTTAATATTACATGTCAAGACTTTTTTGTTGTAGAAGAACTGCGTTGCGAGACTTGCATCTTTTTACATCTAATGTTTTTGATGGTTTACTATTAATATTAAAAGACGCTGTGTGCACAGGTCTAAAAGTCTCTGTTTTGTTTCGCCGTAGTCCGATAAAAAGTATCTTATGTATTATTTATAGCTAGGCCATAATCTAGGTACATGTGCACTAAATTTCATGGAATTCGGTTTGGTAGTTTTGGTTTGGTTAATACACGCTCAAACAAACAGAAAATAAATTTAATACTGTTTATTTGCGTTTTATTTTGTTATTTGAGTTATTTTTTGAAAACGTATTTAATATAAGTACACAAATAGTTTTGCCACGATCTTTATTTTGTATCATATATTGTAATTACTTAAAAAAACACGTATCTGACACTGACTCCAGGTAAAAACGCAGTGTATATGACGTTCGTATGTAACTTTTGACGTTTTCCTCTACGACGTTTTTAGATACGAGTATTTTTCAAAGTAGTGATGATATGTACTTATTAGATGGATAGAGAGCTTTAAAGACTTTCGTGATTCACTTAAGTGGAGTAGTACGAAAAACCTGAATTAAGTGGGGTATTTCGCTTGGGTCTTAAATAATTATTAATTTTATATAGCACTTTGATTATTTTTCATATTTCTGGCAGTTATCATTGATTTAAAAATAAGTATCTAATACTAAATAAATAAAATTATAAATACGTGTGATTAGATAACAATAGTTTACCTAAAGTATATAGAATTCATAATCCGTACATATTTTCTAGCATCCGTAATATAAAATATAAGATTCAGATAAAAAAATCTTTTAAAAAGTAATTAATTTGTGATCTCGTTACCAAATTTCCGTTCGCATACTTTATTTAATTTATCACTTAAAATAAAATGATACAAACCTAAAATCATTATTCAAGTTCACTTCACTTATACTTAAAAATTAATTGCAACAAATTGTATCGCTTACGGCGGCTGCGCGCGGCGTGCGCCGTTATGTAACTAAGCTGCGTCTGCGCAGGCTCGCGGTTTTCAGTGCAAGTTTCACAACAAACTAGCCTAGGTATGAACTGTGATTATGAATGTTTGATTGGTTAATTATAGTATAGGGTACAAAGAGTAATTTTTTCCGACTAAACGACTTCAAAAAGGAGGCTTCAATTTCGTAGGATTTTTTATAGATGTTTCCCGATTACTCGAAAACGGCAGGACCGATTTGGATTTTTTTTTGTTAGAAAGGGTTCAGACCGGCGTCTGAATACGAAATATTGGAGAAGTCAAGGATTTTCAAATATTATAGGCATGTGTAAGCGATAAAGATTTTGGTATTTCATGCGTATAAGTAGTAGTAATAACGTAGTGATTAATTAATTTTGTATACTTATACGAAGATTCGCTTCCTGATACGATATGATGACATGACATCGTATCAGGAAGCGAATCTTTGTTTGTAGACTGGGTACACAGCTAGGAGAAAAACATCTGTGTGATTTTTAAGTACTTTAGAGTTTATTCAAAACCAGTTGGTGTGGTAAAACCGGACTGGGCCACAATTTATCGAAAAAAAATTCAAAACCTAAATACTCGCAATTTCCGGCGAGCGAAATTTTTGTCAAAAAAAGGTCGAGAGTGAATACATCTCTAGGCATGCTCAATCTTCGACTCCACCTCACTTCACATCAGATGAGTTTTGTTTCTAAGTCTGACTTGAGCTATAAGCATGGCGGCTTCTTCTATAGCAGTCTTAGTCCTAACCTAACCAAGTAGGGGGCTTACAACGCTGCAAGAAGGTTGTCCAGCCGCGGCCTTTCGTTGACCGTTCAAAGTGAGCGTACGGACCAGCAGGATTGGTTGAAACAGTTCAACCTTTCCTTATTGTGTGTATATGTATTGGTATCAAACCACTAGAAGTTTTAGTCATCGGTGAAATCAGGTGAACTAGAAGTTAAATCCCTAAAATGTCACGAAGCAGCAATAAAGGGAAGGGTTAAAAAGTTTCCGAAGACACATTACTTTATTAATGTTTTTTTTTATGTTATAAGTGGCAAACGAGCAGACGAGCTGCCTGATGGAAAGCCGTCAACGTCGCCCATGGATATCTGCAACACCAGAGGTGTTACCTATACGTTGCCGATCTTTGAGAGCCCTGTTTACTCGTTTCTTGAAGTACCCCATGTCATAGCGCGCTGGGAACACCCTTCGCCCTTCTGCTTCTAGGCACTGATGACTAGGCCAGTCCAGATCTGAGTCCAGCCAGCATGTGCGGAGGCCGGCCTTCCACGCAGCCAGTATGCTCCTGTAGGAGTTTTTAAGAAACTATTGAAACTACAGACCGACCTTGTCACAAAAAGAAATCTGAGTTCAGCGCGTGTCGGGCATGCAATACCGGTATGGTATGGCTAATAGGGATCTTGGTAACGACCCATACCGGATTGCATACCCTAGTCGGGTAATATCTGCTAAGCTCGAAGTCGAAGTCAAATGCCTTATTATCTTGCCTTGCCAAACATCAATTAAGGATATGGAGGAGAAAGGCTAAAAAGTTCGCAAAAAGACATCACATGATTAATGGACGTGCTCTTCAGCCTTCTACCTTTCTTAGGGCTTGGCTACATCACTACGATGTGGCACCGTCACCGTTAAGCGTGTTTATTTCCGGCGCCGGGCCGTTTCGTGTTAACGGTGCCGCGCCGTGTTGATGTGGCCAGGCCCTTAGGCACAGCTGCAGGGCCGTCCAGCCCTGAGTCCAGTGAATGACGGGTGGGAAAGCCCGACTAATGATGCAAGTCATTTTGATCTGTGGCAATTAACGGGCGAAGGCCGACTGTGGGATCCGCGAGCGATTGTTTTGGGAAGGCCGTACTGTGACCTGTGCCGGTCAATTGTTTCTGTACCATACTTATTATTACCACAATGAAAGCATACCTAGTATTTTGCCTTTGAAAAAACGCCCCGACGCCCCACGTACCTATGTTTCATAAAATGATACACAATTTGGAGGAATACTGTGTTCAGTAGTTTGTCTAGGATGTCTCTTGATTGGTATCAAAGATACGGTATTTTTATTATCTATCTATCATAAATGCAACAGTAATATTTGCATAAGTGTATAGTTATGAATTCCCGTATGAAGCAACGTTGTATTTTGTAAGTGAAACCAAAATAGACATAGACAATCATAATTTTCAACGGTCATTTGGCAATATAGCATTTGATCTTTACCGACTGGGTGTCAGCAGGCGGACCTGAAGTAACTATTGGGGATAATGGGGATATTCACAATTAGCCGTAGTCGAAAATGGCGAATATGTTCTATGTTATTATTTAATTTCATGTCTTGAATGTTATCTGTTTAGTGTGCCAAATTAATAAAAAGAAATATATATATATGTAAAATTTCTGTCGTAAACGAAAATTACGAGTAATGCATGACTATAGCTACGAGTAGGATCCTCACAGTTGGTATAAGTGACAGTTATTTACACATATCAATGAATCAATGATTATGATTGTTTAGGTTACAATTGGGTATAGGTAAGTTAAAATACTGTCGCTTTACTGTGTACTGGTTATTCACACTATTATTGAAAGTGAGTTCGTTTACTGTTTTGATTGTGTACTATCTAACTTAAAAATATACAAGATAAGGAGTAAGCGACTGATTATAAATTATGATCTTTGTTCTGCCTTACCATTTGTTATCCATGTAAACCATGGAAAGGGGTAAAAGTATACTAAAACTGAATTATGTGTTCTAACGCACCTTCACATTTGGTGGTCGTATCTGGTCGTATTGTTATGTTATTTATTTAAAATGTGTTATCGGGGTAAATAACTACTAAGTATTTTATAGTACGCAGTTTGAGAATTGATCACTAGGAATTCCATTCTAAATAGACCTTTTAGTAGATTCCATACTTATATGTATAATATACAGTGCAATCGTATAACAAACAGAGAACATAACAAATACCACTTTTTGTATCACTTACAAATGATATTAATAACGAACAGGTAATGCCTGTCATTATGTTATATTGTCAATAATTTGGGTGCTGGGGCAGAACGCAATGATAATATAACAAATAGAAGCGGCATTCTGTAAAATATTGACGTATATAAAGCCAACGGGTGCGTAATATGTCTGGGCCAACGGGTGCGCAAGGGGTTCCAGCGCCTACATAGTATACTTCTACATTTGAAATCATTGGTGTAAAACAATATGTTATATAGGTATTGATTGGTATTGCATTAGTACCTTAGTTACACCGCGTTAAGTTAATTAGGAGCAAAACTAAAGCTTTCGACGCGTCACTTCAATCTCTATGATAGTTTTGGTTCTAGAAAGGGTTTTTGAGAGGGTTCCTTCTTGATCTAAAAATTAAATCGACAAAAGACTGTCTCTTTGGGCACATCATGCGCTTACCAATGCATACAGATATTCTTGGATCTGTGGAGGGCAACACACACCAGAGGAAGAGTTCCAGTGCGTTAGTGCGACGCGATCAAAGGGGCTGCTGACTGCGGTCTCTATCAGGCGGTCCATAAAACCAAGAACCGGGCTGCATGGAGGGCAGTTGGATTCAGTCACGAGTCACCAAGTAAGAAGAGAGAACTAAAATTGCTACCAGGGGTGCTTGCGGAAGCACTCCAACCACAAAATCCCAGAAATATTGGCTACTTGGCAACTTTTTCTGTCATATGTTATAGAAACACCTCTCAATAATAGAAATATTAGTGAAAAAACCACTACAATATCATAAAAACTCACCGAGATACTACAATGTTAAAATCACATTTTTAGACTTTCCCAAATACGTGCCGAAACGCTCCCTACTGAAGCCAATGAAGATACAGTGACGTCACTACTCATACGTTGTTTGGGGAAATCAATAACTTTGTTCTGCAACTGTGTTAAAACTTGCGTTTATCGTAACGGTTTCATAACAAAAGTTACTATAAATATTATGGGTTATTTAATGGTTTTGATAGTTTTTAATAATTTTATACTTTTAAAATGGACTTTCCCACCCAACTTTGGAGGCTCATAAAAAAGTTACACGTTAGATATCAATCTCAAAATTGGAACATATTTCTTTATTATGTTTATTTTAACAGGATCTTATACAATTTTTACAAAGGAGATTGACCATCTTTGTATGGGAGTTGGACCAAGTGCTGCCCAGACAAAAAATACAGTGCATTATGCTCCTTAGGCTAACACTAGACTGTATACTAAAGCGCTTTAAGATCTATCCCAGGAGTCATGAAAAAAAAACTTTTTGATGGGCACTAAAAATTAATTATTTCTTACAAGTTTAAAAGTAACAGATTTTACGCTGCGCGTATGGAAAAAGCCGCTTTATGGCCAAGTGTAGACATAAAATGATGTACACAACATGGGAGGTAATAAAGAAAGCCCTCGATCACATATTTACGTCCCTCGCTTGCAGCTCGGGCCGCAAACATCTGCGATCTCGGCCTTTCTTTGTGTTATCACCCTAATTGTGTAATGTACTATTGATTATCGCTCCCAAACAAAAAACTGAAAGTGCAAAGTAAAACCGAAAGCGCTCGCTCGCTAGAAAACCTTAAAAACAAAAAATCATGTATTTTTTTTTCTCCTGGACCGATTTTGAAAATATATGTATTTTCTAATAGAAAGTAACGCAAGGAACTCGTTAGAGGTATTTTCATCTCTGGGCAGCATTTTGGTCCAAACTTTGTCAATCTCCTTTCTGTTACAGTCAAGTACCCCATTGTAGTCCACGATCACTTTATAGCTCAGTGTGCCTACCATGAGTTGACTTTTCGATCGCCGCTAGCGAGTATCGAGCGCTCGATGACAGTCTATCTCTTTCGTACTATCAGCGCGGGCGAGAGAGGTGCACTGACTCTCGATAGGTTAAACTCGCTAGCGCCGATCGTACACTCAACTCATGGTAGGCACACAGAACTGAGCTTCAAGTAGCCACTTCTGTCCCTCGTTATTCTGTTTGAAGCCAAAGGAGTCGGCCTCGGCGGCGTCCGGCGGAAGGCGCGTCACTTCGATTACCTAAAAAATACCCACTGGTCCATTTAATATGATAATTACTGACCACGATAAAATATTTGTGCTGTGATACAAATGTCACTGTTTGGGTTTCCCGATCGGAATAGAACCTTGGTTGTTGGGTCACGTGATCACAACCTGTGTTATGTTGCGCATATTGCCTGAAGAACGATGGCTAATGAAGGGTAAAATTTCTCCAATGGATGCCACGAACCTGAAGATGCGGAGACCTCTCTTGTGAGATGGACTGACTACCCCTAAATCAATAATTGAGAAATTATGCTTCGGGCGTGAGGGCGTTTAGCCGCAATGTTTTTTACCCGACTGCGGCGAAGCCCAAAGGAGGGTTATGTGTTTGACCTGTATGTATGTATGTATGTCCGTTCCTGTGTCCGCTCGTAACTACTCAACGGCACATCCGATTTTGATAAATGATACATCATTAGATTCGTCTTGATGGTGCGAGTGTCACTGGGTATCAAGTTCGTTAAAATAAACAAAATGGCGGATTTTATGCAGTTTCAAAGTGCACCGCGGTCGGGTTTTTTTTAGTAAAAATGTGGTTATTTTACGAGTCTAGACTCGTAAACATGATCAGATTTAAGTCGCCAAAATCCAGTGTTTTTAGGGTTCCGTACCTCTAAAGCAAAAAAACGGAACCATTACAAGATCACTTTGTTGTCTGTCTGTCCGTCTGTCAATACCCTTGTCGCGGGAATGCGTGGAGGTATCGAGTTGAAATTAAAACCATATACTCAGAAAGAAGACGCCAAGAAAACTACCTTACCAACCTTAAACTAAACTTTCTTATCCAGTATGCCTTTTGGAAGCGCCGCTAGTTTCTAAGGTTAGGATAGTAAGCCCTTCTGGCATGTGTGTGAACGTCTTTACACATTAGGCCCGTCTGGCAACACTAAACTTTTTTCTGATTTGTTTTACCAAAAATAGCATACCTAGAGTCTTTTGCTTAAATTATTTTCTTTTTTGCATAAGGCGTGGCTGATAAGTTTCCTTGGCCTTCTTTCTTATCAAGTATGCCTTTTGGAAGCGCCGCTAGTTTTTCTAAAGTTAGGTTTTTAAGCCCTTCTGGCATGTGTGTGAACATCTTTACACATTAGGCCCATCTGGCAACACTAATATTGAATTTGTATTTTTTTAAAGTTGTTAGGTTTGCACAACAGTAATTTTGACAGAGGAAATTTATGATTTTCTCAGTCTACCCGCGACCACGAACGCTGAAAAGGGTTACGAAACGTCGGGACTTAAAATGTAGTAATATACGCGATTTAATCCGTTTAAGTTGTTTTATTACTATCAAACTTCTAAGTTAACATAAAAAAGATATGGCCGTTTATGCCGCAAAAAACGAACATTTCGACTCTCTCAAGGAAACCAAAATTTATAGGGTACTTTCCGTTGACCTAGAACTATGTCGCAGGTAATACGGTCTTATACTACGAGTAGGTACAGGGAAAAATCTGAGAACTATACATTTGTAATTAAGGCGCGGTAGGACCTGGCTCGCATTTCACATACAAACTAGGGTCGGGCGGAATGCAGATTATTGCAGATTATCTTCGATTTCTAACATAAAAGTATACGTTATCAACCCAAACATGAGAGGATGCCCTGCATGAATGTGAAATCATGATTGTCAGGTATTAATTTTGTCAGAAAAGGTAACTGGTGATGAACAAAATGAAAAAAAATGAAAAAAATACTTTATTTTATAGTGTTTTCGCGCTACTTTTCTATCGAGCGAAGTGTTCGCTGTCGTGTTCTAAGTGAGAGGAAGCCCTAGATACAGTTCTGAATATTATTATATATGTTTTACAGTGACCTAAGAGTCAAATAAGTGCTCTAAAAATGATTTGGAAACTAGGCTTCCGTGCCCGATTCTGGTCTCACCTCGCCTTAACTCATAAGGGCTTTTTTATTTAAAGTGCGTTCTTAACTGACAGTTAACAGGTCGTTACAGAACTGACGATTTGTGTCAAACTCATTTCGTTACGGACTGACAGGTTAGACGGTATTTGAACATAGCTTAAGTTTCGCCTAACCGTACATTTTAAAATAAAAATGCCCATAACAAATATAGTCTTTATTTAAAGTATTTGTACGGAACCCTTACGTACGGAACCCGGAATATTTATCAGCTACACACGATCCGCTTCTGGACATAGGCCTCTGCCATAGATCACCAAAGAATGCGGTCCTCGCATCCACCGACTCCCCGCTACTCTCCCGAGACCAAGAAGGTTATAAAAACTTAATGCCTATAAATAAATAGTACAACCAATATTAAAACTTCATCTTCATTATATTGGGCTAAGCACTTGCGGCACGACACCTCAATTAAATTCCAATGGATATAAAAACTAGTATAATTCGGTTAATTGCGGCCAATCAATGCTGACTCATCGGAAATTTACACAACTTGATAGTTACCTTGGAATATTTATATCTTACAGCCTTTATTCAGCTTCAGTTACAAAACAAACAAACATCTCAGACCTAGAAAATTTACTTGGCAACTTAGCATACTAACGATTACTACTAACGATTCTAAAAAATCTAAGTCTAAATCTATTTGCAACTGGCATTTTTAGATTTGGTGCAGAAATTGACGATAACATAGAATTTGATAAATATATTTTTTAAATTTCTATTACGTACGTATGTTTATAATTTTAGATGAAGAATATTGTATGAAAAATAATGTAAAAAAAAACAAAAGAAACTGCATCGGCCGGGAATCGAACCCGGGCCGCCCGCGTGGCAGGCGAGCATTCTACCACTGAACCACCGATGCTTACAAGTAGTTGACCAAAATTATCCGCTGCTTGGCGTTACTGTTCTAGATATTGTTATCAGATGACGTCACGCCGCGCGTGCGCGCGAACCACTCACACGTGGCCTCATTACTGCCGTGTTATGAAACCAAGAGTTAAATTCCTCTGAAATAGAACTTACGTTCTTAACGTAAGGTCTATTATTGCTTGTTCTAATACTTTTTGAACTTTGTTTTCTCTGCGTAAACTACCAAGCTGCTTTTGATCTCGTTCCATTCATAACTCTTTTGTGTTCATAATTGTATTTTTAAACTTTATTCTATTCACATACTTAGTTGACTAAGTTTACTTTGGTAACATCTAGATTTGTAGCACATAATTGTATAACATACTGAGCGTTATCTGACGCATTCAAAACAACTTTTTTAGTAATGCATGGAGTCTTGGCTAAGGAGAATTTCGGCTCAGTCCGAGACCTTGAATCTCGGCAGGAATTTGACCGAGACTAGACCGAGAACGGAGACCGTGATTTCGGACGGACCTAACTTTATGGCATCCCTTTGGGCCTTTGCCATGGACCAAAAGTAGGTATCATAGCTGTTTAATCAGAGGATGCTTAAGACTATTGAGTATTGTGTACCTACTCGTAGTAGTTTATTGTATTGCGGTTGGAGGCGATGGAGGCAGCAAGCGCGCGACCGTTCGTTGTAAATATCTTAGGGGAAGACCTTAGGGGTTCAGCAGTGGACGTCTCAAGGTTGAAATGATGCCTTGATTATACAGTAGTAGGTCACGTTTAATTTTCATGGTTTTTGCATCCATCTACCTCTCAGCCACGATATCCACTGCTGGACATAGGCCTCCCCCATATATCGCCTCAAGGTGTGATTCTAAGCAGACTTCATCCACCGGCTCCACGCTAACTTCACGAGGTCATCTGTCCTTCGAGTCTGGGCCCACGCTGCGCTTACCTATGCGCGGTCGCCACTCCAGGACTTTACTGCCCCAACTAGGCTGACCAGATCTGATTACTAGTTTTACGCGACAACTGCATTGTAAATACGGGATTCGAGGTTAAAATACGGGACAGGCCGTTTTTTGATTAAAAATCAACATTCAATTTTGTATTACAAAAATTTGGCATAATCAATTAAATAAACTTATACAATTGCTAAATTCCTTAATGAAAGACTTTAAAAATCAATATTAAATATTTAAAAAAAACATCAATTTTTATATTATCTGGAAAGGATAAATAACATGTACAAACAAATTCTGACTTTCAAAGACTACATGACTTTAAATGCCATTGAATCATAAAATTACGGGACAATGTAGTGTCCCCGTATTGGTTTCGCCAAATTAAGGGACCGCGAAAAATTCGTATACGGGACATCTGGTTACCCTAGCCCCAACGGTTAGCCGTCCTCCGGGCCATAAGGCCTCAAGGATCTTTACATCAATAATCGTAGTACACTTTAAGTGGGGCAAGCCGATTAAACCAAAATATCTAATCTAATACCTAATACCCAGTGTTCGGATCTTGGGTGCTAAATATTTGGGGTATACGACTTCAAACGTTATACAGAAACATGGATATTTCGGCCTAGTTTCAGTAGTTCGGTGATTTTAATCCGGTTCATATATATTTGTTTGAACCGGACTCCGAACACTGTTAATACCTTACATTCTGGAACGGTGGAGCGAATAACTTGCCGTGACGCCACCCCTGACTAGTTCCACTGGAAGATCAGCGCTTTATGGTTGGCATTATGTTGAGGTGGGACAATGGACGACGGTATTTGCTCCATACAAAAATACCGGTATTTTTTCCGTTCTTTTCTTTCTTTGGTTTATTAGGTTTTAATCTGACAATCTAATCCCATCGAAAATATTACATGTAAAAAGATGCAAGTCTCGCAACGCAGTCCTTTTACATCAAAAAAGTTTTGAGATGTAATGTTAAACCAAGTCAGTACCAGGGGGGTGTCCACAGAACTCGATTCCCACCGACTTGCCTATTATTCACCCGTGGAGGGAGGATTCTTTATTTGAGAAGTATGAAATGTTCCTCCAATGTTCCTCCTTTTTGTGGCAGCGAGAAGTATTTGTGTTTTATTGTTTTCTACTTGCTTATTTATTTAATCTTTATTGCATAAAATAACAAAGTACAAATGACGGACTTAATGCCTTAAGACATTTTCTACCCTACATGCTTACTGTCTACCTTTTTGTATTGCCACAAATAAATTTTCTTTCTTTCTTTTAGTTTATTGTATGGTTTCTTTCAGGATACGGGCATATCGCACCCAAGACGCAGACAGGGAAGGTGGTGACCATCTTCTACGCCATCCTGGGTATACCGCTGATGCTGCTATGTCTCTCGAACATCGGTGACGTCATGGCCTCATCATTCAGGTATACTAAACTTGTTCATTCTTGAGAATTATGTATGCAGATGATGTTTCTACGACATAATTGCTAATCGATATGTATAGGCGCTAAGGTTTCTGTTTTTGAAATATTTTAACTTTTTTAAAGTAAAAATGTAATCAAAACCTAAAACTAAATAAACATAAAAAAACAATTATAAAAAGAATACCCCGTCCAGCAGCCCTTTTTTAAACAATTTTATAATTAGAAACTATTGACAATTTTTCAAGCTTGGCACTAGATTTTGAAAAATACTTAATTTTTATGGAATTAAAGTATATAAAAAATCGTTCAATGTCCAGTTCAAAGCCTACAAAAATATTGGGCCAATCTAATATGTCCGTGACTGAATTATGAATTCGGGTATTCTTAAATTTCAAACACAAAAAAACGTGGTAATAAATTAGAGCCATAAAAAAAGTTTGTTGACTTACTCCTCGGCAGTCTGCATTTTTGAAGCTAAGATTCCCTAAGGGCGGGTTTACGAACTAGGTAAGTGGTGGGCAAAGTACGGCCCGCGGGAGGGTTTATCAGGCCCGCCGACGGTCCTTCAAAAGAAGCAGTATATGGCCCGCGATAATATATTTTGAAGGTTTAGCAGTGTAGAGATGATTTTTTGCTGTAATTCTGGCTTTGTTCTGAAATTTCCTAAATTTTCTGGCCCCCATGAAGAAAGTTTGCCCATCACTGAACTAGGTAATAACGTCTTATTTGCGCAATGTTATTTTTACCATTCGGCTCTTGTCCGTGTCAGGCAGCGTATGCTCCTGTCCTAGGGCCCATTAAATATTAACTCGCGACCAATAGTTTGGAAAATACTGACACAGTCTATGGATGGCAGACGGATCGCCTGATTGTAAGCGGTTACCGGTACCATGGCGGTAACCGCTTACCATGCGATCCGTCTGCTCATTTGTCCCCTATGATATAAACAAAACGATTTTAATAATAACAATGTATTTGAATGCAGGTTTCTGTATTGGCGTGTGTGCTGCTACGTGTGCACTCGGCCACCGAAGCGGCGACGGCGGCATCATCCTTCCATCAGGTTATTTACTATTTCCAAACACCCATAGAATACCCTCCTTCACGGCGTTGGCTTGTTAAATTATCATCAGCCGAAAGCTTTGCCCGTAATTTAGCATAATCCAATAAATGCGATAATTCAAGTGTCGGCGATAGAGAAAAACATTAAAGTCATCATGTGTATGGTAGGTCGAACACTGCAGGGTTAAAGGCAAGGAACCCTATGAAAAATGTTCGATGTAGAGGAACGCGTTGAACTGAAAAAAATTACGAAAGTGTAAGAATATCTGCCGAAAGACTTCCACTGCGAGATGATATATTCCTCTTAGTCGTGCACTCTTTGCAGAGTGGTCGTGGTCGGGTGGATTTCACGGCGTTTCAACCGCCGTCATGACCAGTCCCGATATTATGACTTTTTAAAAATTACATAATTTTTGATAAAAACATGAAAAAAGTAAGTACCATTTTCGGATTTTACAAAATAATGGGACACATTATTAAAGAGGATTGAAATTTCGGGATTGGTGATGACGGCGATTGAAACACTCTGAAGTCCACCCGGTCATGTCTCGGTCGAGTCTTGCGCCACCGCTTCTCTTGTGATGCGACGCCATGTATCTCCGTTTGTGGCGGAGTGAGAGTTAACATTTATGCTGAAATGTATATGTAATAGATTTGATGAGGTCTATCCACCGTGTTGGAGAGCGTCCACAAGATATTTTGCCCTCGACTTGCCCTTGCACTACCAATCGTTCCATGGAGTCCTCCTTGATGTGCCCGAAGAATTTGAGGATTCGTATTTGCACAGACGATGATAATCTCTCTTTAATGTTGAGGGTAATATATGCTCCTTCCCAAAGAACGCTACAAGTACTGGTCTTGCACCATACGGAACGCTGACTCCGGCTGCCTTAACCAGATCATCGCATTACCTCAGTCTGTGAGCCTTTTCACACTGCAGCTTGTTTGTTAACCTCTAGTTTCACGAGATAAAGCCGCTCTCACATCTCATCCTCTTTGATAACCTTTATGTAGATTTCTGTTTTTTTTAAAGAATTAATTGAATTTTAATGGTACTTCTATATGCAGACGGTCTGTACGCGGCAGTAGACATGGATCCACGCGGCGCAAACGCCCTGAGCGCGCTCACTCGGACACTGAGTGCAGGTCAGTGTCATCAATTTTATCTAAACTATTGCGACATTCTGGTATAACTAATTTTATCATTGTTAACTTGTCGCCGTTCGCTGTTAGACAAGGGCACGTTACTGCCGAAGTAACACAGTAACACAAAGCTGTATAGTGCAGAGCTTATACAACCCTTATAGTGCTTTAACTGGGGGTATAAAGGCTTGTGCTACTTGAGTAAACACGATCTTCAGCCACTTTTGCACCTGCCACCATCCAAATTGCGATTGCGAGGCGTTGCGAATAATATCACCCCGTCTTGCCTGACGGCGTCCGACAAGTCTACCCTAATGATTAACAGTTATATGGGAAACACTGCCATGTTAGTTTGTCAATTCTATGGTATATGAGCTGTAATATAATAATCGATCAATAAATGGATTCGGATTCAGATTCTGAAGACTTGACTCATTCAGGGTGTATTATAGATCTTTACAGAGCCAGGAGTGGCTCACTCCGTGATTTCACCGCTCGGCCTTGAGGCTCCCGCGAGGGGGCCTTAGCCAGTGACCAGAAAGAGCACATGTTATGCGATAGAGAGAAACGGTTGGATCCGTTGCATTCCGGTGCGGTGGTCAGACCCAAACGACAGTTTTGTTAGAGAGAGAGATTTTTGTATGTACTATTACTTGTTCTGTGACAGAGCGCACTATTCCAGATACCGGGATAGCGGTTACAGTAGCGGCCGTGGCCGGCGCGGTCGGCCCGGCCCGGTGCAGGCGCATGCAGGTAGTCTACGTACCACCTCGCAGCCCCCACTGTCGCGCACCTATGGTAAGTATTATTCACTCTCAGTGGAGGTGTATAGAACTCATGAACTCACCAGCTAGCAGTACGGTGAAAGGTTTGCTTGACAGTAGATGTAAAAATCTTCTGCTGTGATTGGAGAATTTTGACTGCTCAAAATTACTTTTCGCCACCGTTCTGCCATGTGATGGATTTATAATTTCTCAACACCCCCATTACTACTACCACTACTGGAACAGGAACATAGGCTTATCAGAAGAAACATCACTGAACGCCAGCGGCATAGCATTAAACTTATCAGGTACGCCGCAGCTAAGATTGACTTACTTTTAAATGCCCCATGAAAGTTTCTTGCCTTTACTGTAAACGTAGCGACTTAATGCAATTTTTATTTTCATTTTATTCTAGAACCTAGAGGCTACGAGAGAGATGGATCACCGGTCCGGTACGACCGGTACGGGAGAGATAACCGCGAGGAGGATGGTGGGTCTGAGTAGATTATTTAACATCTTAAGTTCTGGCACTCAGTAGTGGATTCAGGGTTTTGGTTAGGGCGGAGCTTGATCCCATTGAGAGTAGGTTTTATCTAGATCCACATTAGAGCATGCATACATTTTATGTTTTTGGAAGCCCTGAGCCGCTAGCCCTCTTTGCTCCTGGAACCACCACTGGCTGGTAATTCAACATTTTTACACTTGACCAAAACAAATTTATTTATTCAGACATCTATTCTTGAAGACTTTGTAAACACAACTATAATAGCCAACTTTCATTTATAGTGGAGTTTCCAAAAATTTCGCTGCCACTAAAAGATTTAGAAGCAGCATTACAAGACCTAAACGAGCACCGCATGAAAGCAGCTTCAAAAGCTGAGTTGCGCAGCAAGTCTCTCCCTCGACCTTCCAAGTCCAAGCCCGATTACGGACCTCGTCGAGATTTCGATGATAGGGGCTATGACGACGATCCTGGTGTCAGAGGAGACCGCTTTGAGATGCACGACCTCTATGACGTGGACTATGAGAATTATAAAGAGCGAAAGGCTCAAGAACGTGATTTGAATAGAAACAAAGGTTTTAGGGACATGGATTATGATCCTGAGGATGATGACTATGAGTTTGATAGCCCAAGGGGCAGAAGAACCTGCGATCGCCGGTAAGTGGGTTTGATATGTAGGTATTACCTCATCGTTACACTAGCATTTTATCTTGCTTCTTTTAAGGTATGTTATCGACCATAAACCCATTTAGTGGGACTGGTTCTTTACACAGGAGTGACTGCCATCTGACCTCTGTAACTCTATATCTATAGCCGCATCCGTAATAATCCGTATATCTTAAGATAGAGAAGCCAAACCTATGGGATTATGGTTAATGGTTATATTGGTTATACATACACTCACCCCAATGTGCGGTATTTAACAATCCCCGTCATTAAAATTTAAGACTTTACGATCTCTAGTCGACAGAAATAAATAAATTTAATGTCGAAATTTGAGACTAAATTATTCAACTTTGCAGGGCAGATCGTTCGGACTACTACGATCGTGATCGCGACCGAGACGACTATGGGTACGAACGGCGCTCAAATCGACGCGCGCGCAGCGCAATGTACGAGTGCGAGCGTCGGTGGGAGGACGACAGGGACCCGGAGATTGGGAGGGGCCGGAGACTGAGGCGGCTCAACACAACTGATGAGAGCATGAGGCCGCCGCCACATGCTATGGTGAGTGTTATTTCAGTGACACACCTTGTAGCTTCATCGTCAACGTGTTGGTGGGTGAAGCAAATTTTAGAGCCACAATTTTGACGTCTCTGGCGTTACCGAAAATGTCTCTGGAGTTTCCAAGAAATCGAACTTCTAAACTTCTAATAGGATAATTTTCTATTTATTAGGGGCATTCAACGTTCTAACATACACCATAAATTTTAACATAGACAAACCATTATTTAAAGGGGTTATTTTACAACGAAAATTAAAAGTTGCGGACAGCGTCGTGTGGGTAAAAAAGTTGATTGACCCTGGTGCGATTGTTCGAAGGCGCAGTTAGATGTAGGTAACTTCCTTACTCACCTGGTAATCAGTCGGCTTGCGATACGTCAATGATAACATCGCAAGGCGCGTAGGACACAATAAATTTGCTGATAGGGAAGCGGTTCTTTAGTGTGGAAGTGCAACGAGCGGAGAGAGAGAAAGCAAGTCAATGGTTTAGCGGAGGACGTTTAAGCATTATTTGATGTTCTCTAAGTTAGCTAATTCTGGGTGTTCAAAAGCAATGTTTTCATATTACAGACGCCGTCACCAGAGAGGGACTACTGGAGCGACGACGGTGCGGTGGTGCCCGCCCCCCGCCGAGGCAGATCTGCGGGTATAGAATAGAATAGAATAGAATAGATTATTTGCATAGAATAAGTATGTACAGCGTATAGTAACTTTCATGTCTTTATAATTAAATAATAGTCAATGTATTCCTTATAACTTCATTATTATTATTAGCAGTATTTGTGGTTTTTGACTTCATTTTATTTCAGCCGCCTGGGGATCTCGGCACACTGACATTTATGAAGTAGACCCGGAACCGATAAAGCAAGAGGTAAGATTCTGTTTGGCACTGATCTTTATCCCATTCCCAACTTATGTCCTTTTTTATCTTGGATTGCAGGTTTTTTGTAAAACAAACCCGACGAATCAAATGCGCTTGTTAAACTAACCTGAAAAAAGAATCTCGAGAAAATTAACAATTAGCAAATATTTGGGTATATACTACGTAGTGGTCATTGCGAGGGTCCAGATTAGTTCATAATAAAGAATTTTCTCTTCAGGAACCAAAAACTAAGTTACTTAGCACTGAAAATCACTGTTAAAACTACCAAAATCTTTTCATTTATTAGAAGAACAGCTAATTCCTAAGTATGACTTTCTCATTAAGATGTTATGACGTCACAGATAAAACCGGTGCCAATCTGGCTGTGTGTGTGCCTGGTAGCGTCATACATTGTGGCGGGCACATTCCTCTTCCAGCAGTGGGAGGACTGGAACTACCTGGACTCGGCATACTTCTGCTTCATCACACTTACCACCATCGGCTTTGGTGACTTCGTTCCTGGTATGAAGCTACAGGTGAGTTTTTAAAAATGGGCTCCTTGGAACATGCCAATCAACCATCAAGTTTGTCTGATTACTTATAATTGCTAATAAATCTAGTGTTGCAAATGTCTATAGGCGGCGGTGACCGCTTTCCATCAGGTGGGCCGTCTGCCTGTTTGCCAGTCTATAGCAATAAAAAAAAAAAAAAAAATCTACCAAAAGGTATTTAAAAGGTGATTGATATACATATGTTCAGAACTGTTTAAATGTTTTGTGCAACAGCAGTTTTTTTTAAATCTAGTTTTATTTAAAGTGGCATCATCATCAGTGGGTCAAATCCATTTGTTGTTAATCCAGTTGTTGATGCCGAGCTTCTGTCCTACAAATTATCATTGTAGCTCGATAAGAATAGCAAAATATTTTATCGAACCGGAATTTGGGCTAAAAAACAAAGTGTGTTGACGAACGCACGTATTGGGTACTAAAAAGTTTGACCGGTTTGATGTCTGTCAGAATAATGTGAATAGTTTGAATAAAATATTTTGTAAATAGTGTTTTCTATTTGTATCCAGGGCAGGAGCGATTCGACGGTAGCGGCGGTTCACTCAATCGCACTGTGCTCCCTGTACCTTTTGTTCGGCATCGCATTGCTCGCGATGTCGTTCAACTTGGTGCAAGAGGAGGTGCGAGCCAATGTGGCTGCTCTCGCTACCCGCCTGGGCATCATCAAGGCACGAGACGAGGATGAAGAGGAAGACTATTAAAGGAGCAAGCAGCGTACAGGCTATATCAGTATTCCTCTAACGGTGAAGCTAGAGTTATAAAGAGTGTAGAAACTTTTCTGAAGTTTGTATATGTGGTAGCTTGCCACTCATCTGGGCATCATCAAGGCGAGCGATGAAAATGAGGAGGAAGACTACTAAAGGAGGGTGGAAACATCATAGCTATATCAGTACCTACTTTATAGGAGAACAGTTCTTCTAACGGTGAAGTTAGAGTTATAACCACAGAAATATATCGAGATATAAGGAAATAGTTCGAGTAAGATTTTGCGGGTGACGTTTGACGGCAAGAGCGTAATTTAGTGACACAAAACTTACATTTTCCGTTTCATTGGAGCCATTATTATTACATTTTTCAAATTTGATAATAACATTGTTATAAACTGAAGTTGACGGCGAGCAAAGAAGGTCCCTGGCCCTTCTTTTTACACTCTTTCCTTCTATCTCGATTATATTTATGTGGTTATAATTGGTATAACGGTTGTAGAAGCTATTATAAGGGTTGAATATGTGGTCATACTTGCTACTTATCTGGGTCTCATGAACCGTGATGAAAATGAGGAGGAAGTATACTAAAGGAGGAATCAAGCAGCACACAGGCTGTATCAGTGCTTATAAAACTACATTCTTCTAACGGTGAAGCTAGAGTTATTAAAGGTTCTAAAAGCTGTTATAAAGTTTGAATATGGGGTTATGCTTGCCACTTATAAAGTCATTCTGGCTAGGCGCGTGGTGAACACGAGGAGGAAGCGTACTAAAGGAGGGTCTAAACAACTCATGGACTGCATCTATAAGAAGAAAGTTCTTAGAACGCTGTAGTTGGCCATAAAGGTTGTAAAAGCTTCCACAGAGCCGATATGTGACGTAGTTGCAAATTAAAAACTGGATATCGCTTTGATAAGTTGCCAGCCTGATCGTGATCCTCTTAATTTTATGTAATAGTTTAACATTTACAAAACTATACTAAAGTAAATTTTAAAAGTTTAAGCTTGACTGTCCAATGGTTTAACTTGATTTGTGTATTTTAATAATAAAAGTAATACTTGAAATACTTCATTATATAATAGTTAGTTTTATTTTGCTGATAGATTAAAGTAATAAGTTTTTATCACCTAAAGAATACAAGTAGGCTCATAGATTATAAAAAAAATGAAACCTAACAGGAATTTATTATTGACCTGCGAAGGTCGGCCGTTACAAGGACACAAATTATGATAATGGTCCTATCAATTTATTATTATGACAATCGCAATGTTATGCGATAATGGAATTCTATCAGTTGATTAAAATGCAAATTCACGAGCCGTAATTATTTATCTGGACTTATCCGTCTTAACGTTAAGATTTGATAATGAAACTGATCCAAATATCCAATCACTGTATGGGTGGCCCGCGCCGCGGCACGAGTTCTCTAAAACATGTTGGTTGGAGTGGATAAACTTGAGGATGGTGGTGTACCGCCTCCGCCGGAGAAGCCGGAGAAGAAAGGGGTTGACTTGGATAATATTCTGGTGGAAGAAGTGGGCCAGTTCGGCCGTTACCAGATAGTGACATTGCTGCTCGCGGCCCTGCCCATCATGTTCTCTGCATTCGCCTCTGGAGAGTATATCTTCACTACAGCTAGGATACCTACCAGGTAATAGATTATTACAATAAATGATACTCTATCAATACTATGCCTTAAAAAATCTCAGTAGGACATGTAATCTCTAAAAAAACATCATAAAATCTGGCGTGTTCAATGTACAAAAGCTTACACCACCACAATATACACTAGGAGTGCAATTAAAATTAATACCCAAGTAAGATTGATCAAAAAATTAAGCGTCCTTTCCTTTATTGATGTTTTGTTCGCTAGAATGAGTAGAGTTTTGTGCAAGGCATGCCCTACTTTCTAAATTCAAAAATCTCATAATAGGAATAATGTGAAACCATCATCCATCTACCACAAACTGTCAACGACGTTGTGTCCTTACAATATGGACAAACATTGACGGCGGGAATGTATTCGTGCAAGAACGCAAGATCAGTTATGATAGGTACGACTAAGAAAAATACAGTCATTTATCTACACACAAATCGTTTGTCATATCACTAATAAAAATTACTATCGATCATTACAGATGTTTGATCCCGGAGTGTGACGGAACTAATCCAGAGTTCGCTCCCACGTGGAAAGGAAACGCCATCCCAGTCACCGACAGCGGCGGCTACGACAACTGCGCCCGCTATGCCAACAGCTCTGAGAACCACGTCGGCGACACCTGCCCATCCTGGCTCTTCGACACGAGCAGGACTGAGGAGTGTCAGGAATACGTCTACGAGCATACCAACAGCGTGGTTTACGACGTAAGTTTATTGAAAATTTGGGTTTCTATTTCATTATTCAAAGAGTGCATCAGAATGTCTGGGAACTTAGCCCTTCGTGACCGAACTGCCTTAGCACGTACTATAATTTCTTAGTTGATATCTTATGACTGAGGATCATGACTGAACCGAATCGCTCGCCATGCATCTAATTCCTACGAAGGACACATACCATCTTCCTACAAATTGTGCTCAGTCCTATGAGATGATGGAAACCGATGGAAGTAAATTATTCTATCAGCGTTCGTATCACCTGATCCTAACAATTTTTAGCCATGAGGGAATAACAAGAGGAAGAAAGGCTAGGCTTGCGTAGGCCAGGATCAGTATTGAAGCTGCAGCAAACGTCATTATAAGTACCTCAAAGGATAAAAAATAACTACGAAAAAGTGCATGCCTAACGATCACTTACCAATAATATAGATAATACAGATTACAGAAAAGCAAGGAAGGGAATTACCGACGATAAAAGGCAAGAAACAGATAAATGAGACCTTCGATGTCTTGTCGTTACAGAAATTAAGAGGATGGCTCTAGGTTTACCTGAAGAGAGCTTTACGCTTGAACATCTACACTGAGAGAACAGCTTTCAGATGAATTTGAATATTACGGATGTCAGGTAACACAAAAGAACCAAATTATGTAAACATTTAAAGTAGGCTAGATCGAATACAATCATGCAGAAAACAATCGTTATCATTCGATTGCACCCGTATTAAATATCATTATCAGTTCATTAATCCACCTAGCCTCTATGACGATTGCAGATTAAACATGAAACTTATCTCACGTGAAGTGAAATATCCTATTAAAGGTTTTTAATAACGGAAATCTTCTTGTGTTTCTGTAAGTTATTTCTTATTACTTATTCTTATATTTTTCCTCTTGCTGTTCCGTATATCAAAAGGTAATAAGCTTGTACCTAGTTTATTCCATATGTCCCATATGTTTCCTTCGGTGTTTCCAGTTCGATTTGGCCTGCGATGAATGGAAGCGGTCCCAAATCGGCTCCATCCGTACAATCGGCACACTCCTGGTGCTGCCTATCACTGGCTACATCTCTGACCGTTGGGGGCGCCGTGTGGCCCTCACTATCAACGCCTTCAACACCGGCTGGGTCGGTCTCGTGCGTTCCTTCGTCAACAGCTATGAGTGGTTCCTCGCGCTTGAGGTCCTTGAGTCTACTATTGGCGCTGGGGCTTACTCGTCGTGCTATATTTTAGGTAATTATTAAAATCAGACGTATACAACTATCCCGATACGTAATACAGGTAGCTGATGCAAGTATACAGATATACACCGTGGACCCGAATAACTAAACCAATTTTAAGCACGTATTCATGATGGTATGACAAGAAAATAACATTATATCAACATAGGTCGAATTTTGTCATTTTACATTAATATTCTTATGGAACAGAATAAATCAGTAAATTCAGCCCCTCCTTATAATCATGTCTTTACTTGAGGAAAAGATAGCAAAAAGGAGAAAAAAGCTAAAATGGAAACAAAAGGTTAATTTTTTGGCCTCCTAGTGGCTTACCATCAAATATTGCGAAGGTTAATTGCTGTTTAGTAGAGGGATTTAAAAAAAAAAGTAAAAGTATCTTAGTTACATTTATTAGAGCTTGTGTACACTTAGCAGTTTTCATTTAATAAATAATATAAATAATTAATACCTCGGAAAGTAAGCGTTTTTTAACTATATATCATATCATTTTTTTTACTCCTAATAGTTGTTAGAATCTATAGTTAAAGTTTGTCGCGTTATTTTGGCCCACGGTGTATACAGGTGTATACAATTGTCTATACATCTGTATAGTTATATCTGTATAACTGCCAAATTTAATCAATCAAATCTTGAACATTCACAGTTTTTGTTAAACTAAAACTTCAATCAATTAACACATTTAGGTCTCTATCCTGAACACGATGAAATATTTGAAACTTCCATTTGAACTTTGGTAGTACAATATGAAACCGAGACAAGAAGAGTGATATTGACTTTACTGACATTTCAAAATAGTCAAATCCTGAAATTGGGATTAATCGTGGTTTAATTCGTAGTTCAAACAGCTGGGTGACAAAAGTTGCAGCAGTTTAAATAGTTGTATACTCTGAGACTCGCTGCTTCCACTTAATGCCGTTACCTCAGTTGACACGCATTATGCAATAACATACGCACATACTTATTGTAAACAGCTTCACCATGACATGAATACCTACAACAGTCCATATAAGTTGCAGCAGTTTAAGTGGTTGTATACTCTGAGACTCGTCGCTTCCACTTAATGCTGTTACCTCAGTTGACATGCATTATGCAATATCATCCGCACATACTTATTGTAAACAGCTTCACCATGACATGAATACCTACAACAGTCCATATCTTAAATATTTCAGTGACTGAGCTGGTCGGACCCAAATACAGAGTTGTAGCTGGTGCCACTATCTCCACTCTATTCGCGCTCGGACAGGTGGTGCTTGGTTTCATCGCGTGGGGCGTGCAGCCATGGCGTACACTTACACAAGTGCTGTACGCACCTCAGCTGCTCGTCGTCTGCTATTTCTGGATCCTCTCAGAGTCCGTTCGCTGGCTTATGGCTAAAGGTCGCTACGAGGAATCCGAAAAGATCTTAAAGAAAGTCGCAAAGATGAATAATAAAGAGTTATCGCAGAAGAGCCTTGAAGCTCTCCGTGCGACGGCTGAAGCTGAGAAGAACATAGAAAAGCCAAAGGAACAGTGGCTGCCGATCTTAGTGATCAAGTCGAAGACAATCCTGTCGCGTGTGTGCGTGTCACCGATCTGGTGGATTACTAACACGCTCGTGTACTACGGGATGAACATCAACGCTGTGAACCTGGTCGGCAATGGGTACCTGAACTATGTGGCCGTGGCAGCAGTAGAGATCCCTGGGTACTGGACGGCGATTCTGCTTCTGGATCGCATCGGCCGCAAACCTGTACTCATCGGTGGATATTGGCTGTGTGCTGCCTGCCAGTTTATATTCGCTTTCTTACCAGAGGGTAGGTTGTTGAGAATAATTTCACAGTATATTTGATAATAGATTTAATTGGCCATGCTGTGAAATCAAGCACAGTAAGTTCAAATCATTTCATTTCATTATAGTAGGTATTTGATTAAATAAGCACGAATATGCTTTGAAAGTTCTGAAATTAATGAAATGTGTCGGTCTTCTCGTGATATCAGATAAAACAGGGCTAAAATTTAGTTTGGAAGAACCTAGATCTACATAGGTATTTTTAAATACAGTTTGCTACAACTTGAGCTCATTATTTCCAGGTTACGATGGTCTTTCCATGGCAGTCTACCTTATCGGCAAATACTGCATCGCGACAGTGATGACATCAGTGTACGTGTACACGGCGGAACTGTACCCCACCAAGTATCGCCATAGTCTGTTCGCGTTCTCTTCTATGATTGGTCGACTGGGATCAATCACTGCACCTCTTACACCATCTTTGGTAAGGCATTAAACAAGTTTAAAGCAGAGCTTCTAAACCCAACGCCTCATGGCCTCTTTGGTAGCAATTTCCATAAATACCCTAATAATCTGCGGTGTACGACGTTAAACTATCAATAACCTGATGTCCTACTAGCTACGGTTATAATTTATCATGGCCAGGACGTGAATCTAGTTGATATGCTGGCAATTCCAGGCGTGGGCCTTCAAATTTCTTTACTTATGGCAATCATGACTTCTTCAATCTTCATCCAATGCGTTACTGCGTACCGCCCGCTTATATCACTAGCTTCTGTTTCTTTTGTTATAGATATGTCGCCGCCAACTAGCTTAATTAGCTATTTGGTTAGCTGCCTAGCCTTTTCATTAAACGGTGCCATTTAGTTAGAGTGCCTGGGTGAACATCGGGCCGTCTAGCCCTTCTATCAAGCGGCTTGGCAAACTACTTTAGTTCGACAACATTAAATAACCCGCCTAGCCGAGCCCGTCAAATTTTAGTTGTATAAATCTTTTCTGTCGTAGAACTTGATCTCACAAAAACAAACTCCTTTTTTAGGTTAGGTTTATTAGTCAGCTTGTGTCCCTCAGAGCAAAAATAGAAGCCCCGCGCAGTGGGTCTTCGTCAACCTACTGTCGGGTCACAGTTGTTTAGAAAGAAAATCCCAATCGAAGCCCATTTTCTCTACTAAACGAACGGCCTAAGCATTGGCCAGCCATATCGTTAATGGATACAATGACGCATTGGCTAAATTTCATCCAGTCAGCTAATTAAATGGCGCCGTTTAGTGAAAAGACTAGGCAGTTAACCAAATGGCTAATGAAATCAGTTGGCTGCGACAGATATATGATCTAACAACGCTGTCAGTTGTTTAATCATAGTCCCTTACCAAATTAGTAGTATCCGTAACCAAGTAACTTGCATAACATTGTCTGTTCCACAGGGTTCGGAGGTATGGGAGCCGCTGCCATCCGTGCTGTTTGGAAGCTTCGCGCTTCTTTCGGGTGGGCTCATCTTCACCACACCAGAGACTCTTGGCACAAAACTTCCTGACACTATTGAAGAGGCGGAGCAGCTCAAATACAGCAGGAAAACAACTCAATGATAGCGAAGAGACTGATAATACTACACTTCCCAATACTTCTGCCAAACATACTTTTTTTAATGGCGACTGCTATTTCATAATTAGCAGTAGATACGTAGGTATACAATGTTCGAATTGAAGATCTAAAAACGATCTAAAGAACAAGATTCTGGACTATTTATTTGTACAAATCTGAAGATAAGTTAATTTAATAATAAATACTCGTGGCATGCGGATTTTAGGATGTTTTGATATTATCTCAGTAATGAAGTCATACAATATAATATGATTATTGTTCAGAATTTGAATTATGTTCTATTTTTTGATGCCTGAGGAAATATCAAAGTATCTTAACTTCCAATCCAATATCTTAAAACGGAAATAATGTCTAATTTTCTACTCCAACTAAATCCGACATCCTTTTTTTTAACCGACTTCCAAAAGAAGGACGGTTCTCAATTCGTCTGTATGTTTTTTTTTATTTTTTTTATTTTTTTTTATTTGTCTGTATCCCATTTGGTTCGAAAATGACCATTTTGGGCAATTGAAAATAGCTGTTCCCTCGGAGCAAGGTACGGTAGGAGACAATGAATTGTATCCACGAAGTTGAGTGGTTCAAGCGAAAATGTATATGGGTTGAACACTTGACTCCTTTAAATGAACACTTAAGGTGATTCGGGTCATCCGGTACTACACAGTCCATAACAACCGAAAAGAGAGTCAAGAAACGACCTTAACAACATCAAGTTGGTTGAAATGGTTTCTTCTCATAGTCTGATATCTGCGCATCGTGGGAAATCCCAAAAAATAAAAAAAAACCTGCAATCGACTATTTATGGTTAGCAGCATCTAGTTGCATCATTCGAAAATAAAGTTTCAATTACTCAAAATATATACTTTTTGACCTTATTAAGACTTCTCATCGCGATAATGTTATAATTTAAAACACTTCAACGAACATTGTTTTTAGGGTATCGTACCAGAAAAAGGAAAAAAAACGGAACCCTTTTAAGTTCACGTTGTGGTCCATCTGTCTGTCTGTCCGTTTGGACACTTTATCTCGGGAACGCGTGAAAATATCGAGTTGAAAATATAAACTTAAACCATATAATATAAATATTGTTGTAATACATGGTTAGGTACCTATCTGAAACACTAAAAATGTTAGTCCGAATTTCGTTTCGACAAAAACTATTCGACAAAAAATATCGTTTAATTTTTTTTCGTTTGTCCGAAAATTCGTTTCGAATTCTAACGATTGGAAGGATTGGGTGGTTCGGTTTTTTAATCATTCGACATATTATATTTTGGCCTAAATCTCATTTCATTATCAGTTATCCGATGTAACGTTTCGGATTATTAATCATTCTACTTTTTTTGATTCACTTTGATTTCATTTGTCCGATGTAACGATTCGATGGACAATATTTTTGGCCTTGCGATGAATTGAAATTTCGATGGGTATGGTTTCAGACTCCGTCTTAGCTCCGGCGCTGCGTGGCAAAGCACGGTCGCCCGTATTTCGCTCCGCAGCTTCGGCTTATTGGTCGCCTTCGGCGACCAGCCTCAGCTGCTCCGCTTTGCACGTCTCCCGAACTTTGTCACGGCGGGAGAAGGCTGCTCTCCCTCCGCGCCTCCGGCTTTACAAAAACACTCTAGGGTGCTTTGTGTCGGCACGGATCCTAACCAGCGAGAGTCCAAGATTCGGACTTTCGCAGCCTTATATATCATACATAAACATAATATAAAGTGGTATGGCATTTGAATTTTGGACATACGATAATATGGAGCACAAAAGAAACCCAGACAAATTATATTATAGGGAAAAGTACCTCTGTCGAAAAATAACTTGGGTAATCTGAAAATGTGTCTCACATACTATTCTTACTCTATGCCGCGGGCCAATAGTAATATTCATAATCCAAAAGTGTCGATCCAACAATTTTCACCTTATTATGAAATCCCTTTTCACCCCAACTACGAGGGACTACGGGGTGATGAGGGATTTTATGTTTATTATGAATTGGAATTACCCAAAATCATAAATAAACTAAAATACAAACGGCTGGAACATTTATTATATTAATAAAAATTTGGCGGGCTGCTCGCGTATTTATTCTCAACTTGACGCTAACGAGACTTCTGTCATATTCCACTTGTCATTTATTAAATACCCGCCAAAGACCAAGCACAGACCACTCCCAAGCGATTGTAAGAAGCGATGTAATTTGACAGATGACAGATGATACCGCTTGACGTTTTGTTCGATCCCCGAGAGTCATATGATAATAATTTGATTATATTAGGCATGAAAAAGCAAAACAAATATGTTTTCATCATTTTATACTTGATTTATTTACATATATATTTTTTTAGAGTATTTAAATTAGCTAAAATGTAAAATGCTAGTGCTAAAAATACAACTTTCCGCATGATAGACATCTACAAAAAGTACCACTTTTTGAGCAAGGAGCAAGTGTATCGAAAAGTGCTATTCTCTTTTATTCAAAATTTATTGGCATGAGGAAAATAACTTTCCCTTAGCCCTCAGGATCATGCGCTTCTTACGCATCGTCTAGACGTGTCATGTGCAATCAGTCACCCAAGTAGTCGCTCATTTTCTTTATCGATAAGATGTCGATCTTTATTAATTATCTTCAAATTGCTATCGCGTCTAGATCTACCGCCTAGGTGGATTCATATGGGGTTGCCTAAAAATGCAAGTCATATTTGTATGTTTTTCATTCAAATTCCATTTGGCATAATTCGTTTTTCTCTTAACATACTTATCAGTATTGTCATAAAGCAAACTACTTTGAAAGCTTTTACTTATCAAGATAAATAAACTTAATGGGTTCAACGAAAAAAAAACTTGAAAAGTGAGGGAAAATATTATGACATAAAAAAACCGGTCAAGTGCGAGTAGGACTCGCGCATTGAGGGTTCCAACAAACTCATAAGTAGATACGTGAATAGTTCATGAACTCGTTGGTGTTTTCATTTATCTTAAAAAGGCCTTTGATACAGTGAGCCACTCAATCCTTTTAACCAAACTTGCAAAAATTGGACTAACCGACAATGCACCTAAGATTTTTGTCTCATATCTTTCAGATCGGCACCAAGTCGTAAAGATAGGTAAATATCAAAGTCCAGCACAACCTGTTACTTGTGTAGTCCCTCAGGGATCGATATTGGGACCATTATTATTCTTAATTTATATCAACAATATTAGTAAACTGAATCTACATGGTGAAATGTCATTATATCGATACCTTTAGACTCAAAGGGCGTAAACGCCGCAGGTTCTAATGGCGTTTACGCCCTTTGAGTCTAAAGGTATCGATATGCGGACGACACCTGTATTTTTTACTATGGAAAATCAATTGATGATATCACGAAATTAGCACAGGAAGACCTTGATACCTTACACAAATGGTTCCAATATAATCTTCTCACTATCAACACAACGAAAACTTCATATATAGTGTTCAAATCAAAAAAACAAAAAAATACCAACGTATACTCCTTTATCTATAAATAATGTGTTAATTAAACAATCATCACATGAGAAGTACCTTGGGTTAATCTTGGACAGCGACCTCTCATGGAAGGAGCACATAAATAAAGTTAGAACTAAATTATCAGCAGTTTTGGGTTCCATTAGGACCATTGTAAAATGTTTACCCATTAGAGTTCGTTGTAATATATATAACTCACTGGTTAAATCGCATTTAAACTATCTTTTAGAAATATGGGGCAGCGCAACAAAGTCAAGCTTAAAATTAGGGATGTAACGATACACAGTTTTGCCGATACGATACCGATACCGATATATAGTAGTTAATATCGGCGATACCGATACCGATACCGATATCTTAGCTAAATAATGAAGTATGAATTTCGGATTTTTTTATGTCCTTATTATAACTAATGGCAACGACTACTGGTTATATTTACCAGAGAGTCAACCTTGAAAGTGTAAAGTAAAAATAATAAATTGTAAACTCAAAATTCTTTTTTTTTATTAAGAACCAAAGATTTAATTAACATAGTAATTATCATTGCACAAGGTAATAGAATAAGAAATTGAAATTACTTTTTGCAGATTTTTTTTCATACCGCAAATTCTTCAAATATCGGTTGTATAATATCGGCGATACCGATATATCGGCGATACCGATATATCGGCGATACCGATATATCGGCCGATATATCGGTATCGGTATCGGTATCGTTACATCCCTACTTAAAATCACTACAAATCACACAAAATAAAATAATCAAGGTACTTTTTCACTTTGACTACCTAACAGCAACCGATATCATATACTCTGAAACCAAGCTTATGAGCCTAAATCAGCTGTATACCTACAATATAATCGTATTAATAAGAAAAAATATTAATAAAACTATACACTGTCAAACCACATTTAAAACTAATAAAGAGATGGGCAACAGAGCTCTTTGCAGTGCGCAAAACCATTTCCTGCCATTCCCACGAACCAAAAAATTCGGTAAAAAAAATATAGCATATGATGGAGCTCGAAAATACAACGATTTACCCAAACATATAAAAGATGCACCAAGCTTGGCAACTTTCAAACAAAAATTATCAGCGTATGTATTGAATGAAATTCCCGTCATCCAAATGCGGCCACAACACACAACGCAACGTGAATTTACCACAGCTCCCGGCATTTAAATTAATCTACGCTTACCCGTTTTTAACTTTTATAACAAATATAAATTGTTGGTATTTATTTGCATATTGGATAACTAAATATGGTAAATAACTAATAAAAAAAAATGAGTTTAGTCCGTAAGTTGGATTATTAAAGCTATGTTCCATATTAGATGTTATGAGACAACTTATTGGTTTAAATACCTTAGTTAGATATTAAGTAATCTATAGAATTACGTTTTGTTTACTGCTTAAAATGCCACCACTCAACGCTCAACTACAAAAATGTGCTCAGAATAAGCTTATCTCATAAAGTGAAATGTAATATTTCTTTTGAGAAAATAAAAAGTCTTAAACCTCAATTGTATGATCGCCTGATGAGACCAACTTTACTTCAAACCTATGATTGCGGTTAGTTTAGTAGCAGCAAATAAGGTTATGTTACGATTTTTTGCGAATTTCTAAAAAACGACGCAAGTTAGGAAAACCGTAATATTTTTCCTGTAATATTTAGGATAATATTAATAATTGGCAATTATTACATATTTTTCTGTTCAGCAACTTCGAAGATAGGGGGAATGGTATTTTTTTGGACGTTTTTCGTTCTAATTCATAAAGCTCATAATTGAGAAAAAAACTTAAAATTGGTTTGAAATTCACAAATTAGGCACTTTCATTTGATACCCCTTTTGATATAATAGCCTAACTTAAAAATGATAACCTCCCATTCCGACCCCCTTTAAAAAAAAGTCAAAAAGTAATAAGATTTTATTTACGTCCAGTAGGATCGGGTTAGCAATTTCTAAAACTATTCCAAATATCAAGTTAATAGCCGCAGTAGTTCTTGAGACATCTGACTGTGACAGATGGACAGACGGACAGACGTACAGACAAACAGAAAGAGTCGCACCATAAGGGTTACTTTTTACCATTAGGGTACGGAACCCAAATTACAACAAACACAATACAATCAGTCCTGTTCCGCATCTCGAAAAGCCAACCGTAAACATCAAATGATATTTCGTACATATGTTCCGAAAAACTCATTGGTACGAGCAAGCCCATCCACGGCTTATATTAGAACTGCACAGAGAACAATCAATAAATGCCCGGTATAATTTATTACACACACAAAAAACTTTTTTAAGTACATTATATAATAAAAACTATTTAAAACGGTACACAACAGGTTGTCTTATCGCGAAAAAGTGATCTCTTCCAGAGAACTTGAATTGACACAAAATAAACCAAAAAAGTAGTTATATTAAGGAAGTTGTGCCGGACGTAATTATGTTTTGTAATTTAAGTTTATTTCTATTTTAATAAAAATAACCCCTTTTCGTATTAGTCAGGGAAATTAATGTAAAGACAGATTAGGGCTCTGTTATTTACCTAAAATACTAAGTTTATTACCTTAATCCTTGAGCTTACTATGGGACTAGTTCGATTTGTGTAAGATTGTCCCCTAATATTTATTCATTTATTTACTTATTTAATCCCACATAAGTAAGGCTATAAGCCAGTAGGTATGAATAAAGGCCATAAGCCGTATTAACTATATTAATAAATGTAAGGCACTAAGCCATATTTATAATTATAAAGTATTAAACTCTAATAACAAATTGTTATGATATTAAATAAATAGCGAAAGAGTGGAGGGGCGACCGACCAATCAGAGACCGCCATCTTGGCGGCTCCCCTTCCAAGCGCACCGGCTTTCAGCCGGAATAAAATACGCGCGCCGAGAAGCGCGCGCCAGTTGTCTTCTCATCTAAAAGGCACTGGGTATAGTTCAGTCTTCAGATTCCAGCCGACGCCAAAGGTCGTTCTCCTCTCCATTAGCCAGTATTGTAAATTCAGTGTTTCTTCTCATTTCCTAAACCCTACATAATCTTTCCCTGCTATGGAAGGTGTGTGGATATCCTTTACAGTCCTGTCCCGCACAGAAGTTGTTAATTTTTCCATTATCAGGAGAATTTACTAACTAACCCTACACAAAGCTAGCTGCCATAAAGATAGGCGGTTCACATAAATTATTATTGCTCCACATGCCAATCACAATCAGTTATCAATGGTGACTTTGTACTAAAAAAAGAATCGCATCGATTATGGCTTATTTAACATTGTGACGTGAATCGGCACAGTCTGCTACTAATAAACCAGAAAGAGAAGATATTTATTGAGTGCGTACGCACATATAAATTACAAAACGATACAGTATCACCAGGAGTCACTATAATAGGTTTGACTGGAGTCACAATGGACGGGAAAGAAAATCGTCATCCTGATGAAGTCAACATAGAACAGGGAGTTGAAACGAAGACTGTCGTAGACCTAGACAAGATTTTGAAAGAGGAGATTGGGCAATTTGGGTGGTTCCAGCTTCGGACAGTAGTGCTGATAGCGCTAGTTGTCATCTTCGGTGGTATTGCGTCCAGCGAGTATGTGTTCACCACAGCGAGGATTAACACCAGGTTGGTCATATCGTCGGTGTAAGCCGCAAACCTCGTAACTTTGTATGTGACCCATAGAAAGTTACGAGGTTTGCGACTTACGCCGACGATATTAGAAACTAAGATTAACGAGCTTTTGATATCTTTATTTTTTATTCAAATGCAGATAACTTTTTCGTAGAAACCATTTATTAGATTATTGTTAAATTGCAAGGATTATCAATCGAAGTCGATTTCCAAGAGGAATTTTGACGCTGCGCTGGTTTTAATCTTATGGGATTTGTCTACGGTGCACCGTAGCTGGAGAAAATAGAGGTACGAGCTAGCAGTTACTCGCGGTTCCGTAAACACTGTGCAAGTAAAGCCGTTTCATAGATTATTTGCGCGGGTAGCTTACGCTTGGTTCATGCTCGAGTCGCTGGACCCATTCACTTCTTTAAACCGTTGTTTACATAATCATTTGTCTAAAAATTGGTGTTACTCGTACTTCTCAGATGCCTCATCCCCGAGTGCGAGTCAGACGAGCAACCCGCGGAGTTCTCCCCCTCTTGGATCCTGAACGCGGTTCCAGCGTCCGGTTCCTCGTTCGACAGCTGCCAGCGCTTTACCAACGTCTCCTCCGCCGCTGTCCCCAACACTTGCCCTGCTAGTCTCTTTGACAGCAGCAGCATCGTTGACTGTGAGGAGTATGTCTATGAAACTAGAGATTCCGTTGTTTATGATGTAAGTATTAAAAGACGAAACTTAAAACTTTATCAAATTTTATATTGTCCCATACACTGACAAGTCATCTCTACGTGCCATTGGTCTATATTTCTTTATTTAAATAAAACAATTAACAATACAAAGATAAAAGGTACTAAATTGCTATTTTATTAATTGATTGAGCAATTTGTATGTACTGATAAGTATAATAATGCTTTTATCTACCTGCAATTTCGACTGCATTCATAGCCCATGTAATAAGTTTGTATGGTTGTACGTTGTTTTGCCTAACAACTTTTTGCCTATTTTCGTTTTGCCTAATTTCATTTTGACTAATATTGTTTTGCATAATTATTCATTTTGCCTAATTTTTATTTGAGTGAAACTCGTTTTGTATAATCCTTATTTTACCTAAATTTATTTCGTCTAATATTGTTTTGTCTAATTTTTAGTTAGTATAATCTACATTTATATAATGTTTGTTTAACATAATTATTTTTTGTCTAACATACATTTTGCATAATTTTGTTTGTTCTATACTTATTTCGTATAATGTTTCATTTAACCTAACCTAACCTACTTTTCTGACCGCAATTCGTTTTTGTTGGGGGACGCAGTTCAAACCTAACCTAACCTACTTTTCTGACAGCAGTTCGGTTTTGTTAGGGGACGCAGTTCAAACCTAACCTAACCTACTTTTCTGACAGCAGTTCGGTTTTGTTGGGGGACGCAGTTCGAACCCTAACCTAACCTAACCTAACCTAATTGAACTTATGGTTTGAGTTTTTTTTAATGCGGGGGGCTTCGCCCCCCGAGCCCCCCTTGTGGGGGGCTCCGCCCCCCCGTCCCCCCTTTTCGTTCTACGCCCTAATAATTTACCCAAGCAGAGTGGCTTTATGGGCTGCTGTAAAAATATTATTTATGGTTTTGTATAATATTATTAGTATTAGACGCAGTTCAAACCTTACCTAACCTACTTTTCTGACAGCAGTTCGTTTTTGTTGGGGGACGCAGTTCAAACCTAACCTAACCTACTTTTCTGACAGCAGTTTGTTTTTGTTGGGGGACGCAGTTCTAACCTAACCTAACCTACTTTTTGCTTAATGTAACCTTTGTATTGAGTTTTTAGACAAAAAAAATTTAGTTAAAATGATATTCGGCTATATAATTATTAGTTAAAATAAGAATCGACAAAGTGAGTTTTAGATAAAATAATATTCGACAAAACAAGAGTTATGCAAATGATAATTTAGGTAAAACGAGTTTCGACAAAACAATAATTATGAAAAATGAATTTATACATATTGACTTTAGACAAAAAATTCATTATAGTAAAAGTTGTTAGACAAACTGAAATTAGACAAAAAATTTTTAGACAAGTCAAGGGAATACCAAGTTTGTATACGTTAATGTCTATCAATTCAAAATCATCTGGATCACCTTTATCTTAAAGGGTATTCAGGCATTATACTCCTTGAAAATCTCTAACAGAAACATTTACTGTAACATTAAGAGAGCCTTTTTAGAGATATCAGTGTTAATCGTCAATAATTGCGGTAATATTTCAGTTCGCGCTGGCATGCAAGGAGTGGGAGCGATCATTCATCGGTTCTGCTCACACCTTTGGCACACTTGTTGCGCTGCCTATCACAGGTAAGAAATACCATTAGATTATATTTTTGATTTACGGTCACCTGCAGAGACAAGGATCCTGCCTATCATACATTCGTTCGTAGTGTGGCAACGGGGTAAGATTCCTCCGCAGTTGACTGTACTAGAACCTCGTAAAAATACATTTCGCCGAGTCTTTCATAATCATTATTTAAATTTTGACAAATTATTGTAGAGCTATCTTCGTGATTGAATGAAAGAAATCGGAATCCCTACGATAAAAGCCTAAAGAATCTACCAAATTTGCAACAAACGTAAGAACCATAGTCAGAACTATTGGAAGACTTGCAGATATGATAGATAGATGAAGAGTACGTATACACCAAGCCACAATTCATTCTCGTTGCAATAAAGTTGACATCCGTTTACAAATGTACAGGTCGATTCACAAGGGTTAGCGCGGATTTTGTATGCAGCCAGTGCTTATTTTATACTAAATCCGCGCCAGCTCTTGTGAATCGACCTGTACGTACAGTTAACAGTGTGTTCAATTGTACATTTGTGGTATAGTACATTGTGTATCAAGGGCGGTAAGTAAGGAATTACAAACGAGTGTTTGTTACAAGGCCTAGGCGAAGCCGAGGGCTTTAATAACACGAGTTTGTAATACCTTTACCGCCCGTGGCACACACAATGTTCTTCATCACACTTGTGAGGAAACCTGGTTAAAATAACCTTACTTAACCTAAATAAAATTGTAAAACTGACAGTGACATTAGTGACATACATCAAGACGACAAGTCAAGTTCGGAAACCATAGCGGTAAAGACTTAAAATGGTTGATTTTATATTTGCAAAATACTGAAATACACTATTTAAACATTTGATTAATGTTACAGAAATATGTGTTTACATGTATTTGCAATAACAGTTCTCTTAAATAAATCTTTCAGTAATAAAAGTTAAAAAAGTAAGTTGGCGTTTTCTTTTAACATGACAAATAAGAGTAAAACAGAACCAGCGTTTCAGATTTAAAAAGAAAAACATTACGTCCTAGGGCGTAATAGGTCATTTACGGCCCGCAAAACCTACGTGTAATGACACCACTTTCGAGCAAGTGTGATGAAAAAGTAATTTTAGAGATGTGAGCCACTTTTTGGAACTCTTCAGCCTTCAACGAATAAGGAGTTGATAACTTAGTTCTTCGTTTTCTTCAGGTTTCGTGTCAGACCGGTGGGGCCGACGCACGGCACTGGCAATCAATGCGTTTAGTCGTGCCTGTCTCGGACTTTTGCGCTCCTGGATCAATTCTTACGTCGGCTTTACCGTTTTGCAGTTTTTAGAAGCCACCTTCGGATCTGGTGCCTTTTCCTGTGCTTATATTTTGGGTAAATATGCTTATATAGTATTTTAAGATAAAAAAAATATTCCTTAGAAAAGGTTCATTTGTCTGGGACTCTTAATTTTGAAGCTGTATTCATCTACTAAAGGGACTACTTTCAAATTGTTTTCATTGAACTACACTTATGATTCTATCAAGTAAAGAATAGCACCGCATAGCTCACTTGGGTCATATGTATGGCTTGTTTCAGTGTTTGACATTAGATACACAAAATAGACGTTTAACATTATCATTGAAAGCTGACAAGTCGCTGGTAGTTTTTCAGTAAGCCAGTAATGTATATAACCTACATCTAATATCAGATTCCGTATTGAATAGGATTACAAAGGTACTCGTGTCATAATATAAATCCTCGTATTTAGCTGCCAAAACGACCTTTACAGTACTGGTTGATCTATTTAGAGATTACTAAATGAATTGCAAGTTCAAACATGGATTTACGATCTACACGCATCAAGCTCATGTTATTCTAAACCTAGCAATAAATATTTGGATTACCGTTTATCTACCGTCTATATCATTACTTTTATTAGTAATTCTGTCTGGGTTTATTCTAGTAACTTAGATAAGATTAGATTGTTTATGCAAGTCATCAGTGATCACAAAGTCTGCATTGTGTTGTATGTGCAGTGATGGAGCTCGTTGGACCACGGGTTCGCGTCGCGGGTGGTGCTTCCATGAACACCTTCTTCTCTGTGGGCAACATCTGCGCAGGCCTATTAGCCTGGGCCGTCAATGACTGGCGCCGCCTCACACAAGTCATTTACGCTCCAATGTTCATCACAATCCTCTACTTCTGGATCATACCAGAATCGGTCCGCTGGTACATGAGCAAGGGACGCTACGAAAAGTCCGAGGCTGTTCTGAAAACTGCCGCCCGCGTGAATGGAACTAGCCTCTCCGACAAGTCACTGGCTGCCTTAAGGGAGTCAGTGGAGGAGGAAAAAAGAAAGAAGGCCTTGGAAGAAATGGAAAAGTCGGATGAGCCCTGGTTGATAGTGCAGGTTTTCAGGCATAAGCAGGTGCTGATTCGCTGCATAGTGTCACCGGTGTGGTGGGTGACCAATACCTTCGTGTACTATGGGTTGTCGATCAACTCAGTCAACATGTCCGGCAACCGTTATGTGAACTACATTTTAGTATCGGCGGTGGAGATCCCTGGCTATTGGACCTCGATGTTCCTGATGGGCAAGATTGGAAGGAAGCCGGTTCTAATTGGCGCCTTTTGGCTTTGCGCGGCCTGCCAAGCAGCATACATCTTTATGCCAAATGGTAGCTAACTCACGTTATTTCATTATCTAACTGTGCAACTGTTTCATAAAATTCTGATGAAAATAAGAATGATGCCTGGGTTAAAAAAATAATTATCATTCTATATATTTAGTCCGTCACTTAGATCATCGAAGAAATATTTTGTTTTATCAAATTGATAAAAATTGACACAGATAAAGACTATCACATTTCCGGCTTGGAGGAATGGTAACATAGCGTGGTGTCATTCGAGACTTCACAGGACTGTATCATTGCAATGTTTTGTTAGTCAAACAAACAAAACGTGTATAATTTTTTTTATTGCGAAACTGAAGGACGAAATATTTTTTTTGTCATCTAGATCAGGGGTCAGTAAACTGCGGCTCACGAGCCGCTTACGGCTCTTTGTAGGGCATACTGTATACAGTGAAAATCCTGAAACATAAAACTACGGATTTTGTGGTGGTGGTGACATCTGGTTCTTTGTCTAAATAGTTTGCCAGTTCCTGGCTGTTTAGCATAACTGGCCGCGACTTCGTTCCTCGCGCGACAGAGCATCACCTGTCACTGTCACACTAATTGAGTGGAAAGGGATTTGTCGCGCGAAAAAGAGTCGCATGTTACAGTTGTGCTAGAGGTGGTGCTTAGGCCTAATCTAGTATTATTATTTTTTAGATCTTTACGCGCTTTCCCTGACGGTGTACCTGATCGGGAAGTTCGCCATTGCGATGGTGATGACAGCGGTGTACGTGTACACAGCAGAGCTGTACCCTACCAAATACCGGCACAGCCTGTTCGCCTTTTCTTCCATGGTCGGCAGGATTGGCTCAATTCTAGCTCCACTCACTCCAGCCATGGTAAGAAGCATTTTTGATGTACGAATCAGAATTATGACAGGCCGTGCTGCAATATCAGTGATCCTAAATAAATGAAGTAGGTATCCTACATTTTTTTTGTACCGAATTCACTAGAGAGAGTTTATGACAAGTGGCAACCATTACAATCGCTTGGTAATTTAAGTATAAAGATACGGGTAAACCAATATTTCCTAAATCTGTGTGACGACACGTTTAGCCTAGTGGGAGTGACACCGCCTACGAAGCTAGAGGTCCCGGGTTCAAATCCTGGTGAGGGCAAATTTTTGTATCATGGATGTTTTCTATCTATTTAATTATGTATTTATCTATACATATACGTATGTATATCGTCCTCTCGTATCGATAGAACAAGCATTGCTTAGTTTGGGACTAGCTCGATTTGTGTAAGATTGTCCCCCGATATTTATTTACTATTTATGTGTGTACTAATTTAATTTGTATTGTACGAATACATTTGCAGGGCGATTCGACGTTCGACGAAATGCCGTTTGTGCTGTTCGGAGGCTTCGCTCTGCTGTCGGGCTGCCTCGTGTTCGTCACGCCAGAAACTCTCGGGGCCAAGTTCCCCGACACCATGGAAGAGGCTTCCGACATCGGGAAAAAGAAAGAGGTCTCTAAATAAGACTGTCTATTTAAGTTGTATCAGTATACTTTTGTGAATATTGCTCTCTTTTACGTACAATCAGCATAAAAAAGTCTTAACATCCAATGCGTCATATATAAGGTCCTAATTTATTAGTTGCAGATATTTCAACACATTATACTTTACATTAAAATAATTAACTTTAAATAGGAATTAAGAAATCTTTTCATATAATTTTTTTGATTTTATTTACCTAACAAAAAAATTATTTATAATTTCGTCTACAAAAAATCACCATGTGCATTATCACATGTCACAATATCTATATCTGTCATGTCAACAATTGTTTGTCGTAAATGTCGTAACGGTTCGGCGGGAAAACTGCAAATGTCATTAGGATGGGATTTATCGACGTGAAGTGGCCAGTTACAGTTAAGTGGTACGTAAAAGAGCTACTAGAATCTGTTCAATGAGTTTTCATTTAGTAATCACATTAACAGGGTGTTATTACGTAGCAAATTTGTTTTTCCTTTTTCTCCAAAAAAACATCGTAAAAGCTATAATGTTTCAAGCTTTAATATACTCCTAAGACCGAGTACTATCAGCTGTAAAAATATCTGCAACTAATAAATTAGGACCTTATATATCGCAAATCGCAACAGATTTTATTAGGCACAAAAGTGTATGACGATATACAGGGTGACTCGGGAAACGTGAGCAGTATCAACCTTACCGATTCAATAAATTATAAGCTACTCTCTCGTACCACTATTAATAAGATTAACGTTAATTTTCTTTTTGGTGTTAAAAACAAAAAGTTCAAAATTATTTATGCCACACCTGGCCATAAAGTGGCTTTTACCCGCTTTCTGGCCAAGTGTAAACATAAAATTATGTACACAACACGGGAATTAATAAAGAAAGCCCTCGTACGCATATTTATGTCCCTCGCTTGTAGGTCGGGGCGCAAACATCTGCGATCTCGGCCTTTCTTTGTTTTACCAGTTGTGTAATATGTACTATTACGAAATTCATGGTCAATCTACAATTAGAATAGTTCCGTAAAATACTCTTCGATTTACCTGTGAATGATTGTTAACGTTGACATTGCCAAAATGACAGTGACAATTTACTTTCCTGTTAATCAAAGTGCTGTCATAATAGTTAATAGTAGATTGTGTCACAAGGGAGCAAAATGATATATTTACGGCGAGGGCGTACATTGAATCCTGAACGAAGCGAAGGATTCTACAATTGAATCCCGAGCATAGCGAGGGATTCTAAAGTAGAATCCGGAGCGTAGTGAGGGATTCAAGTGTTAACGCCCGTGGTGAAAATAATTTTGCTACCTTGTGGCACATACTGCTTTTCACACCGACTATGAGGAAAATTCAAATACAAACGCTACCTACCAAAACAACGAAATATATAGTTAGTCAAAGAGCATCACACATTTTTAATAAAATGAAATGTTAAATTGTTAAGTTTATAGTCTCTTATTATTTTATAAAACGTTTATAATTTTTTTACGGATGGGACGAATTTAATTTCAATTAATTATTATTAATTTTAATTACCACTTCCATATTATATTTATGGCCCTCGCCTGCGGCTCGGACCGCAAACACCTGTGATCTGCGCCATTCCTTATTATAGCGCCCTCTGTGTTTACTATACTAATAAAGCTGTCTATGGTACGGCATAGTCTAAGTAGGTTCAAACTAAAAATTCCCCTTTGTCCTTGAACAGAAAAGTATCACTTTGATCCCTCTTATGAGGGAGCAAAATACATTTTTCTGAATAGGAGATGTGAAAATAGGTTTTATCTTACTTTTAGAGTGCCGATGGTAGTAGAGAATTACGTCTTGTACTTAACAAAAAGTTGAAAAAAAGGAAGAGGATGTGAGTGTTTCACTTAAATACAAGGGTGAACCATCCATTAACATAAACTGAATCCGTAGGGTTGGTTTCGCTCACATATCCCGAATCCTGTATATTTGGATGTTACAGACTATTTTATTGACACTGAAATGAAACGTATAGAAATGGAGTAAAATGACATGGATTTGTATAAAAGGTAAAAGTATTTGACACGCTAAAACTCAATATTTGTCACCCTGCTGTTACATCTAGTGTTCATTATTTAACATTCAACATGTCAACTACTGGGACACTGTCAAGCACTCGGACGTATGAAATTTTGATGTGATTCAAATAAATTTGTTAAGTCACTTATAAAGTATTCCCCAAAAAGTCGTCGTAAAGCTGTGTCGCTTAAGCAGGTCTGCCAAACTGGTTTAACAGTAATTAAATGAGTATGAGTAAAAAAAAGGAGCGCCTGATGAACATTGTATCAAAAACAACATGGCGTTGATATTGCTAGCATTTTTTTTTTGATCCGTGTCCGTTGTATATTAGTGAAACGCTATTGAAGACAATACATAAGATATGGCATTGACGTATACAAAGGACAGGGCTAAGCGAGCTCGTAGACGGTTCCAACGCTTTGGCGGTGAAAATACCGCCAAATCAGTACCAGCTGGCAGTGCGACACGCGGCGCGTGCACTGCGCAGCTGGTCTTTATAGCTGCATTTTTTGTTACGGGGAAAATAGTCCGAACTGGTCGGATGGGCATATCCTTACTTTTGAATAGTCCATATCTCAATGATTTTGAACCAAAATCATTGAGATATGGACTATCCTGGTGCTTTAGTTAATTTGACCGCATTAACGCAACGAATAAAAATCATAGAATAAAAATTAGTACCTAAGTACTACGTAACGAAGCCTCTCTCCATAACAAAACTGCCGTTCGCGTCGGATGACCGGACGGAGCTGACCCGCATCTGACCGTCTCTCTCTATCGCATAACGCGTGCTCTTTTTTCCACCCTAGGGTGGCGATATTTAATAAGAAGTTATTAATTACCGCGCAACGGAATCGTGGAGTGAGTCAGTCCAGATAGTGTGGAGATTCGGTGTGGACGATTTTTTATGTTATAACTTGTGTGCGTGTCAAGCATAAACCTTGGAGTCATTAAATACTAGGTTTAAAGTGTGTGTAAATGCATTAAAAGTTTAATGATCTTATAATTTATTTTTGTAATGTAAGAAAGTAGCTACGTAATAAGAGTATTTGTGTTTAAAATTAATGAAAGTCTATTATACTTGTTTAACGTAATAAATACGTGTTAAACTTGTTGTATATATGAATAAATGATACAAAATATGGGTTACATATTTTTGTATAACAGACTTGTTTAATAAAGTCTTTATTATTGTTAACTTCACCATGGATTATACATTTAGTGTTTTTAATAGCTTATAATATTTAGTCTACCTGTCTCAGTATCTGTGTCTGTAATTAAATCTTGCTATTTAAATTTGACCTGGTTTCTGGTTAAGCTAAAATTTTGCATGCATTTATGTAAATTGGATGTTAATGCAATATTATTATAACATGGAGCTAATATATGATGATGGAGCCGGAAGGTGGCTGTCAATAGGATCATCTATGTAACATAAGATGAACCCATCGTGTTTGGACTCATTTGAATGGTTTTTATCAAGTGAGCCCGAAGAAAGGTATAGTCGCCAATAAAATGCTTGACTTAATAAATATTTTTTTGACAGAAACTTATTATTCACCTCTGAAGATAACACCAAGTTTAACACTGATAATTGTAGAAGTGGGAGGGACCTAGAATACGACGTCTCCAAGCTGAAATGATGATGATGGTGATACGTCGGGAAAATAATTTACCCAAAGGTGGAGTCATAAATAAAATTTTATTTTATTCCTTACAATACAAAGTTTATCAACTTAAGCAATTAAGAACAGATCAATGATCGAGCTTTGAACCTTTTGCGCTTTCGGCCTTTTTGCCGATGACTTCTGCCTCCTCCATAGTGTCCGGGAGCTTGGCTCCCAGGGTCTCTGGTGTGATGAAGGCCAGGGATCCGGAGAGTAAGGCGAAGCCGGCGAACAGAGCGAAGGGCAACTCGTCCCAGCCGCTTGATGCACCCTGCAAAAGAACCGTCGCTTAACAAAGATCGTAGTTTTTCAAAATTTAAGTGTCTCGATAAGTAAAAAAAGCAAGCAAAAGGAAGGCCTGAGGCACAATTCGTCAGCCAGTGAACTTAGTTCTCAGGTCACATCATTAAGCAGCTTTTTTAGTCTTTGAAAATTCCTAGTATCCCTGCAACCGAAATACGACCGAAGTCGCGTGGCATAAAAGATATCCTTGGGCAAGCCGGTGCAGATTTGACCTAAGTTTTCCTTAAGAGCTGTAGAATAAGGTGCTCAAATGCCTGATATTAGGCAAGCCGGTAGGAATCGAGATATCTACCGTGATTAATACTTCCTTCAGTTCCGTTGTAGCAAGGAACTACAATACTTTTTTGGAATATAGCACTAAGGCCTCCGAAAAAGCTTTTTGTTAAAAGTTCTTTAAAATGGTTAAATCCTAGGGTAACCCTCCATATTTTAGTAGCAGCATAGAAGTCTTTACCATAGCGGGTGTAAGAGGAGACAGAATGGAGCCCAGCCGACCAATCATGGACGAGAAGGCGAAGAGGCTGTGACGGTGCTTGGTGGGGTACAGCTCTGAGGTGTACACGTATACTGTTGTCATCACTGCGGCGATGCAGTAGTTGCCTATCAGATACACAGCCAGCGACAGTTCGTCGTACCCTGAAGAAGAAAGGTAAGACTTGTACTCCATAAGCTGATACCACAATACTTAGGTTGTATTAAATATTATTGACTATAACGAGTAGTTTTTTTTTCGCAAAAGGTACATAGTGCGGCTTGTATGTATGTGCGCCGTGAAAAAACACAATTCAAGCAAAGTTATACGAATGCGTAAGAAAGCGCAAGTACGGTTGAGGCGCCTCAACCTTGAATAGGTATCGCGCGCTCCGAAGCGGCCTGTTGTCTGTCTTTATACTTCTGTCACAGCTGTAACGCAAGTCAGAAATCAACAAGCATGGTCAGAAATCAACAACAAAATGTAGGTATATCACAAAAACTGACCCAGACTTGACTTGAACCACACCAGTCTCTCAGCTTTTCTCGGCACGGTGCGGCGACTCTCAACTAGGCTACTAGTAGGTCTGCCAAAATTAGACATTAAATCTTGTCACATGAATGAATGCATGATTTAACTGGTATTTTGAGACCATCAACAAAAACAGAGATCAGTTTTCGCATAAATAATATCAACAACATCCAAAATTTACGAATAAAACCTAATTTAAAATCGAGATTATCTAATGCAATCGTGGTTGGTAGTAAAACATCGTTTTCGTAAATAAATAAAGTCAACATGCTTACCGTCTGGCATGAAGATGTATGCAATTTGACAAGCAGCGCACATCCAAAAGCCACCTATGAGTACAGGCTTCCGTCCCACCCTGCCCAGCAGTAGCACAGCGGTCCAGTAGCCTGGGATCTCCATCGCCGCTACAGCTATGTAGTTCAGGTACCCATTTCCCGACATTATGATCGCGTTTACCGCCAGTCCGTAATACACAAAAGTGTTGGTAACCCACCACACCGGCGATACGAGGCATCGGAGCAAAATCCGCTTGTGTCTGAACACTTGCACCACCAACCAAGGCTCGTTTGCTTTTTGCTCTGCTAGCAAAATTTTGTTAATCTTCTCTTCTTCAGCTGACTTCCTCAATTCTACCCTTGTCTGCTCAGTCAATGTTTTGCCATTAGCGCGAACGGCTTTCTCCAAGACAACTTCAGACTCTTCGAACCGTCCTTTGCTCATGTACCAGCGCACGGATTCTGGCATAATCCAGAAGTAGGCGATGGTGAGAAGCATGGGGCCGTAGATGATACGGTGCAGCCAACGCCAGTGCGGCACTCCCCAGGCCATCAGTCCGGCGAGAATCTTGCCCACTGCGAAGAATGTGTTCAGGGTGGCTCCGCATGCGACGCGGTATTTTGGACCCATTAACTCCATTACTGCAAAAAAAACAGTTTTTGTCAGTTATCAGCAGGGAGCGTACTTTTAGTGCCGATGACGTAAAAATGACGTAGAGCTACATACAGCATGATTCACTTTAGCTTTTAGCTTAATTTATCGTTACCGGAGATTACCGGTATCGTAAATGCTATGAAATAATTGTATCAGTACTTTCATTAGTTGGTGTCAACGGTAGAAGCCCTTTTATAAATCAAGATGTGTCTGCCTGTGTTATTTTATTTATTGAAATGGGAAATTGGAAAATAAACCAGAAATGTATTTTGTTATAGGTAGAAGGGCCTCATGAATATACCTACATACGTAGAAGTATATGTCAAATCGCATATCCGTTTAATATTTCCGATATTCTGTTAAAATAAATAAAAAAACAGACATATAAATTTTTACTTACAAATGTTTTCTACCATTGACACCGATCAATAAAAGTACAAAATATAATTAACTCATAAGTTAAACGATACCGGTATATTACAGTAGCGGTAATTCAATGTAATACGAACTAAATCAGCCTATGTGTAGGTTGACGTCATTTGCCTGTCATCGGCACCAAAAGTACGCTCCCTGGTTATCAGTTATTAATATTTACTTTGAGTAAAACAAGAACGGCTAACTATTAGGATTAAAATTTTACTATAATATTGGTTTTACTGAAGCAAGAGCCAAAATAACCGGCATTTAAGTCAAAGAATAAATGTCAGTGTCAAAAGAGTGATTAAACTATTCTTCATTTCTTAATTATTGAAATCGTATTCTTCAGAAACATGATCATATGGGGATATAATGGGGGGATTAAAGTTGTCACAAAGTTATTACCTAATATATAGGCGCAAGAAAAGGCTCCAAAACCAAAGGTGGCTTGGAGGAAGTGCAGGATGATGAAGCCTATATAGGTGTTCGACCAGGAGCGAACGAGGCCAAAGCAGCCACGAATGAAAGCGGCAATAGCCAGCGCCGAGCTCCGTCCCCAGCGGTCAGATACGAAACCTGCACGTTTAAAACATTATATCTATCAACCTGGGCCTTTGCTGCTAAACATAGGCCAACAAAAACTTAAAAAAAACATTAGTAGCATACAAATATAGACAACAACAAATGAAGCAAGCAAGGAATGAAAGTTTTGTCAATTTGCATCTCTATAGTAACCGTGCAAAGAATAACAACGTCAGGCATTTTTATTCGAGTCATAGCGACTCATGCGACATGCGACATGCTGACCTGTGATAGGCATAGCGGTGAGGGTGCCGAAGATGTGAACGGAGCCGATGAGCGAGCGCAGCCATTCTTGGCATGCCAGTCCGAACTGCAAACACACAGTCATACCGATGAAGCACATTATCATAACTAGGATGCACCTTTAGTGTTCTCTCTTTCTTTTACATAATTATGTAGAGAACGAAATAGATGACATGTGAATCGATGTGACATTGAACGATAACGCAAAGATTTGTGTAAATATGGTGCACCTTGTTTTGGCATAATTTTATTTGTCCAAATGTTCTATTTTCTCGAGTACTATTTACGCATAATTGTTATTTTACAGATAATATTGAATTTTGAAAGAAACCTAACCTAACGTAATATGTTCTAAGTGGCTGATGTAAAAGATTTTGCTAAATATTTTCCATTAAAGCTAGAGAAAAATCATGCGAAATAAAATTCGGGCTAACATTATATTCGGACAAATAAAACGTATGCCAAATAAAGGGAACCCGAAAATATGTGCAGCGATCACGATGAATCATAAAAAGCGTGTGACAATTGCATGTCTGTTCCCATGGTAGATGGCACAAGATAGTGCTGGTGACTATGTCTTTTCGAAAGACAATTTAAATTACAATATCAGTAGGCAATACACACATCGTAAACGACAGTGTTAGTGTTCTCGTAGACATATTCCTCGCAGCGGATGATATTGTTTCTATCGAAGAGGGTCGCGGGGCAGGTGCCAGGGTCGGCGAGGGTGGAGGTGTTGGCAAAGCGCGTGCACTGGTCAAAGCTGTCTCCCGCCGCTGGTACAGCAGCGAAGATCCACTCCGGCGCATATGGGGCCGGCTCCGCAGCGGACTCGCACTCGGGGATCAGACATCTAGAACAAGCAGTTAAGTGTATTCTAAATACATTATATTTGTTTTTCTGGTACATACATGAATGTATCAGAAATGCCACGAATCTGACGAGATGGCGAAATATCGTAAGGTGGGGAACAACAGCCCCCAACTTTTTCTCATGATGACCATGACCGTTGTACCAAGAGCTCAACGAAAATGCTGTTGGACCTTTTGTGGGACTAACCAGTTGGATTAGTCTCTTAGATGAGTACCCTAATAAACGGTCGCCCTCTTTATAAACCTATCCATCGGCCTCCAGTGATCTTATTCTGTTTTGCGGCGGATTTTCTCTTGCGGCGGGCTTTTATAACGTTCTCGGTGATTAAAAAAAAGTGTGAATATATGTGTGTTGCGTATATAATTTTGTAAATACAACTTGTGCGATATCTGTGACTATTTGTGCGGACATAAAGACAATAAAGTCCTGGCCGGTGACGGTATTTGTGTGGTGAGCAAACGGACAAAAATACGGTTTGAGCAAGCGATTTCGAGTTCACATTTTTAAAGGTAAGCCATCCATATTGTTGGGGAGCTGTTGGTAATGCTGCGCAGGGGGTCAAGCCAACCAGTCTATGGTTTACATCCACAAGCTATCGAAGGGTAAAATACTGCACTATTATTATTGTGCAATAAAGTTTGAATCAATGACCTTAACACTTAGGTAACGATTAAAATCAGGTGAAATAAACAATTTTTACACAGCCTAGCCGCACTAGTAGACGCTTCATAAAAGGGTAATTATTTGAGCGTTTCACCCGCCTCACTTTTGTGGACACATTATTGTGTAGAGATTCCGGGAGATTTTAATGTAATTTTAAGGTATTTGTTGGTAGTCCCGGATTTGTACCAAATAGCTCGATATGAGACTAAAATCTGAGGGAACTTCGACAATAATCTGTCCACGAAAGTGAGGAGGGTGAAACACTCAAATAATGACCCAAAAGCTATTTATTGCTAAAACGTGAGATACACACGCATCTCGATTGATTTGTGGCATCGTCACTCCGTTACATTCATGCATGCGGATGGCGCACACACAGCGAACTTTTTGTTAGCAAGGGGTCTTACACATAAACACGATACGATATCGCGTCGTGTATCGTATCGTATCCTAAATGAAATATTTTAAAACTTTACCTTGTATCGATCCTGGCTGTGGTGAACACAAATTCGCTGGCGGCGATGCCGGCCCACACGACAATGATAGCTGCCAGCGCGAGAACTCGCAATTGGTACCACCCAAACTGACCCAACTCTCCCAGTAATATGGCGTCAATTTCCCTCTTCCCACCTTCTTTGTCTGGTCGAGCTTCCTTATCCATTGCAACTTGATTTGATGATTTTTAGATGGGGTTGCTCTTGACTTCAATGAAGCCCGATGGTAAGCAGCCAAAGATGGACTTACGCACTCTGCTCGAACTATTTGACGAGTACTCAATGAACCGACCACGAATGACCGTTTGGGGTTAAAAGATTTAAATACCTAGTGATAACTGATAAATATTGGCTAATCGATTTAAATGTCTCTCAAGCATAACAGCGACTTAGCGTATTCAGATAGGTAGAGTCTCGTTATCGTAGCTTGGATTAAAAAATCCAAGTTCTCTATTATTTTTTGATAAAAATTGAAAAGACAATAATCAGATAAAGGTACACATAACAACTCGGTACCGGAACAGCGGCGGCTCAGCTCAAGCCGCTCAGTATTGTTTGTCAGAAACTCCATACTGTAACGCACACTTATCGGCATCGGAACGGCAACGTCACGGCTCGGCACAGGCTATCGGTGCGCAGGTCCGTGAGGGTTCGCGAGTCGTCCGCGCGCCGATTGCGGTTCACTGGCTTGTACCAAGGCGAGCTGTGCTCGCCACCTACGGCGGGCAGCGGCTGGTGATAGACCGCGAGCGGCGGGCGGTTGTCGCGGGCGGCGGGTGGACGTTGCACGCGGCGGGCGAGAACGACCGCTCCCGAACATTTATGAACACACCACACACACGCCGCGGACGACGAGCCGCTGCCCGCGAGTGGCGGGTGAGAACGACCATGGCCTAAGCCCGCTGCCGGCAAGCCGTGAGCGTGATGACAGCTCGTACGTGTCGATTCGTTTCCGTTACATGCTTGCGTATGGTTGGCGGCGAAACGATGAGGCGTGGCGGTGCCGTTCCGGTGTTGTTCCAGTGCCGAGCTGTTATGTGTGCTTTAACCTTAAATTAGCTTTTGTCGTATTCATTCATGGAATGGTAACAAAAATGCTACTGGAAGCCTGTAGTTATAAGTTTCTTATTCACTCTTAAACCGTTTTTCTTGCTAAGTAGGGTTTCAACACGAAAAATCAAAAAGTCCAAATATAATCTCTATTTGATGGTACCTATAGTAAAAAAACAATACGAAATCACGAGTAGGTAGTCTACCTTCAACCATACAGAATCTGGGAAGACGGGAAGCTAATCGAAACAGTGAGTCCCCGAAGTCACGTAAAATCAGAAGTCACCTACCAATCCATAGATGATGCATTTAGGATACAAGAATGTTTAAGTAGCTAGTTTACTTACCAGGTCCTGTTTGTTTTGTTTTGATATTGAGTACTTTTCTTTCTGATAGTTTTCTGTATGTCTAATAAGCATTAAGTCAGCAAACTACAATTGGACCATGTAATTACTTACCATACCATCATGAACAAAGTAGTTAATCACTAGTGATTATAAGAAAATCAATCATGATCTATTTCATTCAATTTTATTTCAATAGACTCAGTCATTAATATTTTTCACTAAATGCCAGAAACCGCCTAATAATTCTCTGATTTGCATGTACTAGCCCGATATCTGATAAAACCACGTATTCGTATTGTTATGATACTGAATTCACATAACGTGCTTAGTGATATGCTAGCTTACAAGCAAGCTTATAGTAACTGACAGTGCGGTGACAGCAGAATGAGAACTGTTAGGCATTAGCGGGTAAACACTAGAGCGTAATTACCTTACGATGTAATCTATTTAAAAATCCGATCGCATGTATATCTTTTCCTACTTTAGAAAACACTATTTAGATGCCTCATTCTTCTTCCCGATGTCAGAAGCCTCTTCCATGGTATCGGGAAATTTGGCCCCGAGAGTTTCTGGCGTGACAATCACGAGGCACCCTGCCAGGAGAGCGAAGCCTCCAAACAGCATATACGGCAGGTCCTCAAACGTTGAAGCGCCCTACAAACGTAGTGTTAATAAATTGACACTGTCCCAGTAGTTGCCAGCTTAATGTTAACTCATTAGCAATGAGGTGACATGTTCAAACATTTACTGCAAATATTTTTATTTTACAGAATTTAATTTGGGAACACCAGGGGTGACAGCATTAGGACGTTTAACTTTTTTGTTGTTAAGCGATTTTATTGATACGGATTAGAATATGAGTAGGGTTATTCTTCAGAAATATGTCTGCGGTCACCTTATTCCTCTGGCCGTTTTTCATACTAAATGTATGGAGACAGAGGAATAAGTCGCAGACATATTTCTGAAGAATAACCCAGTACTTCTACAATGTATGGGATATTTCATTATTTAGCAATTTAGTCATGTATATATAGTGCGATGCTTACCATGGCTGGAGTAAGGGGAGCTATAACGCCACCAATCCTACCAATCACAGAGCAGAAGGCTAGCAGGCTGTGGCGATATCTTGTTGGAAACAACTCCGCCGTGTACAAATACACTACTGTCATTGTAATTGAAATAGCGAATTTTCCAACCAGGTAGACTAACAGCGAATACCCGTGGTAATCTAAAACAAACATCTAATTTAGTCCAATATTGATTAAAAAAAAGAGTTCAAACTTTTGACCTCGCGTACCATTGGGCATTAAAATGTATGCTGCTTGACAAGCAGCGCACAGCCAAAATGCGCCAGTTAGCACAGGCCTTCTTCCGATTTTGCTCATCAGAATCATTGCAGTCCAATAGCCTGGAATTTCCACCGCTGCTACTACTATGTAGTTCAGGTAACGGTTGCCAGAAACGTTCACGGCATTGATCGTCAGCCCGTAGTATACGAAGACGTTGGTCACCCACCACACTGGCGCTACTAAACAGCGGATCAGCACTTGCTTGTGTCTGAACACCTGCAAAATCAACCAGATGTCATCCTCCTTTCCCATTTCTTCGAATGTTTTGTTCCTTCTTCGGTCCTCTGCTAACTGCCTCAAAGCCTCTAGTGAATTATCAGATAAGCGTGTTCTATTTACACGAGCGGCTTTTTTGAGAACATCCACGGCCTCTTCGAAGCGCCCCTTGCTTATGTACCAGCGGATTGATTCTGGAGCGATCCAGTAATAGAAGGGTATGACGACCATTGGGGTGTATATGATCTGGGTGAGATGACGCCAGTTGTTAATGGCCCAGGCCAGAAGGCCGAGACAGATGTTGCCCGCCGCATGAAACGTGAGCATAAGCGCGCTGACCGTCAAGCGTGTTTGCGGCCCCACCAATTCAACCGCTGCAAATACAAAATAATACAAAATTGAAATCAGTGATGTAGATGTTCGCATCGTCTAACGATATTCTATGTCGCATTACGGATAAATTAAATATTTGTTAGATGCAGAATTACGTGTACATGTCCATTGTTTTGTAAATAACTTTGTGTCATAGGTATGTGCAAGAGGCGTGTAATGTAAATCAAGCTTTGTTAGAAAATTTACCCAGAATGAAAGCAGAATGATATATGCCAGAGCCGACGAAGGATTCCATAAACTGTAGAATGGTGAAGCCGGCGTACGAGTTGATAAAGGAGCGCGTGAACCCAACGCAGACTCGGCAGAGACCGTTGATGGCTAATGCTGTACGACGTCCCCATCGATCCGATATGATCCCTGTACGATTACGATTAGAACGATTAGTACTCAGTAATTAAACTGTCACTGTTCAATATTAGTCACCAGGTTGATCATTTGTGTTTATCTCCATTGTTATTCTGACGAGAGCAATTGAAATGATTCATACGATGCGACGTTATTTTATTCTATCACAAGGTCAACGCCTTCTGCCAAGACACCGAAAAGTAGGAAATCCAACATAATTCAACTATAGTTTTCTGTTAAAATGACGGTGTACAGTGTCATTTTTAAATCACTTGAGTTCACTTTTGGTCAGAGTAGAAAGAAAATAAATTTCTTACCTGTGATACCATGCGAGAAAAGCATACCGAAGGTGAATGCTGAACCTATGTACGAACGTTTCCATTCTTGACACGCTAGCCCAAACTGAAAGAATACATTAAATAAACATACTATGATGCTTTTTGTTTCATTCAGTCGAAAAACCAGCAGCCTAATGGCACTTTACTTTGCAAAAAGAAATATAGGGTAGACCGGGTATGGTTGCCTCACGGGTTGGTTGTCACAGCAGCCATTAAATAATACGAAACGAAGGAATAAGTACATCGATTGGTGAAGTAGGGAAGGAGGTGAAGCTCTTGCGATCTTTTAACACCGAGCGATGCAATTATTCCTTCGTTTCGTATTATTTAATGGCTGCTGTGACAACCAACCCGTGAGACAGCCATACCCGGTCTCCGCTAAGGAACAATTATGACCTTATACATAAAATACAAACAAACAATTTAATGGTTATCGGCTGAGAAGTACCTACATCATAGACGACAGTGTCACTAGTTTCATAGACGTGCTCTTCACAGCTGATAATGTTGTTGCTGTCAAACAGACTAGCGGAGCAGGTGTTGGGGTCATCCGCGGAGGAGACGTTGGCAAAGCGCTGACAGCTGTCGAATGAGGAGCCAGAAGCAGGGACCGCGTTCAGGATCCAAGAGGGAGAAAAAATTGCGGGCTGCTCGGCTGACTCACACTCGGGAATGAGGCATCTGAAGAACACTCAGATTTTGATATTCATGACTATGCACTCCTAGCAGAGTTAAGTAATATTCTCCTAATATTTTTCGCTAAGTTTCGAATAAAGTCTGCTCTAACCTGGTGTTGATCCTTGCGGCCGTGAATACATAATCGTTGTTCGCAATGCCATTACACGTTACAGCGAACACTACTAGAGCCAGTGTCCACAGCTGGAACCATCCAAATTGTCCAATCTCCTCGATAAGGATGCGATCCAGATCTACACCACTCTTTACTTTATCACCCTCTTCCACCTTAAGATCACTAGGCATATCTTCTGTCTTCTGCATGGTTTTTTCAATAAAATCAATCAGTCTATTAAGCAATGAAAATTACTCGTTGCTTCATATTACTTATATACGTAGTTTTGAATAGCTCATAATAATCACAGTGGATATAGTTTATGTAGCTGATCAGTAACTGAAGCAATTTGCTGAGGTATTCTCGCATGTACCTGAATAATTCAACAACTGATATCTGACTAAAGAGTATTTATGTGGGATAATACAGATACGTGCGCTTTTAAGAGCAGATACTTATAGATAAAATTTTAGCCGTACTGCGTGGAGGACTTCAATTATGAGGATTCCGTATAACGTCGATCACTGAACGCTTCAAGAGATAAAAGTCTGTCGAAATTGTTGTCATATGCAAATAAACTTTTTGATATATTTTAGACAAGGACATAATTAGATATATTGACCGTTTGTTAGTGTTTGACCTCAAAAGCAAAAAAAATGTAGCCTAATTGAACTTTATCTCGGTAGAACAAAATCTCAATAGATTTTTTACTTGAAGCAATTTTTGGCGTGGCTTTTTTTTTACATATTAGTCTAATTTACTTAAGTATTGCATTTTACTTTCCGTGTAGTATTTTACCCCAGACGCATTTCACCGCGATCGATGTTTGTTTGGGCTCTATTTAATTTGAAACGTTATGCGTTAGGGATACATAGCAGAATGTGCAAGTCGCAAAATGTGCAGGCTACGTAAAATGAGCAAATCGCAAAAAGTGCAAATCTCATAATAAACAGATCGCAAAATGTGCAGATCTCACAATGAGTAGATCGCAAAATGTGCAGATCTCAGAAAGTAGATCGCAAAATGTGCAAGCAGATCTTATAATGAGCAGGTCGCATAATGTGTAGATTTTGAAATAGAGCAAATTCAGTCAACTGTAAATAGTATTCAATTTTCTAACGGTACCTGTACCTACTTCAAATTAATAGTATCCCCTTGAAAGATAACGGACTATGACCGACTTAATTATAAAACCTCATTACACGTTTGCGTCTTTCTTTCTTGTAAGGTATGTTCTTAACACCGGTGGTACCAACTAGTACTAACAACCCGAAGTACACGGAGCCACCAAGAACTTTTCCTCCAAAAAACGGTTACGACCCGGAGTTAAGTTCGGGTCCGTATTAAACATCCGTCGATCCGCCTGGGTGAAGAGAATTAAAGATGTATATTCATTCTTAATTTCTCACTCGTAGCTCTCTCAGTAGTTACGATTTCATACTGCTGCCTGCACATTTTACGATTTGCTCATACTGCGGCCTGCACATTTTACGATTTGCTCATACTGCGGCCTGCACATTTTACGATTTGCTCATATTGCGGCATGCACATTGTACGATTTGCTCATATTGCGACATGCACATTTTACGATTTGCACTAGTGCACATTTTGCGACTTGCACATTCTGCTATAGATGTAGTTTCATGCCTTAAGGGCTATCAAACTCAAATATAAATATTATTAAATGAAATATTTTTTTGTGACTAATAAATAATAAACAATACTCTGTCATTGCAAAATTTAAGTGCTATTAAAAAATCTAATGAAGTACACTACGACTAAAAATATTGTCTAATTATAATATAGAAGATCGATTATCGCCTAGTGTCTCAAATTAAATACAAGATCGAGGTGGAATGCGACTAAACAGTGTGAAGCGGAAAATGCAATGTTGGTCGACCCCTACAAAATGATCGGATGACCTGTTTAAGGAAGTCTTTGGAGACCTATGACCTAAGGGCCTTATCACACTTGCGATTTGCGGGCGAGCCGCGGGCGAGTTTCCATACAAAACCAGTTGACAGACAGCACAGTGACATTTGTATGGAAACCGCAGCTCGCTCCCAAATCGCAATTGTGATAAGGCTCTAAGACCTAACCCTACCCTAGACCTAACTTCAGCCATCTCAAAGCTGATATGATGAGGTGGATTGAAAAGGAAATAGAACTTATAAGTTAGCATGTAAATCATATGCTATTTTGATATATATTTAGGTATGCAAGCCTATCGTAGTGCCCCAATGCTGGGTGAAACTAAATATAGCGGACGGCGTTAGGATAAATAAAAATTTTCAAGGATCAACATATCTAACCTTAGAAATATAAATATTATTATAACCTAATCGTAGAAAGAAAGTAAAACATTATCTAAATGCAGAAGATAAGATAGCTAGCACGTATTATCATCGTAATATAGACAATGAAACTATTAAAAAACTTGGGCTGATCTTCAGATTCCTAAAGATTTATGGTACTGAACTTCCTGGCATCCAAGGCATAGGTATAATTCGCCATAAGGATTCGGTTCAAATCTATACCAGCTTTCACTTTGTTGTATTATTTTATCTTAGTTGTCTTTTGCCTCTTTTTTATCCCAATCAGGGCAATTCGGTTAAATATTTACTTATTTCCATGAATGATCTTTGTATCTTCGTTGGCTCACATCATCATGGCAGCCCGTTACTGACTTCTTATTGACTTAGGACTATGCCTTATTCAAATCCATTACCATGGAATTGCATAGCTCATACGTAATGAACGCGGGTATAGTCCTAAGCAGATAAGATGTCAGTAATGTTCTTTGACAGTCTGTTGAGATTAGGGTATAAGTCGCCAATCTTTAAAAACACTCAGCATAAACAAAATACACAGCCTGAGCACCAACTGATTGCTATCTGACTAAATATGGTTCAAGTAGGATAAAAGGCTTGTGCAAGTTCTCAGGGTCGATTGATAAAGATGTCGATCTTTATCAATCAGACATACAGCGGTCACACTTAGTAATAGGGTTCCGTTGGCACCCTGAAAATATCAATAACGAAGATCGTTATTCAATTTACTCTATAAAACGTAAGATTACCTACATGACAAAATTAATTCAGTTTTGGGATTTTACTATAGTTTTTTGCGAATTTTATGTTATAGGATGTATTTGCGCAACGTCCGCGGACATGTATTTCCCGATGTTCGCCATGATTTCCGTATTTTAAGATCTAATCAATCGATTTTAATTACGGCATAACACTACGGCGGAGTAGCACAGGAAAAATTTACTATTATTTTAACCCACTTTTTACTTATAGACGTTTTTCTTCGTCCCGATGTTAGAGCCTCTTCCATGGTATCAGGGAGTTTGGCCCCGAGCGTTTCTGGCGTGACGAAAACGAGGCCCCCGGACAGTAGAGCGAGGCCTCCGTACAGCAGATATGGTAGCTCCTCAAACGTCGACGCGCCCTGATTGTAATCTTGCAGCATAATAATAAAATTAGTTTAAGGGAAAATTATATTTTGATCAATTACTTAAATTGATTTTCCAGAGATAGTGAGATGTTTTAGGGAGTTCGTACGTAGGAGTTTTAATTTTCTACATTTTGCTACGCGCCCAACGGACAATATTGCTGTTCCGTTTCGGCAAGAAAAATACCATATTTTCGCTATCGGCAAACAAATACAGGAAGTGATTGAAGAAGAGAGTGATTAAAGTGTTCAAAAAATGTGGAACGCTTCACGATTTTGCGTGTCATCCTTGCGCAGGGGCCATGCTAATCGTCTCTGTATCGTTCCAATTTTAGTTTTCAGGGTGTGGCCTGTAATAAGAGCAATAAATTAAAATATAGACCCTTTAACTAATCAGTAATTAATTCCAAATGGTTTCAATTAAATACAATGAAAAATAAATTTACTGTTATTTTCTAACAAAATCAATCGAGCCAGTAATGTATTTTACTGCAGACATGTGCCCATGTACATTGACATGTACTGCCGAAGCAAGTACAATTATCATTGCTTGCACAGCGGTATACAGAGTGGCCCATTTCGATCGGTCAGTAGGTATGGGAAAGTCTGAAACGATAAGACATACGAAGATCTGTTCTTAGGAACTATGTCATCGATTTTAGGGACAAGAAAAACTGCATACATAGATTCGAAAAAAAAAACTTTAACCGGGAATCGAACCCGGTCGTTTTGGAAAATAAAACTTAATTGAATTAAATATATTCAATATAAAAAAAAAAAAAAAAAATACAGTGGATTTTATTCGTTTTAGATATCGTGTTTCCTAGTAACATTTACTGCTTATGACCTAGGTACACAATCGATATCCAAATAAAACATAATGTAACTTTTATTTTTCAAAATGACCGGGTTCGATTCCCGGTTAAAATACAAGTGGGCCACCCTATAATATCTTCAAAGTTAAACAAATTCGTCAGTGTGATGCAGGATTTTATCAGTTGTATTGCAATTACGTTAAGTACATGTTTATTTAAATACATAATAAATAATTATACTAATTACATAATTGTTTTTATTCATAACTATCTTGATTTTAATTACTTGACTAAAAATGTTGCTATATTAAGCAATGATTCAACCTCTTTGCGATTGCAGCGCCATCTCTGCTAAAATACTGGGAATCACTGAGGTTACTGTTCATACACCATCGTTAGCAAGCAACGAGTAGAAAAGTTTTTTTAAAACTTCATAGATGGCGCGATAAACATGGATTGAATAAAGATATGTAAAAAAATTAAAATCAACACTTGAATAATATTTATACATGGATGTATTTTATTTCTGAAATAAATTATTTGATTTGATATTATACAGGTACAGGTGGGTTTTATTTAGCGCATTCTTAAAAGCAAGGAATACTTACTGGATAAAGTCAATAATATGTATAGCACATAACTGATTTTTATTAACACATAAAATATATTATATTATTATATTATACAGGGTGATTCGCGAGATGTTTTTCCTCTCTTTTACCTTTTTTTAGTTTCAGGGTATGTCCAAATGTATGGCTAAGGTCACGCTGTATGTGATGTACACTATTGTAGGTTGTATTGTTGTGTTGTGTGTAGGTCTATATCTATAATAGTTAAATGCTTGTAATAATAACAAAATGCTTGTAAAAAAACAAAGCTATCTAAATTTTGTTTTTTTTTTTTTTACATTTTTATAACCCTACTCCTTGTTTACATTTATTATGTTTTATTTGCAAATTGGAGCCTTTTTGTTTATAACGGTAATCCCTGTGGTTGTCAATTTGTAAATGAATACGCATTCATTTTATTTGGAGAAAAAATGCACTAAGGTTAAACAATGCCACATTTGCGCAAAATTCTCTCGTTCCGTTCCACCCTGTATACGATAGCAAATGCTTTAAATGAATAAGAATATCCACTTATCATTATGTATATGTGAGTATTTCGTAAAACAAAGAAAAGAGCGGTTGAAACGATCCGAGCCTTACCCCAAAGTGTACAGTTCCAAAATAAATCCAATCAAAATAACTAAACACTAATACATTTCGATTTAAACTGCAAATGCAAGCGCCTGTGCCAGAAACGAGACAAATTGAGCTCGATGCCTCATTGCTATTCGGAACGGCAGGCGTTGCTTTAATTAAGTTTCCATTACCGATGTCGTCCGCACACGTTTCTTGATTTAAAGAAAACAAAACTTGCTCATTCAGCTGCAGGTATCTGTGGTTCGTTAGTTTAAATGCAGATATTGGAATAAGTACGCAAAAAGAAATATAAGCGGATATTAAATTGGATGAAGTAAAGTTTGAATGGACTGGGCAAGTGGGTTTATACAAACTCAGTCAAAGAAACTATGGTCGAAAAGACATAAAAAGTTTCTCGAATGGAAACCACGAACCGGAGTCCGCTGCTAGATGATCTGACGTTGTCGATGTAGACGAAAAACGTGTGATCGTTCTTTGTGGGAGGCCTATGTTTATCAGTAAACCTCTCCGGGTTATGATGAATGATGGTGACATTATGATGATGATAATGATGAACGTTTGGATGAGCTTTAATATAATATTTCGACCCCTTAATCCAATCCTAAATTAGCGACAGCAAGCAGAAGCAAGTTTGCCAACCGCGGCTACTAGTGACTTTTTATTGACCGTTCAAAGCGTATGGGCCAAAGGGATCACTTGCAGACAATTTCTTTAGAACCTGACTTGACCTTTGAGCCTTATTAGTTCTTTGATAGGCATCCTGACCAAGTGGTGGTTTACCAACCTGCAAGCAGGTTCGCTAGTTGCAGCCACTAGTGACTTTTCGCTGGCCGCTCAAAGTGAGCGTACGAATCAGCGGGATTGGTTGAAACGGTTCAACCGTTCCTCAATCTAATGTGAGTTTTAGTTATTGATGCGCTACCCCTAGCCCAGCTAAGAAGACCCCGACAAGAAACTTAGCTGAGCCCGACCATTGCCGGAGTGAATTTAAGTCGGGATATCCGTATCCCGGGGCTAATCAGGACGCGGTATTTTTGTAATGTTGTCGTGAAGAGACTCGCCCGAACGCCTGAAGAGAAACTAACCTCACAACACCTGAAATCAAAAATAGAGCCCTTAATGTTAAGCGTAACAGAGACCTCAAGCGTAACAACTACTGACTAATTAACCTCACAACCCCTTAAATCTAAAATAGAGCCCTAAATGTTAGCCGTAATAAAGACCTCAAATGGAACAACTACTAAGTAACTAACCTCACAACACCTAAAAAAAATAAAGCCCTTAAAGTTAATGAATGCAAAAATTGCCTTTGTGTATTAAGGGAGTTGATAAAACATTTTGAAATAACTATATTTACCTTACTACGAGTATTCCCCTCCTTATTAAACTATCCATTCGCCACATGTCGGTGCATCTACATGGCGATGTTTGTACTGATAGCCTCAGCTAACTTTGCCCTTAATACTCAACTCTATTTATTTAAATTTGAACCCTATTTCAAAAAGCACACAGTCACTTTCGATTTAACTCTGTTTTATGTTGTTTTGTCTGTAGTAAGTAAATTAACTGCAGTTTGTTATGACGCAACCCTCACTCAGGAGTGACGTCATAGCCTCTGATTTAAAGAAGTACTCAAATTAAAATATAATAAATAAAAATAATAAAATGATTTATTTATTCAGTAACTAAAGTAGATCTTATCTATAGACAGGTTGGTGTCTCTTATTAAGTATACAAGATACTTGTGTCAAGAGACACCGCACTTCCTTGGTGTGTAGCAAATTGCACAAGGTTTACAAAATTTAAAATTAATAAAAACGATTGAGAAAAAAAATGTACTAGCTAGATGGTTAATTCTCTCTAGATTTACATTGAAAACTATGTATTAGAAAACAAACGTATAAAACTATTAATACTTCATTTACTTCACAAAGTAAATACTTAAATAAAATACGAGCTTTATTTAATATAATCATGTGTGTGTTATTCTCATTAGCGTAATTTCTACAAAATTTTATTTACCCAATAAACTTTCAATTACAAAGTCATTTTAGCTTTTTAGCCATTTTGTCAATTTAGTTTAACTTTGAGGTTTTTATGATGTCATTGATTGTATTATATAGTTTAGCTGACTGTACACTGTCAGTTTAGTATACTATCTCCTAGAAAAAATAGAGTTTGTTATCGGATTGGGGACTACTTTAGGCTTCTTTCTGGTTTTAAAATTTGTTTTAGGCTCATAATTATTGGTTTTGTGCCTTTTCAGAATTATGTCTAGTATGTATAGTTTTCTAACCGACAATAGTTCGCAAGTGCCGTAGAGTTCTTTAGTGGGAAAAATAAGGGGTTTCGAGTACATTACCTTGGGCAGTGCCCGCTGGGCCCTTTCTAATTCGAGGAATTTAGTCTTGGTTGCCCCTCCCCAGACTAGAATACAGTATAAAAGGACTGATTGAGCCAGTGACATCGTGTTAAGAATATTTTTTGAGGCAGTATGCTTTCGCATTCTACTCATAATAAACTCTGGGTGCACATGCCAAGGGAGCCGCTGGTCAATCATGATGCCTAAGTACTTTGAGCTCTCAACCTTGTTGATGACTGAGCAGGAGCAAGTAGGATCAGGTGCGCTAGAATATGTGTGAACCTTAATGGTAATGTTGGAATTAGGTTGTGTACTGTTGTATTTAGTAAAACAGATGTAGTTCATTTTGTTAATGTTTAGTGTAAGTAGATTAGTTTGTAGCCACCTGGCATTCTTTGCAAGTCCTAGTTCAGCCGTTTTCTTAACATCCTCCTAGTTATAACCCCTGAATGCAACAGCGGTGTCATCGGTATAAGCAAATATAGAATGTTTGTCGATCGACAAGTTGCAGTTGGTTGAAAAGAGGTTAGGTCCCAGCACACTACCTTGAGGGACTCCATAGAGTACGTTACACTCGCTACTGATGTGTTTCCCTATTTTAACTCGTTGCTTAAGATTTTCAAGGTAGCTGCTTAGTAGGGTCAATGGTATATCTCTAATGCCTATGCTCTCCAGGGTTCTTATAAGTGTGGGAACAGAAATAGTATCGAAGGCTTTAGATCAAGGAATACAGTTACGCACTTCTTGTTTTTATCAACTTTGTCTACAATTTGCGTAGAAAGGGTTGTTACAGCATCCTCGGTACAAAGTCCTTGTCTAAAACCATAATATTGATTATTTGACAGTATTTTAAACTAGTTCATATAATTCGTTACTCTAACATTAATACGTTTCTCTATGATTTTTGATATTGCCGGTAAAACCGGTGTTTAAATAAATAAATATTAGGGGAAAATCTTATACAAATCGAACTAGCCCCATAGTAAGCTCAATAAGGTTTGTGTTATGGATACTAGACGACGATATATTTAATAGATACAAATACTTAAATACATAGAAAATATCCATGACTCAGGAACAAATATTCGCGCTCATCACACAAATAAATGCCCTTGCCGGGATTCGAACCCAGGACCTCTTGCTTCGTAGGCAGGGTCACTACCAACTAAGCTAAAGCGGTCAGCGGTAAGCGGCGGTCGGTGTTTCTGTTCCCACACTGGAGTTACGATAGCTAATTTCAATGGATCAGGAAATACACCACGTTTAAAACACAGATTGGACAATTGAGTTACTTATAATAGCTACTAAAATGCCACTCGCCATTTTTAGGAACTGTGTAGAAATGTTATCCCATTAAGGAGCGCTAGTAGATTTCAAACTCGACAAGATGATGTACACTTCGTTGGGATTTGTATCGTAGAGAAGAAAATACGTGAAACCAGGTCCGAATTGTTGCTAGTGTTGCCATTGCTGTTTAGGATAGTATCCGCGAGTGATTTACCAATGTCGGAGAAATAGTGATTAACAGTATTAACCGATTTCTAATACTAGTTCTACATTCTCACTTTTATTTGTTAAAAAAATACAATACAAAGATTTTTGCAAAAGTTATAATTTAAGTTATTTAAAAAAAATGCCTATATACACCCAGAACGAATATTGTGGAGATACTGGAGATATCCTCTTATATCTTGTGACGGTATCATGCAAAGCGGATGCTCAGTAACAGAATGACATTGCAATTGTCGTAAGTGATCAATAATGGACTACTTAATGTGAGCATTTGTAAAAAAAATGCCATTTTCTTAATTCCGAAGTTTTCTGCCAATTTTATGTTATTTATACTCAATGGCAAGAAAATGGCAAACATTTTTGGAAATGCTCACCTAGTTATGTGTTTCAAGCATTTAATATACTTCCTGAAGTGTACTTGTACAGTATACAAATTTACAGTTGACTACTGTACTAATTTTATTTATTTCAGTAACTTTTTACGCTTTACAAGATTTGATTATAGGCCTGTACCTGTCCCAGTGTCTGTGTGTGGACAAAGACACTGGGACAGGTGAAACTAAACTAAATAAAAGCTTGTAAAAAAGAAGTATGTTCAATACTTCTCTCCGTCGGCTCTCGGCTGTCTGTACTGTGCTACTTGTATTTATAAAAAGAAAATACTTTTCCTGCCGAAGCTGTCAAAGTGTAATAATTCGGATGATTAATGACCTGTAATCAATAAGACGTGAAATCCGTCATCAATACGAGTTGACAGGTAAACAAAATTTTTGAATTATGATTATGTACGAATACGTATACAATACAGAGAGGAGTGGAAAAGGTGATAGATAAGGGCTTTACTCTGCAGTGGGAAATGAAATAGGATACTTAAATAAAATGACAGCAAAAAAAGGGTTACGTAAAAGAAGGAACATTTTTATATTAATTCAAAATCTTAAACGAAGACATCGTTACTGTTTTAGTATTATTATAGGAAAAAGGCTATAATATATAACTTAACTAGAGCGGTGCCACAAAGAATGTCTTAGATCGCAGGTATTTGACGCCCGAGCCGAAGGCAAGGGCGATAAATCTGCGATTTGAGGCTTTCTTTATTACCGCCCGTGGTAAGTACAAAATTTTACGTCTCCCCCAGGCCACGAAGTGGGATTTTCCGCACGCGTAGCGGGCGGTTATTGCCACTTTATGGCCAGGTGTGACGTAAACAACTAATGACCCAGATCCTGGCATCTTGAGATCTTGGAATTCCTCAGACCACGAGTCCTCCATTCCTGAACTGAATGAAACTAGTTAATTTAGCTAGTTCGCAAGTTATCTCCAAAAAGGTCAATCCACCAAAAAGTTACAAGATTTCAACCAGTAAGAAACATGACCAAAGTAAATAACACCTATATACTTATTTGTAAAATATGCTTAAGCGCCACAAAAGTACCACGTTATCGTATGGACAATGGGCATTAGTCCAATGGTCCGTGAAATGTGACGTTACCAAAAAAACACTGCGTCAGAGCAGATGTTTTAACTTAATATTATAGGGTGGATTGAGGGACAAACATACATTATACTATACATACCATGACGTGTTTGTGAGTAAATTGATTCAGGTGTTAGTGGTTTTTCTTAACGTGTTAAAATAATAAGTAGGTGTAATTGCTACTTCTCATATACTTGCAAGAATACACATACACCGGTTTTTATTGCATGTATTTCTAGTTTGTGCAATCTAAATTAATATTATAATATAAATCTGAAAGTATCTCTCTCTATCTACCTGTCTGTCTGTTACTTCTTACCCTACGCCTAAACCACTGATTTAGATAGAATTTGGTATGGAGATAGTTTGAGACACTGGGTAGGACATAAGATAGTTTTTTATCCCAGGAGAGTGTGAAATGGGGGTTGACGATCCTATGGGAGAATATAAATTGATTTTAAGCCTATAAGAATTTAATAGCAAACATCCCTTAAACGAGTCCGCTCTTTCTCAAAATACTGCATTCCTAGAATACCAGATTCTCGATATATGCGATTCTCCTTATACCAGATTCCAAAAATAAATACATCCAACAGCATCATTTAGAATTTTAGATTCTTGAGTAACCTACGATATTTTTCATCACACTTGCTCGAGTCATTACACGTAGGTTCTGCGGGCCGTAAAGGACCTATTACGCCCTAGGGCCTCGCTTCGCCTCGGCCTTGTAACAAACACTCGTTTGTAATTCCTTCCTTACCACCCTTGATACACAATGTAGTGTAACGGAAATGTGGTAAGACAGGAATCTGATAGTTTGAATAATTTGGTATTTCGGGAATGCTGTACCTACTTTGGGCATGAGCGAACGAGTTCTAGTCGTCTAGTCGAGTCTACTCGTCATGTTGTATAAGGACTCTATCGGGTGTCTTTGGATATAGTCAGACGGCGAGAGCTGCACGTTGCATCGGCTATACAACCAAGAGTTAACTCTTAACTCGTTCGCCGGCGGTACCCTAATTATGGAATGTACTAGAATGACAGTAAATTTTCGATATACAATACCTATGATCTTATAAAACGACAGCGGCAAGCGCCGTACTGCGTGTGTGTGTTGAGTGTTGACTCACACAAATGCGTTGCATCTATGTCAGTTAGAGTCAAACTTGAGTCTGAGATTATACTCTGTTTCGACAGTAGTGTCATCGTTGTTGTGCCCCACATGACAGTAAAAGTTTGCTCAGTAATAATGGTATTGATCGGCAAGCGCCGTACTGACTTATAGGCAATCGCGAATAAATACTGCGTTAGCCGTACCGACATATAGCGTGGTTCACATTTAACGGTGATACCCGTTACCGCCGGCGAACATGTTATTATGTATGATGAAATTAAATACACGAAACCTTGAACCCTTAAGTCTAAGGAGAGACTCCGCCTCCTTATATGTGTTCTACCGCTTGTATAATGGGCTGTGTTCTGAGGAATTGTTCGACATGATGCCTACGGCCACCTTCTACCACCGCACCGCTCGCCATCGGCAGGGTATTCATTCACACACGTTGGAACCAAAATGGTCGCGCACCGTGCGGTTCCAAAGAAATTTCCTACCGCGCACAATCCGAATGTGGAATGAGCTCCCTGCCGCGGTTTTCCCGGAAGGCAGTATGGAGTTCTTCAAGAGGGGAGTGAATAGGTTCTTAAAGGGTCGGCAACGCGCACGTAATACGTGCGCGTTGCCGTTGCGGTGACTGCTTACCATCAGGCAGGCCGTACGTTTGATTGCTACCCTAGTTGTATAAAAAAAAAACAAAAAAAAAATGAAGTAGGTAATCCTAAAAAATAAAATACACTTGCAATGTTGTACAATCTACAATAACAAACCCTTAAATAAATTACGGTCTCGTTCCTAGAGATAATCGCGAGGAAAACGACGCACAATGAAAAGACAGTCGCCATTTTATCTTCTGTAGTACATAAAAGCTTAGCGTTTACTTTCTTAAGGCACATCCTTTATTACAGCAGAGATGAGGGTTATACAGCGCGTTTGATTGTTACATTATGACAGTGTTAAAAATACAAGGCTTGTACAGTCAAGAGCAAAGATAAATATCCACAGAAAGTTCCAAAATATGTATACATAAACCTCACTGACATAGTAATATGACATGTATAGATGTTGGTGCCCTTGACTGTATTCCTAAGAAAATAAATAAAATTGTAGTGTATATAACTTTTAATCTACGTTTTGGTCTTTCAGCACGTTCTGAATCCGAAAATTCGTTGTGAATCTGTTTGAATAATACAAGTGTAATTTGTATTAGCAAATAAAAGAGCTATTTTTTTAATTTCACAAAATAACCGAAATTTCAAAAAGGCGATGTCACCAGCTTTACTAATCAAGTTTTTCTTATTGCAACAATGGCAACAAAAAAGTTCTCAGTTCATTATATCTGTTAATATGAAGGAAAAGGCGATATTACGGCACGGCATTCTCTCTCCACGATCTAATGAGCGGAATCAAAAGCTTTTTACACTTGAAAATTTTAATGGGGCAACAAAGAAGAACATTATATTATATTATGAGAGTGGATAAATGAGAGAAGAGAAAAAAAGTGGCAAAGGCTGTGGACTGATTTGGTTTGCGATTTTCAATGAGCCCTCATTGAACTGGGACTGAAAGAAATCTCGTAGAACAAAAATACTGATAGTTTTGGCAGACTATTTTTTGAGATAAATTTCAAAATAAAACGAAGTCGTAGACACCACAAGTTATTTGCTTTGCCCTAAGGTCGACTGATAGAGAATGTGTTATGGCATTAAGTTTGCCTTTTGTACGATAAGTTTTCCTTTGTGTTATAAATTTGAAATTAATAAATAATAAACAAGATAAACGACCAATTTACTGAAGCAACATCGTGTAAGGCACTACTGGTTGCTCTTATTAGAAGATTGTTAATTTGAGGCTCCAATATTTTTATCAGATTTTATTTTTCCATGCGACGACGGGACTGAAACCATGGAAAAAAAAACACAGGATCCTTTCGTATTATCCAATTAAACAGACCTTAAAATTCACTTCGGACGTGTAAGCAATATATTACTGTCCGCCCCACATTACAAAAAACGGCAGAAAAAATTAAAAGTTTATTTTCTGGTTGGATAGACTCACCTGCGGTCAGCGGTCGCCCCTAGAATTGATGGCGTGAAGATTGGCCATCGAGTGTCGATCAACTTCATTGTGATGCTTTATTGACTGTTATTAGCAGGTAACGGTCACAACGTTTTAGTAAGGTGCGTTTTATATCGATAATGTAGTAAAAAATATTAAAGAATCGATCATAGCGAAGCTTATGGTTATATTTAGTTTATTTTACAGTCCTTTCCCATAATCCGCCGCACAAACGCACTGTCGGAGTATAAAGTTTCGATGTTATGGCGTATAATTTGCTACATTTAGATTATTTACCGCTGCCTTCTTATAGTTCGCAGCGTCACAAGGCACCGTCTATGTATTTAAAGCTTCGATATGGTCAATTCAAGTGTTGAAAAGAAAAAAAGAAACTCCTAGACAAAAAGCTTGATAGCAAAGACTTGTATATTTATACATTCTTCTATTGCTCGGTCCTTATTGCAGGCCATTTATGTGGTACTATTCGCCTGAGAATAACATAAGCGCCACCCGGTACGTAAAAATCGCACATAAGGTTGTAAATGAAAAAAGAAAAAAATCCTTAAAAATATGTATGTGGATAGTATCTTGTAAACTATGGTATGTAGTTATTTCCCTTAACAGATATGTGGGTGTAATATTATCTAACAGTATAACTCTTGCTCTTAAACACAAGTGTCCTCAAACACTTTGGAATTCCAGAAGGTTTATCCTTGCCGAGACGAGCAGCCTCCTCCATGGTGTCTGGTAGGGTGGTACCGAAGGTTTCTGGAGCCAGAAGCACCAGAAAACCTGACAGCACCGCCATACTGCCGAATAAAGCGAATGGCAAGTGCACCCATACTTCAGCAGCCTAGAAAAAAAAGAAATACGATACATCAACCGTGCCACTACTTGATTATTTCCATTCAGAACAATACGGGATTGACAGGACGTTATCAGTTATCAGTTCGTTTATTGCTTTCATAGGTTTACATAGGTCTTACATTTCTAACAGCTCAGCTATGAAACCCTGTAGGGCACTGCAACATGTAATTTATACATTTTTTAATTAATGATATATTTTAATAATAATTAAATACATATTTAAGCCTAACTAACTTTAAATTCTATAACAATACATTATTATATAATACAATACCAAAGATGAGATATATTAATTGCTTAATCGTATTATGTTTTCACAAAATATGATTGCGGTTGTACCACGTCAGTATTAGACCGAAGCTTTCTTTTAAAGACGGACGGATCTAAGTATATAAACTAACCGAGTTGATCAAAGTTAGGTACCTAAAGAATAAAATATTTATCTTTACTCTTTATCGTCGAAGAAGTCTTGCAGGGTGTAATAACATTTTTTTACCAAGAATTCTTTTACAGATTTGTTGAATAGCTTTTCTGATTCTATATTTTTTAGGTCACCGCTGATTTTATTATATACTTTTATCGCCATCACGTGTGGACTTGTACTGTGTAGTTTTAATTTTGAATTTATTGTTCGTATCAGGTTGTTTTTATATCTGGATTCATAACGCCTATGTATTTCTCCTACTTTACTGAAATAAGTGGGGTATTTTCGAACGAATTTACAAATTTCAAAAATATAAATTGAAGTTAACGTTAGGATTTCAAGCTTTTTGAAGTGGGGTATGCAACTATCGGGGCATCTAATGTTTGCTAGTATTCGGACACATTTTTTTTGGAGAATAAACAGTTCATTCACGTCCGTGCTGTTTCCCCAGAGAATTATACCGTATTTTAACCGGGAATAACAGTACGCATAATATGCAGAGAGGGCAGATTTAAGGTCAGTCGATCGTTTTAATTCTCTAAGCGCGTAAGTAAACTTTGAGACTTTCGATGCAATCTTTTTTATATTAGCTTTCCAGTTTATATTGGAATCTATGTCCACGCCAAGGAGTGTAAATGTGTCTACGCATTCTAATTGTATGCCATTGAAGGAAAAATCTATTTGTAAAGGTGCTTTTTGGTAAGGTCTGAATTGCATTAACTTGGTTTTTTTAAAGTTTATTTCTAAGTTATGGTCGTTCATCCAATCAGTTATTTCTGTTAATACATTGTTGAGATTTTGGTGAAGAGTTTGGCTGTCTGAACATGCTGTTAACACGGATATGTCATCAGCATATAGTACGCACATTTCATTGAGAATTTTTGGAAGGTCGTTAATATATATTAGGAATAATAAACATCCAGTGACGCTTCCTTGAGGGATAGAATTCTGTACATGTTGCACTTCCGATCGAACATAATTTATAGTCCCGGTTTCGTATTCGACATTTTGTAGTTCCACGTATTGTTTGCGATTACGTTTGTTTTGTCGCGCGAAAAGCGAAATCACATCCAGTTGTGAAGTCGTCTGAGTAGGTTAATGAAAATTAAAGTCCTTAGACCTTGGCAACGTTCATAAATTTAAGCCTTTTTCTCTATGATTTAACCTTCGTCTTGTTATATCGTCTTTCCTAGAAACTCCTTTGTACATTATCGTGATCTAATAGAGCACATTTCGATATTAATATCATTATTTTTCATTACTTTCTTAGACAAATATTGTGTAAAGCACCATTCTAAATGTTACCGTTATTTCCACACTGAATCTTAAATAAAAGTATCGTTTACTTCAATCAATTGTTTAAAATTACCAGTAGTTTTATCGTATTTTGAATTCAAAAATATTTTAAATTTCCCAGGGGCCTAAGTTACTCCTTGTAAACAGCTGTCGAAGAGGAAAAGCGAGCTCTCGTAAAGCACGCTTTCAATACCAATACCTGAAATGACGATCAGGATCTACTTTGCCAAGAGTGATATTGGCATAAAGTAATAAGGCCTTTTAAAATACTTATACTCTAGACTAGAATTCTAGAAAATATTGAAGATTCTTACCAGGCCAGGCATAAGAGGAGCTAAGATACCACCAATCCTGCCCACCATGGAGGAGTAGGCGAATAGACTGGTTCTGTGCCGCGTCGGGTACAGCTCAGCCGTGTACACGTAGAGAGACGTCATGACTCCGGAGATGCACATCTTGCCAAATAAGTATACGGATAAGGACAGCCAATAATGTTCTAAAAAACAACATAATCGTTCCTTAATAATATTGTATTTTTGTAACCAAAGTAGGTTCTAGCAATCTAATAGTGGGGTATTTCTATTATAGCGAAAGGTTGCACGAAATATAATTGTAGTAGGTATATTTGATATTTTCGGGATCATTTAATAATCGAGCTGTGTCCACCAAAAGTAGTACATCTAAAATGCTCAGGATATTTCTTATTGTTATTGCAAATACATACAATGACCATAAAAAGCCAGTACTCACCCTTAGATATAAATATGTACGCGAATTGACATGCTCCACATAGCCAAAGTCCTATCAATAAAAGAGCTTTTCTCCCGATTCTGTTCAATAACAAAAAGGCACTCCAATAACCAGGTATGTGGATCAGAGTCGATGCTGAATAATTTAAAAATCTATTGCCAGATATCCCCACAGAAGATATCGTCAGTCCATAGTACAACAAAATGCATGTAATCCACCATACTGGCGTCACTATACATCGCAGTAGTATTGGCTTATTTCTTAAAACAAGACACAATAACCAAGTGTCAGAATTTTCTTTCTCTTTCGTCACAATATTTTTGACTTCCGAGAATCCCTTCAAAGTCTTTTCTGAGAGGGTATTTCCATTAGTTTCAGCAGCTTTTTTTAAGATGACCAGAGCCTCTTCATAACGGCCTTTGCTCATCAACCATCGAACGGACTCCGGTGCGATCCAAAAATAAATTACTATGATAAGTTGAGGGACAAACATTATAAGTATTAGATGCCTCCAATGATGACCTGTCCATGCTATCGGACCCAAACTTGCCTCTCCTAATGAAAGAACGGAGCTCATACAAACACCAGTCGCAACTCGATGTTTAGGTCCCACGTATTCCACGGCTGCAATAATACATATAAAAAACGTTTACATCAAAAATACACTAAATTTTGTTAAATCAACGGATTACAGTAACTTACCTAAGATATAAGCAGTGGCAAAAGAAGTCGCTCCCAAAAGTGAAGCCACAAAAGTTACAAAGATGTAGCTGATGTACGAATTTGTGAAATATAACATGCAGCCAAGCCAAGCCGCGTTAAAGGCTGTGAGTGCGAGCGTGATGCGTCGTCCCCAACGGTCAGCCACAAACCCCGTCAATGGTAGACAAAACAAGTAACCAACGACGCCGGCGGAGCCAACTAAGGTCGGTCGCCAACTGTCACAGGCTAAATTGAACTGAAACCAAATTTGAATCACACTTCTAGTGATGTGCCGTTTGCGGAAATATTTTCGAGATGTAGTATTAGAAATATTACTAACTCGGACATAGTATTATTGGGAAATATTTCCGGGAACGGCATAGCCACATTATTGTGAGTGGCGGTAAGGTTAAGATACATTTTCATCTGTAACTGCTGGAAAAGGACTGTGATACTTATTTTTTGCTACAAGTGGCTAATTAGCAGACGAGTCACCAGATAGAAAGTGATTTACGTCGCCCGTGTATAAACTCAACACCGAAAGAGCTGTTTATATGTTGTGGATCTTTTTAGAACGGTTTATTCGTAAAAGAGTTGATTTCGGCCTCAATCGGACTGATGTATGAACTGTGCATTAGACTATTATTCCCATAATTCACACACTTCTGAACATCAAATTTTAAAGTATTGACTGAAACAGACTAGATTTATTAGAGCAGCGGTCGGCAACCACTTAGCAGCCAAGGGCCACATAGTAGCTAAGGAAATTGACGCGGGCCGCAGTTTGTTAATAATTTGGGACTTTATACAATTCGGAATATAGCAACCGCGATACAGACCGGAATATAGAACCGCAAGTGAGCGGTTCACGGGCCGCAGGTTGCCGACCGCTGTATTAGAGGAACTTAACCAAGTAAAACCCTTAAAAGCTAAGACATTTGGGTTTCTTATGCACTAATATGAATTGGAAATACCTCGTAATAAGCAGAGTTTTTGTTTTCGTAAACGTACTCCTCGCATTCCACCGATGAGTTTCTGTCGAAGATAGCTGAACATGACTCAGAGGTATTTTGTGGTATTGTGCTTATGCTCGGAAATCGATGACAGTTGTCAAAGGAGTTGCCAGAAGATGGTACTGCATCCAGGATCCAGGACGGAGCGAAGGCGAGAGGAGAAGAGCTGTTCTCACAGTCAGGGATGACACATCTGAAATAGATTTTTGAAGGTAATTTTCGTATATTGTCGGTTACTCAGTATATCTATTTCAGATTATGGCTGCGGCTCCACTGAGGCGGAGACGAGCGGAGCGAAGAGGAGACGTGTAGGATCGACCAATCATGTTAGTTGAAATCCACATCTCGTCTCCGCTCCGCTTGTCTCCGCTCTTTAATGTGCAATGTTTGATCCCTACACGTCGCCTTTCCACTCCGCTCGTCTCAGCCTCAGTGGAGCCGCAGCCTAATTAATTTCCGAATTATTTATCTTCTTGGTTGCTCTATTTTGTAAGGCCTCATTTTTGAGTGTTGGTCATCTTTTCAGTCGGTCTCTACCACAGGACAGGACGACAAGTTACAAAAAGGACTTTCTTCGCCAAATGGGCTTTTTAAGTTGGATTAGCAGGGAAACTGTAAATACATGCATATTCATCATCATCTTTAACTGGGGTTATACATCTCTCTCACGTGGGCTTTGGTCTGGTCAAGCAACGCTATTGCGGGACTAGGCTTGGAAGTGGGTTCCACCCTTATGTTGTTCATATTTCAGTTATTCGCACAAATCGTTTCCGATAAACTTAATAAATAATAATATCTATCTAATCATAAATTGCGTGATTTCGGGGTCATGGAGCAAAAAATGAAGATATAACTTGCTTTCTTTCAAGGATCACAATATGATGGGGCTAAAAGTATCAACTAATAAATAAATAATAAATAAATAAATATTAGAGGACAATCTTACACAAATCGAGCTAGTACCATAGTAAGCTCAATAAGGCTTGTGTTATGGATACTAGACGATGATATATTTAATAAATACAAATACTTAAATACAAAGAAAACATCCAAGACTCAGAAACAAATATCATCACACAAATAATATTTGCTCTTACCGGGATTCGAACCCAGGACCGTCAGCTTCGTAGGTAGAGTCACTAATCACTAGGCTAAACCGGTCGTCAAATAACTTATGTTTTGTGCTGGAACGTTATGGTCACCCTACAATTTTTAAAGACACCAGGGCCCCGTTTCACGAAGCTACAAGTTACAATTTTACAAGTCTAAACTAGCAACATTGGTCAAATCAACCAATGTTGAATAAAGTTGCCAGTTTAGACTTGTAAAATTGTAACTTGTAGCTTCGTGAAACGGGGCCCAGATGTCAAATGGATGTATAGTCGCAGAATGAAAAGGTTCATCACTTTTCGATTCTATATCAATGACATAAAAGGTTCTTCACTTTTCTACTCTATGCCACTGACATCAAAAAAGACGAACCTTTTGATTCCACGACTATACTTACTTTACAACCGTCGCGTAGTACGTAGAGCTATTTTTATGAAGGCTACGATACTGATAGGTAAAGAAAATTCCTAAATGCAAATAATCACGTACACGGCATTGAAAATGAGCATGTGCACCATTTACGTTGATAATGCAGATTTTCTAAGTAGAGGTTCGGCACACCTCGCAATAATTAGGGATAACCTAAGAGGAGAAGATTTTGAATGTTTTCATTCGAGATTCATCACTCAGATATTTGTCAGAACGTGACGGATGCTTTATCATTGAACTATCGCGTGACAAAGCGTAGCATTATGCGCCTCGTCTTAAATCTAAAATCATAAAGAAAACAGCCCATTCAATGTACGTTTAAAACAACTAAGGCCTATATATCCAAGCAGAGATGGTTTGTTTTCAAAGATAATGAATGAGAGAAAACATTTTTTAATTTATCAAATCGATAATCGGTGTCTCAATAATTAAGTTGATATTTTATTTTACTTTCAGGAGGAGTTCTAATAAACGTCGTTTGTGTTAGTTTGTCTGTTCCCTTTAATTAAACATATAATCTTGTGACTAGGGCTTGCAATTCGAATATTCGAATATTCGAATTCTTCGAATATTCGGCTAATTTTGCTATTGGAATAATACCTGGTAAGGTATTCGAATATTCGAATAATTTTACTACCTATTTAAATTAAATGGAATTTAAATTAAAATGCTAACAAAGGACATAATAAAGACGGATAAAGTAATCAATTAAATTTTTTCAAACTAAATATACCTAAAATAGCGCAGCGTAACTTTTTACGCTATAAAAAACAATGATTAAATAAAAAAATAGAATATCCTCTCTAGGCTGAGGTGCAGCCTGTGGTATGGTGTTCTTTTTGCATGCGTTATTAACTTTCTTAATAGCAAGGACAATTTTTTGGGAGAAGTATGTGCCAGCTCTGGGATCTCTCGAAGCATGGACCAGTTCGTTAAACATTTCTAAAACTAATATCCTCGTGAGGCCCATGAGGGAGTGATGAGCAGAGAAGCATTTATGAAATTAGAATTCTATTTTCATTTCAAATTACTTCAGCAAAATATCCTAAATTTAGGAAACGGGTTTTACGAGGATAAACCTACCAATTTAGTTAAAGTACAAAAAAGCGGTGACGGACGGGACCGCTTTCGCTTTATGATTTGGGACTGGTTATACGCTGAACCGGCCTGTTAAAGGTTGCCTGAATGCGGAATGCAGCCAACGAACTACCCACCAGGGCTTGTGGACACGTTGCACCAGCATGTGCACCAGGGCTCTACGGAGCTTCCATGTGGCCGGCGCTTCTGTTGCATGAAAGGCCGTGTCGATCTGACCTGATTAATGACCGTGCCACCAGAGCATGACCTTCAAAGCATGTGTGGGTAACTCGGGTCCAGGTGGTTTTAGTGGGTATCTCTTCTCCTTCTGAGGGGGTGAGTCCGACATAACTCTCCCAAAGGATTTTTTTTATAAAATAGGGGGCAAACGAGAAAACGGTCCGGAAACACTGCAGGCGACAATTTATTCCACAGTTCAGTCGTGCGAGGCAGGAAGTTTCTAGCAAAACGCACAGTTGTGGACTGCCAACCATCTAAGTGGTGAGGAAGGAAATATTGTCGCGTAGGACGATGGCGGAAAGATGCGGCAGGGATCAATCCGAACTATTCCTCGGAGCACTGCCCGTTATACAGACGATAGAAGATGCAGAGCGAGGCTACATTTATACGCAGTGCCAAGGAGTCGAGCCGATCTGAAATATCTTGGCATCCGACGATACAAGTCGCTCTCCGCTGAATGCGGTCTAGAGGGAGAAGCTGGTACTGGGGAGCCCCAGCCCACAGATGAGAACAGTATTATTTTCAATTTCAGACACAAGCCTGTTACGGCTCTCGATGACGTTATCCCGAGAAATATTGGCGCGGCCGGTGTAGGAGGCATCACCCGTGCTGTCATCTGCATAACAGTGAATGCCACATATTTGCAGCATGTCGTTGATATGCAGAAGGAACAACGTAGGCGATAGCACACAGCCTTGCACTCACCGTCAACTACGACCTTTATGCATCTGGCTGCTAGAAAGCTACTGACCCATTCGCATAATTTCTCGGAAAGCCCATAAGATGGAAACTTCGAAAGAAGTGCTTTGTGCCAAACCCAATCAAAAGCAATTCGCCATGTCCAAACTAACGGCCAATGATTCACCCTTAGTCTCGATCGCCTGTGCCCAACGATGTGTTAGGTAGACCAGAAGATCACCAGCTGAGCGGCCTTTACGGAAACCGTATTGGGGGTCACTAAGCAACTGGTGGTCCTCTAGGTACCGAAGGAGCTGGCAGTTGATAATGGACTCCCATTATCTTCGAAAACAGAGAGGTTATGGGTATCGGCCAATCGCAGCGTATAAAATATCTCTTCTAACATGTTTTTCCCAAAAAATACTAAGAAAAACAATTTTTTAATAGTTTTTGGTAGTATTCGAATAATATTCGAATTATTCGAATATCTACAAAATCATATTCGAATATTCGAATATCTGAAAAAGTCGAATATTTGCAAGCCCTAGACGTAATATACCGGGTGGGGTGGCCCATTTATATCGGTCAGTATGGGAAAGTCTGAAACTATATGACATACGAAGATCTGTTCTTAGGAACCATGTCATCGATTTTAGGGACAAGAAAAACTGCATACATCATAGATTTAAAAAAAAAAACTTGTACCTTTAACCGGGAAACGAACCCGATCGTCTTGAAAAATAAAGTTACATTATTTCTATTCGGATATCGATTGTGTAGGTCATAAGCAGTAAATGTTACTAAGAAACACGATATCTAAAACGAATAAAATCCATTGTATTTAAAATTTTCCATAACGACTGGGTTCGATTCCCGGTTAAAGTACAAGTCTTTTTTTTCAAATCTATGATGTATGCAGTTTTTCTTGTCCCTAAAATCGATGACACGGTTCCTAAGAACAGATCTTCGTATATCATATAGTTTCAGACTTTCCCATACTGACCGATATATGGATGACACGAAACACGTTATGTTTCGTGTCAGCAATATAATATTACGACAAAGATCGTGACGGGTTAAACACTTAAAAAATACATATATACATACAAGAAATCAAAGTACATAGAAAGATTAAATAGCACTCACCCATGGTCCAGACCAGGAATCGAACTCGGTACCTCTGGATACTAATAAAGAAACATCATGTTTCTTTCATATAGTACTTAAAAAAAAATGTTACCTAGTTCTGCTCTTGTCAACGATGAACAAATATCCGTAAGCGTTCACTCCAGCCATAGCTGCCACCAGTGCACAGAGCAGTACTGCCTTGAGCTGGTATCTCCCCCATTGTCCCACTTCTTCCACCAGGATACGATCGAGGTTGACCACATTGCTCTCATCTTTACTCATAGTGACGACTTTGTCCAGTAACTACAAAAAAATAGTATTTTTAGGGTTGCGTACCAAAATGTTACAAAGGGAACCCTTATGGTGCGACTCAGTCTGCCTGTCTATCACAGTCAGATCTCTCAGGAACTACTGCTGGTATTGATTTGAAATATGTAAGTGATAAAAATCTTTAACTCAAGCCTATTGGACATTTATAAAATATTATACCTTTTATACTTTTTTTTAAAGGATCGTTGAAATGGGATGTCAAAAATGTATCCCTTTGAACGCCGAGAACACCTAAAGGTTAGAGTTGTGTCCACTCGTTCTTTGAAAAGAGCGCTCCGATCTCGGTCAATCGGTCAAAGGTACTAGTTTGGTTTTTTAGTTCCTTTAGTTCAGGAGCAAATCTCGAGATCTGAAGGAAAGAAAGGAGCTAGCTATTTAATATTTGATTTTGACTCATTCGATCATTCATCAACCGATTTGTACCGACGAATCGACTACTGAACTAAAGGACCGAAGACCAATTAAGAGTTTTTAAAAGGAACTAGTTCTTATCGGTCCGAGGTGAGATTTCATTCCTTTTAGTTCTTCGGTCCTGACTGACACAAGCCTATAAAGGTGTCGTGTGCTGTCGTGCGTATTCGCGTGCGCGTGGCGTGCGTATGCCTTCGTGTTGATATAGACGTACAACCACATGCATAAAATTCAATTTTAGTTTTGACAGTGTTATGAGATAGAATCTGATATTTGTAACTTTTATGTTCGCAGTAGCTGCGAAAAGGTTAAACAAGCTGGCAATAAAATAAATCAGTTAAAAAAATATTCACACTCAAAATTGTATTAGCTATTTTCTCCCTCTTAGTGACAGTCTAAACCACCCTTAAGATAAACACTATCTGTTCACAATTTAATTGGAGAAAGTACCGCAAAAATGCACATGATTAGAAAAATGAACTGAGAACCACCTCCTTCAAGCCGGTCAAAACTGCACGAACACTTGTATAGATACTACACCTAAGATATACTGAGGCACATTTCGATTTGTTCAACAGTTTCCCTTAGTTTTGAGTGTGTGCTTGGAGCGCGTGTTTCTACTATCAGCAGTAACCATAATGACAAATTTAACGACCGTGCACTGTGGTGCAGAACAGGTACAAGACGGCCGATATAATATCTTGTGCGACACAGCGTAACAACCAATCAGAACGCGCGGATACACTGCGTGAAGGTGGTTTTCCACCGACAGGGCAAGACGAGACGAGACGACGATTGAATTGAAATTTGTATGAAGTTTTCAATCGTGTCCTCGCGTATCGCCGCTCGCGCATCGCGTAACTTGATACAAATTTCAATTCAATCCTCGTCTCTTCTCGTCTCACCCTGCCGGTGGAAAACCACCTTTAGAGATGCATGTTTTTATTGGCTGTTACATGCTGTGTTTGATTACAAGTCTAGATAATTGAGGACAACTGAGCTGTGATTTTTAGTCGTCTCATTACTTGCTAATGGCTGTCACACTTAAGGTGCATAGTTTGGTCTTGCTTTTCTTATAAATGTTATTCGTTATTACTGCGATAGTAATCTGCAAAGTAAATGGGTTTTACTATTACTTTCTTTTGTAAATATCGTTATACCATAGGTAGAAATAAAATACTGCTGTGAATGTCAGACTTAGATGAAATAGTTTAAACTGTAAAAATGTTGCTAAGAATGAAAAATTTTGTAGTCATACGTAAGTAAGTGTTAGTCTATATACGTTTAATTGTGAAAGCAATTCCTGTAATTCTAACATTCACCTAATGGTCTCTGACATAGGCACCTATGTGTAAAGTTTAGATATTCGTAATATTATTATTTATGCTGTTTTAGTTTTGCATGAAACCATCATTGGTCACACTTATAATATACTAGCCTTTACCCGTGACTCCGTCCGGGTAGATTTGTTTATCACTTTAAGGGATGTTTGCTATTATATTTCCTTAGGCGCAGTATTTAATATCGCACTTCCATAGAAACTTTCAACTCGTTTCACACTTTTTCGAAATCAAAAGTGATTTTATGTTCATTCCCGGGTCTCAAACTAACTGCATACCAAATTTTATCACGATTAGTCCAGCGGTTGAGGCGTGAAAAAGTAACATAGATAAACAGAGAACACAGTTACATCAGCATTTATATTAAATACCTACCTATTATTATATATTAGTACAGTGAATAAATAGTATAAAATATAAATAATAAATACTATGAAATGGATTTTTACAAAAAAGGAAACAACTTTTGACGCTTTACTCACATGACTGAACCACTGTGTCATATGAAACACGGTATTTAGCATAGTTTATGAAACAATTGTCTTTTTATAGTGTGACCAGTTGTATCAATACGTGCCATTCGATGCTGTTTGGAACAATGAAAAGCCTTGAAAATTGTATTTTCACGGCTAACTTGTTTCGGCATGGCTACAGTTTTAACCTAACGTTGCCCAGCGCCTATACAATCGGGTGACACCGCGCCTAACACAGTAAGTGTGCTGTTAAGCTTGCGCTGTATGTCCCAAATTGCTTAGCACGGCGATGCATACAACCTCCCCACCCCCGACTCACACACGGTCCCCGCACGCTTGCTCTGTCTAAACGTCTCTCTCCAACGACTTTACATTCCTTGGGTCCTGGCCACATCACCACGGCATAGCACCATCAACGTGTAACGGCGGCGCGGAGTCGGAGACAAACACAATGCCGCATCTTGCAGATTGCACAGCGAGTTCTTGGACAGCGAATGAAATGAGCCAACAATATAATCAAACAGATCAACAATGATATTGTTGGATTATTTATAATAGAAACTGACTTTTGGGAGACCACGTCGCGTGCTCAATCAGCTAGCAAGCGCCATGAAACCCACACACTGTATGTGTGGCTGTGATTTTTCTACACGGTTTAATAAGTCTTTGGTTTGAAATAATTTTTGCATGCTGGATCTCTAAAAGGCCGCACAAGTGATTCACCCGTTTTATATTGTATTAAAAAATGAACGTTCTCGTATTATTTAATTACTTGTTATTGAACACTTGAGCTGACTACACGTATCACAATAAATGTTACTCTCATAATAAAATACTCTTGTTTAAAATGGCCATAAAACAGTAATAAAGTAAGCACCAAAGTTAAAAGGATTTTCAACATGGTTATAGACAAATCACATACTGTTGACAAAGAAGCGGAAAGTAGTGGAGTGAATTTAGATAGAATTTTGGTGGAAGAAATAGGTCAATTTGGAAAATTCCAGTTGAGAGTAATAGTGCTTTGTGCAGTGGTTCATTTATTAACGGGCTATGCTGAATGCGAGTATCTTTACACAGCTGCCAAAGTTAAGTTTAGGTAAGTGAGTAAGTCTTATAAGTTTACGGTTCGTTACATGAGTATCTTAACATTTTGTAACTATATAGAAGTACTGGTGTTGGTGACGAATTTAGTTTTAATAGTAGGCATCATACTCGTCCAGGCAGGTAATATAGGCAGGGATGATAATGGCACAAGAAAACCAGGTATGCTTTTCCCGAGACCGCTGATGATGATCTTGGATATTATGTAGTCAGAAGCTTAATATGTTGCCATTTTGTATAAATAAATTATGCGAGCAAAATGCCTTCCTTCAATTATTTTCTTATAAAATAATGGAATGTTCAGCTAGTAACATTGGACTGTATTCCATTCACAAAAATAAAAACTATGTATGCGTAAAAACAAATCATTTCGCCGGTCGGTAATTTATTTCATCGTTTTCTTTAAATGATTGAAGTTGGCAACATTAATTAAGATATCATGGCGTAACTATGTCTAATCCCGGGAAGAACATAGGCACCTGGATTTCTTGTATTGTGGGAAAAATAACGTACTCTGCTTACCTGCAATTTTTGTGCTCTTTGTAGATTGAAATGGGTGTATAAGTTAAACTGTGTAAAGCTGTGTTGTTACAAATCAGTGGTACGGGAACAACATATCATTACGGCAAACCCGAATTGACCTCTTCTTTAGTAGTAAAAATTTTGAATTAGGCATTCAAATGCCCTATATAGAACACCAAAACACTGATTCGAATTCAGTTTTCTGTTATTTTACTGCTCAAAGGTACGTACGTACGGGATGCTAGTTATTCAGTTGTTGATATTATTTCAAAAATAAGTTTCATCAATATTTTAGATGCATGATCCCAGAATGTGAGAATGAGGAAACCTTTTCACCGCCTTGGATTCTGAATGCAGTGCCGCCCTCAGGAGACACATTCGACAGTTGTCGAAGATTCGCCAACTCCACCGTGTCAAAGAATGTCACTATGGACTCCACGTGTCCTCAGCACATGTTCGACCGAGGAAGCATCATCGAGTGTGACGATTACATCTACAAAGAACAGAACTCGGCAGTTTACGAAGTAAACACAGAAGGATTTTATAAATGACTATATATTTACCATTTTGCTGCACTTTGATCACAGATCTCTTTTCACAGTTTTATGGGAGTAGTAGGTATTAATGACGCGACAAATTAATGATGATTCATCATTTATTTAATGCGACAGTCTCGGATGTTTCATCAATGATGAAGCTTCCGACACTGTCGCATCTGGCGCAACGTGACGACTGCTTTATTATTTACTAGCGACCCGCCCCGGCTTCGCACGGGTGCAGTGCTGATATTAAATGCATGTATTATACATGTAAACCTTCCTCTTGAATCACTCTATCTATTAAAAAAAACCGCATCAAAATCCGTTGCGTAGTTTTAAAGATTTAAGCATACATAGGGATATAGGGATATAGGGACAGAGAAAGCGACTTCGTTTTATACTATGTAGTGATTGCGAGATATACGCATCTGTCAATGGGAAACACCCAAGAATTAAGATAAGTACTTATTTTCTGCAGACGGTATTCTATTGTTTTATTACAATTAGTGAAAATCGCGGAAACCGAAGACAATATTAAATAATAATAATTAGGTTAAGTTAGGTCAAAGCTACAAAAATGAAAATGAAAATTATTTAAGGCAGATTTATTTAAGAATTATGACTTTTCGAACTTTTGTTTTGTAGTGTACCTATGAATTCCTAACATAAACTCCCGGGTTTCGAAATGAATACAGTGACAATAATATGGTCGAGATTTTTTCAAGGGTTCGTTTTTTTTAGTTTAATCTGGCCTGTGACGAATGGCGCCGAGCTCTGATTGGCTTCTTATCAGTATTGGGCATGATGGTGGCCCTGCCCATAAATGGGTTCTTCTCCGACCGCTATGGCCGAAGGATCACCTTGTCCATCACGGCCTTTAACTACGCGTGGATAGGCGCTGTTAAATATTGGGCAAATTCTTATGAAGTGTTCGCTGTTGGTGTGTTCCTTGAACATCTTTTAGGGGGCTGCAGTTTCACATGCGCGTATATCTTAGGTAAGGCTTCAAGTATTTTCACTAATTATTCGTCAAGTTACTACATAACTTCAATTACGATATATAAAATTGCAATTAAGTGTTTTCTATAATATTAATAAATTATTTCATCGTTGTGTATTTTGATAGGTTTTTATGTGTTTCATACTGGTGCTCTTCACAGCATTAGAATTCGTTGGACCTGAACACCGAGTGGCAGTTGGAACCATAATGAGCACCTGCATTGGCTTAGGGTCCACCTTGCAAGCAATTGTGGCCTGGACCCAACCTTATTGGAGAGACTTCATCCTTATCATCAACGTGCCACAACTTTTGGCTATATTTTACTTCTGGGCGTCACCAGAATCTGTGCGCTGGCTAATTAGCAAACGACGATTTGAAGAAGCCAAAAGTATCTTAATGAAAGCAGCCGAAACCAACGGAGGAGAACTATCTGAAAAGACTTTTAAAAGCTTTAAAGAAGAAGAAGAGAGGAAACCTAATTCCGACGTCACAAATACTGAACCTTGGTTAATATCCCTCGTATTTCAGCACAATACAATGATACTCCGATGCCTCGTGACCCCGATCTGGTGGATTTCTGTGTTACTTGTGTTCTTTGGTTTAACGATAACCTCAGTCGATATTATCGGCAATAAGTACTTGAATTATCTGACTTCCAATGTAGTAGAAATTCCAGGTTATTGGGCTGGTTATTGGCTAATGAACAAGTTTGGAAGGAAACCTCTTATCATTGGTGGTTTTTGGATTTGTGGTGTCTGTCAGATTGGCTTTATCTTTATTCCTAATGGTAAATATATAAATACAAGTATTTTATTATTAAATTCACAATCTTTTGATCAATTTTACTAGTTTGTTTGTAAGGCTTGAGAAATGTTATTTTCAGTTTATTAAAAAGTCAATTAATTTGGCAATGTAATCGATCATATTTTTAGGGTTCCGCACCCAAAGGGTGCCATTACTAAGCCTACGCTGTCCATCTGCCCGTCTGTCCGTCTGTCACAGGGCTGTCTTTAGAACCGTAATAGGTAGAGGCTTGAAATTTTCACAGAATGTGTATTTCTATTGCCGCTATAACAAAAAATACTAAGAACAGAAGAACATTAAAAATAAAAGGGGATCCCCATACAAGAAACGTGTTTCTGTTAATTGGGCTGTATCTTTTAAACCGTAATAGGTAGAGACTTGAAAGTTTCACAGAATGTGTATTTCTATACTAACATTAATAAGAAATAATAAAAATAAAAGAGGGTCCCCATACAAGAAACGTGTTTTTGTTCGCGTTTTGTGCTCAAAAGTGGTACCGAACTCGCACTTGGCCGGTTTTTTTATAATTACGGAGTTTGATGGGCTCAGTTCACTTTTTTAATTTACAGGATGTTACGCGGTATCCTTATCTGTATTCCTGATCGGCAAGGTCTGTATATCAGCCGTGATGTCCGCCATCTACTTATATACCTCTGAACTGTACCCGACGAGACACAGGACCAGTCTCTTGTGTTACTCGTCCATGATTGGCCGGCTTGGCGCTCTGGTCGCACCTTTGACACCTGCTTTGGTAAGATCATTTATTTTATTGACCGAGTGAACGGAGCGAACGAAGGTCTCCATTTCAGCTTGGGCAAAAATGCTATCCTCTACAGCACCAAATTATAAGGAGGAACGAGTAGTCCGAATTCGGCCATTTAGGAGCGCGCGACACGTATTGACGTCGATAGCACGTCTGTGTGAGTGCGATCCATACTCGAGCATTCTTACGCATTCTTAAAACTTTGCTTGTAATGACAGAGATGGCGAACCATGCATTTTTCTACCTAATAAAATGGCACGGGAATCAAAAAAGATGCACGATGGTGCAAATCAATCTTCTCACCAGAATGTCATTTGCCGAAGCGCCAAAAGAAAGAATCAGACATGTGAAAGAGCCCTTGAGGCCTACTTACAGAAATAAATTATTTCATTTCATTTCATTTCATGAAATAACATGATATCTTCGAGGTATTTACATCAAGATTATTTTGCTTTCAGGGTTCAGAAATTTGGAAGCACTTACCGTTCGTCCTGTTCGGAGGTATGGCACTGGTTTCCGGATTTCTGGTGTTGTTGGCTCCAGAGACACTCGGCACCACCTTGCCTGACTCCATGGAGGATGCCGCTAACCTTGGGAAAGACCAGCTCACGAGCCAGATTCCATTGGCATTTGTAACTAAGAAAAAGTGTTATAACGTTAATTGAAAAGTTATATGTATTTTAGCCATTAAAAAAATATATATTTCAAGCTTCACAAAGGATCATGATCACACATGAAACTCTCAAAAAGTCAAAAAAATATAATAATTTTAGCAAAAAACGTTTAGTTTAAAATGATGTTGATAGACAACGCTGACCTTAAAGGCTCAATTGTAGGGTAATTCTGGTTTTTTGAGTCTTATGTCATTTCGCGCAGACAAACTGAGACCAATTTCCATGATGTTACTTTTAAATTGAGGTGTTGCCATAAACTGCAGAGTTATCGTAGTCGCACTCTGTATCGTTTTATTAAGGATCATCCGTCATCGTTATCCGTTGTGCGATTTCAAGGAATACCATATTAAAAACGAACAATAAGGTAGACGTCCGAGTGCTTGACACTGTCCCGGTAGTTGCCATTTTGTTAAGTCATTAGCAATTGTCGTGACAGGGTGTCGACTATTGGACATTAGCTTGTCGAGCACTAGGACGTTCACTTTTTGAGTTGGACTATCTTTAAAATGTAGTAAGGTACCAGTGGCGTGGCGTAAAGGATATTCGTGGGCAAGCCGGTGCAGATTTGGCCTCCATTTTCCTTGAGAGCTGTAGAATAAGGTGCTCAAATGCCTGATATTAGGCAAGTCGGTAGGAATCGAGTTCTTTGGACGCCACGCCACTGTAAGGTACGTACTGAAAAACGTGAACTTGATTAAATATTACCCTCTGATATCACAGGGAAACGAATAAATGTGGGCAAAAATAGGCGTTAACACGTTCAACGACGGTAACGGGTATCACCGTAAAGTGTGAACCGCGCTATATGACAGTACAGCTAGCGCAGTATTTATTCGCGATTGCCAATAAGTCAGTACGGTGCTTGCCGATCAAAACTCATACCATTATTACCTACTGAGCCAATGTTTACTGTCATGTGGGCTTGCCCCGACTAACATTCATTTGATCTAAACTTGGAAGTCAAATAAATTGTTTGATCAAACCTTTATAATTATGCAAACTATAGAACTTCAACGACTATGTATATGAATATATAGTTGAAATAAACAGCGAACCTTGAGCGAGTCAACATTAAACAAAATTAAATAAACCGGGTTAAATAAGAAAGGAAACATTGTGTTTATTACAAACCATAATCTCATAATGGGGGGTTGCTGCAGTAATCCTATCGCCAGTGGATTAAATTGCTAACTCGGAATAATGAACCAGATTTAAAATTGAGCCCAAACTCTGTAATTCCGACCTGTTGTTTGAGGAAATGAGGCGTAAATCAAGTTAAATAGAACACATTGTGCCATTGTAATTGATGTCGGGTTTTTGCTTATAATTGGCCTTAGTACTTTAAACTTATCAAGTAATACAAATAAGTTTGTGGAAGATAGTGAGTAGAAGTGTTAAGTTTTTAATAATGAGCATTTTTAGAAAAGTGTGTACTCGTACATCAATCAATCCTTAATTGATTCCCAATTTGTTAAGAACCAATAGTTATAATGATTATTTATTACTAGCATTTAATCGCGGCTTCGGCCGAGCTGATCTCTTTACAGACCCAAGGGACTGTTTACCGGGATAAAAAGCATTCTTTGTTTCAATCCAGGACTTGGTTTACTTGCATGTTAAATTTCAGCATCCAAACCTCCAAACATCCAAAAATCTTCACAAATTTTCACATTTATAATATTAGCTATTGTGATGTATGTATGTGATGGGCTATGTTTTGTTGATTCATTTGGAACAATAAGGAAACATATTCTCGATAGAATCTTGATTATGAAAATAATGAACAATATTGGTAACAAAATAGGAAAGTAACGTCTTTTGTGATATAGACTTTCCTAGAAATAGTCTGATTAGTAAACAATTGTGAATGATTGCTGTGAGTGAAATACGTGGCGAATGATATTTATTGGGTATCATTTAATCGATCAGCAAAATATTCATATTTTGGTCAGCAGAAATATGTATTTGGTCAGCCAAAATAGCTAGTTGGCAAGCAACTTATGGTAAGCAAACATTTATAAATCAGGCTGCAATTAATGATATACTGATCTGCTCTAAATTATTTTGGTCAGCAAATTAAATATTTGAGCTGCATTAAGCGATCTACGGTAAATCAAATTTTGGTAAGCAATCAGTAGGTAAGCAAAATATTTCATTTTGTTCATCAAAAAAAAGGGGGCAATAAAACCTAACTGGGCGCAACTATTCTGCCGCCAATCGTGTGCGCATTTTGTCATTCGGTAATTGTCAGCTGTCAAGTAGCAGGTGTCACTGTGATATATACAGGGTGTCACTGTGATAGATACAGAGTGATACTGTGATATATACAGGGTGTCACTGTGATAGATACAGGACAGGATGTCACTGTGATATATACAGGGTGTCACTGTGATATATACATAGTGTCACTGTGTTATATACAGGGTGTCACTGTAATGTATACAGGGTGTCACTGTGATGGGCTCATATAAAATTGGTATTTCGATTTTTTATACATCTCATAATGTTTAGAAGTTACATTATTTATTCACAACGCGTATCGTTTCGTTTTTAGGGTCAGCAAAAAAAATAACCCTAACCTACCTATTTTTGAGAGCCGTTTCGTTTTTAGGGTCATCAAAAAGAAAATAACCCTAACCTACCTATTTTTGGGAGCCGTTTCGTTTTTAGGGTCATCAAAAAAATAACCCTAACCTACCTATTTTTGGGAGCCGTTTCGTTTTAGGGTCATCAAAAAAAAAATAACCCTAACCTACCTATTTTTGGGAGCTGTTTCGTTTTTAGAGTGACACCCTGTATACATTACAGTGACACCCTGTATATAACACAGTGACACCCTGTATATATCACAGTGACATCCTGTATCTATCACAGTGACACCCTGTATATAACATAGTGACACCCTGTATATATCACAGTGACACCCTGTATATTTCAATTAAACTGCTTACAGACATGTTTTCTCTGCTGACAGTGACATCCTGTATCTATCACAGTGACACCCTGTATATAACACAATGGCACCCTGTATATATCACAATGACATTCTGTATATATCACAGTAACATCCTGTATACATTACAGTGACACCCTGTATACATATAACACAGTGACACCCTGTATATATCACATTGACATCCTGTATCTATCACAGTGACACCCTGTATACATTACAGTGACACCCTGTATATAGCACAGTGACACCCTGTATATATCACAGTGACATCCTGTATCTATCACAGTGACACCCTGTATATAACACAGTGACACCCTGTATATATCACAGTGATACCCAGTATATATCACAGTGACACCCTGTATATCTCAATTAAACTCTCTGCTGACCAATTGTAAAATCTTGCTACCCAAGTAATTATTTTGCAGCTCGACTGTTTATTAGGCAGCCAAATGATAAAAAAAGCAGATTAATATTGGTTAAAATGTTAACCGTTTTTAAACTGTTTGCTGAACAAGAGTTGCCGCCCGATTTTATTTATTGCGAGCCAAATCTTTGTATGCTGCCCAAATGATTTAACTGCTTATTTTTTTTTTGCGGATCAATTTTAATAACGGCTGACCAAAAATTTACTTTCCATATTTATTTTATTTTGTTATAATAAAATTTTTAGAGGAAATAAAACTTAAATATCGACAACCATTTCTAAAACATTTTTGCCTCCACAGATTGAAAATATATAATAAAACACAAAAAGAAATCTCAGTTTTGTTACGATTTTCCCCTATATTTAGTTTGGGCGTAACGTAACTGAGAAATTCAAAATTTGTATGGAAAAGTTGGGCCATTTTGGACCACTTTTTTGTTTCATAAATGAAAACTGCTCGTGATTCTGAGTAAAATGGTATAAGACACACCATGATCAGACAAAAAAAGCAAAAGGTACATTTTTTCTGCAATTGGCCCAGATATGTCGTAGTTTTTTTGGTCTTGTAATGTTTGACAATAAATATAAAGTAGTCTAGTAACCTTAGTCGTTTTTATACACATACCCGCTGCGTAACTTCTACGAAGCTAAGAAATCGAGCCCCAGGTACCAGGAGCGCATGAAAGATGTAGAGGCGGCAATCCCATCCGCGCTATCGCTCCCCGGGGCAGCGTGGAGCGGCAATCGACTGCATTACTAAACACTCGCACGGTTAGCGTGTTATATCAGAGACAGGCCCTAAAATAGGTTTCCTTGTACTGTAGCTTTATTTCATTATTATGGTGCTAGTACAACAATAACTCAGTCGACGTAATCCCCACTAGAAAGTATATAGGGTGAAAAAAAAAACAAGGAAGGAAGGAAAAGTACTCTAAATATTAAATATAACAAATTTTACGTTCCATTTTAGGAATTAAATAGTATTTGCTCAAACATGAACCAGCCGCACCTGAAACGTGGTACTTCGCAACCTATTATAAGGTACGTAATGTCAATATTTCATTGCATGTTTGAGAAAATATTTTTTCCATTGAAAAGTATGAGACTAAGCCCACTAGCATGTTCCGCCACCAACCAGTATTTGTCATACCGTGTGCCTACTGATGTGCAAGTTGCGGAAACTTTGCGAAAAACTTTTTTTATATAACTTAAAAAAAATCTAATAACACTTTTCAGATGTTTTTAAGTTATATCAAAAAAAAACTTGAACATCAGTAACCGTGCCTGATACGTTCATAGTACGGTCATGGTATGATATGGTGTAGTGGGCAGCAGTGGCGTGGCGTAAACGATATCCTTGGGCAAGCCGGAGCTGTAGAAAAAGGTGCTCAAATGCCTGATATTAGGCAAGCCGATAGGAATCGAGTTCTTTGGACGCCACGCTACTGGTGGGCAGATACCTTTAAATTGGGAACCGTTTATCTCAGACCTAGTAAACGGCTCTTTTCATTGTGTAACAATCTACCTAGTTACGAGGTGTTTGCTCATTTTGGTTTTGCGGTTTACGTATTTTGACCCCAATCTGCGAAATGAAGTTCTTTAAAGAAGGATAAATTGTACAAAGTAATTAAGCAAACCAAATTAAACCGAAATTAAGTAATAATAGGCTCATAAAACTCATAATTAGTAAAAAAGTTCACGATCACAAGCCTTGATACACAGTATTTTAAATAAAAAAACCCAGGTAATTGTTTTGCGACCAAAACAATTAACTAACTTGTTTAATCGAATTGCATTTATTTGTGTTTGATATTATTCAGCCCGTTCACATTCTATTGAGTTTATGAAAACGGTAACCTAGTTTACCAATTTGTCATGTCAAAATAAACCTTATGGTGACGAATTTAGGTCGAATTTCGTAAAAGGGTGTGTAATATGAAATTCGTACGCAAACGAGATTGAATGTAATTGGAAAGAGAGGAAATGCAATAAGAAACGGAACAGCGGAATGAAATTGTTTCAGAAGTGGCAAACGTCGAGCATGAGACGCTTCCGTTAGGGACTCTCAACTGCCTAGCCTGTAATGATAATCGTGTGATGTTTTAAATAAAAAAAAAACTTTTACTAGTTTATTCCTAGACAAAATAGGTATTTGTTGCCTATTAAACCAGAATGATACAGAAGTCAAAGTAGATGGCCAAATTGAAGGTACTTAGTAACTCCTCCACTTGTCAAATGGTGGAGACGCTGGGCCGCAAATCCAGAGGTACCGGGTTCGATGGCAACGTATTTTCTCCTTGAGCCGCCTAGCGGTAAGAGGGATGTCACGAGAACAGTCCGGTATGTTTTTGGTCAGATGCAATATTGGTGCGTCACGTCAATCGCCAGTTACTCTTTTAACAAGATTCGCTTTCAGTCAGGTCATTTATTCACCGGATTCGCTTTCCGTCAGGCTTGTTTATTGCCAGATTTGCTCTTCGTCGAATCCTTTAATCGTCATGTTGCGTCTAAGCCAGAAACGTTTCTCATCAGATAATGTCATCCTTCTAATAAGATCTGACGCACCAATATCGCATCTGACCAAAAACGTATCCGACTGTTCTCGTGACATCCGGCAAGCCGTAAGCGTGATGTCAACTCGGACGTGCCGATTCGCTTCCGTTACGTGTTCAAGACGCTTCTATGGTTGTGTTATACGGTATTTCTTATTGTGGTAATATTTGGAATTAACATAATCTACTCAAAAAAAAAAAAAATCTGCATGGGGAAAGCTAGAAGTATTAGAGAAAAAAATGCCCTAAAAACTAAAATACATTTAAGAATTATGGAAAACGGTCATTGATTAAAACTTTCACGATTTTCACTCATTATTATAACGAAACGGGTCTTAATCGCGTAAAAACGTGCTATTACCTCGACGGTTCGGACGTGCCGTGACGTCCATGGTCTGAGTCCCTTCGCGACCATGCAAAACACATTAACAAAACCACGGAAAACGCATTAACAAAAACAAGTACTCGTATATACATTGTGTCTTCCAAATCCTGTCATACAAGCTATAAAATTAAATTTCAACCAAATTTCATGTCGTTAACGGATTGATAACCTGCTTTTCGTTGCATGGTGTACCAAGCGTCTTTAATTGCCTTTAACATTAACGTATTTTGTTCTATGCTATTTGGGGGCCCGCACCGTAGCAAACCTCATTTCGTTATTCATGTAAAGCGTAGAAGAACGTCGTTGCAATTTTCAGTAATGACATCAATACGTTCAGTATAACAACCATAGAAATGGTTGTGTTATTATTTTTAACACGGTATTTCTTATTGTGATTATATTTGGAATTAACATACTGTAAAAATGCTTCTGCAATAACCGCCTGCTACGCGTGCGGGAAATCCCACTTCATGGGCTGGGGGAGACGTAAAGTTTTACAATACAATCACACTTATTGTGATAACAAAGTAACTTGATGTATAGCGAGCAGATTAAGTCAGCTAATTGCAGCAATCAAATTGAAATGATTGAAAGTAACTTAATAAATCCAACCATGACTTTAATGTACGAAATATGTTTTTTGATTAATATAATCAAGAAATATTTAATAGATGATTAAACTCAATTAAGAAGTTGATCAAATATAATATGTTACTTCATTAAAATTTTCGATCAATTGAACTTTATTGTAGTTATGAAGTATTATTTATGGATTTGATTAATTAAATAATTAAAACAATTATAATTTTTCTAATCAAGCAAAAAGTGGGCTTGATTAGATCACTTTTTTTTCAGTGTGACTCAGGAACAAAATACTCGTGCTCATCACACAAATATTTGGCCCTACCAGGATTTGAACCCGGAACCTCTAGCTTCGTAGGCGGTGGCAATCTCACTGAGCTAAGCCTGTCGTCTAAAGAGCGATCTCTTTCAGACAACCTTTGGGTAGCGAAGACAATGCAAAGTTAACAAAAGCAAAGTAGGTGGTGAGGAATAACGATGTAAAATACAAAGAAATACATATATTTACCACGGGTTGTAATAAAAAAAGTCTCAAATCGCGTATTTATCGCCCTTGCCTTCGGTTCGGGCGTCAAATACCTACGATCTGAGACATTTCTATTATTGACTTCAAATGCACCTATTCAATAACAACATGCTCCAGTGAAGATAAAAATATCCACATAGCATTAGGGTGCCTAAAACATTGAGAGTTCCCTTGATTTTTCCAAGATCCCATCTTCAGATCCTGACCTGGTGACAATGAAACCACAAAACCCATTCAAACACAAAAAAATCTAAATTTTTCCAGTCATCTTTGATTTATAGTGGAAATCGCATAAAAAAGATTAAGCACGGCGAACTGAGAACCTCCTTGTTTGAAGTCAGTTAAATAAGAATGCCATGGTGCTATCATAGTAATATAACTACTTACCGTTGGTATTGCAGTAAAGCCCTTGTAGAGTTAATCCAACATGGCAGGTGCCCGGTCTCCCGGGTTACGTCAAAATCTATTCCAGACCCCTCAATCAGCCAACTATACTAATAATTGTAGCAACCAACACCACTTTAACTAAACGGATTAACTTTCCGAACATAATCATTTCAATATAAGTCTTATGTCCATAAATCAGGGTCGATTTTGGTTTGGTATAGTTTTCGACTTATGTCTTTCCTTGAGTTGCAGTGAAGGTAACATAATAATTTTATTATGGTTATGGCAGAAGGGTTATCAAATACATTATAAATTATACGGTGAACGATTTCGTTGTTGGCTAATTATGGTTGAACGATGGTTATTGGGGAAAAGTAATCTATAAATATTTGGAGTTTACTTGAAGCATGTCATACATCGTATAATAAAACGGGTATCATTTAATCGATCAGCAAAATATTCATATTTTGGTCAGCAGAAATATGTATTTGGTTAGCCAAAATAGCTAGTTGGTAAGCAACTTATGGTTAGCAAACATTTATAAATCAGGCTGCAATTAATTATATACTGAACTGCTCTAAATTATTTTGGTCAGCAAATTAAATATTTGAGCTGCATTAAGCGGTCTACGGTTAATCAAATTTTGGTAAGCAATCAGTAGGTAAGCAAAATATTTCATTTTGTTCATCAAAATGAAAGGTGCAATAAAACCTAATTGGCATGCACAAAATGGGCGCAACTATTCTGCCGCAATAACGCAAAAGGGCACATCTAAATAAAATTTTCGAGTTTACAATAAAATAAGCATATTTTATGAGAAAAACTTCTATTTCTAATATAAAAAATGTCCGAGATATTCGACTTCAAAGTTGACAAATTTTTATAACACCTATTTATTATTGTTTTATCGTATAGAATTCGCTAAAATAAGCATGTTTTATGGAAAAAACTTTTCTCTGAAATCAAAAATTACCGAGATATTCGACTTCAAAGTTGAAAAAGTTGACTTTCCGTATCTCCGGCGCTGCGGGAACAGCAGCCCTTCCGCCCTTGCATGACGACGCACGGTTACTTCGCTCGGCTCCGCAGCTTCGGCTTGTTGGTCGCCTTCGGCGACCAGCCTCAGCCGCTCGCCTCACTCGTTCCCGCTCTTCGTCATGGCGGGCGAGGGCTGCTGTCCCTCCGCGCCTCCGGCTCTATAAAAACACTCTAGGGCGCGCAGTGTCGGCACGCGTCCTAACTAGCCAGAGCCCTAAATTCGGACTTTCGCAGGCTTTTTACATTTTATAGTAAGTAGTATCTTCAAAAATAGCAATACGGTAAAAATCACTGATAATTGATAAACACTACTACTTGACACTGACAGCTGACAATCACCGAATGACAAAACCAACACGCCCACGATTGGCTGCTCGCGTCACGTGGTCTGTTTCGCTCTGCCCACAGTACTGCTGATTTTTCAAACTAAACGCAATCCACGCATGTTTTTTCTGCTAACCAATTGTATAATCTTGCCGGCCAAGTAATTATTTTGCAGCTCGACTGTTTATTAGGCAGACAAATGATAAATAAAGCAGATTAATATTGGTTAAAATGTTAACCATTTTTAAATTATTTGCTGCACAAGAGTTGCCGCCCGATATTTATTTATTGCCAGCCAAATCTTTGTATGCTGCCCAAATGATTTAACTGCTTTTTTTGCGGATCAATTTTAATAACGGCTGACCAAAAAATTACTTTCCTAATAAAACATGGTAACGTTCCGCGTGACAGCTGATAACGTTATTGGAACAAGATTAAACAATTAAAGTACAAATTGCCACCTTAAAATAAATAGCCGGACGTAGCCTCGGCTAACAGATTTCTGAAGCACGTTTAGCGTGCGCCGGTTGCTTTGAAGTACGAGCCGCGCGATGTAGGAAGAAAAAAATACTGTTATTTTACTGTGCCACGGGTGACGTAAGAACACATTGCAAAAGTATGTACTTAGTTGTTATTCTAGTACTCTTATTTTACATCCTTGAGAACTTTCACATATCTTTGGCCGTATCCTCAAGGAATCCTGTATGTTTCAACTTCAACCATCCACTTAAACGTATCTTCTCACCAAAAAGTATCTTTGTGTGCACATGGCACTTAAAAATATTGTCAAATTGTATGATCGAGTACACTTCTTAATTTTCAAGTCGGTTAAGTGTTCCGATTCTAACACTTACGACATATTTTTTTACCTACTTCCATTCTTAAAAGAACAATATACAATAAATACAAAAGTACAAGTACCAAGACGAATTGCCCATTGAGTCCATCTCATTGATCCATAGATCCCCGCCATTTTGATCGAGGATCTATAGTGCGAACGGTGGGCTGCGTCAACGCATGACGAATTGATCCTTTGTGATTGCGGGTTGTTTCCTTGTTTGATGGGATGTCATCGTTTAGCGATCAATAATTTTAATAATGAATGTAAGTGTTATGTAGTACATTCTTGTTATATTGTGTAGAATGTAACGGCACGGATATAATATTTTATAATACTACGATCATAAATGGATTTAATCTCTAAAGGGCAGCCTTTAATTTGCCGTGATAGTTTCCGAATTTCCACAGTACATTTGAATAAATAATCACCCAGTTTATATTTTTTTCAACAACAGTTTGAAATACATTAATATAATCAATTAAGATTTGTAACTAAATAAAACGAATTTTATCGCCCACAACATCACACACTAGGGGATAGTTCTAACTACCTATTCATGACATTAAAAAAGCATTTATATACAGACCAAAAACTTTGAAAAAATCAAACGTGAACTTACTATGTATATGCAAAACCGCATTTGAACCGACCGGCGTCGTTGTCTTGCCGGGACAACGCGCTAATCACTACACCACCTTGAAAATCGTAAAAAAATAACGGAGTTTCCATATTAAAATTATAAAAAAAAGTTTTTTTTATTATAAAATATTTCCATATTAAAATTGAAAATCGTAATTAAAAAGAATGGTGTTTCCATATTTAAATTATAAAAAATCAAAATATTCCAGTAAATACGTATATACCCATTGGTTCGAACTTCGAACACCCGAAAATTCGATTGTGATTGAAACCCGTAAAAAGCATGTAATGGCTTTTTTATCGGTCCGTTTTAAACACGTGATTAATGTGGTTTACGGACCACCTGTGTCCGATGCTATATACGAGATGGCCCATAACCGGGGATACAGCCTTCACAGTTGTGAATTTATGTTGTAGTAAAGGTAGTCAATCTTTGGTTCATGATTGCATACTAAATAATAAATAAATATTAGAGGACAATCTTACACAAATCGAACTAGTTCCATAGTAAGCTCAACAAGGCTCGTGTTATGGGTACTAGACGACCATATATTTAATATATACAAATACTTAAATACATAGAAAACACCGAAGACTCAGAAACAATTATCATCACACAAATAATATTTGCTCTTACCGGGATTCGAACCGGACCGTCAAATTCGTAGGCAGAGTCACTAACCACTAGGCTAAACCGGTCGTCAACGTTAACGACCGGTTTAAGGTACTCGTTTAAGAGAAACCATTTGCGCATGCGTAGTAAGTAGTGGAAAAACAATAACAACCACAAACCCGAATTACTTTTATTGATTGATAATTATAAGACGTGATAACGTCTTATAATTCGATGGAGCCGGCTGCACGCACGAAAAAGTGTGACGTCATTTGCCGTTACCTTGCGGGGCCGTTACCTTGCAGGGCCGTTACCTGTCAAATAGGTACTATACTTTATATAATTCCAGCACTAAAGTCGTTAAGACGATAGTTTCTTACAAATTGTTAATAAATTAGCCCTTATTCCCTAAGATACGGCTGTCAAAATCTCTATTGAATGACAAGACAAGAGACACTGCTGAGTTGGGCAAAAATCTTTAAATTTAAATAGTGGATGCTGCTTTGGCAGTTCCGTTTTACGCCTGCTTTAATCGTAGTTTAAAAATTATTAAAACAAATCTTTGACATTATATTCGTGGAACGGCAGATATTTACACTGGCCACTTAGCCATCATTTTAGCGTGTCAATGTCATTGTAGCAGCTTATTGGGAAAAAAGTCGAAGTAGAAGTCGAAGTCAAAGTCAAAGTCAAAGTCAAAGTAAATGTCAATGTCAATGTCAATGTCAAAGTCAAAGTCAAAGTCAAAGTCAATGTCAATGCCAATGTCAAAGTCAAAGTCAAAGTCAAAGTCAAAGTCAAAGTCAGAGTCAAGGTCAACGTTATCACGTTCGACTATCGTCAGTAAACCGCCTTTACAGACAACCGATTTTTGTCGTATTCCTTCGATTGCGATGACCCGTCGTTCTTTCCGTTGCTCGTCATGCTTATGCCGTTAATTTACTTTATACATTTATTTACAGTACCGCCCTCGTATGCCGCGGCATACTCGTAAGAACCAAAGTTTAGACTGCTACATTTTACTAGCTTTTATTCACAGCTTCGCCTTCGTTACTCCCGTGACTATCCCAAGGAAACTCTTTGCCGGGATATAAAGTATCCTATGTTTCAATCCAGGACTTGATCTTACTTGTGCATCAAATTCCAAACAAACCAATTTTTATTGCAATATTTTGTATCAAATATCCAAACATCTTCACAAACTTTACTTGCTATTTGAAAAGGAAATAGGACTTACATTTACAATTAAACTACACTAAAGTTAAACTCTACTGAAGCTAAATATGCTTCTCAGATTGGTAGGATCCCCATTAGACTGGATGCGTTCTCCCTCTGGATTTCTATGGTTATCCGTTGAATGAGAAACAAGCCAGCCCTATGGTCTCCATAAATCAATGTCTCCAGTACTCTCGTCGAATTATTTGCTTAGTGTTCTGACTATAAGGCAGTATAAGGTTACCTGACTTTGAGAAGAAGTCAGAAGTCTCTGGCCTTATATTAGACTTATTTATTATTGGTCTAAGTATCTTATTACTTACAGACGGATATCGCATACACTAAATAACAGTTATGACGAAACTGAAATACTCAATTCATTAAATCGTTCACGACCAGTGAAAAACATTAACCAACAGAGCCCGCTAGGTGGGTTTCTGAGGCCAATAATGAGCACCGCAAAATCGGCCGGCATCAGAGCAAATGTTAAGAGCGCCTGGCCCCCACCCCACCTAGTTCGACCAAATCCAGGTGGACCGGGGACAAGCGACCTGGTTCGACCCCAGGCGCCCTAGCCCCTACCTAGTCCGATCAGTGGATCGGACTAGGTAGGGGCTGGGGCGCCTGGCGCCTGGCAGGGTGGGCCGGCTAGCGACCTGGTTCGACCTCAGGGAACGCCACGGCCGACCACCCGGTCGTACGATCGCTATGCCCAATAAGGGTTGCGAGTTAGTCTTAAAAAAAAAAACGAGCGCCTACTAGCCGCCTTGTTGGTCTTGAAAGTGTTAAGGTACACTCCAATATCTCCAATATTCATTTATTAAGTTTGTGTTATTCTAATCCTGCTCTCATTTTTAGACATTTCCAATAAATTGAGAAATGTAAGCAGGTTCTTTTCTAACAATAAAGGTCTATGTTTATTTTAAATCAGGTTTGGTGAATTTACTTAGGTCGTCTGATAGAGAATTTCCTAACCTACACAGTGTGTAAATAACTCTAAAGCGACTATATTTCGAGATAACGCCTATTGTCTTATGAGGGCAGCATACACGTAGGTCTTATTCAGTCAATCTAATAGGATTCTATCTATCGTAGACCTTGGTAGATAATAATTATTTTTTTATCTCGAAGACTACTAGAACTTGGTTAATATTATAATATTAATTAAATACGGTGAATCAACTTTTTGTCAAACACAAATCTATCTTCGTTGTAAAATAACGCCTTTAATAGTTCATTACACAACTAGGGTGGTAATACAAAGAAAGGCCGAGATCGCAGATGTTTGCGGCCCGAGCTGCAAGCGAGGATGTTGTGTACATCATTTTATGTCTACACTTGGCCAGAAAGCGTCTTTTTCCGTACGCGCAGCGTGCGGAAAAAGCCACTTTATAGCCAGGTGTGGCATAAATAAAAGTTTATCAATGTTTAATTTATATGGTGAATGTAAGAACGTTGAATGTCTCTCTTAAACCTAATAAACAGAAAAAAAGTCCTATTAGAAGCTCGATTTCTTGGTGACTCCAGACATTTTTCGGTAACGCCAGAGGCGTCAAAAATGTGGGTCTAAAAATATGATCCCTTTATTAAATGAGTGAAAATTGGTTGTATGAAAATAGATTTCTATTTCACGCTCAATTTAGCAGATTACAAACAAAATTAATGCAAAACCTAAAATCCGTGGACATAATCAATAACAATTATCGTCTTAGACGCTTCGGGTGAAATATTACATACTAGATGATGCCCGCAACTTCGTTCACAGAGGTAAAATAACTTTTACGTCAAACCTGGCCATAAAGTGGCAATTACCGGACGCTATGCGTGCGGAAAATCCCACTTCCTGGCCTGGGGGAGACGTAAAATTAGGTACTTACAAGGAGGGTAATAAAGAAAGCCTCAGATCGCAATTTTATCGCCCTTGCCTTCGGCTCATTACATTCTTTGTTATACCTCCCTAGGTAAATAATGTACTAAAATGTCTTTTTAGGGTTGCGTACGAAAATGGTAAAAAAGGAACCCTTATGGTGCGACTTTGTCTGTCTGTCCATCTGACCGTCTGTCACAGTCTCACAGACATATCTCAGGAAGTACTGCTGCTATCGATTTGAAATTTGGAATGGTTTTAAAAATCGCTAACCCAAGCCCTGGACTTAAAAAAGCTTATTAACGGGGGCCGAAATGGGAAGTCGAAAATTTTAAGTTGTGCTATTATATCAAGTGGGGTATCAAATGAAAGGGCTTGATTTGTGGATTCCAAAACCATTTTTATTTTTCTTCTTGACACTGTACTTTTAGATTTAGGACGAAGAGCGTTAAAAAGAATACCTACCATTCCCCTCTATTATTATCTTCGAAGGTACTGAACAGAAAAATCTGTAATAATTACCAATTTTTATCATCATAAATATTACAGGAAAAATATAACGAGTTTCCTAACTGGCATAGTTTTTTAGAAATTCGCAAAAATCGTAACAACCTTATTTTCTACTAAACTAACCTATGTCAATGTATGGGGCCCGCACTGCAGGTTTACAACAGCAAAGTTAAGTTTGTCCCACCATACAGTTTATCTTGAACTATTCACGTAATTATTAGTATTCTACTTACGGGTTTGTACGGAGCCCTCTGTGCGCTAGTCCGACTTTTTTTTTACATGGACTTAAGTAGTTGGGTAAAAGGTACACAAAATTGTGTTTTTTCCCGACTGTGGCGAAGCCCAAAGTATGTATGTGTGTATGTCCGTTCCTATGTCCGCTCGTAACTACTCAACGGCACATCCGATTTTGATAAATGATACATAATTAGATTCGTCTTGATGGCGCGAGTGTCACTGGGTATGAAGTTAGTTAAAATAAACAAAATGGCGGATTTCATGCAGTTTCAAAGTGCACCGCGGTCGGGTTTTTTTCAATAATTATGTAAGTAAATCGGTCCGGTAGTTTTTACATGCGCATACAAAAAAATGTTTTATTTGTAACAGTTCCAAGTTATTTTATTGGAAAATTTTTAATGTACAGTGACCGCACTGGAATTTTCCGCCACTAGTCACTAATTTAACTAAGCGTTGTTAAGTTTACATATTCGACGTTTATGGACGTTATGCACTACGAGTATGCACCTGAAAGTGTTAATTTAGCCGTTTAATCATAATTCGTTAGCACTTAGCAGTCGTGTGCCCGAAGTACGCTCAATTTGCATTACACAGCTAAATTAAGAACAGTGGCAGGTGGCGCAACATTCCAGTCTGGTGACTGTACAAACACAATCTTAGATACATATATAGATACAAGAAATCAAAGTTCATAGACAAATTAAATGGTACTCACCTGTGGTCCAGGCCGGGAATCGAACCCGGTACCTCTGGAATTCCGGGACAGCGCCTTAAGGCGAGGCTAGACCAGAATCGGGCACGGAAGCCTAGTTTCCAAATCATTTTTAGAGCACTTATTTGACTCGTAGGTCACTGTAAAACATATATAATAATATTCAGAACTGTATCTAGGGCTTTCTCTCACTTAGAACACGATAGCGAACACTTCGCTCGATAGAAAAGTAGCGCGAAAACACTATAAAATAAAGTATTTTTTTTAATTTGTTCATTACCAGTTACCTTTTCTGACAAAATTAATACCTGACAATCATGATTTCACAGTCATGCAGGGCATCCTCTCATGTTTGGGTTGATAACGTATACTTTTATGCTAGAAATCGAAGATAATCTGCAATAATCTGCATTCCGCCCGACCCTAGTTGTATGTGAAATGCGAGCCAGGTCCTACCGGGCCTTAACCACTTGACCACCGGAGCACACAGCAAGCGCCCTCAATTTTACCATCTAATTTGACTTTCGTATCATTCTAGTTTAATAGGTTTTTAATCTAATGGTGTAATTTACCCGCATTAAAAACAAATAAAGAAACATCATGTTTCTTTCATTTGTTGAAACATAATCTTGTTAAGATTTCATTATAATGTATAGATATACGATATCCACTACATGTGAGCCAATTTGCGTAGATAATTGAACTTGGGGCCGTTGTCTCGTCCAGACCAATCTAATTAGCTTCTGTTTCAATTATATGGTTTTTCTATTAAAGTGTAGAAAATTAACTTTCGCAGAAAACACTGGTTATTTAGTAAGCGCAATTTTCGCCGTGATTCTCTTAGAAGTCGAGTTATTTATCAGTAAGTATGCAAATTAAAATGATATTGGTGACGCCGAGTATCTAAGGCAAAATAAGATAGAACAAGACAATTCGAAAGAGAGTCCAGCAAGAGTTATACGTGTAAAATAAAAAAAGGTTTTTGGTTCTTATCAGAAACTAAGCTAAGGCTCTCTTATCCCATTAAACAACGCCCAGGCGTATGATGCTACGCTTTGTCGCGCGATAAATAAATGATAAAGCATCTGTCACGTTTTGACAAATAGTGTGTGATATTGACGGATGCTTTATCATTTATTTATCGCGCGATGAAGCGTAGCATCATAAGCCTACTGGCCTCGGTTTGGTGGTAGCGTTAGCGTTCATCGCGCCTAAAGTATATTCAACTGAAAAAGTGCCTTGAGTAATATGACACAAATCGGAAACAAGAGTCTGCATCAAATGGTGACAAGGTTGACTTATGAGATGTACTTTTGTTTTCCTTTCGCAATCTTTTATTAAGGCAACACCAAAATAAGTGTTTGGAAATAGTACATTGTGCACCGAGGGTAGTAAGAAGGGGATTACTAACGAGAGTCTATTAGGAGCCCGACGCCGTAGGCGGAGAGCTTTTAATGACTCGAGTTTGTAATCTTCTTACTGCCCGTGATACACACAATGTTTTTCATCACATTTGCGAGGAAAAAAAAATAAGACATAAAAATGAAATAAACTAAACGCACCCGCTAAGAGACAACTTCAACTGTCAACTTTTTCAATATAGTCTTCCACAGATAATGCTAAGAACTGCGTTTAGTTTTTAAACTTGATGGGCAATATCGCCTGATTGTACCGTATTCCAAAATAAAATTTTAACTAAATTAAATTGATTTAATTGCATTAAAATAATTGCAAAAACTACTGAAATAATAGTAAAATACCATATAAGTTTTATGCACACTAAAATTGGGTTTTTAGCCAAGTTTTGAAGATGTGAAATAAGCCTTGGCTGATTTGAAACCTCCTTAAAGTAAAATCCACAGACCTACGGACTGAATTGACAAATGACTGACAGGTAAAATGATACCAGGAACAGCAAAATAAAAATAGTGAAGGGTATAATATGTCGATAACAATATATCGACAAGTTGTAAAGACAAATAACAGACTAATTTAAATCAAAAATAAGTATATTAGTTTCAAATAAGAGGTGTTTTCATGACACACTCGTTTTTATTGACATGAATGTTCTCTGGGATATCTTGTTCGTCCTGCAATCTGTCTACCATCTAATTATAAATAGAAACGTAAACTCGATGAATCATCTCTTTCTCAGTATCACTAATAGATTTTTTTCTCCTTTTTGTTGGAGGCGAACATTTTGATGAACATGGCTCTGGTCCCGAATCTTGCGAATCCATGATAACACGTAACAATTTCAATAAACACTCGTAATAGCAATGACAACGTATATCGTTAGATACATAAAAGTAGTTTGTAAATAGTGGTTAACTATTTCTGAAGATACCCGCTTTTTTTGTTAAAAAGATAGACCACATTGTTGGGAATTTGAAAATAAAGAACAATAATTTTATTCATTCATTAAATTGAATGTATGTATTCAATAAACTATCATAAATATATAATTTTCATGTACATTATTGCTGGTTTGACATTAAATTTTTATCTCTAATTAGGGGTCTACCTTTTGATCCGTCGAAATCACTGGAAAAAGTTGGTATATAGATTAGCCGATCAAATTGCCAATTTGATTGTCCCGTCTGGGTGGACCTTAAACCTACGATGTAACAATAATTTTAATATCGATGAGAACGACACTGGCCAAACTGTGGCAACATTTGTTCATATTGACTTGTCAATGTAGTCCGTAGGTCTGTGGATTTTACTTTAGTCTGAAATGACGTACGACTTTTAAATCTAAACTCATAACTCCCGAGGGAGTTATAGATTTTCATACAGTTTTTCCTCCCGTGGGAGTTATGGATATTTGTAACCCACGGGAGGTAAATCGGCTCGAGTTGGTCTATAAGCGCGCGTGTTATGACACACTTTACGGGCAAGTGTGATGAAAAATGGTTTTATGCCATGCCATGCCAAGCTACGGCGATTTATTTATTTATTTATTAAATATTATTGGTTTTAAGATTAAAAAATGTTACGTACTTTGAAATCTGTATTTTAATAACAAAACCTGAATAGATTCAACAATGCCTAACACTATCAAAATAAAATCACCAACGCCGTATCGAATCTGATCAAAACTTTCGCAAACATCACGATACAAATTCAAATCCCCATTTATCAAGCATCAAACCCGTTCCATTCGCTACGCCGCCAAATGATATTGCATTGTACTCTTATTCCCATCTGGATACAAGATCAGCAACAATCAACGACCTAAGAGGCTAAGCGGGATTCAAAGAAAAATAGTCCCAAATGTCCTGAAAATAAAGATAGGAATAGGGCAAACGGTCACGACAATCCAGAAGCTGCTTGTAGAGGAAAGGTTAGAAGAATCGTTGCTTATGTTAAAGAAAACAGGACTCTAAAACCAGAAGTATAAGACTTAAGTTCAATTGATATTGTTGATCTTGATGGGTGACATAAGTTTTGAAAGCCGTAACCTATTAACAGTGACAAAACACACGGTTGTCAGCATGATGCTGAATTTATTGGACGCACGCGTTTATTTTCTTGTACAATTGGTTAACAATTCTTTATTACGGGCGAATTAAGTTGATATTTCTGTGATTTTGCTTTTGTGACTGAATAATTAAATTTGCGTTGTACTTGAATTAAATAATTAGGAGGACCGTAACAAGGTACTAGACGGTGGTCGCGATTGTTACAACTGACGCTGCAACTTCTATAAAGTACATTGAGTTTTTGATATTCAGGTTTAAGAACTCGTCAAGCGATGGTAATGAAGTGATAAATATTAACTTGTACAAAGGGAATTTAAGAAAAGTAATCCGCAAGGTAGGGCGGCTCCTATCCAAGCTACCGGTGGTTTTGGGCCACATAGTGAGGAACCTCCCGACGATGCGCGCCGTGTCCAGGTGTTCGCTTCTGTAGCTGATCCTTGATCCAGCCGTCTAGTGAGAGTTCCTAAAGGTATTAGTCAAGACTCTGCTGTAAGTTCGTCTGCCGAAATTATTATTGGGACAATTATTGGAAATTCGACTTTGCATTTGCACACGGCGGTCACCTCGTGTCGCGAGCCAGGGAAATTAGGCCAGCATGATTTGTCTGCTAGGTTTTTTACGAACATAATAATCATCATATAAACAGTTTTCATTCGATATTTATTTTGTAACTGTTATATGACTACATAAGTAATCAAAATATTTAAGTCTGTTCGTTCGAAAAATATATTTGCTCAATGTTATTTCCACCTTCTTTGCACTAAGTATTTTTTTTTATAACATTTATAGGTATTAGCATGAAGTCGAATGCGAACTGATTTATACAGAAATATACAATTTCATGCTAATACGACGTGTAATAATACTAAGTAACTTATAATTGGCTCGTTAGCAATGATATTGTAATAAAATTGCTCGTTAGTGATACAAAAACAAATTCCCACCCCTCTCGAACTCCAACCGAAAAATCTCTCGAGCAAATATCAACGCGACAATAGAAAACACACTTAATGACAGTTCAGACGTGAAGAAGAACTGGCTGATGAAAAACAAATTCAGCATTCAAATGGATTCCAAATTCAAACAGATACCAATGAAAAGAACGCGTGGCGATCTGAACAAAAACAAGCTTTAATTTGCCGTTGCTGAAATTAAAAACACACAGCTTTGCTATTTATTTTAAGCACAATAGGGTTGATGGTTTAGTTTTGGAACTGCAAATAGTTAGGTCAGATAATATGGCCGCCACGCGGCAGCGCGTCCCTCCATAGATAATAAATGCTTTTAGCAAATAATTACGTTATTTGATTTTAGATGGATGATGGTTGTTAGGCAAACATGCGGATATCGGCCGTTGCGTGGGAAGCCGTCGACAGCAGACGTGGGTGAGTTTAAGTAAATAGTTTAATTACTGCACCAAGTGTGTGCCACTGCCACCCTACCATAAATACCGTATAAGTTTTATATTGATAATATTCATATTTTATTTATAAATTAGGCCGTATACAGTCAAATCAAAAAGCAATGTAAAAAGAACCTAACTATGCTCTAGAGTAATATTATTCTTAAAAACTGAATTTCCTAAATTTAAACAATAAAAAAACAGTACCCTTAACATAGTTCCAAAGACGTTAGCAGCGTTTTCTCGTTCTAATATTGTTAATGTCCCATTAAACCTTACCTACTGACACTTTATGATTTACTAATAATAAATGTGATAAAATGCCAATTTAAGCGACTATAGGTACTTATACATCTAAAAGACTTTTCAGAAACTTAGAATTGATATCAAAGACGCACATTACAAAAAATTTGTACATGAAGCAAAAAATGCAAACTCTATTTAGCTTTTAAATACCTTGCTAATTAGATAAAGTTTGTACAATTATCAAGAAGACGCTCTTGATAAAAAATTGCCCTGAAATATGACAAAAATCGACTTTGATAGGCTTGTTATTGTAATTTACAATAAAATACTATTATTTTGAACTTGTATTCTCGGTTTTTGTTGACCAACGGCCCACATAACTCGCATATTTCATTCAAACACAATATCGCCTTCAAAATTGCAATAACACCCAAAACCAAAACTGAACTTTAACAGCAAGCCATTAAATACAAATTCAATTGACGCATTAACTTAACAAGTAACCTATACCATTACAACTAACAATTTACAATACGTTCTCAATGGATCGATACCTCATTCATGCCCCACCGTAGATAAAGTATGAATGAACGTAGAATTTTATGAATGGATGACAAGTGGATCCCGTAGTGCTCAGACGCACAGGCGACAGCATTGTCTGGCTGTTATTAAAAAAAATGTAGGTGTTATTTAAAAGTCATCTTATTGTAAGAAACTATTGTCCACTTGACTCTTAACATCAGCAGGTGGGCTTTTAATTTTTGGACTCATTTCCGTTGCTTTTTGGTGGAAGTGGAATTTTATTGAAAAGAAATTTAATTTTAGTTATATTGAGTGACCATTGACTGTTACTTATAATTCTTATGTAGAATTGTGTTTAACTTCGTGAGTTTCTAATAAATAGTTTAATAAACATTATGTAAACTGTACGTAAATAAATTGAAGTAATAAAGATATTTTGATAGTTGGTAGGTGGACCTTAAATTAAGAGACAAATATAAATGTAATATACAGTTTTTTAATTTAAATATAAATGAATGTGTAAGATACAATTTAACTAAATAAAATACGTTATTGCGATCAGCATCAAACTTTCAATGCCAACATCAATGAGCAAATAATAAAAAAATAATTCAATAATATAATAGGAACACGTTTAGTAAGTTAACAAATTCAGTAAGTTAAAAATCATAAAAAAATAATATCTGACATTCCGCGGGTAAGGTACCTTATGGACGTTTGTCGCTTGCGTCGTATCCAACTCCGTTACTATAGGACATCAAGATAGCAGGACGCAAGTGACGATGTCCATAAGGTACATTAACCCGCGAAATATCACATACATATTGATATAAGTAACATTAACAATGTTACATATTTTTTTCTGGAATCGGTGCACCGATGCATAGCGATAGAGCGCCGAGTCGCAAAATGGAGGCGAGGCCTCTGCCCAGCAGTGTATACGTCATGGACCAAGAAAAAAAATGAGTGCAGAAAGTGCGAATTTCACAAAGAGAGCAAGGGCACACGAGCATCCAAGTCTCCTGTTTAATCCTAAACCTTGACTAAGGAAGAAATATCCGTCAGTTGAAATGTAGGGCACGTCCTACATCCCACAAATTGGATTACTTGCTTCGTGTTGCCTGGAGTGTTTTTTGCAAGATTAGACAATTTTCATTCCTCGCTCATGAACACAACAAAAAATTTAATAAAACCGTTTGGCTGTGGAATGTTAGCGTCTCTGGACGATATTCAACCGTTTTGAGCGCGCGGTTTGAAGAACAAATTGCGATAACTTTGATCAAACTAGACAGTCTCAGGACTTCCTTTCGGTTTTAAAAAAAAGGTGACTCTACGCACTTGACGACACGTTTAGCTTAGTGGGAGTGACACCGCCTACGAAGTTAGAGGTCCCGGGTTCAAATCCTGGTAAGGGCAAATATTTGTGTGATGAGCACGAATATTTGTTCTTGAGTCATGGATGTTTTTTATCTATATCGTCGTCTAGTACCCATAGTACGAGCATTGCTTAGTCTGAGACTAGCTCGATTTGTGTAAGATCGTTCCTCGGTATTAATATTAATTATTTATTATTCAGGTATATCTTTATTTTCTTAGATTAGGCTTTTTACAATATATATATAAAAAGTAAAATACAAAGTGAAATTACAAAATATAAACACATTATAAAAAACCTAACCTAGGGTGCCGCCGGCAGCGGGGCGGGGCCCAGGCTACCGGTGGTTAGGGCCGCAGAGAGAGGAACCTCCTGACGATGCGCGCCGTGTCCAGAAGAACCGCTTTCTGTATCTGACCCTTGATCCAGCCATCTAGCGAGAGTCTCTTGAGGTGGTGATCGAGACTCTTCGCTATAAGTCCGTTCGCCGAAACGACTATCGGAACAATGATCGTCGAATCAACATCCCACATGGCGGTAACCTCGTGAGCCAAGTCAAGGTACTTGCTGAGCTTGTCCTTCTCGGCCTTCACGAGGTTCTCGTCATGGGGGATGGTGATGTCGACGAGCACTGCACGGCGCTTGGATCGATCTATCAGCACGATATCAGGCTTATTGGCTACAATAGTCCTGTCCGTGATGATAGATCGATCCCAATAGAGCGTGGCGCGACCATTTTATTTATTTATTTATTTATTATTACCTTACTGATATAACAATGACGAAAGTAAAACCCTGTAAAGACGATTAATATTCGCTCAGGTTACAAACATGAATAAAATATTGAACTAAAGTTAATGGATTTGAATGTAGTGACTGTGGATGTAGCTTTGCGAAAGGTAAAGCCGCTCTAAATTTAATTTGGGACCGACCAAAGGTCAAATCTTATACGGCAAATTTGTGGTTATCTGTATGAATGCAACTCGGTTATTTTTTGTATGGAAAAAACTCGGTTTCGGTTAAAACTGGAGTTTTTTCCGTACTAAAAATAACCGATTGCAATCCCAAACTGACGTTCGGTTCCCACCACCGGTCAGAACGCACCGCATCCTTTTTCCGGTCGCTGGCCCCTCTGGATGGGCAACATTTGGTACCTAGGGCATTTCTCCAGAAATATGTCTGCGACTCATTCATCTGTCTCCATACATTTAGTATGAGAAAGGGCCAGATGAAGGAGGTGACCGCAGACATATTTCTGGAGAAATGCCCCCTAAGTACTAGTAGCGGCGCGGTGAAATCGCGAAGTGAATTTGTGAACTGTTCTCAAATTACTAATATTCACACCATTTTGTTTTACATATGTTAAAAGAACATTCCTAGGAAATGGTTAAAGATTAATGAGAACGTGTTCCCGCTACTCTATGACATGGGGTTCTTCATAAAGCGAGTCTCTTAAAGATTGGCAACGTATAAGCGGCTCTGGTGTTATATATGTCGCAGCCAACTGGTTTAACTAACCATTCGGTTAACTGCCTAGCTCTACCCTTTTCACTAAACGGCGCTATTTAGTAAACTGCCTGGATGAAATTTAGCCATTGATGCGTCAATGTATCAATTAATGAAATAGCTGGCTAATGCTTAGGCCGTTCATTTAGTAGGGTAACTATGAAAATGGGCTTTGATTAGGATTTTCTTTCTAAACAACTATGACCTGCCAGTAGGTCGACGAAGCCCCGCTGCGCGGGGCTTCTATTTCTACTCTGAGGGACACAAGCTGACTAAGAAACCTAACCTAAGAAAAGGAGTTTGTTTTGTTCACTTTTTCCATACGGCCCCCCTTGTGAGGGGCTTCACCCCCCCGTCCCCCCATGTGAGATCAGGTTCTAGGACAGAATAGATTTATACAATTAAAATTTGACGGACTCGGCCAGGCAGGTTATTTAATGTGGTCGAACGAAAGTAGTTTGCCTAGCCGTTTGATAGTAGGGCTAGACGGCCCGATGTTCATCCAGGCATTTAACTAAATGGCACCGTATAAGGAAAGGCTAGGGAGCTAACCAAAACCAAATAGCTAATTAAGCTAATTGGTGGCGACATATAGGTATATTGCTGCACGGCGCTAACTACATCCCACCAGGTCTGCTCGTTTGCCACTTATAACGTAAAAATAATATTAAAAATCACCTTTGTTCCAAAATAATAATACAAAATATTACAATAATTAAATTGGTACAAAATGAGTCACGCGGCGGTTACAATGACCGCAAACACCGACTGGCTTGGCTTCGTTAAATTTATGAGTGATTAGATCTCTTCCCCGAAATCGTTAATTCCGCGTAGCAAACTTTCCATTCGCATTTTTCCCCACTCGGACTTCTTCCCGCCACTTTTTTTTCTCATTTGCTTGCCTCCTCATTCTCAAATATAGCCAAACGATATTTTGTCTATGGCGAAAGTTTCCCAGTCGCTTCTTTTTGCAATAGTTTTGTTTCTTACGCGATATTTTTCCGAAACTCGAAAGTTTCTATGTCATTTTTTCCGCAGTAACTCATTTTTATAAATTAAAGTAACAAATCAATATGCAATTCAGCTAGAAAACATGAAAATAAAGTTTATTTAGGTAAAGAAGAGTAGTGAAGATAAAATAGCAGAAGATAAGGTAATATATATCATGGATAGGTACCTAATATGATTTCCTAATAGGTACGTACCTATTCCTCTTGTATTCATCGCCAATATTAGAAAAAATAATTACCTAGATTTTATTAGGAAATCATATTAGGTACCTATCTATGATATATATTACCTTATCTTCTGCCATTTTATCTTCACTACTCTTCTTTACCTAAATAAACTTTATTTTCATGTTTTCTAGCTGAATTGCATATTGATTTGTTACTTTAATTTATAAAAATGAGTTACTGCGGATAAAATGACATAGAAACTTTCGAGTTTCGGAAAAATATCGCGTAAGAAACAAAACTATTGCAAAAAGAAGCGACTGGGAAACTTTCGCCATAGACAAAATATCGTTTGGCCATATTTGAGAATGAGGAGGCAAGCAAATGAGAAAAAAAAGTGGCGGGAAGAAGTCCGAGTGGGGAAAAATGCGAATGGAAAGTTTGCTACGCGGAATTAACGATTTCGGGGAAGAGATCTAATCACTCAAATTTATTATGGCCTTAATCAGAAATTAAAATGTGAAAATGTCGTTGTATACTAGGATTTTTATTTCATAAATGGCACGTGCCTAGCTGGTACAGTAAGCTAAGAAAATGATCTACTACGAATTTATTGAGCGGTATTAGAGATGAAAGCGAAGGAAGTGGTCTACCACATACTACATTCTTCGCTTACTGTACGTCCAGTAAACAGTAAAGTACGGCGTAGATCAATTTTATAACTAAAGTCTCAGTCGGTTCACCTGGAAAACAAGTTTTAATTGTTCAACTTCATTTTGAAATGTTTTAGATTCACACTATCGTCTTGATAAATTAGGCAGAATTATCAAAGTATGAATTACATTCGTGAGATATATATTATTTATTATTTTTGAATCAGATACAATGTTTACATTAACAAAAGTAACTATGTTTAGCTTGTATTTAGTCGATTTGAAGTAAAGTGTAACGTAGAATATATACTATTTCGACCGTAATAACACTTAAGAAGCAAGAATAACTGGCCAAGAGCATGTCGGACCATGCTCAGTGTAGGGTTCCATAGCCGTAACTATAAGGTAAAAAATACGATGTAAAAAAAGTACAACAACAAAAGAGCGTATCTTCATAGCAATTACGTCCTTTTGTTGAGAAGCGCAGTTTATCGGCAATAACTCAAAAACGGTTAATTCGATCTTGATGAAAATAATTTTCGTTGAAAGTATTAATTAAGCGTTACCTTCGTGATTTTTTTCATATTTTTCGGACGCACGGTTTAGAAAATAGAGGGGGGGGGGGGACACAATTTACACAACTTTCGGACCGATTATTTCCAAATACATTCACTTAATCAAAAACATTACTTAGGAACCTTATAGTGTTTTTTAAAGAGCTGTCGAACTATGTACCACACGTTGATAATTGCTGAAAAAAATTCTTTTACTGTCTTTAACATGTATGGAGTGCCCCCCCTAAAAATAAATTATATAATATTCCTAAATATAATATTCCAAATTTCATCAATATCCATCATGTAGTTTCTGAGTAAAATGCCTGTGACATACGGACAGACAGACAGACAGACAGACAGACAGACAGACGGACGGACATGACGAAACTATAAGGGTTCCGTTTTTGCCATTTTGGCTACGGAACCCTAAAAAGGAAACAGTGTCAAAACGCATGATCATGACGGACATTTTAACGTCCAAGTATTCTTCATAATCATAAGTGTCGGTTCACCAAGTAAAAGTTTGTAACGTTTCTCGAAACACGCTTGATAATTCGCGAGGCATAACACAATCCTCAATTATAAATATAAAACACCCGTCTGTTTACACACTCGCAAAAACCCGATCGAAAAGGTTTCCAATTGTTAAAAAATCTGACAAACCCGGGAATGATCACGAAATCAACGAACAATGTCGGCAGAGCAAACAATACAATGCTGGCGACAAACATCGGCATTGCTAGCCCTTATTACAAAGGCAAAGAGGTGGTTTTCGATTGAACCGCCACCCTCGCAAAAGATAAAGGGTTATTATCTGGTGCTCGTCAAGGGAAATCGTAATTTGTGTCTGTCGGCGAGGCCAGGTGAGATCCGACGATAATTCGTTTATTTCGCAATGAGACTGAGTCATATGGGTGGAAAGACGCCACTGGCACTGATAATAATATATCCAAGTTAGCGGGAAAGAGGTTTTATCAAGATCTAAGCGTTTGGAGACGCGTTATTTTACCCGATGTCAAGAAGGTTCCATTTGAATGAACCTGGGAAATAAGGTTTGCAAAACGTGTGTTCGTTTTGAACAACCGACATGAAGAAAGGATTTGTAGTAATTGTTACTATCAGCCAGATTCATTACACTTGAAGAATCCACAGTAATAACAATTAATATCCAAAATTATAGTAATTTAAAAAAAGTAGGTACATCATCGGTACACAGTCATGATATATGCATGTCCCTGTGACGTACTTACGGAGAATTTCAATAATATTCGTCATTCATTATTATTGCAGTAGACCCTTCAACATCACTAGTGTGATCACACTAATATTATAAATGTGAAAGTTTGTGAAGGTGTTTGGATGTTTGTTACTAAATAACGAATAGGGTAACAACAGGATGGATTGAGCTGAAATTTGGCATGCAAGTAGACGAATCCCTGGATTGAAACATAGGATACTTTGTATCCCGGTAAAGAGTTTCCTTGGGACAGTAACGGGAACAAAGCGGGTGAAGCCGCGGGTAGATGCTAGTTGGTCATAAGAACGCACCATACTTCTTAATTAGTTTCTGTACGCCACTTATTTATAGCTTAAGAAAGAATCTAAATATCAAAATGTACTTATTGAGTAGGATCGTTGAATATTTAAGAATTTTGCTCTGAACGTTATTCCCTGGAGTCGATTCTTATTATTGAAAGATTTTTGTTTCAAGTAAGACATGAATCTACTTTTTCCACAATTGATCCATTAATTATGAATTACGAAAACCCTTTACCATTGCAAAATTCGTTAATATATCATCCTCTGTATCAAAACATATTCCCACTAGCCCTTACCACTTAGACAGCACCGTGCTCTCAAATTGATACTGACATGATAATAACACTGATAGATCCACAATTAACAATGTTATTCCCTTTTAATATTTCATAAACTAGTTTTCTCGAGGGTTCAGATTTAAGGGCGGGGCCAGATTGTGCCCTCCCTTCACCCCGAGGGGGGATCTAAGTCACGCGAGCGGCATACGGTGCACATTACAGGGTATTCATACTTAATTGATGCAGTGCAACGCTGAGGGATGAAGTTCTGATGCGTTGGGAAAGGGTTTTGATACTTGCTGAGGAATGAAAGTTTTGATCATTTAGCTAAAAGTAGGCGATTAATTAAATCGCAGTTAACCAGTTACCTATTCAGAAAGATACCATTATTCTTAATCTTAATTAAACAAAAGTAAAATATTGTAAGTTTCTTAAGCTAAACATTTTCAAGCTTACATATATAGATACAAGAAATAAAAGTACCTACATAGAAAAATTAAATGGCACTCACCTGTGTCCAGACCGGGAATCGAACCCAGTACCTCTGGATTTCCGGCCCAGCCATTGCGATCTACTTTGACTTCTGTATCATTCTGGTTTAATAAAAAAAAAATGTGGTGTAATTTACCCGCTTTAAAAAAACTAATGAAGAGACAAAATGTTTCTTTCATATAGAGTATTTTCAAGCTTGGTTAAAAACTGTGTAAACTTGGTTAAAAATGTGGTGACTTACCCTTTTCAAAATACTCAATGCTCAATGATTAAATTTGTTAAAAATATTTAGATATTAACATCAAAATGAAAAAAAAAAACAAAATTTATTCGATATTTACATGAATGGGCTGTCTCATAATCACCGTTAAACATCTTTAGAACAAGTAACTGAAGTAACGCATCTCAACTCTATTCAAAATTTAACCAATTATGTTCACAAACGTTCAAAAACCGGTTACGCAACTAAAACAGTAACCAAATTGGATTTAATGAGATAGACATTAGGGATGTTACCGTCCCATACAAAATTATTCATAGCTACTAAAATACTCGCATTACAATGCGTTTTTTTTTCAGTAACACTGGGGATGACGGCTCACCGACAAAAGGGTGGGCCGGGCCACATAATTGCCAAAACGCTTCGAGAGTCCTATTGTGTTTATTTACAATGGGGTGCACTAAGTGGGGGTAGTTTTTGTAATTGTTACTTGCAGAGCGATCGCCCTTCGATACCAGTCGTAGATCCACCGCCGAGCGGAGCGCAACGAAAATGTCCCGATCATTTCTAGTTGATACGTTAATCAGTGACACTAAAGACTGCAAGAAGACTAACATGACAACCGATCATCCTTATACGCATTTGTTAAGCCAGCACATGGACGCCCGACCGAAGTTCCTGCCATACCCATATCCCGGCAATTTGAACAATTTGCTGGGCCTTGGCCTGCCGCCGAGGACACCGGAGCTATTTAGACCCTTTTTGGAGCACCTGAACTTCCGGTATCCCCTAATGCAACAGTTACCGCAACCAGAATTCTACGAGCAAGCGCGCAGTGAATCAAGCCCGTTTTACTTGAAGAGCGAAGAGCAAGAACCAATCAATTACGTCAGTAGAAGGAAGAAGTCTGTGTCGCCGTATTTGCATCATCCGTACAAATCTACAGCGACTTCTCCCTCAAAAAGCCAAGGTCAGCGATCACCATCATTGTCTAGTGATAGCAGGAATGGCACGCCTAGTCCGCCGCTTGCGCACCCAGAAGAACTCCTTCCAGGATACTCTAAAGACCTTAAGCGTATGCCGTTGAAGGAAGATTCCAGCAAACGCATTAGGACGGCTTTCACTGGAACGCAGCTTTTGGAATTAGAACGTGAATTCTCTATGAACATGTATCTGTCACGGCTGAGGAGAATTGAGATAGCTTCGAGACTGAAATTATCTGAGAAGCAAGTGAAGATCTGGTTCCAGAACCGCCGCGTCAAGCTGAAGAAGGAGGAGACCCCGGCGACCTCCAACGACGGGAGGGTTAAGAAATGCTGCTGCAGTAAGGCTTCGTGTAGTTCCAAAACCCAGCCGGAGGCCGCTTGTGACAACGAACAAGAACAAATAGATGTAGTCAGTGATAACGACAGTTTTGAAGTTCAAAATTTAGCGCAGTACTCCTAATTTACATTATTAAGACACTTCAGTGATGAAAGTAAGGCGTTTAAAGACGTTAAATGCTATTTTGGTTTATAATTATTCGGTAAATAAGATTGTCCATGGTTATTTAATGTACAACCCTAATTAATGTAATTACTGATTAAATTCGAGCCAAGAAGCCCAGAAAATTGTAAGAAAATAAAGATCGAAATGGAAATTTTACCGTATAATTTACTAATTAGGTTGCTAAACAAGGAAAATAATTCTGTGAATTAGGTTGTAAGGAAAATTGTAGATATTTGTTTGCTTATTGTTAAGAATTGTAAATAATAATTTATGGGAGACGAGAGAACTTCTAGATAATTATATTTTCTTACCGAAGGAAATTTTGTTAGGCGTAATAAATTTTATATTGAAATATTTGATTTGTTTGATTTATGCATGCGTGACCGGCATTTTTGATATGTCGAAAATTATTTGAGGGTCCAATGTCATTTGATTTCATTAGAGTGCAAAGAATTTTGAGTGTTGGTTTCGGGAGGGGAGGACATTTTTATCATACCTCGTCCCAAACTTTCATTGCGGACCAGCTTAATTAAATAACACCGGGAATTTGTTTTCAGACAAATATTTTAATTTGAAAGCAGTTGTTTTATAACTCCAAATGAATTAATAACTTAATTACAAAATTCTGTTATCCGTCTGTGGCAGATTTTACATTTGTAGGAATGATTAATTTTAATATTTTCCCGAAATTTTATTTATAAATGATAGACATTATTGTTAACTTGTTACAATTTTCCACTGAATTCAAAATTAGGAGGAATTCTCAGTTCATGGGATGTTTTAAAGTACCTACTTGTATTCTTCAGTAACTCGCAGACTACTGGAATTTTGAGGAAAATTCTTTTATTTTTGTTTGACGATCTTAAAGAAATCCTGGAAGATATTTAAGTATTAAGGCAAATTTACAGCAATTTGGGTATTTTATAGTAACGCGTTGTTAATTGTAAATGAAATCAGTTCCTTTGAAGCCGGTTATTTATTTAATTATATTAAATTATATGACTGTGTCTTAAGCTAAATTGCCTTCGATTTTCCTTCGGGGCCCATTAATTTTTTCAGACCTGTATACGCTGTCTATAAATTTCATAAAGTTTAAAAGCCTTCTCAACATTTTAACTATAAATAGCAATGTTTGCCTAAAACCGACGTGTGTTGACAAAGTGATGTTTGAAACTACCTAAATTCGGGTTGCCATATGGGGATATGGCCATTTTTGACCAGAAAGAGGGTTTTTAGTGTAGAAAGTTTATTAAAAAAAGTAAGTAAATGAATGCGATAACTTTTTATTTACCGACGTTTCAACACAGTTGCATTTGCCGTGGTCGCAATAAAAAACAAACGGTTAAATCGCGTTTTAATTTATGTATCAATCAGACACGACCGTCTACTGCTGGACATAGGCCTCCTCTATAAATTGCTACAGAGTGCCTACCACTTCCACCTACTCCCAGCTACTGTCACGAGGGTACCGTATGATTGACCTGAAAAACTACTTAAACCAATAGCTTAAAATGTTATAAGGTAAATAAAGATGGATTTCCATACTGTATATATAATGTAGTATAACGTCAGACGTGTCCTGGTAAACGGAAGTTTACTCCATCCTATATTTTTTCTAAAATGTTGAGCATAAATGTATGCATAGTTACAATGTACATTGCAATGCAATAACTTTTTTACCCTTTCACTACTCACTAATGGAGTAAGGTTCACTACGGCGGTACATCAAAGCCAAATAAATTGAGAGCACGGCAGCGTGCCGCCACCCCGAGGCAAAACAGCGCAAGTCAATTTTTATTTTACATAATTTTACAGTATTTTTTGGTGCTTAATTTGTTTTTTAGGTACCTATGCGTAGTTTTTAGGTGCGATTGCTATTAAATGAGGACTCTTTAGTATACATACATTTACTCATGTTTTACATTAAATTGGTGACTTTAAACCACTACAAGTTTTCTGTTTAGTTTTGGTACAAAGTAATTGATGGAAGGATGAGACATTTAATAATGTTAATAATTACTTATACCTAATCGAATTCATTACTCTAAAAGTGTGTATTTTTAACAATCTTTCGGATATAACATGCGCTTTTTAGTGTTCCATACCTCAAAAGGAAAAACTGAACCCTTATAGGATCACTTTGTTGTCCGTCTGTCTGTCCGTCCGTCCATCTGTCTGTCTGTCTGTCAAGACCCTTTATATCAAGTACGCGTGGAGGTATTGAGTTGAAAATAAAACAACTCGAATCTAAGAGTCCCTTGAAGCTGTTAAAAAAATCAAACTTCTAAGTTAAACGTAACGTAACGTTAACGTTATGTATATTTAGATAGTTTCAAGGAATTCAAAATTTATAGGGTACTTTTCGTTGACCTAGAACTATGAAATTCGGCAAATAATATAGGGATCAATCTGAAAACTATACATTTGTAATCAAATCATAAAAAAATATTGTCTTTACTAAGGTACCCAAAATTTATAGGGTACTTTAACCTACAAATTTGTACGAGACCCTCGGTGGGTGAGTCCGACTAATACTTGTTGTTGGTGTTTTTTTTTACTTTTGCTATGATAATAATATAAGTATAAAATAATCTAATATGTGAATAATTCTCGGGGTTAAATAGTAGACAAAACATACTTTGTTACAAAAATATTTTTTTTGAAGTCGTTTAGAAGTAAATTGATACGTTTTAAAAGATTCAGAATGAAATGACCTATATTAAGGAAATTTTGCGAAAACAAGCAGTTATCCTGAATAATAGTAAGAATTTTGATGCTTAAGGCACTAGTCCCACCAGCGGCGACCAACGAGCAGCGAGTAGCGATTGGCGAGTTTTTTCTTCGCGGGCGAGTGAATTCTCTTAGAAAATTTACTCGCCGGCAGTGTGAACAGCCAGCGATGAACTATTAATGTATGTGTCTCTTTTACTAACACAGGATCCTTATCTTTTGTTCGTTTCTTGGGCGAGAAAATCGCCGATAGCTAATCGCTTTCTCGCTCTTGGTGGGACTAGTGCCTAAGCAAACTTTGCGATGCAAAAAGTCATAGAAACAACTTGTACGTAGTTCGTGGCACACAAGATTAGCTAATGTCATATAATGTCTTTGTGCCATAATATGTAATAGTTTGGCGTATTGCGATACTGCGGTTATGCAGTAAAGTTACCAGGTAGTAAACAAAATTGTGTACTAAAACGTTACGTTAATAACTTTAGCTTTCCTTATATTCCACGAACTTTATCTCTAAACTAATAAATATCCCTCCTGCCTCCCTACATGTTAATAGAGCATATTACCAAGCTTTCATTACCCTTGCACGTGCATTGCACTTCAACGAAGGAAAGTAGCTAATCCATATACAGATCATAAGCCCTTAGTACCTTTTACAATAGACATGCAATTTTAAAACAGGAGGGCTAGCGGGCTCGCAGCCGTTGGATAATCTAATTGAAGTTTGCTAAATGATGCGAATGTTTTAATTTAACTCTTTCTAGTTGTTGATTTGGAATTTTCACGGTGAGAATGAAAGAGAAGTTGTTTCGATTGAAAATGTAACATTGAGCGGCGCTAATCTTGATACTTGTCACCCAATCGAGTGTACATAGTTACAGTGAAACCGTGACCGTTTTGTATAGAAATGAATGTCGATGAAATCGTGAAATTAACACTTTCTATCTTGTATTAGAAAATATACATATATTACGATATATTAAAATTTCATAGTTCTGATAAAAATAGTTTTAATTATCTACACTAGAAAGATTACTATTTTAATAATAATGACGGCCTAATTGTCAACTATTACTGATAATAAATCATGCACGGATAGTGATTTGACGCTGTGAGCAGTAATAAAATCCTCACACAGACAGAGTTAGATTTTTGCAAATTCTGACTTATGCAGTTTGTTCTTTCCTATTAAATAGTTGGCTTTTTCCACTCGTTGCAATTTTGAGTTCAGCAACTGCGCATATTTTTAGCTCATTTTTTTTTAAATAAATTGATTCATGCGACCGGAAATTTCGACACCAATTACGAGTGTACAAATGACAATATTGGCAACAACAATTGCACCTACGGAGTGATTATAACCACGGAATAAGTAATAGTGTTATAACGCAGTTACTTAATATACATCTTCCAACAAACTTCTTTCAAACTTCCCTTCTCAGGCATAACACCCGTTTGGAGAGGGATCTCTCTATTGTCCTCTTCTACAGGCTATTTAACACTCTTAATGTAACTGTCATTAAAACTCTTATGAGCGTTATTACAAACGCACCCTCACGTTCCCATGGTTTTAATGAAGTTGAAACCACGATATTAATAGCAGCACAAAGCTTCGTCAAAGGCAAGTGGCTATTGAGACACTTCGAATCGAAGAAAAAACCAGCATTAGGGGACGGAGTATTGCGGTTTAAAAAACTAGAATAGAAATTGTAAACCTACATTAACGAATACTGGAAAACTTCTAAAATCAATATGGCAATATACGAACTTCCTGAAAACGTGTGTTAGTTTGAAGCTAACTCCTTTTTTATAGGAACTAGTCCCGCAACAACCCGCAACTTTGTTTGTGCAGGTAAAGTAAGTTGAAATGTCTCTTTTTGGCTTAGGCTTAGTCACGTTAAAAATATTATATAATATATTATGTTAACCGGGTTCATAATCTATATGTACACCAAATTTCATGGAAATGGACCCAGTAGTTTTTGCGTGATGCGTGGACAAATAAACTGAAAAAAATCCCAATAACGATTTATTTCCGTTTTGTTACTGATTTTTAACACTCTCCTGTTAATTGTTTGGTAAAATCTTTTATGTACAGTCACTAGCAACAATATTTATGATGAGAAGAGAAGGGAAACGCAAAAATATGTGATACCGCACTTTTTTAAAGCAATAAGGTCGTGTGTAATTTATGCGGCCTATATATTTTTGCCGGTGACTATACTACAATACAAACGCAGTCTTGCTGCGATTTTATTATATGTACCTATGTATAGATTACATCGATGTATACAGCCCTGACTAATTATTATGAGCATCATCACAGTCGCTCGCCTTCGGACGTAGGTGTCCTGCAAAATCTCCCATGAATGCTGGAGCCATCATAATAGTGAAGCTTTATTAATAAGAAACTGAGAAGTGTGCATAATGGAATTGAAACGTCACAATTGTTTAAGTCCATTCTGGTCAAGGTTACATTTTAAAAACTCCAGCGCAACATTTCGTGTTTCGAGTACCCCATGTCATAGCGGGCTTGGAAGTTCTCACCTAGTTTTAAGGTTGCTTCTGCGATGTCTCTCAACTGTTGATTAGATAGATTTTTTAAATGTATTTATTTGTAACATTCACGCTTAGATAGACCCTAGAAATAAAAAATAAATCATGGAATCTCAAAGCGGCTTTAACTTGAACCGTAAGCGTATCATTCCGACCACAATTGCGATCAAAACTATTATTTCTATTGTGCTCCATCAATAACTCGAGTTCCTTAACGCCTCTTTGCGGCATTCCGTTCTTTTGCCTTCTTTGAGTCCCCCTGGAGCTTGCTTTTCTTATTTGATTGAGTATATTTTTATTTATGTTCTACATTCAATTTGGTATTTAGTTTTGTGTAGGTTTTTGTGTATTGAGTGTTTTAATTCGTTATTCAGTGATTTCATAGAAACAAGTCTAATTTAACTGATTTCTTTTATCTCGTATGCATTGAGACTTAATTATAAGAGTTGGTATATATAGCTTTTTAGGAGCTACACGAAAATAGCAATGTCTCAGAATTCTTGTCGAAGATCAAAAAGAAAAGGTCGAGTATGAGCCTAGTTAGTATTTTACCGTAGCTTCGCGCCGCCCACTTTACATAAGCCTTGGGATATCCTTACCGGGTTAGAAAGTATCTTAGATGTTTTAATTCAAGATTAGATCTACTTGTGCGCTAAATTTCGATTCGATACATTCAAGAGCTACCGTTTTACTGAGTAACAGACAAACAACTTTCCATTTCATTCCACGGAAATCCTTATTAGTGCGATGCGATTTCTTTGGCAATCGAACTACGCCATCTTACGGACGATTCACGGACCTTATTTTATTATATTTTATAAATTTCATTGTCTGTATCCGCATACTTATTCTACTAGCTGTCAAGTTAACCTCTCGATAGATTCGCGAAGATCTTAATATTTTTTTTCCAAATCTCGTTACGGCGTGAATGAACCGGAAGGGATAACGCTGATCCCAACCCTTTCGCATCCGGTGCAAATAGCCAGCGGGGTTTAGAAAAAATTGGCAATGAGATAAACTTGTTTGTAAATGTGTGCGATTGTTTAGATTGTGTTAACATCAGGAGTGTGATTGCGCAAGTAATTTACACACACATACTACAACGACTATTCCCCAATCCGCAGTGGGCTAGCGTGAGGACTACAACCCATTCACTCTCGTTTATGGGAGTAGGCCTGTGCCCAGCAGTGGGACGTATATAGGCTGATGATTATGAAGATGCTGGCAACGAGACTAACCTAACCTAACCTACCTGACCTGGCTAGATATCTACTATTTATTTTGGCAAAACGGTCACTCTTCACCCAAAGACATTCACGTCATTTGTGGTCTGAGATTGAAGTGTTTGATCATAGGCTACCCAGCAGGGGTCGACAAACCGCGGCTCGCGAGCCGAATGGACTCTTTGAAGGGTCAGTTGCGGCTCTTCAAATTCCCCTGTAATAAAATTTGGTATTCTGTCAAAAACTCTTGGTCTAAAAAGTTTGCCGACCCCTGGGCTTAACTATAAAGTCAAACAAGTAGGTAGAGTTTAACATTATACAGCTTAAGGATTTTGAAATACTTCGAAAACAAATTCTTTGAATTTCGTTAGCTTCCCATTTAGTCCTGCCACGGGTAGAATATTTTCAGTGACTAAAGAATAAGGTTATTCTGTAACCTTTCAATTGCCTGATACTAGGTGTGAAATTCTCGAGAGTAGTTTCCATTGAGAAGAAGTGGTGTGTAATCCTGGCGCAGCGACAAAGACTTATGTTACATGACGCGCTAAATTCAAATTAAATCAATTTCCGAACAGTATCATTTGTCAGCGCCCCTAACGACGTGACACTGCGCAACGAGTGCGCGCATCGAATTTTATTTTGGCGTAGAACATCGGCTATTTAATTTGTGACAACCCCCGCGTTTGCAGCCCTAGCCAGTTTGATACGGCGAGGATTTATTTAGTTTTATATGAGCATTTATACGATACTATCAAAACATTACGGTTCGTTTAATTTAGCGGGTGGCGAACTCAGTTTCCTAAATTCTAGAAGGAGTACTTTCTATAGGTAGCAAATATTCGCTGATAATGCACTCTAATAAAATGTCACAAGGTTAAAATAAATACAAAACGTGTGTTCACGGTATCTACATTCTTACAGATTCGTTTTCTATTTAGTAATAAACTCGTTTTAAAGTAAATCTATGGGTATGTTTGGGCAAAGTTTCATAACAATCGTTGAAAGTAAAGTATATTTTATTTGTAAAGATATTAATGAGGTATCACTATGATCAGCCAATCGTCATACAAATGTTGTTCAAGCATGCAACATGCTATACTTATTAAATATAGGTATCGGTAAATCGAAGTAACTAGCTGAAAAAACCGTCGCTAGATTTGAAGTAAATAAATAAATATGCCTACAGGGTCAAACTAAATAAAACTGTTTAAAATCTCCTTCTTCACCTAATGTTTGTGTTTCTACTCGAATCATGTCCAACCTTTGACTCCTATACCATTCCACCGATCGGCCACATACACAATGCATAGGTACCTTGACCCAATTATGCAAATCACACAAATCGCCAAAATAAAATCCGTAACCGATCCTTACGAAAATTTCCTACACATAATAAATTATTCATATTTCGCCCGGGAATCCTTCAAAGTGCGACCTAGGTAAGGAATTTATTTTCTTTCGAGATTTTTTCCCTTTGCCATGGAAACTAGAAGCCGTGTTAAAAAGAAGTAAAGTTGCGAAGTTCTGATAAAGGTATTCATACGTGCGTTTCTTCAGTTTGGCTACGATTTTGTTAGGGTTCTGTTTTGCTTTGAGATTTAGGAATATTTTTTAAACGTTTTCAATCCAGATTTTGACGAAAGTAAAGATAACGTTCTGGGGTTTAGGTTTAACACTCTAATACCGCCCAATAGTTGACATCCTGCTATCACCTTTATTGCTAATTATGTTTGCTATATTGAAGTATATATATGCTAGTTTTGTATGAGTTTTTAAACGGTAAAGTTCTAATATTTGTTTATTTTTGCGTGTAAAAAACGTAAAACAGTCGTTTTATCATTGGCACTAAAATTTTCGCTCCATTGAAATCTGTTGGTCTACACATTAGAAGGATTTTTTTATACAAAACTTATTCGCTATCTTCGCTTTTGACTTTACAATGATATAGCTGATTTTTGTAGTAATCGTTCCTGCAACTTTTGGTTTAGTCATCAAATAAATATAGTACATACAGAAATAAATCTATTATTAGCGTTTTGGAAAAGTAAAATTAATATATTTCCTTGGACTTTGAAAGTTTCCACCATCTTTGTCTGAAAAGGTTTTGCGTCAAAACTTTAGCACTTGAATCCTAAGTGGGGTCATACGATATTGAAAACTGTTGGACCGAACTTCGCTATAGGCAGTATTGGTAACTTATAGATATAATGTCTAATATTAAATAAATACCCTACTTAGAAATATTGGAATTAAGCTTAAGTTTTTGTACGCCATTGAGCAAAACGGTACTGATGATAAACGTACAGTTTTGAGTTCGATACTTAATGTGTAACATTTTTATGAGACTTCAAAGTGTGGTGGGAAAGCCCATTTAAAAGTATGGAAATATTAAAAACTATTAAAAACTTATAAATACGGTAACTTTTGTTATAAAACCGTTACGTTAAGCGCAAGTTTTAACGTAGCCGCAGAACATTGTTTTTTGTCCATACAGAGTAATAGCCTGTGATGTCTCAAGGCGTGTCGGCTTTAGTATACTTAAAGCGTGTTTGGGAAAATCAAAAAATGCGATATAATATTGTTGCATCTCGATGAGTTTTTTATGTTATTGAAGTAGTCTTTTCATTAATATTTTTATTACTGAGAGGTCTTTTTATACCATACCACAGAAAAAAGTTGTCAAATTGCTATTTGAAATACTTAGGTGGAAGCACCTCATCATCATCAGCCTGCGGTAGTCCACTGCTGGACGTAGGCCACGCGGAAGACGCGCCACTTTGCTCGATCATCAGCTATACTCATCCAGTTGCTGTTAGCCGCCCTGCGCAGATCGTCGCTCCATCTAGCCGGGGGGCGTCCCACACTGCGTTTACCTGTAAAGCACCTACCACATAAGGAATAGAATAGAATTACTACAATTCTATAGGTCATAATGTCATAATATCTCTTCATCCTTCAACCATCGATCACAACCAAAATAACCTCTCTTACCGTTTGAAACGGCCAAGTAAATATTTCAAAATATCTACTTACGTCCTACTAATATTATGTGAAATTTGGTGCAGATGTTTAGATATTTCGAAGTTTGGAGGTTTCGAGGTATGGAGGTTTGAATGTTTGGATGTTTGTTACTAAATAACGGGATAACAACTGGATGGATTGAAATGAAATTTAGCATGCAAGTAGACCAAATCCTGGATTGAAACATAGGATACTTTATGTCCCGGTAAAGAGTTCCCTTGGGACATTTAAGGGAATAATACAGCCGCGGGTAAATGTTATATTAATAGTACATTGTGTATCTAGGGCGGTAAGTGAGGATTACAAACGAGTGTTTGTTATAAGCCCGAGGTGAAACCGAGGGCTTTAATAACACGAGTTTGTAATTCTCTTACCGCCCGTGGCACACACAATGTTTTTCATCACACTTGTGAGGAAATCTTAATAAAATAACCTTACTTTTCGACCTAGTATGACAAGAAAATATTAAAACAGACAGTGACATTTGTCACATATGTCCATAGACAATGCGAACGTCAAGTCACGTTCGGAAACCATAGCGGTAACGGCCATTTTAGTTGATTTTATATTTGCAAAATAAAGAAATACATTATTTAAACATTTAATTAATGTTACCGAAATATGTGTTTATATGTATTTGCAATTACAGTTATCTTTAAATGAATATTTCAGTGATAAAAGTTATAAAAGTAAGTTGGCGTTTCCTTTGAACATGACAAATAAGAGTAAAACAGAACCAGCGTTTCAAATTTAAAAAGAAAACCATTACGCCCTAGGGCGTAATAGGCCATTTACGGCCCGCAGAACCTACGTGTAATGACACCATTTTCGAGCAAGTGTGATGAAAATCTATTTTTCTGGCTCTGTCGAACAGAAAAATAGTGGACAAACCTTCGGCAGTAAATAAGAAAGCCTCACATCACTTTACCTTTATCATTTACATTGTGATCTGTGATATTTCTTACTTTACTGTTATGTAATATACAATTAATCAAAATCCTATAAAAGTAGGCAGTTCCATTACGCGCTCGACCTAACTGGATTAAGCCAATGAATATCATATTATACATCCAAAATGGCTGCACTTCCCGTGACATTACGGAAGCGGAAGTGACCGGGATTATTAGCCGGTTTAATGGAACTCTTCCTGAATGGGGATGGGAATTTTGTGATGGCTTATAAAGTTAAATTTGTAATTTTGTGGGCACTTTCAAATTGTTTCGGTTGTGCTTGGATGGTGGAACGAATTGTATCGATTAAAAGTTTATTTATAAAGTGAGGGTGTATGAAAAGACAATATTCTTCGTATAATCATTATTATATGAAAACCTGTGTAAACAGGGTTAACGTCAACCAGGGCAGTTGCTCATGCTATGGGGGCAAAATACGTCTTTTAAAGATTCCATTAAATTAGAACTCTTTAAAACTATCCCTACAAAGATTCCATTTAATTAGAACTCTACCCCTACCCTACCTTTTTTTTTTTTTGACCCCGGGAAATGCATAAAACTGCATACCACTACGTAACCTAAGGCCATCGGGGGTGACAGCCAGATGTTACGTATTGGTTATGTGGGGCTCTCCGCTCCTGAAGGGATTGGCCTACCCACTAAAACCCAGGGATGCTACCGACCTGTGCCCTCACGGTGATGCGGTGGGATCGCTATCAAGCCACCACGACATCACTAGCACCTCCGCCCTAGGGCGGACCCTCTCCGAAAAAGGCACACTGTAGCATGGCCAGTGTGCCTTCCCTCACCAGCTCCCCCCCCGACCAAATGGCCGTCCCCCGGGGAAGCACCCCCTACCCTACCTGCCTGTAGTATACGCTGTACTTTACAGGCAGGTAGGGTAGGGTAACTTGATAAGCTTGAGGATCTGTTCCAGCTGTAAATAGTACTAGATACTTTGCTAGTAATTTTTACGGCTGGAATAGCTCCTCGTTTTATCCCAGAACTGATAACTAAGAATATCCAGAAATAAAACATTGGTCCTATCTAGCTTATCATGTTTAATAATAAGTAAGGTTAAAAATAAATTGTACCGCCAGCGTAATGGGGACTATGCCACAGGTTGAACTGCTAGGTATTATATAATTGTAATTATAGTGTTCCGTAGTAGCGTATGATGCCAAAGACAGAACTAAGTGGCGCTCTACTGTTGGACGCGTAATTGCTCTGCAAAGGAGGAATCACGACCCTCGGCAATGAGGAAATCGACGCGAGAAGGAGGAGGTTCTGTCGCCAAAATAGCAAAAACGAAACCCTTATCACACTTACCATTTGCGGGCCAGTTAGAAGCGAAGTTCCATACAAATGTCGCTCGCAGCGAAGTCGCCGCGAGTTCGCCGCGGCTGGTTTTGTATGTAAACTCGCCCGCAGCTCGCCCGCAAATTGCAAGTATGATAAGGCCCTTATAGTTTCGGTATTTGCGCTCGTCCGTACGTGACAGGCATTTGACTCAAAAACTATAAGATTATTGCAGATGTTTAAACCGCTACTTATAATCTTACATTTTTATTCAATCGTGGAAAACCAACTAAAACACTAATGAACGCTAAAAGATCATCATTGACCTTACCGCGACAAGTAGACATTGATTTTCTGTGCAAATTTCAAAGTACATTATTTTGTATTGTACTCATATGAAATTACAGGTACACCCGAATATCATAAACTTTAAACCTTTACAATAGCAATATCACAAAAACTGACATACTCGTACTAAAAATTACTAAAGTACCATTTCATTGAATACTTTTCATACACTTTCTTTCGTCACGGCCTCTCCAGAATGTTCATTCATAATTTAAAAATCGAACGATAGTCAGTTATTCTGGAGTTAGGGAATGAATGAACGTGAATGAGTGAATGGGACAAAGGCAGTGGTGTGTAAAATATCACCGTATTTAGGTAGCGGCATCTTTGACGCGTGAGCTGGATGCTTGTAAATATGCATGTGAGGCCACGAAAATTCCCACAAGCGATAACAACTTTGGACATTATGGATTTTTGACATGTGCAATGAGGAAAAATAAGATAGTTTTGCGTATTATAACTTGTATACGTGGCATGCAACTCATGAAGTTGTAGAAGATTAAAGTTTATCTTAACCCATTCATTGCCAAAACCCAAACTATCGGGTTCATTTTGTATGAAAATTTTGTAGTTTTGCACTGAATGTGTTTAGTTTATTTTTACGTTTAAAGTTTATCTGTATTTATGTAGTTTTTTTAGTATTTTACAAAAAGCAACTCCTGCGATGTTTGCCGTATAGCGCAAATTATAAAAGACGGATATAACCATCCGAAAACCTGGGAAAGTGGATAAATAAATCATCAATTCTTTTGGGACGACAATCAATATTCTAATTCGATAATGCTTATTCTCTCACGATTTATAAAAATCCGGGCTGTTGAAGCCTCGAGGGACAAATACGAAAGCTTCATAGGTTTGTACGCGGTCTAGTTTTCCGCAAGCCGACGTCTGATATGCGCCTATTTTGTGTGATGGGTCATTCTCAAAAAATGATGTCCGTGGTTAGGGCTTTATAAAACAACCTCCAAATCTTGTTCCTTTGTGTAACGAAAGTTAACCATATAAATTGTATGGTAAGTTTCGTTACACAAAGGAACAAGATTAAACGGTTGTTTTATAAAGCCCTAACTGCGGACATCATTTTTTGAGAATGACCCTGATGGCAGGAGTGGCTCACTCCGCGATTTCGCCGCGCGGCTACTTGTACCAAATATTGCCCCTCCGGTAGGGCTTAATCAGGGACCAAAGAGCACCCTTTATAGAGGGAGATGTGTGATCTAGTGCGTTCCATCCAGTGGTCCGGCCCGAAAGTCAGTTTTGTTAGAAAGAGAAACTTCTTTACGTAGTACTACTGATGGTATGGTTATATGTAATAAAATAGGTTAGTAAGGTAATCAAAGGAGTAAATTAGTATTTTTTTTTGTAAAGTGTATGTAATGTACCCGCCCGCCGTGAACCTGTCAACTTGGAGAAACTTGTGGTTGTTGGGAAGATAGACGGCAAGCGGCGACGTGGCAGGTCTCCTACCCGATGGTCAGATCAGGTTTCCGCTCTCACAGGCCTCACAGTGACGACTGCCATGAAGAAGGCCGAGGACAGGATGGGATGGAAGCCATTGGTGACAGAGGTCATCAGAAAATTTCAAGACGGACACGACCTTCAGCAATGAAGTCAACGACTAGAGAGAGAGTACATCTCTCTCTCTCTAGTCGTACCTTACAAATAGAAATTCGTAGCATAATTAATTTTATTACAAATTGCATACTCAGGTTTAGTGGCCTCACCGTGCAAGTCGTTGTATCCCAGCAAAGCATCTTCGCGGCAGCCCCGCCCCCTCTAATTGATTGCATAACTGCCGGCTTTCATTCACACACATTCATTCATTCAATCGGGAATCATTTGACACGCGGCGTCGCGGCGACAAATCGGCTCCGAACGCTCTATTGTGATACGAATCGCTTTCAACTTTGACGTCTAATATTTTCGATTTTATTACCTAGTTCTTAAGGTTGAGATTTCTTTGCTATTGTCAATTGATTCTCAGTTATCTTATAATGTATTATAGAAAAGAATTTCATGCATGCCTCTTTTTTTCAAGGTTTGGAGTCAGACACATTGTCGCCTTTATACCGTCTAGTGCTACTTGTGTCATTGTCTGAATGAATGGATAAAATTTGCTATGGTGAATGGTCGTGTATGAGTGAACTTATTTTGGCTATTTAGCGATTTGTAACTATGTTTTTTCCTTTGAATTTGAGATTTTATAACGTTTGCTCAATGAAGCTTGTGAAGTCTTTAGATAATTTTAAATGTTATACAATCGTAGCTGTTCTATTTATGTATCGCCTTGGTATCACCTGTAGAAAAATAACTAAATGGTAGCAGGCTCGTAGACTCATTAAAGTCCACAAGATAGGTACCTTAAGTTTTAGAACGATCATAAGGAGCATTCCATGAAAATATTTCGTGAGGGACACCACTGTTTTAATACTTCCGAGAATTAAATTCAGGAAACTAATTATCAGCATTGTAAATTGTAATATCATAACTCGGCTTTAAGATTGGTTGTGTTTCGTAAGGGACAAAAATTTGATGTTTTCATGGAATGCTAATGCTCCACAACATGAATCGATGTTACAAAATTTAATAACTAAGCGATATTTTTTTTACAAGATTGAAGATTCGTTAATGAACTGTCGAAAAAATATTATTTAAAGTTGAAGTATTTTTAATTAACTCCAAAAAAAACTGACATATCCCAAAATCATAAAAGAAAATGACCTAGACAACATATTAAGTCAGTCTTCAAATGCTCCCTTTTCTGAATAACCTTTACAGAATCTCCAAAAAAGTACATTAGGTTAGGTACCTACCTAATATCTACATTCGTAGAAATCTGAAGAGTTCTATAAATTCGGAATTTGAAAGGAATTTGTCCTGCCATCGTCCTACAATAGCAATAAAATGCCAAATAAACGGCAAATCTGAAGTCAAAATCAATAAACGTCATATTATAATAATTTACGGCTTATCAATAATGTGTTGTATGGTCCGTGCATCAGCACCAACTTAACTATGCAGCTGGCGAACGATAAAACTAAGTTTGTCAGTGTGATATTCTAACCCAGCTGCCTAAAGCCCAGAGAAAAAATAACAGGAATCATATGATGTGCAACTGGTCGTAAAGACGTTTTTGTTCTATACAGGGTAAGCTGTCTGTGCGGTCGGTAGCGGCAAAAGTTAAATGGCCGCTGCGCGCGCCGAGCATCTGCCCGTTTTTGCGCGAGACATCATTTGCCGCGTCATTTACCATCTCGGCGTCACGCTTTCCACTTATTATCCATTTTTATATCATTTCTACAATAAATTTTATGCCAAATAAAATTCCTTGCCCCTCCCCTTCCAATAAATACTGGAAAAGACAAATTTTCGAACAAAAACGCGCTTTTTGTCACCGCGGACCCCCTTTGCGTAAAAGGGTAAGGCTCAAAAATTGGGCTTATGTAACATAAAAGTAACTAAAAATATATGTTACTGAGTAACTTAAAAGTTACATAAAAGTATTCTAAAGGGATATTCACAATGTCTACAATACAAACACTTTTTGTACTAAGTGTTTATTTAAGAGATCAAATAGGTATATAAGGTCCTAATTTATTAGTTGCAGATATTTTTACAGCTGATAGTACTCGGTCTCTGGAGTATATTAAAGCATGAAACATTATAGCTTTTACGATGTTTTTTTGGAGAAAAAGGAAAAACAAATTTGCTACGTAATAACACCCTGTTAATGTGATTACTAAATGAAAACTCATTGAAAAGATTCTAGTAGCTCTTTTACGTACCACTTAACTGTAACTGGCCACTTCACGTAGATAAATTAAAAGACATTTGCAGTTTTCCCGCCGAACCGTTACGACATTTACGACAACAAATTGTTGATATGACAGATAGTGTTATTGTGACATGTGATAATGCACATGATGATTTATTTAGACGAAATTATAATAAATTTTATTGTTAGGTAAATGAAATCAGAAAAGTTATATGAAAAGATTTCTGAATTTCTATTTAAAGTTAATTATTTTAATGTAAAGTATAATGTGTTAAAATATCTGCAACTAATAAATTAGGACCTTATATACTTTGGTACATTTTTGAACAAAGATGAATAAGTAATTAAAGGCTGATAGCCACACAAAAGCTGTCTTCACAAATAAAATTAAATCATAATTTTTCCCCGGATTACTTGTTATAATCATTGTAATTATGTAAAATAAAATAAAAAACACGTTACTCTTCTTTGTGTTGCGCAGTTGGGTATAAAAATTAAAACAAACCAAATATTTTAAACTAAAAACCCGACTGCAAGAACTTGTAACTGAAAAGAAAGCGTGAACAAAGCTTTACTTTACTTTTATGTTACGTAACTTAAAAATAAATTAAAATGGTAACATAAGTTACTTAAAAGTAACATAAAAGTTAGCCTCTATTCACTTTCATTTGCATTATATAGAACAATAACAAACATATTAACTCGAACACGACACCTAGCTATAAACTAATATGAAGATTATATTAATAATGTATTACGTAATACAAAACAGAACAAATTTACCATGAAATTCACTCGTAACTTTTAAATTCCATAAAAAATCCTCGGCACAAGTTGAATCGACGCACTGAACTACCCACAAAATGGCCGACCAGTGAGAGGTATACCAAGACTAAAGAATAAATAGTGTTGCCGTTATAATGAAATCAAATTCCGCAAATCAACTGCTGAAATAGCAAGACAGAACGGTTACTTAAATTAAGTAACTTAAAAGCTTCAATATGTTGACTTGTCTTATGTTACGCGTAAATTATTATTTTAAATGGGCAATGCTAATGTTAAAGCTCGAAAAACGTTGCATTAATATATGACAGTTATAAAAAAAACTCCAACATATCAGTATAATATCACAAAACTAAAAAACGATAATTACAATCTTTCAGGAACATTTTTGGGACATTTTTATTTGTATGGAAATCGATGCAATTGCATAGAAGAAAAAAAAAATTGGAATACAAACACAGAGATTTACATTTGTTAGTGGACTAGAACTAGTAGAAAAAGTTTTGTATTTTGCACGGAAAATTAAAAAAGTAAAATTTTGTAATTACTTTTCGTAAAAACAATGCCGGACGCTTACAAGTCACGAAATCATCCCTTTTTTACGGCCTTACCCAAAATTGTTAATCTTTTGTTACCGGAGAGCTAGTTTTGCGTTAAAATTGCGTTTAATGTCGGTTTTTATTTGGATTTGTGGTTTGAGGGTTTTTGCGAGCTAAGTGCGACATTAAGTGCTATGGATCATTTGTCGTAATTTTGGTGCTCTAAATAAATGATAAAGCTTGGAGCCTTTTAGCCCTGTTTTGCTAGAATAAGTACTGTTTAAAAAAATAAAACTCAGAATGTCCACTTTTGAAAATCTATGATACCTATAAACCAAGTTTGTTGGTAAAACTATATTGCTTTTGAGTTTTGTGGAGTATGCATTCATAGACTTGGTCTTAGATGCCTAGACAGTTAAATTACAGGGGTTCCATTCATTAAAAAAAAGTTGATTCTAGGTAAAGGTGTCTTTTTGGGAACCATACTGCTGGAAATTATACTTTAAAATATTAGTAATCTATCTATAGGACAAAAAATAATTCGAATGCCTTGAAGTAGGTAAATCAATCTACCTACATTTTCATTAGGTATTACATTGCTTATACTTAGTATCAAATAGCATTTCATAACGCTGATCCCTAAGTATACCAATTATGGATCATCAGTGTATATTTATTTATGTTTCCCTATAATTACTTAACATCTCGCACAAGCATCGAACCCGGGACGCCTCAGGCGCCGCCCGCGCCGCGCGTGCTCTGCACGTGACTTGCGCATGATTATACATCCTTAGCTTAATCAATTATAAAAATAAACGTAGATATTTAGTTTTGACGGTTTTAGACAAGGACCTTAAAATAAATAGCCGGACGTAGCGTCGCTAACAGATATCTCAAGCACCTCTAGTGTGCCGCTTAACACTGGTTGGTCAGGTAGTAGGTACAAAGCGACTGGCTCACTAGAGATGCTTCAGTTATTTTTTTGTTAGTGAGGCTATGTAATAACATTTTTTTTATTCATTGTAGCGAATTGGGTTCGGACACTTAACACAATTAAACCACTGATGTTTTTACCAATATTGTAAAATACAATTGTATATTGTATAGGTACAATATATAGTTCAAAGTAGTAAAGCAAAATTATGTCGATAAGACTTCATCAATTCTTACCATGATTATTGATTTCGCATACCTACCTGACCATTTTATCTATACAAATACAAATTGTTTATTTCAATAATAAAATATCAAAATTTTACATTTATGCTGACCCCCACACTAGGCATTGCCTGTCCTGTGGGGGAGACATTACAGTCATGTCCGGCTATTTATTTTAACGTCCTTGGTTTTAGGCTTTACGGTTGAGTTAGGTATTTATGCTATGCTACGGTGGAGTGGTTACACCGTTCCCATGGTCTCGCCGTATAGCACGGAGGCACGGAGGCGGCACATAGAGGGGTTTTTAGTGGGTAAACCTGGGCCTCATCTGCCAACAAGGGAGTCCCACATAACCATCAGGGTCCGTCCCCGCACCCTGGTGGCATGCGTAACGCATTTTCCCCTCTAAAAAAAAAGAAAAAAAAAAAAAGGTACTTATCCTATACGTGTCCAAAATTGGGCATTGCGGATCTGCACGTCTAGCATAACTGGCCGCGACTTCGTTTCTCGCGCGACAGAGCATCACCTGTTACTGACACACTATATTGTGTAGAAAGAGATAAGTAGGTAGCATTTGTCGCGCGACAAAGCGTCGCGTGTCACAGTTGTGCTAGAGGTACTGGAAAGGTCGATGTATCTCATTAGCCCTCGAACTGCTCGGCCAATTTGACTCGCTAACTCGCCGTGCGTGGAACAAGTGCGCAATCGTGTTATCTGGGAGCACGGAAGTGCCCCCGCCAAGTCGATCAAAACAAAGGCACGGCCATACCATCCTTTTCTCCAGTGTTGGCATTAATCCAATACAAATGTAATTGGATTATCAATCCCATTACATTTGTAATGAATACATTTGTATTCCATTAACTCGTTAATTCCAATTACTTTAATTGGGATTAACGAGTTAATTGTTAATTGCAATTACTGTAATTGTTAATCCCAATTAACCATAGCTTCAATTACTTTGGTATGACGGTTATATCGAAGGTGCCTTTCAATGTTTTCATAAAAGGTCTCCAGGGTCTGATGACGGAGCCGGAAGGTGGCCATGGGAACTTCGTAATAAAACGTCGGAACCCCATCGTGTTTGGGCTCATTAGTTTTGTATTGACGAGTACTCTGAACCGAAATGGTATCCAGGGTCAGATGATGGAGCCGGAAGGTGGCCATGGGAACTACGTAAAAAAACGACGCAACCCCATCGTGTTTGGGCTCATTTCTTTCGCCTTGACGAGTACTCTGAACCGAAATGATATCCAGGGTCAGATGATGGAGCCGGAATGTGGCCATGGGAACTACGTAAAAAAACGACGCAACCCCATCGTGTTTGGGCTCATTTCTTTCGCCTTGACGAGTACTCTGAACCGAAATGATATCCAGGGTCTGATGATGGAGCCGGAAGGTGGCCATGGGAACTCCGTAATAAAACGTCGGAACCCCATCGTGTTTGGGCTCATTTGTTTTGTCTTGACGAGTACTCTGAACCGAAATGATATCCAGGGTCCGATGATGGAGCCGGAAGGTGCCCATGGGAACTCCGTAATAAAACGTCGGAACCCCATCGTGTTTGGGCTCATTTGTTTTGTCTTGACGAGTTCTCTGAACCGAAATGATATCTAGGGTCTGATGATGGAGCCGGAAGGTGGCCATGGGAACTCCGTAATAAAACGTCGGAACCCCATCGTGTTTGGGCTCATTTGTTTTGTCTTGACGAGTACTCTGAACCGAAATGATATCCAGGGTCCGATGATGGAGCCGGAAGGTGCCCATGGGAACTCCGTAATAAAACGTCGGAACCCCATCGTGTTTGGGCTCATTTGTTTTGTCTTGACGAGTACTCTGAACCGAAATGATATCCAGGGTCTGATAATGGAGCCGGAAGGTGGCCATGGGAACTCCGTAATAAAACGTCGGAACCCCATCGTGTTTGGGCTCATTTGTTTTGTCTTGACGAGTACTCTGAACCGAAATGATATACAGGGTCTGATGATGGAGCCAGAAGGTAGCCATGGGAACTCCGTAATTAAACCATACCATAGAGAATGTCCTTCGTAAAGCATCTAAAAGTAAAAAACCAATAATCGTATGTGGTGACTTCAACATAGATATTTTGTCAAAATCGGTAGAAAAAGATCGGTATATCAATCTTTTTAAGTCATTCAACTTGAACTATCTGTTTGAGGTACCTACACGGGTGACTCCCACTTCTGCCACTTCCATAGATAACATCTGGTTAAACTGTCCTCATCTAGATAAAAGAATAGTGAATGGAGTTCGGTCGGATCATAAAGCTCAGGTGGTTGTGCTACCTAGCGACAAAAAACACCTCGATCGCTTTAAGGAAATAAGACCACTGAGCAAAAGTAGATTAGATCGACTGAAAACAAACCTGTCAATCACTATGTCCCATACTACCTCTTCACAGGCAGTGTCAGATGATCCGAATGATTTGTTCGAAATGCTTCTAAATACAGTATGTAAAGAATTTAATAAAACGTGTAGTAAGAAGCAAATTAAAGTTGGGAGCAAACTTTCATTTAATGAGTGGGCAACAACCGGAATCAGAATAAGTAGAGACAAAATGTACCAATTATATGAGAGGAGATCTACCACCACTGACGAACGTTTCAATCAGTACGTGAGGGATTATTCAAAATTGTTCAAGATAGTATGCACTAAAGCAAAGGCAGCTTATTTAAATGAAAAAATCTCCTCTTCTAAAAACAAGGCCAAAACTGTCTGGAAAATAATAAATACTGAAACCGGACAGAATAATAAAAGCGAATCCTCTATTTCTCTGAAGATAGAGGATACAATAGTTACCGATGCAGACAAAGTGGCCAATGAATTCAATAATTTCTTTTCCAAAATTCCTAGAGAAACTACAAAATGTCTGGCTTCGTCTTCCTCAACAGCTGAATCCTTTTTGGTTCAAAATGTTACGTTAGAAAATATAAATAATTTCAAATTTCATCATGTTTCTCCCTTAGATGTACTGAAGTCCTTTAAAACTATAAAAATAAAAAATACAGAGGACTTATGGGGCGTGTCAGTCAAGGTACTGGATACTATTTTGGAGGTTGTTGCACCCACCCTGGCTATTATTTTTAATAGTTGCATAGACAATGGAGTTTTTCCCAATTTAATGAAATGCAGTAAAGTTGTTCCTATTTTCAAATCAGGACACAGAGATAATCCATCTGATTATCGTCCAATATCTATCCTACCTGCGTTCAGCAAAATATTCGAAAAGATAATGCTAACGCAATTGATTTCTCACTTTAATTTGAATAGAATTTTGCACGATCAACAGTTCGGCTTCACAAAAAGTAGATCTACTACTGATGCAGGTGCAAGTTTGATAAAATTCATTCTGCAGGCATGGGAAGAATCGATGGACGCCATCGGAGTCTTCTGCGACCTTTCTAAGGCTTTTGATTGTGTAGATCATAGCACTTTACTTTGTAAGCTGAATTTTTACGGTATTAAGGGACATGCCTTAGATCTAATCGAGTCATATCTAACACAGAGAAATCAAAGAGTAGCGATAAAGAAAGCCATTTCTGCAGAGACAGTGGTGGAGATGGGAGTACCGCAGGGATCTATTTTAGGCCCATTCCTATTCCTTGTTTATGTAAATGATCTACCATACATGGTAAGCCAAAGAGCAGGCATTGTTATGTTCGCAGACGACACATCTTTACTGTTCAAGGTAAATAGGAAAGATACTGAACTCGTTGAACCAAATAATACCCTCTCCATGATATCTGACTGGTTTGCTGCCAATAACTTAGTATTGAATCCAAAGAAAACGAAATGTATAAAATTCTTTTTGGCGAAATTTTCGAATGTAAATTTAACTTCTAATATTAAAATTAATTGTGAAACGGTTGAATTCGTAGACTCAACAGTATTTCTAGGGATTACTTTGGATTCAAAATTGCAGTGGGGTTGTCACACAACTGCGATAGCAGGTAGGCTGAGCTCCGCTGCCTTTGCCGTTAGGAGAATAAGGCAGCTTACCAATGTAGCGACGGCACGGTTGGTCTACTTCGCGTACTTTAATAGTATTATCACCTACGGTCTTATTTTGTGGGGATCGGCTGCAGATATTGATACAGCTTTTATTCTGCAGAAAAGGGCAATTAGAGCAATTTATAACTTGGGGGCACGTGAATCATTGAGAGAGTTGTTTAAGGAAATAGATATTCTTACCCTGCCGTCGCTATATGTATTTGAAACAATAATGTTTGTTAGAAAGAATCTACACAGTTTCCCAACAAATGTTGATAAGCCAAAAGTTACAAGAAACACTGGAAAGCTCAAACAATCATTTTACAGACTGGCAAAAACAAGAAACTCATTTCTGGGAAATTCTGTTAAATTCTATAATAAAATCCCAAAAACAATTACAGAGCTCACAGACTCTAAATTTAAATCTGTTGTAAAAGAAAAACTAATTGCTCGAGCATATTATAAAGTAAAAGACTATGTCATGGACAGGGATATTTGGGAATGATAACGTCCTGCAGGAGTAACCATTAATTTTTAACATAAAGTGCACCTACTGTGTAAAAAACTGTGTAGTAGTAAGGTATATAGGTAAGTTAAAATAATAATATTAATATTGTAATTGTTTTGGAAAAGCTATACCTCGCTGAGTTTCTTAGCCGGTTCTTCTCGGGGCAGAGGTTTTTTTTTTTTCCACTGGAACCGGTGGTAAATCGTGACATTCATAAGTGCATTGTATTATGCCTAAATTGAAGAATAAAGTACTTTGACTTTGACTTTGACTTTGAAACGTCGGAACCCCATCGTGTTTGGGCTCATTTGTTTTGTCTTGACGAGTACTCTGAACCGAAATGATATCCAGGGTCTGATGATGGAGCCGAAAATGAGCCCAAACACGATGGGGTTCCGACGTTTTATTACGGAGTTCCCATGGCCACCTTCCGGCTCCATCATCAGACCCTGGATATCATTTCGGTTCAGAGTACTCGTCAAGACAAAACAAATGAGCCCAAACACGATGGCGTTCCGACGTTTTATTACGGAGTTCCCATGGCCACCTTCCGGCTCCATCATCAGACCCTGGATATCATCTCGGTTCAGAGTACTCGTCAAGACAAAACAAATGAGCCCAAACACGATGGGGTTTCGACGTTTTATTACGGAGTTCCCATGGCCACCTTCCGGCTTCATCATCAGACCCTGGATATCATCTCGGTTCAGAGTACTCGTCAAGACAAAACAAATGAGCCCAAACACGATGGCGTTCCGACGTTTTATTACGGAGTTCCCATGGCCACCTTCCGGCTCCATCATCAGACCCTGGATATCATCTCGGTTCAGAGTACTCGTCAAGACAAAACAAATGAGCCCAAACACGATGGGGTTCCGACGTTTTATTGCGGAGTTCCCATGGCCACCTTCCGGCTCCATCATCAGACCCTGGATATCATCTCGGTTCAGAGTACTCGTCAAGACAAAACAAATGAGCCCAAACACGATGGGGTTCCGACGTTTTATTACGGAGTTCCCATGGCCACCTTCCGGCTTCATCATCAGACCCTGGATATCATTTCGGTTCAGAGTACTCGTCAAGACAAAACAAATGAGCCCAAACACGATTGGGTTGCGACGTTTTATTACGAAGTTCCCATGGCCACATTCCGGCTCCATCATCAGACCCTGGATATCATTTCGGTTCAGAGTACTCGTCAAGACGAAACAAATGAGCCCAAACACGATGGTGTTCCGACGTTTTATTACGGAGTTCCCACGGCCACCTTCCGGCTCCATTATCAGACCCTGGATATCATTTCAGTTCAGAGTACTCGTCAAGACGAAACAAATGAGCCCAAACACGATGGGGTTCCGACGTTTTATTACGGAGTTCCCATGGCCACCTCCCGGCTCCATCATCAGACCCTGATCATCATTTAAGACATATCTAAGTGGATGTGAGCTCTGCTGTTCCTATTTTTCAAAAAGATGTCTTGCCTACTTATGATGCGTAGCTAAATCAATTGTTAATCTCAATTAACGATTAACGATTAACAATTACGTAATGGTTAATTGCAATTAACCATTACTTTTCAGTAATCGTTAATGGTTAATTGCAATTAACAGATCAATCGTTAATCGTTAATTGTTAATTGGGATTACATTTTTGCCAACACTGCTTTTCTCGAAGCCATCCAGGCCATTCTCAACCTCCCGTTTTGTGCTGGCTAAAGCTAGAATCCTGAATGTTCAGGGATATATAGGGCATATTAAGACTTAAATAGATTCTCAATAACATTAAATTTGAACGTGTAGTTTAAGAACTATTGCACGTCAAAGTTCCTTAGTTTTGTCACTGACTCACTCATCATAATTCTAAGGTACTTCTAGCAGACTCACAAGCTCCAAATTTTAAACAAAATTATTTTATAGCCTATCATGTTATGCAAAACTTAAAAATATTGTAAGTTCAATACAAACTGCATAAGTAAGTTTGTAATCCTATAAATACAGGCGATTACAAAGTTACCTTTGTAGTTCAAATGGGAAATAGAATAAATTGGAATGTAATAAATAAAGGAAGACCACTAACAAACCAAAATGAGGTCCCATCAAAAACATTACATGAAAAAAAGATATCATATGTGGCTTTCCATAAGAAAAGGGACCTTATGACGGTTTCTAGTTACGGAGATATGGACGTTTTAGTGAAATCCTTCAAAATAATCATTTTTTTCTTTTATGCAAAATTGTAAAATATAGGAATAGACGTGTATTTGTAGCTTGGTTTCACTGCTGTACGTTAATTTTTTCTATATAAAAATTGGGTTCAAAGTTTAGTAGAAAAGGGACCTTATGGCAGATCACATACAAAAATAATAAAGCTGTTGATAAAACTTATTTCTTTTTTATACCACGACAAAACGGTGGTGTTTGGGCTCATTTGTTTCGTCTTGTCGAGTACTTTGAACTGAGATGATATCCAGGGTCTGATGATGAAGCCGGAAGGTGGCCATAGGAACTTCGTAATAAAACGTCGGAACGCCATCGTGTTTGGGCTCAGTTGTTTCGTCTTGACGAGTACTCTGAGCGGAAATGATGTCCAGGGTCTGATGATGGAGCCGAAAGGTATCTATGGGAACTACGTAAAAAAACGACGCAACCCCATCGTGTTTGGGCTCATTCGTTTCGCCTTGACGAGTACTCTGAACCGAGATGATATCCAGGGTCTGATGATGGAGCCAGCAGGTGGCCAGGCGAACTTCGTAATAAAACGTCGGAACGTGATTGTGTTTGGGCTCAGTTGTTTCGTCTTGACGAGTACTCTGAACTGAGATGATATCCAGGGTCTGATGATGAAGCCGGAAGGTGGCCATAGGAACTTCGTAATAAAACGTCGGAACGCCATCGTGTTTGGGCTCAGTTGTTTCGTCATGACGAGTACTCTGAGTGGAAATGATGTCCAGGGTCTGATGATGGAGTCAAAAGGTATCTATGGGAACTACGTAAAAAAACGACGCAACCCCATCGTGTTTGGGCTCATTTGTTTCGACTTGACGAGTACTCTGAACCGAGATGATATCCAGTCTGATGATGAAGCCAGGAGGTGGCCATAGGAACTTCGTAATAAAATGTCGGAACCCTATCGTGTTTAGTCTCAGAGTACTCGGCAAGACAAAACAAATAAGCCCAAACACGATGGGGTACCGACGTTTTATTACGGAGTTCCCATAGACACCTTCCGGCTCCATCATCAGACCCTGGATATCATTTCGGTTCAGAGTATGTATATATGTATGTATGTAAACACTTTATTGCACATAAAATTACACAGAAACAGTACAAAGATCAATGGTTATGTACAAAGGCGAACTTATCCCTGTAAGGGATCTCTTCCAGCTAACCTTTGAGCAAATGAGAGAGAATAACTAATGTCGAGGAAGATAGACAAACCAACAAATGCAATTAATTTATCTACACAAGTAAAGGAAAATAAGGCAAATTTTGAATACACATAAAAACTTAACGTGGATATAGGTACTATTATTAGATATACATATACTTGTCAGGTTGAGTACTTGTCAAGACAAAACAAATGAGCCCAAACACGATGGGGTTCCGACGTTTTATTACGGAGTTCCCATGGCCACCTTCTGGCTCCATCATCAGACCCTGGATATCATTTCGGTTCAGAGTACTTGTCAAGACAAAACAAATGAGCCCAAACACGATGGGGTTCCGACGTTTTATTACGGAGTTCCCATGGCCACCTTCTGGCTCCATCATCAGACCCTGGATATCATTTCGGTTCAGAGTACTTGTCAAGACAAAACAAATGAGCCCAAACACGATGGGGTTCCGACGTTTTATTACGGAGTTCCCATTGCCACCTTCCGGCTCCACCATCAGACTCTGGATATCATTACGGTTCAAAGTACTCGTCAAGACGAAACAAATGAGCCCAAACACGATGGTGTTCCGACATTTTATTACGAAGTTCCCATGGCCACATTCCGGCTCCATCATCAGACTCTGGATATCATTTCGGTTCAGAGTACTTGTCAAGATGAAACAACTGAGCCCAAACACGATGGGGTTGCGTCGTTTTTTTACGTAGTTCCCATAGATACCTTTCGGCTCCATCATCAGACCCTGATCATCATCTAATGCATTCGCTCGTTTGGTCTAAATCCACCTTAAGACACATAGAAGTGGATGTGAGCTCTGCTGTTCCTATTTTTCGAAAAGATGTCTTACCTACTTATGATGCGTAGCTAAATCAATTGTTAATCTCAATTAACGATTAACAATTACGTAATCGTTAATTGCAATTAACAATTACTTTTCATTAATTGTTAATTGCAATTAACAGATCAATCGTTAATTGTTAATTGGGAATATTGGGATTACATTTTTGCCAACACTGCAAACAAGCAATCGGCCTGCATAATGGTAAGCAAACATTTTCAAAATGATCCTAGAAAGCTGAAAATTTGGAAGGAAAGGCATTGGGGGCAACAGATTCGGAATTGAAAAAAAAAATAAAAATAAAAAATACATTTGTTTTGTGTCGTTTTTTTTTTTTTTTTTTTTAAATTTTAAAACATTTTTTTAAAACCGATAAAAAAAGTGTTTTTGGCGAATCGTAAAACTTTTTGACCATTTTTAGAAAAATCTTGTTTTTTCAAAAATTTGCCTGAGAATGCCTGTCATTTTTGACCATTTAAGAAAAAGTTTTTTTAATTTTTTTTTGAAAAACTTACGAAAAAAGACATTTTTTGGCGGTCTCTATAATTTTTGACCACTTAAGAATAAGAATCTTTTTAATTTTTTTTCAAAAGATCGACAAAAACAAAAAAGTTTTTTTTGGCGAATCCTATCCTACCATTATGATTTTTTTTTATAAAACTCGGTAATTTTTGGTTTTATAGAAAAGTAGTCTATACAAAACACATCATCATAACACCATGGAGTGAATTATTCACCATTAACGTTATAATTATGAGGATAACTCTTAATTGATCAAGATTTGAAGTAAATTTCTAAAAACTTTTTTCTTCGATATTCTGTTTTAATACAAGTTTAGTAAATAAATAACGTTAATATCGTGCCATACTGTAATTATCAACAAGTTTTGCCTGTCATTGGTCATAAGGCCATAATATCCCATACATTTGGGAAAAGGGACCTTATGACTAAACACTTAAATTCAACGCAACATTATTTGGGAATTACTCTTAATTGATCAAGATTTGAAGTAAATGTCTAATAAACTTTTTTCTTCAGTTTTCTGTTTTAATACTAGATTAGTCAATAAATAATGTAAATATCGTACCATACTGTAATTATCAATAATTTTTGCTTATGGCTGGTCATAAGGTCCCTTTTCTCAAATGTATGGGAATAAATTTGTGATTTTTACGTAACTTCAATCGCTTATAAATCAAAAAATACGACTTGTAGAATAATAATGACACTTTTGAGATATTTGTGTAGACTGATTAAATATAATTTAGAACTCATTTTACGAAAATTGTAAATATTATAGGAATGATGAAAAATATAATAAAAATAACATTTTAATTAAAATAAAAATATTTCGTTGACAATGTGATTTTATTTCTATCCCAAAATGTACAGTCAAATATCTCTAACTATATACAATGGTTTAGATTACAATATATTAAAAAACAGGCCGATTTTTTTTTTTTTTTTTTTTTTTTCTCATAAGCGACTTGCTCTAATCAAAGGCTGATTTTTCACGACCTGGAAGTCACATTAAAAAAACCATTACTGATTTCCAAAGAAAAACACCTTGAGATACATAATCAATCATCATCTCCATAACTTCCAACGGGAACATACTTAAAATTAGTTTCAAACTTCTTTTGACGATTTCTCAAAAGTGCAATTTTAGCATGTGCGGGTTTGATGTTTTTTTAAAAAAAAAGTATGGGACTTAGGGTCATGATTTTTTTTGTATTAGATAGCTTATTTAACGCAGATTTAGGATCTGTGCTTAACTCAATACCTGCTATAAGGTCCCTTTAGCCATGGAAAGCCACATATTATATCTAACTTATGTAATCATATTAGTATGGAGAATTGTATTGATACCTTATTCATAGGGTTATAAGTATTTATTTATATTCGTATTTTGACGAAGAGTGTGATGAAAACACTGGAATTAATCCAGTATACGGGAACTTAAGTATAGACGTCTAGATTACAGGGCCTCTTAATCAAAATCGTGGTGAACGCAACACAGGCACAATGAAAGAATGAAAACAATGACTTCATTGCCAACCGTGTTTACACAATGATTTAATTAACAATGTAAAAGCTGTCATTTAAAAATACTGTCACTTTAACCCGATTATGGTCACAATATCGAGAACAAGCCCACTTAAAAAAACACAATGAAAACGTACTTACCACAATAACAATTAATTATTTGTATTCATGTACCCTCAGTACTTTTACAAAGCATTTTCATTACGCGTTAAGTATTCCACATACGTTTCTATGATTTCAATTCTGTGAGTGTACTTTTAAAATTGTCAAACAATTTACAACCTTAAAATAATCATTTAATTGTTCAAACTTGACTGCACTCTATTTGGCTGTTACGATTTTATTCAATTAAAATTTAGCTCACCCTAATGCAATTTTGAAATTAAGCAAACTATGATTTTATTTTCATCGTTGTAGAGCTTATATTCGCGTAATCAATTGACTTATGAGCGTTTTGATTCGTGACGCAATTTACCCTTAAAAATATACATTAAAAACGCCAATACAATTGGTAAAGCAGGATCAATTCTATTAGAGCACGTATTAGTATGATTATAAGAGTGAATACTTTTATTTTGGGCAGCAAAAGTAAGTTGGTCGTTTCATAAAGCTATTGACACACCGCGACGAATTTGGCCAGTTGGTGTTTTTGAATTAAACATTTAATTTGTTTTCTTTATTCGGTGCCGAATGCATTAAGTTTGTATGAATGGTGACAAGAGTTGCCATTTGATACGCCAACGTCATTATTTTAATTAGTGACAAACAGAAATGACGGTTGCAAAGCCATATTTGTATTCATTTACTTCGGCTGAACGCCAGTTGCAAATTGGGCGACAGCGTTTCACAGAATCTCATTAAAATAGCAGCAATTTTTCTTCCTGCAAAAGGTACATCGCGCGCTTGTATGTGTGTATGCCGTGAACGGACGCACTAGAAGCAAAGTTATAAGAATGCGTCAGGGCCTTTTTTTTAGCGATTGCCGGACCGGGTAGTCGGCCGTGGCGTTCCCTGGGGTCGAACCAGGTCGCTAGCCGGAGCGTCAGGGCCTGTGCACACGGCGTCTTTTAAGCGCGCCGTCGACGTGCGTTTTGGAGCGCTGTCTCTCTTTATTTTTAGCGTGTAAAAGCGACAGCACTACGAATCGCGCGTCGACGGCGCGATTTTCTGAATATCGAAAGCAATAACCTAATTTAGGCGCTTTATTTTTATGCATAATTAGGGAAAAATGTTTAAAAAAATCTAGGTTTATACTATTAGCTCTCTACCGGCAGTTGAATGAAAAAAAAACTTAGGATTTTTAAAAACCATAGATAAATATTTCATGCTTTCCAAAACTATTTTATTTATTAAACGAGATCTGTGTGTTACTGTTATGCTCAGTTATTATTATTTTAAACCCTTAGATTACTTTGTACAATAGGCGATCTTATTGTTAAAGAGCAGTCTCTTCCAAACTATAAATACAATGATTATAGCATAAGTTTATATTTTGAAATATTGCAATTTTGTTTTTATTGTTGTTTCTTGGTATGCAATTATTATTTTATGTCTGTCGGCGCAAATAAATAAATTATAATGTAATTTAAATGAGTCCATTACCAAATCCATTAAAAAGCAAGAGTTGAAGGATTTTACTTGATCAAAACAATTAAAAACGCCTGGAGAGAACCAAAAGTCTGAGGTAAGTAATCTAATAGCTCGCTTTGAATACTGATAGAAAGAATTACTAGCAATAAAATACAGTGGGACCAGAATTAAATCCTAGATCTGTTGAAAGATAACAAACTCATTAAAATTCAAAGACAGACTTTTAACTTATGTAGTATAAATAAGTTTCTGTCAAAAAATGCTTTATTGAGATTATTTTTTATTGCCGACCAAACTTTTTTCTATAATCTCAAACTGCACGTTAAAACTAATCAAATGAGCGCAAACACAGTGGATTTATCTTATGTAATTTTTATAATCCTGTGGCTACCAGTAGCGTGGCGTCCAAAGAACTCGATTCCTACCGGCTTGCCTAATTTCAGGCATTTGAGCACCTTATTCTACAGTTCTTAAGGCAAATGTACGTCACTGCACCGGCTTGTCCAAGTATATCTTTTACGCCACGCCACTGGTGGCTACCATCCGGCTTTATCATCAGATCAGCTCCTCATAATAATATTGTATTGTCATCTGATTTACATATTCTTACAAAATCTCAGCTCAATCGGAAACAGGGAAGTAGGTCAAATTTAACTTGCAAGATACGGTTACAGACACGTAACGTAGATAGCGGGACAGGAAAAACTAAATAAAAGCTTGTAAAAATGCCTAGGGTAGGGTGGTCTAAGAATGCGCACTTAAGGTTTGAGATCGTATAAATAACATAAAAACTAAACGGTATAACTAATACAACTCTTATAATTTTTAACCGAATGATTTAAAAATACAATTTTAAACAATATTTTGTTAATGAAATCAATGGATCTTGACTTATTAGAGCATAATTGAAACATGAGAAATGCGCATGCTTATACTAGCACTACACGTCGTGTAAGAACGCGCAGTAAGATACGTAAGTCTGCGCGGTAGGTGTAAGAATGCGCGATACCTAAGAAGGCTATAATCATTTACATAAGTCACAAGTAAAGGCGGTAGCACCTCTGTGTGTTGTGTATTGTTCATGTCACCACTCATTACAAGCAATTTCACATCATCCAGTCTTCAATAATTGGCTCTTTATACAGCGTGTAAGTCTAATACGGGCGAACTATTAAACCAGATATAGCGTTTAGTAGTGTTACCATTAATTAATATGATTTTTTAAATTACACTTAATAGTGACCTCGCAATTATTTTTTGAAAATTTACCGAGCAGCAATGTACCGCATACATGCTTGTTATGACATTGCGAGATACGAGCTTTTTTAAAGTAACTGTCAACTAGCGAGTTTGTTAATTTGAATGTGTTGCGTTACATTGCGGCCCCAATTATTTTGTATGGTAAATATTTTCATTGTGGTTTTAAGCAATAAATATGCTTCTTAGGTCCTATGCTGACCACCGTTTCAATATTCGCCCGTATTAGATTTACAGGCTGTATATCTCGTTACATCCCGGGCATCTCCAAGTTTTCTTAGGTAAATTTTACTCTAGTGTAGCTTTTTTAACTGTTTTTTTTACCTGTCTTTGGTTCAGGCTTAGCAATATTTTTACAGGCAATATTTGCAGTAGATTCGAGCTTCCTGCAACAGATATTTTACTCGCGTCATCTCCTAAAAGCCGAAGTTTGACTACTTGTCTGTTTTTATACTTTGATACAATCGACTGGTGAACCTCCTATATTGTGAAGTCGGTTAACAAACAGGCGCACTGGAATTGTATCCTTTGAACCCGCACCTGAATCCTGGCTCCGCTCAAATTAGTATGGATGGGGGCGGCATCTGCCGACGCAAACATTCAAATGTAGATTCCTAGTAATTATGCAAAACTCTGATTACCACAGCCGCGGGTGACAGATCCTGACGGCGGCGCGTGACAGGACTGGCAACCTAGTCACTGTCTGAATATTGACTTATAGTTCAGGGAAATTAACTTTGACAGTGCAAAATTGTACATTACGCACTCAGGGCGGTTACATGAAGAATGACCCAAATCGTAGGTGTTAGTTAAATGTTTAATACCATCAAAAAAATGTCATGTAAAAAGATGCAAGTCTCGCAACGCAGTTCTTCTACAACAAAAAAGTGTTGAGATGTAATGTTAAACCAAGTCAGTAGCGGGGACCCCCCCGTCCACAGAACTCGATTGGGAACAAATTTATTATCTCTAGTAGTAAAACAAATTAAACTGATTAAATCGCGTATTAGTACATTTTTTAAGTCCCGACGTTTCGTAACCCTTTTCAGCGTTCGTGGTCGCGGGTAGACTGAGAAAATCATAAATTTTCCGTGCCAAATTTACCGTTCACCAATTAAAAAAAATACAAATTAAAAATAAACATGCCAGAAGGGCTTAGTAACCTAACCTTAGAAAATTAGCGGCACTTGCTTTAAGCAAAAATATATAATTTAAATTGTTTTATTAGCATGAGTGATGATCGCAGAAACCGAAGATAATATTATTATCTCGAGTTCGTATTTATTTTATAGTTTTAGTTTATATTGTAATTGTTTCATTTAATTTTTATTGTTTACAAAATAAAGAAGACAAGTATTATGTCCTTCAACATGTTTAATTCTCGCGCAGTAATTGTTGCCTTAGATTCCTCTCTAGAAGTTTCTTCGCAAAAAGAAAGAAAACTTGTAATCGCTGACTCCCAGGCCAGTGATCCCATAAACACCCCAACAACATAAAAAGGTCCAAAAGGTTCCCAATCCAAAGGTTTCCAATTACTTTTCCGCTGCGCTGTTACTTTTTAAAATGATTGCTTCTATTTTTAAAATTTAATTTTATTCTCACTGGAGCTAAATTGTCGCTGCGAGGTTCTGGCTGCGTCTTTTTTGTACAATGCTGGTTATATTGTTCCACTTTGTCATTAAATGCGAGAGAATTTAGTATTAAATGTGTTATATTTTTCTTGTTGATTATTCGCGAGTTTTTTTTCTGTGCGATGAGTGAGAAATCGTACGTGGTCAAAGCTATGCTTCATTAAATCAAACTAACTTGCTACTAGCATTATTGACACATGTGTTTGAATGTCAATAGAGCAATATCGCTGCGCGTACGGAAAAAGCCGCTTTCTGGCCAAGTGAAGACATAAAATGATGTACACAACACGGGAGGTAATAAAGAAAGCCCTCGACCATTTTCGAGCAAGTGTTATGATAAAATAATTAGGTATGCCAAATATTTTAACGAACATAATGCAAACCAATATAGACCCATATAAAACAGCGTAGAGAAGTGTACTCCCACACCAATAACACTAAAGGAAAGCCGCCACTGACCATCACATGAATCAAGTGGGCTCGCAAATATGTAGCAAGCCGAACTACCTGCTCGCATCCAAAGGTGTCATAAATTACCCGATCCACCACAACGCACAAACTAAGCCGATTTTGAGAACTCTCAGACAATGAACGAATGAATGAACGTACGAAATGAATGGACACCGAATGAATGGGCAGACGAATGGCAGACACTCTGGCGTCGTTTATTCTGTCGTTTGGATGTTGCAGTTTTTTCACGAGTAATTTTTTTGATAGCGAAAGTCCTTTGATGTTTCGATATTAGTTTTTCGTTCAGGTTTTGTTGGAATTAATAAAATGGCGGTATACGAGGGTTATAACAGCGTGTGTCAATATTTATAGACTGCTTTTATGAGCAGAAAGGTTATGAGCCTTTATTACATATTTTGTTGGTTTTAAAGTTTTTTCGTAGCGTATTTTATTTCCAATAGTTGCGTGGGAATAGCAGCCATTCCTTGTAGCATTATTGGTTTTAAAGAAGCTCTTACTGTAGGTAGGTATCATTAAAAATACCGCCAAGGATGCCATTCTTTTAACATGGTTAATAAATGTGTTGTTCATTCCATCATCAGAACTCTTGACTAATTTCGAAACGATTTGAGATATAAATATAATATGTACGGTCGGCTGCAAAAGTGCATGGACATGTTACAACCATAGTACTATGGCAATACGTTCGAAATCTGTCCATGCACTTTGCAGCCGACCATACAATGATGTAATTATTTTAAAATTTCTGTAAGACACCATATAATCTATCTATTCAGCCTGTATCCTCTAGTGATGTAACAAATATTCGTAAGATTTTCGATATTCGCATTCGTATTCACAAAAATGTGTGCGAATATGTCGTGAATAATTTTGTGCATTTCAGTTTCTAAAAAGAAAATTAAATCGGCCAAGTTCGAGACGGACTTTAGAACTATAAACGAGTAAATACATACAAAACTCGGTTAGTCGTGTAATAATCGGATTTTTTACCGGTAGTTCGACTTTTTCTGCTGCATCCATATTCACCATGATTATCTTTACGAAAATTAGTTACTCGTTTTATTGCAAAATAGAGTTCACTTTATGCCGATCATAATTTCAAATTAAGGAATGAATTTCGTTTATTTCTATCTAGTAGCATTAAAATAGTATAACCAATATTCGTATTCGCATTCACGAATATCAACGTCGAATATTTGTATTCGCGAATGTTCAAAAACCTATATTCGTTACATCCGTATACACTTATTGCTGGATTAAGGCTTCATTTTTATTACGCCTTTCTCTCTGGTCCTGTGCTAGCCTTATCCTTGACTGACGTATATGGGAGATGTTGTCTTACCATCGATTATCGATTCTGGCCATGAGGTCCTGAGGGCCTCCTCCGCGGCTGGCGGGCAAAAGTATGGACCCGCGCCCGCTTCACTTAGCGCTGTTCATATAATTTCTTATTAGACGGGCGTCCGTTCCGGGTAATCCCCGTCAGCTAGCGGAGGCCCTGAGGAGTTTCAGCCCATACCCAGCCAGACGTCATAGCTTATGTGCAGCAACGGGCTGCTGACGCCGACCCGCTGCAGAGGATCACTTTAAAAAATACGGTCTTTCCGCATTGTTTTCGACAATCTTATGACACAATCCTAAATTTAATTGACAAAACTTTGAAACAAAAGTAATGCATTGTTTAGTTGTCTGCTGAAAACACGAATCAACATAAGGTCAACCGGGGCATATGGGGGCAAATGCGTCTTTTAAAGATTCCATTAAATCCGAACTCTTTAAAACTGGGGTATTCATAAATCAAAAAATATTAAATTCTTCAACTTTTAATACGGTCAGTAATTAAGGAAACAATGAACTTCCATTTCCTTTCACAAATGCTGCGAGAACATTCCTCAACTTAAAACTCTTTCGGCAAAATCTAAAACTTTTTACACCAGACGTCGGCACTTCTGAAAGTTTACCACTTTTGCCGGAGACATCTCAGGATACTCGAGATATCTCGAGACAGATCGATCACGTAGATCGATGGGTAGATTAACCCTTCGGCTTCCGAATCGGCGGCGTTCGATTGACGCACGTACGTGAGTATGCGATTTTTTATGTCAATGATGCGATTTAACAAAAGAATAGTTGCCGTTTGAGTTGCCGAAATGGCGGTTGGTTTCACAGAAATATATCAAGAAGGAAATAGTTCGTCCATTTGTATTATTGGGAACCAAGCGTGTAACGTTTTTCGGTTGGCGTTTGACGCCATAAGCGTAATTTAGTGACGAAAAAAAATCCATTACATTTGGTGGTATTTGAACAATTAATAATTTATACCATTACTATCAGATCTTCATATCTGATAATAATATTGACGGAAACTGAAGTTGACGGTGTGCAAAGTAGGTCACCGTTACTTCTTTTTAGCACGCGAGGTACCTACATACACTTCTTTCGTCTACCTCGATGTATTTCTATGGTTGGTTCTCTGTTTTGTATCTATTAACCGACTTCAAAAAGGAGGTTATCAATTCGTCCCGTATGTACGTGATATTGTCAGAATTGCACAGCTTTTTATTATGTTAGATGTTAGCTTCTGAGCATGTACGTGCCAAATTTCGTATTTATGTTTGTATGCCGTGCATATCTTAAGACGTAAAGTCGGATTGCAATAATTATTTTTTAATTGAACTAGGAAAAGGGCGTAAATTGTCTATACTCACTTAGCTTATCATCTATTTCCAAAAACCAATTTCACTCGGCTTATTTTCGCTGCCCTTTACCCGGGGTTACCATTTAAATACCCGAACGATGTTATCAATCATGACCCGTCGGACGGGTTGATTAGACCCTGCTCAGCGCGAGAACCTAATTACGTAGTGTTAGAGGTCAGTTTTAAATGCCAATCGTGGGGTTTAATTAGGGTTGAATAACCTGAATCTGCTTACTAACAAAGCCTTATTGCGAAATGGGTTTTGGGGGTTTTAAATGGGTTATTTAGGTTCTAAATATACTCTGGTTCTTCGGAACTGACTTAACACGTTTGCTGGCGGTACCCAAGCTATAGAATGAACTAGAATGACAGTAAAATTTCTCCATGCAATACCTATGATCTGCATCACACTGCGACAAACGTCCACCCTCCGTTTTACCCCCTAAACGATAATTTTCAGGAAAAAACGAACTTATGTCCCTTTCTGGGTTTCAAATTTCTTATAAATAGGTTCAGTGGTTAAAGCTTGAAAAGATAACAGAAATACAGACAAAGTTATTTTCGCATTTATTATAAATTATAACACAAGCACCGGGATATAATAGTATTTTATGCAACAGTTGTATAAGTAGGCTCAAAAAATGCGAATTGCGTGAGTAAGAATTGAGCGCTTAATCCTTGACCTAAGTTTAACCTAGATTTAGTAGTCTGTGGCTGCTAGCAGTATCGTTTTGCGACTATAACGACACTAGTGCTGTTATGGGGAATAGAGTATAGACTTCTCTGAACTCATATTATGTATGTTCTTATATTAGTTTTCGTGACCAAGTAAAAGACAGCTAAAAAAAGTACAGGAGTAGAAAAAGCATCATAATGTTTCAATCCAGGACTTGCTCTTCAGCTCAATGGATACTCAGTTGTTACTGCGTTATTTGTGACATTCCGCGCGTAAATTTACCTTTGATGGATATTGCTATCGTTTGCTTTCTCTTATCTTGATGTTCTATAGGGAACGTGCACGAACCATAGGTGGCAGCACTCAACGACAAAAGAGACACGGGCGGACAATAAAGGAAACTATCGCCCCTGTCAAATCAAGCTGTCAATGTCAATGACAATATGTACCTAAGTGTCAATGTCAAATATAGTAAGTCGTAGCTACACTGACGTTAATCGTCCTTCATCGTCAATGTGGCCCCAGCATGAGAGGGTATATGATTTAGATTGATGGCACCAATTGGCAGCAGCTTCGTCGTGCACGTTCCCTATAGTAACGGAGTCGGATAGGACCCAAGCGACAATATCCATAAGGTAACTTTGCCCGCGGAATGTCACATTTAAATAGTAACAAACATTCAAACCTCCAAATATCTAAACATCCAAACATCTTTCTAAACTTTCGCATTTATAATATTAGTTTTGATGCACACAGCAAAGCATTCTACCCGTTTACTAATACAATGCAAATTAATTCACTCACCGTTTTTCTAATAGTAATAAATAACAATCACGCCTCTACTTATATTTTCACGGAAATTTTAATACAATTAACTTATTGTAGTTATATTGTTAGCGTATTGTTGTAAAGCAATTGTATTATTGAATGTAAGAATAGCTAATTTGCATAGTTTTGGCGTAACGAAATGTTATGACTTATTACGAACTATGACTAATAAAATACTTTGATTATTATAATAGACTTCTAAAATACGAAGTTCTCAGTACCACGTAGAATTGAAAGGCAAATCTTATACGTAATTTAAGTAACTATTCAACTATGATTCTGTACAGTTAAAAACTTTTATAACGACTTCAAAAAAAGCAGCCCGAATTTGTTTAAATAACAGTTAGTCTTAAAAACGATAGGTCATAAGGATAGGAGGGAGGATAGGGTAAAAGGATAGATTTAATTATTGGTCGGCATGACGGATGGATTACATTATATATCATTTAATTTATGCCAAAATGATCGTTAAACCAATAATACTTTTAAGCTCGTAAAATACAAGTACTATTTAAAAGCAGATCAATCAAAACCGTTAAGTAAATTATACAAATAGATACTCGGTTATAGGGTTCCGTACTTAAAACCTCACTAATAATCTGACAACTTATTTTATTATGTATAGCAGTACAACTTAATAGAGATGGGGTATGCCTGACATATGCATAAGGTCCGACCGAGATAGCTTTTTTAATTTGGCTAATTTCAAGGTGGCCCTGGCCTAGCCCCATGGCGCTTTGGCCCCCACCTAGTCCGACCCTCAAGGTGGACCGGGACTAGCGACCTGGTTCGACCCCAGGCGCCCCCGGCCCCCACCTAGTCCGATCCACTCAAGGTAGTCCGGCCAGCGACCTGGTTCGACCTCAGGGAATGCCACGGCCCCCACCGGATCCGATTTTACAACAGCCAGTAAGGCTTCCAAGTTTGTCATGCTTAAAAAAAAAATTGGCTAAGACTGAAATCGAGAAAAAAAATGTTTTTATATTATGTAATTGCATTTTTTCTCTAATCGACGAAATATTGTCTTAAAATATATTTATCCATCTGTTATGTAAACATATTTTTTTATAACAACCTACAAGTGTCTCGATTGGGTCTAGAATCTCAGCGCATTTTGGCCGAGGCCGAGAATCTCGGCGCAAATTTGGCCGAGATTAGCCAAGAGCGAGACCAAGATCTCGGTCGGACCTTAGGTACGGAGGTGAGGACAAAGCTCAACTAGCCACTTGTCCTCTCTCTGCGCTTCACACATACCTCAGATATCAAAAATAAAATAAATTACCTATAGTTGAGTCATGGGATGGGGAAGAAACATTATTTATTTAAAAAAAAAATTTGATCTTCCCAATCAGGAATTTCAGTCCTCATCAATTAACAAGCTGTCACTGCGTCGAGAGGTCTTCTTGACAGTAGGTTTCCACATTTGCGAATACAGATTTTGACATCTTCTATCAAAAAGTGGAACGCCCAAAAATAGTAAAGAGTCCGATTGCACCAATACTGGTACTATGGGATTTCGTTATACCGAAATTTTATAGTTCCGAACTCTATTTTTCGCTGCTTACGTGGTAGGGCGTGCAGAACCGGGAAATTTTAGTATGGCAGTACCGGGAATTCTCGGTTCTCTAATACTAAAAATTTCCGGTTCTGCTCGCCCTATTATGTGGTATAGTACAAAATGTATTTAGGGTGCAGTGTTTTACCACGTAAAAATAAAAATATTTCAGTAATAATATGGATTTCGGAATAAGCAACTCGAAAGATTAATGTTTTCGGACGACCTTCCTCGAACGACTCTTTGAAAGTATGTAGTTTCACGAGAGTTGAGGCCGCGCACACAACAACACTGTCATGTAATGACAGCGGCATTTTGAAATTACTTTTTTTTCCGTACCGATAGCTGGTTCAACAGTGAATTGCAAGATATACCAAAAAGTTTGTTTAAACTATAGCTTTGTGTTTATTTACTCACTCATTCATTCACTTTTTTGCAATGAGTACTTCGTGTAGCTGTGTGTGTAATCATTCACCTCAACTCTTGTGGAACGACCTATACATGATGGTGACACTACATAATTTCAAAGAGTCGTTAAAGTAAAGTAAAGACCTCTCATCCCAAAGCTTTCTGAACTATGTATGACTTTTAAAAACCCACATTATGAAGTTCCACATTTTCAAAATTCGACGGAGCCCCGCTACACGGGGTTCCTACTTGTTTCCAATGAAAACCTAGGTGTGCGATTTGGACTCGCTCTTGGTCATTGTTCGACGAAAATTCCGAGGCATGCATCAGCAATCCGCGCGTAACGAGCACTGATTGATCGTGATTGTAATCTGTTTTATTAACGCGACAAAAGGTTGACGACAGCTGGACGTTCTCATCGGCTATGTTTACGTGAAATCTGTCGAACGCAGTGCTGAATAAAAATTTTGTTGATACATGAAAATTTTAAATAAATAAAGGATTTTCACTCAGGCTATTTCAATCTGAACATTGTTGATGGAAATGTAAACGCACAGATATGCTGGTAAATTAAAATTGTAAACATAAGTTTTTTTTTTTAAGTTAAGGTATGAAGTTATGAAACTGAAGTAGGAAATATGTAGTGTTATTTCATTAAATATGACTGATTGTCAGGTATCCCTTAATGATGTAGAGGACAGAACGATATAGATGAGATAAAGGTTTTTGGAAAGCTGATCACACCAACACGTTGGATGATAGCAAGGGAGAGAGAGAGAGAATTATAAAACTATAAGAAAGTTTTCAAGTGGCTCAAGGACCTTAAAATAAATAGCCGGACGTAGCCTCGCTAACAGATAACTGAAGCAGATAAACACGGTTAGTTTAAAACATAAATACCTTTTAGTAGTTAACAACCATGGCAATCAAGAGCATAACCCAATAACAATAGAACATAAGTACGGAACAAGGTCGGCGTCCGCGGGAAAATTTGAAGTACCAAGAGTATACAACTACTTTGGTGATTGAACACTACATAAAAGACCTACTAAATACCTACTAAACAGTTTGCCCGAGAACATCCGTCATGAATCTAACAAAAACAAATTTAAAAAGTTGTTAAAAAAACATTTATTGGAGACAATGGAGTCATGTTAATTAAGGAATTAAATTAAGACTACAATATTATATACCTAAATATAGAAAATATCCTGCCGTCAAGCTGTTCATACAGTTTAGCAGGAAACTGCCATAGATTTTAGAATAAATATGTATTTAATAAATGAATAATAAAAGGAGTAGCGACTGGATAGATTGAGCTGAAATTTGGCATGCAAGTAAACCGAGTCCTGGATTGAAACATAGGATACTTTATATCCAGGTAAATAGTTCCCCTGGGACAGTAATGGGTACAACGCGGGCGAAACCGCGGATAAATGCTAGTAAATAATAAAAACGGGTGCCCTTTATTTGGCATAATTTTATTTGTCCGAATGTATTGTTTAGCCCGAATTTTATTTCGCATAATTTTTCTCTAGCTTTAACGGAAAATATTTTGCAAAATCTTTTACATCAGCCATTTAGAACATATTAGGTTAGGTTAGGTTTCTTTTATAGTTATTCTGAAATGTCAATATTATCTGTAAAATAACAATTATGCGTAAATAGTATTCGGGCAAATAGAACATTCGGACAAATAAAATTATGCCAAAAATAGGTGACCCAATAAAAACTTGATACAGGTTTGGCAATATCACACCGTAAGAATAACTTTACTTTTTTTATTGCCTGAGACTGGCAAACAGGCAGACGGTCTATCCACCTGATGGAAAGCGGTCACCGCCGCCTATAGGCATTTGCAACACTAGATGCATTGCCAATGCGTTGTCGGTCTCAAAGAAAAAAAGGTTATTTTGATGTCGTTAAAAATACGTGTAACTTAAATGTTGAAAGTTTCACTTCACCAAATTAACTTCGGTTAAGTTTGCCAAAACATTAAACTTCCATCTTATCCCAAACTTCCTTACAATTACAGCATCCGAACCTAATAATAACGAATTAGTATTCTGATCACAGATTCTGCAATCTCCTAAGAGATACCTAAGACATTAAAACGCTTTCATAGCAATTTAGCCTTTATTACATACAATGAAAAGACCAAAACCGCATGTAGGAACCAACAGGAGCTTTTGCTTCATATGCTCAACTAATTTTAAACCTTGTAGCAAAGACTTAAAGTTGATATTGGTTTGAAAGTGTAAAATCTGATGCAAGTGGTTACACGGTAGGTAGTGCTCAAGTCCTCAGGCTATGCTGGAAACAAAGAAAAGGCTTTCACTCAAGTAATTGGGTTTAATTGGACGTATTCCATTACCGTGAGGTACACAAAAGAGCCTTTATGCACTGCACTGAGTTTTTTATGTCACGTTTGCACCGTTCTTAGCTTGTGCGTCGCTCGGCCTCTGTGCGGTTACAAAACGTGGCAAACCCAAGCCTTTGTAGAAAGAGCTGTATAGAAAATGTAGTTTGGCTATTATTTTACAGCTACATAATAGATTAATATAAAACATTATATATCTACCAAATTGGTTTCTGTTTTTTTTTAATAGGGTATTTTATGACAGATCATACCAGCTTTTTTTTATGACGTCAAAACGCTCCAGAAAGTATGCAGTTTAGTATGAAATACTAATTTGTGGCATCATGCTCAATTCAATATGGTTCCTTATTTTTAGTTTTTATTGAGATGGGCCGACTAGACGGGAACGCCGACTATTCGGCATCATTAGTAGTCAGCCGATTAGTCGGCGACTAGTCGACAAAAAATGCCGAATATTCGGCACTATTGCCTAGCGGAGTATATAGGAGACAGAAGAAATTAAACCATATTTTTCTTAATTATTTATATTTTTATGTACTTTACTCAAATACAAAAAAAAAATCAACTTAATTAAGCTTTTTAAAGGTGTAATAAAATTAAGTAACATGTAATATTTTAATTTTAATGATTAAACTTTTGTGGCACATCACACTTGGTGACTAGAGTTCCAGTTTCCGATTGTACCCGAATATAGCTAATAACTATGATCGGCAATGCCGACTAGTCGGCTGATTAATCGGCAAATTGAGAACCGATTAGTCGGCCGACTAGCTAGTCGGCAAAATCCGTAGTCGGCCCATCTCTAGTTGTTATCGTTTTAGGTAAATCGTTGGTGGCATCAAAATGAGTCTACCGTAAGGTCGGAGTACTGTCGCTCTGGGGTGTAAATAAGGGCATAGGGATTAACTAGATTCCGGTTTTATTATTGCATTTATATTACGGCACATTGCTATTTGGTTGGTTTTAGCTGACCGTTCATGTTTTTATGTGTATTATTAGATCTTATAGGTGATTTACAAGGTGGGCAAAATTACCCTACATTTGGCCAAAGTACTCCGACTTTACGGTAGTTGTATCATAATTTGATGGTTAGCGTTAACTAATTTATTTTGATTGTTGTCAAATACCCTATTGTGATAAACTAAATATGGCCGGTATGGCCTGGTGAAGATTGCACTATGCGGGTGGCTTAGGACCAGTCATGGTATCTTTCTTTAGGGGAGGCCCTATGTCCAGCAGCCGGCAAAGCAGGAGTGTTCCAGGTGATGATGAAGGATCACGGATCCTGGTAACTTGTTTTTTTATACTAACTTAGCCCTTTCCGGCTAGCTCTTATACAATCGTGCAATAAAGTTTGGAACATTCTGTGTACGCGCAAGTCCTTTTCCGTGTTTGGGACGATATCGATCTATCGTGCAGACACTAGCGCCGCGGTCGAATAGTTAAAGGACCTTAGTAGACATCTGTAATTGGCTTTGTGTTTTAATAATTGTCTCTGTATATTTCTGAATTGTAATGCTGTTGATGTGCCAAAAAAAAAAACAAATTTCCCGTCCGGAAGTAGTTACGGTGTCTCGCTATCTCCACATATTAAATATTTATTACTCCTGTAGTTTTCCCAAATTAGACTTTATTTGTTCAGTCGATAAAAATGCTATAGCAGCTGAAAACAAAACGATACAAATAGAATTAACCCTTTAAAAGCACTTTAACAGCTAGTGGGCGGGGCTGACGGTCGTCATGGCTACGGCCCCGCCCACAGGGAAGGGTGAACAGATGCGCGAGAGTCGACGAAACGCGCGCTTTCGCTGATGACAGATAAGACGGTCGTATTCTATATTCGAATTTCCGATTGCATTAGTGTTGTGTTTAGGGTACAAAGTGGTAGTAAAATATGCCTTCCTCATGATCAGTAATTTTTATGAATGTATAAAATAATTATTTTAAAGTTTGTCCGTGTTAATTATGATTTAAACTACTGATTCACTTAGACAATAATTAAAAATCAGTTGGACCTGAGCCAAACTAGTAAAGATTAGGTTGTCTTAGATTAAACTGACGTGCGTGATATAAACTAGTTCGGCTCAGGCTAAACTAGTTTGGCCTCTGAAATCGAGTTCGGCCTATAGCATACATATACCTACACTGAGATTCAAAGCTAAAATAGTTCGCAGAAGCTTTCACAGGCGTTGCCAGCAGACGGAAATGTTTGCATTAGCTGCGTCCGTCGCACTAACGTGTATTTCACACAAAAATCTGGCCAAAACTAGAAAAAGAAAATATTGACTAATCGAATATAGAACGCAATGTTCTAATAGTTGAATAGATGTCACGTCTTATTGCAGCCATATTTTCTTCTACAAACTAGTATTTGGACCTTACCTGGCAATCGAAATTCAATATACAGCATAGGACCCTGGCAACAGTACCCATACTTGGACCCATCTTGTTCCTTTTGTATATTAATTACTTGCCAAAGCTCTTACCTAACCAAATAATAATGTTTGCAGATGATATTTCCGTTTTGTTTAAATTTAAGAGACTCGCAACTTCTGACCTGAACCAGCAAATTGCGAAAACCCTATTACATATTGTTAACTGGTTAAGCATGTTAAATCTGACTACAAATATACAAAAAACGAAAAGTGTACATTTTAGAAATATTAAGACCAAAGATGCTAATCTGGATGTAAAGTTAAATAATTTGCCACTTCGTAACGTACGGCGCAGCGCTTCGAGTTGGCACGCGACAACCACTGACTTGTCTAATCTATTAGGCAAGAAATAATAATAATTACCGAGCAACAGAATCGCGGAGTGACGTACGCCTGATTACAGATCAATATTTTGCACCGATTTTGGGATATTAAAATGATTTCGATAAAATAAAATATTTGTAGATTTTTCTTAAACTACATAAATGACTGTTTTAGTAGGACTGTCAAGGCTTGTCAAGCAATGATTGTAGGTTCTTTGTTTAGTCGGATACCTCTATTAAGTGATGCAAAAGAAAAAACTTCCGACCCCTTCCGCCATTTTTTTAATATTTTTTGTTTGTGTCGCAATTTTGCTGTGTTGTAGGAATTTTATTAATTAAATAGTTAGATAGTTACTGAAATTATGTATCGGGGGATTTTTGGCAACAGCATAAGGCCGAATCTGCTGATTAATAAATAAATATGTGTGATTTTTTTATTATTTTTTTATTTAAAATTTTTAAAACATATGCTTTTTAATTTCAAAATACGTTATGGTAATCTTCAAAATGACATTCGAAATTGCTTAACAGACACCTTTTAAATATTGTTCAACAATAAAATAATTTTGGCCAGGTTTTTATGTCAAATACCCCTATGTGTGGCGGGCGGCGATGCAGCCGGTTGACACGGAAAATGTGATGCATTCATCAATTCGGCTCCTCACAGTACAACAGCGTTTTATATTATCCGATCCGATGTCGGTATCGGGCACCGATGACGGAAAGCCGATAACCGATATCGTGAGGTATCTTTACATATCTTGATAAAATCGTTTCGATTCGGCCATTTTCTGAAGCTTTGTGCGAACAATGGCAGACTATACTATAGTAAAAAACTTTATTTGCTGTATCTATTATATTTGAGCCGCAAAAAAATATAGATCTGTCTACTCTACTCCTACTGACAGTACTTATTGGATATATTCCATCCCACGTACACAGAGACAGTGTTACACATATTATATAGTACACATACAAACATTATCGTCCGACAGCGCACGGGCGTCCGATAGTGCGGCCAACATATCGGTGTCCGCTCCGATATCGGAACAGATAATATGAAAGGCAGGTACATATTTCATACATTTTACTTGCTCCGATATCGTATCGGTGTCCGATATCGATTTCGGACCGGATAATGTGAAATCTCTCTAACCAGAGGTTGGCGTTGGATACCGGTCGGGGTTATTTATAACAAAACTGCTAATTTAATGTCATCTATTTTATAAATAATATATGTACTACAGCATTTTTTCGAACAGTTTCATCGGTATCGCGGGCTTATTGGCGTATCCATATTACCATTTCTACTTGATATCCCGCGGTGTGGCATCCAAAATACCGATCACTGAATATAACACACATTTTCAGTCTCATACTACGCTGTATCGTACCACAGGGTAGAGTTGCTTTTTGATGTGGTGCTCCCTGGCAACCCCACTGTCCGTTTTTTCATTTATTAAGGCATAAAGTTGATGTACCCAATATGTACTGAATTTGTACTTACTTAAAAAAATATGTACCTCAATAGATTACGAGTACAACGAACTGAATTTGGGGTTGCTGGAGAGCATCTCCCCAGCAACCCCATTTCGTTTCGGCAACCCCACTGTCCGTTTTGTGATTTATTAAGGCATAAAGTTGATGTACCCAATATGTACTGAATTTGTACTTACTTAAAAAAATATGTACCTCAATAGATTACGAGTACAACGAACTGAATTTGGGGTTGCTGGAGAGCATCTCCCCAGCAACCCCATTTTTTGTTTTCAGTATTTCACGTGATTTTTCAGCAAATAATAGGCCAGAAAAAAATGTACTCTCACACGCCGTTTTTCGTTTTTCGAAATTCACCTCTCAAGGGGGTTAAATAGGGGTTGAAAGTTTGTATGAGGAGAATATATTTTTCAAAGTAAGAGATCTAAAACTAGTGCCGACTATTAGTGCAGAATTTGTACCCCCGTACCCCGTTTACTGTTTTTCAAAATTCACCTCCTAAGGGGGTTAAATAGGGGTTGAAAGTTTGTATGAGGAGAATATATTTTTCAAAGTAAGAGATCTAAAACTAGTGCCGACTATTAGTGCAGAATTTGTACCCCCGTACCCCGTTTACTGTTTTTCAAAATTCACCTCCTAAGGGGGTTAAATAGGGGTTGAAAGTTTGTATGAGGAGAATAAATTTTTCAAAGTTAGAGATCTAAAACTAGTGCCGACTATTAGTGCAGAATTTGTACCTCCGTACCCCGTTTACTGTTTTTCAAAATTCACCTCCTAAGGGGGTTAAAAGTTTGTATGAGAAGAATATATTTTTTAAAGGGAGAGATCTAAAACTAGTACCAACCATTAGTGCAGAATTTGTTCCTCCGTACGCCATTACCGTTTTCAGAAATTCATCTCCTAACGGGGTTAAATAGGGGTTGAAAGTTTGTATGAGGAGAATATAATTTTGAAAGTAAGAGATTTGAGACTAGTGTCGACTATTAGTGCTGAATTTGTATCTCCGCACCCCGTTTACTGTTTTTCAAAATTCACCTCCTAAGGGGGTTAAATAGGGGTTGAAAGTTTGTATAAGGAGAATATATTTTTGAAAGTAAGAGATTTGAGACTAGTGTCGACTATTAGTGCTAGATTTGTACTCCCACACCCCTTTTTGTATTTACCAGTGGCGTGGCGTCCATAAAACTCGATTCCAACCGGCTTGCCTAATATTAGGATATTAAACACCTTGTTCTACCGATGTTAAAAAAATTAAGCCTAATTTACTCCGGTTTACCTAAGGCCATCTTTGAAGCCACGTCACTGGTATTTACATACAATAGGAGCGAATAATTAAAATGTACGGTACCTAGTATTCCTTAAACTGGACAATATTTGTTCGGCTACATTTAAAAATAACTCATGTTTTGATTTCTATCACATTTTAAAAATGTTATGCCACACCTGGCCATAAAGTGGCCTTTTCCGCACGCTGCGCGTACGGAAAAAGCCGCTTTCTGGCCAAGTGTAGACATACAATGATGTACACAACACGGGAGGTAATAAAGAAAGCCCTCGATCGCATATTTACGGCCCTCGCTTGCAGCTCGGGCCGCAAATTTCTGCAATCTCGGCCTTTCTTTGTAGTTGTGTAATAACCGATTATAATCGTTTTCCTGAATTCGTTGTCTGCAAAATGTGCGACAGATGGCGCTGTTCATGGCCTTGTTTGCGGATGGCTGGACATGGACAGTACCTACTTGAATTATTGAAAGGCAGTGTTTGAGAATATGCGAAGCTATAAGAGTTCAATAAGTTATTATAAATTTAATCTATCTTTTTCATACAAATTAAATAGTAGTTTCAATGTTCCTTAACATGAGTGTAATTGACATCGCTTCGCTTGTCATTGTAACACTACAAACATAGGCAAATTCGCTATACATAGCGGCTTAAAATTAGTACATTACACAACTACAAAGAAAGGCCGAGATTGCAGAAATTTGCGGCCCGAGCTGCAAGCGAGGGCCGTAAATATGCGATCGAGGGCTTTCTTTATTACCTCCCGTGTTGTGTACATCATTGTATGTCTACACTTGGCCAGAAAGTGGCTTTTTCCGTACGCGCAGCGTGCGGAAAAGGCCACTTTATGGCCAGGTGTGGCATAACATTTTTAAAATGTGATAGAAATCAAAACATGAGTTATTTTTAAATGTAGCCGAACAAATATTGTCCAGTTTAAGGAATACTAGGTACCGTACATTTTAATTATTCGCTCCTATTGTATGTAAATACCAGTGACGTGGCTTCAAAGATGGCCTTAGGTAAACCGGAGTAAATTAGGCTTAATTTTTTTAACATCGGTAGAACAAGGTGTTTAATATCCTAATATTAGGCAAGCCGGTTGGAATCGAGTTTTATGGACGCCACGCCACTGGTAAATACAAAAAGGGGTGTGGGAGTACAAATTTAGCACTAATAGTCGACACTAGTCTCAAATCTCTTACTTTCAAAAATATATTCTCCTTATACAAACTTTCAACCCCTATTTAACCCCCTTAGGAGGTGAATTTTGAAAAACAGTAAACGGGGTGCGGCGATACAAATTCAGCACTAATAGTTGACACTAGTCTCAAATCTCTTACTTTCAAAATTATATTCTCCTCATACAAACTTTCAACCCCTATTTAACCCCGTTAGGAGATGAATTTCTGAAAACGGTAACGGCGTACGGAGGAACAAAGTCTGCACTAATGGTTGGTACTAGTTTTAGATCTCTCCCTTTAAAAAATATATTCTTCTCATACAAACTTTTAACCCCCTTAGGAGGTGAATTTTGAAAAACAGTAAACGGGGTACGGAGGTACAAATTCTGCACTAATAGTCGGCACTAGTTTTAGATCTCTAACTTTGAAAAATTTATTCTCCTCGTACAAACTTTCAACCCCTATTTAACCCCCTTAGGAGGTGAATTTTGAAAAACAGTAAACGGGGTACGGGGGTACAAATTCTGCACTAATAGTCGGGACTACTTTTAGATCTCTTACTTTGAAAAATATATTCTCCTCATACAAACTTTCAACCCCTATTTAACCCCCTTGAGAGGTGAATTTCGAAAAACGAAAAACGGCGTGTGAGAGTACATTTTTTTCTGGCCTATTATTTGCTGAAAAATCACGTGAAATACTGAAAACAAAAAATGGGGTTGCTGGGGAGATGCTCTCCAGCAACCCCAAATTCAGTTCGTTGTACTCGTAATCTATTGAGGTACATATTTTTTTAAGTAAGTACAAATTCAGTACATATTGGGTACATCAACTTTATGCCTTAATAAATCACAAAACGGACAGTGGGGTTGCCGAAACGAAATGGGGTTGCTGGGGAGATGCTCTCCAGCAACCCCAAATTCAGTTCGTTGTACTCGTAATCTATTGAGGTACATATTTTTTTAAGTAAGTACAAATTCAGTACATATTGGGTACATCAACTTTATGCCTTAATAAATCAAAAAACGGACAGTGGGGTTGCCAGGGAGCACCACATTTGCTGGAGAGCATCTCCCCAGCAACCCCTTTTTTTGTTTTCAGTATTTCACGTGATTTTTCAGCAAATAATAGGCCAGAAAAAAATGTACTCTCACACGCCGTTTTTCGTTTTTCGAAATTCACCTCTCAAGGGGGTTAAATAGGGGTTGAAAGTTTGTATGAGGAGAATATATTTTTCAAAGTAAGAGATCTAAAAGTAGTGCCGACTATTAGTGCAGAATTTGTACCCCCGTACCCCGTTTACTGTTTTTCAAAATTCACCTCCTAAGGGGGTTAAATAGGGGTTGAAAGTTTGTATGAGGAGAATAAATTTTTCAAAGTTAGAGATCTAAAACTAGTGCCGACTATTAGTGCAGAATTTGTACCTCCGTACCCCGTTTACTGTTTTTCAAAATTCACCTCCTAAGGGGGTTAAAAGTTTGTATGAGAAGAATATATTTTTTAAAGGGAGAGATCTAAAACTAGTACCAACCATTAGTGCAGACTTTGTTCCTCCGTACGCCGTTACCGTTTTCAGAAATTCATCTCCTAACGGGGTTAAATAGGGGTTGAAAGTTTGTATGAGGAGAATATAATTTTGAAAGTAAGAGATTTGAGACTAGTGTCAACTATTAGTGCTGAATTTGTATCGCCGCACCCCGTTTACTGTTTTTCAAAATTCACCTCCTAAGGGGGTTAAATAGGGGTTGAAAGTTTGTATAAGGAGAATATATTTTTGAAAGTAAGAGATTTGAGACTAGTGTCGACTATTAGTGCTAGATTTGTACTCCCACACCCCTTTTTGTATTTACCAGTGGCGTGGCGTCCATAAAACTCGATTCCAACCGGCTTGCCTAATATTAGGATATTAAACACCTTGTTCTACCGATGTTAAAAAAATTAAGCCTAATTTACTCCGGTTTACCTAAGGCCATCTTTGAAGCCACGTCACTGGTATTTACATACAATAGGAGCGAATAATTAAAATGTACGGTACCTAGTATTCCTTAAACTGGACAATATTTGTTCGGCTACATTTAAAAATAACTCATGTTTTGATTTCTATCACATTTTAAAAATGTTATGCCACACCTGGCCATAAAGTGGCCTTTTCCGCACGCTGCGCGTACGGAAAAAGCCACTTTCTGGCCAAGTGTAGACATACAATGATGTACACAACACGGGAGGTAATAAAGAAAGCCCTCGATCGCATATTTACGGCCCTCGCTTGCAGCTCGGGCCGCAAATTTCTGCAATCTCGGCCTTTCTTTGTAGTTGTGTAATGTACTAATTTTAAGCCGCTATGTATAGCGAATTTGCCTATGTTTGTAGTGTTACAATGACAAGCGAAGCGATGTCAATTACACTCATGTTAAGGAACATTGAAACTACTATTTAATTTGTATGAAAAAGATAGATTAAATTTATAATAACTTATTGAACTCTTATAGCTTCGCATATTCTCAAACACTGCCTTTCAATAATTCAAGTAGGTACTGTCCATGTCCAGCCATCCGCAAACAAGGCCATGAACAGCGCCATCTGTCGCACATTTTGCAGACAACGAATTCAGGAAAACGATTATAATCGGTTATTACACAACTACAAAGAAAGGCCGAGATTGCAGAAATTTGCGGCCCGAGCTGCAAGCGAGGGCCGTAAATATGCGATCGAGGGCTTTCTTTATTACCTCCCGTGTTGTGTACATCATTGTATGTCTACACTTGGCCAGAAAGCGGCTTTTTCCGTACGCGCAGCGTGCGGAAAAGGCCACTTTATGGCCAGGTGTGGCATAACATTTTTAAAATGTGATAGAAATCAAAACATGAGTTATTTTTAAATGTAGCCGAACAAATATTGTCCAGTTTAAGGAATACTAGGTACCGTACATTTTAATTATTCGCTCCTATTGTATGTAAATACCAGTGACGTGGCTTCAAAGATGGCCTTAGGTAAACCGGAGTAAATTAGGCTTAATTTTTTTAACATCGGTAGAACAAGGTGTTTAATATCCTAATATTAGGCAAGCCGGTTGGAATCGAGTTTTATGGACGCCACGCCACTGGTAAATACAAAAAGGGGTGTGGGAGTACAAATCTAGCACTAATAGTCGACACTAGTCTCAAATCTCTTACTTTCAAAAATATATTCTCCTTATACAAACTTTCAACCCCTATTTAACCCCCTTAGGAGGTGAATTTTGAAAAACAGTAAACGGGGTGCGGAGATACAAATTCAGCACTAATAGTCGACACTAGTCTCAAATCTCTTACTTTCAAAATTATATTCTCCTCATACAAACTTTCAACCCCTATTTAACCCCGTTAGGAGATGAATTTCTGAAAACGGTAATGGCGTACGGAGGAACAAATTCTGCACTAATGGTTGGTACTAGTTTTAGATCTCTCCCTTTAAAAAATATATTCTTCTCATACAAACTTTTAACCCCCTTAGGAGGTGAATTTTGAAAAACAGTAAACGGGGTACGGAGGTACAAATTCTGCACTAATAGTCGGCACTAGTTTTAGATCTCTAACTTTGAAAAATTTATTCTCCTCATACAAACTTTCAACCCCTATTTAACCCCCTTAGGAGGTGAATTTTGAAAAACAGTAAACGGGGTACGGGGGTACAAATTCTGCACTAATAGTCGGCACTAGTTTTAGATCTCTTACTTTGAAAAATATATTCTCCTCATACAAACTTTCAACCCCTATTTAACCCCCTTAGGAGGTGAATTTTGAAAAACAGTAAACGGGGTACGGGGGTACAAATTCTGCACTAATAGTCGGCACTAGTTTTAGATCTCTTACTTTGAAAAATATATTCTCCTCATACAAACTTTCAACCCCTATTTAACCCCCTTGAGAGGTGAATTTCGAAAAACGAAAAACGGCGTGTGAGAGTACATTTTTTTCTGGCCTATTATTTGCTGAAAAATCACGTGAAATACTGAAAACAAAAAATGGGGTTGCTGGGGAGATGCTCTCCAGCAACCCCAAATTCAGTTCGTTGTACTCGTAATCTATTGAGGTACATATTTTTTTAAGTAAGTACAAATTCAGTACATATTGGGTACATCAACTTTATGCCTTAATAAATCACAAAACGGACAGTGGGGTTGCCGAAACGAAATGGGGTTGCTGGGGAGATGCTCTCCAGCAACCCCAAATTCAGTTCGTTGTACTCGTAATCTATTGAGGTACATATTTTTTTAAGTAAGTACAAATTCAGTACATATTGGGTACATCAACTTTATGCCTTAATAAATCAAAAAACGGACAGTGGGGTTGCCAGGGAGCACCACATGCTTTTTGCTACTTTCCGTTGACTAACGGAAATTCTTTCCGCCTTAGAATTTCTCATTTTTAGGGTTCCGTAGGCAAAATGGCAAAAACGGAACTCTTATAGCTTCGTCATGTCCGTCCGTCTGTCTGTCTGTCCGTCTGTCCGTATGTCACAGGCATTGTACTCAAAAACTACATGATCGATATTGATGAAATTTGGAATATAGGTGTCTCGTATAAGCAGCTACTTAGTTTGGTAGTTAAACAACGAAAATAAATATTTTTAGGGGGGGGGGGGCACTCCATACATGTTACAGAAGCTAAAAAAAAATTTTTTTCAGCAAATATCAGCGTGTTGGCGACCGACGGAGGCAGCGTCTGGAGGCCCCCATTCGTGTTGGCGGTAACTTGTGTAATTAGTTACGGCTGCACTGCACAAAAAGCACACAGGTGAGTGTCACCAACCTATAGCGAAGTTGCCAAGCTATAGCTGGAACACCAATTTGGGATCTGTTTTACTTAACAGAACTCCATCAAATAATGCGCCAGAGGGATGATTTTACTTTTGCTACAGCATTAAATAACATGGCAAGTGGGGCAATGACCAAAGCAGATGTGGCACTGTTTACCAGCCGTTGTTTCACAAGGTCATCATTACCCGACGAGGCTCGTGATGCTGTTAATTTATATGCCAGTAATCGGGAAGTTGATGCCCACAATGAGCGAGCACTGGCAAATATGAACTCGGAAGGAGCATTTTCAAAGGCTCTTGATACTGTTTGTGGTGAACCAAATATTTTCATGAAAGAAAAAGCTTTAGAAACCGTTTCAAAGTCATCAACACAACAAACATACGGACTTCCAAATAATGTATTATTAAAAATAGGCGCTAAATATAATGATGACCGTCAATATAGATACGGCAGATGGCCTTACTAATGGCGCCACAGGCAAATTAACTTGTATTGATTTCACTGTCAATAGAATATCGGGTGAAAGAAGGCCGATGCGTATTTGCCTATCGTTTGATGATAAAACCACTGGGAAAACAAAAAGACATAACTAACGTAATTTCCTTGCTCGTTACAAGACAACGTTAGACCAGAATTGGACGCCATTAGACCCGGTAACTTACACAATTAAACGATACAAATCGTCTAATTTACAAGTTCGTAGAAGTCAATATCCTGTTGTACCTGCAGAAGCCATAACTATTCATAAAAGTCAAGGAACAACATTGGAGCGAGTAGTTGTACATTTGAAACCTTCTATCCAAAGAGCCATGGTGTACGGCGCGTGTTCTCGTGCAACTACAGCGCAAGGCCTCTTTATAGTGACAGATTCATTTAAACCACCACGCGCTCCTAATGACCGGGACCCTATAGTCAAGGAAATGATGAAGTTAAGACAAAATCGAATGCTTCGAATTTGCCATACAGAATTCCATAGCATCTCACATTATCTTTCATAGCGCAATGTACATACAATCTCTACAATAAAATAAAAGTATGGTAATTTATGTAACAGATTATAACATAACTATTTAAAAGTAAAACCATCTCGGCTAAGTCAGCACTGTTACTCGTATTTTAAGAGTAATTAGTCGAAGTTATCTACTTGTTTCTCTAGTTATAGGCGATTAACGTAATTTAACCTAGTACCTATTATGTACGGGGAATATGAAAATAGTGTAATAACAAGGCTCATCTGTCATTTCTTTGTAGTAATGGCTACGGAACCCTACACTGAGCATGGCCCGACATGCTCTTGGCCAGTTATTAAAAGTTTTAATAAAGTAAACGCCATAATTAGGCGAACTAGTTTGACAGTTCCACAAGCACAAATGTTGTCAGAGTTAGGCCAATGATGTTTTGTCGATATAATAAAAATAAAGAAATGCGTTAGATTTCGCTGACCTATGGCTGTGACCTAATTTATAACCTAATAAATAAAATAAGGTGACTCAATAAATTCTTCAAAATATTTAAGGATTACACGTTTCATGAATTTATTTTGTCCTTTTAGACCTACTCGTATTCTAATGCGTGCAAATTATTGTCTATAACATTTTATGGATATTTACCTATAACTATTTAATTTTCTGTGAGCCAGGCTACATTTTTATCTGTCAAACTAGTTCGCCTAATTATGGCGTTTACTTTAGTTATTCTGCTATTCGGAGACAATAGCAACAAATCATAAAAATCGGTCACCCGTTCTCGAGTTATAAATGGTGTTACTAACCCGACTTTGCTTTATGTATATAGATTAAAAAATACTGTTCGTGATCACCATGAGCTGTTGTGTAACTAATTTGGAATGCACTAGTACTATTATAAAATCATACAAAGGAAGCAGTTAAAATACATCAATTGAATAATATAATAAGCAATAAAAAGAGCTATAAATTATACAGCAATTACTCCTATTACTGTAACAAAAGCGATAAAATCTAGCGATAAGCGATCAAACGGCGTTTAGGCAACGATTACCGACATACAAACACAATGAGTAACTTGAGTCCCTTTCATACATACATTCATACATTTCGCGTCGGCATAATATTTGAAACTTGAGTACGAGGTGCTAAACGTCAGTTCTGTTGGGTATAAGTTGACTCATAAAATAACGTCGCCCGCTGTGTGGGATTGTCCCATATTTAATGCAACCGCTATATTGCGTTAAATATGGGATAACATTTTCAAAGGCAAAAATGAAAGTGGCAGTAATTATCTTCGTTACATACGTTTTTGCATAATTTCTCTTACGCTGATTTCAGCAATACCTATTTAGTTTTTTTTTGAGTACTTACCTACGAAATTGGTTAAACTTTATTACAAACTTTTACCAGCAGCCAACCAGGCATTCTAAATACTAAGTAGTAAGACATGATCTATTTGCCAATTTTTATCTAAATGCTAAAAACGCTTCGAAACGTCAATATGACGGAATATTTATAAACTTTTACTAAACAACTTTTAATACTGCAATCCCTATGTGGTCGATACTAAAGATACCGGTATTGAAAGCGTAACTCAAGCTTTACTTTCTCTCTTACTAATAAATATCGGGGGACAATCTTACACAAATCGAGCTAGTCCTAAACTAAGCAATGCTTGTATTATGGCTACTAGACGGCTAATGCTTCTATTGGTCGGTATTATATTTATATTTGATGGGTGTATTTTCAAAAACGTAATTTCGCTGTCATGGCATATTGGCGAATACTGAGAAGATTCTGCCTTATTAGAATTGGACTTTTGGTTACAATGTAGAATCAGTCAAGTAACCAACGAATGCCAGTCCAGTGAGGAGGAATCTTTTAAATGTTGGTGGCCAGAGAAATTACGCCAGCGAAAATACGTCCTGGTACATTATTTTTTTATATTAAATCTATGAAGCCAAAATCTGTCAAAGATAAGAGTGAATGACACATCTAAAATACTAATTTACGGGTTCAATTTTCAAGTTCCATTAAAACCATCATTATAGTTATTCGATATTGAATGGACGTAACACCGTAAATCCGTGCAATAGGTACCTACTATTATAGGGATAAATCTGAAAACGACCCGAAATTGGGTTTGAGCGCTTTAATTTTATCAGTCTAGTTACAGTTCGACAGTAATAAACGGGGCGAGGCGACATTAACGCCCGGGCTGTAACCGGAGCCGGCGATTGCTTCCCAATTACAGTCTGTGTGCCCGGCACCTAATAATTGAGGCCTATCAGATCGAGCGCTGAATTAAATGGGGCATTTCATTTAATTATTAGCTTTTATTTATGTCCGTAAAATCTGTCGCATTTAGCAGAATTTCGTTAATTATAATTTATACATACGGTTCACATTAAATGTAAACTCAACACAAGTGAACAAAAGAGACACCGTTATAAAAAAGAAAGAAAAGTCCAAAGTAAAAATGAAATTACATTTCAAAGTGCGAACAACTTGTTCCTAATTCCTTAAATTCAGTGTATTAATTATCTTAGATCAAGAACTTTCCAATCAAATGTGATACTATCAAATTTTGAGGGAAAAGTAGCTAGAAATAAAAAAAAATATAACACTTAGTCCACTACCAGAGACATAACAAGAACAATAATGATTTTACATCATCCTAGAGTCTAGACTGTAAACAGCAATTGACTGCTCGATACACAGAGAGAAATCCCATTTCCTGGCCAGAGGAAGACGTAATATTACTCGTATGTACACACCACGGGCGGTAATAAAGAAAGTCCCGGACGGCGCAACACTAACAAAGAACTGAAGCCAGTCTAATCGGCCGGCTACCTATCTGTGTGTGCTGCTCGCTATAGGAAAAAACTAGTTGATGTGTGCGTGCGGCTCGTAAGTACAAGCAGCCGGCGTATTAGAAATAGCTTCGGTTCTCTGTTGGCGAGCCTCTGTCCGGCTATTTATTTCAAGGTCCTTGGTCCCAGTTTGTATACTATTACTGGTCCACGCCTCGGGAGATCCCAGAGCTGGCGCTTACCTCTCTCAAAGAATTGCACTTGCAATCCAGAGAGGTAATGCCGCCAGCGTAATGGGGACCATGCCGCAGACGGAATTGCTTGAAGGGGTATTCTTTTTGTAATTTTCCTTTTTTGTATATAGCTTAACTCGTTTGTAGGTATATTTAGGTTTTAGTTTATTCTTTACTTTTGTTTGTTTTATTACCGTTATTCAGATAGTTTATTACCGATAATTAAATGTGAAAATATGAAGGTTAGCTGTTTACAAACTAATTGTTACTATACTATGTTTCTTTGTTTGTATACTTATACATCTGCGATCTGAGATATTTTTCTGCGTGTAATATACCTACTATCATTCACCTTTGCAAACAAAGTCACCAGAACATCTATTCCAGAATATCTCGATCCTTCTACTCTTAAATAAAATGAACCGCACGTGTAAGACTACGCCCCAGGGAATGCCCGCGCTTTCGTAAAGTGCTCCTTGTCAGACCAATTTAAACCTAATTATCTTTAAGTCTTAAACCCATTCAATTATGTCGTAGACAGTGAGCTGGCTGAAATAATTCTCAACGGGATACGGGTGGGGGGGGGGGGTCCAGATATTAATGATAAGAAGCGATACGGGAGCAGTGTGGACGAGTTATATTTACTTCAATTTAGTTTTAGTATCGTAGGTAGCTCGCGACAACTAGGTCACAACTAGCGGTCCGTTGCTGCACTAGGTATTTGTAAAATGTGTCGCTGTCCCTCACTGCCCACCTCTCCCGCGCAGAGCGCGATAGAGACAACTGCAGCTTGGACTGAAAATACCTTTTAAAATTTCATGAAAACAACGTTTCGTAGTCCCCTGATTTCTTCCCCAAAACTTAACCTATTTAACTAATTTTTTCATTGAACATTAAAGAAAGCCTTTGGCCGTGTTCCTATGTTTTCCTTTTTTTTAATAATCGAGTTAAAAAAAAATTCTGGATGTGTGAACACAGCGGAAAATCTGGCATTTTTTTTAGGTTTTTGAAGGTTAATATCTCTTTTGAGAATCAATTTATCGTAAAAAGGAAAACATAGGAACGTATCAATAGTAGCCATAGATTTTTGGACAAAAAATTATTGTTCTACTGGCATTATCCAGGGAGGAAACAGGGGACTACGTTTGTATGGAAAAACTGCCCTCCTGTTTCCTCTTAAGGATTTAATTAAATCCGAATCCTATAAAATTATTTCTACCGTACCTGCCTGTAGTATACGCTGTACTTTACAGGCAGGTACCGTAGGAATAATTTTAAAGAGTTCAGATTAATTGGAATACTACTACAACTACCTACTAACCTTATAATAAGTAAGGGTATCGCAAAGGTAGGGTTAAACATTCTTTGATCACGAAAAATTATCTTATTTCTATCTCAAAACGCTATGATACTAGGTATGCAGATTCCAAATACAAAATAAAATGATGCCACTGTTTTATTGGAGCATTCCATGAAAACATTTACTATTTGTCGCTTACGTAACGCTATGCGAGCATTGCGTTACGAAAGGGACTACTCTAATAAAACTTATTTATTAGCTTTTAAGAAACACTTCCAATCTTAAAGCTAAGTTATGATATTACCATACCGATATTTAGTTTCTTAATTTTATAAATATGTTAAAAGTATTAAAAAGGTACTGCCGCTTATTTATTATGTAACGTTTCTGTGAAATGCTCCTAATATGGTCAAATGTTATCCTTTTTGTGATACTAAAATTATGAGGAGGATGGTCAGAAATATGGTAGCTTAGATTTATTTGCGAGACGTCTTTAAAATCGTATTTGATCTTTAACTTTACATAATTTATCTTTACTACAGAAAACTAGCTTGTAAACACTTAAATAAAACTAGCTAAACAGTCCTCAGTGGAGCGGTCCATGAACCGGAGGCGAAGGGTTAGCGGGAGCGGTGGACATTGTTTATTAGTTTTAATCCCCGAAGGACTACTGTGGCCACACTACACTCGTACGGTGCGCAAAATAAAGAGGATAAAATCTACGTAAGAGTTCTACTTCTGTAAGCTAGGCAAGAAAGTGTATTTTTAATCAGTTTTGTTTGGAGTATCTTGTGCTTTGTTGTGATTCTTGTCCTGTTTTTCGATGTTATTGGAATTCATTTTAAATGTGAATTCTGAGTTCTATTGTGGCTAAACTATACCCGTGTGATGCGCAAAACAAGGAGAATGGAATCTAAGTGCTATTCCTGGTTCTGCGATCTAGAAAAGAAAGGGTATTTCGCCTTTTTTCGTGCAAGCGGTAATGCAGACCCATTAATGTAAAAAGGTTTAAAACTGCAATAAAAATTAAATGCTCTTAGTTACGCTTCAAGATGAAGTACGCTCATTAAAAAAAATAGAGGCAATATTAACCCGAAAGTTCGAGGCTACTTTAAGTTTGGTCCGCGACTAATTATAACGTTACATTGGTTTATTTCATATCAGTCCCAGGAAAAAACGGTTATCTTGAAAAATGCTTTCGTTCAAATGATGTCGATAAAATGGAACGTTTGCCGACGATTCAAGGGAATCCAATTAGCGGGGATGTCGCAGGAAATTTGCTGCCACTACACAATTCGGTCGCATTATTGGCTTTGACGCCTCCTTGTTTACGTCGCCTCGTCCTAGTCTCAGGACTGACCGAGTTCATTTTGTACTGAACTTCTACTTGTTCCCTGGAAGTGATTAAAGGCGTGCAACTTGTTTTGTGTTATAAGTGGCAAACGATTAGATAAGCCACCTCACAGAAATATATCGAGGTAAAAAGAAAAAGTATGTACCTCACGTGCTAATAGGAAGTGACCGTGACCTTCTTTGCACGCCGTCAACTTTAGTTTCCGTCAATGTTATTATCAGATTTGAAAATATGATAATAATGGTATAATTAATTGTTCAAATGTATTAAAGTTTATTTAATAAAAAATATATACATTAAAAGACTAAACACGTAACAAAGTAAAAACAAACAAAAAGAGACAAAAAAAATACAACTAATCCTACTCAAATAGCCCGCGCCGCGCCATTCCAGGCGCAAAGGTGCCCATCACGCTCGCCGCGTTACCACGCTGGATTGCGATGGACAGCCTTTGAACCAGGGATGACCAGGAAGGAGGATCAAGACTCCTCTCCCTTAAGCGGCGCCCAATCTCCCCGATGAAGGTTTTGGCCTCAGACCTTCAACATCCGGTCGTCTCGACGGCGAACGGGACAAATATATAATTAGCGAGACACGAATACTTGTCCCGCTTTTTAGATGTCGCCGCCTCAGCGGCTGCTCCTGTAGACCTAATGGTTCGACCAAGGTGCGAGGCAGCAAAAGTGCTGACGCACGTGGCGTCCCACAGCAGGCATCTGCCTCTCTGCGAGGGCACTAGGGTCAAACCATCTTGCCATCCGTCCGGCTAAGACCCGGAGGCTCTAGCATTCGCTGATATTAGAGCTCTCCGGATGATGTCGTTGAGGGAGTGATGGCGAGGGAATCGTCCAGCACAACGACAACAATTTAAGGCGTGGTGGCCGTTACCCTCCACCATGGTGCCGCAGATGCATAAATGGCGTTGAGCCTAGCCCTGTCTACGCCCGCTGCACTTTCCAACAATGCGTCAAACAGTCGCCTCACCCCGGTGTCGTCCCACAGCCGTTGGCGGTCTTGTTTCTCAGTGGGGCTGCACCCGGGTTAGTAACCATCCAAGCCGCTAGGGCATCGGCAGCAAAGGGAATGGTTGCCTTGTCACCGTCTAAGGATAGGATTTGAGTGACAAGGTCCACGACCCCTGCTGCCGATGCCAGAAAGGCTGGCAGACTCACATCCCGTGCGCGCCTGATGCCCAGGCCACCGGTCCGTATGGGTAGTGATGCCAAGTCCCATTGGTCCGGATTCAGCGAGACGTTTAATAGGCACTCCACCGAATCCTTTAACGCGCCGTCAAATGAGTCCACATAGTTAGGATGCATCCAGGTTGGTACCGTACGCAAGAAGTATGTCACCTTCGGGACGGCGAAGCACGTCCGCAGTAGGATGAGGGCAACATGCGCCGAGAGTTCCTTTAGTCTCTCCTTAGCCAACAGAAGAAGCTGTTTGAGCTCAAAAATTTTGGGTGGTTAGCTAGGTTGCTTGAGTCCGGGAAGTAGGGTGCTGAACAGGGGAAATGAAGAACGGGAAGCGGCGCCGCAGGGGAAGAATTCGAATTGTTCAAATACCACTAAAGTAAATGGAAAATTTATGTTTTCATCACTAAATGACACTTCTGACGTCAAACGCCAGGGGAAAAACGTTACCTACACTCTTGGTTCCCATACAAATCGTAGAACTATTTCTATCTCGATATATTTCTGTGAGCCACCTGATTAAAAGTGGTCATGGCCGCCCATGGATATCAGTAATATCAGAGGAGCTGCTTATATGATGCCAATCTGTGAGCACCTGGTACTTGCTTTTTAAAGAACTCCGTGTCACAATCATAACGCAGCGGGAACACTAGGGAGCTCTTTCTACAACTCGTTCGCGACAGAAGTCGCCAGGCGAGGGTAAATACATTTGCGAAAAAATGTCGATGAAACAAAAACATGGCACCGGCTGTCACCATTCAGCCTAATCAAAAGAATTTATTTTGAAAAGAAACATACATAATTAAATTAAATTTAAACATGAAACAGCAAGAAATATATTAATTATTACTTTGTACTATACTTATTTGCAAATAAATGTGTTATTTAGTGTTCAAAAATTAGCTGGAAAGTAAAAAGCACTAGTGCGCAAAATACAACTTTGCGCACGATTTACAGCTACGAAAAGTACCACTTTTTGAGCAAGTGTATTAAAAATATTATCATCCGAAAATTGTGACTTCTGCGATATTTCATTCCGTTATCGTTTTTATATTTCATGTGTTTTTATGAGTTCGATCTAAACTTGAAATTGCTATTATTTTCAGTGTTATTTTTGCAGCTAATATCTAAAATTAATTGAAGGTCCAAGCGGTATTCAATAATTTCACAACCCTAGTTTAGGAAATATGGCGGTATTTCACTGACCCGACATTTTGACCGCGAGTGTAAAAGCACCAAAAAAATTGTACAACATAAGGGTGAAAATTTAACTGAAAGTAGTTGAAACCTTAGTAGAAACACCTTAAAATGCTTCTCTTACGCTATTACTGGCATTTATGCGCCTCCAATCCGCCCACGCATCTGGAAATATCTGTAAACCCATAAGCCTATATAAGCGACATTTTACTGACACATCCATTAGGTAACGCAACAGAAATGCTTTCAACATATCATCCGACTGTCATTTTATCCGCTATTTGGGGATGATTGCTTAGCACGCCTACGATGCTACAAATCCCGCCATATAAGATTGCATCCATATAACCAAAGTATAAACACGAACAAGTAGTTCAACTTCCGCCGTTTAGGAGCGCGCGACACGTATTCACACAGACGCGCCATAGCACGTCTGTGTGAGTTCGATCTATACTGGAGCATTCTTACGCATTCTTAAAACTTTGCTTATAGTACGTTCGGACACGCGCACACGTCACTCACATTAGTTATTCAAGCGCGCGATGTGCCTTTTGTAAGAAGAAAAATTAACTGCTATTATACTGTGGTGTAACCTCAATTACGCACGCATAATATTGAGGCACTTGCATAGGACATATGCGGGTTCCCTCTATTTGGCAGAAGTTCAATTGTCCGAATGTATCGTTTGTCCAAATTGCACAATTGCATGTATTATATGTATGTACCTAACCTAAACTAATCTGTCACGCAGTGTCCTGTAGCAGAATGTTCCCGAAATACCGCTAACAGAGAGAGATGGAGAAACATTGTGAAAGCAGCGACTACAACCGGACCAAACAATCCATAACCACGACCACTCTGTAAAAGAGTGCCGACTGAGAAGAAGAAGACCTAACCTAAACACTTTATTACACATAAAATCATACAGAAACATTACAGAGATCAATGGTTATGTACAAAGGCGAACTTATCCCTAAAAATGTCCTCTAGCTAAAATGAAAAATATTTCAGTTTTTTTTATTCGAGTAAAGCACAAAGGAGTTTCAACCGCCCTTTCCCGTGTGTTACCAAATATTCATTTATACGATGATAAATGCATAAACTTCGGAGTAATATAGATAAAATGTTAACAGATCTTCTTATTCTAATCCGTGCAAGTACTTGTATGTGATAGGTCACATCCTGGCAATAGGTGCAGATAATGTCCAAACCTGGGGTTGACGTTTCCTGAAATTACCGTCAAATCCTCCAACTTTGCCCACCGTCCAATCTTTATAAAAATATTTTTTATTTCAAGTAATTATACTCATATTTTGTTAGTAACTTAGAATATCTATATGTGTATGTGTTATTAATACTAAGACTCAGAAGCTGGGGCATGTAGCCCGCAACAGTGACGTAAATATGGACAGTCAATTCGTGCCCAACAATATTACAGAAATATTTCAAGAAAATATTCCTGAAGTACTTCGTTCTTGAGCAAAGATTGAATTGGAGGATTGGACGGTAATTATTTCTCTCGCTCGTTTCACGAAGCTACAAGTTGCAAATTTTACACGTCTAAACTAAACAACACTAAGTTTAAACTAGCAATCATTCATTGGTCAAACCAACCAATTAGGTTTGTTGTTGTGTTTGACCAAATCGTCACTACTTTGAAAAAAACTCGTAGGTATCTAAAAACGACGCAGAGAAAAACGTCAAAAGTTAAATACGAACGTCATATTCACTTACTGCGTTTTTATTTTACCTGGAATCAGTGTCAGATACGTGTTTTTTTTTTAAAGTTATGATTATGACGAAATTTTGCCGGTTTAGACTTGTAAAATTGTAACTTGTAGCCTTGTGAAAGGGAGCACAGGCAATGCTTAAATTCTCTCCCCTCTCGAATAAAAAAAGCTTATTTGTTAACTAAAAAGCTAAAAACCTTTTTTGATCTCACTTTTCGATCACCTTTTTTCTGTGACTCGTGACTCCCGTGACTCCCACCTGGCTTTGCCGCGATTAATAAAAATAAATTAACCTTTAAGAGACACACCCACTCCGCCTATAGCCATTTATTTCTTACAATCGAAAATCGCGAAACGCGTCTTTAAAACTACACCCTTAAGAATGATAGAGGTGCATTTATTTCACCATATACCAGTAATACGCAAAAATAAAATCTTTGCAGTTGCATTAGTCGAATATCGACCTTATTCCTTAGGAATTGCAGTACAAGTGACCGCATGTATATAATATATGAAAGATTTATGGCATAAGTGACATTTCTTTTGATCAAGCGCACGTGTTATTTTGGCAAGATGGCGGATAAGGCTGCGGCTCCACTAAAGCGGAGACGAGCGGAGCGGAGAGGAGACGTGTAGGAATCGACCATTAGTATTCGCTGTTTCCATTGCAGTGGAGTGGTACTTCACTACGACCTTGCTCGGGCTCAGCTAAGTTTCTTGCCGGAGTCTTCTTAGCTGGGCTAGGTTTTAGCAAACCGGCAACTAAAACTCCCATTAAGGTGGTTTTCCATCGGCAGGGCGAGACGAGGCGCGACGCGGATTGAATTGAAATTTGTATGAGACTTCGGCCGGATTGGATTGGATTGGATTGAAAATTTCATACCAATTTCAATTCAATCCGCGTCGCGCCTCGTCTCGCCCTGCCGGTGGAAAACCACCTTTAGTTCGATACACACGTTCACATAAGGACAGGATGATCCGTTTCATCCTTACCGCTGGTCCGCTTCTCACTCTGAGCAATCAGCGAAAAGTCAAGGTGGCCCTGCGAGTTTGTCAGTTTCCAAAAAAAAATGCAGTGGAGTGGAGACGAGATATGGATTTCGACTAATGTGATTGGTCGACCCTACACGTCTGCTCTCCGCTCCGCTTATCTCCGCCTCAGTGGAGCCGCAGCCTGAACGGCGGCTACATCTAAGGCATCAAGTGTAAACTAATTAATTACTTAAGCAGGAGCTTTATTTTAAATAGTTTGCCGTTTAATTTCTCCGCCCTTTTTAATATTATACGAAACTGGCCAAGTGCGAGTCGGATTCGCACACGGTCGCGCAGCGGCGAGTTAAATACGTGAAAATAACCACGTTTCCTTACATTTGTAATTCTACTTTATTATTAGTTAATTAAAGCGCCAAATGCACTGGAAGGAAACAGCCTTCCCCAAACATTGTATCGTAAACTCAGATGTTTATTGTCCATTGCAGACAGCTATGGCCCAAACTATGATGCGCTCTCGTGTAGATAGTTGCACACAATTTTTAACTATAGGCAAGGACCATTAAAACAAGAGGACTGTCATTCTCCATACTTTGGATCGTACTCCGACCGCAAGGGGATATCCAGGCAAAAACTAGATGGCACTAAAAAACTAAACATTTAACGATGTTATAATTGAACAGAGAAACATAGTACAGTAACAATTAGTTCGTAAACAGCTAATAATAAATAAATTCTAACATTTAAATACTTTGTCACGCTTGCACAGTTGAATAATTGTAAACAATATAATTCTTACACCAAGCTTATACATAAATGGCGTTGTCAATATCGGGGAACAGCTTTTTGTATGGAGAATGACAGTCCTCATGTTTTAATGCTCCTTTATAGGTTATTATATTATGATGCAGTATATATTAATTTTAAGCTCATGATTCACACGACTAAAGCCAAAATTGGCGCGGCAAGTACACATGAGGATACTCCAAAGTTTGTACTAGGGTACGAAGTACCGGGATTTTTGGTACCGGCCGAATAGAACCGGGACGTCCTGGTACTTGTGGGACGGGTTTTCAAAGACTGTCGATTGTTTTTTAGTTTTAAGTTAAGTTAATTACTGAAATAATTTACACCTAGACTGTAAAGAACATTTTGTTTAGGTTACAACTGATACATAAAGTCGCCGTCAATAGAATTTGCTAACTATGTTAACAAAAGGCGTAACTTTGTTTTGTCACTGTTTCTCCTTGAATTTTCACACCATCTCATCAAACACCACTGAAACCATACACAATTTAAACGGTCGTTGCCGTAAAATACAAAACCATACAATAAATAATTGAATCTTGGATATTTCATTAAAAGTTTAAAATTTAATTATACATGGTCATTATGACATAATGAAATGACATTTTTGTTTCTTTTAAATTCTATAATTGTCTATGATGATAGCGTTGTGACTAAAGTTGGTGATATTGTTAAGCTGCTACACACTACGTAACTTACGCTTTGTACCTAAGAAAATAACATGAAATATTTAGACGGCATCATCGATAGAGCTACGGATGAAATAACGGCACCTTTTGTGATAAATACTGGTGGATACATAATCTTCAAGTAACGATTCGTCTTCTGATTAAGCAAATTTAAAATACCTGTTGCTTGCGTTCGATACTTTAATAGTCCATATGTTTTGACAGAAAAGAGTAAAGTAAGAGTCTTCCCCATCACTAGTAAATTCATCATTCAGAGACAATTTCAATATGGCGGTTTATTTACAAAGTTAGCAAAGTCTATTGACGGCGACTTTATGTCAGGAAGAGCGGGATCTCCTGCCACAAGTATATACAATACTTACTAGGAGATTCCAACCATGACCTATTTGTATACCTTATAAGTAACCAATTTTTTTTGTCGATATTTCAGCCCGATGAGATTCAGTTAGTTTTATAATAAAGACAACTACACATTGCATTAAAAGCACATTTATTAATATAATTCCATTAATAATCACAATTTTACGGACCAGTTGGGCAGGCGGGGGTGAGTTGCCGCCGATCGCCGTTACCACGGTCGCCATCCGTTTTTGGTTAAAATTCAACTACGCGCTTGTTCGTTTCAAATTATACGTTTTTTTTCGCGATTTCACTCACTGTTAGAATTACGATACACAGACAGAACTCAATATTGTACACCAAACAACAAACATTTAATGAAAAATGCTGCTTAAATGTGTTTCCCGAAAGTCTCGAAAGTACCGTGACCCTTATTTTCACGTCCCGGTTCTTTTCTCGGCTCAAAATACCGGGAAATACCGGTACTTTCGGTTCCAGTTTTTCCCGGGAGCAAACCCTTGTTTCTATGTTGAACTAAGGAGTGCATTGGATCATAACCTGGGTTTACGGTACATAATTTTAACGATTTTTGTAAATGACTGAAACCGAGACATTACACACATAAAGAAGTTAACTCAAAAAAACAAAACATGACCAAAGTCTTCAAATTTATTTTAGATCAGTTTAAAAACAAAAATTATCATAAATATCATTCAAATATTTGAGAAAAATTTTCGCATCTATTCCCGAGACAGCACACGCATTTTACAGTAAACCATAAAACTATTGAAAGTTCAACCGCGAAGCATAAATCTGGCATAATGGCTTAAGTATAAAGTTTTAATGGCACTAAGTACATTATGGTTTCTTTATGGTCCATATAGGTCGACTTTAATTAAATTTAGGTAATCTATTGTCGGAGACGGCATCAAGGACATTGCGGGTAAGCAAAGACATCATCCACTTTCCAAATAAGATCAAGGTCAATTGCGAACCCAATATTCATAAAAAATAAAAATAAAACAAGTGCCAAGTGTGAGTCGCACTCGCCCACCGAGGGTTCCGTACAAATACTTTAAATAAATATGTACTATATTTTTATGATATAATTGCAAATGTATAGGTTTCAGATTTTTACCTATACATTTAGTATAGGACGGTATTATTTGCCAAATTTCATAGTTCTAGGTCAACGGAATGCCCTATAAATTTTGATTTCCTTGAGAGTGTCGTTTTATACGTTTTTTGCGGCTTAAACGGTCATATATATATTTTCACGTTAACTTAGAAGTTTGATTTTTTCACAGGTCCAAGGGTCTATATAGTTTTATTTTCAACTCGATACCTCCACGCGTTCCCAAGATAAAGGGCCTTGATAAACATACAGACGGAGAGACGAACAGACAGACGGACAACAAAGTAATCTTATAAGGGTTCCGTTTTTGCCTTTTTAGTTTAGTTCGTACCTACTGAACCCTAAAAATTGGCTGTTTCGTATGATATACATTACATATCATACGAATCAGCATATCGTATGATACATCATAGGAGGCAAAAGAAAGAGAGACCCCGTAAGAGATGGGAGGACGAAGTTAAACGAACAGCGGGTCTAACCTGGATGCAATTAGCTAAATCCAGTGAAGACTGGTTTATTTATTATTGAAGTGTTCGTAGTCATTACACTAAGACGACCACTTCGGCAGTGGTAAATTTAACCGCCTAGTGCCGTTAGTCACTTTGTCTTCTCACACACCTTTCTTGGTGGTGTGGGGATGGCTTCTCAGGGCTGTGCCCTTTTAGCCTGCAGCTCCTCGCGTCTCTACGGAGCCCCGGTCATCTGGCTGTTTCTACAGCCTTTCTTCGTTCTTGTCCTTTGGGACGTTGGCCTTTCTTCGGCTTTGTGACTCGGTGGCCTTTCTGCGGCGTTGTGGATCCTGGTGTTATCCTGGGGCGTCAGTTGGCATGAGCTCTCGGGGCAGAGCCCGGCCAATGGGGTCTGGGGGGCGCGCGTGGAGTGGCGCGATCCCTTGCAGCATGGGGACCGTGGACTGGTCCGCACGGTTGAACAAGTCGTTGGCAAGGCGGCTGATGAAGGCGTCCAGCCCTTCCCATCGGAGGTCCCAAGAGAGACCCCGTAAGAGATGGGAGGACGAAGTTAAACGAACAGCGGGTCTAACCTGGATGCAATTAGCTAAATCCAGTGAAGACTGGTTTATTTATTATGGAAGTGTTCGTAGTCATTACACTAAGACGACCACTTCGGCAGTGGTAAATTTAACCGCCTAGTGCCGTTAAATACTCCAGCACGGAATTAACGGCCGCACTTATATGTGGAACCTACTACAGAAAGGTTAGATCGCCTATGGCTGTTTATGGCACTTACGCCTTTTACACTAGGGGGTTGTATGCTCGTTACGGTTGTACTGAATAATTTGGCACATTGAATTTAGCAGTTACTTAAGTACCTGTTCCGTAATAAGTGAGGTTTAATTATTAAGCGATGTTAAAAACTGCCAATAGCACATTCCAAATGATACCACTGTTGAGTATTTCAAAATGAAGGCGGTAGTAAAAACAAAAGGACCTGATATAGTGTCAAATTGACATCAAAAATAATAGTAATTTTCATATAAGTATACTTTAGCAAATGCTGTAAGTGTAAATAAGAGAGAGAGACGGTGAGATGCGGGTCAGCTCCGTCCGGTCGTCGGACGCGAACGACAGTTTTATTAGTGAGAGAAGCTTCTGTAGTTCTGTATGTAGTACTTTTACTAATAGTTATTCTGTGACGATACAACAAAGAGATAGCTCCAAGAACGCCACGCTTCAATTTACAAGCTGTTAATCTTTAAAATATAATTACAATATAATGGCCATTAGATTAAGACAATAATGTATAACTTATACAATCTAATGTTTTATCGGTTTTAGAGTGGCGACGGATTGGAATAATGGCACCCGCGGTGAACCATTAAAACTATTGTAAAACCATTTGATGCCTTCAAATAATGATTTCTAAACTGAAATATTACGTGTAATCTTAGAATTTATTGAACATTTTCCGATCGACGTTTTAACACTAAATGATAATGATACCTATTTTTATGGACAATATTTTATGAACAATCTAATTATTTGAATTTTAAAGATAAATACAGTGGTCAGACTGCTTTTTGTCAGTTGTCAGCGAATCTCGGAAGTGGTTTCAACGCTAAAAGCTCTTTTTATAAAAAAAAACTATATTAGCGGTTTATGTATATTTTCACACTTCGTGATGCTTAAATAACGAAACTATTACGACAAGTGTCAAAAACAAAACCTGTTCAATTATTGCCTGTAAAAAAATATACAAGATTAATAATATTTTTGTCAGCAAAAAATTCTTAAGTCAATGTGTAACATATCTGTCGTTTTACTTCGACGTGTGGTCTCCAAAAATAACCGTTGGTAGTTATAATTGTGCAAATTGTGGGAGAGAAGAGGACCATAATGACAGCTATACAAAATAGACAAAGTATAAAGACAAAAAAGGAGGTCGACTTCGCCCGTTTAAGGAGCGCGCGACACGCACGACGCACGATCGCGGGTCTGTGTGAGTGCACTCCGCATGATGCGCATTGGTAAATCTTTGCTTGTAGTGCGTTCATACACGGTGCGCACACATTCAAGCGCACAATGTACCTTTTGTTGGAAAAAAATTACTGTATTATACTGTGGAATAGACGTGGCAAAATTATAGGCCACCTGGTTCGACACGGTATGATCTTTAAGACAATCCTAGAAGGAAATATTGAAGAGAGGCAGACCTCGGAGAAACTTTAAGGTCAATGTCGTGTCGTACCAGGATCTAACTGCATGGCTGAGGACCGCACAAAATGGCGTCTACTCCACCGACAAGAGCAAACCTCATAAATTCTGATGATGAGTAATAATTTATAGTCAAAATGAGCTATCAATAAAATAAATCATAATTTATCGCGTGTTAGTGGGCCGTTTTTTCATACAAATAAGTAATTCACTACGCCTTCGAACACATATTTGATTGCAAAAAGGATGTGTTCACACCTACTGAGGTTTAATACAGATGGACACGCGAACTGTCGATGAGAGGGTTTTTGCGATGTAATCTATGTAATAAATCATATACAGATTTAACCTTTATCAGACGAGTGATACGTAAATGTTTCTATTGTGGAGAAAATTGAAAAAAATATGTTTCTGCTTGACGCGGCAATATAATATAATGTGCGTCGCCAGTTCACCCCGCGCCTATCGCCAGTATTTAGTAGTGATGTAAAATATCTACCTACCCGTTTGGTATTATAGAAATTGCGATCATCCGATCTTAAAGTCTGTGCGGAAAGAGAATAGGATTTAGATTTGGGGGCGCTGCAATGCTTTGCTACCGTATTTGCCGTATATGCCATACTTACTGGTTAGGTTAGTACGGTTTTTCGCCACGCCTATTCTCTTTCCGCACAGACTCTACCTGGGTATACAATACAATACAAATATTCTTTTTGCACACCAGAAAAACATTACAAATGTATATTACATAATTAAAACAACTTAAAAGGTAGACAACAGGCGGCCTTATCGCTAAAAAGCGATCTCTTCCAGACGACCTTTGGGTAGCGGAATTGACACAAAATTAAACCAGGAAGTAGGTGGTACGAAGGGTAACAAAGCGAGAGCTAGTTAGGTACCAAAAGTAAATACACATATATAAATAAAATCGATAGATAAACCTATACATCCATACATAAATACAAATAAATGAATAGGGGAAAATATTAACAGTAAAACAGACAGCAGACATAAAAAAAAAACAATTTGGAGAAGTACACAAACATGCTCCAATGCCACAGAGTAAGTAATAGTACATACGGAAATCTCTCTTTCTAACAAAACTGACGTTCGGATCTGACCACCGGACGAAACGCACTGGAGCCGTCTGTCTCTCTCTATCGCATAACGCGTGCTCTTTTTGGTCGCTGACTAACTAAGCCTCTCCAGAGGCAAAGTATAAAGACAACCAAGTAGTACGATTTCGGCCGTTTAGGCACGGTATAATACGGTAGTTTTTGTTCCGATAAAAGGTACATCGGGAGCGCGCATGTGTGCGCGCCGTGTACGGACGCACCACAGGCAAGCATTATCCCCTGCGCTCCCCTGCGCGACCCTGCCAATGCCAGTCTCAGCTTAGCGATGCTAGGAACGATGATCGGTGGATTTTTTCCTTGCTAACGGCTTAAACTTTATGCTGGCGCTACACTTGGCCGTATTTGCCAAATATTCGTGTTGCTCTTTTCTGCGACATAGCAAAGGAAAAAGATGGAACACGAATATTTGGCAAATACGGCCAAGTGTAGTGCCAGCATTACACAACTCCGGTGGAATCGCACCCTAATAGACTCTGTGCTTTCCTATAGTATTTGTCAGTTCACACAAAATGAATTCAACGTTTATTTTCCCCTTTATACTACCGTGCAGCGTGGAGTATGTAAATAGGAAATGAGTCCGGACAAAACCGTGCAGATTGCATATTTACCTTTGTTCGCAAGACTGTAGTCAGTGGAATATTCATGCGAAGTGCAAATATACGTGTTAGCAAACACGGGGTTTTAACTATCACTGAACTAGCTTTTGAGGTCTTGTTTAGCTGGGTCTGTAACTAACTTTATGCCACACCTGGCCATAAAGCCGCTTTCTGGCCAAGTGTAGACATAAAATTATGTACACAACACAGGAGGTAATAAAGAAAGCCCTCGATCGCATATTTACGTCCCTCGCTTGCGGCTCGAGCTTTTTTTGTATTACCACCCTAGTTGTGTAATGTACTATTATTTATAGCAAAGAATGTAATTTATCGGAAAGCGAAGCGAGCTCGGACAGTCTAGGAAGGGGAAACCGTTGTTTCTCATAAAGTTAAAAGACATAGGTAATGTATTGTTAGACATAATTATCGAAAGACATACGGTATTTGTTTTTTCTAAAACGGTAATATTTTCGGGATATTTTGAAACGCTAGCGTATGGAAAACAATAGGTTAGGTAAGGTTTGTTTTATAACAGTTCTGAAAACTTAACGGTTTCATAGATTAAATCGTCTGCTGACAAGCAAAAGTCACTAAAACTTCTGTCAGTGCTGTTCAAAAGGTCGTATCTAATTAGTAAATCAATACTGAGATACGAGCTTTACTTTAAGTAGGTATTTGTTACTTAGTGACTTTTGCTTGTCAGCACACGAAATATTGTATGACTTTCGATATTTATGACTAACAATATACACGCGCAGAGTACACACACTCCCATAGACATACACTGACATACATACACACACGCATACACTTCTTTGTCATTCCAAACTTTTGTAATGTACTCATTACAGTTTGATTTTCTTTTCTCTAAATTTTTCTGTTGTTGATTTTCAAGTTACATCCTTATTAATTTGTTACATGTCATAAGTAATGCGTTTTTTCGTAATGTTGAATTTTTAAAATGTTTAGTCTCCTGGGTTCGAATCCTGGTAAGAGCAAATATTATTTGTGTGATGATATTTGTTTCTGAGTCTTGGATGTTTTCTATGTATTTAAGTATTTGATCGTCGTCAAGTATCCATAAAACAAGCCTTATTGAGCTTACTATGGAACTAGGTCGATTTGTGTAAGATTGTCCCTTAATATATTTATATTTATTTTATATTTATAATGTAAATCTGTAATTGGCCACTGTTAAGCAAATATGCATATGCCAATATTATTTGTAATTTGTGCTGTGGATTTTTTATAACAATAAAAAACATACATTGTGACTTTTAAAAATTATGCAAGAGAATATAAACCCGTAATTAATATTAGGATATTTACCTTATATTAACGGTACTTTACGTGATATTTGATAATATATTAAGGTAACGTGGTCGCTAGTGTACTTAGCAGTGTGTACACTAATTACTGTAGCCACTCGAGGCACTCGAGCTCGACCACATGCAGGCTCGAGTGCACCACATTGTTAACTCGCGGATGTGCTCGATGCGATGACGCGTTGGAAGTGTCAGCCTTGATTGTTCGTGTTGTGCCCCCGCCAATCGAGCAAAATAAAGGCATCTATTTAATTTTAAGTATATCTGCCGATCAGAGATCAGTGGCGTATTATAAAAGCGTTAATATTTCTTCCGACAAAAGGTACATTACGCCGCTTTTCTTTCCTTATACTTTGTCAGTGGGCAGATCGTTAGCTCGTTGATATATGGACAATCAAGCGCTATGGAGATCCATAGCGCTTGATTCGTTATTCCATAACTCCGTCTATATCTAGAAGTCAGCAGGGAAATTGTGGATCAGACTAGCGCATGACCGAGTAAAGTGGCGTGAAGATGAAGAGGCTTGATGTGGGAAGAATATCGGGAAGACGTGGAGTGAGATAAAACGTGAAGCTCAAGACCGAACGCGATGGAGGATCACTGTGTACGCCCTCTACCCCATCCAGGGGACATAGGATACTGATGATGATGTGGGCTGAAATGATGATGATACAATACAATATTCTTTATTGTGCACCAAAACAAAAGATGATGATATCTGCCGGTTTATATGCGACATAAGGAGCCAAAGTTACGCCACTTATTTGGTGAAAATACGCCTGATATGCTATAATACGTTTCTAAGGACACATGACGTTATTATGCGTTTTCAGTGATTTCCTGTCGGTAATTACGCACATTGTAACTTTTTTTATCGTCCTCTATACGCCCCAATGCTGGGCACAGGCTTACTCTGCAGATGAGAGTGAAAAACAGCATTATTCACTCAACGCGATAAAAAGTCACACTAATAAACTCCTAACTTTCTAATAAACTCCTTTCAATCTATAAAAGCAAAAATAACATCGCGGGTAGTTTTTGCTCCAATGTAGCTAACGGAATATGGCTAAACATACGTGACGTTCCGCGGTATAAGGTACCTTATGAATATTGTCGCTTGCGTCGTATCGTATCCGACTCCGTTACTATACTCCGTTTTTTTCAATGTGGAAATTTGGTAAACAAACCTGACGTTTGTCAACTTGAGGTTTTTTATCAGGTACATTGTGCGGTAACTAGAGGTGTGCGCCGCGCCGGCGCGCCGCCGCCGCCGGCTTTTTTGGCCACGCCGCCGCCGCCGATTTCTGATCGGCGTGAAATCGGCGTGGATAAAAATTTATTGCAAAAGCAGATTTTCGTACCAAATATCAAATCTAACCTTATTTAACACTTTGTTCTAGCAGTTCATGGCATATACTCTGTTGAAATCTAGGTTCATCCCATTTTTGGATAACGTTTTTTTTTATTATCCTCTCGTAGGATTTCAAAAGACGGCAGAGGCTAGTTAAAATCTCTTGATCGAATGCCGACGAACTTAAACATGTCCTCAGATCATTTTGTGGAGGCCAACCCACGCTCCATCTTCCTTCAGATTCGTGGTCTCCCTTTGGGAACCTTTCCATCCCATCGGTCATTGTTGCTCGAGCTATATGCCCAGTCCATTACCACCTCATCTTGCTAGAGTTATGTCACCTAAGTAGGTTCTTTGGAAACGGAACGAAACGGATTTACTAATTTGGTAACGTAAACTCCAAGCATAGCTCTCTCTATGGAACGTTGAGTGACTAGACCCTATTTATGAAGGTGAAAGACTAAACGTCTACTGGATATCTCGTCACTAGTCAAAAACTATTCTTGAGACATTGAGACATGGTGAGAGAGAAGAACTGGAGTGTATGTTTCAGTTACATATGTGTATTCGTAGTTCTCGTCCTAGACAACTTCAAGGTTAACTGCCCCAAGACCGACTGGGATCAGGGAGTTCGACATAACTTTCGTCTTATAAACACAGGGGTCGTTGAGCATATTTTTTATTATTTTTAGTTCGGCCCATTTCTAAGCATTTGGCAATATTTGAGTTCAGGAAGATATTGGGCAACAGAGGAACTAAAGTGTCCATCAAAGTGAATGGCAAGTTATTTGTAGCTGGTAGTCCAGCCAGTTTGAGCTCTGCCCTTTTTAATCATTTTGTTCGCTGGTTTATTAACCTAGTTTACTATACTTTTGTTAGAGCTACTGAGAGCTGTGGTTTGCTTATGTCTGCTGCTACTTATATGTTTTTCCAGTACAGAACCGTATTAGAGATTCGGCCTCGAGGTACCTTGGTCACGCGCTCTTATGGAGAATATGGAATTACATGGAAGCTTTCGAAAGATGACAGTAAAGTCCCAAAAATCGAAAAAAACAAGCCTTTTTGTGGTACTTAATCTAATTTTGGTCTGTTTGGGTAACGTTGGAAAAACTTAAGTTCGTCCTCGCGACGCTTTAGATCCTGTAACTATAGGCGTTTGGCCAGTGAACTTCTCTCATACAGGCAGTGATGACGTGTGTGAACCTAAGTTGCTCCGTAGAAATGAGGAAATCCGTATAAGCACTATTTAATTGATGTAGCTCCGAATAACCAAGTGGTAATGCCATACCATATAGCTCGAATAAATAATGTCTGATAAGGCCTAAAACCTCTCGAATAGGCCGAAGATGTGCCATGTAGAACCAAGATGAAGCATGGGTCACTTTCCCTCAGTAGATGGCTTTGGCATCGTAACGTTATGATCACTAGTGCCAAAAAGGCAAAAAACGCAAATTTTAACCATTTTATTTCAATTTTTTTTGTAAAAATATAGGTTTATAACATTAAATCAGAGTTTAAGGTGATGTACGGCGATATTTTAGATAACTGTGTCCCTGAATTACGGTTTTTCGCTGTGTGAAATCATGTTTCAATCACGCCGATTTCACGCCGAAAATACGCCGCCGCCGCCGATTTTTGGCCAAACGCCGCCGCCGACAATTTTTTGATCGGCGCACATGTCTAGCGGTAACATTGCGTAATTAATTTCATTCGATAGTAAATACTTGATTTTTATGTAGCTAAACAATATACATAGTTAACAAATCAAAAAATAGCAAACGTGTTCTATTTTACTTACATTAATCTGTAGGAAAAAATCAAATTCATATTTTTGGCCATTATTGTAATCATTGGTAAAAAATGTTGCACAATAAAACACCCAAAGAGGCAGAGGTATTGAAGCAATGGTCAGGTTTTAAACTCGTTGTCATTATGACCAGTTTTTCAATACAGTCGCTAATAAATATTAATACTTATCATTTAGAACTTCTGTTTTTGTTTATGATTTATCAAAGCAAAAAGCACGCGTGTGTAATAAGCGGCGGTCCGCGCGTAAGAATAATGAAATTAGAGCCTTACTAACTTTATGAGCAAGTGTGTTGAAAATATTTTAAAGTATACATTATATTATTATACCTAGGCTTGGCCTGCTAAGTGAGTACTAATAAATTATTATAGGACAAGAAAACGACATAATAAATATCAAGTACTTTTAAATTGTTCATTGATAAATACAAATGTTGATGACCACTGATTCTTTTGTTTACCAAATTTCCACATTGAAAAAAAAAACTGCATATATAGGACGCCAAGATAGAAGGACGCAAGCGACAATATCTGTAAGGTACTTTTTACCCTGGAACATCACATATATGTAAAATTGCAAATTCTCTCTGCGCACCTTAACTTATAGTAAACGCCAGAATTAAAAGCGAACTAGTTTCCTTAATAAGAGAGTTATCAAGAATAGGAAAAAATATACAAGTCTTTAGTACCTGAGTATCAATGGGCTAGTAGACTAAAAAATCTGTTTAGTCCGTCAGTTAGATTATTAATAGTACATTGTGTATCAAGGGCGGTAAGTAAGGAATTACAAACGAGTGTTTGTTACAAGGCCGAGGCGAAGCCGAGGGCTTTAATAACACGAGTTTGTAATTCCTTTACCGCCCGTGGCACACACAATGTTTTTCATCACACTTGTGAGGAAATCTGATTAAAATAACCTTACTTAACCTAAATAAAATTGTAAAACTGACAGTGACATTAGTGACATATATCAAGACGACAAGTCCCGTTCGGAAACCATAGCGGTAAAGACTTAAAATGGTTGATTTTATATTTGCAAAATACTGAAATACACTATTTAAACATTTAATTAATGTTACAGAAATATGTGTATACATGTATTTGCAATAACAGTTCTCTTTAAATAAATATTTCAGTAATAAAAGTTAAAAAAGTAAGTTGGCGTTTTCTTTGAACATGACAAATAAGAGTAAAACAGAACCAGCGTTTCAAATTTAAAAAGAAAACCATTACGCCCTAGGGCGTAATAGGTCATTTACGGCCCGCAAAACCTACGTGTAATGACACCATTTTCGAGCAAGTGTGATGAAAAAAATATTATACACGTATTTTTCTTTTGTTTGACAAACAAAAAATGACGAGGATAGAGTGCTTAGAAGTTTCGAGTGACGTACAATTTTCACCTAGGAGTGACGTCACAAGCCCCTACTCCAGAAGTTTGATGGTCTATAACTTTGTCGATTTTTAATATACTGATAAACCAAAAAATACGTGTCTCATAGTTTTTCATAATCTAACTGACGGACTAAATATAATTATATAGTTTTTACTCAGTCGTCATCCCCATTAGATCTTATCGATAAGTGTTACGTTACTCCATAATTTCAACTACATTTTTTTTAAAACCAATTTGTCAATCAAAACTTTGTCAATTAAACTGTCAATCTAACCTAGTTAGCCAAATTTTGTTGTTCAGTATAACGGCGGGTTTTTGTATTAAACTCACGTCTGCCTTTTTTCATCGTAGAGTAAATAGACAATAAGAATTGATTATGTTTAAATTAAAATTGAATTAATTAACAAAATTTCCCAGTAAAACGAAGTGAAACGCGCTTTCGTAAATAAAATTATCATTATGTTTCGGCGAAATCGTGAACTTTCCTGCAACATTTTAACGTGATTTATGTACATCCGAAGTCTGTACGGTTGGATATAATTAATACTCATAATAGAATACGGAGTTAAAACCAACGTACATACGAAAAGGGCAGATAGACCAGCTCATAAGACACCAGATTAAGTTAACTTGACTTCAGTAAAAATCTTTTAGCTTTCGAGATATTGACGTTTTCGAAAACTCTCATTACGGGATATCAATAGTAAATTGTGTATGGTAAGTGGTGGTGTGTGTTACAATCGTGTGTTTGTTAGAAGCCCTTGGCTTCGTCTCTGGCTTTAATAACACGAGTTTGCAATTCCTTTACCGCCCATGGCACACACAATGTTTTTCGTCACACTTGTGAGGAAATCTAAATAAATAACCTTACTAATCCACCCAGTAAGAGAAGAAATTTTTAAAACAGATATGCGAATGTCAAGTAACGTTCGGAAACCATAGCGGTAAAGCTCCGAAACGACCATTTTAGTTGATTTTATATTTGCAAAATACTGATATACATTATTTAAACATTTAATTAATGTTACCGAAATATGTGTTTACATGTATTTGCAATAACAGTTCTCTTTAAATAAATATTTCAGTGATAAAAGTTAAAAAAGTAAGTTGTTTATTTCCATTGCCGCATATAACAACAAATAATAAATGGGAATCCGACTCGCTCTTGGTCGGTTTTTATTCAGGATGTAAAAAGTGGTCTTGCTCTAAATTTGGATTTTGCTTCGTCGTCCGTTGAAATTACTTTTATTTCCTTCTGAGTAATCCATCAAAAACACCGTAAAACGGGGTGACTTTAGGATAAAATGGGGCTACTTTGGGATTTAATATGATTATAACAATGGTCTTTATATTTCATTAGCTGGTTGCAATTTGAAAATCAGCTGCAAAATCAACCAAAGTACTTCGTATATTGAGTTTAGCAAAATCGATTATATAAAAGAACAAACCGAACAAGTGCGAGTTGGACTGTAAAAATTTGTAGGCACATATATTAAGGTACACTACCTATACATTTTGATTCCTTTAGCAAAGACTATATTTTCTATGATTTAATTACAAATGTACCTATAGTTTTTAGATTTTCTATATACTTTTAGTATAATACAGTATTAGGGTGGATTTTCGTCCGCGACATTTGTATGCCAAACTAAATGTATGGCATACAAATTTGTATGGCGAAAATCCACTCATTACCTTAATTTCATAGTTCTAGGTTCAACGGAAAGTACTCTATAAATTTTGAATTTCTCGAGAGTGTCGAAATATACGTTTTTTGCGGCATGTCGGTCGTATCTTTTTTGACGTTAACTTAGAAGTTTGATTTTTTCACAGCCTTTAAGGCACTGTAGACCTGGGTATATGGTTTTATTTACAACTCGATACCTCCACGTGTTTCGGAACGAGGTACGGAACTTTAAAAACTACTTTTGCAAAATTTCCCCTATATTATAAAGTAGCCCCGGTTTACGGTTCAGCATTCTGAGGTAATATAAACGATATAGAGCTGCCTACGCATCGCTCACGCGTACTTTGCGAATAATTGAAGAACGCAGTAAGCAGCTACGCACTTCCATTCACTTAGTACCTTTTTTATTTTGGTTGGCAGTATTGTCAAAGCGTGGGCTGAAAGATTAGTATCTTCCACTGCAAATATCATTTTCGTGGTATTCAGGCGTATATGAACGGTACACGGAAAGAACATTAGTCATCTCAGTAGCTTTTTGAGTTATTATCAGGTTATTATAGCGGTTTGAAAGTAAGTCATCGTGAACAACAACTATGGTAGCGGTTTGTTTAAAAGTGAAAATAGTATAATCCCATCCCATCCCATCCCACTAATATTATACATGTGAAAGTTTGTGAAGATGTTTGGATGTTTGTTACCTAATATCGGAGTAACAACTGGATGGTTCAGGCTGAAATTTATCATGTAAGTAGACCGAGTCCTGAATTGAAACATAAGATAGGACTTATTTTGTAGATTTTAAATCTATTTTTAGTTTTTTTCTTAATTATGTACTTTTTGAATTAGGATGAAAAACGTTAAAAAAAGCATTCCCCCTATTATCTTCGTTTATCTAAGTTACTGAACAGAAAAATCTGTAATAATTACCAATAATTAATACTATCCTATTGCAGGAAAATAATGGTTTTCCTAACTTGGGTCGTTTTTTAGAAATTCGCAAAAATCGTAACACAACCTTATTTGCTGATACTGAACTGACCGCGACCTAAAGTAAAATCCACAGACCTACGGACTACATCGACAAGTAAATATGAACAAATGTTGCCACAGTTTGGCCAGTGTCGTTCTCATCGATATTAAAATTATTGTTACATCGTAGGTTTAAGGTCCATCCAGACGGGACAATCAAATTGGCAATTTGATCGGCTAATCTATATACCAACTTTTTCCAGTGATTTCGACGGATCAAAAGGTCTGTAGACCCCTAATTAGAGATAAAAATTTAATGTCAAACCAGCAATAATGTACATGAAAATTATATATTTATGATAGTTTATTGAATACATACATTCAATTAAATGAATTAATAAAATTATTGTTCTTTATTTTCAAATTCCCAACAATGTGGTCCATCTTTTTAACAAAAAAAGCGGGTATCTTCAGAAATAGTTGACCACTATTTACAAACTACTTTTATGTATCTAACGATATACGTTGTCATTGCTATTACGAGTGTTTATTGAAATTGTTACGTGTTATTATGGATTCGCAAGATTCGGGACCAGAGCCATGTTCATCAAAATGTTCGCCTCCAACAAAAAGGAGAAAAAAATCTATTAGTGAAACTGAAAAAGAGATGATTCATCGAGTTTATGTTTCTATTTATAATGAGATGGTAGACAGATTGCAGGACGAACAAGATATCCCAGAGGACATTCATGTCAATAAAAACGAGTGTGTCATGAAAACACCTCTTATTTGAAACTAATATACTTATTTTTGATTTAAATTAGTCTGTTATTTGTCTTTACAACTTGTCGATATATTGTTATCGACATATACCCTTCACTATTTTTATTTTGCTGTTCCTGGTATCATTTTACCTGTCAGTCATTCAATGTTCATGTCAATTCAGTCCGTAGGTCTGTGGATTTTACTTTATGTCGATGTATGGGGACAACCGTTTTTCAGCAGCAAAGTTAAGTTTGTCCTATCATACAGTTTATATTGAGCTATTCACGTATCTACTTACGAGTTTGTACGGAACCCTCAGTGCGCGAGCACTTGACCGGTTTTTTTTAACTCGGTTAAAAACCTATCAATATGATAATGACTTTACTATCAGCAGACGCATCTACACGAGTGTAGATAAAAAAAAAACTCCAAGATTAATTAAGACAGGAGTGTATACTTTTTAATGTTAGTCAATAAAAAAGTAAATATACATTCCCTAGTTAAGGGTTGATGCCACTGAAGACAGAAAAAGTTAGCATTAAACCAAGCGGAAGCGATTAATCGCAATACCCGCGAATAAAAAACGCATAAAATTGCACACGCCAGAGGGCAGGTCTGTACAGAAATCGCAACAGACAGACGTGCAAACATCCTGCCCCTATTATGAATCGATTCATATTTTGTTTAATGTTCTCACAGTAGCTTTGGAATTATTAAAGTTGTTTCTGGTTTGATATGTTGGGGCTTAAAGCAAGCGGGGTAATGAGCGGAGGGGTGCGATAAGCGAAAGCGGTTTTATAAGTACACACATTTCGCTGGCTATATTTGGATTATCACTTGTACCTATAATAAGATATTTATCTTTTTGTTTACACTTATGTTTTAAGATGTTTATTTCTCATATGATTTACATTAATGACTTACTGAGAAAACAATAATTTCCATAAAATAGGAGAGGGTAGCATGTATAAAAGAACGGTTAATGACTTAGGTGCGAAGCAAAGGCGCTTAGTAACAACACTTGATAATTAGATACCCATCAATCATATTAGCAACTGTGTTTTAATGTGTCTTCAGTTGTTGTGCATACATGAATCATAGATTATAATACCTATATATAGCTAGAAAGAAAGTCAAAAATAAAGGTGAGTATCCAAACAATTACTGATTTTACAACAAACTAGCAAAATCCACGGCTTCGTCTGCGGTATTTTCTGTTATTATTCCAAGGGAACTCTATACCGGAATGGAAAGTAAATGCCTAGAGACCCTTTACATCTCTAAAAAATTAAGTGTTATGTTTATTGTCAAAACAAAAAATTGTTGTGTTGTTTTATGTGTAATGTAGTTAAGTATTTCTATGATGCATTGTTTAATGAAATTGCATGTAATATTTTCGTAATTATTGTAATGCAATTCTTTTGTGAAAAGAGAAACTGGTGAGTTTCTTCCGGCGCTTCTTCTCACCAGAATGTAATTTGCCGAAGCGCCAAAAGAATCAGACATGTGAGGCCTACTTGCATTTCATTTTATTTCATTTCATTTCCTATCCACGACATGGTCTATTTGTATACCATTTAATCTCAATCCATTCATTTGTTGCCGCGTTATTTAGTAACAAACATCCAAACCTTCAAACATCTTCACAAACATTCACATTTATTATAAGTCTGGTAAATACTATCATAAACAAAATTTTCTTGCTGTATACATAAAAGAGCTAAGTTGTAATAAAATATTTATTGAATCGCTTACCCTCTGGCCCCAATTCATAAATAGCGGTCATATTTCATCCGTACATCTCAATTGTGACCCCATTTCAGTTTAAAGATATAATGCTCTTTGAATTATGGCAAACATTATAAAATGTTAATACAGTAAAATATTACTCTGTAAATAGAGGATAATAAAAGAGTTTAAAGCCCGTAAAAGGAGTAATCCTACTATAAAATGGCTTAACAAAATATTAATACGAAACACATAATATTCTGTCAGCTTAAATAGAAATCACAGTTTGGAAATTAGGTATGTTTGTTAGGCTAAAATCTTGCTACTGAAATTTAAAGAAATATAATATTAGTTATCCTTAACTTATTGAGCTGAAATTTTGCATGCATAATGTAAATCGGTAAGATATAGGTACCGTATTTGGGTTTATTTGATTTACGATAAATAATTTATTTATAAAAACATACAACAACAATTCGATGTCACAAATATAACACCATAAAAGAAAAACACGACAAAAAAAATTGAAAGCTCATTTGATTGGTTCTGATAGGCAATCTTCAGTCGAAGTTTACATTTAAAAACAGTACCCAAAGATAAATAAAAAAAACTATTACAAACATCGACACTACTAAAATCACAAGATACTATAAAAAAATACTGAAATAGATATAAATCTGATTATAATAATTGAGAGTTCTCTCGATCCCTAATCGCTCTTCATTAAAACAGGTTTTGGAAAAAAATTGCCCTTTATAGAAGTATAGATAGATACCTACCCTTTCAAGGAAAAAATATTTTCTTGAAATCGGTTCATAAATGAGAAAGATTTTAGGTAGCAAACACAAAAAAAACACACCGCTAGAGAATCTCCTCCTTTTCGGGAAATCGTTTAAAAATATGCAATTAGAAACAAAAAGTTTTTATTTGGACTGTGTTTAATCAATTTAATCATTCATTTTTAAGGTACAAGTAACTCTATTTTTAAAACTTACATGGGATTTCGGTTGACATTTCACTTCAGGGGCATTCCATGAAAACATCTACCTTTTGTCTCTTACGTAACGATATGGTAGTTACCCTAATAAAATTTATTAGCTACTAAGAAGCACTATCAATCTTAAAGCCAAGTTATGATATTACCATACCGATATTCAGCTACAGAATTTTACATCAAAAGTATTAAAATATGCCTGTGACATACGGACAGACCGACAGACGGACGGACATGACGAAACTATAAGGGTTCCGTTTTTGCCATTTTGGTTACGAAACCCTAAAAAGGTAGTGTCGCTTACGTAATGTTTCCGTGAAATGCTCCTTCACAGAAACTAACAGAAACTCTGTCGGATCCGTTTCCCAGAATCTAATAGAAATGTATTCCGTTGGGTCCTAGAATTCGGAAGGACGACTTTAGTTTGCGCAAGCTAACTTAACCCTTCAAATTAAATCAAGACAACGGACAAAATCACGTCAAACATGTCGCTAACTCTGCATCCACAGATTATCACAAAGAGAGTTCATATTGGAACTGGCGTAAGATAACGAGAAACTGCGCAAGATCTAGTGTCTTAGGCTAAGACTAATTTTGGGTCGTTGGGCCAGCCCATTTAGCTAGTATAGTTCATAATCATAATGTGTTCCATAAAAAATTAAATCATGAATTATCTTATGTATCATTGGGCATAATTCTGCCGCCATAACGCAAAAGAGCACATCTAACATTTTTTTTCGACACTGAATTGTATATATATTCGGAATCAGTGAAATTTACTGATTCCAAATATGTACACAATTGACAACATTTCATATTTTCAAAAGATCTTAATTCGAAAACCATTTGGGTAAAACTGTATTTTATGCTAAAAAAAAATATTTTTGGATTTTTTTCCCCATTCATTTTGGAAAAAATCGTCAATTAGTGTGAACCGGAAGTGTGACGTCATTTTCCCTGCATTATCGAGAGAGACCTTAGTGCTGAAACGATTAAAAAGTGTATGGTATCCGGTTGTCATTTGTCTATTTGTTTTGAAAATTGTTACAACTGCTTAGCGGCTTTAGAAGTTTAATTTTCTTACCGTTGGTTCATTTGCACGTTTTCGAAGACCTTAAAAGACTTGGCACTTTCCCACTGGACTCCGATAACGCATTCAAACATTATTAACTTGGCATTCTTTTACCGGACACCGATTTTTTTCATATAATGAAGACATCAGAAGGTTTTTCTCAGGCTGATAGCACGAATCTGCCGCGTGTTGAAATTATGATGATGGAGTACACATCGGCAAGTGATAAATATAATCCAGCCCAAATAAGAGGAGCAAAAGCATCGTTGTCTTCCCGAACTTCCTATGTTGACAACGCTGTAACGCCTGACAGTTATTTTTTTAATCGTAATTGTCGCTCTGGATTCTAGTTTTTTTAAATCGTAATTGTCGCTCTGGATTCTAGTTGGGAAAGTGACGTCATTTTCTACATACGCCCTTTTAGAATGAGCTACTTTTCAAACTGCTATTTTTAATTGAAAAATTGAGTTAAAACGAAAAAGAAAAAATACGGGTAGGTAGCTTAAAATTCCACCTATTTTCTATCCAGCTCATAAAATGAAGGAGTAGAAAATTTGAAATATTGTCAATTTAGTGTCGAAAAAATATTGTTAGATGTTCCCTTTCTCCTTATGTCGGCAGAATTCCTCTTTCTTTAAAACTTTTACTTAAGAGAATTGTTACAAAACAAACCTAACCTGCCCAAGGTCCAAGGTTCAAGGTTCTGATTTTTTCAATAAAAGAGTAATTTAAAAAATTAAACCGACTTCCAAAACTAAAAAGGGAGAAACACAAATTTTATCTTTTAAGCAATCTAAAGTTATATGCCAACTATTTTTTGTGGTTTACAACCACCACTACTAGGCGTAGGCCTACTTTCATTGATGAGAGTGAATGGAATGTAGTTACCAGTTACCCCGCTCGCTAGTCAAGTTCGAGTTAGGAACTTAACATATATCTTTGAATTTCTTCGCAGACGCAATCAGGTTTCCTCAATATTTTTTCCTTCACCTTCATTCCTAATGACTTAGCATTTAAGATGGCAACTTTTGAGACTGTGGCTCGCTCTCGGACGTTACAGTCACTGGCAATAATATATAATGAAACTCGGCACGTATAAACATCTAACACTACTTACTCTATTGCTATAGTCATAGCGTGTCTCGTTTCATCATATTTGGGTCAATTGCAGAAAAATAGTACATTTTACTTTTTTTTTGTGATCATGGTGTGTCTTATACCATTTTACTCAGAATCATGAGGACTTTTCATTTATGAAATAAAAAATAGTGGTTCCAACTTTTCCATACAAATTTTGAATTTCTCAGTTTCGTTACGTCCAAACTAAATATAGGGGAAAATCGTAATGAACCTGAGAAAAAAAATCTTAGTTTATATGACCCATTTATGTTATTGCTGGTGACTGTGCCTTATCTGCGCTTTATAAAATCTGCGTACCTCGTTTACTTAATACTACAAACGTAAAAATTGCGTTTTTGCACAGCCTTCGTGATAGGAATTCGTTTTTTTTGCAAACGGTACCGCTGGAAGTTTTTGCGAAGTTTGTTTTTGCGTCGGCGGTTTAAAGTTTTGCGATCTGTGAGAAACTGGGAACACAGTATTGATCTTGTAAAAGATAGGGCAATTAACATTTAGGGAGTATTGTGCTTCAACCGATTGAAAAGAAGATGGCGGCAAAAGAAAGGGATTGTTTGGAAATTTAGGCTTTTTTAACCCTTCGCATGCCTGTTAGGGTTTGACGGACTCAGGTTGTCAATTTAATACTAATAATAATGTTTATTTGCAGAATCATCAATAGGCTTGTGCACGAAATGTTGTTTCTGATGTAAATCGATTCTACTAATTGTGAGTAATAAATATACAGCGTGGAAGTCCAATACGAGCAAACAATTAAACCAAATATAGCGTTTAGGTTTTGATTACATTTTTACTTTCTATATTTTTTACATTTCCTATTTGTGTAACTCTTATACTTAATATAGTCATATGGATTGGAAAATACTAAATTATCATAACACAATATAGCGTTTATTAATCATTAATTAATATTATTTTTAAATTACACTTAATTGTTACCTCGTAAAAAATGTACCGAGGAGCAATGTATGAATGTACCGCATACATGCTTGTTACATTGCGAGATACGGCACAAGGCTATAATCTCTTGAACCTTATAACCAATCCATACACTGAGTTTGAGTATTAATGCCGCTGTAACAACAAATAGTAATTATACGTATTCGTATAGAAATTTGACTCGCAGTTGGCCGTTTTTTCTCTATTTGAAAAAGTAATAATATCTTTTTAGTGTTATTATTTATTAAAATCATACTAGTGGAACTGATATGAAAAAAACTATCTGTCAAGGTGACCATTGTGTGTTCTAAAATAAACTGGTCTATCATTTTATCCCCAATTTTACACTTATTCTGAGATTCAACTGTCAGAAGTTTTGACATTCCAATTTCAAAAACGCTTGTGACAGACACACGGCTCGTGATTCCGCATCCGTTCTCAATTTACGGACATAAAAAATAGAAAAAAAAGTCTCATTCCAGCTTCAGTGTAAAAAACGAATAGGTGCAATTTTCAAAATTCAAGGTCCTAGGAAAATTAACATAAATTTAATATTAATATGCCTGTCGGTAGAGTAGTTTGATTTCTACAGAACAGTGAGCAAACCTGCGGCATATTGGCTCTGACGGACTGTTATGTGTGCGTTAACCTTAAGTATATCGTAGACGTAAACCGTCTTTGTGCCTATATTAAAAAACAAACACATGACAAGTGCGAGTTAGACTCGCGTGGAGAGGGTTCCGTACGTTCAAAACAATACAACACAACTATGCTTTATTGCACAAACTTATAGGTCTTTCTGTAATCTATAAGTGTAGGACTATTTTTCGTATTTGAGATTCTCACAGTGAGCTCTTTTATTTGATATGTCACACGATTTGCTAACTTTTTTATTTCTAGTTGACCCCCAAAAGTAACCGGGTAAAGTAGTTTAATAAAACATGGGGGCTATGTTTTATTAAACTACTTTACACGGTAAGTACCTCTTTACCCAGCGCCTTAACCAATTGTCCACCGGAGCACGCAGCAAGCGCCCTCAATTTTACCATCTACTTTGACTTTCCTATCATTCTAGTTTAATAGGTGCTCCGGTGGCCAAGTGGACTGGACCACAGGTGAGTACCATTTAATTTTTCTATGTACTTTGATTTCTTGTATGTATATATGTAACTTAAAATGTGGTGTAATTTACCCGCATTAAAAACAAACAAAGAAACATCATTTTTCTTTCATATGTAGTGCCTAAAAAGATACTTATGTTAAGATATGGCGCTTTGGACGCTACTGACTATTTGACACTGACTGTACCTAACCCGAATAGCAAAAATGGGCTGGTTATTTCAAGGGTATTCTCAGGTCTAATAAATAGGCCCGCATATATCACGCGGCTTTTCCTAAAAGGGTCCTATTACGGCATTGTATTAATCCCAGTTCGCCTTATAGTAGAATTCTGCAATCATTGTCCACTTATTGCTTGTTATTAGGTCCTAAGGTGTGTGCTCGATATAATTGAACGCTGATGGAAGCTATTATTTTCTTTATGCCACACCTGGCCATAAAGTGACTTTTTCCGCACGCTGCGCGTTCGGAACAAGCCGCTTTCTGACCAAGTGTGGACATAAAATGATGTACACAACATTTACAGACCAAGGCATTTTACTCCCCGGACAAAAATACAACTAAGGTGCTCTGCTCTCTAAGGCTAAATGCAAGTAAGGCGTTCCGGACCCAACCCGTAAAGAAAGCCCTCGATCGCATATTTACGTCCTATCACCCTAGTTATGTAATGTACTATAATTGCTTTTATTTTCTTGGTGTTATATAGTACAATACACAACTAGGGTGGTAATACAAAGAAAGGCCGAGATCGCAGAAGTTTGCGGCCCGAGCTGCAAGCGAGGCGTAGCGTGCGGAAAAAGCCACTTTATGGCCAGGTGTGGCATAATAGTAGATTGTGTCACAAGGGAGCAAAATGATGTATTTACGGCGAGGGCGTACATTGAATCCTGAACGAAGCGAAGGATTCTACAATTGAATCCCGAGCGTAGCGAGGGATTCTAAAGTAGAATCCGGAGCGTAGTGAGGGATTCAAGTGTTAACGCCCGTGGTGTAAATAATTTTGCTACCTTGTGACACATACTGCTTTTCACACCGACTATGAGGAAAATTTAAATACAAACGCTACCTACCAAAATAACGAAAACGAAATATATAGTTAGTCAAAGAGCATCACACATTTTTAATAAAATGAAATGTGAAATTGTTAAATTTACAGTTCATTATTATTTTATAAAACGTTTATTACTTTTTTCATCACACTTGCTCGAAAATGGTGTCATTACACGTAGGTTCTGCGGGCCGTAAATGACCTATTACGCCCTAGGGCGTAATGGTTTTCTTTTTAAATTTGAAACGCTGGTTTTGTTTTACTCTTATTTGTCATGTTCAAAGGAAACGCTAACGTACTTTTTTAACTTTTATTACTGAAATATTTATTTAAAGAGAACTGTTATTGCAAATACATGTAAACACATATTTCTGTAACATTAATTAAATGTTTAAATAGTGCATTTCAGTATTTTGCAAAAATAAAATCTAACATTTTAAGTCTTTACCGCTATGGTTTCCGAACATGACTTGTCGTCTTGATATATGTCACTAATGTCACTGTCAGTTTTACAATTTTATTTAGGTTAAGTAAGGTTATTTTAATCAGATTTCCTCACAAGTGTGATGAAAAACATTGTGTGTGCCACGGGCGGTAAAGGAATTACAAACTCGTGTTATTAAAGCCCTCGGCTTCGCCTCGGCCTTGTAACAAACACTCGTTTGTAATTCCTTACTTACCGCCCTTGATACACAATGTACTATTACGGACGGGACGAATTTACCACATCCATATTATATTTATGGCCCTCGCCTGCGGCTCGGACCCCAAACAACTGTGGTCTGGGCCATTCCTTATTATCGACTTTATGTAGAGTCGATATGTAGAGTCAATGTAGAGTCGATAATGTAGAGTCGATAATGTAGAGTCGATATGGAGAGTCGATATGTAGAGTCGATATGTAGAGTTGATATGTAGAGTCGATATGTAGAGCAATAATGTAGAGTCGATAATGTAGAGTCGATATGGAGAGTCGATATGTCGAGTCGATATGTAGAGTTGATATTTAGAGTCGATATGTAGAGTCAATAATGTAGAGTCGATATGAAGAGTCGATAATGTAGAGTCGATATGGAGAGTCGATATGTAGCGTCGATATGTAGAGTTGATATTTAGAGTCGATATGTAGGTAGAGTCAATAATGTAGAGTCGATATGGAGAGTCGATATGTAGAGTCGATATGTAGAGTTGATATGTAGAGTCGATATGTAGAATCGATATGTAGAGTCAATATGTAGATTCGATATGTAGAGTTGATATGTAGAGTCAATATGTAGAGTCTATAATGTATGGTATGGCAATGGCATATTCTAAGCAGGTTCAAACTAAAAATACCCTGTAGGTAGTCCTTGAACAGAAAAGTATCACTTTGATCCCTCTTATGAGGGATCAAAATACTTTTTTCTGAATAGGAGGTGTGAAAATAATATTTCTGTGTTTCTGCATATTCTACTGAGTGGAATAGTACCTATACTCAGCCAGCCGTTCATATTAATTGAGTAGTCTTATCTTGGTCGATATATTATTATTAATCAGCTTTTCTCTAGAATAATTAATGTGGAAATGATAGTGATGTAGGTATGTTGAAATATTGCCTCAAACCACAAAATAGATTCATGAACAGTAGAAAAAGAATAATAGCGGAATAATTTATTCTGAAAATCGTTGAGAGTTACGATGACATTTCTGGACCAACTTCAAAAATGGAGGTTTTCAGCTCATCGGAATCTTTTCTTATTGAGATGAAATAAAAACATTGACTGTTCAAACAAATCGAATTATCAGATATTTTTATACAATTTTTTTTACTTCTATTATGTTTTTTTTTTCACTTCAATTATAACTCTGTTATTGTACAAAATTACCCCACTAAACTTTCTTCCAAATGCATTAGATGCTACGTGCTTATCAAAAAAATACTAAAATAGGGTGATTTAACCCATAATCCCTTCAAAAATATCCTATAATTCAACAAAAAGCCCCAAAGTGCGCAAGCGCACATTGTCACGATTCCCGAATTAGGGAAACTGAGTGACAATTATAGGATAATGATTGGCGATGACGTACGTCAATCATCGCCGTAATCCGGATGATCAAATAATGATGGTGATAGAATGACGAGATTCACTGAGGGTGATTCTGTGTGGGTTTCACATATTTACACAATGCGTGTTTTATGCTTTTTAACCGACTTCAAAATAGACGGTTTTTAGTTCGTTAGAATCTTTTTAGTACGTAGGACGGTTTTTTTGTTTTAAAGGGTATACCGGGTGTTGTCAGTAACAGGAGCAAATAATTAAAACGTAGATTCTACTCATCAAACAATAAAACTTTTGTTCAACAACTTTTAAAAATTATTTGATCTTTACATTTTATCTTATATCATATATTATAGTATTTTCAGTGTACGTTATCATCAGTCTAATTGACGTCGCTTGTCACGCTACAAACATAAAAAAAACATCGCAATACACTGCGGATTTAAATAAACCTTAAAGTGTACTAAAAATTAAAACATAAGTTTGTTTGTTTTTAAATGTCGCTGAACAAATGTTTTTCAGTTTGAGGAGGACAATCTACAGCCTGGCAAAAAGAGTAGAAATTAATAGGGGCGCCACTATCTATGTCAAACTGTCTTACATGTGGCAACTATTGAGTAACTTTCTATGAGATGATTAAGTGTTGCAATTAAATTGTTTTTTTATTTTTGTAATTTTTTTGAAAAAAACAAGGTTTTTCTAAAATGGTCAAAAAGTTTCACGATTCGCCAAAAACACGTTTTTATGTTTAAAAAAAAATGTTTTTAAGACTTTTTCTAAAAAGGTTGAAAGGGAAACATGACAAAGTGGTAAAAAATTATAGAAACCGCAAAAAAAGTCTATTATTGTAAGTTTTTTTGCAAAAAAAATAAAAACTTTTTCTAAAATGGTCAAAAATGATGGGCATTCGCCAGTGTTTTTTTTTATTTTTGTCAATTTTTAAAAAAAAACAAGGTCTTTCTAAAAATGGTCAAAAAGTTATACGATTCGTCAAAAACACTTTTTTATATGTTTAAAAAAAATGTTTAATAATTAAAAATTTAAAAAAACGACATACAAATGTATTTATTTTTCTTTTATTTTTTTTTCAATTCCGAATCTGTGGCACCCAGTGGCCCTTTCCTTCCAAATTTTCAGCTTTCTAGGATCATTTCGAAAATTTTTGCTTACCATTATGCAGGCCGCATGCTTGTTTGCCACCGTCGTGTTATAAAAAAGAAATAAGCAAAAGTTGCTAGTAAATTTTATTAATGAATTTTATCAACAGCTTTATCATTTTTGTATGTGATCCGCCATAAGGTACCTTTTCTACTAAACTTGGAACCCAATTTTTATATAGAAAAAAATAACGTACAGCAGTGAAACCAAGCTACAAATACACGTCTATTCCTATATTTTACAATTTTGCCAAGCTGTACAGGCAACACCTGGTATATCTCACAGGTGGTACCATTTTCGCCAAGTCAGGATTTGACCATAGCTTTCTACAAAAATCCAGGTAATCAACTTTTGAAATATTATGCTTCACTTATAGCGTTTTGGATATTGGATAGATAAGACATAAGATAAGGTATAAATAATAAATAAAAATAGATAATAGAAGAGATATACAGCCGTTGACATACGGCTGAGCTAATGAATTAAAAGAGTTACTGAGCTAAAAGTGTGAAACATATCCTTGAGAGCTAAAGATTCATATCGCTCATTTCACTTTAGTGACATATTTTGCGCATGTCTAATCGGAACTCATTGGATTGACAATCTTATTAGATGTCTTACAAGAACGAGTAAGTAGGTACTGGGAAAGAGTAAATAGGAAAGGGTAGGGAATCAACCTAGGTAGAGTCTGTGCGGAAAGAGAATAGGCGTGGCGAAAAACGGAACTAACCTAACCAGTATGGCAAATACGTCAAATATTTTTTTCTACGGTACAAAAGCATTGCAGCGCCCCCAAATCTAAATCCTATTCTCTTTCCGCACAGACTCTACTGACAGGAGTGGCTCACTCCGCGATTTCGCCGCGCGCTTACTAGTACCAAATTTTGCCCCCGCGGAGTGACTTAACCAGCGACAGGAAAGAGCACGCGTTATGCGAAAAAGGGAGACCCGGTGCGCTCCGTCCGGTGGTCGGGTCCGAACATCAGATTTGTTAGATAGGGAGACTTGACTAGGAGACGTAGTACTTATGTATTCTGAGGTACTGATTTGATTTTATAAATTAGTATTGCAAATGGAATGAATCTTGTAATGTAAAATATAAGTTACGTACGTTACAAATAGGGCATGCAATACCGGTTTTACTTGTTTGGGCCAATACCGAAAAACTTTTCAAAACACATTTAAACTCTTTTTACACGGAACAGTAAAACACGTGTCTATAACTTTTCTTGGAGTCCATCCGCAAAGGTAAAGGTGTAAAATAATTCATAGGTGTAACACTGCTTTGTTTTACAAAAAAGCATACGTCCATTGACTTCAGAATGGAGTTAAACCCTTTTACCACGGCACTAGTGCGGGTAGTGCATAAATTGTGAAGATTTACGCGGGCTGCTCTAAATTTATGGTACTTAGGGTACCGAACGGCTTCACTTGGGGTCGATTCTCTAAGCTCACCATCGACTTGTTGAAAGAGAGATCTTTTTCTCTCTCACTAGTAAATCGTCCTGAACAGTGACCTCGCAACTCTTATAAGGCGAGTAAGTCTTCTTTTGGCCATTGTCGGCTTTCCATTAGTAGTTTAGTTTAGCATAATTATTTTTGCAGTAAATGCTCGCGGCTAGGTATATAAGGTGTTGCCTGTACTAGGAGCAAATAATTAAAACATAATATTGTACTCCTCAAACTGAATAACATTTATTCGGCGACATTTAGTTTAGTTTATTTGAAGCCGCAATGTATTGCGATGTTTTTTATGTTTGTAGCGTGACAAGCGACGTCAATTAAACTGATGTTAACGTACATTGAAAATACTATTTAGTTTCTATGAAAAAGATATAATGTAAAGATTACATAATTTTTAAAAGTAGTTGATCGAAAGTTTTATTGTTTGATGAAGAGAATCCACGTTTTAATTATTTGCTCCTGCTACAGGCAACAGCCGGTATATCTATGACACAAACATGAACCCTGGTAGTTTGTAGCGAAGACTTACATACTAAGTTATGACTTATGATAAAGCATACAAATTTTAAAGAGGTAGAGTATGTCAGATTCACGTGATGACTGTCAGGATGGGTTAACTGCAGAATTCTGGCCGTTGAGGTATGTTGGTTAAAGAAGTGGATTCATGTCAGATCAAATCTTTTATTCGTCTGATTTTTTTAGCGACTTCGGTAATGACATTCTGGTGAGAAGAAGCGCCGGAAGAAACTCACCAGTTTCTCTTTTAAATTATCAGGCATTACAATAGTTGCTACAATATTACGGCATAGGTACTCGATTGAGCAAATAGACAATTACGTTACACAGTATGATTCATTTCACTACTAATCGACAGAATCACAATTATCAAGTAGCAACTTTAACTACTGGCAGACGAACTGACAGAATCGTAAGACAAGTGTTGTCGCAACGACAGTCAGAAAGAGAATGACACTCTTGCCCAACGAGTCCGTTGACTTGCACCGCAACTGGGAGTTACGTCACACGGCGTTCGCCGCCATGTTAAATCTACTTAGTACTACAGTAGTCAATTGACAGTCTTGGATTTCTTGAATTATCGCTGCTGTCCCCGACATGTATATAAATAGTAAATCGGCCCTTACATGAAATGATCTCGGGTTTTTCTTGTAAGCGCCTGTTATATTTAAGGCTGGAGGTTGGAGAGATTTAGACCACCCAGCCAATTTATTTTAATTCGATCTTCAGAAGTAAGTATAATGCTTCAGGGATTACTCTCCTATGAAATTTTATATTATTATAATCGGATGGATGGTATGCGAGTTCTCGTGGACCAAACATAGTGCCGTAGTGACCCCTAAGTTCGCCTAGGGTGCCTATCTTTGCCTAGTTGATTTTCCTAAGCTTGCTTTACGACAAAGCTACACTTAAAACTATTATCAAGTAATGTATAAGTACTGAATATACTAATAGTTTTATGTGCAGCTTGTCTTAAAAGATTTTTAGGAAAATCAACTAGGCAAAGATAGGCACCCTAGGCGAACTTAGGGGTCACTACGGTACGTAACCCTCCATTCCCCCTAGTCGACTCATAGACCTCACTCACTTTGTTCACTACCTAGAGAAGGCGACGCCCATAAATAAGATCTTATTTAATAGCTCCACTTTGCAGCAACCCGAGATTTTTCAGGTATCAACATTTAGTTCAGCAAATACGCATTTTAAGTAAAATTTATGCATGTAGCATTGTGAAACTATTAGAAACTTGTAACTAGAGACTTCGGTATCTTCTAATTAGAAAACTGTAGCACGGTCCATTACATGAATACTTCAAAGTCTTCAAACTTGTGACAATAATTACACATTCAAAACCTCTTCTGGAGGTTTCTTCTCCCCACCCTTCTTGTAGCTTTTAATTCAAGGCGCCTAAAGACTAATACACACTGCCACATTTATGAATGTTGAATTATACTTTATATATTGACTTGAAAAGAGAGCGTGCTTTGCATCCAGTACGTCTTCCTTTAGTAATTTACCATTTTATACTTTTTTCTTTTTAGAGATTTTTTTTTATAACTTCTCTGTTTGTTGTCAATAAAATATAGTTTCAACAACCAGCGCATTTTCCATTAGTTAGAGCGACTAATCAGACAGTTGGTTGGAAGTTATATACATAATAGTGGAACGACGATAGGTACTTGTATGTTTAAAAACTCCCCTTGAGTCTAATTAGAAATCAGAATTTTGCAAATTTGAAGTAGGTACATGAAGGTTTGAAGTATTCATTCAAAACCTCTTCTCGAGCCCGGCTCTTCATGTAACTTTGAATTTAAGGCGCTTAAAAATTACATTCTGGCGTACTTATAAATTAAATTTTTGTAATGACTTGTGAGGGCGTGCCTCGTACTCCGCACGTCTTTCTTTCATATTTTGCCCTTTTATACTTTTTTATTTTATTTTATGTGTGAGACATTGTTTCTAAGAATATTTATGTCTACTACAAGTTCCAAGTAAGTAACGTCCCTCGAGTCTAATTAGAAATCAGAATTTAGCACGTATCCTTACGTTACATGAATACTTTAAACCCGTGACAGTAATTACATACTCAAATCCGGCCTTTCCTGTAACTTTGAATTTATGGCGCTTTAAGGCCAATACACACTAGCGCTGAATTTAGATTTTTTTGTTCGTTTCTTGGATTGGCGGATGTAAAAATGTAACGTCAGAAACAACTGGCTCCAATTTGCCGCTTGCTAATAAGGACGATTTCTGATTGCATTTTCATACCCATTGCCTAATGCTAGGCCGTATTAATATCTAAGAATGTAGTATCTTTTGCCTGAAAGGCACATCTGTGCCTTTCAGGCAAAAGATACTACATTCTTCATTCATGCGTTGAACTATAATAAAGTACGTTTAGAACAAGGTGGTGCCATTTGTGTCGTTTAAGTGTGAGTTGAGTCGTCAGCCAGGGTAAAATTAGATAATTTCACCCTTACAAGTCTGATTCTATTATTGCTTTTGGCGCTTCGGGTAGTGTGACCTTCTTCTGGTGAGAAAAAACTCATCAGTTTCTCTTTTTAAAATGTTTGAATATAACAACAAGTATGACATTCTCATACTGGGTGGATTAGTAAGGTTATTTATTTAGATTTCCTTACAAGTGTGATGAAAAACATTGTGTGTGTCACGGGTGGTAAAGGAATTAGAAACTCGTGTTATTAAAGCTCTCGGCTTCGCCTCGGCCTTCTAACAAATACTCATTTGTAATTCCTTTCTTACCGCCCTAGATACACAATGTAGGTACTATTGGAACGTCGTTCCGGTGCGGTTAGTCATGGCGATATCTTTAAGCGGCTGATCACTGTGATTTTTTTCATTGTGACGTTATTTATCATTCATCTCTAACATGTTGTGAGCAGTTAAACTGAAACTGAAACTTAACACTAAGTTTCAGTTGCGTCACGACCCTTAACTCCTAATCAATACATCAATACATTTTCGTGGCGCAGCGGAACGTTACACGATATTTCAACAATATACATAGAAGTACTGATGAATAGTAATTTTGTCGGCAATTCTCTGGTAGAAAAATACGTCTAGACATGCCTTTACCCATAGTCCCGGCATATATCACAGCGCTACATTATTCACCCGCCGTGTCATACTGCTGGGTCCATTACTTTTACGCGTACGTACGTTGCCTAACTGCGACTAACACTTCGGTTTAAAAGGTAATAAGTTTCAGTAAAAAAATATACTTTATGGCACACCTAGCCATAAAGCTTATTTCTGGCCAAGTGTAGACATAAAATGATGTACACAACACGGGAGGTAATAAAGAAAGCCCTCGATCGCATATTTACGTCCCTCGCTTGCAGCTCGGGCCGCAAACTTTCTTTGTATTACCACCCTAGTTGTGTAATGTACTATTTGACACGAGCTTTTATTGCCTACTGTATTTTTTTGTATAATCCAATTTGCACGTCAAAACTATGCACCGTGTTGTTTTTTATTTCCGTTAAATTCGACACCTTGCTTCGTACGTCAACAGAAGCTGTTTGGTATATCGGTTTTTGTTAAATTCGAAAAAAATATATTTTTACTTTGCATACAGAAAAAAAATAATATTGAGTTGATGAACATTTTAAAAGACACTATTGAGTTAGTCAAAAGTTAATGTCAACTATGACAGTGTTGGAATTATGACAGCTCATTTATACTGGTTGGTGAATAAATTAAGATTATGAATATTTTAAAAACGGCATAAGTTACGACATTAGTTTCTTGGAGAAATTAACTTAAATAGCTCTGAAGAATGTGCCCTCAAAGTTAATGGAAATCAATAAAAACACGGTGTATAAACAAATGAGCTCAAACACGGTTGACTAAATCTTATGTACCTAATTTGGATGATCGAATGACTACCATCCTGCTCCATCATCAGATTAGCTTCATGTCATAATAATATTATATTGGCAATTTCAGCTTAATCGAAAACCGGGTAGAACAGGGGTCTCCAAACTCCGGCCCGCCGGAAGAAAGCGGGAGGGCCTATGATCCGGCCCGCGAGGCATTCAATCCGCCCCGCGGCATGATTGTGAGACACAGAGCACCCCCCCTCCCCCCCAGGACGATAAAAGATTATACGTAACTAAGTCGAACACGTCATGTGGCCCGCGCGACATTTTCAAAGGTGCTGTATGGCCCTCTGGGAAAAAAAGTTTGGAGACCCCTGGGGTAGATGGTGTAGTAAATCGCTATCCTACCTAAATACTACTCTCGCTACTCTACATCTTCTATCCCGCCCAAGAAGTCCGCCTTAGAAAATCTGCCCTACTGAAATTACATGACGATGGACTTAGTAGCTGAAACTATACCACTGAAATTTAGTACTGAATGAAAATCTAAAGAATCTGAAACTACTGGTAATTTCCTCTGAATCTAGTGTAAGTACTGAAGGCTGTTAATACTGAACTATTCCTATAATACTTATTACCGAATGGTTGATATGCTATACCTAAAATATTAATCAAAGCTTGTCTTTGGCCATGGCGTGATCGTTCTAGTATTGGTAGGACCCTTCGTCGTGGTGTAAATAACCCAGAACTCTTTTCGATAAGACAGGGACTCCGCAGGAATATTTGACTTGATTGAAGGAAATGTAAGTATGGTGGATATAAAATACATTAGCTAACTTTTTTATTATCTTATGTAAGAAAGGCGTAATGTTAATAAGAGATGATATCATGTTAGAGTTCTATATTCTAGACTATACAGAAGGTTCTAGAGAGGCGGGAAAGTAACAGTCATGAGTCATTCTATACAAAATTGTCTGTCAATCGAAGTAGTCTTTTGTATGATTATAGTCGTTGATATTATAGTATAAAAAAGGTATTAGGGTTGTGGCAAGGGTGACGCTCCTATCCCCGCTATCACCAGTAGCTCCGGCCAAAGACGATGAGCCCCCTCCACAAAAATGCCTGGAGGCATATAACATTTATGGGAAATTCTTGTATCGGCTCAGATGCCAATATTACTGAGAGGACAGCAAATAGGGAGGTTATAACGTAGTGTTATAACTAAGGTGCTGTATCTATAGCATATGTCAGTCCCAGCTCCCCACATGCAGGACAACATAAGCTAAGATACAGGCTTATCTATAGACTGATTCTGCCCTAATACCTGGCAAGAAGAATTGTGAAAGATGGATTATTTTATGGAATTTGCTCAATCTTCACAATTCATGAAACTACCAACGTTTTGTAAGGTAGGGCTTTGCGAATGGTAAAAAACGTCGCAAAATAACCATCCACCGGTCAGTTAACCTACCAGTACAGTCACTGTATGTAGAGGGTCTAGTCATAGTATTCAGTCTAGTAGTCTTGTCAAAGGCAGGATGTCAATAACCCTATAATCGGTCACGTATCTTGGCCTAGCTATACTAAGATGTCAGTCAGTCAAACCTATTTCATAATATGATAAAGAACAAATCAAAAGTAAGTAGTCAATAAAGCCTAAATCATAATGTGATATGTATTAAGTGTGACTTTAATGTCTTAAAAGTCGGTATGTGGGAACCTAGGATTAAACCAGTGTACCTAAATCCCTACTCGAATAGCTACCAAGGGTCCTCCCAGAGCTGGTTCTTATTGACGAATAAGAGTGGTGTATCAAGTGTTCAAACTTGTTATGTAATTGAGAATAAACTCTCCCTAAGCCAATTATAATACAGCTCCCAAAGCACTCACGCTAAAGAGTTCAAAATCACATACTCAACAGACACCGGTCGTAACCTGCATGACTCCCACTAACATTTGCGGGGATATGGACCTTGACCTCCCCGGGATTGCATAATAATGTGGCGTGACGATATAAGAAATGGTAATACTACAACTCAACTCTGGTCGGTATGATCCTTAGGACTAAGCTCCCCCTATAAGATACCCATGGATCACTAATAGCAAAGGGTCAAACAAATCGCGAACTAAGCTCGAATATAAATAGGGTCAACTACGTTTTGGATCTTCTCGCCGAAGCGAGGCTCAACTCTGAAAAGAGGCCAGGCGATCCGCCGCTAGTCAAATGAGTACCGCGCCGCCGATGAGGGCTCAGCTACGATACTGGGTTCCTTACAGTCCCACTGCCATTAGGGGGAGATACAGTAGACACTCACGTCAGCCTGAGTTACCCATGGGTCCACAAACGGCGGGACTATACCAGGATGAGCTATATAAACTACGGACCAACACTATTGACAATTACCTCCACTATCAGTAACCCCTAAGGAACTGCAACCTTGCCGACAGGACTCCTGCCTGCATGAGTACAATTCTGAAACCTATCCCCAGAACTACTAGCCTTTCTCGTAAGTACAGTCAGCCCGGAGGCAGAGACCGCCCCCCTGTCACATTACGGCAATATGGCAGACAAACCGTCTCCCCCCGATTACCACGGCACCTACCTAATACCATATAGTAATGATATATCTATTGCTAACTATACACCCCCTATCTACCTATTAAATTGACCTCATTTTCCCCCCCCTTTAAGATCAATTTACTACCTACTCGGTTCCCAAAAGAATGCTTGAAGTTGTCTATAAGTAATAAATAAATTTACGACTATCAGCTGCTAACTTACCCTATACTAAATTAATGTGCAAGTATGTGTGACTGAGCGTGTAAGGTTTATGTAAACATGAATAGACTTCGGGTAATAATTGCCTGAACACGGGTTTATCATCATAAAATATAAAAGCATCCACTCATAGAAATGCAATAAGTAACAAAACCAACCCAATAAATTACATGCAAGTATCCGACAATAAATTCGTCTCATCACATTCACAACACATAAATGCATAATAATTAAAATAAATAAATCTCGGTGAAACCAACAAAAGGTCTCGGTGTTTTGAATATGTTTCAATTCGTACTCTTAAAGATTCGTAAATAAAACTTCCTTGGAAGTAAGTTGCAAACATAACTCAGTATAGTAAAGATTGAGGGTATGATTGCACACGCAAATACGCAGCAGAAAATATGTATGTTCAGATAAATGAACACTTATAAAATTCATGAGAAACCGCACATTCACACCACGATACGATAACGTACCACCTGGCTTAAATCTAACCGTACCTGTACGAAACTCATAACTCATTATTCATAAACAAATGGTAGTTTACGCATCAATTAAACGCAAGCTTACAACTATGTAAAACCGTGAGGTAAAACGTAAAACCCGACTTAATTCTATTCGGGTATCATTTAATCGATCAGCAAAATATTCATATTTTGGTCAGCAGAAATATGTATTTGGTCAGCCAAAATAGCTAGTTGGTAAGCAACTTATGGTAAGCAAACATTTATAAATCAGGCTGCAATTAATGATATACTGATCTGCTCTAAATTATTTTGGTCAGCAAATTAAATATTTGAGCTGCATTAAGCGATCTACGGTAAATCAAATTTTGGTAAGCAATCAGTAGGTAAGCAAAATATTTCATTTTGTTCATCAAAAAAAAGGGGGCAATAAAACCTAACTGGGCGCAACTATTCTGCCGCCAATCGTGTGCGCATTTTGTCATTCGGTAATTGTCAGCTGTCAAGTAGCAGGTGTCACTGTGATATATACAGGGTGTCACTGTGATATATACAGGGTGTCACTGTGTTATATACAGGGTGTCACTGTGATAGATACAGGACAGGATGTCACTGTGATATATACAGGGTGTCACTGTGATATATACATAGTGTCACTGTGTTATATACAGGGTGTCACTGTAATGTATACAGGGTGTCACTGTGATGGGCTCATATAAAATTGGTATTTCGATTTTTTATACATCTCATAATGTTTAGAAGTTATATTATTTATTCACAACGTGTATCGTTTCGTTTTTAGGGTCAGCAAAAAAAATAACCCTAACCTACCTATTTTTGGGAGACTTTTCGTTTTTAGGGTCATCAAAAAGAAAATAACCCTAACCTACCTATTTTTGGGAGCCGTTTCGTTTTTAGGGTCATCAAAAAAAATAACCCTAACCTACCTATTTTTGGGAGCCGTTTCGTATTAGGGTCATCAAAAAAAAATAACCCTAACCTACCTATTTTTGGGAGCTGTTTCGTTTTTAGAGTGACACCCTGTATACATTACAGTGACACCCTGTATATAACACAGTGACACCCTGTATATATCACAGTGACATCCTGTATCTATCACAGTGACACCCTGTGTATAACATAGTGACACCCTGTATATATCACAGTGACACCCAGTATATATCACAGTGACACCCTGTATATTTCAATTAAACTGCTTACAGACATGTTTTCTCTGCTGACAGTGACATCCTGTATCTATCACAGTGACACCCTGTATATAACACAATGGCACCCTGTATATATCACAATGACATTCTGTATATATCACAGTAACATCCTGTATACATTACAGTGACACCCTGTATACATATAACACAGTGACACCCTGTATATATCACAGTGACATCCTGTATCTATCACAGTGACACCCTGTATACATTACAGTGACACCCTGTATATAACACAGTGACACCCTGTATATATCACAGTGATATCCTGTATCTATCACAGTAACACCCTGTATATAACACAGTGACACCCTGTATATATCACAGTGACACCCACTATATATCACAGTGACACCCTGTATATCTCAATTAAACTCTCTGCTGACCAATTGTAAAATCTTGCTACCCAAGTAATTATTTTGCAGCTCGACTGTTTATTAGGCAGCCAAATGATAAAAAAAGCAGATTAATATTGGTTAAAATGTTAACCGTTTTTAAACTGTTTGCTGAACAAGAGTTGCCGCCCGATTTTATTTATTGCCAGCCAAATCTTTGTATGCTGCCCAAATAATTTAACTGCTTATTTTTTTTTGCGGATCAATTTTAATAACGGCTGACCAAAAATTTACTTTCCATTCTATTCATACGTGTACGAAACTCATATCCGCCCTGTTCATAAGACATATGATCGCTAGCGAGTAACTATGTAAAACCGCATAGTAAAATGTAGAAGCCGACCTAAGTCTATTCATACATATATAGACACGCACTATCCCCATAAACCGAGTGGAAATTATCGCATTAATTAGCTGTAATTTAAATAATATGACGCGCACTAATTTGTTGTGCACAAATACCTTCATACACAACGATCGTAAGGAAAAATTCGTAAAATGGTATAAACACATTCATATTCGGTACACATTACACAAACAATAGTTCAATGTCATAAAAGGTTTCAGTAGGAAAATAGTAACATAATGATGAGATACACAAAGATTCACATGCACAAAGGACCTTTAGGTAGCCTCGCCTATGCTCGATCAAAAAATATGCTAACAATTTCGCTTGACGTCTCAACCGAAATTGTTGCTACCTTTGACTTAAAATGCATTTAATATGTTAATAACTTTAGTAGACTTTAGACAATTCTAGGACCAAACAGGCCTATGACTTTCTGACTCCCAAAACAAGCAACCCCCACACGGATAGCCCTACCAGTGATAAAATAAAACACTTACCCCTCGATGTCTTCAAATCTCTACGAACAGGAACCGGATCTTGCCCCAGGACGACGCGCCCGCCGCCGACCCGCTCGGCCGCCGATAGTCACGATTCCCTCCGCTGTAAGGACAGGAACACGCCGCCGCCGTGGTCTGCACGTTCACCGCCAGCCAGCCCTCCGTGGCGCCGTTGCTCGTTTGTCTTTGTTATCTTCAATCTAGGACCAGGTGCACGCCGTAGAGCACGGGCAAGCCGAGGGCGTCCTCCCCGCTGCCCCGCCGTTGACAATTGACGATTCCCTCCGCTGTAACGTGGATTTAAGTTTCATATTATGGTTCAAACTATGATCGCAGGATTCCTACCGACTGTCAGCCTAAATTAAACGTAGGTCTCCCCTAAATTTAGACTAGAACCCCTTGTATGCAAGACAGAACTTCTGAAAATGGACATAAATCTTCCCTATTTAAAACATCACCCTTTTGTAGGTAGGCCTGGACTAACTTAATGAACATAGGACCTGTTGACTGAAATGTGACTAAACTAAGACTAAAATCTGCCTAAAATCTGACTAAAAATGGGCAGGGCTCCCGCGTAGGCCCAGCCTGGACTAAATAATGGACGTAGACCTTCCCCGGGATTGGTCATAAACCCTCGACTAAGATGTGACTAAAATGTGCCTAAAATCTGACTAGATTTGGGCATAGCTTCCGCGTCGGCAAGCCGCAAATGAGAATAATTGAAGAAGTCCCTAACTGACTAATAACTGAACATAATCTCGAAAGATTTTCGCAAAGGTTCAGTTATTTCCTAACACTAGACATAGCCTGTACCGGCCTGTACAGCTTTCGCAGAGATCTAGTATCGGCGACTAAATGTTGGCAGCCTCCAGGGCTGGTTTGACGACGTAGACTATTGATGGCAGCTCGCGAGAGCTGAGGTTGGTTTCAGTGTCGCCGAGGCGAGACTGAACGCTGAAATACTGGTTACATCGGGTTTTATAGACGTTTCTCCCGGTTTTTCGTATGTACATGATTTTCAACCTTATGTCCATCCTTCGATATCTCAGTCTCATTATGCACGATTCTTCATCAGGGTAAATTTCACACATTCATAGTTCCGGGACATCCTCTGATTGGAAGAAGCAAGATCACGCCACTTTCTCATTTGGCTGAATATCGCCCTTATGGCTAAAGACATACTGCCTATTTCTTTGTTTGATTTGAGGAATTTTATTTCGAGGGTAGTCCATATATCCGCCTGTTTCGTAAGTGGTGTTCCCAATTATTCAATCATAAATTCCCGATTATCTCCCATTTATGCTAAAATACCTGTTGCCCTGGCGTATAATAACACATAAACAAATTATCCTTTTAATGTCCTTTTCTAATTACTAGAAAGCTTAATTATAGTCTACCTATTTTATTATCTAATCATACAATTATTCTCCAATCCAATTTGCTCCTCCAGTAATTGGCAACATTTTTCGATAATCCAACAGTCCAAAAGTACTGCACACATATGCATATCATTGGGACGCTTTGTGATTGGTCCATAAAAAGGCGCCAATATTTTACGGTTTGCCCAAAATCAACCTTATGTCTAAGAGCAAAAGGTCTATTCCTTAGGAATCTTATCTACGGGTACTTTCGATTACTTATCTTTGCCATAGACAATCAGTTCTGTATTAACTAAGTTTTCCCATTCGAACCCGCAAATAATATTATTAATTTAGCTATCACAAATCACTTTCATAAACTCACCAATAATTTTCTCTTAATTTTCTAATCTATATAATATAATTAATCTAAATTAAAACATTATCTTAATTCCGATAATTTTCCCTAAACCATAACTTACGCGATTGTATTTGTGACATCACTTCAAATACATTCGGTCAGTTTCGATATCATTCCTTGTTTACGTTCACGTGGCGAAGAAAATTAATTAAGTATTGGAATAATCTGCAACTGTCCTATGTTATATTTATAAGTGCCATGGTTGTAAATATACCCTACCTTGAGTGCTTTCGTCACCAACGTCCATGGATAATTATACTAGGTAAGATTGCAAATCTTCCATATCTTTTCCTAATATAATGTTTATCCAAACGCCTAACGTAATTGTTTGAGCAATGTTAGGATTTTATCCATTACTCTGCATTTCTTAGGAGCTTCAGTTCGGTTGGTTGAACTGGTAATCCTTACAATTTTTCCAGCTCTGAAACCCGTAACTGAAGATTGCAACTGAAGTTTCAAATTCTGAATGAACTGTAAATTATTTTTTAATATGTTGACGAGGCTACGTTCCGTCACAATGGTCAAATTTAACTTGAAAGATTTGATTACAGACAGACATATTGTCACACAGGCCCCGGCAAAGAAAACGAATGCACTTTAGGATCGATTTTAGAGAGTGTCGACCGCGGTGGTTTTTTTTCATTCGTGTTCCAGCAAATATAGCAGCAAGGGTGAGGATCTAAGTCAGCGGTCGGCAACCTTTTAGCACCCAAGGGCCACATAGTAGCTAACGAAATGGACGCGGGCTGCACTATGTTAATAATTGGTGATTTTATACAATTCTGAATATATCGACTTTTACATACAAAATAGGCGGCCATACAAAATGGTTGCCGACCGCTGATCTAAGTTAACATTTATTTTTTATTTAATCATATGGCTGGGTCAATTGCAGAAAAAATGTACCTTTAACTTTTTTTGTCTGATCATGGTGTGTCTTATACCATTTTACTCAGAATCACGAGCACTTTTCACTTATGAAATAAAAAAAAACATACACACGAATTGAGAACCGTCCTTCTTTTGGAAGTCGGTTAAAAAGTAGTGCAAAATATCCCGACTTTTCCGTACAAATTTTGATTTTTTCAGTTTCGTTACGCCCAAACTAAATATAGGGGAAAATCGTAACGAAACTGAGATTTAATTTTTTCAGTCATATTCATATTAATATTGAGATCGCTACTTCAAAATCGGTCTGAAGTTATAATAATGGGTCATGATTTTCATAGATCTCATAAATACCGACCAACTCCTTTCTCCAGTTGACAAAGCTATAAACAATACAAAGCGCGTCTTCACAAACCCCTGCATCTTCCTTTAATCTTGTCTCGTAATGCAAAACAAAAGATGTTTGCGACTCCGCTTCATTAGAGGCGCGGATTGTTTTAAAATATTACCAAACAAACATCATTAAGCCTCCACACCGGGCGGCGTGGCCACAAAACTCGAGAATATTCGAGATTTATAGATAAAGGCGGATATGTAGGCATAGCCGCTCTAGGCCTTATAGTGCCAGTCGCCCTTTTCTCAGCGAATCGACAGCTAAAACTCCCGCTCGTTCGATCACGCACTCTACGTAACGAAAGGCTGAACCGTTTTAACTAATCCCACTGGTCCGTCGCTCACTTTGAGCGATCAGCGAAAAGTCACGGTGGTCACGGCTAGCGAACCAGGATTCCTATTAAAGAGTCAGTAGGGTTCATAGGTCAAGTTGGGTTCTAAAAGAAACCCTTTTCACAATGATTTCAAAAGTAAGGATAGGCCCATCCGAACAGTTCGGAACTATTTTCCCCGTAACAAAAAATGCTGCTATAAAGACCAGCTGCGCAGTGCATGCGCCGCGTACTGATCGCGACTGGTACTGATTTGGAAGCGTTGGAACCTCTGCGCGCTCGCTTAGCCGTGTCCTGTGTATACGTCAATGCCTTTTCATCACCGCCAATTAGTCATGGACGGCCGGCATTAAAATTTAGCTTCCTAGGGTCTGCTGGTTGGATGGCTTGCTTTACCTTAGAGAAAATAGGCCCCTAGAGAACCATATAGGGTCTTCTCTCTCATCGTCATCACCTTATTGCTTTTCCGTTGCATTTCGGGGTACAGTAGGGCAAGAATGTGGTCTATCACTTTTGAACTAATAGCACTCAATAAAGTCGAAAAGTGGTAGACCACTTTCTTGACTAAATGTACAATTTTGATTATGGCTTCGATTTGGTAAGTCAGGTTCTAACTCTCTCTTAATCACTTATCATGTTTCCTTAATTTGCAGGTTGACTCTTGATGTTTCCCTCACTGTGTGAACTTTATTTAAGGTGATTCGAGTCGGTCGGTATTCCATACAAACATAAAGAGGATCATTATTTGTTCCAATGCATGAATTATGTTTAAAATAAGTCTTATTTTACAGGTTGATACATTTTGTCTGCGTGCAGTTGGGCTTTTAAGGTCAGCACCATCTATCGGCATAATTTGAAACTAAACGTTATTTTTCTAAAATTATATATTTTTTTGGCATCTTGACAATTCCCATGTAATTTCGCGCAAATAAAATTAATCTATATATATAAAACAAACCTAACCTATTGTTTTCCATACGCTAGCTAAAATATCCTAAAATTATTACCGTTTTAGAGAAACAAATACTGTATGACTTTCGATAATTATGACTAACAATACAGTATGACTTATAACTTTATGGGAAACAAGGAGATCCCCGTAAATAACATTTAGTTCGCTCGCGGGTTCCTTCTATTTGGCATACGTTTTATTAGTCCAAAAGTAAATATCGTTATAAATAAAAAAATATCGTTCGTATCGTTGTAAATATCGTCCATAGGCTGCGGTGACTGCTTACCATCAGGCATGCCGTACGCTAGTTTGCCACCCTAGTAGTATAAAAAAATATCGTTAGCCTGAATTTTATTTCGCATAATTTTTCTCTAACTTTAATGGAAAATATTTTGAAAAACCTTGTACGCTAGTCATTTAGAATAGATTAGGTTAGGTTAGGTTTCTTTTATAACTATTCTGAAAAGTCGATGGTATCAGTACAATTACATTCATGCGTAGAGAGAATTTTTTTTTATTGCTATAGACTGGCAAACAGGCGGACGGCCCACCTGATGGAAAGCGGTCACCGCCGCCTATAGACATTTGCAACACTGCCAATGCGATGCCGGTCTCGAAGAAATTTGATGACACCCTTTTTAAAAATTCCCATATTGTATTGTATTCGGGCAAATAGAACATTCGGAGTTTCGGTCTAATAAAATTATGCCAAAACCAGGGTATCCTTTGCTCACAAACATGTTAAGCAAATTATGAATAAAGAATTGAATAAGTAGGTAGATAGTAGAGTTTAACGCCGCTCTTGTGGCCCAAAAGAGCCTGGAGCGGAGACAAACGATGTTTACGCCCTACGTAACAAACGGAGACGGTTTTTGCACCTCTTCTTGGAGAAAATGTATACGATTTGTTTACCGAGATATTCTTTTTGTAAACATGGCCAGTAAAATATTGTTATACATTGTTACGATTCAAATTATTACGGTCCAATTGTCGAAATTCAAGCAGAAACTGATCGTTTTCTGCTCTTATATTCTACTCCGTGCAATAAAACTAAATACTGAAGCTTAATTGACCATTTTACTATTGCCGTGCACTTTATTTGGCTTAGCTGCATCTATGAGTTATGTCGATAATGGGTTATTCTTCAGAAATATGTCTGCGACTGTCTCCATACATTTAGTATGAAAAAGGGCCAGAGAACCTAATAAGGTGACCGCAGACATATTTTTGAAGAATAACCCTAAGCTTGTTTCTTCTCTGGATATCCTCATAATATCTGAATGATTACAAAAACAGTTAAATTATAACATAACACAAACCGGCATCATATTCCGATGCCATCATCCGTGAAGGCAATGCATTCACCGGCGACTGGAAATGGAAAAATAAATATTTAATGTAGCCGTCGCGTTACCAGAACTGAAACGTGATGATACGTTCACTGTATTGTTGTGCACGTATTCTGAAATTCTTAGACTGATAATCTGGTAAGGGTTCGTCCACGCATAGGGGGGAAGGGTCTAGCCAAATGTGACAGTCTATGTTAAAAAGTTGGAATATGTTAGGAAAAAGTGTGGCATGCAGGGAGGGGGGGGGGGGGGGGTCTAAAAATCTGACACACCGTGTGACGTAATTTATGAATGACCATAAAGCGCATTGGGGTAATTTCGAACGTAAAGTAATTTTGAAGATTAGGAATTTCGACTAAACCATGCAAGATTTTAAGGTGTGCTATTACTAAAGCATTATTGGTGTATCTAGTATAGTGCATATTACAATAAATATGTCCCGTGGATTACGAGAAATTCTTAAATGTCATAATTACCCTATGTTCAAATTTACCCCAATGCACTTTAACTCAGACGTAGTGAGGAAATAAGAACTTTTATAGAGATACTAATACAATCGTTAATCTGGAAGCACGTCGTTTTTAGACCACATACTTATCTTAGTGTACCAGATAGTAAGTTAAGAAGATTGCGTAGGACAGTCTCGAGCCAAGTAATACTTAGGACGGCCAACCGACCGATAAACTGTTGATTGTCCCAAGTATGCTATGTTTGTCGCATGATACTCCTCCTTTATCATGGGATGACCGAGCAGCGATGTTTTTTTTATATATTTGGTTCACCAACGGACGGCAGATAGTCGCACCTGTCTTTCGCGTACGCCCCGCCCACGTCTTCATTTTATCAAAACATCCTGGCGCGATAGGGCACTAAGTCTGCTACGTGCCGCCTTCCGGCGAACGCGCGTCTTTTAAGAGTCCCTTGGAACCGTGGCGTCATAAGTGCATCTGGGGTTGTTCGCGGACGACACTGCCCTATACACATCGCACGTTAAGCCCAGTATTATACGGAAATTGCTCCAGGAGGCGATAACCGCCCTCGGGCGGTGGTTCAATCTCTGGCGCATCGAAGTTAATCCTGAGAAAAGCGCTGCAATTGTATTCTCTCCGACTAGGAAGCAAATAATGGAAAGGTTAGCTCCTATCCAACTATTCGGCTTACCCATCCCCTGGGTCAATGAGGTCAAATACCTAGGAGTTATACTGGATAAATTCTTATCCTTCAGCAAACATATCAAACGCGTTCGCGGTCGCGCTCTCTTCGTTATGAATAGGTTAGGTGGGATGACTAACAAGCGGAGTAAAATGTCGCTTAGAAATAAGTTGACACTTTACAAAACTTGCATTCGTCCCATAATGTCCTACGCCAGTGTAGTGTTCGCACACGTGCCTAAATCACGTTTGCGTCCACTACAAGTCGTACAGAATAGGTTCATTCGTAGGATGACCGACACCCCGTGGTATGTTCGGAATCTTAGCCTTCACCTTGAATACAAGCTTCCCTCGATTCAAGGTTTCTTTAAGATGGCTTCGAAACGGTACTTTAGGACGGCTCCCCAACATAGGAATCCACTTATCAGACAAGCGGTTGACTATGTTCCCTCTGTTCCAGGTCCTGACGACGTGCTGCACCGGTCCGGCCTCACCCGAGGCCGCTTCACCCGGCGTCCCCGCAACGTCCTATCGGATCCGGATGACGACATCTCAGCAGGATTCGAAAGAATCCTTGCTGTGAGGCCGTCAAACGGAGTCCGACCCACACAGCGTCGACCCCGCCGGCGGGGTCGACCTCCCCGCGACCACAGCACACAAGGGCCGCGTCCCGATTTGCCCCAGGACCCGAATGTCCTGGTTAACTTCACTCCGACCTCGCTCGGGCCCAGCTAAGTTTCTTGCCGGAGTCTTCTTAGCTGGGCTAGGTTTTAGCGAACCGGCACCTAAAACTCCCATTAGTTCGATACACAAGTTCACATAAGGACAGGATGACCCGAGTCATCCTTCCCGCTGGTCCGTTGCTCACTCTGAGCAATCAGCGTAAAGTCAAGGTGGCCCTGGCCAAACGACCTGGTTCGACTCCAGGCGTGAAGCCCCACCTAGCCCGATCATATCGAGGTGGACCGGACTAAGTGACCTGGTTCGACCCCAGGCACTCCCGGCTCCCACCCAGTCCGACCAACTCAGGGTGGTCTGGCTAGCGACCTGGTTCGACCCCAGGGAACGCCACGGCCAACCACCCGGTCCGACAATCGCTACGCCCAGGAGGGGCTGCGAGTTTGTCAGTTTAAAAAAAAAAAAAAAAAAAAAAAAAAAAAAAAAAAAAAAAAAAAAAAAAAAACGTGGCGTCACTTGTGTATGTAAATAAGCCTAAAAATTAGAGTAAGTATGCATATTTGAACCCTTCATTATGTACAGTCACCATCAGATATATCTGAGCTGTCAGTGTACTCATAAATGTCTGAACACGGCTCTAATGCTATGAAAATAGAGCCGTGTTCAGATATAAGTACACTGACAGCTCAGATATATCTGATGGCGACTGTACCTGTGTGTGTTTTTATATATACCTTTATACAAAAAAAAACTATTGTAAACATTGAATTAACATCTGAGGACTTTCCCCAATTTCTCGTGGGATAATGGGATCATTATCAGAATTACACTCAAGAGCAAAAATTTCGGGTCACCGTAGTTTAAATAATAGAAATAGTTGATTTTCAATATTTGACACTTGTTTCATTTACATATTATATGTACTTATTCTTCATAATACCTGGCTGTATTAGCAATATCCGCTTACCCATCATAAAAATATTATTATCCAAAATTGGTAATTTTTGCGATATTTCACCCCGTTAACGAGTTAGATCTGAACCTGAAATTGCTATTATTTTCAGTGTTATTTTTGCAGATAGTATTTAAAATTAATTATAGATCAAAACGGGATTTAATAATTTCAAAACCCTGGAGTATTTTAGGAAATATGGCGGTATTTCACTGACTCAATTTTTTTGACCGCGAGTGTAATTTCAAAAAAATGGGACCACTCTGAAAGTATATGTACCCTTTCAATCAAAATAATGACTTTTCAAATCGGTTCTGGTAAACTCAGGTTTTTATACTAGTGCATACAACTATGGCCCAAACTATGATGCGCTCTCGTGTAAGGGTTATTCTTCAGAAATATGTCTGCGGTCACCATACTAAATGTACGGAGACAGAGACTCATTCCTCTGACATATTTCTTACACGAGAGCGCATCATAGTTTGGGCCATAGTAGTAGTAGTGTAGTAGTTAACAGTTGCACACAATTTTTAACCATAGTTATATGATGCAGTATAGTATATATTCATTTATAGCTCATGATTCACAAGGCTAAAGGCAAAATGGTGTGGCATGTACACACGGGGATACTCCAAAGTTTGGACCATAGTTGAGTGCATTGGGCCATAGAAACCTGACTATTTAAGTTCATAAACGACAGAATTCTGGCACAGTATTTTAATAGCAGTAATTTTTCTTCCTACAAAAGGGACATCGCGCGCTTGAATGTGTACGCGCCGTGTGCGAACGCACTACAAGCAAATAAATAAGAATGCGTGAGAATGCTCTAGTATGGATCGCACTACACGTATTCACACAGACGCGCGATAGTGAATACTATTTCAATTCTATTCGTAGTATCTCGGTTCTTGAATAAGATTTGAATCGAGTCTCACTTATTGGCATTCGTCTTCAAAGTAAAGTTGTTTTACGTGAGTGTAGAATTATATGACCATTAAACGACTGTAATTCAGCACTCGGGGAACAATAAGGGCATTAGTTGAAGGGCAGGTGGAGCACCCGCCTTTATATCTTCCATAGTCATTGGAGCAGATACTGGAACAGTCAGGGGTCTAGCATGGCCGGAGGGAAATCGTGACACAGTATAATAGAAATAAGTAAGTATGTATTTATTTGTGACACACATTTAATAACGCGCGGTTGTCCATAAAAATAAAAACAGTGCTATCGATATTTTTAAAGACATCAATTTTAATTGTAATGTGCTTTATTGCGTGGGTGAATTTTCAAATAAATAATTTCTCTGGCCACAAATATTTGAAAGATTCTTCCTCATTAGACCGGCATTCGTTGTTTACTTGGTAGAACTTCACAGATTCCACACTGTAACCAAAAGTGCCAATTTTAGGCAGAATCTTTTCAGTATTCGCGAATATGCCATGACAGCGAAATGACGTTTTTGAAAATACACCCGCGTATTGAAGACCATCCACATTCACCGACGCCCACGATCCTCGGTTACGAGGGAGCGACCGTGACGTGAGACAGAGTGCTTTATTTCATAGCTTAATACGGTATATCTGCGCAAAAATAGCCTAGTTGAAGAGGCGAGTCACGCGCGCCGGGAACGTAATTAAAGCATAATTAAAGTGAAGCCCGAGTGCCGCTGATAAATGGCGCTACATGCCGTTACGTGTGTTACTGCCTGCCCAATTACCAAGATCGCTGCAGGATAGCCAGAGGATACTGCTGCAGTGGGGCGCTAAATAGGTTAGAGAAAAAGGGTCATACTAGGCTTGTAACCTGGTTGAAGACGCGAGTCACGCGCACCGGGAACGTAATTAAAGTGAAGCCCGAGTGCCGCTGATAAATGGCGCTACATGCCGTTACGTGTGTTACTGCCTGCCCAATTACTAAGATCGCTGCAGGATATCCCGTGGATACTTTTTATACCTTTAACCAAAATCAAATGTGAACGTGAGAAGACTTCTTTTTCCATTAAATGGGTATGCTTTTCACACCAATTGTGCCTGATGCGATGCTTACGAAATCCGAGTTTCGCTTTATCCGAGCCTGAAGCTTTTTTGAGCGTGCGAGCGCGAAGAGTCTTCGTTTCAGCTTGGGTAAAATACTTTCGTGTCTGTCTACCTGGCTGTTGGTTTGTTCTCCTCTATAGGCCGCATTTCCCAATCAACTCTCATGAAATTTAATGTTGTGAGCCGTTTCGATAATAATTATTAGGTCTCGGATTCTTTATGGCACGGTAAGGCAAGGCAAGGAAAGAAGACTATGGAGTCGATATTAACATTAAAAATTTAGTCATATTCATACTCATACTTTCATTTATTTAAATAATACCAAAAACTATAGTGTAAACTAAAATACCAAATAACAAATAAATATATGTGCTTTCTTCTTTCTTACTAATGTTACATCAAAATTGTTCGAAATTTTTAACTCAACTTTGAAAATTTGTGGAACATAAAATAAATGCGTAAATTCAACCCCTTTTTATTAACAAATGGAAGGATTTGTTTATAAAAAGGGGTTAAATTTACTTCACTCGAGGAAGAGATATAAAAATGGAAAATACTTAACTTAAAGTTGAAATGGACACAAGTGGTGAATTGTTTGCCCTTGTAGTTGCTTACCAATCTTACCATCAAATGCTACGAAGGTATATCGCTGCTTAATTGATGGAATAACAAAATTTTGCAAAGGTGCCTTAGTCACATTTATTGGGATTTGTTACACAGTTGGGATTTTTATTTAATAATTAGTGTTTGGAAAGCAAGCGTTTTCAACCAATGGCTATTTTTACTTCCAATAAACGTTAGAATCTAAAGTTAAAGTTTGTCGGCTTTCGTTTAGGATTAGGAAAAACTCTTGAAATGGAAAAGTAACAATATAGGCTGTGTAGTATGAAACAACGCGGTCAGACTCATACACTAATAATAAATAGAACACCCTTTGCAGAGCTCTTTCCTGTACCCAAAACTTTTCGTATTTCACATGTAGGAGCTGTCATTCAGTTTCAAATTATGCGACCTTTTACAAATCAAAGGGAAATTAACATAGTTTCGGGTTACTGAAGTAAATAGTTCGCCTGGAGGATAGTTGCCTGACTTTTATTCGTTCACCTTGCTCAGATAAGAGACTATCACGTAGATCTACGTCATGTCATCATCACGTTAGTGTGATGGCAACCTTTAACTTTAACTAAAAATTTTAGGTTAGGAACAATGTATAAAATCGTCTATAAATACATCCACTAAAAATCCTTATATATTTAATCTTATTGTAATATTTTTATGTGATATTGTGAAATCGAAAAACATTTTACGAATAAATGAGTATGAGTATGAGTATATCGTCACTAATTTGAAAAAAAAACGTTCTAAAGAAAAACGTCAAAAGTTACATGCGAACATCATATACACTTACTGCGTCTTTACTTGGAGTTAGTGTCAGATATGTTTTTTTTAAGTAATGACGATATGTCGAATCGCGATTAAATAATAACGATACATTAGCCAAAGATATCTGATTATTGACTTGGATAAAGTCGCAGAGAGGGCGCTAGTAATTATGTACTTGCCTTCTAGACATAGATCCTTTTTGAGGTTGGTTATGAAATGAAGGCAGTTTTAGATTATAAAGATGAAGTTGAAAGATGGAATGTCAGTCTTGTTTAGAAATGTAAGGAATTGGGCTGGTCTCTGCAGATTTATCGTGTAACGCCATTGATGTATACAATGACGTTACTTTTGAAATCATTGTGTAACACTACATTAAGATTGAGTAGCGTAACCCGAAGGTAATGTTTGTAGGCCTTTCTCGTCATATATTTAAATGGTAATAAAAAAAGCCTATATGTATACATCATCACTAGCAGTAATCTTCTTGTTATTGTTTTCTGTTCAATATTTTTAGGTATGCATTAAAAAAAATCTTAATAACCTTGGCTAAAGTAAGATGCACTAATTAATCACACACGGTTATCTCTCAGAATGGACAAAAATGTCTCGGTACAAAATAATAACTATCAACATGTACTTACGATGATTATATTCCAGCCAGGCCAGGCAAGTAATAAAATAATGACCTCTCGATATATTACCCCTCTAAGATAACTGCTCCGAAAACAATGTGTATGTTGTTTAGTTTTGTCTTTAACCTCCAAGAGTACAGACGTGTATAAATATGCGAGTGTTACTAATCATTTTCATTCTAAAGTTAGTTTCTTGTGATCGCCGAGCAGTCGACGGTCACCGAGGATTTGACAAACATCGAGAATTCGCCAATCATCAACCGTATTTATTCGACGTTAATCAACTCCATGAACCTCTAACAAACTACGACAGATACGCAAAAACCGTGAAATACTGCATCTACATGAACAACAGCACCTTAGACGCGAGCTACTTGATCGGAACTTGGTACACTATTTACAAGTTATCCAAAACCATAGCTCCCGGTATTTCGGCATTTTGTCCTATCACCAAGTTTACAGCACCAACCAAGGAACAATTAGACGAATATAAAGCGAAATATAATCTACAGAACGAAACCTTTAATTTTGATGATGGCGCTGTACTCAGTTCTCAACAGGACGATAAAGTCAAAGGAATTGTCGTCGGAAACAAAACAGCTAAATACCATTTCCTCGATACCAAGGAACATACGAGATTGACGGGGCTATACGATGTATTGACATATAAACCTGTGAATAATGATTACCTGATATATTACCAGTGCAATATGAGAGGTCATATAAAATATCTCTGGTCGAGGAGAAACAATCAGACTGAGGAAGAACTGGAAAATGTGTTGAAGCCTCTCTACGAGTTGGCAGATTTGCGGAAACAAGAGTTTTGTTTGAAGAAAAAGGTGGTAACAACGACTCCTTATTTTTAATTACTTTTATGCTAGCTGAACTGAAATCACGCTAATAAAGTCACGTGTTCAGTCACATCTTGGCGATAATATTAATTGGAACGTATCATTATCCGAATAAGCACCAATGACTCGTTACATAATAATCTATATATATATATTTATTTGTTGTTGTCCTGTTCTCTTTTCTCTTTGATAATAATCTGTTTTTCATTTCCTTGTGCACTACCTACTCACGTCTGATTTTTATTTTACGCCCACTCTACTACCCTAAGGTGGTCTGGAAGAGATCGCTTATTAGCGATAAGACCGGCTGTTGTTTACCATTTATGCTGTTCTACATTTCAGTTTTTGTAATTTTTTTTATTTTGGAGCACAATAAAGAATATTGTAATGTAATGTTACTGAAGTAAATAGTTCGCCTAGAGGATAGTTGCCTTTTTATTCGTTCACCTAGCTCAGATAAGAGATTATCACGCAGATCTATGTCATCTGTACACACGTTGGTGTGATGGCAACCTTTAAATTTAACTAAAATTTTAGGTAAGGAACAATTTATAAAATCGTCTAAAAATACATCCACTAAAAATCCTCATACATCGTCACTACTTGAAAAAAAAACTCGTATCAAAAAACGTCCTAGAGAAAAACGTCAAAAGTTACATGCGAACGTCATATACACTTACTGCGTTTTTACCTGGAGTTAGTGTCAGATACGTGTTTTTTTTTAAGTAATAGCGGACGATATGTCGTATCGTGTTAAAATAATAACGTTAGATTAGCCAAAAATATCTGATTTTTGGCTTGGATAAAGTCGCAGAGAGGGCGCTAGTTATTATGTATTTACCTTCTAGAACTAAATCCTTTTTGAGATTGGTTATGAAATGCAGGCAGGTTTAGATTATAAAGATGAGATGAAATATGAAGTTGAAAGATGGAATGTCAGTCTTGTTTAGAAATGTAAGGAATTGAGCTGGTCTCTGCAAATTTATCGTGTAACGCGTATTGTTTGTAATAACACGACATTAAGATTGAGTAGCGATACACGTCAAGAGCAATACACCAGTAATCAAACTGGTACGGATATTGGATTACACCATCACCACCAAGGTGACCACAGGTGATCCGGATCCCGAAGGTAATGTTTGTAGGCCTTCCTCGTCATATATTTAATGGTTATTAAAAAACCTATATTTATTTATACATCATCACTAGCAGTAATCTCCTTGTTATTGTTTTCTGTTCAATGTTTTTAGGTATGCATTAAAGGTTTTTCGTAATAACCTTGGCTAAAGTAAGATGCACTTATTAATCACACACGCTTATCTCTCAGAATGGACAAAAATGACTCGGTACAACATGTACTAATCCAGCCAGGTCAAGCAAGTAATAAACTAATAACCTCTCGATAACTGCTCCGTAAACAATGTGTATGTTGCTTAGTTTTGTCTTTAACCTCCAAGTGTATAGGCGCGTATAAACATGCGAGTGTTACTAATCATTTTCATTCTAAAGTTAGTTTCTTGTGATCACCGACGAGTCGACGATCACCAACGATCTGACAAACATCGAGAATTCGTCGATCGTCGACCGTATTTGTTCGACGTTAATCAACTCCACGAACCTCTAACAAACTACGACAGATCCGCAAAAACCGTGAAATACTGCATCTACATGAACAACAGGACCTTAGACGCGAGCTACTTGATCGGAACTTGGTACACTATTTACAAGTTATCCAAAACTGTAACTCCCGTTGGTGTGGAATACTGTCCAGCCACCAAGTTTACAGCACCAACCAAGGAACAATTAGATGAATATAAAGCGAAATATAATCTACAGCACGAAACCTTTACTTTTGATGATGGCGCCGTACTCAGTTCTCAACAGGACGATAAAGTCAAAGGAATTGTCGTCGGAAACAAAACAGCTAAATACTATTTCCTCGATACCAGGGCACATACGAGATTGATGGGGCTATACGATGTATTGACATATAAACCTGTGAATAATGATTACATGATATATTACCAGTGCAATATGAGAGGTCATATAAAATATCTCTGGTCGAGGAGAAACAATCAGACTGAGGAAGAACTGGAAAATGTGTTGAAGCCTCTCTACGAGTTGGCAGATTTACGGAAACAAAGGTTTTGCGTGAAGAAAAAAGTAGTGTCAACGACTCCTTATTTTTAATTACTTTTATGCTAGCTGAACTAAAATCACGCCGATAAAATCGCGTGCACAGTCATATCTTGGAGATAATATTAATTGGAAAGTATCATTATCCGAATTAGCACCTCTCGTCGCATAATACGAGTACATCACGTTATACCATATTTACTTTTAAAGATTCTACTTACCAGACCAATACAAATGATAAAACAATGAACTTTTGCCTTCAAGATAACCGTATCGAAAGCGGTTTTGTTATTTATCTCAAAGCATGCATATGTGTACAAAGCACAAATTTGTATCAAGGATGTAACGAATATCGGTTTTTGAACATTCGCGAATGCGAATACGAATAATCGACGTTGATATTCGAGAATGCGAATAGGAATATTGGTTATACATTATTACGTTACTAGAAATAAAGAAAATTAATAACTATGGTAACCTACAATCTACAATAAATGTTGTTTTATTTATATGAGCATTTCTTAAAAGACGGTATGAACGAATTCGCAACTCACGCATTGCGTAGGTGTGCACAGACCTTTATTTCGTCTCAAATATTAAAAGGCCTGCTTCATCCCAGGGGTGTGAAAAATAAATGAGTGCTCAACGCCCCAATGCGAGTTATGGAAGCGACTGTACTTTATGCTGGCTGAAGTAATTATTGTATTTTCAATTTTTAAGTCCCTCAAGTTAAAAACAAAATAACCGGGAATAACAGTTCTCTTTAAATAAATATTTCAGTGATAAAAGTTAAAAAAGTAAGTTGGCATTTCCTTTGAGCATGTCAAATAAGAGTAAATCAGGTCATTTACGGCCCGCAAAATCTACGTCTAACAACACTATTTTCGAGCAAGTTTGATGAAAAAGACGTTGACAGACTCTAAATGTAGCGTGACTTATGTGTCACGTTTTTGACACGTCCGTTCCAAAGCGGAGCTGCAATAGACCCTACAACAGTGAAATTTAGTACGGAGATAATTTGAGACCCTGGAAAGGACGTAGGATAGTTTTTATACTGAAAATGTGATGTTACTTGTTAGATTATCTACAAAATATAAAAAAAAAAAACTATTAGGTGTATATAATCCTCTGGCAGTTCTCACTCGCACCATTACGCAGGCCTGAAACGCTCGTATTGACTGTCAAAGTGATTGATACATCACTCTCGCGTCTATTCCAGGAGGGCGTAACTACCAAGAATACCCTAGTAAAATACCTAAACCTAATAGACCTTTCAGTTATGATGCCAGTGTTTTGCACAGCTGCGTACTGACACTTACTTGATTTGGGTACATTACGTGAACAAATGAAAGTTTCTGGAAGCAATATTTTAATACTGCTGTTATAGGTAGTTTCACGAGAGTTGAGGTGAATGATTACACACACAGCTACATGAAGTACTCATTGCAAAAAAAGTGAATGAATGAAATTAATGAGTGAGTAAATAAACACGAGGCTATAGTTTAACTAAACGTTTTGGTCTATCTTGCAATTTACTGTTGAACTTGCTATCGGTACGAAAAAAGAACAGTAGGTACCTAATTTCAAAACCTCGCTGTCATTACATGACAGTATTGCTGTGTGCGTGGCCTCAACTCTCGTGAAACTACCTATACTACGGTGTATTTCGAGTAGATAAGAGACTCTTACAGTTTATTTATTATACGGCTTGATATCGACTTTTCCTCATTCTGTTTTAGTCTTATTTTTTTGCAAAGGCAACCCAATGCCATCGCGTTTAAAAATTAAAATTATTTTTCCACTTAAAATATAAAAAATAATTTCTAAAAACCGAAACCACTGAGTAGTGGTATTTTTAAGACGTCTAGATCCATATCTTATGCATATTTTGGGAATTGTCAGAGCTTCGGCTACGGCCCAGAAAACATAAGTTAAAAATTCAGGTTATATGTGCCATTAACAGCCCAATTATCTGGTATTTATGGGATCTCCAAAATGGTGTCACACTTCCACTTTAAAAAAAGTAAGTATGCGTAAAGGACCTCCGGGAGTTCTAGTCTTGCGTTTAGAATGATAATCGATTTGTCGAAAAAAGTGAGCACGCCAGAATTTCGGGGTAAAAGGAACACTGTGAAGCGTCAATATTATACACTAAGAATAAAAACAATATTTGCCATATAGTTAGGTACATTTCTATTATAAGCGGATTACAATACATAATTAACATAAATTATTAAAACTTTATATGAAAGAAACATTTTGTCTCTTCATTGGATTTTTAATGCGGATAAATTACACCACATTTTTATGTTACTCGTACATATACAGATACAAGAAATCAAAGGTTAATAATCCTATTAAACCAGAATGATACAGGAGTCAAAGTAGATGGCAAAATTGAGGGCGCTTGCTGGGTGCTCCGGTGGACGAGTGGTTGAGTCGCTGGGCCGGAAATCGGAAATTTAAAAATCTTTAATGTACAAACACAGTCTTTCTATTTTATTATAATATCATTCTTACCGTACCAATCTTGATGTATGGTTGTGAAGCTTGGACGTGACTCAGAAGGAAGAGAACAAGCTCTTAGTGGCGGAGAGGAAAATCCGGCGGAAGTTTTTGGGGCCAACGAGAGATGAGGATGGAACGTGGAGGCGTAGAAGGAATAGGGAGCTGGAAGAGCTGGTGAAGGTGCCAAACATAATGGGCGAAATTAAGGCCACCCGATTGCGTTGGCTCGGCCACTTGGAACGGATGGGAGAAGAGCGGGCGGTAAAGAGAGCATATATAGGGCGACCGTGTGGAAAACGTCCGGTTGGTCGGCCTAGATACCGTTGGAGTGATGAAGTCCAGAAAGACCTAAGTGCCCTCCCCCCCGACTGGCGTGAGGTGGCACAAAATAAGGAAGAGTGGCGAGTTCTCGTGTCTGAGGCTAAGATCCTTTTTGGGTCCCTGAGCCAACGTAGTAAGTAGTAAGTAAGTATCACATTTACTTTGAAAAACACGCATCTGACACTGACTCCAGGTGAAAATGCAGTTAGTTGACGTTCGTATGTAACTTTTGACGTTTTTCTCTACGACGTTTTTAGATACGAGTTTTTTCAAAGTACCTAGTGACGATATGTATGCATAGATAGATGAGCGAGTTATAATATTTATGCCACATCTGGCCATAAAGCGGCTTAATCTATATTGTAGATGTAAGCCACAATTTGGCATAATATTATCTTTAGTGTCCGTGATTATCACTCATTGTAATAAAACAACTTACACGGATTTGCACAACTGTAATTTTGTAAGAGAGAATTTATGTTTTCTCAGTCTACCCGCGATCACGAACGCTGAAAAGGGTTACGCAACGTCCGGACGTAAAAATAAAGTAATATACGCGATTTAATCCGTTTAAGTCGTTTTATTACAACAAGTTGGCAGTTAAATTGCAAGGTGTGTGACTTACGTTTGACATTGCCCATAATCTACTTACCCGTATCGCATTTGATGGTATCACAGTGGGGTCAGTGGGGTCAGAAAGGTCAGGTCGGCCATCGGCACGTATCGACATCTAGGTCAACGATGCTTTAACCATTCGTTTCCGTTATCCGGTTATTTTGAGCATATCAGTCCGGTTGCATATCAAGAAAATAATTAACTTGAGGTGATTCGAGTCGGTCAGTTCTTCATACAAACAAAAAGAGGGTCATAATTAGCTCCCACGACATCAATCGTGGTAGAAAGTTTCATTTTGTCTGCGGGAAATGACATGAGAACTCTCAAAAAAACAAAATTAACGTGCAATATGACGATCAGCGCCAAATATCATCATTTTAATTGAAGCAAACGTTATTTGCTAAAAATGTATGTATTTTTACTTTTTTGGGAGTAAACTCATTCATTCATTCATACATAAGGTTGAACATGCTAGTCTTATCTCTGTATAATATTCTGGAATATTAAACAAATTGAGGTCGATTTCAGGCGTTTTTCTAGCGTTTTTAGGGTTCCGTACGTCAAAAGGAAAAAAATTGAACCCTTATAAGATCACCTTATATGATATGTCTGTCTGTCTGACCGTCTATCCGTCTGTCAAGATCCTGTAGTAAAGGTATTGAGTTGAAATTAAAACCATATACTAAGGTCTAGGATCCCTTGAAGCTGTGAAAAAATCAAGCTCCTAAGTTACCGTGGACAAAAAATACGGCCGATTATGTCGCAAAAAACGTAAATTTCTACACTCTCAAGAAACCAAAATTCAAAGGGTACTTTCCGTTGACCTAAACTATACATAGAATTTAGCAGGTAATACCGTCTTATGCTACAAGTATAGGACAAATCTGAAAACTATACATTTTTAATTAAATCATAAAAAAATAGACTTTACTAAGGGAATCACATTTTATATAGGGTACTTTAATATAATATCGATACCTTTGGGTTCAATTGGCGTAAAGGACATTTTGGCGAAAATGAGTTATATATACAGTTTTGTTCAGAATTTCAAGCTCTACCGTTCTGTGTAGTTAAAATTTCGATATCTTTAAAAAAAGTGCCTTTACGACCCAGTTTTTATTCATTGTTTTCGCAAAACTAGCTCAGGTTAAAGGACGTAAGTGTCAAGTTATAAAATACAAATTAAAAGGTGTATCGTAAAGTACGCCGGTAAATATGAATACTGTCGTATATTACCCATTTTTTTCTTGCTGTCCTTTAAGCCCTTCATTTCTCATGATTAATTTCCATAAGCGCATAGTCGAGGTGGGCTTTAAGGACATGTTTTCTTTTACTTGTCCTTTACGACCTGCCTTTAAATTATAATACCGTAATTTGATAAACCGAATAAGGTTGTAAAGGGCAGGTATTATTTTACTTGTCCTTTACGACCTGCTTAAAAAAATGATTACACCATTATTTGATAGAATTAAGGACGTTGTAAAGGGCATGTAGTCTTTTACACGTCCTTTACGACCTGCCTTCAAATTATTATACTTGTTTCCATACCGTAATTCGATAAATCGAACAGGGCTGTAAAGGGCAAGTAGTCTTTTACTTGTCCTTTAAGACCTGCCTTAAATCTAATTATAGCACATTTTTTAAAGAAGAGCAGGGTTGTATAGGGATTAGCCTTTATTTTTGGCATTTACTGCCACAAATGTGTGTCTAAATTCTGAAATAAAGCAATTTACGTAATCGTAAAGGTCTAAACTATCGATACCTTTAATTGGGTTCAATTGGCGTAAAGCACAAAACGCTGGTTTTGAGGAGAAGCAAAAAATAGTTTTATTTTACAAAAAATGGCTATAGTATTTTGGTTTCTCGACCTACACTTTCGACATGTATATGAAAAATATTTGAAATGCCCGTATCTTTAACCTGTGATGGCAGTTCTAGCTGTAAACAATGTATTATGGAAGTTAGATGTCCTTTACAACTGATAAAAATGCTATCAATGTCATTTACACCCGTGACTTTTTTAGACATTTGGAAATGATGGGGTTGTAAATGACGGTCTCAGATGACTTTGTTCCAATTTCGGGGCGTAAAGTTAACAGCTATGTAACAAAAATTGTCAGTGTTCAACTTAGTTTACCTTAAAGAGACTTGAAATATGTATAAAAAGATGATGAATTCATTGTTTTTCATACTATTATACTTATTGTTTACATTAACAGTGTTTTACTCACTACGTACTCGTCCTAATGTCGATAATCATTAGCCACTATGTCACTTCCATTATTATGATTTAGTGCTATTGGAAGAGAGTAAAACACTTGTAGGACATTATTTCCATCCTTGTTCCCGCAATTTAGTCAGTTTATGAATAGTTAATTTTTTTTTATTTCGAATCTGGTTATAAAATAGTTCTTTCATAGTTATTATTGCGTTTTCCAAAAAATATTGATTTTAAATATAATCTGGACATGCCTAGCTGAATATACGATTTTAAGATAACATGGTCATTCACATAATAACTACTATTAACGACGGAATATTTACCATGTATGTTTATTTTTGTGAGTTCCTGATATTTCGGCACTGTTGCAAGCGCCATCATCACGGAGTAACTGACGTGCAGCGAGTTTTTAGTTGTAGTCTACCCACACACCATAGCGATCTACCCTCTTTCGGGTTCGCTTCGTCCGCGCGTTATTCATACTACTACCGTCCGCATTCTCACTTAGAACTCGATCACGTTCACGACACTCAACACTTACAGTATCACTTCGCTTATTTACTCCTGAACATGTTTTTTTTCCCCTTGGAGAACTTACGGATCACTGGATACCAGCAGACGCTCGACAGTTGAATCCCGTCTTCCCGGTTAAAATTTTTATACTTGAGGATTTCGATAGCTTCCTTAACTATTGTAAGTATATAGTGTTTTTCTGTCGAGAGGATCTGTGGGTTGTGCAACTCAATCCAATGATTCGTTTCCGCGTTCAGAAAATTTTCAGCGATTGCCTGCATAATTCAGCCTACGGTCGACGATATGTAAAGGGAGTGACAGATAAAGTTGCCAATATTTTAAAAAAGTTCTTGGTGAAGACTGTCTTCACTCCCCACAGAAAACTGACACAATATCTACGTACGCCAAAGGACCGTTTTCCGCTTGAATGCCCAGGTATTTACAAAATTGACTGCAGCTGTGGTAGCTCTTACATAGGTCAGACTAAGCGCACTATCTCATGCCGTATAAAGGAGCACATCCGAATGTTTAAAAACAACGAACCTCGGAAATCGGCAATCGCTGAACATCTTCTGAACGCGGAAACGATTGGATTGAGTTGCACAACCCATAGATCCTCTCGCTCGACAGAAAAACACTATATACCCAGAATGGTTAAGGAAGCTATCAAAATCCTCAAGTATAAAAATTTCAACCGGGAAGACGGGTTTCGACTGTCGAGCATCTGGTATCCAGTGATCCGTAAGTTCTCCAAGGGAAAAAAGACATATACTGTAAGTGTTGTGTGTCGTGAACGTGATCGAGTTCCAAGTGAGAATGCAGACGGTAGTAGTATGAATAACGCGCGGACGAAGCGAACCCGAAAGAGGGTAGATCGCTATGGTGTGTGGGTAGACTACAACTAAAAACTCGCTGCATGTCAGTTACTCCGTGATAATGGCGCTTGCAACAGTGCCGAAATATCGGGAACTCACAAAAACAAACATACATGGTAAATATCCCGTCGTTAATAGTAGTTATTATGCCTAGCTGAATTCATCATCTTTTTATACATTTTTCAAGTCTCTTTAAGGGAAACTAAGTTGAAAACTGTCAATTTTTATTACATAGCTGTTAACTTTACGCCCCGAAATTGGAACAAAGTCATCTGAGATTGTCATTTACAACCCCATCATTTCCAAATGCCCAAAAAAGTTACGGGTGTAAATGACATTGATAGCATTTTTACCAGTTGTAATGGACATCTAACTTCCATAATACATTGTTTACAGCTAGAACTACCATCACAGGTTAAAGATACGGGCATTTCAAATATTTTTCATATACATGTCGAAAATATAGGTCGAGTAACAAAAAAACTATAGCCATTTTTTGTAAAATAAAATGGTTTTTTGCTTCTCCTCAAAACCAGCGTTTTGTCCTTTACGCCAATTGAACCCAAAGGTATCGATATGTACCTACAAATTTGTAGGGAGCCCGCAGTGAGCGAGTCCGATTCACAATGGTCCGGTTTTTTTTTATTTCATTAGTGTCATTTGATTTTTACTGCGAAGGACTAGGGTGACGTCAACTTTTGACTCAATCGTGTGTAGCGTCTATAGTTTTCGTTTCTTCACTTTCTCAACCTCGTATCTATTCGAAAAGTTTCATAGAAAAAGCACCTGTGTTACGAGTAGAAAAGTGCGATTTTCCTATGAAACTATTCGAGTAGATACGAGGTTGAGAAAGTAAAAGGACGTTATAATAAAAGGTAACTGTGATCACCACAACGTGGCGGAGCTCTAGTACTTACAATTAGTACTAAAGAAAAAATTGTTGCGGCAAATGAAATTCTCACGTCATTAGCTTTGTAACCAATCACAGATTCCTGTCTTTTAAACGATATGCAACCGATCCAAAAATTAAGTCTTCTCAAACTTAATACTAATATTTGGCATAAATGATTTTGGTCTCGAACATAGTAAAAATCAAGTTGGTTATACCACTATATGAAATAGAAAATGAAAAATATATAGGTAAGATTTTGTATGGAAAGAATACCAGTTCCGAAACCCAAGACAACTTGGGAGGTAGATAAATTAAAGTGGACAAATTAGGAAGTGGCCAACTTTGGAAGTGGACAAGTTAAGAATAGGCCAACCTTGGAAGTGAACAAGTTAGGAAGAGGACTAATTAGGAAATGGATAACTTTGGAAATTGACGAATTAGGAAGTGGTCAGAGTCTACCGGAGGGGATTTGACGTATTGATTTTGAAAAGTGGACGTTGTGGGGCAAATTTCAACATCAGTTTTGTTAGACGTTATCTTTCTAGACATTATATTTCAAGCACTTAATGCAAACCCAGTCTTACATGCGCTGAACATTATGTAGAAGCAATATGAAACTCAAACACTATGGCTGCAAACTACCAAGTAAGCAAAGCGACGTCGAATAGTATCGACTAATTTTGGATCCTCGCATCGCACTGCACATTCAAATTTGGACCTTAACGACAAGAATTAAAGTTCAGTTTATAACTATCTAACATGAAAGATAGGGATATGAATTATGTTCAGAAATAGTGAAACCGCAGTCTGCACAGTGCACACTTGTCTGTGGTGGAATTAAGTATAACCTCACTTACTATAAGATACAAGCTTGTACTATATATTGTACGTACATAACTCGATTTCCATCGACTTGCCTAATATTTACCGGTGGAGGATTATTTATTTGAGAACTATAAAATGTGTTCCTCCACTGTTAAATAAGTAGTAGCCGGTGGAAATCGAATTCTGTGGACAGTTGGACACCCCCCCGGTACTGACTTGGTTTAACATTACGTTGCGAGACTTGCATCTTTTTACATTGTAATGTTTTTGATAGAATCTGATTTCTTTTTGTAAGTGGTCTTCCTTTATTTATTACATTCCAATCCATTATATTTCCCATTTGAACTATAAAAGTACCTTTAACTTTGTAATCGCATGTATTTGTATAGGATGACAAACTTAATTATGCTGTTTATATACCTTTGGAAGGAGACTGAAATTGCAATATTTTTAGGTTTTGCATGACTTTATAGGCTAAAAACGAATTATGTTTAAAATTTGGGGTTATGGGGGTCTGCTAGAAGTACCTAAGAATTATGATGATCATCAGTCAGTGAGTCAGTGAATCAGTGAGTTAGTGAGCTAGGTGAGTCAGTGAGTCAGTGACAAAACTAAGGAATTTTGACGTGCAATAGTCCTTAAACTACAAGTTCAAATTGAATGTTATTAAGAATATATCTAAGTCTCATTATGTCCTATCCCTGAAAATTCAGAGTTCTAGCTTTAGCCAGAAAAAAAATACGGTAGGCTGAAAATGGCCTAAATAGGTTCGAGAAAAGGATGGTACGGCCGGGCCTTTGTTTTGCTCGACTTGGCGGAGGCACTGCCGTGCCCCCAGATTACACACAGATTGGAATACGGTAAAAGAAAATATTGTTTTTGAAATTTTACAGGTTTAAAAACTTTTCTTTTTCGTTGGTGACTAAGCCACGGAGAAACCAATTAGGGTGACGGACCAATCACGAACACAGTAGTACCCAGTAATGGACGGCAAACATTTAATGGCTTATGGCCGACTATTCGTGGACTTTACCAGTTATGACCATTAGTTATCTGAACATAGTGTTGATACATATATAGATAGATACAAGAAAGATACACAGAAAAATTAAATGGTACCTATGATCCAGACTGAGAATCGTTTCCGTACTCCATCCCCACACACATACCTATATGCAATTATGGATGTTAAATTTGAACAACCAATCAGCAACCTGTGCCATAGAATAAATGTTAATCACCCAAACAACAGACTTACTTACGTCTTGTATATACTTTTAAAGTCAGATATTAAATATTCAAACTGAAACCGTTGGGAGATAGAAACGTATAAACTGTCCAAATATTATGACGCTCCTACAATCGCCTGTCAGAGGCAAAATTAAACTTTAAACAGACTGCACTGCTACAGATATCGCAAACTGCGAAATATCATGCGCTGAATATACTACCATACTAGAATACTCATGAATCGTTTCATACCTTTTTTCAGTTGGCAATATTTGGGTTTCCACGAATGTACATTCGCGGTCAAAAATTTCGGGTCAGTGAAATACCGTCATATTTCCTAAAATACTCCAGGGTTGTGAAATTATTGAATCCCGTTGTGATCTTTAATTAGTTTTAGATATTATCTGCAAAAATAAAACTGAAAATAATAGCAATTTCAGGTAAAAACCCACGAAAAATAAAGACGTTAACGGAGTGAAATATCACAAAAACCACAATTTTTTGAGATTAATATTTTTATGATGGGTTTACGGATATTGCTAATTCAGCCAAGTATTATGAAGAATAGTATATTATGTAAATGAAACAAGTGTCAAATATTGAAAAATACTTCACTTATTTCTATTTTTTAAATTACAGTGACCCGAGACTTTTGCTCTTGAGTGTATTACTGCGCCAAATTACATTTTGTATGAGTTGAATTTACGCCCTCCGGTCGACTCTGACCACTTCCTAATTCGTCCATTTCGTACCGTGATTTCATTTATGTATTTATAATATTTCAATTTCACACTTTATTTCAAACGAAATATGTACGAAAATATATATTACTTACAAGTTCCTATACAAAGAAACAAGAATCCGACGGAACGTTGAATTATTATTATTAACGTTACTTATTATCCGTAATAATTTGTGTGTCAAGGTTTTAATTTTACTGCATAGTCTATTAAATATGAAATAGAAAATGTAAAATATTATAGGCTTTTTGTATGGAAAGAATACCAGTTCCGAAACCCAAAACAACTTGGGAGGTAGATAAATTAAAGTGGACAAATTAGGAAGTGGCCAACTTTGGAAGTGGACAAGTTAGGAAGAGGACTACTTAGGAAGTGGATAACTTTGTAAATTGATGAATTAGGAAGTGGTCAGACTCAACCGGAGGGAATTTACGGCTGGCTCTTTTCCTTATCTTTACCTTATCTGGTCAGGGCTGACTCACTCGGCGATTCCGTTACGCGGCTATTATTATCAAAATTTAGTAATCGCCAGCGACCAGAAAGAGCACGCGTTAGTACACGTTATACGATAGAGAAAGACGATCGGATGCGGGTTAGCTCCGTTTGGTCGTTGGACCCGAACGACAGTTTTGGTAGAGAGAGAAGCTTCTGGACGTAGCACTAATACTCTAGCCCACTGTTGAACAAATCATACCCTTGGAATGATAGTGACCTAACGTCAAATTAAAAATGTCAATCCTTTGAGTTACTATAATTTTAAACTTTTTGAACGCCAAAAACGCCTAAAGGAGTCGTGTGCTGTCGTGCCTATCACGCCAACAACGCCTAAAGGTATCATAGACCGCGGATCGATATAAACGTACATGCACAAGGTTAAAGCTCAATTTCGGTTGATAGTGCTATGACATGGTGTATGATTTGCAACTTTTAACTTTCGAAGAAGCGTTGAAAGGGTTAAAGGTGCTAAATGTCTCTCTAGTTGTATGCCATTGAAGACGGTCTGTGGCCAATCTTATACCGATTTTGCAAGCCGCATTGCATAGTTAGTCACTCCTAGTCTGAGGGCGTCCTCCGTGGTCTCTCCAAACACATTTACTACAATGATTATCGGTTCTGCGGGAATATCGGCAACCGGTAGCTTCACAAAGGACATTGTAAGGCACATATTCGTAAGGAACATTGTTTTGCCTGTCCCTTGCCGTAATTCAACCTACGGTTTATGATATAAGCGGCCTATGTGACTTCAGCTTGTAAATTCAGAGATATATATCGACGACTTTAGTTCTTTGTCAGATTATTATCCTTGCCTGAGCCACTCTGACCTCTAAGTACTCACATCTTTATTGAAATGTCTCAATTTTTTATTGTTTTCAACAAATATTTTGATTAAAACCTTCAAATACATGATGAATTAGAGATCTTTTTCATTAGAGTCAAGTCAAACTCCAGGAGTAAAGTATGAAATATGTAGCCAAACACACGAAATAAAATTCCAAATTCAATTAAATATTGAAATAAAGGTCGCCAACCCGTGCTTAGTACTTCAAACAATACAGACAAAGCCTTACTAACGAACTAAAGTACTAAATTGAATAAAAGCCTTATTCAATTCTCTATAATCTCCATGTTTTAACGAAAAGATCGGATTTTTTAGGCCTTCTTGAGGGTGATCATTAATCGTGGCTCGACCTTCATCCATCTCACTTAACGCTCTGTCTCTTTCTTTCTTAAGGTCGCTTTTTCACTTCTCGGTTTCTATTACGTTTTTTGTGGTCTCTTGAGTTGTCACAGTTATGGTTGCGGTGGTGTGGATGGTGGGAGGTATACAGGGAGTCCCTGAAAAACGTCAATACGAAAAGAGGTGATACACCAACTCATAAGACACGAAATTAAGCAAATTTGGCAATCCATGGCAAATAACAGAAACGAAAAATACTTATATTTTTAGTAATGACACTCGAAACACCGAGTCAGGTCATCGCTTAGCATGAGTTTTGCATACACACCAATATCTTGAAAACTAAGAGATTCTTACTGTGGTATATCACCCCTTTTCATATTGACGTTAGTTTTAGGGAGATCCTGTATATTTTAACTATTACATTAGAAAAAAGTTGTCATCCAGCCAATTATAAAATATTATAACATTATTCTTTTTATTTTATAATAGAAAATCTAGTTCTGTACCTATAAAAACGTTTTTTTATAGGTACAAAATAACTGAAGGCGGTATTTTTATAGAATTCATGCATGGCAAATGCGTTTTGAATATGAATATGAAATTTAAAGTGTTTAATTAGTTACGAAATAGTACATTGTGTATCTAGGGCGGTAAGTAAGGAATTACTAACGAGTGTTTGTTATAAGCCCGAGGTGAAACCGAGGGCTTTAATAACACGAGTTTTTTAATTCCTTTACCGCCCGTGGCACACACAATGTTTTTCATCACACTTGTGAGGAAATCTTAATAAAATAACCTTACTAATCGCCCCAGACTGACAAGAAAATATTAAAACAGACAGTGACATTAGTGACATTTAAGTCCATAGACAATGTGAAGTCAAGTCACGTTCGGAAACCATAGCAGTAACGGCCATTTTAATTGATTTTATATTTGCAAAATAAAGAAATACATTATTTAAACATTTAATTAATGTTACCGAAATATGTGTTTACATGTATTTGCAATAACAGTTATCTTTAAATAAATATTTCAGTGTAAAAGTTAAAAAAGTAAGTTGGCGTTTCCTTTGAACATGACAAATAAGAGTAAAACAGAACCAGCGTTTCAAATTTAAAAAGAAAACCATTACGCCCTAGGGCGTAATAGGCCATTTACGGCCCGCAGAACCTACGTGTAATGACACCATTTTCGAGCAAGTGTGATGAAAAGATTTTTTCATCACACTTCATTACACGTAGGTTCCTCGGCTTCGCCTCGGCCTTGTAACAAACACTCGTTTGTAATTCCTTACTTACCGCCCTTGATACACAATGTACTATTTATTTTGTGTAACTGTTTTTACATCCATTTTTAACGTAGGCAATCGTACTGATTACAAAGTTCACTGTGGCCTCAAATGACTCATCGGCAACTATAATGGTGTCACTATCGCCGTATTGCAGCAATGTTCGCGGCCCGCAATCAAAACGTCCGGGATGTTGTTCGTAACTCTATTATTTCGTTCCTACAATTCCAGTGTTACTGCCCGACCAAGCCCGTACCACTGTTTTAGCCAATAAATGTATTTTTGATCAGTTGTATTTATCTTGACACCGTTTATATTATATGGGTATCATTTAATCGATCAGCAACTTATTCATATTTTGGTCAGCAGAAATTTGTATTTGGTCAGCCAAAATAGCTAGTTGGTAAGCAACTTATGGTTAGCAAACATTTATAAATCAGGCTGCAATTAATGATATACTGAACTGCTCTAAATTATTTTGGTCAGCAAATTAAATATTTGAGCTGCATTAAGCGATCTACGGTTAATCAAATTTTGGTAAGCAATCAGTAGGTAAGCAAAATATTTCATTTTGTTCATCAAAAAAAAAGGGGCAATAAAACCTAACTGGTCATTCACAAAATGGGCGCAACTATTCTGTCGCCAATCGTGTGCGTATTTTGTCATACGGTAATTGTCAGCTGTCAAGTAGCAGGTGTCACTGTAATATATACAGGGTGTCACTGTGATATACACAGGGTGTCACTGTGTTATATACAGGGTGTAACTGTGATAGATACAGGATGTCACTGTGATATATACAGGGTGTTACTGTGATATATACAGGGTGTCACTGTGTTATATACAGGGTGTCACTGTGATAGATACAGGATGTCACTGTGATATATACAGGGTGTAACTGTGATAGATACAGGATGTCACTGTGATATATACAGGGTGTCACTGTGATAGATACAGGGTGTCACTGTGTTATATACAGGGTGTCACTGTAATATATACAGGGTGTCACTGTGATATATACTGGGTGTCACTGTGATATATACAGAGTGTCACTGTGTTATATACAGGGTGTAACTGTGGTAGATACAGGATGTCACTGTGATATATACAGGGTGTCACTGTGATAGATACAGGGTGTCACTGTGTTATATACAAGGTGTCACTGTGATACATACAGATGTCACTGTGATATATACAGGGTGTCACTGTGATATATAATCAAAAGATATAACCCTAACCTACCTATTTTTGGGAGCCGTTTCGTTTTTAGGGTCATAAAAAAAAATAACCCTAACCTACCTATTTTTGGGAGCCGTTTCGTTTTTAGGGTCATCAAAAAAAAATAACCCTAACCTACCTATTTTTGGAAACCGTTTCGTTTTTAGGGTCATCAAAAAAAAAATAACCCTAACCTACCTATTTTTGGGTGCCGTTTCGTTTTTAGGGTCATCAAAAAAAAATAACCCTAACCTACCTATTTATAGGAGCCGTTTCGTTTTTAGGGCCATTAAAAAAATAACCCTAACCTACCTATTTTTTGGAGCCGTTTCGTTTTTAGGGTCATCAAAAAATATATATATTTATAACACAGTGACTTCTTCTTCTTCTTCGTGTGAAGGGATCAAAAATATTAATCTAAATTTTTCTTTGCCAGTATTTCGCCACCTCTATTCCTACACAGTGACACTCTGTATATATCACAGTGACATCCTGTATCTATCACAGTGACACCCTGTATATAACACAATGGCACCCTGCTTATATCACAATTACATTATGTATATATCACAGTGACACCCTGTATACATTACAGTGACAACCTGTAGTTAACACAGTGACACCCTGTATACATTACAGTGACACCCTGTATATAACACAGTGACACTCTGTATATATCACAGTGATATCCTGTATCTATCACAGCTACACTCTGTATATAACACAGTGACACCCTGTATACATTACAGTGACACCCTGTATACAGGGTGTCCAGTAATTAATAGCCAGTAAAAATATTTTCATTTGTGACCTAGACGATCATTACAGTGAAACACGAGACCAAAAACTGAAAATTAAGAAAAGTGTGAAAATCTCGAAAACCAAGGGACTTTTACTAAACCTAAAAGTCGATTTTCTGAACCAGCCTAAGGTGCCCTCTCAGTGGTTAGAAGATTAGCTATTAATTACTGAACACCCTGTATAACACAGTGACACTCTGTATATATCACAGTGACATCTTGAATCTATCACAGTGACACCCTGTATATAACACAGTGACACCCTGTATAGTGATATCATAGTGACACCCAGTATATATCACAGTGACACCCTGTATATCTCAATTAAATTGCTTACAGACATGTTTTCTCTGCTGACAGTGACATCCTGTATCTATCACAGTGACACCCTGTATATAACACAATGGCACCCTTTATATATCACAATGACATTCTGTATATATCACCCTACATTACAGTGACACCCTGTATTTATAACAGTGACACCTAGTATATATCACAGTGACACCCTGTATATCTCAATTAAACTCTCTGCTGACCAATTGTAAAATCTTGCTGCCCAAGTTATTATTTTGTAGCTCGACTGGTTATTAGGCAGCCAAATGATAAAAAAAGCAGATTAATATTGGTTAAAATGTTAACCGTTTTTAAATTGTTTGCTGAACAAGAGTTGCCGCTCGATTTTTATTTATTGCCAGCCAAAGCTTTGTATGCTGCCCAAATGATTTAACTGCTTATTTTTTTTGCGGATCAATTTTAATAACGGCTGACCAAAAAATTACTCTTCATATTATATATTTTATGCCACACCTGGCCATAAAGTATTTACTCGTAATACTTACAGGAATTCGTGGTCAAAGTTCGCCGGGCTACTCAGGCCTACGATGTAAAATCGGTGTTCACAAAAGGAGTACCTACGTCGTAAACTAGTAGTAAGGGGGATTTGAATAAACCATGAGTGAAGTCTGGAGCTGAATTAGGTTACGGCTCCCATTATTAGAGCCCATAGAATAACCGCTGCATTATTAATAGGGTCTTATTGATTTGTGAGCGGTCAACGCACTGAATCATATATGAGATTATCCACAGAAATATATAGAAGGAAAAAGTTCCTCAATTTGTATGAGAACGTTGCGTGTCAGATTTCTGCCTATGACAGTTTGAACGGCCCGAGTGCAACTTTGAGGTAATTCGCGCAACGGGAAAATGTAATGGCACGCGATATTGGACGGCAGCTCTCAAGCCACACTAGGACGAAGACTTCATCTAGGTTTTTTCTGCGAGGCGTTGTAAAAATTTTGTATATCTTTTAGCGAAACTTTTCTCGAAACTATATTCTATCCTCTTTCTAAGAACTAATAAATTACGTTATTTAAGCTTTGGCTAGGTTATGCCTTGCAAATTATTCAGGCGTTTCCGAGAACTTAGCTTTTACTTTTTTAAAGTACGTTTTTATTTAAAGCGCAGATTTAATAATCATAATCTGGATTTTTATTGAAAATTTTGAAAAGGGAAAAGTTGTGAAACAAAACCTACGATTATTACTATTATCTAGACTACGGCTTATCCCTGTTGTTTTAAAAATCAAGTAATAATCAAACAAGCCACCTGAGGGAAAGCAACATTTGCACTCATCCATACTAATATTACTAATTATGCGAAAGTAACTCTGCGTGTCCATTAACTTTTCACGCTTAAACCGCTGCATCGATTGTGATGAATTTTTATCGCGAAACAGCGTGAAATGGGGGTGAAAGTTTCCATAAAAGTGCCATAGTCAATACTACGCCTAAGGAAATCAATAGTAAACATCCTTTAGGGCGATTAAGAAGTCTACCCATACAAAGTCGCTAGCAAAAGTATAACTTGCGCGAAGTTTGCCTCTGCGTTGTCAACTTGTCACTCACAGCTTTAAAACACATTTTTTTTGTTTTCTACTGTTAATATGCTGAAAATATAACGGGAAATATACCAAAAGAGAAATTTACTTAAGATTTCATGTCTAAGCTGATCCAGTTTCTTTATCAATTAACGAAAAAGTTTTTCGAGCACGTCGAGGGATAGTTTTTAATTTTTCTCATTGCCGGGAACTTGGGAGTAATTAATTTCCCGGCTTGTTCAATCTCCGGCCAGTAAATTACTCTTTACCGTAAAGTGAACTTGAGCAAGGGTAAGGAATTTCATTACAAGTGCTCCATCTCATACTTACTACGCCTGTGAGAAGTCGGTGTCATTCTTATCCTGTTAATACGCTTTAAAAATAGGCTGCCTTATATTGCCGTAGTCTTTCACACATTGAGCAAGAGTGAACTAGCAATATCATGTCGTCATAAAATATGGCTGTCATAATAACACATTTCACAAGGTAAAGTTGATTGCTCAATCTGGTTGAGTGGAAAATAGGGTAAACACTGTAGAAAAAAACTCGCATGGTAAAGATTGTCGGCTGAGTCCGGTGGACGTAAAGCCTACAGGACCGGATTTGGTGGCATTTTTGGGGGAGGCCTATGCCCCGCAGTGCGCCTCTTTTCGCTAATGGTGATTAATAAGTGTAATCTGTCTTATCTTATCGGCAGTCAATTTGAGGGTCGATTTCTAAAAAAGATGTCCGTAGTTAATTGAACAAAATGTTAATCTTGTAACAAATTGTATGGTAACTTCTGTTACAAAAAAGAATAAAATAGAGAATAACCCTTAAGTAACATGTAACCTGACAACTTTGCGACAAACTAAATGCTATTTGACTTGACAAAACGTCAGTTTTGTGACGACCATAACTAGCTATTGTTACATTATTAAATTACAACGCCCAAATACCATTATTATCTACGTACTCACATTAACATAGAAATATACCAACATCATTGACCAACCTCATTACTCCAAATTTAGGTTATGCACTCTAGAGAGAACCGGAGCAATACCGTAATATCCTTATCGATGTTCCCAAGGGATGGGACGCATTTGATTTTACCTCTCTCCGTGCTTGTGCCTGAGTCGAACAATGCGGGATAAAGGTAGCAGAGGAATTTCAATTTCAGGGTTTCGTATAAAAATATTTTTATACCAGCCATTGATGTTAAGAAAATCTGCTGAAGCTTATAGTATCGGTTTATTTTCAGAAATTATTTTTATCTTAAAAATATTCTCCGTTACAGTACTGTAAGTTTGCGCAGTCGTTGTGGTTATAAAGAGTAATATAAATCAAGCACGCATACGCATTAGCGTACGTAGACTCAATGAAACAGTTACACAATTTTGACTCCTTCCCATTAGTTTTTAAGTAAAAACGCACGATAGTTAATAATAACATTACTTATAAAAACTTTATTGCACAACACAAATGTTCTTAAGTATGTACAAATGGTTGACTTAATACTATAGACATTCTTTACAAATCAATCATAAGACCAAACCTAATCTACTGATCTCATTGCCTTGTTGTTTTAGTGAGTTCCAATAGAAGATTAAATCTAAATGTGTTACTTTTCAGACTGTTTAAAATTGCTTCAATAATCAATTCTCAGTTTTAGAGTTGATCTTTGTGGTAACAAGTGCCGAGGTTTTAGCGGAGGCGTCAAACACGATGCCGTTTTTTGCACCTTTCGCGCGCCCCCGTTTCACCTATAACCATTTGACGCTCGGCATTTTTGACTGATCCATCAATGTATATCTCAAACGTGTTGTAGCTAGAATCTTGTGCGATGTGATTCCATGGGTAATGGCCAGTCATTCATTCATGCGGCAGAGTTTGCAGCAAACAGGAGAACAAAGTCGCTGTAAGGTAAGTCTGTCTATTGTTGCAAAGGCTTTTAGTTTCCTGGTCACATTACTAAGTTTTAAAATACTTTAAAAGTTGTTTTTCAGAATGCCTAGATTCTACATACTTATAGTTATATAAACCTACAGATAAATGGTTATTGATGCAACCAGGGAACAGGAAATGGTTGATATGCAAGTAAAACTGCCCTGTAGTATCGATACTTCAAATTCCCCGAATGTCTCATTTCCGTTCTCTGAACATCTCGTCGCCTGCAAATCCGATTCTCTGAATATCTAGACCATACTATACTTCCGTTCTCTTCTCTCCAAAACACTTTTTTTTTCTCCGGCCTTAGTATTAAATTCCTGTTTCTTTTGAGGTTTACTTAAAATTTTAAATAGACGGACCTAGTTATTACCACTGCCACTGACATATATAATTAAACATACATACCACTAAGCAATGTGAGAATACCTCAAACAACTGAAATAACATACGTTCCTGGAAATAATTAATCCCGGTAACAATCTACCTCCTTGTACAACAAATTCCATCTTCACGTCGATTACCTTTCAATCTCAGACATCTGTTGTCCGTCGCTTTTCAATATTGAACTTTATTTCCATCAGTTAAAGTTACAATTTCTATAACGGTTTTACCAAGATACGTATTTATCGAATTGGAAATGTTATTTCTCCGGTATTTATCAGTTTGAGGGCCCCGAGGAACTTTTAATGGCACAACTTGTGCCATGAATATACATTAACATATTCATGCCTAGCAGTTGGACTTTTTTTACTGAAATTTTACTCTTTAGATGTTAAATGAAGTTACCGAAGTTAACGAAATATTGTTTTTATAATGAAGTATTTTCTGTTCCTTTTTAAATGCGATGGTGATGCCTAAAATGAATGGTTTGTTGATTAATTAAATAAAAATAAATATTATGTTGCGTGATAAACTTTAGCTTCGTAGTTTATGGTTTTTAGTCACTAAAACTTATTAGTTTTCTTCACTAGCCATAATGGTTGATACAAGACATGTTTAAGAAATATGAGCCGCTCTCTTGAGATACTGAGGCAGGTAAAAGCTTTGTGCCTCAGTGAGATATCGTTTTCCTTTGGCGGACTGTTTATTTCCACAGACAATATTTAAATCCTCGTATTTCTCTATTGCATTGTATTGAGATGTGTACATTATTTTATATGTATCAAAGTTGCTTTTACAATAATACGATTGAAGTAAATAGCGGATTATGAAAGTGAGTACGTGATTTATTCGGCAACTACGCTTGGAACGGGTATTGAGCTACGAATTTACCTCAAATAAAAAAACAAAGACTTTAAATACACTCACGGACAATGAATTCGGATCATTTTCTATGAACAATTCTATAGAAAATGACCCGAATTTATTGTCCGTGAGTGTAGTATTAAAATAGACTTCACAGAAAATCCCCGTCTGTCCTAACAATTATAATGGGGATGACGACTGGGTTAAAAATATATTATAATTCTATTTAGTCCGTTAGTTAGATTATGGAAAAATATGGGACACGTATTTTTTGGTTTATCAAAATATTATAAATCGACAAAGTTATAGATCATCAAACTTCTGTAGTGGGGGCTTGTGACGTCACTCCTAGGTGAAAATTGTACCTAGGAGTGACGTCACTCGAAACTTCTAAGCACTCTATCCTGGTCATTTTTTGTTTGTCAAATAAAAGAAAAAATACGTGTACAATATTTTTTAATAATCTAGCTGACAGACTAAACAGTTTTTTTTAGTCGTCTAGCCCATTATAGTGTATTGAAGATGTCCAGTAGTTAGTATACAAGTAGCTCTAAAATGTTATGCTGAATACTAAAACTAACTTACATCATATCGATAGCCTAGTTCGCATCGCACTCGTACTCATTACGAGGAAAAAAGTTTCATAAATAGCACGTTAGTACACAAGTATTAAAGTTGCAATTTCACTATCAAAAAAACCGGTCAAGTGCGAGTCGGACTAGCGCACCGAGGGTTCCGTACAAACTCATAAGTAGATACATGAATAGTTCAAGATAAACTGTATGGTTTAGTAGGAGCAAATAAGTATGTGTTACGATTTTTGCAAATTTCTCAAAAACGGTGCAAGTTAGGAAAACCGTTATATTTTTCCTGTAATATTTAGGATTACATTAATAATTGGTAATTATTACTGATTTTTCTGCTCAGTAACTTCGAAGATAATAGGGGGAATGGTATTTTTTTTACGTTTTTCGTCAAAAACTGCTTATTTAAGAAAAAAAATAAAAACGGTGTTTTAAATTACAAATCAAGCCCTTTCATTTGATATCCCACTCAAAATAACGTGGGGCTACCCACATTCAATTTTCAAAGTCCCATTACGGACATCCTTTAAAGAAATGTAAAACAGTAACAAGATTTTTTTTACATCCAATAGGCTCGGGTTAGCTACTTTTAATACTATTCCAAATTTCAAATCGATAGCAGCAGTAGTTTCTGAGATATCAGGCTGTGACAGACGGACAGACAGACAGAGTCGCACCATAAGGGTTCCTTGTTTACAATTTTGGTACGGAACCCTAAAAATATATAATTAGTACGAGTGTGAAGTAGGGCATCGATATTATACAATTTATTTTAGTATAACAGCAATGTAATTTGGTACTTGAATATCAGGCACCGGTGCTCAGTATCAGAGTACTCATACCTAAATAGCTAAAGGATAAGCCTCAATGTATGAATTTTTACAATAAATAAATACTACTAGTTGAATATTTTGTAAGCTAACCAAATATCTCAGACGTGAGCGACGAAAAGGGCTATGCTAAGTATAAAAATGCCATAAATAGTGTACCCGTTTCCATTACACCCAGGGTGTATGTATGTTGGGTCCACCAAGGTAAAGGCGAGGGATTTAAAAATAAACACTCTATAAATGAAAATAATTTGCTACCGGGCTACACACACATACTGCGATTTTCACACGTATCGTCCACCGTAGGTTCAATTATCCCAATTAAATCATGTCTACCACAAGGTTATTTTTCTCTGTGTAAGAAAATGGTCTCTAGAATAAAGAAAATGACAGAAACTTAAAAACAAATACCATAAAGATATAGATTTAATTTATGTTTTTTTTTTTAGTTTTATTGTAGGATTTAGTTTTTCTTATTTTAGTTTTAATTTTAAATTTATTCTCCTTAAACTATTTATATTTGTTTTTGTCTGTTTTAACAATAAATATTTAGCTCAAGATATTATGATTATTGAACCGAAAAAAATACCGCTTTGGCACGGTATACGGTAGTTTTTGTTCCGATAAAAGGTACATCGGGAGCGCGCATGTGTGCGCGCCGTGTGCGCGCCGTGTACGGACGCACCACAGGCAAGCATCGCCGCGTGCTTAGTCAGGGCTGAGCTATCGTCACGAGCGGTCGAACGTTCAAAATGTCTGCGGACGAAGCAAAGTATAGAAGACGTATATACTGCAGTGTGTTCGGATGTTTGAAGAATAATGCGCAAAATCCAGAATTGTCATATTTCTGCATTCCTAAGGATCCCTAAAGTTGTGTATTTTATTAGTACCTATATAAATGTTATATTTTAAGTCGTTTATAGAATGTTTGATAGTTTTGTGATCAAACTATACCAATTAAATAGAGTAGATAATTATTTTGTTTGACAGTGATGAGTAAAATTAACAAATTTTTTAAACGTGTACTAATTAAATAGTAGTTAATACTATTGATATATAAAATGCCTTAAACACGAGAGTGGTTTGATGAAACGAGCCGGAATATCGTTGCGTTACTTATATGTACACATATCAATACCAATTTATTTAAACTATTATACTTAATAACATTAACATCAGATGTGTGCGATCAGATACTTTCATATTGAAATAAGTAACTTTTACTAGGTTGACCTCGAACGATTGTTCGTTCGATCGAGGTCAACCTAATAAAAGTTACGTTCGTAGTAAGTAGGTATTTTACAGAACCGACGAGCGGCAGCCCTGTGCCTTAGGCACGCTCAGGTGTCGCGCGCTCCTAAACGGCGAAGACGAACTACTTGGTTGTCTTTATAGTTTGGCTTTGGTCCCCCATGAGAGGTAAAAAAGACTTTTCTGAATGGGAGGTGTGAACTAATTATTGGTTTTTCTAATTCATTTCAAAATAACGTTTGCGAATAAAATAAAACTTCCTAATCTCCATATCTCATAAATAAAACTCTGTTAAATACATATTTTATTCAAACCATGACGCTACCCAGTTTCCCTTCATTGTCTCATTAACCTTTTTCACCCCTAAACATCTTCTCAAATCTTCCAATTTCCGTTACAAAGAGTATTCATATTGTATTCAGTCGAATACAATACAACGCAAATACTCGGGGACTATCGCAGCTAGCCGAGCCGAGGCGGCTCTTGAAGATTTGTTGAAATGTTCTTTTCAATAAACCCCTTAAGCGGGATCCAAGTTGAGTTGTGTTTAGTCTTTCGGTATAAAAGGCCGTAGTGTTTTTTCGTTTCCTTTTTCATGCATTTTAGTCAAATATAGGTACGTGATTTAACATACAGCCTCCAGCACAGTATAAATACAGTAATTTTTCTTCAAACAAAAGATTACCGGCTAGCGACCTGGTTCGACCCCAGGGAATGCCACAGCCGACCACCCGGTCATATAATTGCTACACCGACTAGGGTTGCAAGTTAGTCAGACCTAAAAAAAAAAAACCCCGCTGAAGTTTGACTATTTGTCTGTCTTTATACTTTGCCTCCAGTCTCACAATCTCTTCTGTGAGAGTAGTTATGTACGTTCCACTGCAGGGGCAGCTAATGACGACGTGATTAAGGTACTGTAGCTGGGATGAACTCAGGATTCTCTTCTACTATGGGGTCACTTCCCCATACTGGTTGCACAGTTGGGACTTGTGACATTGTCCGATAATTTTGTATGGGGACAGTGAAGGTGTTCAGATATATTTGACCGAAATATTACATCAATGTATTCATAATTTTTCTGTAGAGGCAGCTAGCTATCAAACCCATGATAGAATAAGTTTCTGTAAAAAAAAAATCTTTGAGAAAAGCTTTTATTGCCGATTGTACTTTTTTTGTCTAATCGCAAACTGCACGTCACAACTAATCAAATGAACCCAAACACGGTGAATTTATCTTTTTGTTATTAAGATGATCCAATAGCTACTATCCGGCTCTATCATCAGATCAGCTCCATGTCATAATAATATTGCATTGTCATCTGATTTAGATATTCTTGCAAAATTTCAAGAGTTCGAGATATCTGCTTCGAAATCGAGTTGCAAGATTCCACCCGAACAAACATAATTACATTGCAAGTTAAGTAAAGCTTGTAAAAATATCGCATTTTTTTCAGAGTTTATATTAAAACATTTTCGAAATGATTCATCCGTGACCTATTTTTTTTATGATGGGTCTGCTTTTCACTTTCGTCTAATCTAATTAAAATTAAATATACACTATCTAATATGCAGCACGCAAGAGCAAAATTTAACTTGTATATACGAGACCTAAAAAATACATGTTAGCACAACTTTAAAAACTTGCAATTCAGTTAAAGTTGATTATGTAATACCCCTCAACAGCTCATCAAAATGTTTCTGAGTATTATTACAATAAGAAACAAACATATTTTCATACTTCTGTCAGGATTTAATTCAAAAAGACGTTTCAGTGCACCCTGTTGATTGATACTATATTACCTACTCTTATAGATATAACAGAATCATGTAGCCTCAACACTTTAGACAATGGAGGCATCTCTGTCTAAGCCGTTATCGGATAGAGTGAAGTCACGCTGTCACATGCAGTGATAGGGCAGTGATAGCTTGGTTGAGATACGTGTGCAAAGCCGGGTCCATATTAGGTTGCAAAAATGTGTATACATTATATAACCTCGATTCATTTAACATTAGAAAAATCGTGCGTTATATCATTTCAGGGAAAACCATCTTGAAACCTGAAAACATCAGTCGTGTTATATTTAACACGTAATAAGGTATTGAAATAAGTGAACTTAGTGGTGTTCAGTCATTTTACAAAAAACGTTTCACAAATATTCATTTTAAAAGTAACGTTTGGCAAATAAACTAATGATAAATTAGTTGATTCGCAAAATTACGTTTTACAAACCGTTAATTACACAAATTATTTACTTGAAAAAAGCTCATATTACAAATCTTTATTTAACAAACTATTCATTTAATATTCACGGCTTTTAACAAAATAACGTTTGGTAAATAAACGTTTAATAAAATGCAATGCAGTTTGACCTAGCGAAGATATGACACGATGGGGAATATGTGTTATTTGCGTATCACAAATCTAATAATATTGACTGCAACCCTTCCGACGTATTACCAATGAAGATATTTCCAGAGCCACTATTAGGTACGACGACGAGCGAAGCGAGGAGGAGTGTTAGGTATCTTGCGACCACAATACAACCATATTTCTAGCATTAAAAGTAGGACGACCTCATAAACACTATGATTGTAAGTATTTTACTGTACCGAGTGCTGAGTCCTCACAAACCAGGGTTTAAAATAATGTATATTGTACTATGTGTATTTGAATGAACTAAGTACTTCCCTCTATATTATTTGCCCCTAATGAAAATTGCAGACATAGGTACAGTATTAATCAAACAATAATTTATCAATCGAAGTTTTGTGAAATAACTACTTTGAAAATGATTTATTTGTGAATTGAACATTTGCTAAATGATTATTTAACATTCAATATATTTGCAAAGAAAGAAATGTACATTTGTTAAATAATCATTTATAAAATGAGGATTTTGCTAACTGGTATATTTGTGAAATGAATAGTTTGTGAATCGTTATTTGTTAAATGATCATTTGTGAAATGTTTTTTTGTGAAATGGCGGTAAACCGCTGTGCTACCTCACAGAGCTGTGGTGGAAACGCAGCCTAAAAGGTATAGTGATGCTTTTATAGCAGTCAGCAGATTTTGACAAGATTTTTATTACATTTAGTGTTTGTAAGTATGTTTGTTTGTTATGTCTGCATCACCGCAAGCCAGATATCCCCATCAACACTGTAATACACTTTTATGCACATCCCGTAAACATAATACAAAAAGATCATAGTAATATTAATACTAGAGGTAAACACCAGGATGATATTGCTAAAAGTGGTCTATTCCACACAAATTTTGAGTAAATCAACTTGTAATATCACGAGATTCATTAAACAGTTTCTGCAGCTGAAATAACATGCATGCTGCAAGCTTACTGGTTATATTTGTCGAAAGCGAGCTACCCAACAATTTTATCTAAACTTATTTACGTAAGACTTTATGAGGCAAGAGTGCATTTTGCATGAACTACGGTAAAATATAGTTCGCGCGAGTCTCGCAATTAGAGCGCCGAACCAACGTCAAATACATTTACCCTAAAAGCGTGGTGCAAAAGGATTTATGCCACGCGAAAATCACCCATATATTTAACGAAATAAAGTCTTCGAAAAACCAGAGTGCACTTTGACACGGCACGCCGAAATGGCCTCTGTAGTCCAGAAAATAAAGAACACAGAAGTGATTTCCGTTACGATATAAATATCGCGAGGTTTAACCTAAAGTGGTTCTTATGGCAGTATGAATAAAGTGCACAGTGTTGGACAAGGTGTGTAGGTAGGTAACCTGGATTTCGTTCTTTTGTAGTTTTATTAACACTTTATTTTACGGCTGCATTTTATTTGGGTCTCGAGTGGTGCTTGGGGATACTTTCCTTGATTTTATTCGTTAAGAATGTGTTACGATCAGGTTTTACTCGGAACTGTAACTAAACTGTTTTTGTTTTTGTTGTTGTTGTGAGGCAAAAAGTAGCTGTTAATTTTTTTTTAGAAAAACATTATGCCGACGGTCTTTTTCCTTGTATAATCGCAAACTGCATATGAAAACCAATCAAATGAGCCCTAAAACGGTTGGTCAATCTTTTGTAATTTAGGTGATCCTACGGCCACATTCCGGTTCCATCATCAGATCAACAACATGATACCATATTATTGCACTATCACTGATGATACGCAAGTGTTATACATTTGAGCCCAGTAGACTTATGATGCTACACTTTGTCACGCGATAAATAAGTGATAAAGCATCCGTCACGTTGTAACAAATACGTGTGTGAGAGCTGCTTTATCATTTATTTATCGCTTGACAAAGCGTAGCATCATAAGTCTACAGTTTAACATCATGAAATCTTCTAATTAAACTTCGCAGATTTGCAAATTAAACATATATACATACTTACTTACATGCAATACGAAACCAATACAGCAAATTCAGTAAAAGTTAGTAAAGAAGGAACAAACTACTTAACAATATTTAAGTCAAGTACAGCTAAACCAGGCATTTTTCCTATTCTACGCCACGATAAGGCCCCATTTAGACGGGACGAGAACTCGTATAGTCTGACCGCCGACTTAAGAGTAAAGAGTCATAAAAAATGAGCTAATTGGTTATCTATTATAGAAAAAGTGTAAGTGATTTCTTACGTATACAAAAAGCTAACGTAATAGTTAGAACTAAGGTACAATATCAAATGACAGCGCCAAAATTGCAAATGCAATAAAAGACATTGGAGGGTAGGGTTGCAACAATCGGGAATTTTCAACTAGTACCACCTATTCCGTTGAATCTGGTTTAGTGGTTTATGGTTGTGTTTTAATATTTTACTCACTTATTACAGTTTTGACAACCCTATGCAGGTGTGAAGATACTTTTTGTATTTAAAACATAAAATCATTTTGAATTTTAATAGAAAGTGTTCAGGTCGAAATTCACTACTTCGTATTACGACTTGTCACCTTTCGAAGTAATAATGCTATTGTAACAAGTTTTATGGCTTTTTACTCTAACGGAGCCGGATAGACTATACATGGGAGTTTGATTACATTGCGGGCTGCCCAGGTACGATGAGTAAGTTGATCGATTAATCAACGCAATGAAATGAAAATCGCATACGAGTTCTCGCCCCTTCCAAATGGGGCCTAATGTTGCCATTGTCTGGAGTGGCTCACTCCGGGATTTCGCCGCTCCGGAGAGGCTTAGACAGCAACCAGAAAGAGCATACGTTATGCGATAGAGAGAAACGATCGGATGCGGTGCGTTCCATCCGGTAGTCGGACCCGAACTTCAGTTTCGTTAGAAACTTCTGTACGTTAGTACTATTATTATTTTGAGCCATTGTAAAGCTTCAATACCTATGCTTATTCACCCGACGGCACCGGCTTACATGGAAATAATATACCTGTAGACTTATAATGCTACGCTTTGTGGCGCGATAAATAAATGGTAAAGCATCCGTCACGCTAACACACTATTTGTCAGAACGCGACGGATGCTTTATCATTTATTTATCACGCGACAAAGCGTAGCATCGTACGCCTATTGGTTTTACTATAAGTAGGTACTATGACTATGACACCTATTCATTTATGCCTAAGGATTATGTAGTTTCACTTGAAAGTGTGCTGAAAAATAGAATGTAAATTTTCTTAATTAATTGTTGGTGCTGTCCGTTACCCAACAAAACTATTACCTACAATAGCTTATATCACGAACTTACATAGCTGTTGGAACACGATTAATTATATTAATCACAATTATAGTATCGAACACATGACCATCATAAACACTACAGGGCTATAATGGTGACCGTTATCGCGCGATAAAGCAGTATTCACTCTCACAGTTACAAACACGGTGGGAACGAGTAGGTAACCCGACAAATTTTAACCACGTTATATCAACCATAGGTCGAATTTTGTCATTTTACATTAATAGTCTTATGGAACAAAATAAATCCGTAAATTCCGCCCCTCCTTATAAGGACATGTGTCTCCTTACTGAGGGAAGAGATATCAAAAAGGAAAAAAAAAGTTAAAATGGAAACTCGTAGTCGCTTACCCTCAAATGCTACATAGGTTAATTGGTGATTAGTTACCGTAATAAAAAAATAAGTAAATGTATCTTAGTCACATTTGTTAGGGCTTGTTACACACTTAGGATTTTTCATGTTAAAATTATGGATATCTTGGAAAGTAAGCGTTTTTCGATACGTCATATACCTTTTTTTACTCCCAATCGTCGTTAGAATCTATACTTGGTTAAAGTTTGTCGGGTTACTCGTTCCCACCGTGTATTTGTCGGAAAGTCGAGTCATTTTATTTAATGACAATATATACGTGATTATCAAAAAATCTGCCTTAAGAGCTAGTGCAGTGACCTTGACAAACAATAAATTCTACAGCACTTGTGCTCGGACAAAACGTGCTCGACCCGACCCGAAGGTCACTTGAGAAATGTATCCCTCTATGACTTGTATTCTTCTGTTTTCTACACACCGCTCCCATGAACCACCAAAAAGCGGCCTTCGCTTAAGTTTTACGTGATGTCAATTCTATTGCTAATCTATGCCTATATGCCTAATAGGCTATTTTAGTGAACCCGAAATTTGTTAGTAATAATATCCTGTCAAAATAAGCAAAATAAGGAAATATGTTGAAGTTTTAAGTTTCTAACCTAACTAACTGTAGGTTTTAAGAGCCTTCAAAGTTGGGCAGGAAAATTCATTTTAAAAGTATGAAATCATTAAAAAGTATTAATACAATTGAACAGCTCATATAGTTAATGGTAACTTTGGAAATCGCTAGGATAAACGCACGTTTCAACATAGCTGCATGATAAATTATTTGCTATAAACGCTTTATTATGAAGCTTTTTTTGTAAAAGTCTAAAATTGTGAGTTGTTGTATCTGGTGAGTTTTTATGAAATTGAAGTAGTAGTTTTTCACAATATTTTCTATGCTATACAATAGAAAAACGTTTTAAAATAGCCTATTACAAAACCTTCATCATCATCAAACTTAACATCTCTGCTCTTGTCGATGGAGTAATTGCCACTCTTACTCTCACGTTAGCATTATGGTCTCCTAATACGATGTAACGCTGAACTTTTTTGGTATGAAAAAGCTGATAGAAGCTGCACGATGACCAGACCTCGGCAGGGGTGAGCTGTTTTCAGAGTTTGCATAACATGGACATACCTTGTCATTTAATGGTAGATTTGGTGTAATTTAATTACTAATGAAATTATTTTATTTAGGCTGCTTTTTAATTTGTTTTTATGGTGACGTAAAGATCGTAGTAGAAATACTACGATCTTTACGTCGGCATCAAAACAAATTAATTTTATAGCAAACCTCTTTAAATGTAATTTTAATGTACACTTGCACTCCACTCATTTCAGTGGATGTAGAAAGATCTTTTTCTATCTATAAGTGGATATTAAACTCAAAAAAAGAAATGCGTTGAAAATTTAAAATATAGAAAAACTGATGGTTCTTTATTACAATAACAAAGAAAAAGCAATAATAGGAAAATAGTACTGTAAAGAGGGTCTCGTTGAGAGTTACACGAAGGGAAATGCACTGGTCAATTTAAACTAGGTATATATTTTCCGAAAGAATACAATATGTTGGTTTGATGGGGCTCAGATGAGGACTGAATCATATTTTATATTAACACATTACCTACGTTAGATTGACAGCTATTTGAATTATATTCATAATTTCGAGCGTCCATAGGCTGCGGTGACTGCTTACCATCAGGCAGGCCGTACGCTTGTTTGCCACCCTAGTTGTATAAAAAAAAATATCTTCCATAGAGACAGCCAGATCCCTACAGTACCTACTCGTTTAAACATAATGCATTGTTATTTTAGTGTAATTATAATTAATAAAGTTCTATTTTCTTGTAATATTTATGTTTAAGGTGTATCTATATTAATATCTACACTTTAAATTAATGACACATGACACGATATTAATGACGTAAAAATGGCTCATCCCTGCCGAGTCCTGATGATGACACCTCATCTCTTATCAAAACCTCAAAAAGCTGGCGTATAGCAGGCAAAGTAGGAAACTACCCCGCAAGACTATCATTTTTACCCGACTGCGGCGAAGCCCAAAGGAGTAACTACTCAAGGGCACAACCGATTTTGATAAATGATACATCATTGGATTCGTCTTGATGGCGCGAGTGTCACTGGGTATGAAGTTCGTTAAAATAAACAAAATGGCGGATGTTATGCATTTTTAAAGTGCACCGCGGTCGGGTTTTTTTTTTAATAAAAATATTAAATTAATGATGATGATAGTTGTACTTAAGGTACTTAAGCCTGCATCTGCATCGGTTATGCATCTAGTGTTGCAAATGTCTATAGGCGCGTGACCACATCCATCAGGTGGGCCATCTGCCTGTTTGCCAGACTAAGGCAATAAAATAAATGTACACCATCGTAGTTGCCCGTGTGCCATAAACTGAAGAGTGTCTCGTATTATTGTACAAAACGAGCTCGGAGCGCAGCCGTAGTCAATATAATGTGAAATACGATGACAGCAACATTTCACTGCTTATTGTGCCCCGATGTGTCCGCGACAGGAAATTCACTTTTACTTTATTTATTTTGGAGATAAAAAGTGTGCAAATAACGAAAGTGAGATAAGTTGCCACAAACCTTCCTAAGGCGTATTGGGACCGAGCGCGACGACAGCGCCACGTGATAGGCGGCTATTATGGACAATATTGTCACCGCTGTCAAACAAGAAGTAAGTAAATAATGTGAAAAATATTAAGAAATCTTGTGTTATTTTACTATATTACACAATTTTGGACAATGGTAGTCAGTAACATTATTGCCAATAATATTAAAATTGTTGTTTTCAGTGAGAAAAGTCAGCGACAAAAATGTCAATTTTAGCCGTAGCGAGCGCTGTGATCGTTTAGGCTACCCCCTCCACCCGCTTTGCACTCTGCCAATAGTAGTAATTAACGAATAAAAACATTGGGACAAGCTTAATTGCCGACTGTGTCTATGTTTGTATAATCGCAAATTGATGTCAAAACCAATCAAAGGAGCCGAAATAGGGTGGGTTTATTTAATTTAATTTAGATGACCTATGGTCTTCATTATCAGATCAGCTTGATGGTACCGCAATAGGGCCAATATTCAGCGTTTTTACGGCGTTTTATTTTCGTTATTATTGCCTCAGTGAATATTGTTCAAAAAAACGAACGCTCGGAGAATCGCCCAATATTGCATCGTCATAGTTTAGGACAGCGGTCGGCAACCTTTTAGCAGCCAAGGGCCACATAGTAGCTAACGAATTTGACGCGGGCCGCACTTTGTTAATAATTTGTGATTTTATACAATTCTGAATAAAGCGACCTTTACATACAAAATAACCAAGAGGGCTTGCGGGCTGCAAGTGAAAGGTTCACAAAAAAAAGAAGTCTACTTTACAGAAGAACCAAAAAACCAAATTCCATTATAAAAATCCTAACTTAGTAAATTCTTTCCCGATTAGGATGATTCTTAGACTTATACTTTTCAAATAACTTTATTTACACCAAACTAATTATATTTTTATATTGCGGATTTCTATTGTAAGTTCATAGTTATAGCTTCCAGCGAGCGTAGGTTTCCATCGGTTGGAGTAAGGTAGTATCAAATTAACTAGTCATAATAAACGAGGGAATAAAGTGAGGTTGGCTGCGATGCAATACAAAGGACATGTGCCTTCGCCCAGAAAGCTCAGTTTAAACATCTCTGACTCCGATTCCTTATCCAGTACAATTCACAATTTTTCTGACATGCAAAAGATTGTCAATTCAACAACAAAACCCAGTCAATTATGAATAAACGTCATTGGATCAACCAAAGACACTCAAGCATAGACAAACTGGACTTTCCTTCGTGGGTAGAACTCCGACACTGCGACATATAAATGTGTACCTATACAAAATTCACGCATACAACATAGTGAACGTATTGGCTCACTATGTTGTAATGTATGAACTTTTAAGTTTTACAAAGTTACGACGAACTTTAATCGTCTCCAAACTTTTTTATTTGTTATCAGAATTTCATTAGAACAGATCATTGCGATCTTGTAAAGTACATTTCTTATTTCGTCTCACAATCATCATGGGACAAGCTTAATTGCCGACTGTGTGTTTGTATAATTGCATCGGCACAGTGACTCAAAAACGATCTTGGCCTCCAACCCAGGAGATCACTAGTTTTCCCTATTCTGTGCCCCCTCACGCGAATACATTTCTAGAAAACGTAAACAACAACTCGTTAAAACTAAGAGCACCTACTGGTTCTAGGAAACAAATCCAAAATGCTTCAAAACTCCACCAAAAACTAACAATGTGGTGGAGTTTCACAATAAAGTACGGTGCCGCGGGCTTTCGATACAGTGAAACTTCCCAACTATCGGATTCACAGCCAGACCTTGTCGATATTTCAAACCGCTGGAACTTGCAAACTGGGAGCCTTATTCCGAGGTAGGTAACACACCACACAACCTCAGAATAATAGCAGTAATTTTTCTTCCTATAAAAGGTACATCGTGCGCTTGTGTGTGTGCGCGCCGTGAACGAACGCACTACAAGCTAAGTTTTAAGAATGCGTAAGAATGCTCCAGTACGGACCGCACTCTCTGCGCCTCCACCTTGAATAGGTATCGCACGCTCTCTTTATCGAAGTTTAACTTCTTGTCTGTACTTATTATACTTTGTAGTAGCTAAACATTGCTGTTTCATTAAAAATCGTCCCGATTTTTTGTATACAAAATTACACAGCAACTTCATTCTGCATTGACCTATAACGCACAGCAACTATTATAGCACTGTTTTATTACAAACTAGCTGTCCCAGTGAGTTTCGTTCCGCCTTAGAATTTATTTTAATTTAATGTTTTAATAATTATTCTGTTATTCTGGGTAGAGACAAACCCAAAAAATCAAAGATCATAAAAATCAGACCACCCGTTCTCGAGTATAAATAGTGTAACTAACCCGATTTTAAACCCGAATTTTTAATAAAAACCTTTCCAAACCGTTACTGTAATCCCATTGCAAGCGGCTGGCCTATTTGATTAGGTTCAAGTATTTTTACCCTGCTGTTAAAGAAAAAAAAGTAAGCCAAAAGTACAGGTCTAGGATACCCGTAAATACGTTTAATATTATACGCAAGCAATGTGTGTCAAACATCGACAAGAACGGAGTCGAAAATTTTTCCAGAATACCACCCAAAGTTGGACCGTTACTGCAGCACGCTGCAACGGGGGATTAAAAATTTCACCGACCGCCGATTTATTGTTCAACTAGTTGTGCAACTTTCCAGTCGTATAATGAGTTTAAGGCGTAATGGGAAAACTTTCTATCAATTTAGGCGATAAATTGACTTGGCAATATTTCGGGGATTTGGGATAAAATAAATATTATGTTTCATACCAGAGATTGTTTCCTGTATATTTAGTAACACATTTATTCAGGCGAAAGTATGTGTCAAAAGGTAAAATCCTTTTGCAAACGTTTTTGAAAGCCTTCTGTTAGCGAGTTTTATGTATTTTTCTATACAATGCGCAATGTATGCATATAACTCGTTTAGCGAATTTGATAAGAAAAAAATGAGAAAGTGGATTTTGGTAGATATGCTCGACACTGACACAGTAGTTGCCATTTTGAATGTGACGTCATTAGCAATAGAGATAACAGCAAGGTGTCGACTATTGGGCTGCGTGTCGAGCACTAGGACGTTTGCTTTATATTAACACAGTCTATATTTAAAGAAACTATAAATTAAGTGTACTTTGGAGGGTTTGGGACCCAAAGAGTGCCAACTGAACCATATTGCCAAGCCTCCGCTGTCCGTCTGTTCGTCGGTCGCAGGGCTCTATCGTTTGAACCACAATAGGTAATAATTTGAAATTTTCACAGAAGGTGTATTTCTATTGCCGCTATATTTAACAACAAAATAATGAAAACAAAATAAAATTAAAAATATGGGGTCCTCATACTAGAAAACCTGTGTTTTGGCTTTTTCTCGACGGTGGTACGGAACCCTTCGTGTGCGAATTCAACTCGCACTTGACCGATTTTTGAGACATCTGCCCAAATAAACATTAAAACTTAAAACATTAAACAAGACATAACTACTTAGCGCGAGCGAGCTCTTTGGCAGTGGCATATATTTAACAGATTCAAAATCGTGAATTTCATAGAGAAAAATCTTTACAAGAGACTCTGAAGCAGCACTGAAAAATTAGATCACTGCTCGGACTACATTTATAAGTCTATAAGCTCATTTCTGTGACCTGATTAACTTGATACACTTACATCGGCTAACAACCTTAAAGCTGTGTTTCACCAGAGCTTGTGCGAGTTAGATGTTGTAAGGTGGTAATTGTAGATAATTAAGTTTTGTAGGTACTTAAGAAAAAGTAAAAAGAAAGGTATAAATGTGCGGGTGTTTTAATTACGTTTTAATTAAGGTCAACATAACATATCTAAAAATAAAATTATATAACAAAACAAACAATACCACAATATCTTAAACTATATTTATATGGCGTTAATAAAAGCATTACAAATAAACTATAAATAATGCACGGGCTCCAGGTCGGTTTCATGAGGGAGGGTAACGCTATCATTTGGCACAAGTATGAGCCAGCCCTCTGGTCACCCGGCGCACCTGCCAGCCGCTTTGCAATTTCCTTAAATTTTTTAAGGCACTTTGCCTCCAAAGCCCGAGCGTTTCCACCCCAAATGGCTCAAACTTAAATCATTACGATGGTAAACTATAAACTTACTTTTACTGAATCCTCCTCGGTTACTTCTGCTCACGTCTCCCGAATCACTTTGTACGAGTATATCGTGGAACTTCATTGAAACTAAAGACACAGTATAAAAGCAGTAATTTTTCCCCTTGTTCTTCGTACATAACTAGCTATGTACAAAGAAAAAAATATTCTTCGTACAAAACTACAAAAGGTACATAGCGCGCTTGTATGTGTGTGAACGCACTACAAGCAAAGTTTTAAGAATGCGTAAAAACTAAGAATGCTCCAGTGTCGCGCGCTTCTAACCGGCTGAAGTTGGACTACTTGTTCGTCTTTATACTTTGCTAAAGTTGCTTTTAACCTGAGCTATGCGAGGAAAAAATCTACCAATGGGATGGGCTGCGCTGAGTGAGGCTAGGCACGTTGATTGGTAGATTTCTCCTCGCACACCGCTCCGCTACCACGCACAGCTCTGGTGGTGACGCAACCTTAATAAAGCGCCTGCTAAAACTTAGCTCGCAAGATTTCCTTAATTAAAATTATGTCGCCGTGGCGACGGCTAGAGGTGTGCGCCGCGCCGGCGCGCCGCCGCCGCCGGCTTTTTTGGCCACGCCGCCGCCGCCGATTTCTGATCGGCGTGAAATCGGCGTGGATAAAAATTTATTGCAAAAGCAGATTTTCGTACCAAATATCAAATCTAACCTTATTTAACACTTTGTTCTAGCAGTTCATGGCATATACTCTGTTGAAATCTAGGTTCATCCCATTTTTGGATAACGTTTTTTTTTATTATCCTCTCGTAGGATTTCAAAAGACGGCAGAGGCTAGTTAAAATCTCTTGATCGAATGCCGACGAACTTAAACATGTCCTCAGATCATTTTGTGGAGGCCAACCCACGCTCCATCTTCCTTCAGATTCGTGGTCTCCCTTTGGGAACCTTTCCATCCCATCGGTCATTGTTGCTCGAGCTATATGCCCAGTCCATTACCACCTCATCTTGCTAGAGTTATGTCACCTAAGTAGGTTCTTTGGAAACGGAACGAAACGGATTTACTAATTTGGTAACGTAAACTCCAAGCATAGCTCTCTCTATGGAACGTTGAGTGACTAGACCCTATTTATGAAGGTGAAAGACTAAACGTCTACTGGATATCTCGTCACTAGTCAAAAACTATTCTTGAGACATTGAGACATGGTGAGAGAGAAGAACTGGAGTGTATGTTTCAGTTACATATGTGTATTCGTAGTTCTCGTCCTAGACAACTTCAAGGTTAACTGCCCCAAGACCGACTGGGATCAGGGAGTTCGACATAACTTTCGTCTTATAAACACAGGGGTCGTTGAGCATATTTTTTATTATTTTTAGTTCGGCCCATTTCTAAGCATTTGGCAATATTTGAGTTCAGGAAGATATTGGGCAACAGAGGAACTAAAGTGTCCATCAAAGTGAATGGCAAGTTATTTGTAGCTGGTAGTCCAGCCAGTTTGAGCTCTGCCCTTTTTAATCATTTTGTTCGCTGGTTTATTAACCTAGTTTACTATACTTTTGTTAGAGCTACTGAGAGCTGTGGTTTGCTTATGTCTGCTGCTACTTATATGTTTTTCCAGTACAGAACCGTATTAGAGATTCGGCCTCGAGGTACCTTGGTCACGCGCTCTTATGGAGAATATGGAATTACATGGAAGCTTTCGAAAGATGACAGTAAAGTCCCAAAAATCGAAAAAAACAAGCCTTTTTGTGGTACTTAATCTAATTTTGGTCTGTTTGGGTAACGTTGGAAAAACTTAAGTTCGTCCTCGCGACGCTTTAGATCCTGTAACTATAGGCGTTTGGCCAGTGAACTTCTCTCATACAGGCAGTGATGACGTGTGTGAACCTAAGTTGCTCCGTAGAAATGAGGAAATCCGTATAAGCACTATTTAATTGATGTAGCTCCGAATAACCAAGTGGTAATGCCATACCATATAGCTCGAATAAATAATGTCTGATAAGGCCTAAAACCTCTCGAATAGGCCGAAGATGTGCCATGTAGAACCAAGATGAAGCATGGGTCACTTTCCCTCAGTAGATGGCTTTGGCATCGTAACGTTATGATCACTAGTGCCAAAAAGGCAAAAAACGCAAATTTTAACCATTTTATTTCAATTTTTTTTGTAAAAATATAGGTTTATAACATTAAATCAGAGTTTAAGGTGATGTACGGCGATATTTTAGATAACTGTGTCCCTGAATTACGGTTTTTCGCTGTGTGAAATCATGTTTCAATCACGCCGATTTCACGCCGAAAATACGCCGCCGCCGCCGATTTTTGGCCAAACGCCGCCGCCGACAATTTTTTGATCGGCGCACATGTCTAGCGACGGCAAAACGACCGTGGTCCAAGTTAAAAAAAAGGTCTAAGTACTACACTTTTTAATTCATCAGATGTCGCTTTAGTTGTTGGGACTGAATGTGTTGCTTTAGTTCATTTTATATTAGAATTTTTTTCCCGTACACGAGACAATAGTGTCCCGGCCCTTTGGGAGGCGTGCGCGGAGCCGAAGCCAACGCGTAGAGGCCCTTTATACAATTTAATGAAAGGCAACGTGTACACCCAGCGGATGCTGTCCCTGCCCGTGTCACGGGACGCACGCAGAGACAGCCCCCGCCAGATGCAAGGACTATTGTTGATTGATGGAATCTAAATTTACTGGGTTATGGTGGTGTAATTATGGACTAGATACTGGGCTATGGATTGAGACATGACGGTGCCTGTCAGGAAAAGTGTCTCATGGCTTTCGCGGCACTGACAGACCGTGACTTGCCCTCCGCTGATAGGCCCCTGTTAAATAGCGACATGAGCAATGGCCCAGGGGCAACACCGCTGCCGAGGGCTGCAGGGTGTCGAGAGGTGTGCTGCGCTTTCTCCGAGGGTACTCGCGGCGTTATGCCTTTTATCACTTCCACGCCTGGCGCATATAGCTCTCGCGACTCCACTCTGGAAGGCGGTAATTAGAATTATTATTATAATTTCTGCCTATGTTGCATCCTACAGCATACAGTTTAAATATAAAGGCTGTATAGGCACTGTTTCTCATAGACTCAGCTACTTAAGTTAAATTTTCCAAAATCGAGCCCGAACTTCAGTAGTTGCCGTAAATAATTAAACTTTTGAAATCTAAATTGTGTAAGGTAGAGTACATTGTCCTAGTAGTTTGGCATCTTGAATGTTAACTCTTTCAATACCAAGAACCCGCACCGCGGGCGCTAGGCTGGTAGCAGATACAGGTTACTTACGGGTTTTGCCTTGTTATCGGCTACGCCACGAGTGTAGCGCGTAGCGCTGTGTGGTTGCGAAAGTGTTTATACTTTCAGCAGTGCCATCGCTATGTGGGCTACGCCGTAGTCCGTAGCACGTTAATTGCCGTTTGGAACGAAAAACCCGCGTAGCACTTGAGCTCGACTATCAGGTCGGTGGCACTCAAAGCAATACATACATCGTTATCGCGAGAGTAAGAACAAAACATTTTGAATTTGTATTTTTAAAGTAGGTAGGTTTGCACAACAGTAATTTTGACAGCGGAAATTTATGATTTTCTCAGTCTACCCGCGACCACGAACGCTGAAAAGGGTTACGAAATGTCGGGATTTAATCCGTTTAAGTTGTTTTATTACTAAGAATAAATCAGTTAAAGAACACGAATTTATAACAGAATGTCTGTTTAGTATATTCTGCCTACAAATTCTAAGCATCTAAGAAGTTGCCTTTAGTATGTCTTTCTGAGTTGAAATATCGTTCCGCAGAAGATTTTGGTTGACGAAAACTAAAGTTGCACCTAGAGCAAAATAATTTTGTATCGCGAGCCTGTAATTCGGGATAATCCTTTTTCCACAACTGATGATGAATTTGTGTCATCGCAGGTTTTTTTCCTTCGCGGCATTTTTAAAAGCACTCGAAAATTATGTTGTGAGCACAGTTATTGTTACGAATAATTAATAAACGACTATTGGGCGTTTCTCCAGAAATATGTCTGCGGCTCATTCATCTGTCTCCATACATTTAATATGAAAAAGGGCCAGATGAATGAGGTCACCGCTGACATATTTCTGGAGAAATGCCCTATTTCAAGCAGGAAAAGTGACTGAAGAGTTTGACGTTGCGATTGCGTAGTTAATCCTTTTAGACACATAAGTATAATGTACTAGTAATCAAGTCAAGTAATTCGTAGGCATAAATGTTACTCCATATAAGTGTCACTTATGTTATTGCTTATTTAGTACTTTCAAATCGTTTTTGCTCCCGCGTAACGATGTATGGCGATAAATCAGTAGTGATCGGCGACCGGTAGCAATTTTTCGGCGAAATTATAACATGGATATGATTAAAATTTAAAAAATGTACGCAGTTTTATTCCTAACAACACAGACTTATCCATATTAGTCATTAGCATTCACCCGCGGCTGCGCCCGCGTTGTTCCCGTTATTGTCCCAAAGGAACTCTTTACCGGAATATAAAGTATCCTATGTTTCAATCCAGGACTTGGTCTACTTGCAATCTTGCATGCCAAATTTCAGCTTGTTCCATTCAGTTGCTACCCTATCTCGTAACAAACATCCAAACATCTTCACAAACTTTCACATCCCACTTCCCATCCCACTAATATTATAAATGCGAAAGTTTGTGAAGATGTTTGGATGTTTGGATATTTGGATGTTTGGATGTTTGGATGTTTGGACGTTTGGATGTTTGGATGTTTGTTACCTTATAACGGGGTAACAACTGGATGGGTCAAGCTGAAATTTGGCATGCAAGTAAACCAAGTCCTGGATTGAATACATTATATAGGATACATTATATCCCGGTAAAGAGTTCCATTGGGACAATAACGGGAATAACGCGGGCGAAGCCGCGGGAAAATGCTAGTTTATAATATTAGTGTGATGTGATTACGTTTGACGTTAAAGTGACATAAAATGCTACCGATCGCCGATTGTTGGTCATTACACTGAAAAAAATATTTACTGTTTTAAAACAGTAAGAAATTTTACAGTTGAATTAACGTATATTACATTTACAATTACCTATTTCAGTCAGTACGTGTTACTGTTTCAAAACAGTTACGTGTCAAACAGTAATTTTAATTCATTAGACAGTAGTTTTTACTGACTAACTCATTATTTCTAACGGTTTTCCGTAATCAGTAGCAAAACAGTAGAATTTAATGATTACAATAGTGGTTTTCACTAACCGAAACATTCGTTTTTACTGGCTGGCTCAGTATTTCTAACGGTTTACCGCAATTAATAGCCAAACAGTAGAATTTAATGATTAGAATAGTTGGTTTCACTCGGCGAAACATTAGATTTTACTGACTGACTCAGTATTTCTAACGGTTTAGCGCAATCAAAATCAAAACAGTAAAGTTTAATGATTAAAATGTAATTTTCACTCACCTTAACATTAGATTTTACTGACCAACTGAGTATTTTTAACGGTTTACCGCAATCAAAAGCAAAATAGTAAAATTTAATGTTTAGAATAGTTATTTTCACTCACCGGAACATAAGATTTTACCGACTGACTGAGTATTTCTAACGGTTTACCGCAATCAAAAGCAAAATAGTAAAATTTAATGTTTAGACTAGTTATTTTCACTCACCGGAACATAAGATTTTACCGACTGACTCAGTATTTCTAACGGTTTACCGCAATAAAAAGCAAAATAGTAAAATTTAATGTTTAGACTAGTTATTTTCACTCACCGGAACATTAGATTTTACCGACTGAATCAGTATTTCTAACGGTTTACCGCAATCAAAACTAAAATAGTAAAATTTAATGTTTAGACTAGTTATTTTCACTCACCGGAACATTAGATTTTACCGACTGAATCAGTATTTCTAACGGTTTACCGCAATCAAAACTAAAATAGTAAAATTTAATGATTAAAATTATTATTTTCACTCACCGAAACATTAGGTTTTACTGACTAACACAGTACTTTTAACGGTTTACCGCAATCAAAAGCAAAATAGTAAAAATTAATGTTTAGAATAGTTATTTTCACTCACCGGAACATAAGATTTTACCGACTGACTCAGTATTTCTAACGGTTTACCGCAATAAAAAGCAAAATAGTAAAATTTAATGTTTAGACTAGTTATTTTCACTCACCGGAACATTAGATTTTACCGACTGAATCAGTATTTCTAACGGTTTACCGCAATCAAAACTAAAATAGTAAAATTTAATGATTAAAATTATTATTTTCACTCACCGAAACATTAGGTTTTACTGACTAACACAGTACTTTTAACGGTTTACCGCAATCAAAAGCAAAATAGTAAAAATTAATATTTAGAATAGTTATTTTCACTCACCGGAACATTAGATTTCACCGACTGACTCAGTATTTCTATCGGTTTACTGCTATCAAAAGCAAAACAGTAAAATTTAAGTATTAGAATGGTAATTTTCACTCACCTAAAAATAAGATTTTACTGGCTGTCTCAGTATTTCTAACGGTTTACCTTAACCAATAGCAAAACATTAAATTAAAGTGATAAGAATCGTTACTTTTACTCACCGAAACATTGGTTTTGTACTGACTTGACTCAGTATTTCTAACGGTTTACAAAACACTAAAATTTAATGTTTAACTAGAATAGTTATTTTCACTCACCGAAACATTAGTTTTTACTGGCTGGCTCAGTATTTCTAACGGTTTACCATAATCGATAGCAAAACAGTAAAATTTAACGATTAGAATAGTTATTGTCACCCACCTAAAAAATAGATTTTCTTGCTGAATCAGTGTTTCTAACGGTTTACAAAACTCTAAAATGATTTTTTTTACTACAATAGTTATTTTTACTCACCGAAACATTAGTTTAGTAGAGTAGGGAGGGATACGTGTATTTTGTGAATTTTTTAGTGTGCTGGATATTTTTAATACACAATATGGCCAAGATTGGGATTGTCCAAGCAATCCAAGTCATTTATATAACGAAAAAGAAGATAACGCAAGTATTGCAACACAAACTAGTAATGGTGAAATCAATGAAGAAAAAACTGCTTGCTGTGTTTCAGTAGGTACTCAGAGCGAATATATGGAAAACACAAGTAATCTTAAAGAAGCAAATACAGAGTTTGGTTTATTTGTAGCGCGTGAACTATCCAATGTTCCTCTTATAAAAAGAAGGCAAATTATGTGGCAAATAATACAATTTTTCGAACATAGCTCTGTTTAATTTATAATTCTAATTATTTGCCAGCTTTTGATTTATAATACGTACCGCAATCGCTTGGGGTGTCCTATCATCGCCTAGTCGATTTTTATAATTATCTCCAGGACAAGCTGCACATAAAACTACTAAATATCAAGTAACTTTACTAGATATTTATTAGTTTTATATGCAAATTGACCTAGAAATATCCAGAAGAAGCGACTAAGCGAGGATATGACACTAGGACAGGCGAAGTTGCGTGGCGCGACAGTGAGCAAGCTTTTGTAAAACTCTCTTCTTTATAATCTTTGTTATAATGGGTAAACTTAATAAAAAAACATTGGTCAAACATTCGTTTTATTATTGAAAATCACAATCCGTACGCGTGGCATACGGTAAAAGCCACTTTATGGCCAGGTGTGGCATAATAGTACATTACACAACTAGGGTGGTAATACAAAGAAAGGCCGAGATCGCAGAAGTTTGCGGCCCGAGCTGAAAGCGAGGGACGTACATATCCGATCGACTTTATTTATTACCTCCCGTGCTGTGTACATCATTTTATGTCTACACTTGGCCAGAAAGCGGCTTTTTCCGTGCGCGTAGCGTGCGGTAAAAGCCACTTTATGGCCAGGTGTGGCATAAAGAAATATATAAAAAGGCCGCACCGCCGACGCCACAGAATAAATTGTGGAATACTATAATGAAACGTAAATAACCTTGAAGGCAAGCTTCTTTTCGGGGGTCCAAGTATAATGGTCACGATCGACGATTTCATTTTCATAGGTACTTACTATCGAACCAGCCCTAAAGGTTGCGGGAGTCCGCTGGTTGCGGGTGGCGCAGGACCGGTCATTGAGGGGCTTTTTCAGAAAAAAATACCGGGGTAGCTACTTTCTCAAAATATGGACTTTTGAGGTTTTTCTGGCTCAGAATCGTTAGCACATTCGAACCTTATACGTAAAAAAAAGTGTCCCAAAATTTGTATGGGATTTTTGTCATTCCACTACGTCACGTTCATACAAACACTATGCAAAATTTTCCGACATCGTCGAGCGCGCACGTCTCCGCGCGCTCCGATAGTCTCTATTAGTGCCGTGCTCTCGCTCGCTCACGAAGTGCTATGGTGACTACTGGATTTCAGTGTTAACCTCAAGACTACTACTGAATGCGCCTGTATTCCCTGCATTCCTGCGATTCTGCAACAAAAAACGCGGCAAAAATCCAGCGTTAAGCTCCAACGCTGCGGTTAGCCCCGCCCAATGGGGGAATTGTGACTAATGGATCTCAGTGTTAACCTCAAGATACTACCGAATGCGCGCTCATGCGCCTGCATTCCCTGCATTCCTGCGATTCTGCATCAAAAAACGCGGCGAAAATCCAGCGTTAAGCTCCAACGCTGCGGTTCTTGTATCTGTCTGTAGGTATCTCTATCGCTCTTGCATATTCGAGCGACAGAGACCTGAATTATATACATATATTGCAAGCTTCGACTTTCGATTTTTGTGGAAGCACCTTAGTAGTCTTCACACACCGAAACATTATTTTTTACTGTCTAACTCGGTATGTTTTAACGTTGTGATCAGAAACGGTACTTTTCACTGGACAAACCATTAACATCGTTGGCGACTTGTCAAGGCCAAGACATAGGTCGCAAACCTTTTCAATTTCAACTGTGATGTAGTTATATTAAAAGACGTAATTCATCACTATTTCGCTATTTACTGTTTGGTTTGGACAAATGGCGAATTTTATGATCAAGTCTGTCACAAAAGTAGAACACAAGTTTTGGCACAATTGACAGTTTTGTTGTGGTGGCCAAAAAAATATCTCATTCGCATTTTCATTATAATTTCCACTCCTCACGTTTTTCATCGATTTTTGAGTCGATATTCCTACATCTCCCTCGCGCGCCGCCGTCGCCGCATGCGGAAATTATATCATATTAGGGTGTATTTTCGCTGGCGTAATTTCACTGGCCACCAATATTTAAAAGATTTCTCCTCACTGGACTGGCATTCGTTGGTTACTTGTTAGAACTTGACTGATTCTACATTGTAACCAAAAGTCCAATTCTAATAAGGCAGAATCTTCTCAGTATTCGCCAATATGTCATGACAGCGAAATTACGTTTTTGAAAATACACCCATTAATTAATGATAACACTACTAAACGATATATCTGGTTTAATTGTTCGCCCGTATTAGACTTACACGCTGTATTTACCCCCACAATATTTATTAGAATCAGACAGAATTATGTCATTTGGAGCCATTAAAAATAATTTCAAATCCATATACCTACTTATTTTTTCTACCGTTAAGTTTTGAAATTGAACGCTCGAAAATCAAAAATCGGTTCCTACTTTGATTTTCCAATCCATCAAATTAAATAGAAAAAATAACATTTAATTAATAACAAACATGGGCTTATATAAATATAACGTAATACATTTTCCCTCTATATGATTAATCCTTTTTTAGTGATCACTTTTTTAGCCAATACAATAAAAATGTTCGTGATGTCTGGTTCCCCCACCCAGGGACTTAAAGATGGCGCGCGCGCGCGCTTGTCGCCTCGCCACGCCACGCGTAAAATGGCCGCTGGCGTCGAATAGGCATGGTGTCTGTGTGTTAAATAAATAGTGATCATAATTTGTGCTTGACTACTACTCTACTAGTCAAGTTGACTACTGACGATGAGGTAAGTCATTTAATAGGTACTTACCGGAGGAATTGTCGTTTTTGGTGGTATTATTAGGCATATGCCGATGTCGGTATTCTTTGATTTTTGCTAGCGTGCTTTCTTTGCTGTCTGGTTATTAAAATTATGATACTGACAGTGGTTTATGCTGTGCATAACTTTAGAAGTGAATACTACTGCACTACCTATATCTGATATTTTTAGCGAGCGATATTGTTTCGTAAATAACTGGCCAAGAGCATGTCGGACCATGCTCAGTTTAGGGTTCCATAGCCGTAACTATAAGGTAAAATATACGATGTAAAAAAAGTACAACAACAAAAGAGCGTATCTTCATAGCAATTACGTCCTTTTGTTGAGAAGCGCAGTTTATCGGCAATAACTCAAAAACGGTTAATCCGATCTTGTTGAAAATAATTTTCGTTGAAAGTATTAATTGAGCGTTATTTTTGTAATTTTTTTTATATTTTTCGGACACACGGTTTAGAATAGAGATGCAGCGAATATTCGGCCACTATTCGGTATTCGGCCTATTCGGCCACATTTTGACTATTCGGCCGAAGCCGAATAATGGCATAGTATTCGGCCGAATACCGAATAGTAAATTAACACAAAGTCGAAGGAAAAAGAAGGATGAATAAATATTTTATGCCACACCTGGCCATAAAGTGGCTTTTTCCGCACGCTGCGCGTACGGAAAAAGCCGCTTTCTGGCCAAGTGTAGACATAAAATGATGTACACAACACGGGAGATAATAAAGAAAGCCCTCGATCGCATATTTACGTCCCTCGCTTGCAGCTCGGGCCGCAAACTTCTGCGATCTCGGCCTTCCTTTGTATTACCACCCTAGTTGTGTAATGTACTATTAATAACAAATTATAAACAGTAATCAATATTAAATATTAGGTTAATCATCTTTCACATCAATTTCAAACATATATAGAACAGTAGCATAAACAACGAATTATAAATTAAACTACTTACAAATGAAATTAAATTTTTCAATGGCGCATTTTTCTATCATAGGCTGCCTACGACGAGTAACAAGTTGCAACCTGTACAGAGATTCACGGCGCCGCTCACCCGGGCGTTCGAATTTACTTCATTTTAGGTAAAACCATTGGCCGAATATTCGGCCGCCGAATATTCGGCTATTCGGCCGTCGACTCCGCCGAATATTCGGTATTCGGTATTCGGCCAAATTACTATTCGCTGCATCTCTAGTTTAGAAGATAGAGGGGGGGGGGGACACAATTTTCACAACTTTCGGTGCGATTATTTCCAAAGGTATTCACTTAATCAAAAACATTACTTAAGAACCTTAAAATGTTTTCAAAAGAGCTGTCGAACTATGTACCACACGTTGACATTTTGTGAAAAAAATTTTTTTTAGCTTCTGTTACATGTATGGAGTGCCCCCCCTAGATTTTTTTATTGTTATTATTTAACTACCAAACTTAGTTGCGGCATCTACAAGACATCTATATTCCAAATTTCATCAGTATAGGTCTTGTACTTTTTGAGTAAAATGCCTGTGACATACGGACGGACGGACGGACGGACGGACGGACGGACGGACATGACGAAACTATAAGGGTTCCTTTTTAGCCATTTTGGCTACGGAACCCTAAAAAACGCACTTGATATCGGCAGAATTGTGATTTCTCTTGTTTGCATTGCAGTTCATCAATCGAAGTAAGTGAACTTTTGAAAATATGGGGCTTCGAGAAATACGCCGAGGCATTTCTTGGTAAGTTGGATATAATATAATAATTCACGTCACGCTATTATGAGTTTCTCATACAGTTCTTTACCTACCTACCTGTCTTTGGACTTAGAAACCCGGTTTTTGGACTTATAAAAATTTTGATTACTTTTTTATTTTTCATTTTTGTTTAATTTTCTTTTCTTTTCGTAAAAAATGCTTAAAAATAAGCATGTTCTATTCATTAAACTTTTTCTCTCAGATCGATATTTACCGAAATATTTGGGTGCAGAGGTCAGTCATTTTAAACGGACTTAAAAAAATTCGGTATCGTGAAATTGATGTCAATAAAACACCTCATTTTTATAAATGGATCCTTGAACATGAACTGTCTCTGTGACATTCCGTTTTGGATAGATTAATGGTTATTAACCGACTTCCAAAAGAAGGACGGTTCTCAATTCGTCTGTATGTTTTTTTTTTATTTATTTTTTTGTGTGTTTGTTCACCGATTACTTGAAGACGGCTGGACCGATTTAGAAAATTCTTTTTTTGTTTGAAAGGGTATACTTTCGAGGTAGTCCCATTGCAACCAGATCAGGATCTGATGATGGAATCTTGGAGAAATCGAGGGAACTCTTCAAATATTATAGGCACATATATAGCGATTTCAGTATTTTTCGTAATTTCTCCTCCATTTCTTACTGGCAACAAGTTTCTAGTGTTAACCGACTTCAAAACAAAGAGTTAATTTGTATCTTGGTTTCTTCCCCGATTACTTGAAGACGGCTGAACCTATTTAGAAAATTCTTTTTTTGTTTTGAAGGGTATACCTCTGAGGTAGTCCCATAGCAACCAAATCAGGATGTGATGATGGGATCATGGAGAAATCGAGGGAACTCTTCAATTAACATAGGTACACATATAGCGATTTTGGTATTTTTCTTAGTTTCTCGTGCATTTCTTATTAGAAATAAATTTCCAGTCTTAACCGACTTCAAAACAAAGAGCAGTTTTAATGTAGGTTTGTTCCTCGGTTACTTGAATACGGCTAGACCTATTTGGTAAATTTTTCTTTTGACTAAATAGACTTAAGTTTATTTGGTTAAAACAATATTATTCCAGCGCCACTAAAAATTTAAAAATATAGTAAATTTTTAAAACAAAAAATAAAAACCGACTTCCAAAAACTTAAACTAAAAACCAAAAAATAATATGTTAATTACCCCAAAGAAACGGATAATCACCGATTCATATATACATATTATACAGATATTTATAGTTTTTAACCTGTTATTTTTGAAGTCGGTGCCTACTACTGCCACGCAAAGCTGGCTAATCTGGCTATGCTGAATTGCTGAGCTCCTTAGCTGGCACCGACTTCAAAAATAACAGGTTAAAAACTATAAACATCTGTATAATATGTATATATGAATCGGTGATTATCCATTTCTTTGGGGTAATTAACATATTATTTTTTGGTTTTTAGTTTAAGTTTTTGGAAGTCGGTTTTTATTTTTTGTTTTAAAATTTTTTTACGAACTAATCCAAAACCAGGACCAGGGCCCACTTTCCTATACTCTGACCGTCCAACTAAATACCATTTTATTCATGCAATCCAATTTATTTCAGAAAAATATGCACCTGTAACTTACACGGGTATAATCTAATTATTACCAATTTAAGCGGCTATCTACATACATACATATTATTGACATGTGTGTGGCACAGTTGATCATGGTAAAATTTATTTTAAGTGAATGTGGTATTGTGTAATCTTTGCTTGTGGTATGGTGTGGTATTTAATTATATTTAAGTGGCACTGTTTTATTTGTTTAAGATTGAACATAAAATTTAAAAAATATATTTGAAGAAGATATCTTAGGGCCTCCGCTAGCTAACGCGGATTGCCCGGAGCGGACGCCTGTCGCGCGGACTAGCCCGCTCCATGCGTCCGCGTCAGCTAGCGGAAGCCCTTAGGCCCAGGCCGCATTACGGGTAAAACGCCGCGGTTATTAACCACGTGACTTTGTAACCAAGTGAAACTAATGCAAGCGGCCGCACTGGCGGTTTTTTTTAGTATGCGTTCGGGCGGTTTTGCGGTTCCCCCTGCAGGAAAAAAACCGTAGTGCGGCCTGGGCCTTAAACCGATTGAGCTGAAATTTTGGGTAAAGGTAAAGTTTGGATGAAAATTCAATATTAGGGTACCATCGAGCTGATCTGATGAAGGAGAGTACTCAACCTACTTTTGGGACTAAAAACTATCTAACCAAAACTTGTGATTTTATGTTATGTTGCCTGCTGTTAACATTTTAACTGGGTATTTATTTACATATTTTCTAACATTCATAATTTGCGTTAGCTAGCTATTGCATTCTTTTTTCGATTTTTCTAGAAAACGAAGTCGACTTAGCTGCATTGTCTTTATTGGACGATGAGCAAATAAAACAATTGATCCCTCATATTGGCCCGCAAGCCAAATTTAAAAAATGTCTCTCTGATTGGAAATCTACTACTAGTTCCCAGGTATCTATAAATAATTAATGTCTGTATTCATCGACTCAACATTTGTTTTATTAGACTACATTTTTTAACGGAATCATACGATGATTCTTAATTGGTGATCAGGAGTAGACAAATATTAATATCTAGTGTAGCATAATCGCTACAGGTTTTGTGTCGTTAGTTCGTTTGTTCGCTAGTGTTGGCTAACTTGTACGGTCGCGGCTTCTCTTGGTCGGCCACGTGGTCATAAATGGCGGTGTCTGTATAGCGATGCGTAATCTGTCAAATACATGCTCTATAAAATCGGTTGTACTCTCGCCGAGATTGGATTACGTCCTTACTTCACTTCAAGTTTTTGGCGTGCTGGTGGGTTTCGGTTATGTTTTTTTCAAATTGTGGATTCCAGATTCGTCGAGTTTGAAATTTGATTGTGTGGACAAACGCTGGTGTTTTTTTCATTCTCAATCTGACTTTCACGTGGAAAGCACATTACTTTCTTTGCAATTTTTTGCAGTTTGCATATTGTGTTCTAGCCCGTGCGGTGGTGATATTTTTGCTGTTCTCAAAGTAACGGTGAATAATAATTGTGATCGTGACGAGTTCACGCTGCATGAGCGTGGACCTGTTTAGTGTTGTTCGTCCAAGACGTGCGGTCTTGTGCGTGGTCTATGAACCCTCATCGGCGCCGTAGTAGCGCTGACCTTGCGTGGTCTGTTTAAAAAGAAGCCGGTCATTCTTCGTGCTCCGGGTATGTACCGTCGTTGTGGTTTCGCTAGTAGTGTCGCGGGCTGCCGTTTACGTATAGATTTTTTCATTTTTTCGTATTCTTTTCAGCTCCAACGTGACGCTCCGTTCTTCCTGGGTGTAAGACGTGCGTAGGCGGTATTCGCGAGCGGCCATCTCGGCGTGGCGGTTGCCTACGGTTCGATGGTGAATGCTGCCGCGGACTTATATGAACGAGTGCTATTGGATGCGAACCTAGAGGACGGTGGCGTGGCAACATAGGAATAACTACGTCAAGGAATTATTAGTATAAGCATTTAGCCAGGTACCCTGCAGTATTTAGTGACATACGCGTGCTTGTGATCGCCTTTGGACGCTCTGTTATACGTCCGGCGCGGCCAGTCATTTTATTTCAAAAAGCCGTTCTCAAAATTCAGAAAGGCTCTTACCCGCCAGTGTACTATATAATTTTTCGGTCATTTTAATTTCTCTTTGCGATTCATCTAAATTCAGAAAGGCTTCTACCCGCCAGCGTAGTATTTGATTTTCCGGACCTTTTCTTTCCCTTTGCGACACCCTAGGGTTTCATCAATTCATTCATCCTCCCATTTCATCACCACTTTCCGCCCTAGGTACCGTCAGTGCCTCACGCGTACGTTCGATCTTGGACTCGCTCGGACGACCAGCCCCGATGCTCGGTTCCAACATCGATCGTACTCGCTACGTTTTTTTCTTTAACTACTTTGACTTGGTACTTGCCTTCTGCTAAAATTGCTACTACGGATCGTCATACCGCGTCTCAGTTCGTGAGTCGAATAAAAAACTATAGTGTTCACGTTTATAATTATTTAATGGTTACCAACTACCGGTCCAAAGCCGATTTGTTTTGCCGATTTGAGTTAAATAAAACTGTTTGTGGTCCTAATAATTTTATTGTCATCGGATATATAATTTGCCTGGTGCCTTATTAACTTACCCTGCGATTTCTTGCCTTGTGTTGTAAATGGTTGTTTTCAGGAGTAAATAAACAAAATTATACGTGTTATTGTGTGTGATTTTATTTTTAGTTAATTCACTACAATAAATGGCGCCCGATACAAAATGGTAAGTTGAACCCTGGTTTACTTTTCATATTTAATGTGTGAAATTATTTTATTCGCTACTTCAAACATTTTTTTTTTTTCAATTTTTTTGCTTTGTTCGGGGAAGGTGACCGCTTTCCGGTCCTGTATTACTAATGCTTTCTTTGATTATAGCCTTCCGGTGTTCCTGAATACTCGTACGTGTTGCACGGGTCATACGGTGTAGCTCAGCGTGACATTGAACCCCACTTCGGACGCGGAACTTGGATCTTGTTGGACGTCAGCCTCAGATCGCTTCGACGTGACAGCTCTGAAGTTATTTGAAACTCTGTGATTTGTTACCTGTTAAACAGAAATATTTTTAATCGGCATCCTGTTTCATTCTATCCCCAAACGTATCCCGAGTTATTTATTTAGTAGTTTGCAAACCCTTTAAACTTGCACCCGTAGACGTTAGGGCAATTTCACGGTAAGTCGTTTAGAGAACAATTTATCACTTTTCGCGTACTATATTTCTTTTCGGTGTTTGTTCGCAGGCGTTTATTATCACATATATTATCGCAAATATTATTGTATATTGTCGCTGACGTTCCAGTGTCAATACTACTTAACACGCTCGTCGCCAAGCGACGCATCGCCCGTGTCAGTTTCATATAGGCTAGGCTAGTTTTGTCAGGTTGAATAACTAGCATCGTGGCCTTGTGGTATAACCGTTGGGTCTGCGAGCTCGAGGTTGCTGGATCGATCCTCAGCGTGGGTCTTCTTTTTGCTTTTTTTTCCGACGGTTATTTCTAGTTTAAGCCTCGCGGAATCTGATCCCGGTGTCGACAGTGTTTTATTCCCAGGGTTTTCCGTTTTTTTTGCCTCTTGAGAATAAAATCGAGATTCCATTCAAATTAAATTTTCAATAGTGATAGATTAAATTAAAAACCGATTGGTCGCGTCTAGTAATCTAAATTAAACCAAACTGAACAATCCTGCTAAACTGCTAAAATTAGTACTGCTAAATTACCAAACTAAATAAGTAATTATTAATCATTTGTTAACCAATTGGTTAATTAATTAATTTTTCGTTTAATTAATTAATCAATATCAATTAATGATCCGGTTACTACTTTAATTAAAGTAAATTAAATTAATCGGTTAGGGTTGTCAACCACGTTCAAATTAAATTAGTTCGGATTGCTAATTTAATTAAATATCTCCAAACAAGTTATTTTAGATTTTCTTCATAAATTAGATTCAACAAGCCGGGTTTAATTAACTGAATTGAATTGAATTGAATTAAATTAAAATTTGACTTCGATTTAATTGCGTTTATTTGGGATTATCTAATATTTTCAAATAAGACTTCATAAATTAAATTGAATTAAACGTTGCGTTGTTGCGAATCGTTTAGCTATTTTGAATTAAATCAATTCGATAGGGTTGGCAAGTTGGACTTCAATTAAATTGAGTTTATTTTGGATCAATTTAATATTTTCAAACAAGACTTCATAAATTAAATTAACGGAGCTAGAATAGCTGTGGCTAATATTAGGGGTGGCAATCGAGTTTGGATTAAATTAGTTTTGATTGTGAACTGAATTTAAGTTTTTTAAATACGACTTCTTAAATTAAATCGGTTTAACCAAGTTTAATTTGAATGAATATCTAACCGGCATCTACAACTTTAATTTTTTTGGATGTTCGCATTTACTTCTAACTTTAATTTTTTGGATGTTTACGTTGACTTCTAACTTTAAATTTTTTTTGGAAGTTCGTGTTGACGTCTAGTACTTCGTTGAGCCTCTAGCTACCTGTTTCTTTGCTTTAGTTTGGTGCTTCTATTTGTGTCATCGTTTTGGTAACTTAGCAGCTATGTCGGGTTCCGGCGACGAAGGCTCTATCCACTTGACGCCGCGCCATCCAGAACGGAATGCACACCCGCCCCGTGTCCTCGGTTTAGCTGATGATATGGATGAAGAGTTTTATGACACCGAACCTCGGCACCGCGCTACACCGACGGGTTATGCGGGTCGTCCTGCTTTGAAGAGCGAATCCCTTTCAAAGTGGAACTTGGTCTTCTCCGGCGACACGTGCGTTCGCGAATTTTTCTTTCGCATTGAGGAAGAGGGCATAGCGCGCGACGTCTCACCTCCTTATATCGTGAGGCGGTTCCATGAATTGTTGACCGGCAGCGCGTTGAAATATTTTAGGGCGATTAGGTATCCTGGTTTATCCTTCAATGAACTCAAGGCTGGTTTTTTCAAGACTTTTGACGTTGCTGACTATGACTTCAAGGTTGAGAGCCAACTGCGGGCGCTTTCACAGAAGGCTAACCAGTCAGTGGTTGACTTCGTCATCCAGGCCCGCGATTTGAATGCGAAGCTTCGTTCTCCGGTGTCCGAAGACAGTCTCTTCAACATTATTAAATATGGGATGAACCCCAAGTATCACCCTTGTCTCGCGACGAATATCGTTAAGGATGTCGATGGTCTCCTGGAGGTCGCAAAGAACTTTGAAGCTTTCCAGGGTCTGCGTCCGGCGCGTTTGACCGTGGCTCCCATCCAGTCATCGAGCCGGGATGATGAGGGCATGATCGTGTGTCTGAAGTGTGAAGCAAAGGGGCATAGTTATCGTGAATGTCCCAGGTTTACCGGTGCCATCTGTTTCAAGTGTAAGCGGGCAGGTGCAATCACGCGCGACTGCCAGTATTGCAACCCTGGATTGTCAAAAAACTAGTTGGTGGCGCACTGAGAGGTCCGACGGTGTCACCGGTTGTTTTGAATAAGTCGCCGGATAATAGGCTGTTTATTGAAGTTTACATTTCAGGTGTCACTGTCAAATCCCTTTTGGATTCCGGTGCGCAGGCATCTCTTATTGACGTCTCGCTTCTGTCAGAATTAGGTCTCTCTTATTGCAAGGGGATCCAGCCGTCGGTGGTGTCGGCGGACGATTCTCCGATTGTTATCTTAGGGGGGGTGGATATTCCTATTTCTTTTAATGGCTTCCATGCTATTCATTCGTGTCTTGTAGGTTGTGACTTGCCTACCCGGTTTATTTTGGGCATTGAATTTTGGAACGACTTCGGACTTACCGACATTTTGAAACGCGCGTTTGCTGCGGGTCAGCCCGGGAAGCTCCTTATACCTGATCCGTTGTCCCCGAAGGTGGAGTCTTCAATGGTGGGCGAGGTGCGATACGTTCATCCGCGTACGGAACTTACACCTAGTCAAGAGTCCCAGCTCCAGACCGTGATTAGTGAGTTTGAGGAAATATCTTCGGATAAGGCTGGCTTGGGTTGCACGACTTGGCTTTCTCATAAGATCGAGACTGTCGGTTCCCCGATTAGGCAACGGTACTACCCACTCTCGCCTGTCAAGTTGAAGATTCTCAACGAGGAGATTGACAAGATGCTCGAAGCTGGCGTTATTCGGCCTTCGCGTTCTCCTTGGGCTTCACCGGTGGTTATGGTCACTAAGAAGGATGGTTCAGTCAGGTTCTGCGTTGACAGTCGGAAGTTAAATAGCGTCACCGTCCGTGATTCGTATCCGCTTCCTCGTATCCAGGACATTTTAGATAACTTGCGTGGTGCGAAATACTTAACGTCGCTCGATTTTAGGAGTGCCTTTTGGCAGATCCCATTGGCGGACAAGGCCAGCTGTGAGAAGACTGCTTTCATTGCACCCCAGCGTGGATTGTTTGAGTTTGTACGTCTTCCTTTTGGATTGACCAATGCAGCGTCGGAGATGCAGAGGCTTACCGACATGATCGTCAATTACGAAGTAACTCCTGAATCGGACGATTTTATTTTCGGCTACGTCGACGATTTGATTTTGGTCTCTAGGGATTTCGATAGTCACCTTCGGCTCATCCGGAAGGTTCGGGATAGGCTAAAGGAAGCAGGGCTTACTGTGAATTTAAAAAAGTGCGAGTTCTGCAAGTCTGAGTTGAAGTATCTGGGCTATATCGTGAATGAGCGTGGTCTTCAGACTGATCCCAAGAAGCTCGAGGCCATCAAGGACTACCCGGCTCCTACTAACGCGAAGTCGCTGCGGGCCTTTATCGGCATGTGTTCGTATTATCGGCGGTTTGTTGAAAACTTTTCTTCTATTATTGCACCCCTTACTGCATTGTTAGGTAAGAGGAAAGGCCGGGATCCCATCGATTGGAACGACGGGGCAGCCGCCGCCTTTTCCAGTTTGAAAGACGCTTTGTTGAATTCACCGTTGATCGAGTGCCCGGATTTCACTAAGCCGTTTATTCTTCAATGCGACGCTAGTCAAGTTGGTCTTGGTTCGGTGTTGGTACAAGAATTTGATGGCGTTGAGCACCCCATTGCTTTTTATTCTCGTTTATTCACTAAGGCTGAACGCAGCTACGGCACGACGGAGCATGAATTACTCGCGGTTCTCGAATCCATCAAGCATTTTCGGGGGTATCTCGATGGTATGAAGTTTAAGATAGTCACCGACCACATCGCTCTCAAGTGGCTAACTACACTCGACAACCCCTCTGGTCGGTTGGCGCGTTGGGCTACCGTAATTTCTCAGTTCAATTTCGAAATCGAGCATAGGAAGGGCGTTTTAAACGTCGTCCCCGACGCCTTGTCTCGCGCTCAAGTTGGTTTGATTTCGTTCCGGCGTGGTGCGCAACCTAGCGGCGATCCTTGGTATGAGCGTGTGTTCCAGGGCGTAGGCGAAGCCCCCCAGATGTTCACAGCGTATGCGGTACGTGAGGGCGTTCTTATGCGTAGGATGGCGGTTGAGAATCCCTTGGCTCCTAGTCCGTGGCGGATAGTCCTGCCGATTTCAAAGAGGAACGAGGCGATCGCTGAGATTCATAATGGCTTTCCAAATGTGCATCCAGGGGTTATGAAAACTTACTTGAAGGCCAGGGATCTTTACTATTGGCCCTATATGTACCGGGATATCACCAGGCAGCTAGCGGGTTGTCAAGTCTGCAAGGCTTACAAGATCGCGAATTCACAGCCGCGTGGTGAGCGCTTGTATCCTCGCCCGGTCACAGCGCCGATGGATCTTCTCTCGATCGATCTTATAGGCCCACTCCCGGTGGCTGCCCACGGCGTTCGTTATATCTTGACGATGGTCGACGTGTTCACTAAGTTTGTGTGGCTTGTCGCGCTGAAGAGGGTTAATTCCGCGTCCATCACAGCTGCGTTGGAGGCTGAGATCTTCTTGCGTTTTGGAACTCCTTCCCATATTTCGTGCGACAATGCTACGGTTTTCCGCAGTGCTCCATTCGTTGATTTCTTAGCGACATACGGCATTCCTAGACCGTTGTATACTCCTTATTATTCTCCGCAAGCGAATGTGGTGGAGAGGTACAATCAAGTCGTGCTTACTACCTTGAGCATCTTGGTGGCTGGTGACCAGCGCAGGTGGCCCCCTCATCTTCCTCGGGTGGCTCTGTATTTGAATTCTTGCGTAAATTTGGCAACTTCTTTCACCCCGAATTTCCTGATGTTCGGCAGGGAGGTGTTGGTTGATCGGCGGCGCGACGTTGACCAGGCTGAGGTCCAAGAGGTGGGTCTCAGTCGGGCCGAGCGCGCTGAGAACCTTCTCGCCTTGCAGGACGTGTATGCGAGGGTTTCGGATTCCTTGGTTTTGGCTTTTCACCGAAACGCCAGGAAATTCAACTTGAACCGGAGGTCAGTTAGGCTCGTCGTCGGTCAGATTGTTTGGCGCAGGAACTTTCAGCGTGGCACGACCGACGCGCTTAGAGGTGGCAAGTTTGCTGCGCGCTTTGTCCAGTGTCGCGTGGTTAGGCGTATTTCCTCGCAGGTGTATGAGTTGGTCGACGTGGAGACCCAGGTGGTCGGCACTTATCACATTAAGGACATCCTTAAATGATCGCTCCGACCCGGTTTTTTTGCTTTTCGACAGTATCCTCCAAATTCAAAAAGGCGCGATTGCCCGCCCGTTCTTTTTCGACGTTTTTGTGGCTTCGTTTTTCCTTTCGTCTTCGCCCCCCAGCGGCCTCGGCACAGTGGGGCGTGTCGTTGCCGTTTGGGGTGGTTGGGGGTTTGTGTATTCTAGGTTCGTTCGGTGGGTCGTTGATTCTAGGTGTTATCTGGTGTTGTGCCTCTTCCTTCCGCCGGCGGCCCATTGAGCCGGGCTGTCGCGCGTGTGGGTGGTTGTCTTGTGAGGTACTCCGTGGCGCGGCTTTGGTTGTGTTTGACATTGCAGATTTGCTGGACAGGTTCCTTCCAATTTCGTTACGTTTCGTTCAGTGTCGTTACGTTTTCCTATCGACGTGATTCTAGGTGTTATCTGGTGTTGTGCCTCTTCCTTCCGCCGGCGGCCCATTGGGCCGGGCTGTCGCGCGTGTGGGTGTTTGTCTTGTGAGGTGCTCCTTGGCGCGGCTTTGGTTGAGACTGACATTGCAGATTTGCTGGACAGGTTCCTTCCAGTTTCGTTACGTTTCGTTCAGTGTCGTTACGTTTTTCGTTCCATTTCGTTTTCCGCTTTTCCTGTTGTCTTCTTTTCATGAAGACGCGTCAATGCTACGTGTCATCTCATGCTGCTGGGGGTCCGTTTTGAATGTAGGGGTTTGTCGCGTTGCTAACCAACAACCCAACCGTAGCTCGCTTATCGTTAGGTTACGTTAGTTAGTGTTTTTTCTAGATTGTCGTTAGGATAGGTTTGATGGCGTTGTACGTCTAATATAATAGTGTTAAGGTTTGTCCGGACGAGGCTTTGTCCCAGCTATATGCTGGCGCGCGTTTTAACGCGATAGGATTGACGCATGTTGTCGCCGTCTGAAGCTTCGTGCTTGTCGGTCGATTTTCGTACCGCCCCGTCGGGGATCGGGTATTTTCCTGGACAACGACATCTTGATGGACCGATGTAGGCCGTATAGCCATATGGGCTAAAAACTCCGGATTCGTATCACGATTTTGGACCAACGGTTCCAACCGTGTTCGCTTGGGACGACAGGTTCCTTTGCGCCTTAGGTTTAGTTCAGCGGTTAGGTTAGGTTATCGCCTTCCATAGGGCTGTAGGTTTAAGTTAGCGGTTAGCTTTGTGGTCATTCTTGGGATATTGTCCTTATAATTGTTGCCTTCGGTTGTTTTCGGCTAATAACCCGCGTCGGTTTATTAGTCGATTATCGTCGTAGGTGTTTGTGCTAGGGTCTTATTGAGCTGTTGGTTGAGGCGTTGGGTTAGCGATGCCTTAAGTAGTTGTGGTGGACGATGGAGTTTCCTAAGTAATAGGGTTGCGTAGAATTGTTTACTGGCTCGATTACGGAACTCCTTGTCAGCTGGTTGGTTTGTGGGGGTTGACTTCTCGGTTTTTCTCTTCTCTTGTTTGTTTGTTTTATTTGGGGGATATCTGTAGCATAATCGCTACAGGTTTTGTGTCGTTAGTTCGTTTGTTCGCTAGTGTTGGCTAACTTGTACGGTCGCGGCTTCTCTTGGTCGGCCACGTGGTCATAAATGGCGGTGTCTGTATAGCGATGCGTAATCTGTCAAATACATGCTCTATAAAATCGGTTGTACTCTCGCCGAGATTGGATTACGTCCTTACTTCACTTCAAGTTTTTGGCGTGCTGGTGGGTTTCGGTTATGTTTTTTTCAAATTGTGGATTCCAGATTCGTCGAGTTTGAAATTTGATTGTGTGGACAAACGCTGGTGTTTTTTTCATTCTCAATCTGACTTTCACGTGGAAAGCACATTACTTTCTTTGCAATTTTTTGCAGTTTGCATATTGTGTTCTAGCCCGTGCGGTGGTGATATTTTTGCTGTTCTCAAAGTAACGGTGAATAATAATTGTGATCGTGACGAGTTCACGCTGCATGAGCGTGGACCTGTTTAGTGTTGTTCGTCCAAGACGTGCGGTCTTGTGCGTGGTCTATGAACCCTCATCGGCGCCGTAGTAGCGCTGACCTTGCGTGGTCTGTTTAAAAAGAAGCCGGTCATTCTTCGTGCTCCGGGTATGTACCGTCGTTGTGGTTTCGCTAGTAGTGTCGCGGGCTGCCGTTTACGTATAGATTTTTTCATTTTTTCGTATTCTTTTCAGCTCCAACGTGACGCTCCGTTCTTCCTGGGTGTAAGACGTGCGTAGGCGGTATTCGCGAGCGGCCATCTCG